>CM057339.1:464039194-465371322 GCA_030015575.1 Agapanthus africanus | reverse complement strand
GGACCTTGAAGGATGTACTTATGGACTACCCTGTCCCCACAGGTATGATCCGCATCATAGTCCAGGTAGTCAAGTACACATCCTAAGGGCTTTACCAAGATGTAACAGAGAGACAATCAGTGTACACGTTAAGGTAAAGAGCAACCAGATAGCATACTATCATGTCAAGCAAGAAAGTCCTCCCTATATACGTCCCATCATCCACTACAATATACATCCTATGTACAGTAATGGCCTCTAGGGCATACATATAACTAACAATCTCCCACTTGCACTAGGGCCATCTGAAGCAGTGGTTGTAGTATCTCATACTCAACCATCCCAATAAAAGTCTCTCTCTGGGAATAGGCCTTCGTGAGTGGATCCGCCGCGTTGTCCTCTGAGTCTACTCTCCCAACCTCGATCTCCTTGGAAATCAACCATCTCAATGATCAGGTGATACTGCCTTAGAATATGTCTGGATCACTGATGGGACGGGCGTTCCTTGGCATAAGCCACAACTCCATTGTCACACAATGGGAGGAACTAAGTTCATCTCATGAACTATTATACACCCAGACAGCCACTTTGGTAGCATCTTAAGTAGCGATGTATCCAGCCTTAATCGTCTAGTATATCACGGTATCTAGCTTGGAACTCTTCCAACATACCGTCCTTTCACTGAGGGTAAAGACAATGCCTGTGACTGACATTCAGTCGTCCTTATCACCCTGGAACCCTTCCAGTGATTCTCCCCAAGATCGATTGATACCATCTCACTACAACTAGCGAGTATCCTAACATCCAATTTAGATCTATCTCATAGATCCAAAATCCAGGATTTAGTAGGTATCATTTTGATCCTATATGGAGAATCATTGTGATAAGCGGAGATTGACCGAGCGTAGCATAGGAAACTCCTTCCCTATCAAGAGTATGTCATCCACGTAATCTATGAGGATCATCACCATACTCCCTACTACCTTTTTGTTTATACAAGGTTCATCTACCATTTTGATGAAGTCAAACTCTTTGACTACTACATCAAAACAGATGTTCCAACTCCGCGATACTTGCTTTATCCTATAAAGCATCTTACACACGTTTCCGCTACTCCCACTGTTTACGAAGCCCTCTGGCTATGTACTTATAGACGCTCTCTTCCAAAACATCATTTAGAAAAGTAGTCACGACACCCAACCACCAGATATCATAGTCATGGTATGTAGCCGTGGCAAGTAGGATCTGGATGGACTTAAGCATATCTCCTTAGAAAAGGTTTCATCATTAGCCACGCCTGGTCAATGATGCAAACCTTTAACAAGTCTAGCTTTGAAAGTCTCAACCTTTCCATGTACACAAAGTAATCTTCTCAAGATATACTTGCTCCTGATGGGGATTTAACCCTTCAGATATTGCAACCAAAGTCCATACTTTGTTGGTGTATAAGGATTCCATCTCAGATCGATAAACATCCAGCCATTCTTACAGAGTCTCACTCCTGATGGCCAGCTCGAAACTAGTTAGGTCATCATCCCATGATGCAATCCTTGCTCCCACTGTCATAGAGAAACCGAAGTATCTCTCAGGTGGGTGAGGAACCCTACTAGATCGGCGGAGAGGCTGAAGTTCGTTGGTTACTATTGAATCCTTCGGTTCTACCAAATCATCTGCCGTAGTTTGTATAGCTGAAACACTTCCAGTTCTACATAACTGACCTTGCCTCGAGCTTGTCCGGATTTTTCTTTTTATACATAGGCCGGACAACCTCAAATCTTAAGGAACTTAAGATATGGGCTCTTCCCTTTCCATATCACATATGAAGTGGTAGGCTGTGATCTGATTCAAACCCTATTCAATAGGCATGCAGCTTCATAATTGCATAACCCCCAAAAGGAAATAGGAAACTCAGTAGTACTCATCATAGAGCACACCATATCACATAGGGTGCTATTGCACCACCCCGATATACCATCGTGCTATGGTGTATACGGAGGAGTAATGCTGAGAGAGAATCTCATTCTCCTTTAGAATTATCCAGGAATTCCGTGCTTAAGTATTCTTCTCCTTGATCTCATCATAGGACATAATACTTATACCCTTATTTTGGTTCTCTACTTCTAACTTATATTCTGTGAATATCTCAAAAGGTTCGGACTTGTGTTTCAACAGGAACATATGTCTGAATCTTGAGAGATTATCAGAGAATGTAACGAAGTACAATGAACCGGTCCTGGCATATGTAGACAGGAGACCTTCCATACATCATCATGTATCAATCCCAAGAGTTTACTAACTCTTTCTCTGTTTCCAATAAACAGAGCTGAGGTCATTTTATCTCTGTGACATGACTTGCAAGTTTCATAAGATGTAAATTCAAACCAATTTAAATATGCATCTAAATGTAACTTTAGCCAGTCGGGTCGCATTGATATGACCTAGTCTATAATGCCTCAAGAAGGATCCATTCATTTCTGAACTCTTTCTCTTGTGTGTGTTCTATATACTAGGAGCTGTAGTTTGATTTAGAACGTCAATGCTTTTAGATAACGTACCTGAACCGATCAACTTTTGATATAGGAAATGTTCAAAACATTATCCATCAATACAAAATTTTATCATTTCTTTACTAATAAAGAGACTGATATGATTTTGTATATCAGGTTCGGTATCTAATAGCATTTGTTCAAAAATCAATGTATTGATATTACAGGGTGACAGTGACCAACAGACTTGGCTGCAACTCTTGCCCCGTTTTCTGTCTCATGAAACTTATCACCCGTTCTCAGTTTTCTACCCTTTTGTAGCTCTATGTAACAGATTACATATCTGGGATCCTGATCCGGTATCATATACCCAGGATACGGAGGATACTGAGAAACAGTTCTTTGTAGTGAACACACCCGAAAATGATGCAACAGCATGCACACTCCTCGTTTGGGCGGCACGGGAATTCTGGTAATCCCCAATTTCCTGCTCTGTCTTATAACAATTATAAGTTGGAGCGGAAACAACAATCCCCAGCACAGTATAACAAGCGGGTTCGGTCAATATCCGTATTATTATCTTGATTAAGGCGTGATATGGTCGCTACCTGGAGAGAGAGAGAAGAAAACACTCAGCGTGCGCTCTTGCAAGATCAGATTGGTTATTATCTTATCTAATCATGATGTCTCCCACTGCTTTTTATCAAATCTTCCTTCAAACCCTAAAAGGAAAGACTAGCCGGGATTAATTATGCACTACAAGTTCGCCAATCTTTCAGCCAGGCCAGTGTCGGTACTTTGAGGGAGGTCCCACGTGCTTTCGTATGAACCTAATTACAGTAAACCTCGTTTTCGTAGAGGCGTAACCCCGTTGACACCTTTCTAGACACCTACTTGATCGGCTAATTGTAATGTGTAAAACTCTCCCAGGAGTAACTCTTACTCGCAGCGGGTATCGGGATCCAACTATCTCATAGAAGGTATGCAATCTCATTGCAAATTTCAACACTTGAAATTCCCGATAATATTTTGCCCCTAGCGTCCTATGACCTTGACGGAGGCCAAACAACCCATAGTCCGCTAGTCAAGTTCAACCCGTCATTTCCTGATTGAATTAAACCCACCCGCACGACCCTTGACGGAGGCCAAACAACGCCGTACGAATACCCTAATCCAATCGCATCATATGCTAGCAGATAAGCACTAGTTAGCTACCGTACACTACGCCTTGACGGAGGCCAAACAACCGCAGCACGAATACTAACTAGTACTTATCTGAAATGACGGAGGGCTACGACAGGTTTTTCTGAAAAACCTATTGCGTAATGAACTTGATATCGTTGTAGAATCAAATGATTTTAAAATGGAGTGCTTTTGAGGCTTTTCTAGTTTTGCTAAAGGAGTCACTCCCGGTGAAGGGATCGTCGGTCCTTTCCTCGTCGAATGAGGTGCGGGATATATCATATATATCACTGTGCAAAGCAGAACTCTTAAAAGCAATCAAAAGACAAACCGAGTGTGTAGCATCTGCCAGTTATTGCTAAAGGAGTCACTCCCGGTGAAGGGATCTCGGTCCTTTCCTTATCGAATAAGGTGCAGGATATATCACATATACCTCTGTGCAAAGCAAGAACTTAAGCTACCTGTTTTATTTTGAAATTCGATTCTACAACATCTTTAGGTTTCTTTTCTTTCATTAATCACGTTAATGAATTCCCATCATTTAAATACCTAAACATCACAGATAAATACGACGTACACTTATGCCATCCGCATTCGCCTCGATGTCCCCTCGTGCACCGTTAGGTTAGGTAACTAACGGCAGGGCAGGGCAGGGCTAGCGCGGGTGAAAAACATAAGTAACATCTATATAATATATCATATATACTATATATAGTATTTATCACAGAACATCACATGATCACATCAGAGATATCGCAGCAGAAAATATCATATGAAATATTGGATATACTAGGACGTCCGTGTTTTCAATATGAGCCAGTATAAAACACGGATTTCACGGTCGTGATGAATAGCCAAACCCACACCCCAAGACCCCTACGAGAGCGGCAAGCAACCCTACCAATTCTAGAGTTAGGAGACCCAGACTCGACTCCTCGAGTTGCTCTCCCACTGGACTCCAGAACCCGGTTACTTGTGCCCTCCTCCTTGGGTCTATCCTTGTGCGGAAAAGTAAATAATATACAAACGGTGACAACTTCCGCAACCTGGAAGTGCCCCAAATAAAAGAATATTACATACAAGTTTTTACATGAATGAAAATGAAAAACACTCATCTCACATAAAAACCCCCGGCTATTCAAACACGACGATCCAATATAACATATCCAGCAACACATAACATCACATGTCATCAACGTAAGTAAATATGCGCATCCCAATTGTCGTTGACATATAGCAACGAAACCGGCGATATCACATATTACACTTACGGTCACAGAAAAGAAAGTGTAAAACTACAACAGTTGGAATTCGCAACCTCTTTAGACATCGCATGCCTAATCAAATGAAATACTTAGACATCGCATGCCTAACAATTATAAACCCCGCATTTTAGTCTCTTTATCGAAAACACTTTTCAATATCAGGTCGGGCAATTCAACAAGATTCCCGAAAAACAGATCGAATGCTCGTCGTAAACTTTAGTAGACGGCCGCACCCCCGATACCGTCGACAAAGTGTACCAAGGCGGAACACCACTACCGCGAGCACCCGGACGGATGCTTTCGGCGACGGGGTTCTCCTACAGTCACTTGGTCGGGGCTTTGGAGTGTGGCTGTCTATTAAGTTTACCCGGCGAGTATCCGTGTACACTACGTGATTGCGACGGACTTTTGATCACATCAAAATTCCGTGGCAACCGATCAAGTGAGACTAAACTGCTATGTTTATAACATTCATTCAGTTATCTCATAACTACTTGTGAATTCCAAGTATTGTATCCCATTCCGGATTAATAGAAAATGTTAAACTTTCCGATCGAACAATCGAGCACCCAAGTTTTCCCGAAACAGCTCAACACATGAAATAAGTTTAAAAACATTCACTTCGTGCCTCAGTACCAACGGTCCAGCCGTAGAAGGGTCAAACCAACGCCTCACATGTGGCACGCCGTACTGCCCCAAACCCGAAGGTTCAAAGGGCAGTTCAAGACGGTCACATAATCGAGTTAAGGTTTGTTGTCTTCTAGAGGGACCATCGCTTTACTTGCATTACTTAGAACATGATTAAACCACGGAAAGATCTAACACTTGGAAATTTCCCGACAGGGGAAAAATTGGGTATTTATATCCGGTCGAACTTTTTAACAAATTCTAAAAATACCCGGAAAGCCACATAGACAAAATCTGATAATCCGATCGAATCTGCTCACTCCCAATACAACCCAGAAAACTCAACTCTTGAGTTCAGTTTAAAAATTCCCAGGAAAACCAGCACTACATGTTAGGAGTTACTATGTAAAATTCAATGAACAAGGAGACATTAAGGCCGCGGAACCGCCGCGCGAGCCATGCTCGTGCCGCGGAACCGCGGCCGTTTGATGGAATTGGGCTGTCGAATTTCACCGTAACTCTCACAATAACCTGCTGATTTTTCTGCAAATTTTTAATCTGGAAAAAACCCAGTTTTTGAAAAAAGTCCAGAGAGCATTTTGGATTTAGGGTTTCGGTTCGATCGGACTTCAAACTCCGTCAGTGCATCGCTTAAGGCTCTAGCTAGGCTCTGATACCACTGTAGGGTTCCTAGGCACTCTAATGAGGTCTCACAAGGCATCAACCATGCCAATTTCAAATTTTACGGTGCCGAGAAACCTTAATACGGATCGTTAACTAGAATTTTAGGCTAAACTACGAGCTAGTTAACAACTTAACTAAAGTGTAAACGGAAATACAACCTTTGTAGATCCGGTTCTCCACCTCCATAGCTCCGTGATGATGTCTCCTCGCTGTGATCATCGGATCCCGGGCTCTAGCGTCGGCTTCATCGGAGAAATGGGCGGGCTAGGTCATCGACTACGATGCCGAAGATGATCTACGTCGAGACATCACTAGATCAAGCTCCCACTTCACCAAGTCATGAAACTTGTGAAGAAAACACCCTATACTACTTGGCAAGAGGTAGAGGATGAAGAAATAGGAAGTGGGTTCACTTTAGAATTGGATTTCTCACTCATTTTCAAGAGTTGCCATTGTTGGTAGCAAGCTTCATCATCTTTGAAGATGAAGAAGAAGAAGAAAAGGAATAATGATAAGTCATTTGCAAATAGAAAATAAATGAATACTTATCATAATCCAACCATGGTCAAGTGTAGAGAATGAACTATGGTTAAGTGAAATGGTTAGGGTTAAGCATGAAGACAAAATGGTCACTTGGTCAAAGCTTCATGAAGCTTCAACAACAAACAAAGAAAGCCACCATTTTCCCTTTTTCTTTTTCTTTTGCCAAAATGAACAAAAGAAATAAATAAATAAATAAAATCAAAAGAAACCCTAATCATTAACTTAACCATGGTTTAATCTTTACACTAACGCAAGTGAACATGTATCATCAAACATGATACAAACTAGTGTACAAAAGTATATCACATATACAATGTGCACTTCAAGTGAGAAAATCCATTTAATGTGAACAAATACTAGTTAATGTAAAGTAATATATCAAATATATAATTATACATTAAATCATTAAATCAACACTTGATTTAACGATCCGGTCATATCGCATATAACCGACTAATATCTTTAGTAACAACTTATCGAATCAACACTTGATCCGATAACCTGGCTATATCGCATATAACCAATCATTGTCACAAATCGTGAGAATGGAATACAGTATCACATACTGGTATCATTCTCGGTCTCGCACATATCTCATATGCTCTCCTATTTCTTTTTGCTTGAGCCAGGAAACCTCTGTGTAGGACTCTAAAGACTCGTCAATACGCCGGCAGCGGGTGATGATCATATCAAACACCCATAAGCCGCAAGCGGTCTGCTAAACGTAACGGCCACCCGGGTATTGAGCGATCAGAAGATCGACGAGCAAGCCCGCTGATACTCATGTGAATCCAACCAGTAACACTTACCGTACAGTCCGGTCTGTTCGTCTGATATGTCGCATATCTCGCCTAGGGGTGGTAAACGTCAGACCCCAATAGCTCGATAAGTCGTGTCGACATGAGGTCTATAACAGTTCGAGAAACTACTGGTAACACTTACCAGAATATCTTAGCAACCCTGGCCAGGGATTTCCGGTTATAGCCAATCGAACACAGTGCAACATCAACTCCCTATACCGGGAGAGACGAATCCCCTCCTATCGCTCATTGCCTCCATGTGACTCTGGACTGTACCCAAAAACCACCGTTTTGCATGCCCTCTTGGACGTAGTAAGATGAAAATCAAAGCACAGTGGGAATCACACAAGACACTATGACGATCTCGGGTCTACAAACAAACCTGTACCAGTGTCACCAGAGAACTGCCATCTGACGTAAGGTATAATACCATCTGGGAGTTCTCGGCGAGTCTGTCCAATGTACCCAGTCTCCACTGAGCACCCGTATATCATCTCTGATGCCAAACACCAATGGATATGGGATCATCCATCGCCCATTTGTATGGGTCGAGAAGGTATACGCTAGTCTACTCTGGTATATCGATGCCCCGTTTCGATACACCCACGACTAGGGACCTTGAAGGATGTACTTATGGACTACCCTGTCCCCACTGGTATGATCCGCATCATAGTCCAGGTAGTCAAGTACACATCCTAAGGGCTTTACCAACATGTAACAGAGAGACAATCAGTGTACACGTTAAGGTAAAGAGCAACCAGATAGCATACTATCATGTCGAGCAAGAAAGTCCTCCCTATATATGTCCCAGCATCCTATATACATCCTATGTACAGTACGGGACTCAGTGGCGAATGCGGATGGCATATACGTACATCATTATTTTCGTTCTTTTGTGGTGTGATCAATTGATGGGACTGTGTTGATTCGGATCAATGCAAGATAAACAAACCTATTCTGATCTTGTTGGAACACTTTTTCAAAAAGCTGTTATTGCAAGGGCGTTCTCTTTTGTTTTGCATCATGGTATTCAGTTGGAATATCCTGCTCCTCAGTCGACGAGGCAAAGGCCGAGATCCCTTCACCGGGAGTGACCCCTTAGACAGAAGTTTGCGTCAGGGCAATAACTTCACTATAGCCGATTGCTTTTGCTTTGCATCGTGGTATTCAGTTAGAATATCCTGCACCTCATTCTATGACCGAGATCCCATCACCGGGAGTGACCTCTTTAGCAAAGGTTTTCGTCACTATATTTTTCAAAGCTATCTGGTTCCTTCAACGATATCAAGTTCATTACGTTAAAGGTTTTCGCTAGAAACCATTCGTAGCCCTCCGTCGTTTCATATGGATAGTCAATAGTATTCAAGCTGTGTATGTTGGCCAAAGTCAAGGCACAGTGTTTGGTAGCTGTTGGGTATTCATATGCAGCATAGATAGATGCGTTGGTTTGGGACAGTCGTACTGCCATTTTGGCCAAAGTCAAGGGTAGGTACGGGTGGGTTCAAATTAACCTGGAGAATGACGGGTAGAACTTGACATGTGACTTATGATATGTTGGCCAAAATCAAGGTCATAAGAGCATGGGGCAAAAATCCACATCGGGAGTTTCAAAAGAATTGAAACTTGCCAGATATGCGCATACCTTCTGGAGTGTGATAACATGAGCGGATTCCGTCACGTTATCATGCGATGAGAGTTGGATCCCGATTCCCACTGATGAGTTGGTTTACTCCTCGGGTGATCCCGACTAGTTCTTCTTTCAGGTTTGGAGAAGAATTTGACGGTACAGTGGGAGGTTTCCAGATTAGATAAATTGATAACCATTCTGATCTAGGTTAGAGTGCACGCTGAGTGTTTCTTTTCTCTCTCTCTTTGGCAGCGACCATTGACCCGACCCTAGACTATGACTCAGTGACCAAGTTGACCGAACCTTCTTAACACTGGCTTTTGGATTGTCAGAGTTGCAAACCTCTTTGCCACTCCTACTTCTACCCTTTTCTCCAGGACACCCCGTATTACTACGAACGTCCACTTCCATTGGACAAAACCATCGTTTGGTTATATACGAACTCGAAGGAATTCGAGGATGGTTTCCGGTTCTGGAGAAAACGAATAAGACTATTCAGTTGTCTTTTCCTTTTTACCTTCTCTCAGGTTACGAGTACTCCTTGGTTTAGGAGATAGTACACCTATTACGCAAATTGGATAGTCTTCTTCCAAACCTTAGGCTGGTGCCGAACGGTGGGGAATGAAGAAAGCCAATTAGCCTAAACGGTGTACAGAATGTATTAAGTTAAGACAAAGCAAGGGATTAGTAAGAGGGCAAAGTAAATTGCGACTGCTATTCACGACCAAACCAAGTATTTCTTCGCCAATCCTAAATCACCTTTGTATTTCTCCAGGACACTCCGTATCACTATGAAGATCCCAAGTTTATTGGATAATCCATCGTATGGTTATATACGAACTCGAAAAGAACTTGTTCCAGTTCGGGGATGGATCCTGGTTCAGGAGAAATAGGAATAAGGTTCATTCGGTTGTCTTTTATCTTCACCTTCTCTCGCATTACGAGTGCTCCTAGGATTAGGACAGTACACCCTTTATGCTTATTGGATAGTCTTCTTCCAAACCATAGGCTGGTGCCTGTCACGACCCACCCCCAATACAGAGAGTATTGTCCGCTCTGGCCGAAGCCGCACGGTTTTTTCCTTTGGAGTGAACCGGACCCGATCAGGGGCCACTTCCCAGGAGGTCACCCATCTCAGGACTTCCCTTGCCCGAGCACGCTTAACTACGGAGTTCTTCAAACTCTGGAGTTCCGATTCATCCAAAAGGCGCCTCCGTATTGAAGAGGGGTATCATTCCATTTAAAGTACAGGTCTTGACCTCTTTCGGAATGTATTCCAAAGATTCCCCATGTTCTACAGTGGGTCCCCATGCTTATCTGGTGTAAATGGGTATACCAGATAATACCTGGGGTATTACATTCTCCCCCACTTAGAACAATGGTTCGTCCTCGAACCACAGACCTACTATTGAGGATCCAGCTCTGATACCATTCTGTCACGACCCGCCCCCAATACAGAGAGTATTGTCCGCTCTGGCCGAAGCCGCACGGTTTTTTCCTTTGGAGTGAACCGGACCCGACCAGGGGCCACTTCCCAGGAGGTCACCCATCCCAGGACTTCCCTGGCCCGAGCACGCTTAACTACGGTGTTCTTCAAACTCCGGAGTTCCGATTCTTCCAAAAGGCGCCTCCGTATTGAAGAGGGGTATCATTCCATTTATAGTACAGGTCTTGACCTCTTTCGGAATGTATTCCGAAGATTCCCCATGTTCTACAGTGGGTCCCCATGCTTATCTGGTATAAATGGGTATACCAGATAATACCTGGGGTATTACATTTCGATTGTAACGTTCTAGAAATCGTTTTGTGTTTGTTTCTGTTTTTGGGTGAAATTCGTCGGTATTTTCAGTTTTATACCGATTGTGATCAAACGGCCATATCGACTTGCCAGCACCTAGTTTTGATAAAATAAAGCTAGTGCGCACACTTTGGGAGTATATGGGACGTTTTGGTCCAATTTGAATTTTTCCCAATTTTAATGTTATTTTAATCCGGTTTGCACTTTTCTGGAAATCTTCTCTTTGCATCTTTTCTTAAATTTTTCCTAAGTTAAACTTAACCACATAGTATAATTGATTGTGTTGCCTAGGATTAAAGGGAAAAAGAAAAGAAAAGAATAGAAAAGAATTGATAAGAAGGTGCATGAATGTGGAATTTTTGGTGTGAATGCATTTATTTGCAATTAATGCATTGTAATTGCTAGGAAACTTCCCTCTCTCTCTCTCCCCCCTCGTTGGCCGAGCTCCCTCTCCCCTCTACTGCCTTAGCCATTTTCTCTCTCTTTTCATCACAAATCATTCATAAATCCTCAAGTCTTCATCAAAGTTCACAAATTTCATCACTTTTCTTCACTTCATCTCTTTTCTTGCCTTGGAGCATGCAAGCTTGGGTTCTTGGTGTTCTTTTGGCTAGGTAAAGTTCTTTTACTGTTATTTTAATTGTTTTTACTGTAACTTAGCTTATAGTTTCAGTTTAGAATGTTTAAATTAGGTTTTGATGTGAATATCGTATTTTAGTATCGGTTTGTGACTTGTAGGATCTGCTTTGACCCGGGTAGTTTACTGCAAAACTAAACATAGTGGTAGTGTTGTACTAGGGGACCTGGAGCACCACCTTCAAGATGGACCCCAGGCCACCGGCCAGGGCCGGCGACGGCTTGAGGAGGGGCCGGCGACGCCGGCCATAGTGAGGAGCTAGGGTTTGGGTTTTCCTGTATAGGTGTCTGCTATGGTTAGGGTTCTTCTGGTCTTGTTTGTTTGTTTAGTTTTCACAGTAGGCAAAATCAGGGATCAATTAGGTAGTTTCTAGTATTTTGTGTCCGCGCGATACGTGTTACGACACGGATCGTGCAGTTTTCGTGGTTTCGCTCTTAAGTTGTTTTCGTCGTGTTGCTACTCTCGTTAGCCACGATACGAACACTTAAGAGGTGGTTGTGTGTTGTTGTATCGGTTAGATGTAGCTAGTTCGTATTTCGTAGCTGTTATTAATATTTGTATTTTCTTGTTGTTTATATGTTGCAGGTTCGCAGACGGGGACTACAGACACTGCCACAGGGGGATTCAGGTGGTAGACTTCTTCTAGCTTGGAGTGTGGGTGAGTAGATTTAACATCTACAGGGGAATCGCCCGCATGGCCTTATGCATCTGGGCTAGAAATCTTTACCTTGTCGCATATTCTATGTCATGTTTAGAATTGCGCATATACCTTTCTGTTTAGTGATAGTTGTGATTGGACTAGTATCCTTAGGACACTGCACTATTATTGACGGCTCAGATTGCGAGAGCACTGATTGTATGCCACACACACCGTCAATAATTGCTATGTCATACACAACCCATATGTAGAAATGATATTGTCTGATTAGGGACATTGTGACTTTGATACATATTTCTTATTGTTATACTTAGACATTGATATGCCAGTTCCTGTTTACCTATAGGGTTTGTACCATTAGTGTTAGGTACATACACACCTAAGGACATAGCTACAGGTGTACATGCATTTCATACTTTCCTTATACCTGATAGGTATATCACATCATCATGTAGGTAGATACCTATATTTCTGCTATACCATTCATGTGTTCATTTATATCTGGTGAAGGCTATGCTTTTCCTTTATACGCTTTCATTATAGTTTTTATGTTGCGTATAGTTTATTCATGGATTATCGCATTGTTATATGGATTTTTCATGATGTTTTCTGGATTTGGGAACGGTGGTAGTTCATGAAATTATGCATACATTGAAAAAAACCCGGTTTCCTTGATATGATATTATAGCATCCACCATGAGATTTATCGGTTCTGATATATGCCCGATTCGAGGAGTGAGGAGGCATCGTCTGCGGGTATATGGTGGGGCCCGGAGGTACCCCGATGCAAGAACGATTTCGCGGTGCTAGGCGATGAGGCTTAGGGGAACCATACTTTCCGGTGACAGGACCATTGACTCATCGACTATCGAGTGGATACCGACGGGAGTCATGTGCGTATGGATACGTCGAGAGGCGAGGGTCAGAGCTAGGAACTCGAGCTCTCGGGATAGCGTATGATACGTACTTATCAGGGGGCCAGTCATGGAGACAGCACCTGATGGATCAGTATTTCTGTGTCGATGCTTGGCACATTGGTTTCATGATATTTCTAATTACTCATTTGTATATATAACAGGGGATTGAGCCGCTGTTATATATACCCTTACACCAATATTAGTGGAATGGGACGCTAATATATGTGTATTGCCCTCATCATATTTATTATGACATTATATTAGGATGTTAGAACTGTGCTGGAGATTTGATTTGGGACTTAAGAGATTCATTGGGATTGGATGTTGATATTGTACATACGAGATATGTGAGATCCACTTGCTGTTGTACATTTAATATATGTGAGATATACCTGGTATTGTACATACGAGATATGTGAGATCCACTTGCTGTTGTACATTTGATATATGTGAGATATACCTGGTATTGTACATACGAGATATGTGAGGTCCACTTGCTGTTGTACATTTGATATATGTGAGATATACCTGATTTTGTACATACTAGATATGTGAGATCCACTTGATGTTGTACATTTGATATATGTGAGATATACCTGATATTGTACATACGAGATATGTGAGATCCACTTGCTGTTGTACATTTGATATATTTGAGATATACTGATATTGTACATATTAGATATGTGAGATCTAATTGATGTTGTACATTCGATACATATGCGAGATATACTTGATATTGTGCAGTTGCGGAGATGTGACACTTAGATGATATGATAGCCAATTTGGGGGCTGATTTGAGGGATTGGGATTTGATTTGTCTTGCTGGATTGTGATCCTACCACGATGTCAGGATTCCGTGGAAATGACATATTTTACTCCATACCTCATCTTTATATACTTGTGCACTGTTCCATGTATTGGGAGTACCTGTGAGCGTACCCTTCATGAGTGTTGCACATTTACTTTCTCATATCCCCAGTGCATGATTATTGCATACTGTTGTCACCTCATTATTGCTTTATATATTGGTAGTACTTGTTTGTGTACTTTCCATTATTTCGTACTCATGACCTGTTATTACTGCAAATATCATATCGTAGATTCATGCTGTACGTTCATTCTTGCGATTACCTGCATATGTTATTTACTATTCACGAGTTGGCAACTCACCCCCGTTGTGCCATAGGTATTGCAGGTGTTTCCCCAGAATAGTCGAGGCTGGCTATTCACTTATCTGTCATCTTTTGGCTGCGGATACCACTTCGGCTGTTAGTGTGCAGTTTTGCCAGGTGGGTTTTGTGGTTATCTGAGATTGTATTGTATATTCGTTGTATCTTGTACTCTCCATCTACTACCAGTTTGTTGTGACTTAGAGACTTGGTGAGGACGATTTTTTATATATATTGTGGATTTGTTGCTTTTATACAGTTTCCTTTCTTTTGTCTCTTATTTCTTCGCTACGGCGTCGTATATCTGTTGTGGTGTTGTTTTCCGCCGTTGGGCATGGATTTTGCTCCCGTTTGGGATGCTTTACTTTATATTTATGCTGTACCCTTTTTGGGGGCTTGTTTTACAAAGGAGGTGCTGCCAAAATTTTAAAGAAAAAGTGAACTCTTTTAAAGAATTTGGGTTGTGATTTCAAATGTTTCAAAAACTTTTATTATCTTTTCCGTATTTTTATGGTTTAGATTTCTGGGTTTTGGCTTTCTTTTACTGCGTTACGTCTGGAGGCGTTGCGTAGTATTAGGGCCATCACGTACCAATTTCGGGTCGTGACAAAGTTGGTATCAGAGCGTGGTTTTACCTTTCGGAGTGTAGGATGACCTTGCTATGATGGAGTAGGTAACCTAAGCGGAGTAACGTAGTGTGTGTATGTCTGCAGCATACTCACGATGCAGTATTTCGCCTAAAGTGCCTAAGTACAAATTGCTTGAAATTCCTTCCTTGATGATTCATATCCTTGTGATTCGATTTCCTTGTTCTTATCGAATCCTATCTCTATTTATAGCCTTGCCGCCGATGAATATGGGGACTCAGAGTGATGCAGCGAGGGCCGAGGTCAGAGTTAGCTCTGGTGAGACGAGCACTGACCAGGATGGCACTCTTGTTGCACAGGTGCAGACGGATCAGTCTTCGACAGATCAGCTCGCTAGGCTTGTGACAGAGATGCAGGACTTGCGCCAGACGATGAGATCATTGGTTGATGCCATTAGAGCGCAGCGACAGGAGGTTGTCACCCCTGTTACTCAGTTGTTCCTTGGGTTCAGCATGCAGCAGTCTGTCACCTACGTAGCACCAGTGGATGTAATCCCAATCGACGAGACCCGTATTCCAGAGACTTTGCGAGTTCCAGGACAGTGGAGGACCCGTACAGGTGTGCCAGTCCAGGGACAGAGGTTCAGTCGTCGTGACTATTTCGTGCACGGCATGGGAGCACAAGAGGCTTAGGACGTGGATAGATGTTCAGCTTTCATCCCTTGGAGGACCAGCAGCCGTTGTATGGATGTTTTCGATGCGGGAGCCTTCATAGCTTCATCAGGGATTGTTCCTTAGCGCCGCTTCAGAGTCGTGTTCTAAGAGGTCGTGGGCGTGGAAGGTTCACTCAGAGGGGTCAGTTTGGCAGAGGAAGAGTGTTGACAGTTCCGGGTAGAAGGCAGACACGAGAGTTTGTTTCTACTCATCCGGACGCACGAGCGTCCAATGCAGAATTTTCAGGTATCCTTGTTCTTGTTCTTTGATGTACTTGTTGGTTTTTCGCACTTTGTGCCGTGGTTGGGACGAGGATCGTGTTAGCTAGATCAGCCGTGTTGTTTTGTTGTGTTAACTTCTGTCAGCGATTCTTTTGTTGCGCGACACGTATTTCAGTCGTATGCCAATCGTTGAGGAGATTTTGCCGTCATTGGATCCTTCTTGAGATGTTGGATTTGACGTTCTCCTGGGCATGGATTGGTTAGCTACGTGTTAGGCGTCTGTGGACTACCGTGTGAAAACAGTCAGGAATTATTTTCCCGGCGAGTTAGTTCTTGTTGTGCAGGTGGATAGTTGTGCCGCCTCTCACAGCTTGAATTCAGCCTTTTCCGCTAGTCAGCTTTGGAGGAGATGTCGTGGATTCTTGGCGTTCATTCGAGATACCAAAACCACAGTAGATTTGTTGGACCGGGTACTTATCGTGCGAGAGTTTCCTACGATATTCCAGGAGAGCTAGCGAAATTCAGGGAGCATAAGGATCTGCTGCAGAGTTGTTTTTTGGGAAGTTTGTGTGTCCGCGTGTTTCGCTTTCGGGAGCTCTTATTTCTATTCGTCAAGGAGAAAGACGACAGATTGCGGTTGTGGATTGATAGATCGTCAATTGAACCGGCTTACGGTGCGGGTAGGTATCTTTTACCTCGCTTTGACGATTTCTTCGATCAGCTCCAGAGTGCGAGACTTTTTCTAAGTTTGTTTGGGATCAGGTCATCATTGTTGCGGGTTCGGAGTGGTGGCATTCCGAATACTGTTTTTGTGCGTGCTACGGGCAGTTGTGTTGAGGTGGTGTCTTTGGACTCGCCAATGTCCTAGCAGCATTTGTTGATATGATGCACCAGATTTCTTTAGGCTGTTCCTCGACCAGTTGCTGTTGTGTTTTGACGGCATTCTGGTCATTACTTTGTGTCTTGAGGAACAGGAGCAGCACTTGAGAATTTGTTTTGCAGACATTGGTAGAGCCCAGCTGTTTGCTAGATTCTCGGAGTGTTCCTTCGGGCTTGTTTGTGTTGACTCCTAGGTCTTGTAGTTACGGGAGACGTTTTCGTATGGTTCCGAGGGAGATCGAGACCGTACAGCTTAGGCCCAGACTTGTGTACAGGACGGAGGTCCTTTGATTTTGGGGCATAACAGGTTTTTACCGCAGTTTCATGCAGGATTACTAGAGTAGTGTTGCACCGTTGACTGTAAAGACCAAGTAAGGAGGTTTCTTTTCTTTGGACTGAGGCATGTGTACGGAGTTTTCAGCGGTTGAAGATTCAGTTAACAACTGCATCAGTCTTTCTTTGCTTTTGGTTCGGGCGACCTTGTTGTCTAACTGTAGTGTTTCTTGAGTGGGCTCGAGGGTGTAATGGTGTGACATTACAGAGTCATCACTTTTGCTTCCCTACATTTGGAGGAAGTACGAGAAGTATATTCCACTCATGATCTGGAGATGGCCACGGTGGTTTTGCGTTGGAGATTTGGAGACACTTCTTGTTTGAGAGTCGTGTCAGATTTTCCACGGACCACTAGAGCTTAGTGTACATCTTCCTGCAACGGACTTGATTGTTGTGATAGTCTTCTGCAGATTTACAGTTTTTGTGTGATCGTTGAGTATAGCCTAGTTCGTCTCTACGGAGGGAACAGCTTGCTCATGTCCGCGCCCGACCACCTCCCTTAAATCATTTTTCGCGAGACACTGCCCGCCGATGCTCGTCGTCAGAGATACTTGAGCATACTCGGCTGGGTAATGATTCGGAGACCTTGATTTGTGACAAGGTTGTGCTAAGTTAGGAATGCGTTTGTGTACCTGATGTTATCGGGTAGAGACGTGAAATCCTAGAGCAAGCACATCAGTCAATTCTCTCTCTATTCATTCAAGTTCCGCCAACATTGACGTGAATTGTGAGATAATTACGGGTGGACATGAGTGTAAAGAGAAATTTCAGGTTTCATTTCAAGGTGTCAGTCTTGTTGTGTGCTTGAGTCGAGCATCTGAGGCCGGCTGGAGAGTTGCAACCTTTTTACCGTTCCGAAGTAGGAATGGGAGCAGATCTCCACGAATTTCGTTATGGTTTCTACCCAAGTTTGGTCAGGGTGTGACTCCATTCGGATTCTTGTGGTCCGGTTATACTCAATTTGCTCAGTTGTTTTGTTAATGTTGAGTGTTTGTTTGGTTTGTTGTTTGCGGCAGTTGGGATCGTCACTCGCCATTGTTAGGATACTTCTTGATAGCTGTTATCAGGAGACATTCCAATTGGCAACCTTTAGGTTTAGTCAGGTCGTGTCGATCACCAGTCAGTTTCTGACTCTGCGTAGTAGGATTTTGGACCTCAGCTAGTCTAGAGACTTCGGAGATGATCCAGTTGGTTCAGGTCAGGATGAGTAGCCAGTGCAGACAGAGGTCTTATGCCGACCATGTAGGTCGCAGACTTGAGTTCGCAGTGGGAGATCATGTATTCCTATGGACTTTTCCGATGAATGACATGTTGAGTTTTGGGAAGCTTATCCCAGGATTTTAGGTCCTTTTGAGATCCTTTAAGCGAGTTAGTTTTCGTTGCCTTTAGTTTGGCACTTCCGCCCAGATTATTGATTATTCACCCCGTTTCCATGGTGTTGATTTTTGCAAATACCTTCATGACTTTCTCACATGATTCAGCACAGACCTTTAGTATGGACTCGATCTTTTCGTTCACCGGCAGCCATGGTGTAATGGTTCGGCAGGTGGAGAAATGTCGGTCAAGGGTCTTGCCATCAGTAATGAGTTCTCTTGGACGTAGCTGTTAGTGAGTCGATCACTTGGGAAGCTGCGAGCGAGATTTGGGAGTTTTGTACTCTTCTCTTTGAAGGTATGCTTGGTGAAAATTTTAAATTCGGGGACTAATTTTTATAGGGGGGGAGATTGTAACGTTCTAGAGATCGTTTTGTGTTTGTTTCTGTTTTTGGGTGAAATTCGTCGGTATTATCAGTTTTATACCGAATGTGATCAAACGGCCATATCGACTTTCCAGCACCTAGTTTTGATAAAATAAAGCTAGTGCGCACACTTTGGGAGTATATGGAACGTTTTGGTCCAATTTGAATTTTTCCCAATTTTAATGTTATTTTAATCCGGTTTGCACTTTTCTGGAAATCTTCTCTTTGCATCTTTTCTTAAATTTTTCCTAAGTTAAACTTAACCACATAGTATAATTGATTGTGTGGCCTAGGATTAAAGGGAAAAAGAAAAGAAAAGAATAGAAAAGAATTGATAAGAAGGTGCATGAATGTGGAATTTTTGGTGTGAATGCATTTATTTGCAATTAATGCATTGTAATTGCTAGGAAACTTCCCTCTCTCTCTCTCCCACCTCCTTGGCCGAGCTCCCTCTCCCCTCTACTGCCTTAGCCATTTTCTTTCTCTCTTTTCATCACAAATCATTCATAAATCCTCAAGTCTTCATCAAAGTTCACAAATTTCATCACTTTTCTTCACTTCATCTCTTTTCTTGCCTTGGAGCATTCAAGCTTCGGTTCTTGGTGTTCTTTTGGCTAGGTAAAGTTCTTTTACTGTTATTTTAAGTGTTTTTACTGTAACTTAGCTTATAGTTTCAGTTTAGAATGTTTAAATTAGGTTTTGATGTGAATATCGTATTTTAGTGTCGGTTTGTGACTTCTAGGATTTGCTTTGACCCGGGTAGTTTACTGCAAAACTAAACATAGTGGTAGTGTTGTACTAGGGGACCTGGAGCACCACCTTCAAGATGGACCCCAGGCCACCGGCCAGGGCCGGCGACGGCTTGAGGAGGGGCCGGCGACGCCGGCCATAGTGAGGAGCTAGGGTTTGGGTTTTCCTGTGTAGGTGTCTGCTATGGTTAGGGTTCTTCTGGTCTTGTTTGTTTGTTTAGTTTTCACAGTAGGCAAAATCAGGGATCAATTAGGTCGTTTCTAGTATTTTGTGTCCGCGCGATACGTGTTACGACACGGATCGTGCAGTTTTCGTGGTTTCGCTCTTAAGTTGTTTTCGTCGTGTTGCTACTCTCGTTAGCCACGATACGAACACTTAAGAGGTGGTTGTGTGTTGTTGTGTCGGTTAGGTGTAGCTAGTTGTATTTCGTAGCTGTTTTTAATATTTGTATTTGCTTGTTGTTTATATGTTGCAGGTTCGCAGACGGGGACTACGGACACTGCCACAGGGGGATTCAGGTGGTAGACTTCTTCTAGCTTGGAGTGTGGGTGAGTAGATTTAACATCTACAGGGGAATCGCCCGCATGGCGTTATACGTCTGGGCTAGAAATCTTTACCTTGTCGCATATTCTATGTCATGTTTAGAATTGCGCATATACCTTTCTGTTTAGTGATAGTTGTGATTGGACTAGTATCCTTAGGACACTGCACTATTATTGACGGCTCAGATTGCGAGAGCACTGATTGTATGCCACACACACCGTCAATAATTGCTATGTCATACACAACCCATATGTAGAAATGATATTGTCTGGTTAGGGACATTGTGACTTTGATACATATTTCTTATTGTTATACTTAGACATTGATATGCCAGTTCCTGTTTACCTATAGGGTTTGTACCATTAGTGTTATGTACATACACACCTAAGGACATAGCTACAGGTGTACTTGCATTTCATACTTTCCTTATACCTGATAGGTATATCACATCATCATGTAGGTAGATACCTATATTTGTGCTATACCATTCATGTGTTCATTTATATCTGGTGAAGGCTATGCTTTTCCTTTATACGCTTTCATTACAGTTTTTATGTTGCGTATAGTTTATTCATGGATTATCGCATTGTTATATGGATTTTTCATGATGTTTTCTGGATTTGGGAACCGTGGTAGTTCATGAAATTATGCATACATTGAAAAAAACCAGGTTTCCTTGATATGATATTATAGCATCCACCATGAGATTTATCGGTTCTGATATATGCCCGATTCGAGAGTGAGGAGGCACCGTCTGCGGGTACATGGTGGGGCCCGGAGGTACCCCGAAGCAAGAACGATTTCGCGGTGCTAGGCAATGAGGCTTAGAGGAACCATACTTTCTGGTGACAGGACCATTGACTCATCGGCTATCGAGTGGATACCGACGGGAGTCATGTGCGTATGGATACGCCGAGAGGCGAGGGTCAGAGCTAGGCACTCGAGCTCTCGGGATAGCGTATGATACGTACTTATCAGGGGGCCAGTCATGGAGACAGCACCTGATGGATCAGTATTTCTGTGTCGATGCTTGGCACATTGGTTTCATGATATTTCTAATTACTCATTTGTATATATAACAGGGGATTGAGCCGCTGTTATATATACCCTTACACCAATATTAGTGGAATGGGACGCTAATATATGTGTATTGCCCTCATCATATTTATTATGACATTATATTAGGATGTTAGAACTGTGCTGGAGATTTGATTTGGGTCTTAAGAGATTCATTGGGATTGGATGTTGATATTGTACATACGAGATATGTGAGATCCACTTGCTGTTGTACATTTGATATATGTGAGATATACCTGGTATTGTACATACGAGATATGTGAGATCCACTTGCTGTTGTACATTTGATATATGTGAGATATACCTGGTATTGTACATACGAGATATGTGAGGTCCACTTGCTGTTGTACGTTTGATATATGTGAGATATACCTGATTTTGTACATACTAGATATGTGAGATCCACTTGATGTTGTACATTTGATATATGTGAGATATACCTGATATTGTACATACGAGATATGTGAGATCCACTTGCTGTTGTACATATGATATATTTGAGATATACTGATATTGTACATATTAGATATGTGAGATCTACTTGATGTTGTAAATTCAATACATATGCGAGATGTACTTGATATTGTGCAGTTGCGGAGATGTAACACTTAGATGATATGAGAGCCAATTTGGGGGCTGATTTGAGGGATTGGGATTTGATTTGTCTTGCTGGATTGTGATCCTACCACGATGTCAGGATTCCGTGGAAATGACATATTTTACTCCATACCTCATCTTTATATACTTGTGCACTGTTCCATGTATTGGGAGTACCTGTAAGCGTACCCTTCATGAGTGTTGCACATTTACTTTCTCATATCCCCAGTGCATGATTATTGCATACTGTAGTCACCTCATTATTGCTTTATATATTGGTGGTACTTGTTAGTGTACTTTCCATTATTTCGTACTCATGACCTGTTTTTACTGCAAATGTCATATCGTAGATTCATGCTGTACATTCATTCTTTCGATTACCTGCATATGTTATTTACTATTCACGAGTTGGCAACTCACCCCCGTTGTGCCACAGGTATTGCAGGTGTTTCCCCAGAATAGTCGAGGCTGGCTATTCACTTATCTATCATCTTTTGGCTGCGGATACCACTTCGCCTGTTAGTGTGCAGTTTTGCCAGGTGGGTTTTGTGGTTATCTGAGATTGTATTGTATATTCGTTGTATCTTGTACTCTCCATCTACTACCAGTTTGTTGTGACTTAGAGACTTGGTGAGGACGATTTTGTATATATATTGTGGATTTGTTGCTTTTATACAGTTTCCTTTCTTTTGTCTCTTATTTCTTCGTTACGGCGTCGTATATCTGTTGTGGTGTTGTTTTCCGCCGTTGGGCGTGGATTTTGCTCCCGTTTGGGATGCTTTACTTTATATTTATGTTGTACCCTTTTTGGGGGCTTGTTTTACAAAGGAGGTGCTGCCAAAATTTTTAAGAAAAAGTGGACTCTTTTAAAGAATTTGGGTTGTGATTTCAAATGTTTCAAAAACTTTTATTAACTTTTCCGTATTTTAATGGTTTAGATTTCTGCGTTTTGGCTTTCTTTTACTGCGTTACGTATGGAGGCGTTGCGTAGTATTAGGGCCATCACGTACCAATTTCGGGTCGTGACAGTGCCGAACGGTAGGGAAGGAAGAAAATCATTTGGCCTAAAGGGGTGTACAGAAGGTAATGACTAAAGACATAAAAAGGGATTTGGAGAAGTTGCAAAGAATTATACGGTTACAGTCAAGAATCTGGATAATGGAAGTGGCATTACTAGGAATACCAGGATACCCCATCGAAACATTTCAATGTTTCAGGTTCACTGTGTACTGTTAATAGAAAACTGATTTCCCGATTTGACACTTGCTCCTGGGTATGTATTTACCATGTATGACTCTCACATCTGTATGGTTTTACAGATGATGAGTGGGAGTAAGGTATTGGGAATTAGGTGACCATTCTCATTATATCGGGATTCGTTGTAATTGGTGATATTTGAAGAAGCCACCTGGGTTGTTTGTCGATCGGCAAATATTTGGTTTTGAATATCCGCCGTTATGCACCAATTTCAAATTGATATATCTGTACGTCTATTTTTATAGAGTGAGACATACCTTTTTGAAATTATGTCTATGACATTTACCTAAACCAGTGGATGGTTAGGTAAGGAGCATTGAACAGCGGTGTAATTCTTCTTAACCATAAGTACAGTTTTCAACCTACAACACACAGTGAATGAGTTGTTAGACTCAGCGGACTTATACAGAGTATTGTATATTGTCCAGTGTCCATTAGGACAGAGGGGTTGGTCCTCGTACTATATTCGGTTTACTTATAACTTCTCTAGTTCTTAGACCGGTGTTTCGTAGAAACACAAGGTCGAAGTTTTGAGAAGTTATAGGTATAGGAATAGAGTAGAGAACCAGGTATTGCAAGTTTCGGGATTCTTCAAGGTGATCGAAGATGTAGATACTTGTGAATGGTATTCAGTTGATAGAAATGTTTAAGAGAACTTGCTTCTCTTTCAGGTTACTCATAATTGGAAGCACTCCTGAGTTGAGTAACGCTGATCGGACTCTGTCAATTTACTTGACATGCACTGGAGACAGCTGCATGATTTGAATCTGGTTCAATTAAATCAGTGCCTCTGTTTCTATATTGGATATAGAACAGTTCATATCTTGATATTGTTAAGATACGGGGAATTGTTCGGCTTATGCTTAAAACCAGACTCCGGATAACGCAAGGCACGTTTCTGTAATGGCTGTTTGTGGGTTGACCTGGGCTATGACGAGGATTGATTTTCTACCATATGGAAGATCAATAGTGATATTGTTCTTGACTCACCACAGTTTTAATTAAAAATGGATTTTTTCAGAAAACAGTAGTGGGAGTATGGTAGAAGTGGAAGTGATTCCAGAACCACAAACGATTACTGAAGATTTGATAAGAACCTAAAGATTCAATCTGTTTTGACATTCCATTGGCCACTCCGCAGATATGGTGGGTAACCTCAGACACTCGAGAGTGTTAGTGTTTATGCCCTAGAAGGCCATTACTGTATCATACTAGTTTGTATATTACTTAATGGAAGCTTGGGATATTCACATGTATATAACAGTCTTGCTAAACATGGTAGTATGCTACTTGGTTTTTCTATCTTAATATGTGAGTGTACGTATTGATAGAGCTCTTAGGATCTTGCTTGTCTACCAGCGTTGTGATGGCAGTCACACTAGTGGGGGCTGGGTAGTCTACAAGCACATCTTTATTCAGGTCCCTGGTCGTTGGATTATCGAGACAGAGCATCGATAATCCGGAGTAGACTAGTGTGTACGCTTCTCATCCCAGTTGGGGAGATGGTCTGTCCCACATCCGTCAGTACATCGTACTGGAGATAGTATACAGGTGCTCGTTAGGTTACGGGTACACCGGACAGGACTCACAGGGAACTGTTTGTTGGTTTTATACCAGTCGTCAGTGAACAGTTCCAAGGTGACATGAGTACAGCATAGTCCGCAGACTTGACACTGCTACTTCGCCTCGAGTGTGTCCCACTGTTCTTAGATTGCTACCCTACCACGGCTCAAAGGAGTCGTGCAAACAGGTAGCAGTTGGGTGCAGTCCCGAGCACTTGGAGGCAATGGCGGTTAGACAGGATTCGTCCCTCCCGGTATTGGGAGTAGATATCGCGCTGTGTCAGAGAGCCATTACGCAAAGTCCCTGGCCAGGGCAAGCGAGATTTGCTGGTAGGTTCCAGTAGTTTCTCAGGGTGTAATGGGCTTCCCTCCGACACGACTTATACCGCTATTAGGGGACTGACGCTTGTCGCCCCCTAGGCCCGATATGCGATAGTCTTGGACGAACGGACCGGACTGTATGGAGATTGTCACATCAGACTCAGTAGGAGTTCGGATGGGTTTCCTCATCGGCCTTCTTATCGACAACTACCTGGGGACCGTTACGTACAGCTAGTGCCGCTTGCGGTCTGTGGTTAAACCCACTGTCAGCGTAGTAGTCGAGTCTCTAGAGTCCCACACAGAGAGTTTCCTACTCCAGGCGAAACGATATAGAGGTCGTATGGTTTAACGACAAGGGTTCGGACGCGTATATATGTTTACACACTTACGTCGTTTGGACAGTTTTTACCAGTCGGCTTTGGTTTAAGCCAGTTACTGGTATCCGGTTATTGGATTTTTACAGTCTAAAGTTTTTCCGTATTTTTGCGGATTGGAGGGGCGTTCTCGTAATTGTGCGAGAAGCTTCTAGAAGATGGTGACTAAGGAGGTTTAGATGGCATATACTTTGGATAAGATTTGTGAGTCATGAGAGTGATTCATCATTGTCATTATTGCACCATAAATGATTAATGACTCATGCTAATGAATCACCACTTAACATTTATGAAGCATGCTTATTCATCACATTTATTCATTTATTCTTTAATGAGAATGCTTCATAATATGTTATGATACTCACAATCTTATCTCATAATTTACTCTCATCTTCTCTCTCCTCAAGCTCGCATCTTCAAACCCTAATCCTTACACCTCATGAGTTGAGATCAAAGGATTAGAAAGACTAATCAATCCATAACCATCACTCTATTTCATTCTATCTTCTTTGATTAGCAATCCAAGAAGATTAGTTACCTCAAGTTAGAGGTTTAGTTTGGAGTTTTGCTCTCGGGTGGATCGTCTACTACCTAGAGAAGGCCGAGGAGAACAAGGAGATCGTAAAGACGAAGGACTGGTTTCATTAGGTATAATCCCTAAACACAATGGTTATGAAACACTTTGTGTTCGGTTATTTGTAGTTTAGCTTCGATTCAAGCGGTTAGTCGATGTTCGTTCTTTAAACATGATCGTTTTCGAAAATTCTGCCTCCCCACAAGTTCTGGGGTGAAGTACATCGACTTACAGTGGTATCAGAGCCTCGCTAAACAATAAATAACTTGATTGCAAATTTGTACGAATTTCGAACGGAAAAACGATGCCGGAAAACCCTAAAACTGTCAAGTTTCTGTCGAATTTAAAATGATGTCCAAAAATTTTTCAGGTGAGTTCAGAAAGCTTGAGATGACACCAGTAGAACACACAAAAAATTTGGTCCCCTGAATCGCCTACGGCGCCGCGGATCCGCGGCGGATAGCACCTATCCGCCACGCTTCCGCCGCCGATTAGACGATCCAGGGACTCATTTTTCTGGTGATTGTTCTCTATAATATTTGGGATTTTCTGGTATATTTTAATTTTGCTCAGGTTTCAGTTTAACAGAGCAGTTTTTGGAGCAATATTAAAGATGTTTAATCGATCGAAATTGTACAGTATTTGCATATTGGATTATATCTGTGATTGATAAATGTGTTCGTAAACCTCCCCTAACTGCTAGTATGTCAGTTGGCAGGGGGTTGCACATTTCTGAAATGGTTTTATCTGTTTGTGCATATGAACTGTAATTGGACTGTTGTGGTGTATAGCCGGGGTTTAGCAATGGGTTATTATTTAATTCATTTGTTGTAAATGTAATTTGTTGTAATATTATTTTGCGGGGCACATCCAGGTTGCGGTTGTAGCCACCGATGTATTATTTCATTTTACTGTTTTTGCTCCTAGGACTGACCCAAGGTGGGGTACACAAACTGCCGGGTGGGTAGTTTGCCGTACCCGTAGGGGTCGAAGGTGGGGTAATGGCTATTCATCACAACTGTGTAATCTGTCTTTTCTTGCAGGCTCAAAAGAAATACAGATTGCTTGCAAATCCAATTAAGTTCATCTGTGTTCTGGAATGTATATCATTGCGTCAGACGAATGTAAAATATCTATATTTATGATAGCTATTTAGACGTCACTTATGTTTTACACCCGCGCTAGCCCAGCCCCCGCTCTGTCGTTAGTTAAGTAACCTAACGGGTGATGACGGGACCCCGTGGCGAATGCGGATGACAAAAGAGGACGTTGTATTTTCGTTGTTTCTGCAATGATAGGTTAATGATGGGACGCATTATCTATAATGCAAAGAAAATAAACCAAAGTTTTAATCGTTGGAACAATTTAAAAAGAAACCACTCGGTTATTTTTAAAACAAATATTTTAAATGCGGAGATTTAACCACTCCTTTTAAAAGCTATCAGGTTCCTTCGGTTATATCAAGTTCACTACGTTCACGGTTTCGCCAAAACCAGTCGTAGCCCTCCGTCATTTCTTATGGATGGTCAGTAGTATTCAAGCTATGCTTGTTGGCTTTCGTCAAGGCATAGTGTTTGGTAGCTGCTGGGGTATTCATTTGTTGCATAGATAGATGAGTTGGTTTGGGACAGTCGTATAACCTTGTTGGCTTTCGTCAAGGGTATATACGGGTGGGTTCAAATTAACAAGATAATGATGGGCAGAACTTGACATGTGTTTTATGATTTGTTGGCTTTCGTCAAGGTCAAAAGAACATGGGGCAAAAATGTATATCGGGAATTTCTAAAGAAACTGAAATTTGCAAAGAGATGCATACCATTTTGAGTTTGATGAATGTTGGTAGCATTCCTACAACATTATCAGACGATGATATTTGGATCCCGATCCTACTGTGAGTATATGCTACTTATCAGGATATTCGTCACTTAACGATCATTGCTATAAACCTAGTAGGTGTCCAGAAAGGTGTCAGCGGGGTTACGCCCCCAGAGAAAAGAGGTTATTTAATTAAGGAACTTCGCGAAAGCGTTTGAAAACCTCCCTCGAAGTATCGACACTAGCCTGGCTGAACGGTTAAGCAAGTATTGTACGGTGAGAATAGTCCTGGCTAATTCTTCTTTTATGGTTTGAGGAAGGATTCGAGAAACAGTGGGAGCCATCCAGTTTAGATAAATTAAAAACCAATCTAAACTTGCAAGAGTATCATGCTAAAGTGTTTTCTTCTCTCTCTCTCATTGCAGCGACCTTGTGACCATGACTAGGTTACATCTAGATAACAAGATGACTGAATCTAACTTATTTGACTGGCAAAGGTCTGTCCAGATGACCATTGCCTATGACAAGCTGGACCACCCTATTACTACTCATGATCCCACCGTCCCAGGTCCAGTTTCCACCGTCGCGGATATGGATATCCGTCAGACAAAGGAAAAGAATAAAGCGAAAGCCAAGTGCCTCGTGTTGGCTTCAGTTGATGGTAGATACCAGAAGCAGCACGAGAAGATGGACTCTGGTTCCATCTTTCTCCATAACAAAGATTTATATGGAGAGCAATCTCATATCGCAAGATATGAGGCCTCGAACGAATTGATTCAAGTGAGGTCGGCTGATGGGTCATCTGTAAGGGACGACGTCCTTACGATGACTAGCTATATTGATGAGCTCAAGGACCTGGAGACCACGTTGGGAAACAGGTCATATACTGACTTATTTCCACAATCCCTACCCTCTACTTATACCCTGAAAGAAACCAGGGAGACACAAGCTCTGCTTAATAGGGGACCTTCTTCCTCTTCATCCAAGGCGAAAGCAAAGGGTGAAAAGAAGAAGACCTCTACAAAGCCGATATACGGTGTCAGCAAAGTAGGAGGAAAGGGAAGAGAAACAGTTTCGGGACTTGGTATAGGTAAGGAGGGATATTCCTATTGTTATGGGAATGGACATTGGCAGAAGGATTGCAGGGCTTTGGAAGCCAGTAGCCAGGATTCGAAGCATGTTGTGGCTTCAGCCTCAAGTGTGTTTGTAATTGAGAACTGTTTATCAATTAACTCTACTTCCTGGGTACTAGATACCGGAGCAGGATCTCATATCTGTAATTCGTTACATGCTTTGAGAAACCGTAAAGTTATAAGGATAGGTGATTTGTCTCTTAGAGTTGCAAACGGAATGAGCGTGGATGCTGAATCTGTGGGAGAATATCGCCTGGGTTTGACAAGTGGGCAGATATTGATTCTACGTAACTGTCTGTATGTACCTAGTTTGACTTGTAATATCATATCAGTGTCCTCACTTTCAAGAGAGGGATATGACTTTACATTCGTAAGCGATGTAGTTCACATCCACCTAAATCAAGTTCTGATTGGGTCCGGTACATTAGATGACGGTATATACGTATTGAATCAAGCTCAGGTTTTCAATGTCCAGAACACACTTAAAAGAAAGTCTCCAGAAGTGAATCAGGCTTTCTTATGGCATTGTAGACTAGGTCACATCAATGAAACACGGTTAACAAAGTTGCGTAGAGAAGGATATTTGAATCCGTTCGAATATCAATCTTATGCCACTTGTGAATCTTGTCTCATGGGAAAGATGACAAAGACTCCGTTTTCTGGACACGGAGTAAGAGCGAGCGAGCTCTTAGGACTCGTACACAGTGACGTGTGCGGTCCAATGTCTACACATGCGCGAGGTGGTTATTCCTACTTCATTACTTTTACGGATGATTTCTCTAGGTATGGACATATCTTCTTGATGAAGCATAAATCCGAGGCCTTTGAGAAATTCCAAGAATACAAGAATGAAGTGGAAAACCAAACAGGCAAAAGTATTAAGACACTGAGATCTGATCGAGGTGGTGAATACTTAAGTGCCGAGTTCCTGGGTTACTTAAAAGAGAAAGGGATTCTCTCTCAGCTTACTCCTCCATACACACCACAACACAACGGTGTATCGGAAAGGAGGAATCGAACCCTATTAGATATGGTTCGTTCCATGATGAGTAAGGCTGAGTTACCGCGATCATTCTGGGGTTATGCGCTAGAATCAGCGGCATATCTTTTGAACAAGGTTCCAACCAAGACTGTGCCTACCACGCCATATCAGATGTGGAGTGGGAAGAAACCCCATCTTCAGTACCTGAAGACATGGGGATGTCCAGCTTTTGTAAAAAAGCAGCATCCGGACAAGCTCGAGGCACGCTCAGTAGAGTGTAAGTTTGTGGGATATCCAAAGAATTCCATGGGATATTGCTTCTACTATGCAGAGGAACAAAAGGTTTTTGTCTCTCGTCATGCCCGCTTCTTAGAAACTGAATTTTTAGAAAATCCGAAGAGTGGGAGCGCAGTAGAACTGGAAGAAATTCCAGAACCACAAGCTGTTACTGAAAGTTTGGTAGAACAAGATGTTTCAGAAGAAAGGGACATACCAGCGCCTATCCGCAGAAGTAGTAGGCAATCTCATCCGCCCGAGAGATACTACGGTTTTCTCATAGACGGGGATAGAGAAGATTGCGTCATTGATAATGACGACCCTACTAGCTTCCAGCAAGCCATTCAGAGCAGTGACTCGGTAAAATGGCTGGATGCAATGCGGACCGAAATGGAGTCCATGTACACTAACAAAGTATGGACTTTGGACACTGCTCCAGATGGGGTGAAACCCGTAGGATGCAAGTGGATCTTCAGAAAGAAGATTGGTGTAGATGGACAGGTTGAAACCTATAAGGCTAGACTTGTTGCAAAGGGTTTCCGTCAAAGACCTGGTTTGGACTATGACGAAACTTTTTCTCCTGTGGCTATGCTGAAATCCATTCGGGTCCTTCTTGCTATTGCTGCCTTCCACGATTATGAAATCTGGCAGATAGACGTAAAGACGGCCTTTCTAAATGGAAATTTAGAAGAGAGCGTCTATATGGATCAGCCAGAGGGATTCATTCAGAGTGGGAGCAGCGGTAAAGTATGCAAGCTGCTTAAATCCATTTATGGACTAAAGCAGGCATCGCGGAGTTGGAACATCTGTTTTGATGATACTGTCAAAGTATTCGACTTTATCAAAAATCCAGATGAACCATGCATATACAGTAAGATTGTAGGGAGAGTTGTTGTATTCCTCGTCTTGTACGTGGATGACATTCTCCTAAGAGGAAATGATATTCCTATGCTACAGTCAGTCAAAAGATTCTTGTCACAGAAATTCTCCATGAAGGACCTGGGTGATGCCACCTACATTCTGGGGATCCAGATCTATCGTGATAGTTCAAAGAGGATGTTGGGACTTTCACAGTCCAGGTACATAGACACCATATTGAAAAGATTCAGTATGGAAGATTCTAAGCGCGGTAACCTACCGGCTTGTCACGAAATCACCCTCTCCAAAGAGATGTCTCCCAAGACTGATTTGGAAAGGGAACGCATGTCGATTATACCCTACGCTTCTGCGGTAGGCTCTATAATGTATGCGATGTTATGTACCAGACCAGATGTAGCATACGCATTGAGCGTTGTAAGCCGGTATCAGGCAAACCCAGGGGAGAATCACTGGATAGCAGTAAAGAACATTCTCAAGTACCTGAGGAGGACTAAGGAGATGTTCTTGGTTTACGGCGGAAAGGACCTCAAGATGGAGGCCTATGCTGATTCCGGCTTCCAGAGTGACAAGGATGACTCCAAGTCCATGTCGGGTTATGTCTTTACCCTCAATGGAGGGGCGGTCTATTGGAAGAGTTCCAAGCAGGACACCGTTGCTGACTCAACGATGGAAGCGGAGTAGATAGCTGCTTGCGATGCCGCAAAAGAAGCTGTCTGGATGAAGAAGTTCCTCACAGAACTTCAGGTGGTTCCTACCAGTGTTGGTCCAATACCTCTGTATTGCGACAACAACGGAGCTATAGCTTTAGCGAAGGAACCAAGGTCCCATCAGAAGTCCAGACACATCTTGAGGCAGTATCACCTGATCAGGGAGATCATTGATCGTCAGGAAATCGAGGTTCGGAGAGTTGCTTCAGAAGAGAACATTGCTGATCCATTCACGAAGGCCCTTACTCAGATTCAGTTCGAGAGGCTACTCGAGATCATTGGTCTTCGATATGCCAGTACATGGCCCTAGTGCAAGTGGGAGATTGTTAGTGTTTATGCCTAGAAGGCCATTACTGTATCATACTAGTTTGTATATTACTTAATGGAAGCTTGGGATATTCACATGTATATAACAGTCTTGCTAAACATGGTAGTATGCTACTTGGTTTTTCTATCTTAATATGTGAGTGTACGTATTGATAGAGCTCTTAGGATCTTGCTTGTCTACCAGCGTTGTGATGGCAGTCACACTAGTAGGGGCTGGGTAGTCTACAAGCACATCCTTATTCAGGTCCCTGGTCGTTGGATTATCGAGACAGAGCATCGATAATCCAGAGTAGACTAGTGTGTACGCTTCTCATCCCAGTTGGGGAGATGGTCTGTCCCACAGCCGTCAGTACGTCGTACTGGAGATAGTATACATGTGCTCGTTAGGTTACGGGTACACCGGAAAGGACTCACAGGGAACTGTTGGTTGGTTTTATACCAGTCGTCAGTGAACAGTTCCCAGGTGACATGAGTACAGCATAGTCCGCAGACTTGACACTGCTACTTCGCCTCGAGTGTGTCCCACTGTTCTTAGATTGCTACCCTACCACGGCTCAAAGGAGTCGTGCAAACAGGTAGCAGTTGGGTGCAGTCCCGAGCACTTGGAGGCAGTGGCGGTTAGACAGGATTCGTCCCTCCCGGTATTGGGAGTAGATATCGTGTTGTGTCAGAGAGCCATTACGCAAAGTCCCTGGCCAGGGCAAGCGAGATTTGCTGGTAGGTTCCAGTAGTTTCTAAGGGTGTAATGGGCTTCCCTCCGACACGACTTATACCGCTATTAGAGGACTGACGCTTGCCGCCCCCTAGGCCCGATATGCGATAGTCTTGGACGAATGGACCGGACTGTATGGAGATTGTCACATCAGACTCAGTAGGAGTTCGGATGGGTTTCCTCATCGGCCTTCTTATCGACAACTACCTGGGGACCGTTACGTACAGCTAGTGCCGCTTGCGGTCTGTGGTTAAACCCACTGCCAGCGTAGTAGTCGAGTCTCTAGAGTCCCACACAGAGAGTTTCCTACTCCAGGCGAAACGATATAGAGGTCGTATGGTTTTACGACAAGGGTTCGGACGCGTATGTGTGTTTACACACTTACGTCGTTTGGACAGTTTTTACCAGTCGGCTTTGGTTTAAGCCAGTTACTGGTATCCGGTTATTGGATTTTTACAGTCTAAAGTTTTTCCGTATTTTTGCGGATTGGAGGGGCGTTCTCGTAATTGTGCGAGAAGCTTCTAGAAGATGGTGACTAAGGAGGTTTAGATGGCATATACTTTGGATAAGATTTGTGAGTCATGAGAGTGATTCATCATTGTCATTATTGCACCGTAAATGATTAATGACTCATGCTAACGAATCACCACTTAACATTTATGAAGCATGCTTATTCATCACATTTATTCATTTATTCTTTAATGAGAATGCTTCATAATATGTTATGATACTCACAATCTTATCTCATAATTTACTCTCATCTTCTCTCTCCTCAAGCTCTCATCTTCAAACCCTAATCCTTACACCTCATGAGTTGAGATCAAAGGATTAGAAAGACTAATCAATCCATAACTATCACTCTATTTCATTCTATCTTCTTTGATTAGCAATCCAAGAAGATTAGTTACCTCAAGTTAGAGGTTTAGTTTGGAGTTTTGCTCTCGGGTGGATCGTCTACTACCTAGAGAAGGCCGAGGAGAACAAGGAGATCGTAAAGACGAAGGACTGGTTTCATTAGGTATAATCCTTAAACACAATAGTTATGAAACACTTTGTGTTCGGTTATTTGTAGTTTAGCTTCGATTCAAGCGGTTAGTCGATGTTCGTTCTTTAAACATGATCGTTTTCGAAAATTCCGCCTCCCCACAAGTTCTGGGGTGAAGTACATCGACTTACAGAGAGGTACTTCGGTATGCTTAAGGACGGTGACAGGGAGGTTCTTGTTTACCCACACTTGCCATTCCTGTTGTTCCAGGTTGCCAGACCCGGCAGGAAGATGAGTATAGCGTCGTTCTAAACTGGCTTTAGAAGTGTACGTCTATATGACTCTGCTAGAGGGTTGTCATAGACAGTGGGAGCAGCGGAAGCATTGGTGGACAGGTGGCTTATGTCTATTTATAGACTAAAGCAGATATAGCGGAGATAGATCATCTATTTCTGATGTGACAGTCATAGGTTTGACTTCATCAGAATAGGGGATGGATCTGTTAAGAAGGTAGTAGGGTGTGATGTCCTGGTATTTGATGACATACACGGAGTAGGAAGTGATATTTCTATACTACGATCGGTTATACTTTGGTCGTCACACAGTAGTTTCTCCACATAGGACCTGGATATTATATCAGACATTATGGTTACTAGATCTATGGTTTTAGATCTAGATTTGGGTGGTTTCCTAATCTGGGTACTTTGACCGCATTCTAAGAGTATTTAGAATGGACGACTCCTGGCACGGTACTATACCTGCAGGTGATGGAGTCGCCCTCTCTAAAGGTGTCTTACAGACTAAAAGGGAGAGGGATACGCATGATTGGCAAATCACTTGCTTAGGCAACTGAGTCAATCATGAAATGTCAAGTACCATACCAGATGTTGTTCTTGCAGTAGGTGCAATAAGTTGATATTGATCCAATCTTGGAGAAACAGTCGGAAGCAGTTTTAGAACATAAGTTGATGTTCTAGGGATATGATAGCAGCTTTCTCCTTCGGGAGACAGTTATCATTCCAGGCTTCCAAGGTGACCTGGACGGCAGAGAGGCTGTCAGAGTTATAGTTTCCCTCTGACGTGGGGCAGTATTTTGGACAGGTGGTCCAGGAGGATACTGAGTGAGGCATGGCGCGGGATACTGATTAAGTTCAGTTGACGATACAGTCTAAGAAGTTTGGATTTGGAGTTCATTTATGAGCTAGGTCCCATCAGACATCCAGACACATTCTAAGACAGGTATTGCTCATTTCGGGAGATGGTTTTCTCCGCGAACTTGAGATATAGAGAGACATAGAAAGAAACATCAGAGCGGATCCACTCACTGAGGCTATTCCTCGAATGCAATAGTGTCAAAAACGAGCTTTGTGAGACTGACTAGTAGAGGAGTTGGGTGTACGGTATCACACAGGCTGTGAGTATGCGACATCGCAATAATTAGCCTTGAGTGCAAGTGGGAGATTGTTGGAGATAGTGCCCTCAGAGTCAATTATTGGATCATAGGCACGTGATTGCAATGATTGAGGGAGGACCTATCCCAGTAGGACAGTCTTACTCAAGATGATAGTATGCTATCTGGTTTACCTTTATCATCGTGTACTGCTTTAGGTGACCTTACGAGTCGCTATTGCACGTTGATAGAGCCCTTAGGATTCTTGCTTGACTACCAGCAGTATGAGGGCGATCATATAAGTGAGAGCTGGAGTCTATAAGCACATCCTTAAAAGGTCCCTAGTCGAGGGAGTTTCGAGACAGGGCATCGATTCTCCAGAGTAGACTAGTGTATACAGTCGAGACCCCGACGAGGGGCGGTGGCCGGTCTCACAAGCCACTGGTGTCAGTTGGTTCACCTAAGATGTATACAGGTGCTCATTGGGTTATGAGTACACCGGACAGGACTCGCCGGGAACCTGCTAGTTGGGATTATACCAGACTTCGGATAGTAGTTCCCTAGTGACATGTGTACAGGTTAGTTCATCGACCTGAGATTGTCATTTGTCTCGTGTGAGTTCCCACTGTGCTTTGATTACTACCCGACCACGACTCAAAGGAGTCGTGCAAACAGGTTTTAGTTGGGTACAGTCCCGAGCCACATGGTGGCAGTGAGCGGATCTGCAGGGGTTCGTCTCTCCCGGTATTGGGGGTGAGGTCGCGCTGTGTCTAGGAGATCCAGAACATGAAAAGTCCTTGGCCAAGGCAGGAGATTTTCTGGTAGGTATTCCAGTAGTATCTCAGGGTGTTCTGGGCTACACTCCGACATAACTTGTACTGCTTTTGGAGTCTGACTTTCACCAACCCCCTAGGCCCGCCATGCGATGCTCAAAGATGAACGGACCGGACTGTACGGATAATGTCACTGACAGGCTCAGTAGGATGTCAGGATGAGTTCGCTCATCGATATCCCTTTTAGTCAGTATCTGGTAGCCCGTTACGTATTGGCTTATACCTCTGACGTGCCAGTGGTTAAATCCACAGCCATAGTATTAACGAGTCTTTAGAGTCCACCACACTCAGTTACTCAGGTTTCGGGCGAAACGCTGTAGAGGCCGTATGGAGATATGGCAGGATTCGATCAGATACGTGCGGTATTGCACGGATCGTGATCGGACGGTTTTTACTAGCCGGCTTTGGTTTAAGCCGGATCCTAGTATTAGTCGGTGTAGTTTTGTCTCATTGCATTTGTGTTCAGTGGGAATACAAATACGGGCATGTATTTGCAGTAGTGGGGTTTTCCTGTAATTTTATTACGGGATCAGTTTTCTGAAGTTGCCAGTTTGCATTCCGTTCCGGCCGGTTTTCCTTTGTTCCTTCACGGCCGGACTTTCGATGGAGGGGGTTATTTGCAGTTTGCAAATAACTCTTTTGTGTAGGGCTTTTTTGCATTTGTGCCTTTATCATGATGAGATTCCATTATGGTCTTTTCCTTGTCTTTTCTAGTGATGGTTTGGTGAAAGGATTGAGATGAGAAATGAGAGTGACCTTTTTCCTTGCTTTATCTTTTCTTTTCTCCATGGATTTTTCATTCCTTTTTTCCTCCACCATGGAGAGAGGGGCCGGCCACTATTCTTGAGGGAGAGAGAGAGTTTTCACTTTGGATGTGGAAAGAAATTCATATCATTTTCATGCTTGAAAATTATATACACCATCATTTTTCCAAAGTTCTTCTCACTCTCCATATCCATGGAAACTAAACCCCAAAGAGACATAGTTTCTACACTACTCTACAGCAAACCTTGGACGCGTCGGCTAGCCAACTTCACGCCCGAGTTGCCTCAGTCAAGAGGTGGGAGCCCGTAAAAGATTCCAGCTACGTGGTGCCCTTTCCGATGAGGAGGTGATGGACGGGTTTTCCGCGGGAGATCGGAGTGGAGACAAAGACCGAAGGACACGGATCGCTTGGTATAACTTCTCTACTCTTTTCTTGTCTGCTAGTTGCTAAGTTAATGGCCTGATCCGGGTGAAAAGTGCGAGGTGGTGCCGGTTCAATAGTTTTTGAAAGTTTTCGTTTCCACGTTTCCGGCGTCGGATCGACGGCCGGAGCGCCGCCGCGGACTTACAGGAAAGTATCCCAAAACACCCAGAGAAACTATTGGAGTACCTACCAGTAAATCTCGCTTGCCTTGGTCAAGGACTTTGTGTAATGGCTTTCCAAGCACAGCGCGATATCAACCCCCAATACCGGAAGAGAGGAATCCTATCTAACCGCCACTGCCTCCTGTTAGTTATATGTATGCCCTAGAGGCCATTACTATACATAGGATGTATATTGTAGTGGATGCTTGGACATATATAGGGATGACTTTCTTGCTCGATATGATAGTATGCTATCTGGTTACTCTTTACTTTAACGTATACACTGATTGTCTCTCTGTTACATGTTGGTAAAGCCCTTAGGATGTGTACATGACTACATGGACTATGATGCGGATCATACTAGTGGGGACGTGGTAGTCCATAAGTACATCCTTCAAAGTCCCTAGTAGTGGGTGTATCGAGACGGGGCATCGATATACCAGAGTAGACCAGCGTATACCTTCTCGACCCATACAGATGGGCGATGGATGATCCCATATCCATTGGTGTTTGACATCAGAGATGATATACAGGTGCTCAGTGGAGACTGGGTACACTGGACGGACTTGCCGAATACTCCCAGATGGTATTATACATTACGTCAGATGGCAGTTCTCTGGTGACACTGGTACAGGTTAGTCTGTAGACCCGAGATCGTCATAGAGTCTTGTGTGATTCCCACTGTGCTTTGATTTCCATCATACCACGTCCAAGTGGGAATGCAAAAAGGTGGTTTTCGGGTACAGTCCCGAGTCACATGGAGGCAATGAGCGATAGGAGGGGTTTCGTCTCTCCCGGTATAGGGAGTTGATGTTGCGCAGTGCTCGATTGGCTATAACAGGAAGTCCTTGGCCAAGGCTGTTTTAGGGATTTACTGGTAAGTGTTACCAGTAGTTTCTCGACCCGTTATGAGCCTCATATCGACACGACTTATCGAGTTATTGGGGTCTGACGTTTACCACCCCTAGACGAGATATGCGACATATCAGACGAACAGACCGGACTGTACGGAAGTGTTACTGATTGGATTCACAGGAGTGTGAGTGGGCTTGCTCGTCGATCTTCTGATCACTCAATACCTGGGTGGCCGTTACGTTTAGCAGACCGCTTGCGGCTTGTGGGTGTTTGATATGATCATCACCTACTGCCGGCGTATTGACGAGTCTTTAGAGTCCTACACAGGGGTTTCCTGGCTCAAGCGAAACGAAATAGGAGAGCATATGAGATATGTACGGGACCGAGAATAATACCATTATGTGATACTGTATTCTATTCTCGCGATTTGTGACATTGATCGGTTGTATGCGATATAGCCGGGTTATCGGATCAAGTGTTGATTCGATAAGTTGTTACTATTGATATTAGTCGGTTATATGCGATATGACCGGATCGTTAAATCAAGTGTTGATTTAATGATTTAATGTATAATTATATATTTGATATATTACTTTACATTAACTAGAATTGGTTCATTTAAGATTGATTTTCTTACTTGAATATGCACATTGTTTATATGTGATATATGCAAGTGTACATGTTTGTATCATGCTTGATGATACAAACAAGTTGTGTGTATGAGACTTGAACCAAATCAAGGTTAGATTAGGGTTTACTATTTTCATAAGTATATAACAAAAGAGTGTGACTTTGGTCAAAGTTTTCAAGCTTCATGAAGCTTGATGAACATTGACAAAGTCAACTCTTTTTGTCATTTGTTTAAGATATTAGCTAACCCAACCCTTAACCTAATGCTTTGGTTAATTCTCTACATGAGTTAAGCATGAGGGCTTAACTCAGCCATGGTGCCATTATTTATTGGATAAGTTTCCTTTTGGATAATGATTCATATGATTCTTTTTTCTTCTTCATCTTCATCAAGCTCACAAAAGCTTGCTAGCTTCAATGGTGCCATGAGAAAAAGAGTAAAAAATCCAATTCTAAAGTGAACCCACTTCCTATTTCTTCATCCTCTACCACTTGCCATGTAGTATAGGGTATTCTCTTCACAAAGTTTTGACCATGTGAAGGATGTCACGACCAGAAAGAGCACGTGACTGGCCCTTGAATCCTATGAAGTCTATAGGACTCCATCTGATCCAAGTAAGCCAAAAGCCCAGAAATCTAAAACCATTTAAGGAGTAAATAGGGAAAACTAGTTTTAAGAGGTAAAGAAAACATGTTTGAAAACCAAGTTTTTTTTTTATAACTAAGCCGAATATGAATTTTTAAAATGTGTAATTTTTCCTGAAATTTTCGGCAGAGTTTCCTTTGTAAAAACTGGCCCCGAACGGGGTACAACAAGAATAATATATATGACATGATAAAAGACATCCCCAAGCGGGAGCTAGCTCTTCGTCAATCGACGGTCATAACCACGCAAGCAATAATAATATACAACGCCAAATGGCGAGGATCAAACCCAAAAAGAAACTCAAAACAGCCAGAAAACCGTAATACTTCTAGCGCGACTCTAAGGTCGAAATAATACAACACTGTTTTCTAAGTCTGAAACAATATATAAGTTTTGGTTGATGGAAATTCTAGATACAATGAATAATACAAATACAATAGCGGTTCTGATACAAAAGAACCCACCTATCCAAGCAAGTCACCCATAAGGAAGCAGTGTGCCAGAAATGCCGCTATGGAATCTGTACGGCAAACCTGCAAGAACTGGGGCACAACGGGGGTGAGTTGCCAACTCATGAATAGAAAATATCTACAAGCAGAGATCGAATGCATGACCCATCCTAGGTCAATACGATCAGATATAAATAAACCTCAATGTGAATAAAGCTGAAGCATGCTAAACTGGCAATGTAACCTCTATACATGAGTGTAGTGCCAAGTGCTCGTGCTAGTGCCTCAGGTAATAGCATGTCATGAATATGAGGTATGATCAATGTAATCAAATCTGCATACACGTGGATCCCGTCCACTCGTCACCCAATGACAATAACCATCATGCAAGTAAATATCATAAAACCTGTGCATGGAAATATGAGGATATAATCCACCCGTGTCCATCGCGACACGTCAAAATCATGGAACCAGAGTGCCCAGCATCGACACTCGAAAACATCATGAAAACTGTGCCCAGTATCGGCACGTAAATCCTCATATATCGGGCTCCGTCAGTCCGGATCGGCCCACGGGCTCAGTCTGCGGTATCGGCCCTCGGCCCTGGCAGTACGCCCAAATCCATCTATCGACTCTGGTCAGTATCCTCCGGATAACTGCCAGGTCCAACCAATCACCGGTAGGTAGTAGTCCCTCTGCCAGGCACAACATCTACTACACAGCGAAACCGTTCTCGCACCGGGGTACCATACCAGGTCCACCATGTACCCGCAATCGGCCTCATCCGCCTCCTCGAATCGGGTTTCACATGTCGCTCTCAGCACCGAGAAAATGCATGGTGGACGCACTGTGTAACACCTGAGTCTGTGTTTAGTAGTAATTAAGTGTTAATGTGGGGTTTTTGGCAAAAAGTTTACCAAAAACGGGTTTCTTAAAAAAAAAAAAACTATCTGGTTTTGTGGTTATTTTGTAGAATTTTATCTCAACCACCCACACTTGTGCACGATAGCCAGGGGTAAGATTAGGATATGTCATATCTTGAGCTTGTGAGTCGTTGTGCTAAGTTAACCATGGTGGTCTAAACTTCCTTGTTTTGTTTGGTGTTGATTGAGGGGTTGTAGTATTAATTTGCTTTAAGATTGGGGTTGTCGTAAGGAGAGGTTATGATGGGCCTTGATTGTTTCACACTTCCTTCTTTTCAGAATCTCATTTGCCTCTCAAACTCATCATATATACACACACACACCAGCAATTTACAGCTGATTTCAGCCAGCCAAAATCAGCACCAGTAGCTCCCATCATTGTTTGCAGCACAATCTCCTGCTTAAATTCAGCAATCGGATCTCATAGCATCAGCCCTCCACCCTATACAGCTACTAAACTATCACATCAGCCTTAAATTTCTGCCAATTCCAGCCTTGATGGTCAGCTATGGCTGCTCCAATCAGCCACCAATTTTCTAACTTCAGCAGCACAAATTCAGCCCATTAACATCAGCTTTTTAGCTGCCCCCCAACCCTATACAGCTACATCACCTAGCCTAACACTAGAAGTCCACTTAGGCTGCTCCAAACACCACCTTGTTGCTGCTATTTCAGCCATACTTCACCATTTTCAGCTTCAGCTTTCAAAAATTCTGCAGCAGCAGCAACAGCTGCTTCATGTCCACAAAAACCCATACAACACACACACAACTCTATACCATAACTCACGCCATCCCATACCACACTCACACCATCTCATACCACCTCACATCACACCTTATACCACACCACAACAACAACAACAACAACAACAACAACAGCAACAGCAACAAATAATATTCAGCATCAGCATCAACTCGAGCTCGGGAGAAGTCCAGCTCCGTTCAAGCCACGTTTTGATGCACCTACCCTCTTCTTCTTCTCCTTCTCCATTGTTGCAAGGTTCCTAGAGGGTATATCTCCTAAACTTTTCGTATATTACGTAGATTAGGTGCTTGATTAGCTAGTTGTTACGATATATAGAATTTTCATGCTAGAATTGTGTAGTGATGCTAAATTTAGCGATTTTAGAGTGTTTTGAGCCATCTTTTGTGTTAACTAACCTGTTAAAGCCTAGTAGTATCATTAAAATTGGATGGTTAGCATAATTTGCTAAAATTTCGATAATCTAGCTTAATCGATGTCCGTATCATGCGTAATAGTGATATTAGGTGTTTTATGGAGATTTTGAGCAAAGTGAGAATTGTGTTAGCTAAAATAACCTTCTTAGATCCTAGTGAGGCCAGCCAACCAGAGAAATTCCCCAGATTTCTCGTAGAAACCCGATTTACCCGACTTGGCGTATTTTAGCAGATTTAGTGACTTTTAACCTCTTTTAAATCTGCTATTAATAGGTACTTGTTCTAAATTAGCAAACAATAGTAGATTAATGTGCAGGGTTTTCTGGATTTTTGTGTGGGACCCGAGCCCCTTTGGCCGGGGTTTGGCCGGCGGCCCCTTCTTCCCAGGCCGGCGACGCCGGCCCCCTGTATGAGTTGAGTGTGTGTGTTTGTGTGGGTAGGGGTATTTAGGTATTTTACTAAGTTTGGCATTGTTGATTTGATAAGTTTAGGCCTGAGGCAAAATCTGGAGCTAATAACGCGTTTCCGATATTTTAAGACTTGTACGACACGCGCATGATACGCGTGGTTCTGTGGCGCGCTGTGCGACACAGCGTGTCAGTTCTGATTCAGGTAGGTTTGTGCGCGTCGCGTCGCGTCGCGTCGCATCGCGTCGTGTGCACACGCGTTTGGTTTCACGCACGCGTATCCCTTTTGTCGATATATCACGTTTTGCAGAATTTCTTCTTATATGGTGACTCGTGTGAATTCTAGGTTCGCCGGCAGGAACTTCAAGCGCAGCTGAAAAGGGAAAACAGGTGGTCGGACACACTTAGCACAGGACCACGGTGAGTAGATTTAACATCTACGGGGGACAATCGTTTGGATGGCGCGAGTCACCCGATAGATTTTAGTAGACTTGGTATTACTGATAACATTGGAGTAATAATGATAAAACTTGCACGATAATTGCTGTAGTCAGTATCTACATGATGTTCCATATATGCAGATTCATTATAGGACACATGCACTATTACCAGGTTTTATATGTTGCACGAGCACTATTCATGTGAACACACACACCCTGGTAATTGCCATGTCACGACACTAAATAACTTTAAATCTGGAAAATGTTAACTGCCTAGAAATGTGACATTGAAACAAGTAATTAAATTGATACCATAAGCATTCATAATCATCGGCATATGCATTTATGATAATTTTGTGAGATTTATGATATTTCTGGATTTCGGGGGAAAGCCACAAGATTTCAACTGATATTTGTTAAATATAAAAGCTGCGGTTTTCTAGTGATGTAAAGTGTCGTCCACCATGAGTTTGCTGTGGTTTTTGAGACCCGTTTCGAGGAGGTGGATGAACCGTCTCGGGTACATGGTGGGCCCGGTATGGTACCTCGGGGCAAGAAGATCGCAGATGATGGCGTTGAGCCTGGCAGGGGACGGACTACCTACCGGTGATTTCATTTGGCACGGTGGATATCCAGAGGATACCGACCGTGACTGTTGGATTGAGATATTGATTTTGATATGGATCAGCCGGATAGCTGAGGCCAGAGATACTGGACATGGATATATGAGATTTGGTCAGTTTTGAGGTGTCGTTGCTAGACACGGATTTTACTGTTTTTCCTGGATATTATTATTGATGTTTAAAAGGGGGAGTTTCAAAACAAAGTAAGAATAATTCTCATACACACTTGGTTGTATTTTCATGTGGCATACATACCTGTTATCACCTCCATGTGACATATATACTTGTTAGTACTGTTGATGCATACACACCTGCTAGTACATGTAGCTATACCTATTTTAGGGATGCCAGGACACTTGTGTGCATGCATACGATAGCCTTAGTAAATGTTATCTATTACTCACGAGCTGGCAACTCACCCCCGTTGTGCCACAGCTTCTCTGCAGGTCCATTCCGTCAGCACTGTAGCGGCGGATACCTTTGCTTCACTTGTACTTCTTGCCTGGACTAGAGGCTTTTGCTCATAGGTGGGTTATTATCAGTTTGTACCACCTTATTTATGCTCATTGTATCTAGAGTACTCCATCTACTGTCACTACCATCTCTACTGTTACTACGGTATCTATCGTTTCTACTGTATCTACTGTTGCTACTATCAGTTCAGTTGTACCTGTTTTATTCGGATGACTGTATATTGACCTAGATGTGAGATTGTGAGACTTGAGGATTTATTTATGATGTATCTGGGTCGAGCTCACTTGAGTCGACATGTTATTCCTCATGCACTGATTTTTTTTTTATATTCTGCTGGAATTTTGGAATAAGGGCAAATTGATTAGGTAATGAGGTAAATGCTTAAATTATTTGGTTTTCCTTCACTCTAAAAATCTTAATTGGGTTTAGTATTCTGGGCTTCGGCTTACCTATTTTATGGACGTCTTGAGACGTTTCGTAATTTAAGTGCCGGTCGCGTTCCGTACCTTGCGAGTCGTGACAAAGTTGGTATCAAAGCCAGGTTTCACCTTTCTGAGTGTAGGATGACCCTTAGTAGATGGAGTAAGTGACTTAAGCAGGGTAGCGTGGCGTACGTATGTCCACGGCATATTTGCGTTGCGATACTCTGCCTAGGTGACTTTAGGATATACTTGTTTGAAATTCCTTCTTCAATTCCGTGTATCCTACGATCTTATTCTTGTTCCTGTACCAGCTACTATGCCGCCAAAGACTACCAGAGCACAGAGGGCTGCCGCCCGAGACGAGATTCGAGCTGGCTCGTCCGAGACAAGGACTGAGCAGGGTAGTATGCCTACACCACAGGAACAAACCGATCTGCCTTCCCCAGGCCGTATGGATAGACTCGAGACTGGTATGGAGGAGTTGCGACAGATGATGGGGAGTATGCAGGAGCTACGTCAGATGGTAGGATCCTTCGTTGCGGCCAGTCATGCACCGAGGCCAGAGGACGTACCCACTGCATCCCAGACTACTGTGATACCTGCTCCTACTACTACCACCGTGACCATTCTGGTTTCGCTACAGGAGTTTATGAGGCTGAGACCTCCAGTTTTTATGGGTACCGATGCAGCAGAGGACCCGCAGACGTTCCTTGACAGCTTGGCCAGGATCTGCCGTTCGCTGAGATGTTTCGATGATCGCTGGGTAGAGCTTGCGAGTTTCCGACTAGAGGGTCTCGCACAAATATGGTGGGAGTCAGTTCTGAGAGGTCGAGCAGCAGGTCTATCGCTCATGACCTGGACCGAGTTCACAGCAGTTTTTCTTGCCCGATTCCTCCCGGAGAGCGTTCGCGACGTCAGAGCTCGTAGTTTCGAGGCCTTGGTCAAGACACCAGGGATGACGGTGTCTGAGTATGACGTTCAGTTTACACAGTTGTCCCGATATGCTCCGTATCTGGTGGATACCGAAGCAAAGAGAGTGAAGAGGTTTATACAAGGACTGGATGCCCAGTTATATCTTGCCATTGGCGCCCAGCATTTCGATACCTATTCGGCAGCTATGAATACAGCATTGCGGATGGAGGCACGTATTTCAGCAACTTCGGCTGTTACCGGGCCGAAGAGGATTCGTACTGGCATGCCAGATCAGAGGCAGCATGCCAGATTCCTTCCGAGAGATAGGACCGGCAGAGGATTTGGACGAGGTCATCTATATGGATCGTATACACAGGGACAACAGTCGTCGCCAGGATGCTTTGGATGTGGGAGTCTGCACCATCGTGTTAGAGACTGTCCAGCAAGGCGACAGGGAGCGACGACAGTTCCGCATGTGACTCTACCTCCATCACCGCCCCCTCCTCAGAGAGCCTTACTTCCTGCCACAGGCAATGCTCCACACCAGTTAGGTGTACCCAGAGGCCGTGGACGTGGCGCACCGATCCAGAGAGGACGAGGAGGCAGAGGCCGAGGCCGAGGTCAGCCCGCTATCGGAGGAGGTCAGGCCCGAGTTTTGCATTAACACCCCAGGATGCGCAAGCATCCAATGCCGTCGTTACAGGTACTCTATCACTTTGTTCTGTTGATGCACACGTGTTATTTGATCCCGGATCCACGCACTCTTATGTTTCCACACACTTTGTATCGAGTTTGGATAGAGAGTCCGGTTTGCTTGATCAGCCACTTGTTGTGACCACTCCTATGGGAGAGTCCTTTGTTGCTAGGCACGTGTTCCGATCCTGTACCGTTCGTATTGGCGAACGAGAGCTGCCTGTCGACTTGATCCTTCTGGGGATGTTGGACTTCGACATTCTTTTGGGCATGGATTGGTTAGCCACGTGCTATGCGTCTGTGGACTGCCGTGAGAAGACAGTTAGATTTTGTTTTCCCGGCGAGTCAGTTTTTGTTGTGAAGGGGGACCATGGTGTCGCCCCTCACATGTTGATTTCTTCTCTTCACGCTAACCAGCTATTGAGGAAGGGATGTCAGGGATTCTTGGCTTATGTCAGTGATACTAGAGCTACAGATGTTCCGTTGGACCAGGTCCCGATTGTTTGTGAGTTCCCTGATGTTTTCCCTGATGAGCTTCCTGGACTGCCGCCTGAGCGCGATGTCGAGTTCTGTATTGATTTGATTCCTGGCTCGGGACCTATCTCTATACCGTCTTATCGAATGGCCCCGGCGGAACTTAGTGAATTGAAGGTTCAGCTGCAAGATTTGTTAGATAAGGGACTTATTCGACCTAGCGTTTCTCCATGGGGTGCTCCGGTCCTGTTTGTCAAGAAGAAGGACGGAAGTTTGCGCCTGTGCATCGACTACCGCCAGCTGAACAAGGTTACCGTACGGAACAGATATCCGTTGCCACGCATAGATGATTTATTCGACCAGCTTCAGGGTGCAGGTTATTTTTCAAGGATCGACTTATGATCAGGATATCACCAGCTGCGAGTCCGACAGGAGGATGTACCGAAAACAGCCTTCCGTACACGCTATGGCCACTATGAATTTTTGGTGATGTTGTTCGGACTCACCAACGCCCCAGCTGCATTCATGGATTTGATGAACCGTACATTCAGGCCGTATCTTGACTTGTTCATCATCGTGTTCATCGACGATATTTTGGTGTATTCCCGGAGCCGAGAGGAGCACGAGCAGCACCTGCGGATTACGTTACAGACCTTGAGGGAGCACCAGCTTTTCGCAAAATTTTCCAAGTGTGCCTTCTGGCTAGACAGTGTCGGATTCTTGGGTCATGTGATTACGAGAGACGGCATATGTGTGGACCCGAAGAAGATCGAGGCCGTCCAGCAATGGCCCAGACCGACATCGGTTACGGAGATCCGTAGTTTTCTAGGCCTTGCAGGCTACTACAGGAGATTCGTACAAGATTTCTCCCGTATTGCTGCACCTTTGACAGGTTTGACCCGGAAGGGAGTTCCTTTCGTTTGGACGGAGAAATGCGAGCGCAGTTTTCAGCAACTACGGACGTGTTTGACTACGGCACCATTATTATCTTTGCCTTCGGGATCAGGCAGATTTGTGGTCTACTGTGATGCATCGCGAGTAGGGCTAGGATGTGTATTGATGCAGCATGACCGGGTGATCGCATATGCTTCTCGGCAATTGAGGAAGCATGAACAGAACTACCCTACTCATGATTTGGAGATGGCTGCAGTGGTCTTTGCACTAAAGATTTGGCGACATTACCTATATGGCGAGTCGTGCGAAATATTCACAGACCACAAAAGCTTAAAATACATATTTCAGCAGCGAGATCTGAACCTCAGACAGCGTCGTTGGATGGAATTGGTAAAGGACTATGACTGCGAAATCTTATACCACCCGGGCAAGGCAAATGTAGTAGCGGATGCTCTGAGCAGGAGGCCCGGGGGTAGTCTATCTTATATGTGCGCAATGCAGAGGCAGTCATCAGCAGATTGGCAGGTTTTATGCGACAGCCGAGTTGACTTCGAGTTCCCTCCAACAGGGGGACAGCTCGCGCATGTGCGTGCGCGCCCACAATTGCTTGACCGTATATATGAAGCACAGCGCAGCGATGACCGTTGTTCAGAGATCATAGCACAGATAGGACATGGCAGATTTTCCGAGTTCGTGGTTGATGAACAGGGAATTTTACGATTTAGATCCAGACTGTGCGTACCAGATGCAGAGGGATTGCGACGCGATATTCTGGAGGAAGCACACCGATCGGCGTATAGTGTCTACCCCGGTTCCACCAAGATGTACCATGATTTGAGAGAGACCTAGTGGTGGGACGGAATGAAAAGGGACATCGCAGAGTTCGTATCAAGATACCTGACTTGTCAGCAAGTCAAAGCCGAGCACCAGAGGCCAGCCGGAGAACTACAGCCGTTAGCCATTCCAGAGTGGAAATGGGAGCAGATTTCGATGGATTTCGTTGTGGGTCTACCCAGGACCAGTCGAGGGTACGACTCCATTTGGGTGATCGTAGATCGATTGACGAAAGCGGCTCACTTCCTGCCAGTGAAGACAACTTTTAGCTTCGCTCAGTATGCCCATCTTTACATCGACGAGATCGTACGATTGAATGGCGTACCGACTTGTATCGTGTCAGATCGAGGAACCCAGTTCACCAGCCGACTTTGGCAGAAACTTCAAGAGGCTTTGGGCACTCGCTTGAGTTTTAGCACAGCATTTCAGCCGCAGACCGACGGACAATCAGAGCGGACCATTCAGACTCTCGAGGACATGCTTCGAGCGTGTGTTTTAGATTTCGGAGGTAGTTGGGATCGTCATTTACCTCTAGTGGAGTTCTCCTATAACAACAGTTTCCAGGATACTATTCAGATGGCACCTTTCGAGGCGTTATATGGAAGAAGATGTAGATCGCCTGTTTGTTGGACCGAGTTGAGCGAGAGCAGTATCTTCGGACCACAGATCGTGCAGGAGACGACCGAGAAAGTACAGCTAATCCGAGACCGGATGAGAGCAGCCCAGTGTAGGCAGAAATCGTATGCAGACAGACGCCGTCGCAAATTAGAGTTCGCAGTTGGCGACCATGTTTTTCTAAGAATTTCTCCGATGAAGGGCGTGATGCGTTTTGGGCGAAAGGGAAAGCTTAGCCCTAGATTCGTAGGTCCCTTCGAGATTCTCGAGCGTGTTGGCGCTGTTGCGTATCGTTTAGCTCTTCCACCTAGTTTTTCAGATGTTCATCCCGTTTTCCACGTATCGATGCTACGCCGTTATCTTCATGATCCTTCCCACGCGATTCAGCATCAGACGGTTCAGTTCGAACCCGATCTTTCGTTCACCGTGCAGCCAGTTGAAATTTTAGATCTGCAAGTGAAGAAACTTCGATCAAAGGTCCTGCCGTCTGTGAAAGTTCTTTGGCGCAGCCCGAGCAGTGAGGAGATCACTTGGGAGGCCGAGGGAGAGATGCGGAAGAAATTCCCTCATCTTTTTGAAGGTATGCGTAGTTACATATTTTAAAATTCGGGGACGAATTTTCTTAAGGGGGGAAGACTGTAACACCTGAGTCTGTGTTTAGTAGTAATTAAGTGTTAATGTGGGGTTTTTGGCAAAAAGTTTACCAAAAACGGGTTTCTTAAAAAAAAAAAACTATCTGGTTTTGTGGTTATTTTGTAGAATTTTATCTCAACCACCCACACTTGTGCACGATAGCCAGGGGTAAGATTAGGATATGTCATATCTTAAGCTTGTGAGTCGTTGTGCTAAGTTAACCATGGTGGTCTAAACTTCCTTGTTTTGTTTGCTGTTGATTGAGGGGTTGTAGTATTAATTTGGTTTAAGATTGGGGTTGTCGTAAGGAGAGGTTATGATGGGCCTTGATTGTTTCACACTTCCTTCTTTTCAGAATCTCATTTGCCTCTCAAACTCATCATATATACACACACACACCAGCAATTTACAGCTGATTTCAGCCAGCCAAAATCAGCACCAGTAGCTCCCATCATTGTTTGCAGCACAATCTCCTGCTTAAATTCAGCAATCGGATCTCATAGCATCAGCCCTCCACCCTATACAGCTACTAAACTATCACATCAGCCTCAAATTTCTGCCAATTCCAGCCTTGATGGTCAGCTATGGCTGCTCCAATCAGCCACCAATTTTCTAACTTCAGCAGCACAAATTCAGCCCATTAACATCAGCTTTTTAGCTGCCCCCCAACCCTATACAGCTACATCACCTAGCCTAACACTAGAAGTCCACTTAGGCTGCTCCAAACACCACCTTGTTGCTGCTATTTCAGCCATACTTCACCATTTTCAGCTTCAGCTTTCAAAAATTCTGCAGCAGCAGCAACAGCTGCTTCATGTCCACAAAAACCCATACAACACACACACAACTCTATACCATAACTCACACCATCCCATACCACACTCACACCATCTCATACCACCTCACATCACACCTTATACCACACCACAACAACAACAACAACAACAACAACAACAACAGCAACAACAACAAATAATATTCAGCATCAGCATCAACTCGAGCTCGGGAGAAGTCCAGCTCCGTTCAAGCCACGTTTTGATGCACCTACCCTCTTCTTCTTCTCCTTCTCCATTGTTGCAAGGTTCCTAGAGGGTATATCTCCTAAACTTTTCGTATATTACGTAGATTAGGTGCTTGATTAGCTAGTTGTTACGATATATAGAATTTTCATGCTAGAATTGTGTAGTGATGCTAAATTTAGCGATTTTAGAGTGTTTTGAGCCATCTTTAATGTTAACTAACCTGTTAAAGCCTAATAGTATCATTAAAATTGGATGGTTAGCATAATTTGCTAAAATTTCGATAATCTAGCTTAATCGATGTCCGTATCATGCGTAATAGTGATATTAGGTGTTTTATGGAGATTTTGAGCAAAGTGAGAATTGTGTTAGCTAGAATAACCTTCTTAGATCCTAGTGAGGCCAGCCAACCAGAGAAATTCCCCAGATTTATCGTAGAAACCCGATTTACCCGACTTGGCGTATTTTAGCAGATTTAGTGACTTTTAACCTCTTTTAAATCTGCTATTAATAGGTACTTGTTCTAAATTAGCAAACAATACTAGATTAATGTGCAGGGTTTTCTGGATTTTTGTGTGGGACCCGAGCCCCTTTGGCCGGGGTTTGGCCGGCGGCCCCTTCTTCCCAGGCCGGCGACGCCGGCCCCCTGTGTGAGTTGAGTGTGTGTGTTTGTGTGGGTAGGGGTATTTAGGTATTTTACTAAGTTTGGCATTGTTGATTTGATAAGTTTAGGCCTGAGGCAAAATCTGGAGCTAATAACGCGTTTCCGATATTTTAAGACTTGTACGACACGCGCGTGATACGCGTGGTTCTGTGGCGCGCTGCGCGACACAGCGTGTCAGTTCTGATTCAGGTAGGTTTGTGCGCGTCGCGTCGCGTCGCATCGCGTCGTGTGCACACGCGTTTGGTTTCACGCACGCGTATCCCTTTTGTCGATATATCACGTTTTGCAGAATTTCTTCTTATATGGTGACTCGTGTGAATTCTAGGTTCGCCGGCAGGAACTTCAAGCGCAGCTGAAAAGGGAAAACAGGTGGTCGGACACACTTAGCACAGGACCACGGTGAGTAGATTTAACATCTACGGGGGACAATCGTTTGGATGGCGCGAGTCGCCCGATAGATTTTAGTAGACTTGGTATTACTGATAACATTGGAGTAATAATGATAAAACTTGCTTGATAATTGCTGTAGTCAGTATCTACATGATGTTCCATATACGCAGATTCATTATAGGACACATGCACTATTACCAGGTTTTATATGTTGCACGAGCACTATTCATGTGAACACACACACCCTGGTAATTGCCATGTCACGACACTAAATAACTTTAAATCTGGAAAATGTTAACTGCCTAGAAATGTGACATTGAAACAAGTAATTAAATTGATACCATAAGCATTCATAATCATCGGCATATGCATTTATGATAATTTTGTGAGATTTATGATATTTCTGGATTTCGGGGGAAAGCCGCAAGATTTCAACTGATATTTGTTAAATATAAAAGCTGCGGTTTTCTAGTGATGTAAAGTGTCGTCCACCATGAGTTTGCTGTGGTTTTTGAGACCCATTTCGAGGAGGTGGATGAACCGTCTCGGGTACATGGTGGGCCCGGTATGGTACCTCGGGGCAAGAAGATCGCAGATGATGGCGTTGAGCCTGGCAGGGGACGGACTACCTACCGGTGATTTCATTTGGCACGGCGGATATCCTGAGGATACCGACCGTGACTGTTGGATTGAGATATGGATTTTGATATGGATCAGCCGGATAGCTGAGGCCAGAGATACTGGACATGGATATATGAGATTTGGTCAGTTTTGATGTGTCGTTGCTAGACACGGATTTTACTGTTTTTCCTGGATATTATTATTGATGTTTAAAAAGGGGAGTTTCAAAACAAAGTAAGAATAATTCTCATACACACTTGGTTGTATTTTCATGTGGCATACATACCTGTTATCACCTCCATGTGACATATATACTTGTTAGTACTGTTGATGCATACACACCTGCTACTACATGTAGCTATACCAGTTTTAGGGATGCCAGGACACTTGTGTGCATGCATACGATAGCTTTAGTAAATGTTATCTATTACTCACGAGCTGGCAACTCACCCCCGTTGTGCCACAGCTTCTCTGCAGGTCCATTCCGTCAGCACTGTAGCGGCGGATACCTTTGCTTCACTTGTACTTCTTGCCTGGACTAGAGGCTTTTGCTCATAGGTGGGTTATTATCAGTTTGTACCACCTTATTTATGCTCATTGTATCTAGAGTACTCCATCTACTGTCGCTACCATCTCTACTGTTACTACGGTATCTACCATTTCTACTGTATCTACTGTTGCTACTATCAGTTCAGTTGTACCTGTTTTATTCGGATGACTGTATATTGACCTAGATGTGAGATTGTGAGACTTGAGGATTTATTTATGATGTATCTGGGTCGAGCTCACTTGAGTCGACATGTTATTCCTCATGCACTGATTTTTTTTATATTCTGCTGGAATTTTGGAATAAGGGCAAATTGATTAGGTAATGAGGTAAATGCTTAAATTATTTGGTTTTCCTTCACTCTAAAAATCATAATTGGGTTTAGTATTCTGGGCTTCGGCTTACCTATTTTATGGACGTCTTGAGACGTTTCGTAATTTAAGTGCCGGTCGCGTTCCGTACCTTGCGGGTTGTGACACACTGAAATATCATATCAAGGGTAATCGGGTTTTTAAAACAATTATACATCCTTTTTTTTGAAATACCCACGGTTCCCAAATCCAGAAATATCATGGAAACAACATATCTCAATGCGTATAATCAGAAAACACGATGTATACGACATGTAAAGTAATGTAGGCAACATACACAGAATGCAACAGTACTACAGTATAGTGACATGGCAATTATCGATGATGAAGTGTGTGAGCCGGCAACAAGTGTACGTGGAACATATGCATCATCGATAATGGTGCTTGTGTCCTAGCAGCATGATGATAATATAGCGATAAACATATGCAAGCAATGCGAATAGTAGGAATATGCGGAATCGATAATCAACACAATAGTAGAGAACCTGCCCCAATAAATATATCATGCAACCTTGCCTTTTGAAATAAGACGAATCAGGGCATTTGGTAAAATAAGGGCAACGGTGTTTTAAGAAAAGATGCGCCTTTTTAAATATCCGTATAAACCCTTTTGCTTATCTTTAAAATATCCCCGATTCGTTAGTTTTGAAATAGGTACGACTCGGTCTAGTCTAACGCCTACTATGCGAACTACGAACCCACAATCAAGTCAAAAGAGAGGGGTATGGAAACCACCTAAATCTGAGTCGATATACACATATAATAGTCGGTGATCCCGCCTCAATAACATATCGTGAGATATCCTCGAGTCATGAGTGCGGATCTATCATCAATATCGGCTCGTACGGTAAATCGTCGTACAGCATCCCAATAGCTGGGTAGGGGTCAATATCACACTATCTCATCACATATCAGGTATCACTATCATCAGATCGCATAATCTGGGGTACTACTCTAAGTCTAGTACAAATCGATACCATCTATATAAATATGAATGCAGGGTAAAACACATGCCCAAAGGCCCGCTAAAACTATCATATCGCACCTCAAAAACGAACTATGTCATATCGCCGATCTCACGGCCTCACATCAAGTATCATCTCAAACCCGTATATAAACACATAGTCCCATACCCATGTGTAGATATACGCACCATTAAATGAAAGAATGTATGCAAGTATGTGTGTGAGTGTATATGTGAGTGCAACCACTACTCTAGGGTTCGCACTATACTAAACCAATATATTCTTATCATCAAAAATACAATTATTACTATCAATGATCCTAAACACACATAGTAAATATACGTGTGTATACATATTCGTATACATCACCACGGACTGCGGGGGTGCTATACGCCATCCACCCGACTTCTCCCCGTAGATAAAATCTACTCACCTTGCTTCTCATGTATCGGTGCCGATGTCGCCATCTTCATCTTCTTTGCCTCACATCTCTTAGGGTACCTACAAGAATATCATAACGCTAAAGCACATGAAAATCACATCGGAAACCAAAATAGCACACGCTACCCGCATAGGTAAAAACCAATTGACTCGCATGTAAACACGATCAATATCCACTTGTCGTTGACGTCCAAACACCACCCGACAGAAATGAAACACCAAATACAAAAATCCATGCTAAAACAAGTCTCAAATCATGCACCAACATAGGAAAATCATCCCAGATTTTACCCTAGATGGAATCAGTCAAAACTAGACATACCCAGGGTCAATACTAGAGGAAATAGGGCTATGCACAGAAATCGAGGCAGATCCCTCCTGCTCTGGCCGCAAATTGCGGCCAGGAGGAATTAATTGGCGCCCGAATTTTGGAGTTGGGGGCTAGGGTTTGGGGTGTTGGTTCTATAGTGCCTGCACATCTCACTGCCAACTCAGTTTTATTTTTGGGGTCTCGGGGTGATAGCAGATTCTTAAAAACAGTCCCAGATTTCCAGTTTTTTCCGATATCGGTTCCGTAATTCCGTATTCTGGTTTCAATTCTAGGTTTGGGTTCAATTTAGCATTACACCAGGGTTTCTAAGGTTACCACCATCCTCAATTTCATCTTGATTTCAGTTTTACCCTAAACCCTAACTTGAATTCTCCAAAATCCACAAAACGACACAATATCGATATGAAACTAGTATGGATGCAATAGAAATGAGATACTTCTCTAATAGGTGCAGAAATTACCTCCTTTGGCAACTCAAGAATTTTCTTGAGTTGCTCAAAGTCCTCCAAATCCAATCTTGCTAGGTTCAATGTGTAGCTAGTGAGCTTGGGAGTAAGTTTTGTGAAGTGGGAATGGGGTTTTGGTTTTGTTTTCAATATGGATCTAGGGTTTTTGTGAAGAGGGAGAGAGGTAGAAGAGAGAGCAGCAGCAAGGGAAAGAGAGGAAAAAGAATGAGAAGGGGAAAATGATGAGGGATGGTTCAAAAAGGTGGGGTTTGACCTAGTCTCTCTCTCTCACTCATTACTTACTTTTTCCCTTTTCGTTTCTTTTCCTTTTTCTTTTCCTTCTCACCCCAATAGTGAATCCAAATGAACCATGGCAATAAAATGTAACACAAGTGTAACAAGTGTAGAAAATGATATGTGCACATTTTTGCACAAAAATGCTAAAAATCTAATTAGCGATTTTTAATCGCAATTAACACTAAATTAGCATATAACTAGTCTTAAAAACTTTAAAATGGTATAATTCCATAAAATACCCTATTTTACGATTTTCTAAAATTTTCCAAAATTTTTCCCCATTTATTTGTATTTAATTATACCCGAATATTAAAATATTCAGTAAAATAATATTAAATTATAAAAATTCCTGAAAATAATATTTTATTATTTTGGAAATGTTACAATCTACCCCCTTAAAGAAATTCGGTCCCTGAATTTAAATTTAAAACCTCCAAATACTAAAACATTTCAATACAAATTCCAAGTCGTCGGGGCTCCGAAATCATCAATACATAAAACGTCACAGCGCAATGCATGCGCAGAAGTAATGAGCAGATAACTCAAAATCGAAACTCCGTCAAGCATCTCGCAATCATCGGAGTCAAGATAAAGACACAAATGTCAAATCCAATACAAAACCAATACGATATGGATCAGAACTATACATGTAGGCATCCAATCTATACATGTAAATAGCTGATGTAAAAGCATGCCAAATCTTTTTAAGTTGCTGTGCGATGCGCGTAACACTGCACAGTGGCGGACGTTTTTTTTTATAAGAAAATAACCATATAGGTATATATATATCCTTTGTTTACTATGTACGTTCCGCCGTTTTGAAAATAATTTAGAAGGGTTTCCTTGTTTTTAAAACGTTTCGTGTCATGTCGGACACGTAGGTATATACTGAGACTATAGCTCACGCTTTGGAAATCCCTTTGACTATCAATGCATGCACAATATATATCCAGGTATTGTCCTCTGACTAGTCCTGCTCAGTATGAAAACAAATATCCAATATCATAAAAATGTACTGCTCCAAAAGGAATAAATCTCAAAAATGCACATAGCACCACCCTGTGCGTCTGGTGCGCACGGAAATCAAAATCCATATATGTGCTAAACAGGTGCACAAAACAACATCTAGGTGCAACGGGTGTGCACGAAGCATCTGTCATAGGCAACATATGTGCCTGACAGCCAAAAATCCGGTGCATCTGTCATGCACGAAGAAATCTCGATTTAGTGCATCGGGTGTGCACCAAAATCGTATCTCAAAACATGCGCCCAACATGCGCGAAAATCTAAATCGGTGCATCCATCGTGCACGAATGAAAATCTAAACCTTGCGCACTCAACATGCACGGAATCACGAAATCCAATAGCAACCGCCGAACATGCGTAAGTCAAACCAAAAGCACGGAGAGCAAGAATCAATCATTAATATCAGGGTCAAAATCAACGATATAATGCGGCTCAATCAAAATCAATCATGCAAATAGATCGCCAAAATACCGAAATCCCAAAGTGACAGATACATGATAGTCGAATCACAAAATCACAATCATAAACACTGTCGTCGGTATATCCTCCCTCGAAGTCGAGAAGGTGCCGGTGCATCCAATGCTAGTAGCGCAAGATCTCTACTTGCCTCTTGCTCGCGGCTGGCGTCCTCTGCCTCTGGTTCCTGATCTTTCCTGTAGATTACCAATCTCGCAATCCATCGGCTCATCGGCCCGGTCAGGAGTCTGACTGGAACGATTCCGTTCTGGCACTTCTTTGGTAATCTCTCGTCAATCCTCACGACTGCTCGTAAAGCAATATGTCACTGGCGTCGGCCTTCGGCTCTCTGATTGTACATCACACACACCTGATCCTGGGTGCAAATGTCATTGCAGCGGTGTCCTGGAAGGAATCCTGCTCAAGGTCTCTTTCGATCTTGCCTATGCCGATCTGTACGGAGGCTGGTACTCTTGCATAGTCTTCTCTCGTTCCATGGACATCTGTGTCCTCAGCACGGCATTTCCTCAGAAATTAGTCGCATCCCAACGCCTCTGTATGCAAATCAGGCTTCTGGTCTCGACGGGAAGTAATGACAGCTCATCAGCATCTCGTACGAACCTCTTGTCTCGCTTGTCTGTACCATCGTCCATTTCGATATCGCGTCTCTATCTGGCACTGCAATCCCTTCGGCTACGGTCCATCCGAAGTCACTCATACGTACTCGAAATCACAAACTCGGTATCTTCCTTACTCAGTAGAAGATATCTAGCCGAACACGTCCTCAGCATGCATGTCACATTTCTGGTGGTAGCGGAGTGGAACGTCATCTCGTGTGAACTCTTTACTCTACCTTGCTCCAATATCGACTGATTCGGACTCGTCTCATCGTGGCTACACGGACTGCACTCCGACGGCTAAGCTCGCATCTGGAGTCTCCCAAGCAGTACCCTATCACATGATATCCGAAAGATGTCGAACCGTCCGATCGGCTCGTCAAAACCTCATAATCCCCCAAGAGCTCAACATCTCGGGTACAGTTTAATAGTATCGAGTACATGCCACAGCGTCGGTGGTCCAGCTGTAGAAGGGCAAACCCAAGCCTCACTAATGGCGCCGAGGAACTGCCACAAACCCTAAGGTTCAAAGGCTTTCACACGGTCATTAAGTCGAGTTAGGGTTTCATTATTCTAGAGGGTCCATAGAATCACCTGCATGTCTTTCCGAATACTTTAAACTTGGAAAATGAGTTCCTAACATTCGATCGTCTCAATCGACTCTCAACGAATTTGCGTGAAGTCGCCTCTAGCTGGAATCAATCTACCTGATGACCTCGCATCGGGGTAAGCGAATGAACCACACGTCCTAGTCATTAATCCTCGGTGACTAGCGACTCACCATCATATATCTTAGAATATGCTCATGCTGCAGTAGCTCCAATCATCTGGGTGATATCTCAACAGTCATCACATCCTGGCTGGCCTCTATCAGTGGCTTAATCCTCTGGTACCGACCGGTACGTCCTAGAAATCTCGCAACAGCGATCTGTCAAACGCCCAAAGTGCGGAAACACAAAATACGAAGCCTCAATATGCAATCGTATGCCTCGGGAATCACGCCTCGGTCAGTCCTCATCCACGACGAGCTCATGCTGATAACTCGAGCCGTAGCTCTCTCTGCCCGTGCAATCGCGGCAGCAAAACCATAACCAGTATCGATGAGGATAGATCATAGGAAGGAATATAATACGGTGCAAGGAAATGTACATCATAAGGTTTCTTAAGCGAAGTGGCGTGTCGTAAGTATGCCGCGGAACATACCAACGGTACGCCACTCTACTTTAGTCACCTATTCCATCAACCAAGGGTCATCCTACGCGACGAAAGTTCCGGTCTAATACCCCCTCGACCAAGTCCAAGTTCCGTAAGGTCAAGCCTAAGTTCCGTATATAGATAACGCCTTAGGCTCCACATAATCAAACTTAGAATTGAACCAAGGTCAACCTAGCGCTCTGATACCAACTTTGTCACGACCCGAAAGAGCACGTGACTGGCCCATGAATCCTATGAAGTTTATAGGACTCCATCTGATCCAAGTAAGCCAAAAGCCCAGAAATCTAAAACCATTTAAGGAGTAAATAGGGAAAACTAGTTTTAAGAGGTAAAGAAAACATGTTTGAAAATCAAGTTTTTTTTTATAACTAAGCCGAATATGAATTTTTAAAATGTGTAATTTTTCCTGAAATTTTCGGCAGAGTTTCCTTTGTAAAAACTGGCCCCGAACGGGGTACAACAAGAATAATATATATGACATGATAAAAGGCATCCCCAAGCTGGAGCTAGCTCTTCGTCAATCGACGGTCACAACCACGCAAGCAATAATAATATACAACGCCAAAGGGCGAGGATCAAACCCAAAAAGAAACTCAAAACAGCCAGAAAACCATAATACTACTAGCGCGACTCTAAGGTCGAAATAATACAACACTGTTTTCTAAGTCTGAAACAATATATAAGTTTTGGTTGATGGAAATTCTAGATACAATGAATAATACAAATACAATAGCGGTTCTGATACAAAAGAACCCACCTATCCAAGCAAGTCACCCATAAGGAAGCAGTGTGCCAGAAATGCCGCTATGGAATCTGTACGGCAAACCTGCAAGAACTGGGGCACAACGGGGGTGAGTTGCCAACTCGTGAATAGAAAATATCTACAAGTAGAGATCGAATGCATGACCCATCCTAGGTCAATACGATCAGATATAAATAAACCTCAATGTGAATAAAGCTGAAGCATGCCAAACTGGCAATGTAACCTCTATACATGAATGTAGTGCCAAGTGCTCGTGCTAGTGCCTCAGGTAATTGCATGTCATGAATATGAGGTATGATCAACGTAATCAAATCTGCATACACGTGGATCTCGTCCACTCGTCACCCAATGACAATAACCATCATGCAAGTAAATATCATAAAACCTGTGCATGGAAATATGAGGATATAATCCACCCGTGTCCCTCGCGACACGTCAAAATCATGGAACCAGAGTGCCCAGCATCGACACTCGAAAACATCATGAAAACTGTGCCCAGTATCGGCACGTAAATCCTCATATATCGGGCTCCGTCAGTCCGGATCAGCCCACGGGCTCTGTCTGCTGTATCGACCCTCGGCCCAGGCAGTACGCCCAAATCCATCTATCGACTCTGGTCAGTATCCTCCGGATAACCGCCAGGTCCAACCAATCACCGGTAGGTAGTAGTCCCTCTGCCAGGCTCACCGTCTACTACACAGCGAAACCGTTCTCGCCCCGGGGTACCATACCGGGTCCACCATGTACCCGCAATCGGCCTCATCCGCCTCCTCGAATCGGGTTTCACATGTCGTTCTCAGCACCGAGAAAACGCATGGTGGACGCACTGAAATATCATATCAAGGGTAACCGGGTTTTTAAAACAATTATACATCTTTTTTTTTGAAATACCCACAGTTCCCAAATCCAGAAATATCCTGGAAACAACATATCTCAATGCGTATAATCAGAAAACACAATGTATGCGACATGTAAAGTAATGTAGGCAACATACACAGAATGCAACAGTACTACAGTGTAGTGACATGGCAATTATCGATGATGAAGTGTGTGAGCCGGTAACAAGTGTACGTGGAACATATGCATCATCGATAATGGTGCTGGTGTCCTAGCAGCATGATGATAATATAGCGATAAACATATGCAAGCAATGCGAATAGCAGGAATATGCGGAATCGATAATCAACGCAACAGTAGAGAACCTGCCCCAATAAATATATCATGCAACCTTGCCTTTTGAAATAAGACGAATCAGGGAATTTGGTAAAATAAGGGCTACGGTGTTTTAAGAAAATATGCGCCTTTTTAAATATCCATATAAACCCTTTTGCTTATCTTTAAAATATCCCCGATTCGTTAGTTTTGAAATAGGTATGACTCGGGTCTAGTCTAACGCCTACTATGCGAACTACGAACCCACAATCAAGTCAAAAGAGAGGGGTATGGAAACCACCTAAATCTGAGTCGATATACACATATAATAGTCGGTGATCCCGCCTCAATAACATATCGTGAGATATCCTCGAGTCATGAGTGCGGATCTATCATCAATATCGGCTCATACGGTAAATCGTCGTACAGCATCCCAATAGCTGGGTAGGGGTCAATATCACACTATCTCATCACATATCAGGTATCACTATCATCAGATCGCATAATCTGGGGTACTACTCTAAGTCTAGTACAAATCGATACCATCTATATAAATATGAATGCTGGGTAAAACACATGCCCAAAGGCCCGCTAAAACTATCATATCTTACCTCAAAAACGAACTATGTCACATCGCCGATCTCATGGCCTCACATCAAGTATCATCTCAAACCCGTATATAAACACATAGTCCCATACCCATGTGTAGATATACGCACCATCAAATGAAAGAATGTATGCAAGTATGTGTGTGAGTGTATATGTGAGTGCAACCACTACTCTAGGGTTCGCACTATACTAAACCAATATATTCTTATCATCAAAAATACCATTATTACTATCAATGATCCTAAACACACATAGTAAATAGACGTGTGTATACGTATTCGTATACATCACCACGGACTGCGGGGGTGCTATACGCCATCCACCCGACTTCTCCCCGTAGATAAAATCTACTCGCCTTGCTTCTCATGTATCGGTGCCGATGTCGCCATCTTCATCTTCTTTGCCTCAACATCTCGTAGGTTACCTACAAGTATATCATAACGCTAAAGCACATGAAAATCACATCGGAAACCAAAATAGCACACGCTACCCACATAGGTAAAAACCTATCGACTCACATGTAAACACGATCAATATCCACTTGTCGTTGACGTCCAAACTCCACCCGACAGAAATGAAACACCAAATACCAAAATCCATGCTAAAACAAGTCTTAAATCATGCACCAATATAGGAAAATCATCCCAGATTTCACCCTAGATGGAATCAGTCAAAACTAGACATACCCAGGGTCAATACTAGAGGAAATAGGGCTATGCACAGAAATCAAGGCAGATCCCTCCTACTCAGGCCGCAAATTGCGGCCAGGAGGAATTAATTGGCGGCCGAATCTTGGAGTTGGGGGCTAGGGTTTGGGGTGTTGGTTCTATAGTGCCTGCACATCTCACTGCCAACTCAGTTTTATTTTTGGGGTCTCGGGGTGATAGCAGATTCTTAAAAACAGTCCCAGATTTCCAGTTTTTTCCGATATCGGTTCCATAATTCCGTATTCTAGTTTCAATTCCAGGTTTGGGTTCAATTTAGCATTACACCAGGGTTTCTAAGGTTACCACCATCCTCAATTTCATCTTGATTTCAGTTTTACCCTAAACCCTAACTTGAATTCTCCAAAATCCACAAAACGACACAATATCGATATGAAACTAGTATGGATGCAATAGAAATGAGATACTACTCTAATAGGTGTTGAAATTACCTCCTTTGGCAACTCAAGAATTTTCTTGAGTTGCTCAAAGTCCTCCAAATCCAATCTTGCTAGGTTCAATGTGTAGCTAGTGAGCTTGGGAGTAAGTTTTATGAAGTGGGAATGGGGTTTTGGTTTTGTTTTCAATATGGATCTAGGGTTTTTGTGAAGTGGGAGAGAGGAAGAAGAGAGAGTAGCAGCAAGGGAAAGAGAGGAAAGAGAATGAGAAGGGGAAAATGATGAGGGATGGTTCAAAAAGGTGGGGTTTGACCTAGTCTCTCTCTCTCACTCATTACTTACTTTTTCCCTTTTCTTTTCTTTTCCTTTTTCTTTTCCTTCTCACCCCAATAGTGAATCCAAATGAACCATGGCAATAAAATGTAACACAAGTGTAACAAGTGTAGAAAATGATATGTGCACATTTTTGCACAAAAATGCTAAAAATCCAATTAGCGATTTTTAATCGCAATTAACACTAAATTAGCATATAACTAGTCTTAAAAACTTTAAAATGGTATAATTCCATAAAATACCCTATTTTAGGATTTTCTAAAATTTTCCAAAATTTTTCCCCATTTATTTGTATTTAATTATACCCGAATATTAAAATATTATTAAAATATTATTAAATTATAAAAATTCCTGAAAATAATATTTTATTATTTTGGAAATGTTACAAAGGAATAGCTTGAGTTTGAGTCTTCCCGACGTAGATCATTTTCGGCCTCGAAGTCAATGACCTAGCCCGCTCATTTCTCCGACGAAACCATTGTTAGAGTCCGGGATCCTGATGATCGCAGCGGAGGGACGTCATCTCGGAGCTAAAGAAGTGGTGGACTGGATCTACAAAGGTTGTAATCCCTTTCACCTATTAGCAAAGTTGTTTGCTTGCTTGTTGTTTCGCCTTTACTTCTAGTTAACGATCTATATAAGGGTTTCTCGGCACCGGAAAATTTTTGTTTGGCATGGTTTATGCCTTGTGGAACCTCTTGAGTGTGCTTAGTAACCCTACAGTGGTATCAGAGCCAAGCTAGAGATTTAGGCGAAGTGTAGACGAAGCTAGAAGTCTGATCGAACCCGATATCCCCCGATCAAACCTTTCTCTGTACTTTTTTCAAAACTATGGAATTTTGTTAATTAAAAATATGCAGAAAAATCAGCTGGCTTTTTTTTGTGTTACTGTACAAAACGAGTGCGTAAATCGATTAAGGCGCCGCGGAACCGCGGCACGAGCATGGCTCGTGCGGCGGTTCCGCGGCCGTATGGTCACTTCTTTCATCACTGTTTGCATAGTAATGTCGTAATTTTATTCCTGTGTTTTCTGGGAATTTTTAATTTGCACTCAAGAGTTGAGTTTTCTGGATTGTATTGGGAGTTCGTAGATTCGATCTGATTGTCTAATTTTGTCTATGTGTTTTTCCGGATAATTTAGAATATGTTAAAAAGTTCGACCGGATATAAATGCCCAATTATTCCCCTGCCGGAAAATTTCCAAGTGTTGGATTTTTTCATGGTTTAAGAACGTTCTAAGCAGTGCAAGTAACGTGATGGACCCTCTAGAAGACAACAAAGCTTAACTCGATTATGTGACCGTCTAGAACTGCCCTTTGAACCTTAGGGTTTGGGGCAGTAGGGCGTGCCACATATAAGGCGTTGGCTTGACCCTTTTACGGCTGGACCGTTGGTACTGTGGCATGAAATGGTTGTTTTTGAACTTATTTCAAGAGTTGAGCTGTTTCGGGAAAACTTGGGTGTTTGTTTGTTCAATCGGAAAGTTTAACATATTCAATTTATCTGGAATGTGATAGAATATTTGGAATCCACATGTAGTTATGAGATAACTGTATGAATGTTATAAACGTAGCAGTTTAGTCTCGATTGATCGGTTGCCACAGAATTTTTATGCGATCAAAAGTCCGTCGCAATCACGTAGCGTATGCGGATACTCGCCGGGTAAACTTAATAGGCAGCTACACCCCATAGCCCCGACCAAGTGACTGTAGGAGAACCCCGTCGCCGAAATCATCCATTCGGGTGCTCGCGGCGGTGGTGTTCCGCCTTGGTGCACTTCGTCGACGGCATCGGGGGTGTAGCCGTCTACTGAAGTTTGAGACGAGCATTCAATCAAAATGCCGGGAATCTTGTTGAATTGCCCGACTTGATATTGAAAAGAGTTTTCGATAATGAGACTAAAATGCGGGGTTTATAATTGTTAGGCATGTGATATCTAAGGAATTCAGATGGTTAGGCATGAGATGTCTAAGAAGGTTGCGGATTCCAACTGTTGTAGTTTTACACTTTCTTTTTTGTGACCGTAAGTGTAATATGTGATGTCGCCGGTTTCGTTGCTATATGTCAACGACAATTGGGATGCGCACATTAACTTACGTTGATGACCTGTGATATTATGTGTTGCTGGATATGTTATATTGGATCGTCCCGTTTTGAATAGCCGGGGGTTTTATGTGAGATGAGAGTTTTTCATTTTCATTCATGTAAAATTTGTTGTATGTAATATTCTTTTTTTGGGGCACTTCAAGGTTGAGGAAGATGTCACCTTTTGTATATTATTTATTTTTCCGCACTAGGATAGACACAAGGAGAAGAGCACAAGTAACCGGGTTCTGGAGTCTAGTGGGAGACCAACTCGAGGAGTCGAGTCCGGGTCTCCTAACTCTAGAATTGGTAGGGTTGCTTGACGCTCTCGTAGAGTTCTAGGGGTGTGGGTTTGGCTATTCATCGCGACCGTGGAATCCGTGTTTTATACAGGCACGTATTGAAAACACGGACGTCCTAGTATATCCAATGTTTCATATGTTTCTTCTTCTGCGATATTTGTGATGTGATCATTTGATATATTGTGATGGATACTGTATATAGTATATACGATATATTATATAGACGTTACTTATGTTTTGCACTTGCGCTAGCCCTGCCCCGCTCTGCCGTTAGTTACCTAACCTAACAGTGCAGATGGGACATCGAGGCGAATGCGGATGGCATAAGTTTACGTCGTATTTATCTGTGATGTTTAGGTGACTTAAATGATGGGACTTCATTAATATGATTAATGAAATATAAGAAACCTAAAAGATGTTGTGGAATCGAATTTTCAAAAACAGGTAGCTACAGTTCTTGCTTTGCATCGCGGTGTCCCTTGTAGAACATCCTGCACCTTATTCGATAAGGAAAAGGCCGAGATCTCTTCACTGGGAGTGGCCACTTTAGCAATAACTGGCAGATGCTACACCCCTCGGTTTGTCTTTTGATTGCTTCTATAGTTCTTGCTTTGCACAGCGGTATATATGATATATTCTGCACCTTATTCGATAAGGAAAGGGCCGACGATCCCTTCACCGGGAGTGACCCCTTTAGCAAAACTAGAAAAGCCTCAACAGCACTCCATTTTAAAATCATTTGATTCTACAATGATATCAAGTTCATTACACAATAGGTTTTCAGAAAAACCTGTCGTAGCCCTCCGTCATTTCAGATAAGTCCTACTTAGTATTCTTGCTACGTTTGTTGACCTCCGTCAAGACGTAGTGTGCGGTAGCTAACTAGTATTTATCTGCTTATGCATATGATGCAGATTAGGTTAGGTTAGTCGTACGGCCTTGTTGACCTCCGTCAAGGGTCGTGCGGGTGGGTTTGATTCAATCAAGAAATGACGGGTTGAACTTGACTAGTAGCCTATGGTTTGTTGACCTTCGTCAAGATCATAGGGTGCTAGAGGCAAAATTATCGGGAATTTCAAGTGTTGAAATTTGCAATGAGATTGCATACCTTCTATGAGATAGTTGGATCCCGATACCAACTGTGAGCAATTGTTACTCCTGGAAGAGTTTTACACATTACAATTAGCCGATAAAGTAGGTGTTTAGAAAGGTGTCAACGCGGTTAAGCCTCTGGGAAAACGAGATTTACTTTAATTAAGTCCATGTGAAAGCACGGGGCACCTCCCTCAAAATACCGACACTGGCCTGGCTGAAAGATTGGCGAACTTGTAGCGTGTAATTAATCCCAGCTAGTCTTTACTTTTATGGTTTGAAGGAAGATTTGATAAAAACAGTGGGAGCCATCCTGATTGGATAAAATAATAAACAATCTGATCTTGCAAGAGCGCACGCAGAGTGTTTTCTTCTCTCTCTCTCCAGGTAGCGACCATGTCACGCCTTAATCAAGATAATAAAACGGATATATTGACCGAACCCGCTTGTTATACCGAGCTGGGGAACGTTGGTCCCGCTCCAACTTATAATTGTTATAAGACAGAGCAGGAATTAGGGGATTACCAGAATTCCCGTGCCATCAAAACGAAGAGAGTGCATGTTGATGCATCATCTTCGGGTGTGTTCGTTACAGAGAACTGTTTCTCAGTATCCTTTACGTCCTGAGTATGTGTTACCAGATCAGGATCCCGCATATGTAATTTGTTACATAGGGCTACAGAAAGGTAAAGAACTGAGAACAGGCGATAAGTTTCATGAGGCAGAAAACGGTGCAAGTGTTGCAGCCAAGTCTGTTGGTCACTGTTACCCTGTATTACCTGAATACATTGATTCTGAACAAATGTCATTAGATACCGAACCTGATATACGAAATCATATTAGTCTCTTTATTAGTAAAGAAGGATATAATTTTGTGTTGTTGGATAATGTTTTGAACATTTCCTAAATCAAGAGTTGATCGTTTCAGGCACGTTATCTAAAAGCATTGACGTTCTAAATCAAACTACAGTTCTTAGTATACAGAACACACACAAGAGGAAGAGTTCAGAAATGAATGAATCCTTCTTGAGGCATTATAGACTAGGTCATATCAATGCGACCCGACTAGCTGAAGTTACATTAAGATGCATATTTAAATTAGTTTGAATTTACATCTTGTGAAACTTGCCAGTCATGTCACAAAGATAAGATGACCATAGCTCTGTTTATTGGAAACAGAGAAAGAGTTAGTGAACTCTTGGGATGATACATGTTGATGTATGAAGGTCCTCTGTCTACACATGCCAAGACCGGTTCTTTGTACTTCACTACATTCTCTGATAATCTCTCAAGATTCAGACATATGTTCCTGTTAAAACACAAGTCCGAACCTTTTGAGATATTCATAGAATATAAGTAAGAAGTAGAGAACCAAAATACGGGTAAAAGTATTATGTCCTTTGATGTGATCAAGGAGGAAAATACTTGAGCACGGGATTCCTGGACTATTCTATGAATGAGATTCTCTCTCAGCATTACTCCTCCGTATACACCACAGCACCTCGGTGTATCGGGATGGAGCAATCACACCCTATTAGATATGGTGTGCTCTATGATGAGTACTACTGAGTTTCCTATTTCATTTTAGGGAGTTATGCACTTATGAAGGTGCATACCTATTGAATAGGGTTCCGATCAAATCAGTTGCCTACCACTTCATATGAGATATGGAAAGGGAAGAGCCCATCTCTTAAGTCAGTTAAGATTTGGGGTTGTCCGGCCTATGTCTAAAAAGTATAATCCGGACAAGCTCGAGGCAAAGTCAGATCTGTGGAAGTTTGTTGGATATCCCAAGCATACACAAGGGAATATCTTCTACCTAACCGAGGAACAAAAATGTTTTGTTTCTCAGCATGCCACCTTTGTGAAAGGGAATTTCTTGTGAAGAAATTATTGGTTATGAGGTAGAACTGGAAACAGTTCCAGCTATACAAACTGCAGCTGATGATTTGGTAAAACCAAAGAATTCAACAGCAACCAACGAACCTCAGCCTTTCCGCCGACCTAGTAGGGTTCCTCACCCACCTGAGAGATACTTCGGTTTCTCTATGACAGTAGGAGCAAGGATTGCATCATGAGATGATGACCCAACTAGTTTCGGGCTGGCCATCAGGAGTACGACTCTGTAAGAATGGCTGGATGCTTATCGATCTGAGATGGAATCCTTATACACCAACAAAGTATGGACTTTGGTTGCTTTATCTGAAGGGTTAAATCCCCATCAGGAGCAAGTATATCTTAAGAAGATTACTTGGTGTACATCGAAAAGTTGAGACTTTCAAAGCTAGACTTGTTAAAGGTTTGCATCATTGACCAGCTTTGGATTATGATGAAACCTTTTCTAAGTAGCTATGCTTAAGTCCATCCAGATCCTACTTGCCACGGCTACATACCATGACTACGATATCTGGCGGTTGGGTGTCTTGACTGCTTTTCTAAATGATGATTTGGAAGAAAGCGTCAATAAGTACACAGTCAGAGGGCTTCGTATACAGTAGGAGCAGCGGAAACGTATGCAAGATGTTTTATGTGATAAAGCAGGCATCGCGGAGTTGGAACATCTGTTTTGATGAGATTAGTCAATGAGTTTGACATCATCAAAATGATAGATGAACCTTGTATATACAAAAAGGTAGTAGGGAGTATACTGGTGATCCTCGTAGAGTATGTGGATGACATACTCTTGATAGGGAAGGAGTTTCCTATGCAACGCTCGGTCAATCTCCGCTTATCACAAGGATTCACCATATAGGATCAAAGTGATACCTACTAAATCCTGGATTTTGGATCTATAAGATAGATCTAATTGGATGTTAGGATACTCACTAGTTGTAGTGAGATGATATCAATTGATCCTGGGAGAATCACAGGAAAGGTTCCGGAGTGATAAGGACGACTGAAAGTCAGTCACAGGCATTGTCTTTACCCTCAGTAAAGGGACGGTATGTTGGAAGAGTTCCAAGCTAGATACCGTGGCATACTAGACGATAAAGGCTGGATACATCGCTACTTAAGATGCTACCAAAGAGGCAGTCTGGGTGTATATTAGTTCATAAGATGAACTTCGTTCCTCCCATTGTGTGACAATGGAGTTGTAGCTTATGCCAAGGAACTCCCATCCCATCAGTGATCCAGACATATTCTTAGACAGTATCACCTGATCGTGGAGATGGTTGATCTCCAGGGGATCGAGGTTAGGAGAGTAGACTCAGAGGACAACACAGCGGATCCACTCACGAAGGCCTTTTCCCAGAAAGAGACTTTTGTGGGATGGTTGACTATGAGATACTACAACCACTGCTATCAGATGGCCCTAGTGCAAGTGGGAGATTGTTAGTTATATGTATGCCCTAGAGGCCATTAATTACATAGGATGTATATTGTAGTGGATGATTGGACATATATAGGGATGACTTTCTTGCTCGATATGATAGTATGCTATCTGGTTACTCTTTACTTTAACGTGTACACTGATTGTCTTTCTGTTACATGTTGGTAAAGCCCTTAGGATGGGTACTTGACTACCTGGACTATGATGCGGATCATACTAGTAGGGACGTGGTAGTCCATAAGTACATCCTTCAAAGTCCCTAGTCGTGGGTGTATCGAGACGGGGCATCGAGATACCAGAGTAGACCAGCGTATACCTTCTCGACCCATACAGATGGGCGATGGATGATCCCATATCCATTGGTGTTTGACATCAGAGATGATATACAGGTGCTCAGTGGTGACTGGGTACACTGGACGGACTCGCCGAGAACTCCCAGATGGTATTATACCTTACGTCAGATGGCAGTTCTTTGGTGACACTGGTACAGGTTCGTCTGTAGACCCGAGATCGTCATAGAATCTTGTGTGATTCCCACTGTACTTTGATTTCCATCATACCACGTCCAACAGGGCGTGCAAAAAGGTGGTTTTTAGGTACAGTCCCGAGTCATATGGAGGCAATGAGCGATAGGAGGGGTTTCGTCTCTCCCGGTATAGGGAGTTGATGTTGCGCAGTGCTTGATTGGTTATAACAGGAAGTCCTTGGCCAAGGCTGTTTTAGAGATTTACTGGTAAGTGTTACCAGTAGTTTCTCGACCCGTTATGAGCCTCATATCGACACGACTTATCGAGTTATTGGGGTCTGACGTTTACCACCCCTTGACGAGATATGCGACATATCAAACAAACAGACCGTACTGTACGGAAGTGTTATTGATTGGATTTACAGGAGTGTGAGCGGGCTTGCTCGTTGATCTTCTGATCGCTCAATACCCGGGTGGCCGTTACGTTTAGCAGACCGCTTGCGGCTTGTGGGCGTTTGATATGATCATCACCTACTGCCGGCGTATTGATGAGTCTTTAGAGTCCTACACAAGGGTTTCCTGGCTCAAGCGAAACGAAATAGGAGCGCATATGAGATATGTGCGGGACCGAGAATAATACCAATATGTGATACTATATTCTATTTTCGCGATTTGTGATATTGATCGGTTGTATGCGATATAGCCGGGTTATCAGAGCAAGTGTTGATTCGATAAGTTGTTACTATTGATATTAGTCGGTTATATGCGATATGACCGGATCGTTAAATCAAGTGTTGATTTAAAGATTTAAAGTATAATTATATATTTGTAATATTACTTTATATTAACTAGTATTGGTTCATTTAAGATTGATTTTCTCACTTGAATGTGCACATTGTTTATATGTGATATATGCAAGTGTACATGTTTGTATCATGCTTGATGATACAAACAAGTTGTATGTATGAGACTTGAACCAAAATAAGGTTAGATTAGGGTTTACTATTTTCCTAAGCATATAACAAAAGAGTGTGACTTTGGTCAAAATTATTAAGCTTCATGAAACTTGATGAACATTGACAAAGTCAAATCTTTTTGTCATTTGTTTAAGATATTAGCTAACCCAACCCTTAACCCAATAGTTTGGTTAATTCTCTACATCAGTTAAGCATGAGGGCTTAACTCAACCATTGTGCCATTATTTATTGGATAAGTTTCATTTTGGATAATGATTCATATGATTCTTTCTTCTTCTTCATCTTCATCAAGCTCACAAAAGCTTGCTAGCTTCAATGGTGCCATGAGAAAAAGAGTGAGAAATCCAATTCCAAAGTGAACCTACTTCATATTTCTTCATCCTCTACCAATTGCCATGTAGTATAGGGTGTTCTCTTCACAAAGTTTTTGACCAAGTGAAGGAATAACTTGAGTTTGAGTCTCCCCGACATAGATCATCTTCGGCCTCGAAGTCAACTACCTAGCCCACTTATTTCTCCGACGAAACCATTGCTAGAGTCCGGGATCCCGATGATCGCAGCGGAGGGACGTCATCTCGGAGCTAAAGAAGTGGTGGACCGGATCTATAAAGGTTGTAATCCCTTTCACTTATTAGCAAAGTTTTTTGCTTGCTTGTTGTTTCGCCTTTACTTCTAGTTAATGATCTATATTAGGGTTTCTCGGCACCGGAAAATTTTTGTTTGGCATGGTTGATGCCTTGTGGAAGCTCTTGTGTGTGCCTAGTAACCCTACAGCTCCAAGTGCTTCGGGACTGCACCTAACTACTACTTGTTTACACGACTTCTTTGAGCCGTGGTAGGGTAGTAATCTAATAACAGTAGGAACACACTTGAGGCGAAGTGGCAGTGTTAAGTCAACAGACTATGTTGTACTCATGTCACTTGGGAACTGCTACCCGACGATAGGTATAATACACATCAGCACTCCCCAACGAGTCATTTTCAGTGTACTCATAACCCAATGAGCACCTGCATACTATCTCTAGTACGACGTACTAATGGCTGTAGGACAGACCATTTCCTCTGCTGAGATAAGAAGCGTATACACTAGTCTACTCTGCTGTATCGATGCCCTGTCTCGATATTCCTACGACTAGGGACCTGTATAAGGATGTTCTTATAGACTACCCAGCCCCCACTAGTGTGACTGCCATCACAACGCTGGTAGTCAAGCAAAGATCTTAAGGGTTCTACCACTATGTATAAGCTATATGCAAAAACACATGCACATATTGTGCTAGAAACTAATTAGGTAGCATACTACCATTTCGAGCAAGACTGTTACTATATCCGTGTATATCCCAAACTTCCATTAAGTAATATACAAAACAGTATGATACAATAATGGCCTCTAGGGCATATATCACTAACATATCATAGCATTTGTTTTTAGTTACTAAATACTATGTACTTTGTTTCTTGCTAATAAAAAATGTTATAGACTTTTACGTCAATAATCTAGAGCCATATATAAATAATCACTTTACATAATCAATTTTACATTGTATAAATTTTTTTTTCCTTAGATCTTGGGCATTTCAAGGGTCCGACCCTTGCACTTTCTTTAAATTGCTATAGCTGCACTTAATTTTCATTTGAATAAGAAGTTTTCATTTTGTACAATCTTAATATCTTAATCAGGTGTTGTTTGATTGCAGGATTGTGAAATTTGGATTCCCTAACAATATAATTGAAAATTTTGGATTAGCTAATTTTGTGTTTGTTTGGTATTGGATTTGTAGATCTTTATAATTCTTATTTGGTTGGTAAAAAGAAAGTGGGATTTGCATTTGAGAATTTTAGAGAGAGTTAAAGAAAGATAATTATTAAATAAATAAAAGTACAATTAAAGTACCGTGAATAGCGCAAATCCTAAAATTTTTCGAGGATTCATGGGTCCTCGTTTTTGGTGAGCCCCTCACAAAAGACAAGCAAATCCAAACTCTCCAATCATTGTCCAACCAAACACAAAATCATGTAATTTTTGGATATGTTAATCAAAATAGTGCCAAATCCAACACAATGTTGCAACCAAACATGCCCGTAGGGCCTGTTTGGTTGTAGGATTATGAAGATTTGGAATGTAGAATCCTAAGATTTCATAATTTTGTATTTGATTGTGAGATTAGGATTTGTATGATTCTTTTGTTTTTTATGAGGGGCCACCACAAAACAAAGATTCTTGAATCCTAAATTATTTTAAGGATTTGCAAGGATTCGACACTATTCATTGTACTTTTAGATGAGACCCATGTACTTTATTTATTTAATAATGCTCTCTCTATCTATCTCTCTCTAAAATTCTCAAATCCAAATCCCACTTTTTTCACCAACCAAACAAAAATTATAAGGGTCTATAAATCCAAAACTAGGAATACAAAACCAACCTAACAACAAATTATTAAATCCAGAAATTTTTGGCCTTACTATTTTGGAATCCAAATTTGATAATCTTGCAACCAAACAGCCCTTTACTACCGCTGTCTCAAAGTAAAACTTGAAACATGTTGACCAAGTGCATGCTAGCCAGCACGACTAACTAATTGTTTTGGAGTGGTGCAACTTGAAAGTAATGATTAGTTTTTAATACTATCATGTTAATAATTAACAGCTAATCAAGAGAGAGAAGTGAATTTTGGTTAGATTACTCAATAAATAAGTAGACCCAATATAGGTTTTGAGAAAAGACGGGTGTACGTTCAAGGTCTATCATGATCAAGAAATTAAAAGACAAATGAGCGAAGATGGACGTTGTAGTCAAATTAAGCTTTAGGGTAAAGGGTAATGATCAATGGATGAAATTGCATTGACTAGTTAAAGTGACTTGAGCCATATACATACAATATTACAATAGTGGTTTAGGGTGTAATATTAACTATAAATCTCCTTAATTATTTATCTTTTGAGTGCAAACTAATTGAGAACCTTCTTTGCTATCATAATATCTTGTCATCATGCATCTAGAGTAATTAATAATTTGTTCTTGGTCCACATTTTTTTCTAGAAAAAGATAGGCTAGCTAATTGTTCCTTTTATTCCTTTATTAGAAAATAATTAATAAACACAACAAAAAATCACTACTATTTATATATGTAGCAATTATGTACTCAAATGTTTAAGTACATGTATTTTATGTAGTAAGAAAATAACAACCTATTTAATTAATGTTTAAGTAGTTGTATTAATTTTAAGTAGTAAGAATATTGATTACGGTAAACCTCCTCAAGTATATAATAATTAAACTCCCAGTGAAAATCAATCAATCCACATGGAATTTGTTTCAAAGTCTGAGGCAATTTTTGTTAGGCCTAAACCAAAAAAACATGGGGAAGAGGGGGGTTGTTTAGAGAAAGAAAATTGTATTGGGCGGTGATTGTATTCTCGTATAATATTTTCTTAATAGTGTAAATTCTCGTCGTCGGATTGCTGAATTAGGTGCGAGTTGCGCCGAATCTGAGTAAAATTCTGTGTTTGTGTTGTTTGATATGTACTTCTGATAACTTGCATGCTTTGGTAGATTGTTCAGTTAATCTTTTTCAGATAGTTTGTTTGCACGCGATCCTGATAAATTTTCCACTACAACTCTGCTTATGGTTTGTGATTCCTTTAAGGATCACGGGTATAGAAATTACAACATAGTATTGTAATAAGCTCAATAAATTGAGAATTTTATTATACTTGAAGTACTGCAAGAAAATAATTTTATATCAACAGGGCTAGAACAAATATTTCTTGAACTCTCATTGCTAAGATCTCAATCAACATAAAAAAGTATTAAAAGACTTAAATAATGATGTAGTTATGTTTTTGGGCAACATGAAACAACAAGACTACTCAAAGATCAACTCGATTTGTAGTTAAGTTTTCGGTGTTTTTGTTTTATATTCATTTTCTTAAAGGATTTCAATGTAAAAGGGTTAGAATATAAAGAGTTTGGGAAATCATATACTATAAATTTTCATATTGCTTTTTGTGTTGATAAAATAATTGTAAGTTATAAATTATTTTTCATATGATTTCTAAATGGCTTATATTAATTTGTCACTACTATTATTATTAGCGTTAATTAATTTGAAAAATAACTAGCCATCGGTTATATATATGTTAAGAGAGCTATCTAAGGGACGTGTTAATTTTATTACCTTTTTGTCCAATGTTTTGTTGCAAACATCAAGAGTGAAATGACCATCAGGATATCTTTTCATACTCTTGATATTTTGAAAATTTTCAAATAATATAGCCGTTATTTCTAAAAAGGAATATGCCTAATGTTTTGAGCAAAATCATTTTCAAATTGTTTTGCAATTTATCTATAAATACTATAGTTTTATTCCCATTACTTAAATCTCACTTGCTCATATCATTTTAAAGTAACCTCTCAAGATCATTACTTTCAATACCTTATAGAAGAATTGTATGTGTTTTATTGTCTCTCACTTGTTTTTAGAGAGAAAGAACCAAACCATTGTAAGGGTGATGTACCACCCGTGAAAAGGAGATGTAAGGGTGTTCCTGTTGGCTATAGTGCCCTCAAGGCAATTATCATTGTGGCAGACATGTGATTATGTTGATTGAGTGTGGACCTATACCGATAAAACAGTCTTACTCAAGATAATAGTATACTATCTGCTTTATCTTTATCATCATACATGTTGATAAAGCCCATAGGATTCTTGCTTGACTGCCAGCATTATGATGGCGATCATATATGTGGGAGCTGGGGTCTATAAACACATTCTAAAATGTCCATAGTCGTAGGAGTATCGAGACCGGGTATCGATACTCCAGTGTAGACTAGTGTATACTGATTGAGACCCCGACGACGGGCGTTGGCCAGATCTCACAAGCATTGGTGTTAGTTTATTCACCTAAGATAGTATATAGATTCTCATTGGGTTATGAGTACACTGGACGGACTCGCCGGGAATCTGCTAGTTGGTATTATACCTATTGTCAGATAGCAGTTCCCAGGTGACATATGTACAGGTTAGTTTGTCGACCTGAGATTGTCATTTGTCTCATGTTAGTTCCCACTGTGCTTTAATTACTACCCTACCACGTCTTAAAGGAGTCATGCAAACAGGTTTTAGTTGGGTACAGTCCCGAGCCCCATGGAGGCAGTGATCGGATCGTGGGGGATTCGTCTCTCCCGGTATTGGGGGTTGATGTTGCGTTGTGCATGAATGGCCATCACCAAAAATCCATGGCTACGGTGGACGAGAATTACCGATCCAGGATCGATAGTTTCTCAGGTGGCGATGGGGTTTCATACCGACTCTAAATATCACGTTGTTGGGGGTCTGACTTTATCCACCCCCTAAACTCGATATGTGATACTCTTAGACGAACAGACAGGACTGTACGGATATTGTCACTGTCAAGCTCAGTAGGGGTTCTGCATGAGTTTGCTCGTCGGCCTCCCTTTCGCTCAATGCCTGGGTAGCCGTTACGTACAGTTAGTGACGCTGACGTGCTTGTGGTTAAATCCACTGTCAGCGTATTGACGAGTCTTTAGAGTCTCACACAGAGGGTTTTCACGGCTCAGGCGATATGGTGTACATGAGGTATGTTAATACATACAGGTGTCCGATTAAATATGTGCATATGCTGTGCAGATTTTAATCGGACGGTTGATAATACTATCGGCTTAAGATTAAGCCGGATTATCAAATCGGGTTTTGATTTAATAATTTATATATGTATTTGTATATACGTATTCGTATATACGTATTCTAGTATTATTGTTCGCTACTTATTTTCTCTCTTGGCTATTCGTATTTTTGTACGAATACGCGTATATATATTTCGGTACATGTACAGGAAAGTATTCCGTATTTTATACGGAATGGCTTCTAAATGTTTTGCTATCTCATTATTGATTTTCCATTTATGGAAAAATCATTTGTTTTATAATGAGGTGGAGGGTGTGAGGCGGCATGAGGCATGGACCATGGTATGATCTTTGAGGTATGGTCTCATTTGTTTAATGTAATTGAAAAAGAAAATGAATTTTTTGTGTGAAGGAGAGAGAAAGGGGGTCGGCCACATATTTTTTAAGTAGGGCTCATTTTCATTTGCTTGATTACACATTTTTACACACATTCTCTCTTCCACTCTCTCATTCATACAAAAGACTTAGTCAATTTTAGCTCATGCAAATGCTTCATCACCTCCATTCATCTTCTATGGATGCTCTCATGAGCACATGATTTGAGAGAAAAATTATAGTGACATTTTCATACACCCCCACTCTCCATCGCTAGCGATTTTGGAGCGTCGGTTGCCTCGTTTGACGAGGTTGGAGCTTGCGCCGTTTCCCTCGGGTGGATCATCGGAGATGGAGAAAGACCGGCAACCAAACATCACCAATGGATCACTAGGAGCTTGGAATGAAGACCGAAGGACACGGATCAACTCGATATAACGATTCTAACTCTTTGTTAGTTGGCCAGTTTAGGGTTTACGGTCGATCTAGGATTCGGGTAACGGTAGCGCCAGTTTAGAAATTTTTGTGCCGCATTTTGTCCGCGTTTCGATGGCCGGGACGCTGCCGGGACCCTTCATGGTATCAGAGCCACCCTTTAAACCCCTTACTAGCTTGTTAAAACGTGCTTGAAAGATCGATCGACAGAAATTTCCAATAACACGATTCCATTTTTCTGTTCTCTGCCGATTTTCAAAAGTGTTCAAAAAATATTTTCCAGGCCTTAAAAATCCGTGCAGGCGATTTTATGGGTACAGAAAAAATTTTGGCTCCTGAAACCTTGAAAACGCCACGGAACCGCCGCACTTAGCCCCTATTGGCGGCAGTTCCGCGCCCATTTAGTGGCAACGGGTTATAAATTTTTTCCTATAGCTCAGAACATGAAATTGTGATTTTTTGTGATACCTGGTTTTGGCCCAGTTTTCAGAGATGTGCAGGTTATGAAATAGGGGCCAATATAGAAATTTAGTCGATCGATAATTTTAAGTGTGCGTTTAACAGTACATACATTTCTATCTACGACCGTGAATGTCATTTGATCGGTAAACCCGTCTAACTGCTATATGTTCTTTTAGACTGGTTTGCAAACGTGACAATGACGTTGATGTTCTGTGTTGTGCTATGATGTTGGTTGGATCGTCGTGGTGGATAGCAATGGTGCAATGTTAGTACAGTTTTATTTCATTTGTATATTTGATATTGCGGGGCGAGCGTCCGACATGTGGACTGCCGTCACCGCCTGTTTATATATTATTCTTTTGGGGCACGACCGAGCTGAGGTCGATGTCACCCTTGTATATTATTTTATTTTCTGTACTAGGATTACCCCGCGGTGGAGTGCATGAATAGGCGGGTTCTAGAGAACAGCGGGTCCGCATCTCATGGTATCGAGACGGAGGGGACCTTATTCTAGAATTGGCGGGCTATTCGCCGCACTTGTAGGGGTATAGGTATGACCCACGGAGGGGCGCTCAAGTTACTGGATTCCGTGAAGTGCCGGGTGGCCCATTCACGTTGTTGAAGGGAGCTGCCTCACTTTTGGTTTTGGCGGGTAACTTGCAGCGCTCGTAGGGGTCTAGCTTTCATTGCACAGGCTATCCACACGATAGGGAACGTCGGGTCTCACTTGCGGCTCAAGTGAAACCCGAGGCTCCATATTATCCACCATTCTGTGATGTTTCTGTGATATTTCTGTGATGTTGCTTTATATCATGTCTAGGATGTTTGTCATATATTTATATATATACTAGTAGATGTTGTATATATTTTGCACCCGTGCTAGCGCAGTCCCCGCTCTGTCGTTAGTTAAGTAATCTAATGGGTGATGACGGGTCCCAGTGGCGAATGCGGATGACATATACGTACATTTTATTTTCGTTCTTTTCTGGTGTGATTAGTTGATAGGACTGCATTGATTCATATCAATGCAAGGATAAAACAAACTTGTTTATGATGTTGTTAGAACCAAGCATCTAAGAAAACTGTCATTACAAACGTTCTCTTTTGCTTTGCACAGTGGTATTCGGTTATGAATATCCAGCACCTCATTCGACGAGGTAAGGGCCGAGATCCCGTCATCGGTAGTGACCCCTTGAGTAAAATTTTGCGTCAACGTAATAACTTCACTCTTGTCGATTACCTTTGCTTTGCATCGTGGTATTTAGTTTGGGATATCCTGCACCCTATTCGATGGGAAAAGAGCCGAGATCCCTTCACCGGGAGTGACCTCTTTAGCAAACGTTTTCGCCACTATATACTTATAAAACCACTTGGATTCCTTCAACGATATCAAGTTCATTACGTTAAAGGTTTTTCTCCAAAAACCAGCCGTAGCCCTCCGTCATTTCGGATAGGTAGCGCATAGTATTCGTGCGGTGTTTGTTGGCCAAAGTCAAAGCAACGTGTGCGGTAGCTGTGTGTTACTTGTCCGTTGCATGGATATGCATTAGTTTAGAACAGTCATACCACATTGTTCGCCAAAGTCAAAGGTGTATACGGGTGGGTCTAAATTAATTAGAACTTGACTTACGGGTTATGATTTGTTAGCAAAAGTCAAGGTCATAAACCGCTTGGGGTAAAATCATATCGGGAGTTTCAAATATACAGGAAACTTGCCAGGCTTCCGCATACCTTCTGGAGTGTGGTGAATTTAGTGGCTTCCATCAAGTTATCATGCGATGATCGTTGGTTCCCGATTCCCACTGATGAGTAGGATTACTTCTCGGTTGATTCTGACTAATTCTCTTTTAGGGTTTGGAGGAGAATTCGAGGAAACGGTGGGAGCCATCCAGATTAGATAAAATGATTAACCATTCTGATTTAGGTTAGAGTGCATACTGAGTGTTTCTTTTCTCTCTGGCTGCGACTATGACCCGACCTTTGACTAAATCTCATGAATCAAGTTAACCAAACCTTCTTGAAACACTTTGGTTTTTGGAATATCACGGTGTCGCATACATCATTGCCACTTCTATATCACTTTTGCTTTTCTCCAGAACACCTCGTAATACTACGAACATCCACTTCCATTAGATAAATCCATCGTATAGTTACATACGAACTCGAAGGAACTTTTTCGGAGATGGATTCTTGTTCTGGAGAGATTGAATAGGATTATTCGGTTGTCTTTTCCTCTTACCTTCTCTCAGGTAGTGAGGGCTCCTAGGATTAGGAGAGGGTACACCTATTGAGCTTATTGGATAGTCTTCCTCCAAACCATAGGCAGGTGCCGAATGGTAGAGAAGGAAGAAAACCAATTAATCTTAAGTGTGGTGTACATAAGGTAATTAGTAAAGTCATATAAAGAGATTTGAATAATGGCAAAGGAAAATTGCGATCACCATCATTCACGACGAAACCAGGTATACCCCTGCCACTCCTACATCCACTTTGTATTTCTCTGGGACACCCCGTATCACTACGGATATCCACTTCCATTGGATAAATCCATCGTATAGTTACATACGAACTCGAAAGAACTTTTTCGAGGATGGATCTGGTTCAGGAGAAATTGAATAGGATTATGCAGATGTCTTTTCTCTTTACCTTGTCTCAGGTTTTGAGGGCTCCTGGGATTAGGAGAGTACACCTATTACGCTTATTGGATAGTCTTCATCCAAAACTTAGGCTGGTGGCAAAGGGTAGGGAATGAAGAAAACCAATTAGCCTAAAGAAGGTGCACAAAAGGTAATAAGTAAAGATATAATAAAGGAATTAGAGTAAGGACAGGTAAGTATATAGTTACTGTCATGATTCTGGATAATGGAAGAGGCGTTACTAGGAATATCAGTTAACCATTTTGAAACATTATCATGTTTCAGTTTCACTGAGCGATGTTAATTGAAAACTGTTTTCCCAATTGGAATCTAACTCCAGGGTATGTATTTACCAGATCAGTTTCTCATATCTGTATGTTATTACGGATGATGAGTGGGAGTAAGATATCGGGAATTGGGTGATTAGATCCTCATTATATCAGAATTCGTTGTAATTGGTGATATTTGAGCAAATCATCTGGATTTTGCCGGATGGCAAATATTTGGTTTTGAATATCCGTTGTTATGCACCAATTTCAAACCGATATATCTGTACATTTATTTTATAAAGTGAGATATAACATTTTGATATTATGTATTTGACATTTACCTATATTAGTTGGTGACTAGGTAGGGTGCATTCAACAGCGGTGTAATTCTTCTTAACCATACTACAGTTTTTCAACCTACGACGCACAGGGTTTGAGTTGTTGAACTCAGGGGACTTATACAAAGTATTGTATGTTGTCCAGTGTCCATTAGGAAAATAGGCATGGTACTCACACTGTATTCTGTTTACTCAAAAATTCTCTGATTCTAGACATGTATTTCGTTGAAATGCAAGGTTCAGATTTTGAGAAGTTATAGTTATAAGAATAAAATAGAGTACCATTGGTTGGAAGTATCAGGATTCTTCGATGAAATCGAAGATGCAGATACTTGTGTTTTGTATTCCATTGATAGTAATAGTTTTGAGAACTGGCTTCTCTTTCGGATTACTCATATATGGATGCACTCCTAGATGAATAATGTTGATTGTCCTCTTTCCATTTGGTTGATATGCACTGGAGACAGCTGCATGATTTTGAATCTGGTTCCAATTAAATTAGTGCTTTTGTTTCTATATTAGATATATATAGAATAAATTTATATCTAAACGATATTAAGGTATAGGGAGTTGTCCGACTGATTCTTAAAACCAGAATCCGGATAACCTCAAGGCACGTTTCAGTAATGGTTTTTTGTGGGTTATCCCGGGCTTTGACGAGGGTTAACTTTCTACCATCTGGAAGATCAATATTTATATTGTTCTTGGCTCGCCACATTTCTAGTAAAATGGATTTTTTCAGAAAACAGAAGTGGGAGTATGGTAGAACTGGAATGATTCCAGAACCATAAATGATTACTGAAGATTTAATAGAACCTGAGGATTCAATTGATTTTGACGTTCCATTCGCCACTCTGCAGATTTGGTGGGTAACCTCAGGCACCCGTGAGGTAGTTCGATATTCTAAAAGATGGTGACAGGGAGGTTCTTGTTTACCTAGACTTGCCATTGCTGTTGTTCTAGACTCTGAGACCCGGCAGGAGGATGAGTATAGCGTCGTTCTAAACTAGCTCTAGAAGTGCACGTGTATATGACTCTGCCAGAGAGTTGTTGTAGTCAGTGGGAGCAGCGGAACTATAAAGGACAAGTTGCGTATGTCTATTTACAGACTAAAGCAGGTATAGTGGAAATAGATCATCTATTTTTAATGTGACAGTCATAGGCTTTCACTTCATCAGAATAGGAGATGGATCTGCTAAAAAGGTAGTCGAGAGTGATGTCCATATATTGGGATGATATGAAGAGATATTCTTATACTACGATCGGTTGTACTATGGTTGTCACAAAGTTGTTTCTCCACAAAGGATATGGATGTAATATCAGGGTTTCTGGTTACTAGATCTATGGTTTTAAATCTAGATTTGGGAAGTATCCTAACTTGGGTACTTTGACATTAAATGGACGACTCCTGATACGGTGGAGTACCTGCAGGTGATGGAGTCGCCCTCTCTAAAGGTGTCTTATAGACTAAAGGGGAGAGGAATATTCATGATTACCATATCACTTGCTTAGGCAATTGAGTTATTCATGAAATGTCAAGTGCCACACCAGATGTTGTTTTTTCTACTAGCTGCTATGAACATATATTAATCCAATTCTGGAGAAACATTAGGAAGCAGTTTATGAACATAAGTGAATATTCTTGAGATATGGAAACAGCAGCCTCCTTCAGGAGACGGTTATCATTTCATGCATCCAAGGTGACCTGGATGATAGAATGATTGTCAGAGTTATAGTTTTTCCCTCCTTTGAGGGACAATATGTTGGACAGATGGTCCAAGCGAATACTGAGGAAAGCATGGGTCATGTTACTGATTAAATTCAATGGAAGATACTGTCTAGGAAGTTTGCTCGATTTGGAGTTCGTTTGTGAACTGGGTCCCATCAGATATCCAGAAAAATTCTAAGACAGGTATTGCTCATTTTGGGAGATAGTTTTCTCCGCGAAGTTGAGATACAGAGAGATACAGAAAGAAACATTGGAGCGGATCCACTCACTGAGGCTATTTCTCAAACGCAATCATTTTCGCAAACGGGCTTTGCGAAACTGATTAGTAGAGAAGTTGGGTGTTCGGTATCACACGGGCTGTGAATATGCGACATCGCAATAATTGGCCTTAAGTGCAAGTGGAAGATTGTTGGCTATAGTGCCCTCAAGGTAATTATCATAGTGGCGGACATATGATTATGATGATTGAGTGAGGACCTATACCGATAAAACAGTCTTACTCAAGATGATAGTATGCTATCTGGTTTGTCTTTATCATCATACATACTGATAGAACCCATAGGATTCTTGCTTAACTGCCAGCATTATGATGGCGATCATATATGTGGGAGCTGGGGTTTATAAGCACATCCTTAAATGTCCCTAGTCGTAGGAGTATCGAGACCGGGTATCGATACTCCAGTATCGACTAGTGCATACTGATCGAGACCCCGACGAGGGGCGGTGGCCAGATCTCACATGCCATTTGTGTTAGTTTATTCAACTAAGATAGTATACAGATGCTCATTGGGTTATGAGTACACTTGACGGACTGGCCGGGAACCTGCTAGTTGGTATTTTACCTATTTTCAGATAGCGGTTCCCAGATGACACGTGTACAGGTTAGTCTGTCGACCTGAGATCGTTATTTGTCTCGTGTGAGTTTCCACTGTGCTTTGATTACTACCCTACCACGGCTCAAAGGAGTCGTGCAAACAGGTTTTAGTTGGGTACAGTCCCGAGCCACATGGAGGCAGTGATCGGATCGTCGGGGATTCATCTCTCCCGGTATTGGGGGTTGATGTCGCGTTGTGCACGGATAGCCATCACCAAAAATCCGTGGCCATGGTGGACGAGAATTACCGATCCAGGATTGATAGTTTCTCAGGTGGTGATGGGGTTTCATACCGACACTAAATATCGCGTTGTTGGGGGTCTGACTTTATCCACCCCCTAGGCTCAACATGCGATACTCTTAGACGAACAGACCGGACTGTACGGATATTGTCACTGTCAAGCTCAGTAGGAATTCTGCAAGAGTTTGCTCATCGGCCTCCCTTTCGCTCAATACCTGGGTAGCCGTTACGTACAGCTAGTTTCGCTGACGTGCTTGTGGTTAAACCCACTGCCAGCGTATTGACGATTCTTTAGAGTCCCACACAGAGGGTTTTCACGGTTCAGGCGATATGGTGTACATGAGGTATGTTGATTCATACAGGTGTCCGATAAAATATGTGCATATGCTGCGCAGAATATAATCGGACGGTTGATAATACTAGCGACTTAGGATTAAGCCGGATTATTAAATCAGGTTTTGATTTAATAATTTATATATGTATCTGTATATACGTATTCTAGTATTATTGTTCGCTACTTATTTTCTCTCATGGCTATTCATATTTTTGTACGAATACGCGTATATGTATTTCGGTACATGTACCCGGAAGTTTTCCGTATTTTATACGGAATGGCTTCTAAATGTTTTGCCACCTCATTATTGATTTTCTATTTATGGAAAAATCATTTGTTTTATAATGAGGTGAAGGGTGTGAGGTGGCATGAGGCATGGACCATGGTATGGTCTTTGAGGTATGGTTGTCATTTGTTTAATGAAATTGAAAAAGAAAATGTTTTTTTGTGTGAAGGAGAGAGAAGGGGTGCCGGCCACATATTTTTTAAGTGGGGCTCATTTTCATTTGCTTGATTACACATTTTTACACATATGCTCTCTTCCACTCTCTCATTCATACAAAAGACTTAGTCATTTTTAGCTCATGCAAAAGCTTCATCACCTCCATTCATCTTCTTTGGATGCTCTCATGAGCACATGGTTTGAGAGAAAAATTATAGTGACACTTTCATACACCCCCACTCTCCATCGCTAGCGATTTTGGAGCATCGGTTGCCTCGTTCTACGAGGTTGGAGCTTGCGCTGTTTCCCTCGGGTGGATCATCGAAGATGGAGGAAGACCGGCAACCAAACATCATGAAAGGATCACTAGGAGCTTAGAATGAAGACCGAAGGACACGGATAAACTCGGTATAATGATTCTAACTCTTTGTTAGTTGGCTAGTTTAGGGTTTAAGGTCGATCCGGGATTCGGGTAACGGTAGCGCTAGTTTAGAAATTTTTGTTCCGCATTTTGGCCGCGTTTCGATGGCCGGGGAACTGCCGGGACCCTTCAGTTCCACTACTTAGCGAAACGAGGTGTTTGTAAAGGTTTCTCTGCCCGATTGTAGGTGAGTTATTTGAAGGGAAAAGTGCTAATGGTAGGGTCTTATATAATGGTCTAGACAAAGGGTGCCGGACAACTCTAGAATCGATCATGTCACAATTATCTTTTCTTTATCTCTAATTTGCATCATCTTGCTTATATATTTTTGTAAGATACGATTGATATCTGGAATTTTTTTTATTATTTGAATATTTTGCTAATGTGTTAAACAAAAAGATTAGATTTGTATAAAACCCTGTTCACCCCCCTCTAGGGATAGCTAGCACATTTTTGTTTGGTATCAGAGCATGGTGTTTTTCATTTTGGCTTACCAACCTAGTGATAAAGATCTATGAACTCTCTTCAATAGGGTTATGATCCGACATCTCCACCCATATTTAATGATTTCATATATGAAGAGTGGATAATTAGAATAGAGTATTTTACAAAAGCAAAATCTTTTGGGTTGTGAGATGTTATGACATAATGCTTTATTTCTCTCTCCAAACCAAAATCGGAGTGGACTTATTATGAAAAAAAGTAATCGGCTATGGATAAACTTGCATTGAGTTTATTAATTTTTTTGCTTGATACTGTTGGCTATAGTGCCCTCAAGCCAATTATTGTAATCGCAGGCACGCGATTGTGATGATTGAGTGAGGACCTATACGGGTAGAACAGTCTTACTCAAAATGATAGTATGCTATCGGTCTGTCTTTACCATCTCGTACATGCATTATGTGGTATTATAAATCACTAGTACATGTTGATAGAGCGCATATGATTCTTGCTTGACTACCAGCATTATGATGGCGATTATATACGTGGGAGCTGGGTAGTCTATAAGCACATCTTTAAATGTCCCTAGTTGAGAGGGTATCAAGATTGGGTATCGATACTCCGGAGTAGACTAGTGTATACTTTTCGAGACCCCGATGAGAGGCGGTGGCCGGTATCACAAGCCATTCGTATCAGTTAGTCACTTTAGATAGTATACAGGTGCTCATTGGGTTATGAGTACACTGGACGGACTCGCCGGAAACATGCTAGATGGTATTATACCTATTGTTAGATAGCAGTTCCTGGGTGACATGAATACAGGTTAGTCTGTCGACTAGAGATCGTCATTTGTCTCGTGTGAGTTCCCACAATACTTTGATTCCTACCCTTCCACGGCTCAAAGGAGTCGTGCAAACAGGTTTTAGTTGGGTACAGTCCATAGCCATATGGAGGCAGTGAGAGGATCGTCGGGGATTAGCCTTTCCCGATATTTGGGGTTGATGTCGCGTATTGCACGGGTGGACATCACCAGAAATCCTTGGACAAGATAGACGAGAATTACTGATTTGGATCAGTAGTTTCTCAGTGGGTGATGGGCTTCATACCGACACGAAATATTGCGTTATTAGGGGTCTGACTTTGACCACCCCTTAGACCCGATTTGCGATACTCTTAAACGAACATACTTGACTGTATGGAGATTGTCACGGACAGACTCAATAGGCATTCGGATGAGTTTGCTCGTCGGCCTTCCTTTCGCTCAATACCAGGGTAGCCGTTATGTGCTGCTAGTGTCGCTGACATGCTTATTGTTAAACCTACTGCTAGCGTATTGAAGCGTCTTTAGAGTCCCATACAGAGGGTTTCCCTGGTTCTGGTGAATCGATATAGTAGCCATATTGGATACGTGCATGGTTCAGATCGAATGATTGTACTAGTTACCTGGACTTTCGATCGGGCAATTGATAATACTAGCCAGCTCGGTTTTGAGCCGGATTATTAAATCAGGTATTGATTTAATAATTTACTTATATGTATTTCGATATTTATAATCTAGTATTATGTTCTTTGTGTTATTCTATCTTTTTGGGTATTCTTATTTCGGTACGAATACATGTTTGTATATACAGTAGAGTGTAATCCGTATTTATACGGAAAACATTCTAGAAGGCGGACACCTCATTTTAGATTTTATCCATTTACATTAAATGGAAAATGAGGTGTAAAAAAGAGAGGGGAGTATGGTGAGAGCCATACATCAATAGTGTTGCGCAAATGAATTAACAATTCATTTGTGCAAACTATTCAAGCATTGTTGGAATTGATTATTTGGAAAATGAGTTTTATAAAACATGCTTCATTTTATTTTCTCACTTGTGGTTTTGAAAACATGATGGATGGTTCATTTCTTTTTGCATGGGATTTCATCCTCACCATTTGGTTCTGTCACGACCCGAAATGACACGTGACTGGCACTTGAATCATGTGAAATCTAAAGGACCCCACTTAATTCAAGTAAACCAAAATCCCAGAAATCTAAACCATTTGAAAATAGAGTGAAGAAAAACTTATTTAAAAGTCAACATATAAATTTACTTTGAAAGTCGTAGTAAATATTTTTAAAATGTCAAATCTTTTCCGAAAATTTCGGAAGAGTTTCCTTTTTAAGTACTGGTCCCAAACGGGTACAAACATGCATAATATAAAGGCATCCCCAAGCGGGAGCTAGCTCTTCGCCAATTGGCGGAAAAAATCACGCAAGCAATATAATATACAACGCCGAAGGGCGAGGATCAAAACTCTGAAAGGAAACAAACATTCTCATGAAAACCATAATAATATAAGCGCGCGGCTCTAAGGTCGAAAGAATAAACACTGTTCTTCTAAATCTATCAATATACAAGTCTGGTTGATGGAGTTTACTAGATACAACTGAATGTAAATACCAATATTACGGTGGTCACAATACAAGTGAACCCACCTACCAAAGCAATCACCCGGAAGGAAGTAGTGTGCAAGCAAGCCGGAACGAAACCTGTACGGCAAAACTTACAAGAAACTGTGGCACGACGGGGGTGAGTTGCCAACTCGTGAGTAGAAGACATCACCGAGCAGAAATAGCATGTATGACTCTATCCTAAGTCATACCATAAAATCCTCATAATATATAATCCTGAAGCATCTAATAATAGCGAGGTAAATAGATATACATATGTGTAATACCAAGTACTCATGTCAGTGACTCAGGTAGCAACATATCGCAAATATGATGTACGAATGCATTAAGAATGAAAATAGAGTACATCTTGAATAAGAAAACTGTTTCTTATCTTGGTGAGATTTCTGTATAAAAACCGGAGTATCATCAATGAAATAAACAGAGAATCCGTGTCAACCATCGACACAAAACATATACCCCAATATTTCAATATCTCTGGCTCCGGCAATCCGGATTGGCCCATATCATAAAATCTCAATGTCTAAATATCTCGGGCTCCGACAATCCAGACTAGCCCCGGGCTCCGGCAATCCTGACTGGCCCATATCATCAAATCTCACGACTACGTCGGTATCCTCCGGATATCCACCGCATCACAAATAACCGGTTGGTAGTGCTCCCTTGCCGGGCTCAACGCCATCATCTGCAACCATCTTGCCCCGGCGTACCGCACCTGGTCCACCATGCACCCGCAGACAGTTCCTCCTCCTCCTCGAATCGGGTGTATGATATCGATCAAGAGCCGAGAAAACTCATAGTGGACACCTCTCAAATCATATCATGAGAAAACCACAACTTTTATCTTTTGAAATGAAAATGAGTTTATAAAATCCTTGCAGTTTCTCCAAATCCAGAAATCTCATGGAAAATCCGAAATCCCAATATCGAGAGTCAATAAACAATAAATTACCGGCATAAAACCCCATAATATCACATGAAAAATGAATACATATACATGCTCGAAGTATCTCAGTAATAAATGCAATATCTAAACTAGCATATAAAGCAAGTGTACTCGTACTATATCGAAACTACCAACTAGCAATTTATACCAATGAAGTAGTGTTTTCTAAGGTGTACATGACATGAAAATTACTGATGATGATGTGTATGGGCCGGCAAGTAGGTGTACGTGGAGCATACGCATAATCGGTAATGGTGCTGGTGTCCAGACAACAGGGTTTCATAACAGCTATCGAAAACACATTTAAGCATGCAATGGGATACGAACAGCAGTAATTTGCGGAAAAAGAATAGTAACGCAACAATAAAGAATATGCATTTATATATACGAGTCATACAATTCTGGCATTTGAAATAGCACGAATCGTGGTTTTTAGAAAATAGGGGCTACAATATTTTTATGAAAATGTACGTCCTTTGAAATATCCGTAGTACCAATCGGCCTTTCTTTAAAATACTCACGATTCGTTAGTTTGAAAAGTAGTATGACTCGAGCCCAGTCTACCATCTACCAAGTAAACTATAGGACGAAGCTAAAAGACTAATCAAAAGGGTAGGGAAATCCACCTAAGTCCAAGTCGATATCTCTAGTAGTCGGTGATCCCGTCTCAATAGCATCACGTGCAATAAAATATATATAATAAGACATTCTCGAGTCAAGAGTGCGGATCAATCATTATATTTGTACATCGTACGGTAAAAATCCATCGTACAACATCCAAAATTGGAGTATGGGTCAATTATCACATATACCTCATTAATCATATGGTATCATTATCATAATATCATGAACTGGGGTAATGATCTAAGGTCCAGTACATTCCGATACCATCAACATATATCCACGTGTGTATGAAAACACACCGCCCATCGATCCACTATAATATCATGTCGTATCTCATATCACGACCCAAATCACATAACCGATCATATCGAATCACCTCCAAGTATAATATACTATCTTCATCACCCGTATATACGTGTGTGTGTATGTGTGTGTGTGTGTGTGTGTATCTACACATCAACATACACACACACACACATACATATATCATATACACCAAAAACATATAACGTGTGTGTGCGTGTGTGTATACCTTTACTCTAGGGTTCCGCAACTAAGAACTAACTAGAAGCACTATCCTCTAATTACACTAAACTAACCCATGATCTCCTAGAGCCGCTCTTGCTAGTTATCCACGTATCACAATACACACTATTGTGTGTGTCTGTGTGTGTAACGTATTCACATACTACACTACGAAATTGCGGGGATGCTATACGCCATCCACCCGACTTCCTGTAGATATACATCTACTCACCTTGATCTTTGGTTGTCGAAGTTGATATTGCTATGCTCATCCTTGTTGCTCAAAGTCCACATGAGGGTACCTATATACATACACACATCGCATCGTAAACAAAAATCGTGCCTGAAAACCAAAACGGCACACGAAACCCATATAGGTTAAAATCTATGGTCTACGCATGCAATAATAATCAAACAACTCCCGATATCGACGTACAAACGTCAAGCGACTGAGATAAAACACAATACCAAAACTAAAGTCATTAAAAAGTCACAAAACCAAAACAGCTACTAAAGAAAACATCTCTAGATTTTGTTCTAAGTGAAATTAGCCAATTCTGCATATGGGGTAGGTCTAATTTTCCTAAAATGGAGCCATGGCCCAAGCACGAGGCGATTCCATCACACCAAGGCCACAATTAATGGCCAAAACTTGATTATTTGCGGCCACAGTAAAGGTTCAGGGTCTCGGTCGTTGGTATAGCTTCTAGGTTGCCCGCACACCTCTCAGTAATTGCTACTTTACTTATAGAGCCCCCGGGTGACAGCAGATCTCGAAACAACATCACAATTACTACACAAATCAAATATCAGGCATTTTTAAGTTTATGAATTGCGGTTTTATTCTCATGTTAGGTCCAGGTTTATGACACTAGAGGGTTATAATCAATAATTACACTCAATTACACCATCACAACTCATGAAATCCTCATACCTCATCTTGGAATTTTCAAACCTCACTAAACCTCACTTAATCACTTCTAAACTAATATAGATGCTAAAGGAAAAGAATTTCTACTCTAATAGTGAAGGAAATATCTCATTTGGCAACCCAAGAATTTTCTTGTGTTGCCCTAAGTGCCAAAATTCTTGTCTTAATCCCACCATGGTCTATGTGAGGGGTTTGTGCACATATTTTATGAAAGCGATACATGGTTTTGAATTGGATTTCGAGTTGTTGTGAGGAGGTAGAGGAGAGGGAGTGAGAGGGCAGCCATGGAGGAAGGAGAGGAGAGAAAATGATGAAGATGATGAAGTGAGAAACAAGGCCATGGTCAACAAAGACACCTCACTTTCTCTCTCTTGCCCATACATCCATTTTTTAATCTTTTCTTTTCTTTTTCTTTAAAACAAATTTCAAAACCCGTTTCTTTGCAAATGAAACCATGGTCATATAAAAAAATGTAATAAGGTTTGTAACATGCTATGGTGCATGTCATAATGCTTAACTATGCTTAAATACAAGATTAGTGAAATTTAATCGAGTTTAGCACTAACATGGAATATAATTAATTATAAAAATTTATGAATGCTTCATTCTTATAATCCTTTTAAAAGTCAATAAATAAACACAAATTTCCAACTATTTCCCAATTTATCAGTAAATAATTATACCATATCTTTAGAACTAATCTCCACACATTAAAATATTCATTATATTTTTTATTCAAATATATAAATTTCCAAAAATAGTATTTTATTTTTCTGAAATGTTACAGTCTTCCCCCTTAAATAAATTCGATCCCCGAATTTAAATTTAAACCTCTCAAATACTAAAACATTTCAGTATAATGATCAAGTCGTCGGGGCTCCGAAATCATAAATACATAAAAAAAAATATCGTAGCGCAATGCATGCGCATGAAAAAAGAATTTATAACTCAAAATCAAAACTCCGTCAAGCATCATGAAATCATCGGAGTTATGGTGAAGATACCAATGTCAAAGTCCAATACGAAAACGAACATGATATACATTAAAAGTATAACATGCACATAGCACGCATCATTGTAAACTCGTAAAAACATCTGAAAAGAAATACATGCCAAACCCCTTTTTCAAGTCGCTGTGCGATGCGCGTATCATGGCACAAGTAGCGGACGTTTCATTGTAAGAAAATAACTATATATAGTTATATATATCCTTTATTTAACATACACGTCCCGCCATTTTGGAAATAATTTAGAAGGGTTTCCTTTGTAAAATATTTCGTGTCATCTCGGACATATAGGAAAATATTGAGATTGTAGCATTTTTTTGGAAATCTCTTCGATAACTATCGATGCATGCAAAAACACCAAGGTACCATTCTCAGAACAGTCTTGCTCGGTTACTTACCATATAGTAAACATCATAAAAACGTACTGCTCAAAGGAAATCAATCCCAAAATGTGTATAAGAATGTCACGTGCGTCTGGTGCGCACAGAAATCGAAATCGATGAATGTGCCATACATGTTCACATAACAACAATCTAAGTGTAACGGGTGTGCACGAAAACACCTGTCAAGGGTAACGAGTGTGCCTGAAAACAATCTCGGGTGCATCTGAAATGTACAAAGAATCCCGATTTAGTGCATCTGGTGTGCACCAAAATTGCATCAAGTGCGCCATGTATGCGCAAGAATCCAAATCAAGTGCACAAGGTGCACGAAAACAAATATCGGATATCACAATTGAAATCAACGGTATACAACAAATCTCAATCTAAATTAGGTATAACGTGGTGTATAATCTCACAACCACGTACATCAACGTGCACAAAATCGAATCAAAGTACTGAAAGTGCGTGAAAACTACACCGAAGGCACAAGTCAAAACACATACCTATCATATGCGTGAAATCAAAATCAAACATGTCGAACGACATCAAATCGAAATCGAGTGCAACTGTGGTGCACGAAAACTCAATCATCCAAATAATTTACCCAAAATACCGAAATCCAAAATGGCAGAACGTGATATTCAAATCAGCAAGTTGCAAATTGTAAACACTGTCGTCGATATGTCCTTCCTTCAAAATTGAGAAGGTGTCGGTGCATCCAAAACTAGCAGAGCAAGATATTTACTTGCCTCCTTTTCATGGTCCGGCTCATTGTGCCCTTAGGTTCTCGTCTCTCACTGCGGATTGTCAGTTACATAGCTCATCGGTTCAACGGCCCAATAAGAAATAATGACGGAAGCGGTTCTGCTCTAGAACATCCTCAAAAGATCTCTAGCCAACTATCATGGTCACTCGTAACATATCTTGTCGATGATGCCGAACTCTTGCCTACTGGGTTTGTGTAATACGACCGATCCTGGGTCCAATTCTTCTCGTGTAGTATTTCAGAAAGATTCTTTCGGGGTCTTTCCGAAATCGTGTTTCTGCCGAACTGCCCGAAATTTATCACCCTTATTAAATCCATTTCTTGTTCCGGAACAGCTTCAAACTCATCACGACTTCTTCTAAAAGATATATCCATATTTGACGCCTCTGCATGCGTACCACATCTCTGATGTCAACGGAGTGGAACGTCATCTCATCAAAATCCTGTGGCAACCGATCAACCAAGACTAAATTTATAGATTTATAAAATTCATATTAGTTTTCTTGTGGATTCTAAGTATTGTATCCCATCACATGATATCCGGACGACGTTAAACTTTTCTATCGATTCATCAAATTTCCATAATTTCCCGAGAGCTCAACACTTGAGCACAATTTAATAATACCTAGTACATGCTACAGTACCTATGGATCAGCCGTAGAAGGGCAGACCGAAGCCTCATTAATGGCACCGCGGAACTGCCGCAAACCCTAAGGTTCAAAAGCGGTTCCATGGTCATTATGTCGAGTTAGGTTTTCATTCTTCTAGAGGGTTCACAAAATTACTTGCATGTTTTTCCGAATACCTTAAAGTTGGAAAAATGGGTTTCTGACATTCGTTTGTTTCTATCGACTCTCAACGTGCCTGTGTGAAGTCTTTTCTAGCAGAAATCAATCAATCCGATGACCTCGCATCGGGGTATGCAAAAGAACCACATGTCCTAATCATTCATCCATGGGTGACTAGCGATCTTCTATCTTATCCCTAAGTACAACTCGTGCTGTAATAGATTCAAATATCTGGGGCGATATCTTGTCAGTCGCAACAACAACTTGGTCATTCGTCTACACGATAAACAATGCCTCAATCATCAAGAATAAACGGTGCATTGACGGTCATCACATTCTAGCCGGCCTCTAGCGGTAGATCATTCATCTGGTGTAGATATCAAACACTCGCGTCCATGAGAAAACATAGTAAAACGACATATCGAAATGCTCATGCCATGGAAAAACACTATAAAACGACACATCTATGAAATCGTGTGCTACTGGAATCACGCCCTGGTCAGTCATCTTCCATGACAAGCTCATGCTGACCGCAACACTAGCCGCAGCTCTGTCTGCCCGTGCAACCGTGGTAAGACAAACCATAACTGATATTGATGAGGATAGATCATGAAACGATTAGAATACTGTGCAAAGAAATGTACGTCCTAAGGCTCCTTAAGCAGAGTAGTGTATCGTAAGTATGCCGCGGAACATACACACGGTACGTCACTCTACTTAAGTCACCTACTCCATCAACCAAGGTCAACCTACACGACGAAAGATCGGGTCTAATACCCCCTCGACCAAGTCTAAGTTCTGTAAGGTCAAGCCTAGGTTCCGAATATAAATATACGCCCTAGACTCCGCATAGTTAAATATAGACTCGAACCACGGTTAAACCTAGCTCTCTGATGGAACTTTGTCCCGACACGAAATGGCATGTGACTTGCACTTGAATCATATGAGGTCTATAGGACCCCACCTAATTCAAGTAAGCGAAAAGCCCAGAAATCTAAACCATTTGAAAATATAGTGAAGGAAAACTTATTTAAAAGTTAACATATAAATTTACATTGAAAGTGGTAATAAGCATTCTTAAACATCAAGTCTTTTCCGAAAATTTTGGCAGAGTTTCCTTTATAAATACTGGCCCCAAACGGGTACAAACATGCATAATATAAAGGCATCCCCAAGCGGGAGCTAGCTCTTCGCCAATTGGCGGAAACAACCACGCAAGCAATATAATATACAACACCGAAGAGCAAGGATCAAAACTCTGAAAGGAAACCAGCAATCTCATGAAAACTATAATCATACAAGCATGCGACTCTAAGGTCGAAATAATATACACTGTTCTTCTAAATATATCAATATGCAAGTCTGATTGATGGAGTTTACTAGATAGAACTGAATGTAAATACAAAAATACTACGGTGGTCACGATACAAGTGAACCCACCTACCAAAGCAATCACTCGGAAGGATGTAGTGTGCCAGCAAGTCGCAACGAAACCTGTACGGAAAAAGCTGCAAGAAACTGTGGCACAACGAGGGTGAGTTGCCAACTCGTGAGTAGAAGACATCACCGAGCAAAAATCGCATGTATGAATTTATCCTAAGTCATACAATAAAATCCTCATAATATATAATCCTGAAGCATCTAATAATGGCAAGGTAAACAGCTAAACATAAGTGTAATACCAAGTGCTCGTGTCAGTGTCTCAGGTAGCAACATGTCGCATATATGATGTAGGAATGCATTAAGAATGAAAACAGAGTACATCTTGAATAAGAAAACTGTTTTCTTATCTCAGCGAGATTTCTATATAAAAACCGAAGTATCATCAATGAATTCAACAGAGAATCTGTGTCAACCATCGACACAAAACAAATACCCCAATATCTCAATATCTCGGGCTCCGGCAATCCTGACTGGCCTATATCATAAAATCTCAATGTCTCAATATCTCGGGTTTCGGCAATCCGGAGTGGCCCCGGGCTCCGCCACTCCGGACTGGCCCATATCATCAAATCTCAAGACTATGTCGGTATCCTCCAGATATCCGCCGCGTCACAAATAATCGGTCGGTAGAGCTCCCTTGCCGGGCTCAACGCCATCATTTGCGACCATCTTTCCCTAGGGTACCACACCGGGTCTACCATGCACCCGTATACGGTTCCTCCTCCTTTTCGAATGGGGTGTGTGATATCGATCAAGAGGCGAGAAAACTCATGGTGGACACCTCTCAAATCATATCATGAGAAAACCGCAACTTTAATCTTTTGAAATGAAAATGAGTTTATAAAATCCTTGCTGTTTCTCCAAATCCAGAAATCTCATGGAAAATCCAAAATCCCAATATCGAGAGTCAATAAACAATAAATTACCGGCATAAAACCCCATAATATCGCATGACAAAAGAATATATATACATGCAAGAAGTATCTCAGTAATAAATGCAATATCTAAACTAGCATATAAAGCAAGTGTACTAGTAATATATCGAAACTACCAACTAGCAATTTATACCAATGAAGTAGTGTTTTCTAAAGTGTACGTGACATGGAAATTACCGATGATGATGTGTGTGAGCCGGCAAGTAGGTATACGTGGAGCATACACATCATCGGTAATGGTGCTGGTGTCCTGACAACGGTATTTCACAATAGCTATCGAGAACACATTTAAGCATGCAATGAGATACGAACAACAGTAATATGTGGAAAAAGAATAGTAACGCAACAATAAGGAATATGCATTTATATATACGAGTCATACAATTCTGGAATTTGAAATAGCACGAATCGTGGTTTTTAGAAAATAGGGGCTACGATGTTTTTATGAAAATGTACGTCCTTTGAAATATCAGTAGTACCCCTCGGCCTGTCTTTAAAATACTCACGATTCGTTAGTTTAAAAAGTAGTATGACTCGATCCCAGTCTACCGTCTACCAAGTAAACTACAGGAAGAAGTTAAATGACTAATCAAAAGGGTAAGGAAATCCACCTAAGTCCAAGTCGATATATCTAGTAGTCGGTGATCCCGCCTCAATAGCGTCACGTGCAATAAAATATATATAATACGACATCCTCGAGTCAAGAGTGTGGAACCATCATTATATTTGCACATCGTATGGTAAAAATCCATCATACGGCATCCAAAATTGGGGTACGGGTCAATTATCACATATACCTCATTAATCATATGGTCTCATTATCATAATATCATGAAATGGGTACTAATCTATGGTCTAGTACATTCTGATACTATCAACATATATCCACGTGTGTATGAAAACATATCGCTCATCGATCCACTATAATATCTTGCCGTATCTCATATCACGACCCAAATCGTATCTCATATCACGACCCAAATCACATAACCGATCTCACGGGATCATGCCCGATCATATCGACTGACCTCCATGTATAATATACTATCCTCATCACCCGTGTATACGTATATGTATGTATGTATATATATATATATATATATATATATATATATATAAACACATCAACACACACACACACACACACACACACATATATACATATATCATATACACCAAAAACATATAACGTGTGTGCGTGTGTGTGTGTGAATACCTTTACTCTAGGGTTCCGCAACTAAGAACTAACTACAAGCACTATCCTCCAATTACACTAAACTAATCCATGATCTTCTAGAGCCGCTCTTGCTAGTTATCCACGTATCACAATACACACTATTGTATAAATATATATATCGTATTCACATACTATACTACGAACCTGCGGGGGTGCTATACGCCATCCACCTAACTTCCCCTGTAGGTATACATCTACTCACCTTGATCTTTGCATGCCGAAGTCGATAACACCACGCTCATCCTTGTTTCTCAAAGTCCATATGAGGGTACCTACATACATACACACATCGCATCGTAAACAGAAATCGCTCGAAAACCAAAACGGCACACGAAACCCATGGTGATCCGTGGCGATGAAGATGAAGATGATGGTGGCAATATCGACACCGACACGCATGATACATGGAGAGTAGATTATATCTACGGGGGAAGTCGGGTGGATGGCATATAACACCCCCGCAGTTCGATGTGCAGTATACTATATATACAATATATATGACAGGTTATTGCGTGGCATGGAGATCATAGATGTGTTAGGTATACTATGGATATTTAGGGTTGGAAGTAAACTAGTGTAGCTCCTAGTCGCGAACCCTAGCATAGGTTTACACCCACACGCACACACATGGTTATTGCTATACTTGTATCGTGATGATGGGGATAGTGTATGATACTGGAGATGAGTCGATGAGTTTGGTAATGGTGCTGTGAGATCGGCGATATGTTGTGATTCGTATTTGAGATACAATACGAGATTTTAGCGGGCCTTTGGACTTGTGTTTTACACACGTGCTTATATTTGTTTAAATGGTATCGATTGTACTAGACATAGATCAGTACCCCAGATTATGTGATATGATGATAAGGATACCAGATAATTGATGAGATGAATGTGATATTGACCCGTACCCAAATTTGGGATGTCGTACGACGGATTTACGTACGAGCTTTATAATGATGATAGATCCGCACTCATGACTCGAGGATAATATATGATGTATATTGTACCGTATGGGATACTATTGAGACGGGATCACTGACTATTATATTTATATTTATATACATATATCGACTCAGATGTAGGTGGTTTCCATACCCCTCCTGTTTAGCTTGTTTGTTAGGTCTATAGATTACTTAGTAGACATTAGACTAGACCTGAGTCTTACCTATTTCAAAACTAACGAATCGAGGATATTTTAAAGATAGGCAAAGGGATTCTACGAATATTTTCAAACGACGCATTTTTTCTTAAAACACCGTAGCCCTTATTTTACCAAAAACCCAGATTCGTCTTATTTGAAATGGCAAAGCTGCATGATATATTTATTGATGTAGATTGTTCACTATTGCGTTGATTATTCGATTTCGCATATTCAGGCTATTTGAATTGCATTACTTGTGTTTATTGCTATATTACAACCATACTATTAGGACACCAGCACAATTATCGATGATGCGTATGTTCCACGTACACTGCTTGCCGGCTCACACACTTCATCATCGATAACTGCCATGCCACTACACTGTAGTACCGTTGCATTCAGGATATGACCCTTGCATGGCATACTTGTGTACCTATATACTGTGTATTCCTATTGTACACTTATACGTGCATGCATACGTATTTGCGCATATATTGATGATTCTGGCTTGATTAGAGATTTAGGAACCGCAAGATACCTTTTAAAGCTGATTCATTTTAAAGAAGCGGCCTTCCCTAAATATGTGCATATTACTATTCCGTGTTGCATGACATACTGATATGCTTACATTTCTTTTACATGTCGCATACATCATGCTTTCTGATTATACGCATTGAGATTTGTTGTTTTCATGATATTTCTGGATTTGGGAACCGTGAGTATTTTTAAAGAGAATATGTAATTGTTTTAAAAACCCGGTTACCCTTGATATGATATTTCAGTGCGTCCACTATGTGTTTTCTCGGTGTTGAGAGCGACATGTGAAACCCGATTCGAGGAGGCGGTGAGGCCAATTGCGGGTACATGGTGGGCCCGGTATGGTACCCCGGGGCAAGAAAGCAATGCTGTATATACAGACGGTGATCCTGGAGGAGGGACTACTACCTACCGGTGATTGGTTGGACCCGGCGGTTATCCGGAGGATACGGACCAGAGTCGATAGATGGATATGAGACGATCCGTACTGCTGGCGCCGAGGGCCGATTCCGCAGACGGAGCCCGTGGGCTGATCCGGACTGATGGAGCCCGATAGATGAGGATTTACGTGCCGATGCTGGGCACAGCTTTCATGATGTTTTCGAGTGTCGATGCTGGACACTCCGGTTCCATGATTTTGACGTGTCCCGAGGGACACATATGGTTTTATCCTCATACTTCCATCCATATGCTTATGATATTTAGATGCATGATCTTTATTGTTATTGGGTGACACGTGGACGGGATCTACATACATACAGACTTGATTACATTGATCATACCTTATATTTATGATATGTTATTACTTGAGGCACAGGCACGAGCACTTGGCACTACACTCATGTATAGAGGTTACATTGCAACTTTAGCATACTTCAGACTTATTCATTTGAAGTTTATATTATTACTGATCGTATTGACCTAGGATTATGTCATACATACGATTTCTGCTCTGTGATGTTTTCTATTCACGAGCTGGCAACTCATCCCCGTTGTGCCACTGTTTCTTGCAGCTTTTGCCGTACAGCTTTCATTGCGGCTTTTCTGGCACATTGCTTCCCTTACAGGTGACTTGCTTTTGTAAGTGGGTGCATCAGAACTACCATTGTACATGTATTATTCAGTTGTATTTAGTAATTCCATCAACCAAAACTTGTATATTGTTTCAGACTTAGAAATCAGTTATGTATTATTTCGACCTTAGAGTCACGCGTTGTAGTATTACGGTTTCCATGCTATTTTGAGTTTCTTTTCAAGTTTTGATCCTCGCCCTCCATCTTGCGGATGCATTTTATCATTGCATATATATATTATTCTTGTTGTACCCCGTTCGCGGCCAGTATTTACAAAGGGAACATTGCCGAAATTTTCAGAAAAGACTATACGTTTAAAAAAATACACAATCGGCTTACTTATTTAAAAACCTTGATTTCAAATCATGTTTTCTTCATTTCTTTAAACTATTTTTTTGTCATTTATTGTTTAAAATGGTTTTCGATTTCTGGGCTTTGGCTTACTTGGATTAGATTGGGTCTTATAGATTTCATATGATTCAAGGGCCAGTCATGAGCTATTTCGGGTCATGACACTCTCTCTCTCTCATCAATAATCTTTTCCATTTATTTTTCTTTTCTCCTCACAATAAACTACAATGCAAATGGAACAAACTTGAAACAAAATGCAACATGTCATGGTGCACTAGCCATGGCTAATTAAAAATACGGATTTGACTTAATCATGATTAGCAGTGCACTAATCATGTTTAATATACACTTGCATATATTTAATTATAAAATGCCCAAATCGAATAAATACCTTTTTAATCAATAATACAAATTTGCATCCAATTATTTTCCAAATATTGGTATATACTTATACCATTTTACGAAAACGCCAATTCTCCAATCAAAGAGTTTTCGTGAAATATATTATTTTATTATTTAAATTCCAAAAATAATATTTTATTTTTCTGAAATGTTACAATCTTCCACGCTTAAATAAATTCGGTTCCCGAATTTAAATTCAAACCCCCAAATACTAAAACATTTCAATAATCAGTTCAAATCATGGGTCTCCGAAATCACGGAATACCCAAACACATCTCAGCGCATCGTATGCAAATTAAAACGAGTGTGAAACTTAAAATTGAAACTACACCAAGCATCACGCAATCATAGGAGTTATAAAGGAGATGTAAATCTTGAAATCTAATGCCATTCTCAAATATACTATAATCAAAATCAAAATACGTATATAGTGAGCATCCTTATAAAATCCTCTAGAACTGAATAAAACATATGCGAAATCTTTTCCGATTCACCATGCAATGCGTAACTCACGGTACAAGTGGCGGACGCTCATTTGTTAAAGAAATAGATATACATTTATATAGGTTTGCTAAAGATATACGTCCCGCCTTTTTGAAATCTCCCAAAAGGTTTTTCCTTGTCAAAGTTCGTGTGACCGTTGGGCACGTTAAAAAAAAGTGAGACTATAGCTCTTTTTTTGAAAATCTCTTGGTAATTACCGATGCTTGCAAAAATACTTAGGAATTGTCCTTAGACCAACCTGCTCGGCTACTACATAATATAGTACCCATCAGGGAAATATGATGCTAAAAATTAAATTAGCCTCAAAAGGCATATCCTATATCACGTGCGTCTGGTGCGCATGGAAATCCAAGTCCAATACAAGTACCACGAATGTGCACAAAAGCAAAAACTAAGTGCAACGGGTGTGCACGAAAGCATCTGTCAAGTGTAATGGGTCTGCACGACAACAGAGTGCACGAAAATCTAAATCAACCGCAACAATCATCAAGACTGAAATCTCAATCGAGTACATCCGGTGTGCACAAAACCACATCTCATGCGCCCAGTGTGCGCAAAAATCTAAATCAAGCGTGTCAGGTCCGTACAAAATATCTAGTGCAGTAGAGTGCATGATAACGAAAGTCAAGTGCAGATGCGCATGAAAACATAAATCTGGTGCAACAAATGAACGGAGTATAAATCTGGTGCAACAAATGCACAATTACAAATCAAGTACAATAAATGCATAAAGTACAAATCTGGTGCAACAAACGCACGATGCACAAATTTTGTACAGCAAATGCACGAAGTACAAATCAAGCGCAACAAATGCGCGTAGTATAAATCCCGTGCAACAATTGCACGAAATACAAATCGATAGTATCGAAATCCACGGAATCATAAATACATGCAGCCAATGCACAAAATCGATATCAAGTGCAACATATATGCACAAATCGCAAACCGATGTAACGTTGTATAAAAGATAAATCTAGTGCAATAACTGTGCATAAATGGAAATATCCAGCGGGTGCAGCCATGGTGCATGAAAACATAAATCATGAAACCCAATCATCGAAACTCAAGTCCAAGCGATAAAAATGTGATACTCGGATCAGTAAACACAAATCGTAATAAATGACATTGAGGTACACCTCCTTCAATGTCAAAAAATGCTGATGCACCTAAAAATGGCAGAGCAAGAACATCCACTTGCCTCCAACTCACGGTCTGGCGTCCCCTGTCTTTGAGCCCCTGTTTTCTTTCTGGATTACTAATTTCGCAATCCTTCTGCTCGTCAGCCCGGTCAGGTGTGAGAATAGAATAGTTCAGCTCTGGCACTTCGCTGATCTTCTCTTGGCCAATTAACATGACTACTTGTAAACCAGCACGTCACGGGTGACGGCATCTGGCCCTCTGAATACGCGTGATATAACTGATCCTATGTGTATGTCTTTAATGCTGCGGTATCCTAGAAAGAACCTATTTAGGTCTTTTCCGATCTCACCCATGCCGAACTATGCGGAGGTTGGTACTCTTACTTAAATCTTTTCTCATCCGGATGGCTGCGTCCTCAGCACAGCTTTCCTCTGTAATTTGGCCGTATCCAACACCTCTGCATACATATCAATCCTCTGGCATCAACGGGAAGTAACACAGTTCGTTAATATGTCGCACGAACCTATTGTTTCACTCGTCGTCATTATCGTCCACTTAGATGTCATCTCCTGCTGTCTTCGTACGACAATTCATGCTCGGCTACAGTCAATCCGGAGTCTCTCACAAGGAATCGAAATTATGAAATTAGGTATCTTCATGACTCAGTGGAAGATATCTAGCCGAACACGTCCTCGGGAACTCGTCTAAATCATTGGAGGTATATGCTCCATTCGTCCTTTCTCGATCAACTCACAACGCATCTGGGTGAGGCCCTTCTATCTGAAGCTGGTCAACCTACTGATCTCACATCGGAGCATCCAACGAACAATGCCTCTCTTGATCGATTTACTCCAGATCTGAGTAAGATCCTTCAACTGTAATTCTTCAACTTAACTGAGCTTGTGTCGACGCATCAGATCAGACGAATCATCTTGGTCAGTCTATTCGAGATGGACTAGCAACCTTGTGTCACATCTTTGCCTGAAATCTCCAGTGGTCTCATTTTATAACTCTAGAGGCGACGTCCCGTCAATCTCAGCAATAGCTGGGTCATCTGTCTGCATGGTACATAATATCGCGATCTCTGAGGTAGACTGTACATCAACACTCCTCTCTATTTGGCAGCATCTATCTGTAACATTTTGAAAATCGTTTTGGTGAAATTTCGGATAATCGGTAAAATAACTGGCGTTTTCCGTAAAAAGCAGGATATGACTATCTTTCAACATAAAATTAATTATACATATTCTAGCTATGTAATTGCTAGTATGTGGTATTTAATAGGTCACTTATAGAATTTCTAGTTTACTAAAAACTTTTCCGTAATTAATTATTTTAAATATTTTTATAATTTTTTAATTATATATTTAATTAGTGTAAATTACAAATGAGAATGGGTTAATTATACAAATGTGAACCATTACAACTTAGAATCAAGTATGTAGCATGCTAATTCTCTCTCACTTTGCTCCATGATTCTAGAGAAGTCTAGGGTTTAAAATAAAATAAAATGGTTTAATTAATGAGAAATGAGGTAATGTATGATGTGATATGGACTTTTCTTGACATGGAAATTTCACCCACTCACACACACCGCTTTCTCTTGTCCTGGCCGAGCCAAGCCCAGCAGCCCCCTCCTCAATTTTCCATCTCATTCTCACACCAACAAATTAAAAGAATAGAAAATGAATAGAATAAGAAGTATGGGTATTAATTTGAGTTGGTGAAAGAAACTTCTCCAAAATTCTACACACTTCTCTCTCTCTTTCTTTCACTCAGCCAAACTAGCCCCACAAAATTTTGGCTGAGCCTTCATGTGCAGCCTCTTGAATTTCTCACTTCATTTTCTGTAACAACCGAGTTCATTTATACCAATTCCAATTCCCGTATTTAATTATCTCTGGTATTTCTTGATTTAACAGGTTTTTGGGTGTGAATGGTATTTTTATATTTTACATTGCATTCGACCCGCTTGCTTGAACCTGTTTGATTCATATTTATGAATTACCCTGTCTTGTTACATAGACACGTGCATCTAATGTAAACCGCATACTGGCATTTCATCTAGCATCGCATATTTTACCATATAACATTTTAGGTCATGTAAAATAAATTAAAATTTGCATTTCATAGCCTGCATGATACCCCTAACCCCGTAGTAGCATCCACACATCTTGTTCCTATCCCATTCAGTGGAATGGACGTGTTTGGATAGCAATGCGCACGCACGTGGATCCGTTCTTGAGGGTATACTTTTTCATTACCTGTGCATTTTTTTGAATTTTGAAAGTCACATATATTTTTCGTATTTTAACTCTGAATTTTTAGACCCGACCCGGGCGCGTTTTGGAATACTTTTGTATCCCGCCAAAATTCTATTTATTTAAAATTTTTAAAGTTCATTTAAAATTTATTTTAATAGTTCATTAGATTTTACTTAACAAACAAAAATCTTTTAAAAATTTTAAATCTTATTCCCAGCTCAACCCCAGCTCTTCCTCTGATCCGATGGCCCTACTATTCCTCTCTCTTTCCATTCTCTTTTTCTGTTCTTTTCTTTCTTTCTCTCTTTCTCTCTCCCCTGCTAACAACCAAATTTCATTCTCCTAACTATTCATTTCCTCCCTCTCTCCCTTCTCGATCACTCTAACTCTCTTATCTCGATCTCTCTCTCTCTCAGCCTCTATCTCTCCCCTCTCTTCTTTCTTCCTTTTCAAAATTTTCCCCGCCTCCGACCTCATGTAAACCACGCCATCTGCCCTCGCGTCGCCTTCGCCACCGACGACCTCGTCGTCGCCTCCATGGCCTGATATGTTTCCTACCCTCTCTCCTCCTTACCCTCATTCTCACCTACACGCATCCCTCTCTTCTCCCGAGCCTGAACGCACCCATCGCCTCCTTACCGTCGTCGCCTCATTCCGACGACCTCCTTCACCACCTTTCATCTCCTCCTCCCATCTCCTCTTCTTCCTCCCCAAAACCCACTTCTTTTCACGACCATCCATGCAATCTGGGAAAACCCTGCACGCAAACCCGACGTGATCCCTGCACACCTGGTCGCCTGCACCCCTCATCGCCGGAGACATCGTCGTCACCTCCTCCTTCTCATCACCTCTCTCTCCCGAATCTCCCGACACCATCACCACCATTAGCCACAGCACCGACTTCAAGAAACTCTAGAACCTTAACCCAAGCCTTCGCCGCAGCCACTGCCATCGCCACGGATCTCGCCATCGACGCCCCATCATCATCGTCGCCGTCTCTTCCGCCTCGTATCTATCCACTACCACCAAAATCCCAGTCCTCTTCTTCATCCTTCTTTTTCATTCTTCTTTTTCTATTTCTTTTTCTCATTCCTTCTTATTTTTCCGACCATCACCGGAAAACCCCGCCTGCACCTTGCCGTCGACGGCTAATCGTCGACGACACCCCCTTGCCTTCTTCTTTACCCCAGAGACCCGGAGAACGCCAGCCTTCTTCTCTTTCTTCTAACTCCTAAGCCTAAGGGTGGCCAATTGGAGTATCTCCTGATAACAGCTATCGAAGGAGAACCCGAACGATGGCGAGTGACGATCCCAAGCTGCTGACGACCAAACAAAACAACAAACACACAACTTAAACAAAACAACTGAGCAAACTGAGTAAAACCGGATGACAAGAATCCGAATGGAGTCGCACCCTAACCAAAATTAGGTGGAAACCATAACGAAATTCGTGGAGATCTGCTCCCATTCCTGCTTCGGAACGGTAAAAGGTTGCAAGTCTCCAGCCGGCCTCAGATGCTCGACCCAAAGCACACAACAAGACAGACACTCGAAACGAAACCTGAAACTTCTCTTTACATCCCTGTCCACTCGTAACTATCTCACAAGTCACGCCCAAGCTGGTGGAACTTGAATGCATAGAGGGGGTTGACAGATGTGCATGTTCTAGGATTATACGTCTCTACCCGATGAAACCAGGTGATCGTAGAGATTTCGGATGTGTCGTATCAAATAGTAAAGAAATCACAACCAAAAATATTTGACCGCAATCAAACAACGGTGTCAGTTGAAGTTAATGAATGAGTGCGGATCGTCCTCAGGGATCTCGATATTCGTTTTTATTTTATTTGTTCGAAATGAAATGTTAAGCAACAATAAGAGAAAACTCGATTCAAGATTGAATGGTATTCTTGTGTCACTAATCTTTACTAAAGAATCAAGAACTATAAACAACAAGAATTGGGTTTCAATGGTATTTTCCAAACGACAATCAAGAATGATAAAGAAGCTCGTAGGAATCGATAGGATCTTTAGATGTGTTGTAGTCTACAATATTTCGTATTCTTGTCCTTCGAAGAGTTTATACTAGATCAATGGTTATCGACGCGAGTTAGGGTTTTCTTGATGAAATTAGGGTTTCATCTCTTAACCCTTGCTCTTTCGAGGATACCATTTATATTCTAGCCTCTAGCAATTTCAAGAAGCGATCGGATCACCCCAAATCTCGAGCGATGTTGATCAAGAAAGCATCGCATCAAATTGGGTTGTCGATTCTTGAACTTTGCTAGGGTTTACACACTCGTGTGATTCAAGAATTTATTCTAAATTTCCTACATCATCATACTAAAGATCGTTTCGACTCCTTAACGAGCGGAGTTTTACTCACGCATCACCACATAGACAATATTCAAGAACAGTAAAGATAACATGATGCGGAATTTAAAAGAAACAAGATAGAAGAAAATATCACCTTTTATTTCATCAACAATTTCAATACAATCTTTCAAGATCTACAAGAAGAAAGAAAATCGATCGTTGACTCGGCTTCGCTCGACTCCGTGGATCGTGGATCTACTTTGGATCTCTTGCCCGATGGAAGATCGGCTCGGCTCATAAAAGGGTTGAAGGAATCTTGCTTGGCTTGCACTCAAGATCTTGAATTGTGGTTGGATCTAGGGTTAGGGTTTCCTACAAGATTTCTCACTAATCTTGAGGAAGAAGAAGATGGAGAAAGAGAATGGCTAAACTAAAAATGGGTTGAATCTATCAATCTCCAAGATTGAATCAAGATTTTCCAAGATGAGAAATGAGTGAGCCTAGGGTCTTATTTATAGACCTAGGTTTAGGTTTGAATTAGACTTTCCCTCCCAAAGTTTGTTGGCCAAGTTTGTTGGGGTTTAGCTTAGGGTTTAAGCAAGGGTTTGGGAAAGTTCTAGAAGTTTTAGGCTAGTTTAGGAGCTTGATGATCTGGTGGAAGTGTCTGGATTCTTCTGGACTTTTGTATGCATTTTTGAGCTGCAGGTACTAACACAGGAGTTGTGGTGCAATTCGTGGAGCTAAGTCCCTGGATCCACCGCGCAACCGCCGCGTGAGGTGGGCTTTGGCCGCCCTTCCGCCGCACATTGGTGGCCTTGGGATCTGTGCTTTCTTCAGTAGCTTGGTACTGCTGTATGGGTTATCCTTTGATGTTTAGAATTGCAGTTGCCCTTCTATGTTGATACCAGATTTGCTTTCAATGAGTTTACGAGCAATTGTAATGGTCGAGCAATGTATTGATCGAGCAAGTATCTCTTTTCCTGCATAGACTTTAAAATAGGGGTTGCAAGATATAGAAAATATGCTATGTAATGCAATGCAGTTAATTTCCCTAGAATTTCCGGTTTAAAGGTCGAATACATGTAATTTGATATTTTGCGACCAATTAGCTAATATGTGAATTATGAATACCGTACTCTCCTATATGTATGCAGATGTTAAGGAAACTGCCTGCTAAAATATACAGTATTTTCGACTGATCAAATACCCCCAAACTTAATTTCGATCGTCTCGAGAGAATGTTTTATTAAAAAGAGAAGGAGAAAACAAAGAAAGAGAAAAACTAACTAGCACACTTTCGTAGGCAACACGATTGCACTGAGCACGTGCAACAAGCCTTTAAACCTCTAGGTGTCCCTAGTAGGAGGAGTGTTGTCTCCTGAGGGTTTTCAGCGGATTGCACCCACAAAATCCAAAAATAAAAGCAAGATCATGAATATTACATTTAAAGAAAAGAATTGTAAAAGAAAGACTTTGAAAATTAGGGTTTCCAACTAAGCTAGCTTTTCGGTTGTCATGAGCCCTATCTTAATGGTCATGAAAAAAAATGTCAGAAATCACGTCCTCCCTCAATAAAACATCGTCTTATTCTTCATTCCTATCTTTATTCCAAACATCGATCATATCACCCAGCGTGTGTGTAAAGACATCCCTACACCCGGAGAATTCAATTCAAGCTATCATACTCTTGCCCGTCGACCTCAGTACTTCTTGGCAAACGAGATTGCTTACACACTTTCATGCGACCGTTAATACTTCTTGAGGTACTAACCGACCGATTACTGATGTGCTTGCTAACTTGGTGTATTTTCCTAGTCTTGCACCACCTCAGGCAAAGCAGTGACACCCAGACCAGTTGACCTTGGGGCACTAGGTGAAGAAGCACCCTTTTGCTATATATTTTTCTTACCCTTGGTGATAACAAAACCAGTATCCATTTTTCTCACCACTTTAAAACACATTTTTTTTTCCATACTTTTGGCTTTAAGACAAGAGCATTTCAAGGTATTCTCTACTATCCCAGGCTTCAAGACGTGTGTAAGTGCGAATAGCAGGGTAGCAACGTTCAAAATGTTTGGCTTCCAGAATAGAAACTATTTTTCAGACTTATTTTTATCCTCAGATTAGTGACGTCCTTCATCTTACTAACCCTTGGGACAACGGCTCATAACTACTTATTACTAGTTCGTATAAGAAAACTTCTAATTTTCTTAGTTTTCTAAAATTTTTCCAATCTCATGGATGTAATTGTTCACTGTCTAAACTTTCATTATCTTATTTATATACAAAAAAGTGTAAATATTAAAATTATTTTTATATTTGAAAATTTTTAAATTTTTATGGGTTTTGTAAATTTTTCAATTTTTATAGATTTTTTTTTTTTTTTTTTTTTTAAAAGAAATGTTTTGTGCTTATGCAGATGATATGCAAATGATACAAAAATAAGCACAAACCTCCCCCAAACTTGTTTTCAACAGTGTCCTCACTGTTGCCGACAGTTATACCTACAAAAATCTGTAAATCTGGGGGGAATTATTAGTGGGGGCAAAATATATAAGTGAAGAACTTCCCCCAAACTTGTTTTATTTACTCACCTTCATTCAAAATATGATACAATGATATACTGAACATGAAAGTGAGACGGAGGAATTTTAATCAAAATAAACTGGCTCTTTTAAGAACAAGAGCTCCTCCGTGGGGTCAGTGGAAAAATACGGCTTTAATCTATGTCCATTTACTTTGAAAACAGTGCCGTTTTTAACATTTTCAATATCTACTGCCCCGTGCGGGTATACAGACCGCACAACAAAAGGTCCCTTCCAACGAGATCGGAGCTTACCCGCATGAAGGTGTAATCGTGAATCATAAAGAAGGACTTGTTGACCTGGTAAAAATGTTTTCCTCAAAATGTTTTTATCGTGAAAAACCTTAGTCCTATTCTTTGTGATTACAGCATTATCATAAGCTTCATCGCGGAGTTCGCTTAGCTCGTTTAGTTGCAGCTTCCGAAAGTTGCAAGCAAGGTTCAGATCAAAATTAATTTCCTTTATAGCCCACAATGCTTTATGTTCTATCTCAACAGGTAGATGACATGCTTTACCAAAAACTATCCTATATGGAGACATTCCTAGGTCGGTCTTATATGCAGTCCTGAATGCCCAAAGAGCATCCGTCAATTTGGTCGACCAGTCTTTTCTATTTTTGGCAACAGTTTTCTCCAGGATAAGTTTGATTTGTCTGTTTGAGATCTCAGCCTGCCCGCTTGTTTGGGGGTGATAGGGTGTAGAAAGACGGCGGTTGATTGAATATTTCCGCATCAGAGTCTCGAAAGATCTGTTGCAGAAGTGTGTCCCATTATCGCTAATAATAGCGCGTGGGTGTCCAAATCGTGAGAAGATATTCTCTTTCAAGAACTTAATGACAACTTTCTTGTCATTAGTGCGACTTGGAATGTCTTCTACCCACTTGGAGACATAATCAACCGCCAGCAATATGTACAGATTCCCAAAGGAGTTGGGAAAAGGACCCATAAAATCTATGCCCCAAACATCAAACATTTCAACAACCAGAATGGGTTGCTGAGGCATTTCATTCCTCTGGGATATTCTACCCATATACTGACATTGTGTACAGGTTTTGCAATGTTCAAATGCGTCCTTGAATAAGGTCGGCCAATAAAATCCAGATTGCAAAACCTTTTCCGCTGTTTTTCTTGGACCAAAGTGACCCCCACAAGCCTGATCATGACAAAATGAAAGAATACTCTTGAACTCTTCATTCGGGACGCACCGGCGAATGATCTGATCAGGACAATATTTAAACAAATAAGGCTCGTCCCAGTAATAGTGTTTTTCTTGGGAAAGAAAGCGGTATTTGTCCTGTTTAGACCAATCGCTCGGTATCAATCCCGTGGCATGATAGTTCACAATATCCCTGAACCATGGTTCAGAGGATACGCTCAAGAGTTGTTCATCAGGGAATGAGTCATTGATCGGCAGGGTCACAGGGGAAGAAACGATGCGTGGAAGGTGGTCAGCTACTACGTTTTCACATCCTTTCTTATCTTTGATAACAAGATCGAATTCTTGTAAAAGAAGGATCCAACGTATTAGTCGACCTTTGGCATCTTTCTTCGCCAACAAATGTTTTAAAGCGGAATGGTCAGTATATACAACAATAGGTGAGCCGATTAAGTAAGGCTTGAATTTCTCCAATGCGAACACAACCGCTAATAGTTCTTTCTCTGTGGTTGTATAATTGATTTGCGTATCATTCAGGGTCTTACTAGCATAGTAAATCACATGTGGCATCTTTTCAATGTGTTGTCCAAGGACAACACCTACTGCAAAATCAGATGCGTCACACATCAGCTCAAAAGGGTAGTCCCAGTTTGGTGATGATAAAACGGGGGCTGAAGTGAGTGAGTGTTTAAGTGAGTCGAAAGCTGTCTCGCAATCCGAGTCAAAGTGGAAGGTCGTATCCTTGGCCAGGAGTAGTGTTAAAGGTCTAGCAATTTTGCTAAAGTCCTTTATGAATCTCCTATAAAATCCAGCATGGCCAAGGAAAGAGCGAATATCTTTGACGCTTCTGGGATGAGGGAGGTTTTGAATGACATCTACTTTAGCTCTGTCAACCTCAATGCCCTTCTGTGAAATGACATGTCCAAGGACTATTCCTTCTTGGACCATAAAGTGGCATTTTTCCCAGTTCAAAGTCAAGTTCTTCTCTTTGCATCGAGTAAGAACAGCGTCAAGATTCGCTAGGCATTCAGAAAAAGAGTCTCCAAAAATCGAAAAGTCGTCCATAAAGATCTCCAGGAAATTCTCTACCATATCAGAGAATATCCCCATCATACACCGCTGAAAGGTAGCGGGAGCATTGCATAGCCCGAAGGGCATGCGACTGTAAGCAAAGGTACCAAAAGGACAAGTAAAAGTGGTTTTATCTTGATCCTTTTTGGCGATGGGGACCTGATTGTAGCCTGAGTAACCGTCCATGAAACAATAGTATTGTCGTCCCGCTAAGCGTTCCAGCATTTGATCAATAAATGGTAGAGGAAAATGATCTTTCCTCGTAGCAGCGTTGAGTTTTCTATAATCGATGCATACACGCCACCCAGTTTGGGTGCGTGTTTGAATCAACTCATTCGCTTCATTTGTGATCACAGTGATGCCAGATTTCTTAGGAACAACGTGTATAGGACTTACCCACTGGCTATCGGAGATCGGGTATATAATACCACTATCTAAGCATTTGACGATCTCTTTCATGACAGCTTCCTTCATGACGGGATTTAACCGTCTCTGTGGTTCTCGGGTCGGTCTGGCATCATCCATCACATGTATATGATGTTCTACTATCAAGGGACTAATCCCTTTGATGTCCGCCATACTCCAACCAAACGCCTCTCTATTAGATCTTAATACCGATAAAAGTGCCTTCTCTTGGCCTGATGCAAGAGAAGTGGAAATTATAACCGGCAAAGTCTCGTTCTCACCAAGATATGCATATTTTAGGTGAGAAGGTAAGACTTTGAGATCTAATTCAGGCGGAGAAATGATCGAAGGAAGGATCATAGAATGATTTTTGGATTTACAAAGAAGCTCAGAGCCTGTGAAAGATACAGACTCGGGTGGAGAAAAGTCAGAAGTGCAGGACTCAAGTGTAAGTGTAGTGTCCTCACTAAGTGTAAGATCAAGCAGAGATGTGCTAATGTCATCGAGATCAGTAAAGCAAAGTTCCTCGGCTCCACAACTATCGGGAGCGATCTCATGGACAGAACACACATCTAAAATATGAGCACTAGGTTCTGATGGCTGACTCCCAACTCTGTAGATATTTAGTTCAATGGTCATATTTCCAAATGATAAATTCATTGAACCTTTTCTACAATTTATAACAGCGTTGGAAGTGGCAAGGAAAGGACGACCTAAAATCACCGGAATTTGGCCCCGGGGGTTTGCTACAGGATGTGTGTCAAGCACAATGAAGTCTACAGGGAAAACAAATTCCCCGACCTTTATTAACACATCCTCTAATTCACCCCTTGGTTTGGTGATAGATCGGTCCGCCATCTGGAGAGTGCAATGAGCAGGTTTCAGCTCTCCAATTCCTAGTTGCTCATAGACAGAATAAGGTAACAGGTTAACACTCGCGCCAAGGTCTAAAAGAGCACGATTTATGTTTTTACCCCCAATCGAAATCGATATTGTAGGACATCCTGGGTCCTTTCGTTTCTTTGGCAGCTGGGGAATAAAAGCAGTGCTGATATTATTAGCCATAAAGACCTTCTTCGGCACCTGAGTCTTCCTCTTCCTAGTGCACAAGTCCTTTAAAATCTTCGCATAAGCGGGGACTTGTTGAATTGCATTTAGGAGAGGGATATTGATGTTAACCTGTTTGAACATTTCTAAAATTTTCTCCATATGAGGACTCGTTCTGTTAGCCCTTAACCGGTTCGGGTAAGGTGCTTTCGCAATAAGCGCGGGGTCCATCATAGGAGAAGGAAAGGGGGGTAGACGAGATCCCAAAAGAGGTGTGGGGACCGTCTGTGGAGAACTATAAGGGTTGGGTGAAGGTGTTGAGCCTAAAGGGAACTGGAGAATAGGCTCGTGCGAAGGTGGTTTGGTAGAAGAAGAAGGATCAGAAGGAGAAGTGTGTGTATGTGGAAAGGTCTCAGCCGGGGTTTTGACATGATTTTCAGTATTATCAATATCTTCCCCGACATTATTATTCAGCACTCTTCCCGATCTCAACGTGGTAATGGCATTTACATTGTAATGCCCAGGATTCTGTAGGGGTTGAGAGGGAAGTTTCCCTTTTTCTCTCGCACTCATTTCAGCTTTGAGGCGTGCGATTTCAGCTTCCATCGATCTAATACTCTCAGCTTGTGACGCTGAGTTTTTCTTTATCTCATTGACGGAAGATCTAACCTCAGTTGAAACCTCCATGAAATTTGATAAGAGTGATTTCATGGTTTGAGTAAATTGAGAGAAATCGTCAGAACAGGACTGCATAGGATTAGACTGTGCATGAGTGTTGCCCTGGTTTTGGAAATTTTGTGACTGGTAGGGGTGCTGAGTGAGTTGAAGGGGTTGCTGTTGTGGTGGAGGAAGAGCCCTTTGAAAGTTATTTGTGTTTGGAACCGTGTTTTGAGATTGATTTTGGTTCCAAGAAAAATTCGGGTGGTTCCTCCAACCCTGATTGTATGTGGAAGAATATGGATCGTTTCGAGGTCGTTGAAATGCGGCATTAGAATGCTCTTGACCTTGGAACGCCGAGTTTAAAGGACATTCTTCCGTTAAGTGTGACGGATCAGAACAGCACCCACAAATAGTTTTGGGGAGTGATACCGGGTTTAGGGAGGCTGCTGCAAATTTGTGTTCCATAGCGTCGAGCTTCTTTTGCATTGCTGCCATTTCTGCTCTAACACCTATGGACACATCTACTTGGTGTACGCCACCCCTATTCAATGGTTGGGTTCCACTCTCCCAAATTAGTGATTTTTCAGCGAACTCTTCTAAGTATCGCAAGGCTTCCCCATCGTCTTTAGTCATAAATGTACCCTGACACATATTCTCAAGGCTTTGTTTCGTGCTTGGGTTACTGCCCTCATAGATGATTCGGCAAAGCTCCCATCTCGGGATGCCGTGATGAGGACATTGAACCATTAGATCCTTGAAACGTTCAAAGTACTTTGAAAATGGTTCGGTAGGGAGCTGGGCGAATTGGTTCAATTCGCTCCGAATTCGAGACGTTCTTTGGACTGGGTAAAATTTCTTTAGGAATGCAGCGACGAATTCTTCCCAATTTGTGATGGAGTGTGCGGTGGTGTTATATAGCCACTTCTCGGCTATATCGCACAAGGTAAAAGGAAGAAGTCGTAGACGCATCGCATCCACAGAAAGTTGAGACGTACCCATCATAGCACATACGTTTTCAAATTTGGTAATGAAAACGTAAGCGTCCTCGGTCTCGAGTCCGTGATACTTAGGTAGAAGGTTGATATACTGGGGCTTTATTTCAAAGTTATCCCCGTTTGCTGGTGGTGTGGATAAGCAGGTCGAAAGAGGACCTCTAAGTGGATAGCATCTTTCCTGAAGAGAAATGTGTGGAGGATTCTGCGCACCAACGGATGGTGGCAGATTGGGGTTAAAGAAGTTTGATGGATTCGGATCCATCGGTGTGGGTGTGGTAGTAGGTAAAGAAAAGGTAAATGGAGAATTATCGACTTCGGAGTCGATAAAAGCTACGCGGACTAAACGGGCACTAGAATCCCGTGTCCAGCCTATCTTGTACTAAAAAGGGTTAGCACAAGTGGCAGCGTTGGCTTATAATTAGGGGTAAAATGAATGCGGTGTTTGCTTTTGAAAAGGGACGGATTTTGAAAAAAAATGATGCGACAACCAAATGCAGCAACACAAACCCTAGAATCTAATGGTCACCTAGGTCCGGCTCTAGACCGCTCCTAACTGCCAAAAGACAAGTCGCAGGATCAATCCTCCATTGCCTCTTTGTCCCCCTGTGGCCGGATAAGTGCCAGGTAAGTGGGAAGGAACCACCACTACAGTGGCCCTAATTAATAACCACTAGCCTTAGACACACTCGCCTTAGGCACCACAGGAAAACGCGGATAAGCAATGAATTACCCACGGCCCTCTCTTGTCCTAAATGAGCGCGACAGTCCTTAGAGTCATCTCTAGATTTCTTTTAGTTAATGGGGGTAAATGTGGATGCAAGTTTGGTGGTTTTCGGGGCCTAGGAAGGGTAATGAAATCCCCACCTAATTTGGATTTGGCCGTGCCCCTTAAATTCCGTATTTAATATGCAAAACAACCAAGAAAAGCAAAATCACGCACAATTTTAATTTGCTTTTGCGGCGCAGCAATTGTTTGCAAAGAATCCTGCAGAAAGGATTAGTTGGAGCTAAAAAGGGAGAGGGGAGAGAGCAAGAAATCACCTGCTGGAAAATTTTCCAGAGAACCCTCAATACTGCGGCGCTTCCGCCGCACAAACCATGTTCTTGCCGCCCTTCCGCGGTCAAGTGTTGGGAACAGTGTACAATTTTTCTTCAGCTGCTTCCTTTTGCTATCTCCAGCTCTCTGGTATATCCCAAATAATTTTTCCACAGCTCAGGATGCTCCAGATCACCTTGCAATCAATTCACAACACACGTATAAGAGTTTGTACGAATTTTGAATTCAAGAAATGAAACGTAATAATTCTTTCACTTCAAACTATAAAATGTAAACGAATTAGCGCGCGATCCCCGGCAACGGCGCCATTTTGATCGTAGAGATTTCGGATGTGTCGTATCAAATAGTAAAGAAATCACAACCAAAAATATTTGACCGCAATAAAACAACGGTGTCAGTTGAAGTTAATGAATGAGTGCGGATCGTCCTCAGGGATCTCGAGATTCGTTTTTATTTTATTTGTTCGAAATGAAATGTTAAGCAACAATAAGAGAAAACTCGATTCAAGATTGAATGGTATTCTTGTGTCACTAATCTTTACTAAAGAATCAAGAACTATAAACAACAAGAATCGGGTTTCAATGGTATTTTCCAAACGACAATCAAGAATGATAAAGAAGCTCGTAGGAATCGATAGGATCTTTAGATGTGTTGTAGTCTACAATATTTCGTATTCTTGTCCTTCGAAGAGTTTATACTAGATCAATGGTTATCGACGCGAGTTAGGGTTTTCTTGATGAAATTAGGGTTTCATCTCTTAACCCTTGCTCTTTCAAGGATACCATTTATATTCTAGCCTCTAGCAATTTCAAGAAGCGATCGGATCACCCCAAATCTCGAGCGATGTTGATCAAGAAAGCATCGCATCAAATTGGGTTGTCGATTCTTGAACTTTGCTAGGGTTTACACACTCGTGGGATTCAAGAATTTATTCTAAATTTGCTACATCATCATACTAAAGATCGTTTCGACTCCTTAACGAGCGGAGTTTTACTCACGCATCACCACATAGACAATATTCAAGAACAGTAAAGATAACATGATGCGGAATTTAAAAGAAACAAGATAGAAGAAAATATCACCTTTTATTTCATCAACAATTTCAATACAATCTTTCAAGATCTACAAGAAGAAAGAAAATCGATCGTTGACTCGGCTTCGCTCGACTCCGTGGATCGTGGATCTACTTTGGATCTCTTGCCCGATGGAAGATCGGCTCGGCTCATAAAAGGGTTGAAGGAATCTTGCTTGGCTTGCACTCAAGATCTTGAATTGTGGTTGGATCTAGGGTTAGGGTTTCCTACAAGATTTCTCACTAATCTTGAGGAAGAAGAAGATGGAGAAAGAGAATGGCTAAACTAAAAATGGGTTGAATCTATCAATCTCCAAGATTGAATCAAGATTTTCCAAGATGAGAAATGAGTGAGCCTAGGGTCTTATTTATAGACCTAGGTTTAGGTTTGAATTAGACTTTCCCTCCCAAAGTTTGTTGGCCAAGTTTGTTGGGGTTTAGCTTAGGGTTTAAGCAAGGGTTTGGGAAAGTTCTAGAAGTTTTAGGCTAGTTTAGGAGCTTGATGATCTGGTGGAAGTGTCTGGATTCTTCTGGACTTTTGTATGCATTTTTGAGCTGCAGGTACTAACACAGGAGTTGTGGTGCAATTCGTGGAGCTAAGTCCTTGGATCCACCGCGCAACCGCCGCGTGAGGTGGGCTTTGGCCGCCCTTCCGCCGCACATTGGTGGCCTTGGGATCTGTGCTTTCTTCAGTACCTTGGTACTGCTGTATGGGTTATCCTTTGATGTTTAGAATTGCAGTTGCCCTTCTATGTTGATACCAGATTTGCTTTCAATGAGTTTACGAGCAATTGTAATGGTCGAGCAATGTATTGATCGAGCAAGTATCTCTTTTCCTGCATAGACTTTAAAATAGGGGTTGCAAGATATAGAAAATATGCTATGTAATGCAATGCAGTTAATTTCCCTAGAATTTCCGGTTTAAAGGTCGAATACATGTAATTTGATATTTTGCGACCAATTAGCTAATATGTGAATTATGAATACCGTACTCTCCTATATGTATGCAGATGTTAAGGAAACTGCCTGCTAAAATATACAGTATTTTCGACTGATCACCAGGTACACGAACGCGTCCCTAACTTAGCACATCATTGCCACAATCAAGGTCTCCGAATCATTACCCAGCCGAATATGCTCAAGTATCTCTGACGTACGAGCTTCGACGGGCAGTGTCTCGCGAAAACGATTTAAGGAAAGTGGTCGGGCGCGGACATGAGCAAGCTGTCCCCTCCGTAGAGACGAACTAAGCTATACTCGACGATCACACAAGAACTGTAAATCTGCAGAAGACCAACACAACAATCCAAATCTGCTGCAGGAAGATGTACATTAAGCTCTAGTGGTCCGTGGAAAATCTGACACGACTCTCAAGCAAGTAGTGTCTCCAAATATCCAACGCAAAACCACCGCGGCCATTTCCAGATCATGAGTGGAATATCCTCCTCGTATTTCCCCTAAATGTAGGGAAAGCAAAAGTGATATCTCTATAGTGTCACCTCAGTACACCCTCGAGCCCACTCAAGAAACATTACAGTTAAACAACAAAGTCGCCCGAACCAAAAGCAAAGAAAGACTGATGCAGTTGTTAACCGAATCGTCAACTGCTGAAACTCCGTACACATGCCTCAGTCCACAGAAAAGAAACCTCCTTTTTGGTCAATTCAGTCGACGGTGCAGCACTACTCTAGCAATCCTGCATGAAACGGCGGTAAAAACCCGGCTAAGCCCAACTATCCGCGGATCTCCGTCCTGCACACAAGTCTGGGCCTAAGCTGTACGGCCACGATCTCCCTCGGAACCATACGGAACCGTCTCCCGTAACTACAAGACCTAGGAGTCAACACAAACAAGCCTGAAGAAACACTCTGAGAATTTAGCAAACTGCTGGTGCCCTCCCAGCATCTGCATAACAATTCCTCAAGTGCTACTCCTGTCCCTCAAGACACATTAAATAGGCCAGAGTGTCGTAACTAATACAACAGAAACTGGTCGAGGAACGGCCTGCAGAAATCTGGCTCATCATATCTACGAATGCTGCTAGGGCGACAGCGAATCCAACGACTCACAAAAACACACAAAGCCCGTAGCACGCACAAGGCAGCCTTCGGAATGCCGTCACTCCGAATCCGCAATAATGATGACCTGATCCCAAACACACTTAGAAAAAGTCTCGCACTTGGAGCTGATCGAAGAAATCGTCACGGCGAGGTGAAGGATACCTATCCGCACCGTAAGCCGGTTCAATTGATGATCCGTCGATACACAACCTCCAACTGCCGTCTTTCTCCTCGACGAACAGAAATAGGAGTTTCCAAAAGCGAAACACTCAGACGCACAAAACTCCCCAAACCAAAACTCTGCAGCTGACCCTTAAGCTCCGTCAGCTTCGCCGGCTCATCTGGAACAACGTCGGAAAAACTCTCGCACGAAAAGAACCCGGTCCAACAATCCCACGGTGGCTCCGGTATCACGAATGAACGTCAAGAATCCACGACATCTCCTCAGTAGCCGACTAGCTAAACAGGCTGAATTCAAGCTGTAAGAGGCGGCACCACTATCCACCTGTACAACAAGAACTGACTTGCCGGGATAAACAAAACCTAACTTGTTCCCACACGGTAGTCCACAAATGCCTAACACGTAGTTAACCAATCCGTGCCCAGGAGAACGTCAAGTCCAACATCTCTAGAAGGATCAAAACGACGGACGAAACTCTATCTCCTATCCGCTTGGCACAAAACTGAAATACGTGTCGCGCAACCAAAGAATCGCTGACAGAAGTTAAAACAACTACGACTAATCTACCCAACCACGGTACAAGCAAGAAACAAACAAATACACCAAGAGAAAATGTAACTCAAGGGTACCTGAAAACTCCACATTGGACGTCTGCGCGTCCCGATGAGTAGAAGTAAACTCCTGTGTCTGCCCTCTATTCGCAGCTAGATGAACTCCTCTGGTAACCTGAGCCCTCTGAGCAAATCTTCCACGTCCACGGCCCCTCTGAATACGATCCTGACGCCGTGCTGAGGAACAATCCCTGACGAAGTGCTGAAGGCTTCCGCATCGAAAACATCCACGTGCTGACTGCTGACCATCCTGGGGATGAGAGCTGAACGACTGTCCTCGTCCCAAGCCTCTGCTACTCCCGTAGTGGCCACGAAATCTGTCCCGACGACCGAACCTCTGTCTCTGGGCTGGTACGCTGGTACGAGTCCTCCACTGTCCTGGAACTCTCTGAGCCTCTGAAATATGTGCCTCGTCAACTGGGGCTGCAACCACTGGTGCTATGTAGGTGACAGACCGCTGCATGCTGATCGTAAGGGATAGCTGAATAACGGGGGTGATAACCTCCTGTCATAGCTCCCGAACGACATCAACCAAGGAACTCAACGTCTGGCGGAAATCCTGCATCTCTACCAAAAGTCTATTCATAGTATAGATCGTAGGCTGATCCGTCTGCACCTGTGCAACTAGAGTGCCATCCGGGTCAGTACTCGTCTCACCCGAGCTAACTCTGACCTCGGCCCTCGCTGCATCGCTCTGAGTCCCCATAGTCATTGGCGGCAAGGCTATAAATAGATATAAGATGAGATTTGATAAGAATGAGGAAGTCGAATCTCAAGGATATGAATCATCAAGGAAGGAATGTCAAGCAAATTGTACTTAGGTCACTTAATGCAAGGTACCGCGCTGTGGGTATGCTGCAGACATACACACACTACGTTACTCTGCTTAAGCTACCTACTCCATCATACTAAGGTCATCCTACACTCCGAAAGGTAAAACCTAACGCTTTGATACCAACTTTGTCACGACCCAAAATTCGCCCGTGACGGCCCTAATACTACGCAACGCCTAAAGACGCAACATAGTAAAAGAAAGCCAAACCCAGAAATCTAAACCATGAAAAAATACGGAAAAAAATTATATAAGTTTGAAACAATTGAAATCGCAACCCAAATTCTTTAAAAAGGCTTACTTCTTTCTTTTTAAAGATTTAGCAACACCCCATTTTTATAAAGACTAGTCAAGAAGAATACAACAGAAGAATAAGGACAGTAGAGAAAAAGCTGTATATATAAAAGACATCAAATCCACAATAATACATGCTAACGTCCTCACCAAGTCTCTATGTCAATAATACAATAGCTGATGGAGAGTACAAAATACAACGAATATACAATATGTAATACAGATAACCATCTAACCCACCTAAGCAAAAAGGTACTGTGAGCTGATGCGGTATCTGTAGCAAAAGATAATAGCTGGATAGCTGAATAGAGGAATAGCCTGCCTCGACTACTCTGGGGGAAAACCTGAAACACCTGTGGCACAACGGGGGTGAGTTGCCAACTCGTGAATAGTATAAAACATATGCAGGTAATCGCATGAATGCACGTACAGCATGAATCTAAGATATGCGATTACAGTAGTAATAATATGTCATGCAATGCTGGAATAAAGTGAGTACACTAGCAGGTACAATCAATAAGTGAAGCGATAGTAACATGACAATAGTATGCAGTAGAGATGTGAGAAAGCAAATATGCAACTATCATAAGGGTACACTACAAGTACTACCAATATATGAATCTGTGCATAAGATAGGTAATGGTGAGGTATAGGGTGGAATATGTCATTTCCCACGGAAACCTGACGTCGTGGTAGGATCACAATCCATCGAGATACTCCAATCCCAAATCCTCAAACCGGCCCCTAGTTGGGCTGTCACAATATAAAAGTCTCATATCACCTCAATGTACAATATCGAGTAATCTCCTACATCCCGAATGTACAAATCACCAATCACATAGGTATATCCAATGTCCAAATCCCAATGAATCACCTAGTATCCCAAGTCCAATCTCAAGTAAGTTTCTAGCATCCTAAAAGTAAATATATGTACAGAAATAAATATGATGGGGGCAATACACATATATTATCGTCCCATACCACTAATATTGGTGTAAGGGTATATATAACGGCTAAATCACCTGTTATATATACAAAAAAAGGGGTTAAAGAAATATCATGAAACCGTGTGCCAAGCATCGACACAGAAATCCTCGTATATAGGGCTCCGTCAGTCCGGATCAGCCCACGGGGTCCGTCTGCAGTGTCGGCCCTCGGCCTCGACAGTACAGGTCATCCCGTATCCATCTCTCTACTCTGGCCAGTAGCCTCCAGACAACTGCCAGGTCCAAACAATCACCGGTAGGTACTCGCCCGCCTCCAGGCTCAATCGGCAAACCCATCGATCTTCTTGCCGAGGGGAACCATACCGGGCCCACCATGTACTCTCATACGGTAACCACACATCGTATGGAGCATAGAATCAGCACCGATAAAACTCATGGGGGACGCTCGAAATATCATATCAAGGAAACCGGGTTGTTCATGTATGCATAATTTCATGAACTCCCGCGGTTCCCAAATCCCGAAAACATCATATAAAATCCAGATAAACAATGCATAAATACAGGAATAAATGTATGCGATATATCTGAATGCGAGCAGGTAAACACAAGTATATAGCTGAACCAGATGTAGGCGAAATCATGATAAGGTACAGCTAAGTAACATCAGTAAATGTGAATATGCGACAACAACTGAATATGTATCTAACATACAGGTGTAGCAAAGTATAGGTATCTAACTATAAGAACTGATGTCGTATACCCCCTGGGTATAAGTAACATATGTAGGAAATCCCTCCCGGTATAGGTAAAATATGTAGGAGGTATACCTGTAGCTGTATCGTAAAGTGAAATTATACCTATCACTAAAGGTATGATACACTATAGGTATACCGATAAGCTAGATGTCAAGTATGGCAAGCAATGGTAGCTATAAGGGGTAGTGTGTGACATGGCAATTATTGACGGTGTGTGTGTAGCATGCAATCCGTGCTCGTGCAACATGAACCGTCAATAATGTGTGCAGTGTCCTACGGCTGCTAGTCACAGTATGTAGCCATATCTAGGAAATGCAGTAAATGCGCAATTCTACAATGACGTAGAATGTGCGACAGGAAATTGAATCCTAGCCCAGACGCATAACGCCATGCGGGCGATTCCCCTGTAGATGTTATATCTACTCACCTAAACTCCACGCTGGGTGAATCCTATCATCTGCTTCCCCTGTAGTGGTGTCTGTAGTCCCTGTCTGCAAACCTGCAAATAAGACATGGAAATCACATATAAGCCACATATCTCGCGAAACGCGATATCGAATCGAAACGAGAAACTCGCGTCGCGAACTAAACGCGCGTGTGCACGATACGCTGAATCGTGTGTGTACGCGTCTAAAAACCATCGCGACACGCCGCGATACGCTGAATCACAGAACCCACTCACGTATCGCGCGTATCGCGCAAACACAACTAAACACAAAAGCGACATATAGTCCCAGATTTTCCTACAGGCAAGATATTGCAAAACTATACATGCCAAAGACCTAAACAACACAGCAGGGACCCCTAGCCAAAATACCAACACCCAACTCCCCAACTTGGCCGCAAATTGCGGCCAATCTGGAGAAATTGGCGGCCTGAACAAGGGGGTAGGGGCTCGTCTTCTGGTGGTGTGTTCTAGACCTAGGTATCATGTCCCAGTTTCAACAATTTTACTCTGCAAGGTCCGGGTCTATAGCAGATCACAAAAGTCACAAATATCGCTTTAAAAACACCAATTTGCACAATTCACAAACCCTATGGTATTTTAGTGTAATCTGGGGATTTCTCAGAAGAAGTGGCCTTGAAAACACCTAATTATGCTAGGTTAGCCAACAAAATCAACAAATTACTACTATATCTCTCAAAACCCCAAAACTAGCACTAAACTAACTAATTTAGCACTAATCGAATCAATCGATGCACAACTAAGCAAACCATGCAATGGGGTTAAGGAAATATACCCACAGAACCCTAGAAGGCAGGTGAAGGTGTGGAGAAGAGCTCCTGCGAGCACTGGGGTCCCTGTTGCTGCTGCTGCCGCCTGCTAATGCTGCTTCTGTTGTTGCTGCTATTGTTGCTGCTATAGTTGCTGCTGCTGCTGTTGTTATAGTTGCTGTTGTTGTTGTTGTTATTGTGTTGATGATGATGATGTTGCTGCTGCCTCCAGCTGCTGCTGCTGCCTCTCTCTCTCTCTCACTCTGTTGCTGCTGCTGCCTCTCTCTCTCTCTCTGCAGTGAGTGTGTGTGTGTGTGTGAGAGAGTGTGAGGGAAATGAGAGAAAGAAAAGGAAATGGGGAAATGGGCACACCCAAGAACCCCTTCTTACTCTCTCTCTCATAATGAGGCATGGGCAAAGCCATGATGCCCATGCTCACTCTCTCTCCCCAAAGCCAACCAAATTCAAAACTCCATTTTAAAACCCTTTTTAAATTAAAACTATCATGACTAAAACCCATACTAATAACAACCATAATACTTAAACAAATATTAAAACTAGATTAGAGGAAATGGTTAGTTAACCATGTTGCTAATCATGGTTAAACACCAAAAACAAGCCTAGTTATCATGCACAAGTGTGTGTGTGCCTAACAAAATTCTAGTAAAATACTCAATAATTAGGATAAAATATTTAAAAACTAATTTGGTAAATTTTTTATTAAAAATCACATTTTAAAATATAAATAGCTACAAAACACATTCTAAGGTGTTACATTCCGATACGCATACCTCCAAAGAGAAGATTAAAATCCTCAAATCTCGCTCGCAGCCTCCCAAGTGACTAACTCCCATACGGCTACGTCCAAGGAAACCCTTCACAGATGGCAAGACCCTTGACCGATGTTCCTCCACCTGCCGAGCCATTAACACACATGGCTGCTGGTGAACGAAAGATCGCGTCCAGCTAAATGGTCTGGTGCCAAATCTTGTGAGAAGGTCAAGAAGGTAATTGTAAAGTATCATCACAAGGAATACGGGGTGAAAATCCAATAATCTGGGCGGAAGTGCCAAACTAAAGGAAACGAAACTAACTCGCTGATAGGATCTCAGAAGGACCTAAATCCTGGGATAAGCTTCCCAAAATCCAACACGTCATTCATCGGAAAGTCCATAGGAATACATGATCTGTCCCTGCGAACTCAATCCTATGGCTAACTGGACTATCTCCGAAATAAGACCTCAGTTCGAAATGGACAATTCTCATCCTGACCTGAACACAACTGGACTATCTCCGAAGTCTCTAGACTAGCTGGGGTCCAAAGTCCTACTTACGCGGAGTCAGAAACAACAGACTGGTGATCGACACGACCTAACTACTAAGCCTAAGGGTGGACAATTGGAGTGTCTCCTGCTAACAGCTATCGAAGAAGAACCCTAACGATGGTGAGTGACGATCCCCAACCGCTGTCTACAATCACACAACACACAACTATAACCAAACAACTGAGCAAACTGAATATAACCGGACGACAAGAATCCGAATGGAGTCACACCCTAACTAAACTTGGGTAGAAACCATAACGAAATTCATGGAGATCTGCTCCCATCCCTGCTTCGGAACGGAAAAAGGTTGCAACTTTCCAGCCGGCCTCAGATGCTCGACTCAAGCACACAACAAGACAGACACCTTGAAACGAAACCTGAAACATCTCTATACATCCTGTCCACTCGTAACCATCTCACAAGTCACGCTAAATATTGGTGGAACTTGAATGCATATAGAGAGTTGACAGATGTGCAGGTGCTAGGATTACACGTCTCTACCCGATGAAACCAGGTACACAAACGCGTCCCTAACTTAGCACATCATTGTCACAAATCAAGGTCTCCGAATCATTACCCAGCCGAGTATGCTCACATATCACTGACGAACGAGCATCGGCGGGCAGTGTCTCGCGAAAACGATTTAAGGAAAGTGGTCGGGCGCGGACATGAGCAAGCTGTCTCCTCCGTAGAGACGAACTTAAGCCGTACTCAACGGTCACACCAAAAACTGTAAATCTGCAGAAGACTAACACAAAAATCAAAATCCGCTGCAGGAAGATGTACATTAATCTCTAGTGGTTCGTGGAAAATCTAACACGACTCTCAAACAAGTAGTGTCTCCAAATTTCCAACGCAAAACCACCGCGGCCATCTCCAGGTCATGAGTGGAATATCCTTCTCGTACTTCCTCCAAATGTAGGGAAGAAAAAACGATAACTCGATAGTGTCACCTCAGTACACAATCGAGCCCCACTCAAGAAACGTTACAGTTACACAACAAGGTCGCCCGAACCAAAAGCAAAGAAAGAACTGTTGCAGCTGTTAACGGAATCTACAACTGCCGAAACTCCGTACACATGCCTCAGTCCACAGAACAGAAACCTCCTTTCTAGTCAATTCAGTTGACGGTGCAGCACTACTCTAGCAATCCTGCATGAAACGGCGGTAAAAACCCTGCTAAGCCCAACAATCTGCGGACCTCCGTCCTGCACACAAGTCTGGGCCTAAGCTGTACGGCCACGATCTCCCTCGGAACCATACAAAACCGTCTCCCGTGACTACAAGACCTGGGAGTCAACACAAACAAGCCTGAAGAAACACTTTGAGAATTTAGCAACTACTGGTGCTCTCCCAGTATCTGCATAACAAATCCTCACGTGTTGCTCCTGTTCCTCAAGACACATTAAGTAGACCAGAGTGTCGTAAATAACACAACAAAAACTGGTCGAGGAACGGCCTGCAGAAATCTGGTTCAACATATCTACGAATGCTGCTAGGGCATCAGGGAATCCAATGACTCACCGATACACACAAAGCCCGTAGCACGCATAAGGCAGTCTTCGGGATGCCATCATCCCGAATCCGCGATAATGATGACCTGATCCCAAACACACTTAGAAAATGTCTCACACTCTAGAGCTGATCGAAGAAATCGTCACGGCGAGGTGAAGGATACCTATCCGCACCGTAAGCCGGTTCAATTAACGATCCGTCGATACACAACCCCAAACTGCCGTCTTCCTCCTCGACAAACAGAAATAGGAGCATCCAAAAGCGAAACACTCAGACGCACAAAACTCCCCAACCCAAAACTCTGCAGCTGATCCTTTAGCTCCCAAGTTTCGCCGGCTCATCCGGAACAACGTCGGAAAAACTCTTGCACGAAAGGAACCCGGTCCGACAATCCCACTGTGGCTCCGGTATCACGAATAAACGCCAAGAATCCACGACATCTCCTCAGTAGCCGACTAGCGAAAAAGGCTGGATTCAAGCTGTGAGAGGTGGCACAACTAACCACCTGCACAATAAGAACTGACTTGCCGGGGACAACAAACCTGACTGTTTCCACAGGGTAGTCCACAGATGCCTAACACGTAATTAAACAGTCCGTGCCCAGGAGAACATCAACTCCAACCTCTCTAGAGGGATCAAAATGACGGACGAAATCTCTATCTCCTATCTGATTGGCACACAACTGAATACGTGTCAACAACTACGACTAATCTACCCAACCACAGTACAAGCAGGAAACAACCGAATACATCAAAACAACATATAAATAAAAGACACCTGGAAACTCCACATTGGACGTCTGCGCATCCCGATGAGTAGAAGCAAACTCCTGCGTCTGCCCTCAACTCGCAGCTGGATGAACTCCTCTGGTAGACTGAGCCCTCTGAGCGAATCTTCCACGTCCACGGCTTCTCTGAAAACGATCCTGACGAGGTGCCAAGGAACAATCCCTGACAAAGTACTGAAGGCTCCCGCATCGAAAACATCCACGTGCTGACTGCTGACCATCCTGGGGCTGAGAGCTGAATGACTGTCCTCGTCCTAAGCCTCTGCTACTCCCGCGACGACCACGAAATCTGTCTCGACGACCAAACCTCTGTCTCTAGGCTGGTACGCTGGTACGAGTCCTCCACTGTCCTGGAACTCTCTGAGCCTCTGAAATATGTGCCTCGTCAACTGGAGCTGCAACCACTGGTGCTATGTAGGTGACGGACTGCTGCATACTGATCGTAAGCGACAACTGAGTGACAGGGTGACAGCCTCCTGTCGTAGCTCCCGAACGACATCAACCAAAGAACACATAGTCTGGCGGAACTCCTGCATCTCTACCAAAATTCTATCCATGGTATAGGTCGTAGGCTGATCCGTCTGCACCTGTGCAACTAGAGTGCCATCCTGGTCAGTACTCGTCTCACCCGAGCTAACTCTGACCTCAGCCCTCGCTGCATCGCTCTGAATCCCCATAGTCATCGGCGGCAAGGCTATAAATAGATATAAGATGAGATTCGATAAGAATAAGGAGATCGAATCTCAAAGATATGAACCATCAAGGAAGGAATGTCAAGCAAATTGTACTTAGGTCACTTAATGCAAAGTACCGCGCTATGGGTATGCTGCAGACATACACACACTACGTTACTCTGCTTAAGCTACCTACTCCATCATACTAAGGTCATCCTACACTCCGAAAGGTAAAACCTAACGCTCTGATACCAACTTTCTCACGACCCAAAATTGGCCCATGACGGCCCTAATACTACGCAACGCCCTAAGACGTAACGTAGTAAAAGAAAGCCAAAACCCAGAAGTCTAAACCATAAAATACGGAAAAGATAATATAAGTTTTGAAACATTTGAAATCGCAACCCAAATTCTTTAAAAGTCTTACTTTCTTTCTTTAAAATTTTAGCAACACCCCTTTTTGTAAAAACCAGCCAAGATGAATACAAGACAAATATACGACGCCGTAGCGAAGAAATAAAGACAGTAGAGAGAAAGCTGTATATATAAAAGACAACAAATCCACCAAGATACACATTAACGTCCTCACCAAGTCTCTAAGTCAATATACAATAGTAGATGGAGAGTACAAATACAACGAAGGTACAAAAGGAAATACAGATAATCATCTAACCCACCTAAGCAAAACGGTATACTGTGAGCTGATGCGGTATCTGTGGCAAAAGATAGTAGCTGAATAGCTAAATAGCTGAATAGCTGAATAGCCTGCCTTGACTACTCTGGGGAACAACCTGAAACACCTGTGGCACAACGGGGGTGAGTTGCCAACTCGTGAATAGTATAAAACATATGCAGGTAATCGCAGGAATGCACGTACAGCATGAATCTAAGATATGCGATTACAGTAATAATATGTCATGCAAATGCTGAAATAAGGAAAGTACACTAGCAGATACAATCAATATGTGAAGCAATAATAACATGACAGTAATATGCAGTAACTATGCAATAAGGATATGAAAAGGTAGATATGCAACTATCATAAGGGTACACTACAAGTACTACCACTATATGAATCTGTGCATAAGGTAGGTAAATGTGAGGTATAGGGTGGAATATGTCATTTCCACGGAAACCTGACATCGTGGCAGGATCACAATCCATCAAGACACTCAAATCCCAAATCCTCAAATCAGCCCCCACATTGGGCTCTCACAACATATAGGTCTCACATCACCTCAATGTACAATATCGAAAAGCTCTCCTATATCTCGAATGTACAGATCAGCCATATCTTTCATATCCAATATCCAGTCTCAATGAATCACCTGTTAGTGTATATGCCCTAGAGGCCATTACTGTATCATACTAGTTTGTATATTACTTATGGATGCTTGGGATATTCACCTTGTATAAACAATCTTGCTCAAAATAGTAGTATGCTACTTGGTTTGTTTCTACTTCAATGTGTACATGTGTTTATTTCAGTATATCACTTATACGCATTAGTGGAGCCCTTAGGATCTTTGCTTGATTACCAGCGTTGTGATGGCAGTCACACTAGTGGGGGCTGGGTAATCTATAAGCACATCCTTATACAGGTCCCTAGTCGCAGGACTATCGAGACAGGGCATCGATATTCCGGAGTAGACTAGCGTATGCGCTTCTCATCCCAGTGTGGGAGATGGTCTGTCCCACAGCCATCAGTACGTCGTACTGGAGATAGTATACGGGTGCTCGTTGGGTTACGAGTACACTGGACAGGACTCGTCGGGAACTGACAGGTTGGTATTATACCTATCGTCAGTCATCAGTTCCCAGGTGACATGAGTACAGCTTAGTCCGCTGACTTGACACTGGCACTTCGCCTCGAGTGTGTTCCCACTGCACTTTGATCACTACCCTACCACGGCTCAAAGGAGTCGTGCAAACAGGTGGTGGTTGGGTGCAGTCCCGAAGCACTTGGAGGCAGTGACGGTTAGACAGGATTCGTCTCTCCCGGTATTGAGGGTTGACATCGCGCTGTGTCTAGGAGAGCCATTACACGAGTAGTCCCTGACCAGGGCAAACGAGATATACTGGTAGGTTTCCAGTGTTATCTCAGGGTGTTTTGGGCTTCGCTCCGGCACGACTTGTACCGCTATTGGGGGACTGACGTTTACCGCCCCCTAGGCCCGCCATGCGATGTATCAGACGAACAGACCGGACTGTACGGAGACTGTCACATTCAGACTCAGTAGGAGTACCGATGGGGTTTCACCTCGTCAGCCTTCTTGTCGACATCTACCTGGGGACCGTTACGCACAGCTAGTGCCGCTTGCGGTCTGTGGTTAAACCCACTGCCAGCGTAGTGTCGAGTCTTTAGAGTCCCACACAGAGGGTATTCGCCTATGGGCAAAACAGAGTAGAGGTCGCATGGTTTTGCGACAGGGTTCGTTCTCATCCGCGCACTTGTGCACGTTTGGAGTCCGGACGGATATTACCAGCAGGCTCTGGTTTGAGCCGGATACTGGTATAGTATTAGGTGTTGCTTTTATCTCTCAGTATTCATGTTCCTCGGAACAAGAATGCAGGTGTGTATGCACAGTTATTTGAGGAGGAGGAAGATGACTTTCATTAGGGTTTCGGAACGGGTGCGTATGCACAGTTGACAGTCGTCTTTTTCCAAACCCTAATGGATTTGTATTATATCATTTAATAATATATAATAAAATGAAATTGTGTCATTGTTCGTTTTTGTTGACTAGTTGACCATGGTTGACTTGTTGACCATGGTTGAACTTTTGACCATTATCATTACAAAAGAAAGATGCTCTTGATTCTTGCATTTTCATTTAATGCTTGTAATGATATTGGTCATTCTAAAACTTTCCATCAACCTTTTCATTTTGATTATTATTATTGATAATTCTTTTTCTTTTGCATTATGGTTGCAAGAAAGAAAAAGAATAGCTCATTCTATCATATTCACTCTCTCTCTTCATCTTCATCTTCTTCTTCCTCTAGCAAAGAGAAACCTTCTCATGTGTTGAGAATCCTTCTCCTTAAAAACAAAAGCAACCCTTAGACACTCTCTACTCACTCTAGGATCAAGGGTTTAGCAAGCCGGCGATTCTAGTTCACTCCAAGTTCGAGAAAGAGCCCAAAGGTCGAGCCTTCGAGGTGGATCCATCTTCGACGGAAGAAGGCGACAAAGGAGAACCATCAACCTCTACAAAGTTTGAAGACGAAGGAGTTCAAGTTTAGGTATAACCATCTTCATCCGAGTAGCTAAATCCTTTTAGCATGTTTACTAGTTTTAGTTTAGACTACGATCCCGACCTTGCTTAGTCCATGTTGCCTCTTGCGATAAAAATTTATTTTTTATACCGTTTCCGCCTCCCCGTAAGAACCGGGGGTCGCAATATGGACTTACAGTGGTATCAGAGCCTAACTAAACTTAAACTAGCTTGGTAGTAAAGTGTAACGAAGTTCGGAACCGAAAAAAATCACAAAACCGGAATATTACAAAACCTGAGTTTCTGTTGAAATTTGTTTTGCTCAAAATGAAAAACTTTATACTTGTAAAATCGTCTCAGGGTTTTGTGAATGCACCCATGAAAAACGATCCACTGTTGAGCTCAAAGCGCCGCCCTTCCGCGGCACGAGGTAGGCTCGTGCCGCGCAACCGCCGCGCTTTGTCGTCTTCTCTGCATCGTTTTTCGTGCAGTGTGTTTGTGTGTTGGTTTTGGGATTTTTAAAATATATAATATGTGCCCAGATTTTCCAGAAAAGAAATTTTCTTTTGGGGTGCTATAATTCCGTATTTTTCCCGAACTTCACTGCAGTTTGACTATGATGGTTATATCTGTGATGTTTGCATGTATTGAACGTCGGCTAATCGCTATAAGACGATTAGTCGGGGTTATACATGATCTGTAATGTGCTGGAATGTGTATATGAATGTGTTGGACTGTCGCGGGTGAATAGCCGGGGTGGATGTGAGATGAGCTTTTGTTTTTCTTTCATTCATTGTAAATGTAAATTGATGTAATAATGTTATTTGTTTGGCCGCACAACCGGGTCGGGGTTGTAGCCGTCATTGTATAATTCTTTTTACTGTTTTTGCTCCTAGGATAGACCCATGGAGGGGTGCACAAACTACCGAGTACTTGGCGGGTAGTTTGCCGCACCCGTAGGGGTCTTGGGTGGGGTATTTGGCTATTCACCGCGACCGTGTTATCCGCTTTTCGTTTCAGGCTCGAAAGGATTGCTGATTGCTAGTATATCCAATGCATTCATCTGTGATCTGTAATGTCTACTATTGCTATATCTATAACTATTTAGGCGTTGCTTATGTTTTACAGACGCGCTAGCCCAGCCCCCACTCTGTCGTTAGTTAAGTAACCTAACGGGTAATGACGGGGCCCCGTGGCGAATGCGAATGGCATAAGCGTACGTCATATTTTGGTTGTTTTCTGCAATGGTAGGATTAAATGATGGGACGCATTAAAAGAACTAATGCAAGAATATCACGCATTAAAAGAACTAATGCAAGATAATAAACCAAGTTAAAGTCGTTGGAACACTTTCGAAAAACCACTCGGTTCTTTTCAAAACTAACTTTTAAAATGCGGAGTTTGAGCCACTCCATTTAAAAGCTATCTCGTTCCATCGACCAAATCAAGTTCACTACGTTCACGGTTTTGCCAAAACCATTCGTAGCCCTCCGTCGTTTCGCATGAATAGTCAATAGTATTCAAGCTGTGTATGTTGGCCAAAGTCAAGGCACAGTGATTGGTAGCTATTGGGTGTTCATGTGTAGCATAGATAGATGCGTTGGTTTGGGACAGTCGTACTGCCATTTTGGCCAAAGTCAAGGGTAGGTACGGATGGATCCAAATTAACCTGGATAATGACGGGTAGAACTTGACATGTGACTTATGATATTTTGGCCAAAGTCAAGGTCATAAGAGCATGGGGCAAAAATCCACATCGGGAGTTTCATAAGTACTGAAACTTGCTAGATTTGCATACCATTTGGAGTGTGATGATTCTGGTAGGATTCCTTCAGTTTCGTCACGCAATGATATTTGGATCCCGATCCTACTGTGAGTATATGCTACTCCTCGGGAAATTTCTCACTTAACGATCAATGCTATAAACCTAGTAGGTGCCTAGAAAGGTGTTAGCGGGGCTACGCCCCCAGGGAAAAGAGGTTCTCTAATTAAGGAACTTCGCGAAAGCGTTGGAAAACCTCCCTCGAAGTACCGACACCGGCCTGGTTGAACGGTTAAGCAAGTATTGTACGGTGGGATTGATCCTGGCTAATTCTTCTTTTATGGTTTGAGGAGGGATTCGAGAAACAGTGGGAGCCATCCTGTTTAGACAAACTAAAAACCACTCTAAACTTGCAAGAGCATCATGCTGAGTGTTTCTTCTTCTCTCTCCTAATTGCAGCGACCAATCAACATGACTGGACTTAAGTTACTCATAGATAAAAACAAGCTGACAGGGCCAAACTACAATGATTGGCTCAGGAATGTCAAGATTGCAATCACTTATGACAAGCTGGGGTATCTTCTTACCACCAAAGCTCCCCCTGTCCCTGGTCCAACTTCCAGCGTCGCGGATAAGGAAATCCGCAAGACTTGGGAGATTGATAGCGCGAAGGCCAAATGCCTCTTGCTTGCCTCGATGGACAACGAACATCAGAGGAGGCATGAGAATATGGACATGGAATCCATATTGCTCCATACAAAAGAACTGTATGGAGAGCAATCTTGTATCGCAAGATACGAAGCGTCGAAAAAGTTATTCTCGACAAGAATGGCCGTCGGATCATCAGTAGCCGAGCACGTGCTAAAGATGATCGGCTACATTGAGGAGCTCGCTGACCTAGGGATCACATTGGAGAGTGAGCTATATACGGATATAGTTCTCCAGTCCCTTCCTTCCACTTACGCCCAGTTTATAATGAACTTCAACCTACAAGAAAAGGAGGTTGAACTTTCAGAGCTCCTCAACCTGCTGAGGAGCGCAGAGGGCACCCTACAGAAAGGTAGGGAAACATCCACTTTGTTTGTAGGAGGATCATCTTCTTCTAGGTCCAAGGCGAAAGCCAAGGGAAAGAAGAAGAAGGCCCCCGCCAAACCAAGGGGCGGTGTTAGTAAAGTGGATACGAAGGGAAAAAGTAAAGTAGCAAAGATAGCGGGGAAGCTTGTGGATAAGGAAGAGTGCTTCTATTGTCATAAGAAAGGACACTGGAAGAATGATTGCAGGGCCTGGAAGGCCAGAACACAGGAATTGAAGCAGGTTGCAGCTTCAGCTTCAGGTGTGTATGTTATTGAAAACTGTCTTTCAATAAACTCTACTTCCTGGGTATTGGATACCGGATCAGGATCTCATATCTGTAATTCTTTGCAGGCGTTGAGAAACCGTAGGGTTTTGAAGGAAGGTGCATGACCCTCAGAGTTGCGAACGGAGCTAGCATGGATGCTAAAGCCGTAGGGGACTATCACCTAGGAATGTCAGATGGACATGTTTTGGTTTTGCGTAATTGCTTTTTTGTACCCAACGCAACTTGTAATATCATTTTTGTATCTTTAGTTTCTAAAGAAGGTTATGAATTTGCGTTTGTAAGTAATGTTGTGAACATTCACCTTAATCAAGTTTTGATTGGGTCAGGTATTTTAAGTAATGGTATATACGTGTTAAACCAACCACAGATTTTTAATGTCCAGAATACACACAAAAGAAAGTCTCCAGAAATAAATCAGACTTTCTTATGGCATTGTAGATTGGGTCACATCAATGAGAGAAGATTGATGAAGTTACATACAGAAGGGTATTTGAATGCGTTCGAATATCAGTCGTATGCCACTTGTCAATCCTGTCTCAAGGGAAAGATGACAAAGACTCCGTTTACTGGACATGGAGTAAGAGCGAGCGAGCTCTTGGGACTCGTACACAGTGACGTGTGCGGTCCAATGTCTACACATGCCCGAAGCGGACATTCTTACTTCATTACTTTTACGGATGACTTCTCAAGGTACGGTTATGTCTTCTTAATGAAACATAAGTCCGAGGCCTTTGGAAAATTCCAGGAGTATAAGAATGAAGTAGAGAAACAGACCAGCAAAAGTATTAAGATTCTAAGATCGGATCGAGGTGGAGAATACTTAAGTGCCGAGTTCCTGGACTATTTAAAAGAGAACGGAATTCTCTCTCAACTTACTCCTCCTTACACCCCGCAACATAACGGTGTATCGGAGAGACGGAACCGCACCCTATTGGATATGGTGCGGTCCATGATGAGTAACGCTGAGTTGCCGCGATCATTCTGGGGATATGCGCTAGAATCAGCCGCATACCTTTTGAACCGAGTTCCCACTAAGACTGTGCCTACTACGCCATTTGAGATGTGGTGTGGGAAGAGACCCCATCTTAATCACATTAAGATATGGGGAAGTCCAGCTTTTGTCAAAAAGCAGCATGCGGACAAGCTCGAGGCACGCTCAGTACTGTGCAAGTTTGTGGGATATCCAAAGAATTCCAAGGGATATTTCTTCTACTGCGAAGAGGAACAAAAAGTTCTTGTTTCTCGTCATGCCCACTTTCTAGAACACCAGTTCATAGAAAAGGAAATAAGTGGGAGCGCAGTAGAACTGGAAGAGATTCCAGAACCACAGACTGTTACTGAAAGTTTGGTGGAACCAGAGGGTTCAACGGAACAGGACATTCCTACGCCGCTCCGCAGAAGTAGTAGGCAGTCTCATCCGCCCGAGAGATACTACGGTTTTCTCATAGACGGGGATAGAGAGGATTGCATCATAGATTATGATGAGCCTACTAGCTTCCAGCAGGCCGTTCAGAGCGTTGACTCAGTGAAATGACTGGATGCAATGCGGACCGAAATGGAGTCCATGTACACCAATAAGGTATGGACGTTGGACATTGCTCCAGACGGGGTAAAACCCGTAGGATGCAAGTGGATCTTCAAAAGGAAGATTGGTGTAGATGGACAGGTTGAGACCTATAAAGCTAGCTGGTAGCAAAGGGTTTTCGTCAAAGACCTGGCTTGGACTATGACGAAACCTTTTCTCCAGTAGCCATGCTGAAATCCATTCGGATCCTTCTTGCCATTGCTGCCTTCCACGATTATGAGATTTGGCAAATGGACGTAAAGACAGCTTTTCTAAATGGAAATTTAGAGGAGTGTGTCTATATGGACCAGCCAGAGGGTTTCATTCAGAGTGGGAGCAGCGGAAAGGTGTGCAAGTTGCTTAAGTCCATCTATGGACTAAAGCAGGCATCGCGGAGTTGGAACATCTGCTTTGATGAGACAGTCAAAGAATTTGGCTTTATCAAAAATCCAGATGAACCATGCATCTATAGTAGATTTGTAGCGAGAACTGTAGTATTCCTCGTTTTATACGTGGATGACATTCTCTTAATAGGAAATGACATTCCTATGCTACAATCTGTCAAGGGGTTCTTGTCACACAGGTTCTCCATGAAAGACCTGGGTGATGCCTCATACATCCTGGGGATCCGGATCCATCGTGATAGATCCAAGAGGATATTGGGACTTTCTCAGTCCAGGTACATCGACACCACAGTGAAGAGATTCAGTATGGAAGATTCCAAGCGCGGTAACCTACCGGCTTGTCACGGGATCACCCTCTCTAAAGAGATGTCTCCCAAGACTGATTTGGAGAGGGATCGCATGTCTATTATACCCTACGCTTCTGCGGTAGGCTCTATAATGTAGGCGATGTTGTGTACCAGACCGGATGTAGCTTATGCACTGAGTGTGGTAAGCCGGTATCAGTCAAACCCTGGGGAGAAACACTGGATAGCGGTAAAGAACATTCTCAAGTACCTGAGAAGGACTAAGGAGATGTTCTTGGTGTATGGCGGAAAAGAACTCCAGATCGAGGCCTTTGCTGACTCCAGCTTCCAGAGTGACAAGGATGATTCCAAGTCCATGTCGGGCTTTGTCTTTACCCTCAATGGAGGGGCGGTGTGTTGGAAGAGTTCCAAACAGGAAACCGTTGCAGACTCGACGATGGAAGCGGAATACATCGCTGCATCTGATGCCGCAAAAGAAGCTGTCTGGATGAGGAAGTTCTTGAAAGAACTTCAGGTGGTTCCGTCCATTGTTGATCCAATACCACTGTATTGCGACAACAATGGGGCTATAGCTTTAGCGAAGGAACCCAGGTCCCATCAGAGATCCAGGCACATCTTTAGGCGGTATCACCTGATCAGGGAGATCGTGGATCGCAAGGAGATCGAGGTTCGGAGAGTTGCTTCAGAAGACAACACTGCAGATCCATTCACCAAGGCCCTGCCCCAGACTCAGTTCGAGCGGCTGATCGAGATGATAGGTCTTCGATACGCCAGTACATGGCCTTAGTGCAAGTGGGAGATTGTTAGTGTATATGCCCTAGAGGCCATTACTGTATCATACTAGTTTGTATATTACTTAATGGATGCTTGGGATATTCACCTTGTATAAACAATCTTGCTCAAAATAGTAGTATGCTACTTGGTTTGTTTCTACTTCAATGTGTACATGTGTTTATTTCAGTATATCACTTATACGCATTAGTGGAGCCCTTAGGATCTTTGCTTTATTACCAGCGTTGTGATGGCAGTCACACTAGTGGGGGCTGGGTAATCTATAAGCACATCCTTATACAGGTCCCTAGTCGCAGGACTATCGAGACAGGGCATCGATATTCCGGAGTAGACTAGCGTATGCGCTTCTCATCCCAGTGTGGGAGATGGTCTTTCCCACAGCCATCAGTACGTCGCACTGGAGATAGTATACGGGTGCTCGTTGGGTTACGAGTACACTGGACAGGACTCGTCGGGAACTGACAGGTTGGTATTATACCTATCGTCAGTCATCAGTTCCCAGGTGACATGAGTACAGCTTAGTCCGCTGACTTGACACTGGCACTTCGCCTCGAGTGTGTTCCCACTGCATTTTGATCACTACCCTACCACGGCTCAAAGGAGTCGTGCAAACAGGTGGTGGTTGGGTGCAGTCCCGAAGCACTTGGAGGCAGTGACGGTTAGATAGGATTCGTCTCTCCCGGTATTGGGGGTTGACATCGCGCTGTGTCTAGGAGAGCCATTACACGAGTAGTCCCTGGCCAGGGCAAACGAGATATACTGGTAGGTTTCCAGTGTTATCTCAGGGTGTTTTGGGCTTCGCTCCGGCACGACTTGTACCGCTATTGGGGGACTGACGTTTACCGCCCCCTAGGCCCGCCATGCGATGTATCAGACGAACAGACCGGACTGTACGGAGACTGTCACATTCAGACTCAGTAGGAGTACCGATGGGGTTTCACCTCGTCAGCCTTCTTGTCGACATCTACCTGGGGACCGTTACGCACAGCTAGTGCCGCTTGCGGTCTGTGGTTAAACCCACTGCCAGCGTAGTGTCGAGTCTTTAGAGTCCCACACAGAGGGTATTCGCCTATGGGCAAAACAGAGTAGAGGTCGCATGGTTTTGCGACAGGGTTCGTTCTCATCCGCGCACTTGTGCACGTTTGGAGTCCGGACGGATATTACCAGCAGGCTCTGGTTTGAGCCGGATACTGGTATAGTATTAGGGGTTGCTTTTATCTCTCAGTATTCATGTTCCTCGGAACAAGAATGCAGGTGTGTATGCACAGTTATTTGAGGAGGAGGAAGATGACTTTCATTAGGGTTTCGGAACGGGTGCGTATGCACAGTTGACAGTCGTCTTTTTCCAAACCCTAATGGATTTGTATTATATCATTTAATAATATATAATAAAATGAAATTGTGTCATGGTTAGTTTTTGTTGACTAGTTGACCATGGTTGACTTGTTGACCATGGTTGAACTTTTGACCATTATCATTACAAAAGAAAGATGCTCTTGATTCTTGCATTTTCATTTAATGCTTGTAATGATATTGGTCATTCTAAAACTTTCCATCAACCTTTTCATTTTGATTATTATTATTGATAATTCTTTTTCTTTTGCATTATGGTTGCAAGAAAGAAAAAGAATAGCTCATTCTATCATATTCACTCTCTCTCTTCATCTTCATCTTCTTCTTCCTCTAGCAAAGAGAAACCTTCTCATGTGTTGAGAATCCTTCTCTTTAAAAACAAAAGCAACCCTTAGACACTCTCTACTCACTCTAGGATCAAGGGTTTAGCAAGCCGGCGATTCTAGTTCACTCCAAGTTCGAGAAAGAGCCCAAAGGTCGAGCCTTCGAGGTGGATCCATCTTCGACGGAAGAAGGCGACAAAGGAGAACCATCAACCTCTACAAAGTTTGAAGACGAAGGAGTTCAAGTTTAGGTATAACCATCTTCATCCGAGTAGCTAAATCCTTTTAGCATGTTTACTAGTTTTAGTTTAGACTACGATCCCGACCTTGCTTAGTCCATGTTGCCTCGTGCGATAAAAATTTATTTTTTATACCGTTTCCGCCTCCCCGTAAGAACCGGGGGTCGCAATATGGACTTACAGTGGTATCAGAGCCTAACTAAACTTAAACTAGCTTGGTAGTAAAGTGTAACGAAGTTCGGAACCGAAAAAAATCACAAAACCGGAATATTACAAAACCTGAGTTTCTGTTGAAATTTGTTTTGCTCAAAATGAAAAAATTTATACTTGTAAAATCGTCTTAGTGTTTTGTGAATGCACCCATGAAAAACGATCCACTGTTGAGCTCAAAGCGCCGCCCTTCCGCGGCACGAGCCTAGGTAGGCTCGTGCCGCGCAACCGCCGCGCTTTGTCGTCTTCTCTGCATCGTTTTTCGTGCAGTGTGTTTGTGTGTTGGTTTTGGGATTTTTAAAATATATAATATGTGCCCAGATTTTCCAGAAAAGAAATTTTCTTTTGGGGTCCTATAATTCCGTATTTTTCCCGAACTTCACTGCAGTTTGACTATGATGGTTATATCTGTGATGTTTGCATGTATTGAACGTCGGCTAATCGCTATAAGACGATTAGTCGGGGTTATACATGATCTGTAATGTGCTGGAATGTGTATATGAATGTGTTGGACTGTCGCGGGTGAATAGCCGGGGTGGATGTGAGATGAGCTTTTGTTTTTCTTTCATTCATTGTAAATGTAAATTGATGTAATAATGTTATTTGTTTGGCCGCACAACCGGGTCGGGGTTGTATCCGTCATTGTATAATTCTTTTTACTGTTTTTGCTCCTAGGATAGACCCATGGAGGGGTGCACAAACTACCGAGTACTTGGCGGGTACTACCGGGTTGTTCCATGTATGCATAAATTCATGAACCCCCGCGGTTCCCAAATCCCGAAAACATCATATAAATTCCAGATAACCAATGTACAAATCCGGGAATAAATATATGTGATATATCTGAATGCGAGCAGGTAAACAAAACATATAGCTGAACCAGATGTATGCGAAATCAAGATGGTACAGCTACGTGACAACAGTAAAGGTAAATAGGTATCTGCAACTGAAAATGTGTGTAACATACAGGTGTAGCAATGCACAGGTATCTACCTATAGGAACTAATGTCGTATACCCCCCTGGGTATAAGTAACATATGTAGGAAATCCCTCCCGGTATAACTAAGATATATGCATGGTATACCTGTAGCTGTATCGCAAGGTGTATATATACCATCACTAAAGGTAAGATACACTACAGGTATACGATGAGATAGATGTCATGTAAGATAAGCAATAGTAGCTATAAGGGGTAGTGTGTGACATGGCAATTATTGACGGTGTGTGTGTAGCATACAATCCGTGCTCGTGCAACATGAACCGTCAATAATGTGTGCAGTGTCCTACGGCTGCTAGTCACAGTATAACTATATCTAAGAAAAAACAGTAAAGGCGCAATTCTACAATGACGTAGAATGTGCGACAGGTAATTGAATCCTAGCCCAGACGCATAACGCCATGCGGGCGATTCCCCTGTAGATGTTAAATCTACTCACCTACACTCCACGCTAGTTGAATCCTACCATCTGCTCCCCCTGTAGCCGTGTCCGTAGTTCCTGCCTGCAAACCTGCAAATACGACATGGAAATCATATATAAGCCACAATATTCCGCGAAACGCGATATCGAACCGAAACTCGCGTCGCGAACTAAACGCGCGTGTGCACGATACGCTGAATCGTGTGTGTACGCGTCTAAAACCATCGCGACACGCCGCGATACGCTGGATCACAGAACCCACTCACGTATCGCGCATATCGCGGAAACACAACGGACACCAAAAACGACATATGACCCCAGATTTTCCTACAGGCCAAATCTTACAAAACTAGACATTCCAAAACACTACACTATACAGAAGGGAACCCTACACAAAATCCCAACACCCAACTCACCTTCCTGGCCGCAAATTGCGGCCAGAACCTAATAATTGGCGGCCTGAAATGGGGGTGGTGGGTTCATATTCATGTGGTGTGCTCTATACCTAGGTAGCATGTCCCAGTTTCCTCAATTTTACCCTGAAGGCATCGGGTCACAAGCAGATTCCAGATGTCACAATTCTCACCTTAAAATCACCAATTTACACAATATGGAAAATCTATGGTATTTTTGTGAAACCTGGGTTGAATCTCGGTTGAGGTGACCTAACAGCACTACAATGAGCTAGGTTAACCAATTCCAACACATTCCCACCAAAATTCCACACAAAACACCTAAACTAGCACCAACTAGCTAATTAACACTAACCGAAGTTAAACTAACACATAACTAAGCAAACAAGAAATAGGGTTTAGAAAATATACCCACAAGGATCACAAGAAACAGGAGAAGGAGTGTGAGGAGCTGCTCCAAGTTGCTCCAAGTTGCTGGAGCTCCTGCTGTTGCTGCTGCTTGCCTCTGCTGCTGCTTCTGAAGCTGCTGCTGCTGTTGCCTTGCTGCTGCTGCTGCTTGCCTTGCTGCTGCTGCTGCTGCTCCAGGTGAGTGTGGGTGTGTGTGTGTGAGTTTGAGAGAATGAGAGAAAGAAATGAGATGGAGAAATGAGCACACACACAAAGGCCCCCTTCTCACTCTCTCTCTCATAATGAGGCATGGCTCATGCCATGATGCCCATGCTCACTCTCTCTCCTCAAAGTCAACCAAATTATAAAAAAAAACCCTTTTAAATTCATTTTAATTAAAAACAACCATAACACTTAACAACCCATAACACCTAAACCAAACTTAACCCTAGATTAGAGAAATGGTTAAACCTCAAATTCCACCCTAGTTATCATGCACAAGTGTGTGCAAGCCTATCAAGATTCTAATAAAATACCCATTAAATAGGATAAAATATTTAAAACTTAATTTGGTAAACTTTTTTTTAAAAACCACATATTAAAATATAATTAGCTACAAAACACATTCTAAGGTGTTACAATTTTAGTCTAGTTGTTAAATTTTAAATTGTTACATTTAATTTGTCCAAGTTAGTTATTTTTGCAAACTAGGTTTTTACAAATAATATAAATATGTGAGATAAAATTCTAGTGTGGATTTGTGTGGTTTAATTGAGTTATTAGGAGATTTTTGTGGCCACTAGATTTACCAAAACATCTAGAATTGAATTAAAAGGGTTAATGACCGTTTACTAGGTTTGTGGAAATTAATCAATTTCAACTAATTTGAGAATTTGAAGACCTATAACCTAATTCCTAAAATATTTAATGTGTTTTGAATGCGGAATTGATGCGATTTCGGTTTTAGGCTTGGCGTTTTTCACGTATTATGACCCTAGTTGTATTATGTGGCGTTGTCGCGACGCGTTTCGTGCACCGAGTGTGCGCGCGTCAAGTTAATACGCGTGGTTGACTTTTATTGTTTGTGTCCGCCACTATTTACATTTATTCTCTTGTTTTTCTTTGTGCACATTCCTAGGATCGGGTGCAGAGGCGTTGGACGTGGCACGAAAATGACAAGGCGGAGATCTGATCAGATTAGCCGAGGCGTCCAGGTGAGTAGATGTATATCTACGGGGGAAGTCGGGTGGATGGCGTATAGCACCCCCGAAGTTTCGTAGTATAGAACGCGAATGTGTTATGATATATATATATATATATATTTATACATACTTATGTGTTTTATGAGAAGTGCATAATTAACAAGAAATGATTATATGACTTTGGGTTAATTTAGCGTACTTGTAGGAAAATGCTTATAGTGTAGTTCTTAGTCGCGAACCCTAGAGTTATGTTTCGCATACACACACACACACATACTTGCATTCCTTTTCCTTTCATGCGTGTATATGGGGATATGTATATACACACACACACATAGGTATGGGACTATGTATATATATATATATATATACGTATACATATACATGGATAATTAGGATAGTATATGTACTTAGAGATGAGTCGATGAGATTGGGCATGATGCTATGAGATTGGTGATAAGATTTGGTTCATATTATGAGATACGACATGAGATTATAGCGGGTCTTTAGGCGATGTGTTTGCATACACACGCATATATATGTTTATGATATAAGAATGTACTAGACTGTAGATCAGTACCCCATATTCAGGATATGATGATAAGGATACCAGATGAATAATGAGATAAATGTGATATTTGACCCGTAACCAGATTTGGAAGGCCGTACGATGGATTTACCGCACGAGATATAATTATGATGAATGGCCTACACTCTTGACTCAAGGATGTCATATGATATATTGTATTATACGTGATTCTACTGAGGCGGGATGACCGACTACTAGTTATATAGATCGACTCAGACTTAGGTGGTTTCCCTTACACTTTCGATTAATCTGTTAATTTAGTCTTGTAGTTTACTTATAGATGTTAGACTAGACTCGAGTCATATATATTTCAAACTAACGAATTGTGAGCAGTTTAAAGATAGGCCAAGGTGTTCTACGGACATTTCGAAGGACGTACATTTTCATAAAAACACCGTAATCCCTATTTTCTAAACACACGATTCGTGTTATTTGAAATGGCAAAACTGTATGACTCATATATATATATATATTTATATATATAAATGTATATTCTTACGTGTTGCATTATTATTCATGTTCTGCATATTCTTGCTGTTCGCATCGCATCGCATGCTTATATAGTGTTTTCATTAGTTATTATTAAAATAATGCTGTCAGGATACCAGCACCATTACCGATAATGTGTATGCTCCATATACACCTGCTTGCCGGCTCACACACATCATCATCGGTAATTTCCATGTCACGTACACATTAAAAAACACTATCCAATAGTATAAATTGTTAGCTGATTGTTTCGACATGGTATTAGTGCGCTTTCATTTATATGATAGCTTAGACATTGCATTTATTACTGTGATTTTCATGCATATTTATATATTCATTTTCCGTGATATTATGCGCTAGTCCGGATTGCAGGATCCCAATATTATGGAATTCATTGTTTATTTACCCTTGAGGTTTGGATTTTGGATTTCCATGAGATTTCTGGATTTTCAAAAAACGCAAGGATATTATAAACTGACTATCATTTTAAAATGAAATTTATGGTTTTCTCATGATATGATTTGAGAGGAGTCCACCATGAGTTTTCTCGGCTCTTGAGCGATATAAAACACTCGATTCGAGGAGGAATAGGAACCGTCTGTGGGTGCATGGTGGATCCGGTGTGATACCTCTGGGCAAGATGGTCGTAGATGATGGCGTTGAGCCTGGTAGAGGAGTACTACCGTCCGGTGATTTTATTGTGACTCGATGGATATCTGGAGGATACCGATTGGATTATAAGCCATTCCGGATTGTCGGAGCCTGAGGTTTTGAGATTTGATGTTATGTGCCAGTCCGGATTGCTGGAGCCCAAGATATTGAGATTCGAGGATACATTCCAGTCCGGATTGCCGGAGCCTGAGATATTGAGATATTGGGATTTATGTTTTGTGTCGATGCTTGACACTGATTCTATGTTGATGTCATTGATGATACCTCGATTTAAGTATACAGAAATCTCATTAAATTAAGAAAACAGTTTTCTCATTTAGATGTATTCTGTTTTCATTATATTGCATTCATACCTGTTATTTATGATATGTTGCTATCTGAGGCACTGACACGAGCACATTGTATTACACTTATGTATAGATGTTTACCCTTTCCAACTTATTGATGCTTCTGTTGGATATATGTATGCCTTAGAGACCATTATATGATAGTGGATGTATTTGTACATGTATATATATTCAATATACAATCTTGCTCGACATGATAGTATGCTATCTGGTTCTTCTTTATCTGACATATTGATTTGATCATGCTTTTATTCATTCATACATGCTGATAAAGCCCTGAGGATATCGGCTTGACTACTGTGAATATGATGGAGATCATACTAGTGGGACATCTGTAGTCTATAAGCATATCCTGGAATGTCCCTAGTCGTAGGTATATCGAGACGGGGCATTGATATAGCAGAGTAGACTAGCGTATATGATACTAGACCCATACGATGGGCGATGAATGTTCCCACATTCATCGATGTTTGACATGAAGATCATATATGGGTGTTCTGTGGTGACTGGGTACACTGGACGGACTTATCGAGAACTCCTATATGGAATTATATCTATTATCGGATAGCAGTTCTCAGGTGACACTGGTACAGGTTAGTCTGTAGACCCAAGATCATCATAGAATTTTGTGTGTTCTCCCACTGTACTTTGATTCCACTCTACCACGGCTCTAATGGGTCGTGCAAACAGGTGGCCGTTGGGTACAGTCCCGAGACACATGAAGGCAATGGGTGATATGAGGGGTTTTGTCTCTCGCGGTATTGGGAGTTGATGCTGTGTTGTGCCCGACTGGTTATATCAGTAAGTCCTGGCCAGGGCTGCTGAGATTTGCTGATAAGTGTTATCAGTGGTTTCTCGATATGTTATAGACCATTCACCGACACGACTTATTGAGTTATTGGGGTCAACATGACCATCCCTAGGCTCGATATGCAGCATATCTGACGAAGAGACCGGACTGTACGGTAGTGTTGCCGGTTGGCTCGACGGGAGTTGTAGCAGGTTCGCTTGTTTTCTTCTGATCGCTCAATACCCGGGTGGCCGTTGCGTTTAGCTGACCGCTTGCGGCTTGGGGGTGCTTGATATGATCATCACCTACTGCCGGCTTACTGACGAGTCTTAGAGTCCCACAAAGGAGTTACCTAATCCAGGCGAAACGTTGTGGTGCGCGTATCCGATATGCGCATGGACCCGATTAAAATGCGCGTATAGGATACCGTATATTGATCGGGCGGCTTGCTTTTGGTGGGGTCATATGTGATATGGCCGGATTGATAAATCAAGTGTTGATTTATTATTTAACCGTTAGTTTTTTCACTTGAAAGATTTTCTTGTACATGATGGATGTATGCATGCATGTATGCTTTCTTTCTTTTAGTTTCATGCATATATGGATGTGCATACATACATACATACATACATACATCATCTATCATGGTTGATTACACATTGAAAATGATGGCAATATAAGACTCACACCATGGTTAAATATATGGATTATTATTTAATTTTTTGTTAAAACAAAAGAAATAAAGAAAAGGTTAATTCATTCTTAGTTTCTACACTCTTCTTTAAACCTAACCATGCTCACCTACTTCTAACCATGGGTTAACCTTCTCATTGTGATTTAACTCAAATTAAATAATATCTTAAACATTTAACCATGGTTTGAGATGAGAAGAAATAAATATATATACATATATTTTCATTTTTTCTTTTCAAGAGTTATCTTTTTACTCTTGTTAAAAGAAAGCCATCATCTTCTTCCTTCTTCACCATTTGCTCTCTAGTCTTTTGTATTGAGAAATATACTCATCAAGTTAGGTTTTTGAAGTGAGAAAAGCCACCACAATATCATTCTACACAAGTTCAGCCCACTTGTTTAGAGTGTTCTCTTCATTTCTTCTCTTGAAAAGTGAAGTTACAAGCTTAGACTTGGAGCTTCGGGTGGATCGTCGTGGACACTAGAAGACTTCAAGAGAACCTTCCTCCAACACTCAAGAGGCCAAAGAGTCTAGCGAAGGGAGCTACAAAGGTTGTAGTCTCGAAACCCTAGTCTTTGTTGCCTTTATTGTTTAGAAACCCTAATTTTCTTGGATAGATCCTTTGTATGCTTAGTTAGCACCATAAAAATTTGATCTTTGTGACATGTGATACTTCCAAACTCTACATAGGGTTCTAGTAAACCTAACATTGGTATCAAAGCCGACCTAGAACATTAGGCGACACTTTTACGAAATAAAAACTCCGATCGAACCAAAATACGACGTTTCGAGGCCTTCTCTGGACATTTTTTAAAATCTGACATATTTCAGAATTAAAAATACTTAAAAAATACAGCAGGAAGATATAAGAAATACTGTGAAAAATGAACCCATTATCCGTACAAATCGCCGCAGAACAGCGGTAAATCCTTGCTTAGGCCACGGCTCCGCGGCCGTACAGAGGCTTCATGGCTTCATTTTTGCACTGTAATTCCTACAACTGCTTGTATATTGTTTTAGGTATGTTTAATCTGAATCCAGTACTGTAAATTCTGGAGATGGTTTTGGACTCAACGATTCGATCAGAATTTTCATTTCGTTTCTTTTCCGGGTAAACTAGAAAGTATTGAAGTGCTCAAACGAGTATCATTTGCTCACTTTTCATGGGGTTTAAATCTTTTGGAGATACGTGCAATTTTTTTGGTGGACCCTCTAGAAGACAACAAACCTTAACTCGATTATGTGACCGTCTTGAACTGCCCTTTGAACCTTAGGGTTTGGGGCAGTACGGCGTGCCACATGTGAGGCGTTAGCTTGACCCTTCTACGGCTGGACCGCTACTACTGTGTCACACTCCGGGTTTTTGAACTCTGCTCAAGTGTTGAGCTTCAGTGAATCTTGGGTATTTGATCGTTCGTTCGAAAACTTTAATACTGTCTGTTTATCTGGAATGTGATGCAATGTGTGGAATTTATATTATTAGACATGAAATACGAAGTATGTGATATTTCGCATTTGCGATGTCAAAAGAGAATGTGGATTCCAGATATTGCCGTTTTACACTTTCTTTTCTGTGACCGTAAGTGTAGTATGTAGTGGTATTGCCGATTGTCGTTGCTATACGTCGACGACAATCGGTGTATGCATACTTACTTACGTTGATGATATGAGATATGATGTGTTGCTGAGATATGATGTGCAGATTTGTCGCGATTGAATAGCCGGGGGGTTTTATGTGAGATGAGAGTTTTATATTTTCATTCATGTAAATTCAAATGTAATGTAATATTCTTTTATTTGGGGTACTTCCGGTTTGAGGTTGCTGCCACCAGTGTTGTATATTATTTACTTTTCCGTATTAGGATGGACCTAAGGAGGGGAGCACAGGTGACCGGGTTCTGGAGTTCAATAGGAGGCCATCTCGAGGAGTCGAGACCGGGGCTTCTGAACACCAGAATTGGTGGGGTCGCTTGCCACTCTCGTAGGGGTCCAGGGTGTGGGCTTGGCTATTCATCGCGACTGTGGAATCCGTATTTTCTATTCTGGCTAAATACTAAATACGGACGTCCTAGTATATCCCACATTATGTCTATGTTTCTGCTGCCTGTGTTTTATAATATCTGAGACGAATGACTTATTATATATATGATATATAGTAGACGTTGCTAATGTTTTACACCCGCGCTAGTCCCGTCCCGGTATGCCGTTAGTTAAGTAACCTAACGGTGCATAACGGAACATTGCGGCGAATGCGGATGGCATAAGCGTACATGTTATTTTCGTTTCTTTTCTGTGATTGGCTTAAGGACTTAAATGATGGGATTACATTAATGTAATCAATGTAAATAAAATAAACCTAAAAAGATGTTGTAGAATCGGATTTAAAACCACTCGGCTATTTGTGAAAAAGCTACATTTCAAAACTGCGGAGCTTAAGCCACTCCTTTTGAAAATCATTTGATTCTACAACGATATCAAGTCCAAAGCGTTAAAGATTTTCTTAAAAATTATCTGCAACCCTCCGTCATTTTAGGAAGTAGAGTACTTAGTATTCGTGCTACATTTGTTGACTATAGTTAAGGCGTAGTGTACGGTAGCTAAGTGATGTCTTCCTACATTGCATATGATGCAGATTAATTAGGACATTCTTATGACTTTGTTGACCATAGCTAAGGGTCTTATGAGTGGGTCTAATTAATCAAGAAATGACGGGTAGAACTTGACTGGTGCTTATGATTTGTTGACCTTAGTTAAGGTCATAAGTACTAGGGGTAAAAACCACATCGGGAATTTCAATAGTTGATATTTGCAATGAGATTGCATACCTTCCATGTGATGGTTGGATCCCGATCCCACTGTGGGAAATAGTTGCTCCTAGGAGAGTTTTACAGTTTACAATTAGCTAACTCATTAGGTGTCTAGAAAGGTGTTAACGGGGCTCCGCCTCTGGGAAAACGAGCTTTACTCTAATTAGGTCCGTGCGAAAGCACGGGGAACCTCCCTCAAGTACCGACACTGGCCTGGCTGAACAGTTAGCGAAGTTGTAAACTGTAATTAATCCTGGCTAGTTTTTCTTTTTAAGGTTTGAAAGAAAAACTCGATAAAAGCAGTGGGAAACATCGATTAGACAAGATAATAACCAATCTGATCTATGCAAGAGCTTTCGCTGAGTGTATTCTTTTCTCTCTCTTAATGGCAGATACCCATGACTGGACTCAAGCTTCTACTAGATAAAAACAAACTGAATGGGACCAATTATAAAGACTGGCTGAGGAATCTGAAAATAGCCTTGACTTATGATAAAGTATCATATGTCGTCACGGCTTCAGCCCTGCCCGTCCCAGGTCCAAAATCCTCAGTTGCGGACAAAGAAGTCCGCAAGACATGGGACGCTGACTGTGCCACGGCCAAATGCCTCGCGCTTGCATCGATGGATAACATACATCAAAAGCAGCACGAGGATATGTACATTCATGATATATTGCTACATACAAAGCAGTTGTATGGAGAGCAATCCCGCGTATTACGATACAAAGCATCAAAGAAATTGTTTCAGATGCGAATGGCCCCTGGCACACCAGTAGGAGACCATGTTCTGAAGATGATAGCTCTTATAGAAGAGCTTGAGGACCTTAGATGGACGATGGACAGTGAACAATATACGGTTATTATTCTGCAGTCCATCCCCTCCACCTTTGCTCAATTCATAGTGAACTTCAACATGCACGGCATGGAGAAGTAACTCCCTGAACTCCTTAACATGTTAAGGAGTGCAGAGAGCACTATGAACTCAGCAAAAACTCCCGTTATGACTGTTGGACAGTCTTCCTCTTCTCGCCCGAAAGCTAAGGCCAAGGGAAAGAAAAAGAAGAAGCCCACCAATCCTAAGGGTGGAGTTAAAAAGGTGAAGGGAAAGGAAAGTCCAAAGCTGGAGACTCGGGGAAAGGAGAATGTTTTCATTGCCACAAGATAGGACATTGGAAGCGCAACTGCACGAAGTACTTAAATCTCAAGAAGAACCATGCGGATGCTTCTGCTTCAGGTGCGTTTGTGACAGAAAACTGTTTTTAAATAAACTCTGCTTCCTGGGTATTAGATACCGGTTCAGGTTCTCACATTTACAATTCTATGCAGGGGCTGAGAAATAACAAAGTTTTGAAGACAGGTGACCATACTCTCGGTGTTGGAAATGGTTCCAATGTATATACAGTCGCAGTGGGAGAGTATCACTTGGGGTTGCCATCTGGATGTATTTTGGTTTTGAAGCCATGTTATTTTGTACCAAGTATGCTTTGTAATATAATATCCGTTTCTTTGTTAGACAATAAAGGATATAATTTTGTATTGCAGAAAAATGTTATGAACATTCACCTAAATCAAATGTTGGTTGGGTATGGTACGCTTAATAACGGGATATATGTCCTAAATCAACACACAGTTTTCAGTATACAACACACTAATAAAAGAAAACTTTCAGAATTAAATGAAGCTTTTCTTTGGCACTGTAGACTTGGTCATATTAACGAAATAAGACTAAACAAGTTACACAAAGATGAATATTTAAACTCTTTTGAATATAAATCTTATGCGACTTGGCAGTCTTGTATCAAGGGTAAAATGACCAAAACTCCGTTTACCGGACACGGAGAAAGAGCTTTTGAGCTCCTAGGCCTCATACATAGTGATGTATGCTGGCCAATGTCTACACAAGTTAGAGGCGGTTTTTCATACTTCATTACATTCACTAACGATTTTTCAAGATTCGGTCATGTATTTTTATTAAAGCATAAGTCCGAAGCTTTCGAGAAATTCATTGAATATAAACAAGAAATAGAAAAACAAACCGGCTTGAGTATCAAGATGCTTTGATCAGATCGAGGTGGTGAGTATCTCTGTACAGAATTTGCAAACTTCCTAAAAGAGAATGGGATTCTCTCTCAGCTCACTCCACCTTACACACCACCGTACAACGGTGTGTCAGAACGACGGAATAGGACCCTATTTGATATGGTCCGGTCCATGATGAGTGACACTGAGTTACCAGTCTCGTTTAGGGGGGCATGCATTGGAGACTGCAGCGTTTATACTAAACAGGGTTCCAACCAAAACCGTATCTACCACGCCATATAATATATGGCATGGGAAGAGACCATCTCTTAAGAGAATTAAGATTTTGGGTTGCCCGGCCTTTGTTAAAAAGCAGAATCGGGACAAACTCGAGACACGGTCAGTCATATGTAACTTTGTGGGATATCCAAAGAATTCTTATGGATATCTATTCTACCACAAAGAGGAACAAAAAGTGTTTGTTTCTCAGTATGCCACATTCTTAGAAAAAGAGTTTTTCACAGATAAAGATGATGGCAAGGTAGTGGATCTAGAAGAGGTTCTAGAAACACAAACTACAAATGACGATTTGGTTGAACCGACTGTTGCAATAGAAACTGAAGAATCTCGGCCACTCCGTAGGTCTGGTAGGACTTCTCGCCCACCGAAGAGGTACTACGGTTTCCTCATTGATGGTGATGGAGAAGACTGCATCATAGATGATGATGATCCTACCAGTTTTTAGCAAGCTATCACGAGTAAAGACTCTGTGAAGTGGCTGGATGCCATGAGATCTGAAATGGAGTCTATGTACACCAACAAAGTATGGACTTTGGATGTTGTACCCCTGGGGTAAAACCTGTGGGGTGCAAATGGATCTTTAAAAGAAAGATTGGTGTAGATGGGCAGGTAGAGACCTATAAGGCAAGACTTGTAGCGAAGGGTTTTCGTCAAAAACCAGGTTTGAACTATGACGAGGCTTTTTCTCCCGTAGCCATGCTTAAATCCATTCGGATCCTACTTTCTATTGCTGCTCACTACGACTATGAAATCTGGCAAATGGACGTTAAAACCTCATTTCTAAATGGAAATTTAGAAGAATGCATTTATATGGATCAGCCAGAGGGCTTCATCGACAGTGGGAGCAACGGGAAAGCATGTAAATTGCTTAAATCCATATATAGGTTAAAGCAGGAATCACGGAGTTGGAACATCTGTTTCGATGATGTCATCAAAGAGTTTGATTTCATCAAAAATCCAGATGAACCTTGTGTTTATAAGAAGGCTGTAGGGAGAGCTGTCATATTCCTCTTATTGTACGTGGACGACATTCTTCTGATAGGAAATGATATTCCTATGCTACAGTCGGTCAAATCTTTCTTATCACTAAGGTTCTCCATGAAGGACCTGGGTGATGCCAGATACATTCTGGGCATAAGGATCTATAGGGATAGATCCAAAAGGTTATTAGGATTGTCCCAAAACAGGTACATTAACACCATCCTAAAAAGGTTTAGTATGGAAGACACCAAGCGGGGTGCCTTACCCGCTTGCCATGGAGTCACTCTCTCCAAGGACTCTTGCCCAAAGACCGATGAAGAGAGAGCTCGCATGAGTGTTATACCCTATGCTTCGGCAGTAGGATCTATAATGTATGCGATGTTATATACACGCCCAGATGTGGCTTATGCACATAGTATTGTAAGCAGGTATCAATCGAACCCAGGGGAGAATCACTGGACAGCTGTGAAGAACATTCTTAAGTACTTACGAAGGACTAAAGAATTGTTCTTGGTGTATGGTAATGGAGATCTCCAAATGGAGGCCTTTACCGATTCGAGCTTCCAGAGCGATAAGGACGACAGCAAATCTATCTCTGGGTTTGTATTTACCCTCAATGGAGGGGCGGTATGTTGGAAGTGTTCCAAACAAGATATCAGACTCTACGATGGAAGCTGAGTACATTGCTGCCAATGATGCCGCCAAGGAAGCCGTCTGGATGAAGAAGTTCGTCTCGGAGCCAGGAGTAGTTCCAACCATTATTGATCCAATACCTTTGTATTGTGATAATAATGGGGCTATGGCGTTAGCCAAGGAGCCTAGATCCCATCAGCGGTCCAGACACATCCTGAGGCGTTTTCATTTGATCCGGGAGAGTGTAGATCGCCGCGAGATCGAGATTAAGAGAGTAGACACAAAGAATAACGCCGCGGATCCATTCACCAAGGCCCTCCCTCAGCTGCAGCATGAGTGACCTTTTGAGATGTTGGGTATGAGATACGCCAATAACTGGCCGTAGTGCAAGTGGGAGATTGTTGGATATATGTATGCCCTAGAGGCCATTATATAATAGTGGATGTATTTGTACATGTATATATATTCAGTATACATTCTTGCTCGACATGATATTATGCTATCTGGTTTTTCTTTATCTAACATGTTGATTTGATCATGCTTTTATTCATTCATACGTACTGATAAAGCCCTGAGGATATCGGCTTGACTACTGTGATTATGATAGAGATTATACTAGTGGGACATCTGTAGTCTATAAGCATATGCTGGAATGTCCCTAGTCGTAGGTATATCGAGACGGGGAATTGATATACCAGAGTAGACTAGCGTATATGATACTAGACCCATACGATGGGCGATGAATGTTCCCACATTCATCGATGTTTGACATCAAGATCATATACGGGTGCTCTGTGGTGACTTGGAACACTGGACGGACTCACCGAGAACTCCTATATGGAATTATATCTATCGTCGGATAGCAGTTCTCAGGTGACACTGGTACAGGTTACTCTGTAGACACGAGATCGTCATAGAGTCTTGTGTGTTCTCCCACTGTACATTGATTGCCACCCTACCACGGCTCTACTGAGTTGTGCAAACAGGTGGCCGTTGGGTACAGTTCCGAGATACAGGAAGGCAATGAGCGATAGGAGGGGTTTAGTCTCTCCCGGTATTGGGAGTTGATCCTGTGTTGTGCCCGACTGGTTATATCAGTAAGTCCCTGGCCAGGGCTGCTGAGATTTGCTGATAAGTGTTATCAGTAGTTTCTCGATCTGTTATAGACCATTCACCGGCACGACTTATTGAGTTATTGGGGTCGACGTGACCATCCCTAGGATCAATTTGCAGCATATCTAACGAAGAGACCAGACTGTACGGTAGTGTTGTTGTTTTCTTCTGATCGCTCAATACCCGGGTGGCCGTTACGTTTAGCTGACCGCTTGCGGCTTGGGGGTGCTTGATATGATCATCACCCGCAGCCGGCGTATTGATGAGTCTTAGAGTCCCACAAAAAAGTTACCTAGTCCAGGCGAAACGTTGTGGTGCGCGTATGCGATATGCGCATGGACCCGATTAAAATGCATGTATAGGATACCGTATATTGATCGGGTGGCTTGCTTTTGGTGGGGTCATATGTGATATGACCGGATTGGTAAATTAAGTGTTGATTTATCATTTAACCATTAGTTTTCTCACTTGAAAGCTTTTCTTGTACATGATGGATGTATGCATGCATGTATGCTTTCTTTCTTTTAGTTTCATGCACATATGGATGTGCATACATACATACATACATACATACATACATACATACATAAATACATCATCTATCATGGTTGATTACACCTTGAAAATGATGGCAATATAATACTCACACCATGGTTAAACATATGGATTATTATTTAATTTTTTGTTCAAACAAAAGAAATAAAGAAATGGATAATTCATGCTTAGTTTCTACACTCTTCCTTAAACCTAACTATGCTCACCTATTTCTAACCATGGGTTAACCTTCTCTTTGTGATTTAACTCAAATTAAATAATAACTTAAACATTTAACCATGGTTTGAGATAAGAAGAAATAAATATATATACATATATTTTCATTTTTTCTTTTCAAGAGTTATCTTTTTACTCTTGTTAAAAGAAAGCCATCATCTTTTTCCTCATTCACCATTTGCTCTCTAGACTTTTGTAGTGAGCAATATACTCATCAAGTTAGGTTTTTGAAGTGAGAAAAGCCACCACAATATCATTCTACACAAGTTTAGCCCACTTGTTTAGAGTGTTCTCTTCATTTCTTCTTTTGAAAAGTGAAGTTACAAGCTTGGACTAGGAGCTTCGGGTGGATCGTCGTGGACACTAGAAGACTTCAAGAGAACCTTCCTCCAACACTCAAGAGGCCAAAGAGTCTAGCGAAGGGAGCTACAAAGGTTGTAGTCTAGAAACCCTTGTCTTTGTTGCCTTTATTGTTTAGAAACCCTAATTTTCTAGGATAGGTCCTTTGTAAGCTTACTTAGCACCATAAAAATTTGATCTTTGTGACATGTGATGCTTCCAAACTCTACATATGGTGCTAGGTAAACCTAACAGCTTCAGGCTTTATCATTTTCAGGAAATATATATTATGATCGTATGACATAGGATTGAGTCATACATTCGATTTCTGCTCTGTGATGTTTTCTACTCACGAGTTGGCAACTCACCCTATTGTGCCACTGTTTGTTGCAGGTTTTGCCGTGCAGGTTTCCTTGACGGCTTTGCTGGCATATTGCTTCTTCCGGATGATTGCTTTGGTAAGTGGGTTTACTCGCATCGTGACAACCATTGTATTTATTTATATTCAGTTATGTCTAGTAACTCCATCAACCAGACTATATTTTTTCAGACTTAGAAAACCAGTTGTTATTATTTCGACCTTAGAGTCGCGCGTTGTATTATTATAGGTTTTCCTGATGATTTTGAGTTTCCTTTTGAGTTTTGATCCTCGTCCTTCGACGTTGTATATTATATTGCTTGCGTGGTTGTGACCGTCAATTGACAAAAAGCTAGCTCCCGCTTGGGGATGCTTTTATTCATATTATTCATGTTTGTACCCGTTTAGGCCCAGTATTTACAAAGGAGACTCTGCCGAAATTTTCGAGAAAATATGATATTTCTTTTAAATGTTTGAACAAGTTTTCCTTCACTTCTTATTTAAAATGGTTTAGATTTCTGGGCTTTTGGCTTACTTGAATTAGATAGGGTCCTATAAACTTCATATGATTCAAGTGCTAATCACGTTCTATTTCGGGTCGTGACAAAATTGGTATAAAAGCGCAAGGTTAACCTTGGTTCGAGTCTATGTTTGACTATGTGAAGTCTAGGGCGTTTATGTATTCGGAACTTAGGCTTGACCTTACCGAACATAGACTTGGTCGAGGGGGTATTAGACCCGAACTTTCGTTGCATAGGTTGACATTGGTTGATGGAGTAGACGACTTAAGAAGAGTGACATACCGTTTGTATCTTCCGTGGCATACTGACGATACGCTACTCTACTTAAGAACCGTTAGGATGTACATTTTTTTGCACAGTAATATATTCATTCCTATGATCTATCCTCGTCCATATCGATTGGTGGTTTTGTTACCACGATTGCACGGATAGAGAGAGCTGCGGCTAGTGTTGCGGTCAGCATGAGCTCGTCTTGGACGGGGACTGACCAGGGCGTAATTCCGGTGACACATGATTGTATATATCTGTCGTTTTATTGTGTTTTCATGCCATGAGCGTTTGATGGTTTGCTTTTACAAAGATTTCTCGGACGTGCAGATCAGCACCAGAGGATTGGGCCACTGATAGTGGCGGCTAGAATGCGATGACCGTTAAGGCACCGTTATTTTTTATGATTGAGGCACTGTTTAGCGTGTGGACGAATGAGCCAGTTGTTGCTGCGAATGACGAGATATCGCCCCAGATGTTTGGAGCTGTTGCAGCATGAGTTTATACTTAGTGATATGATAGAAGATCACTAGTCACCCAAGGAGGAATGACCGGGACATGTGATTCGTTGCCTATCCCGATGCGAGGTCATCAGATTGATTGATTCCAGCTATAGACAACTTCACGCAGGTACGTTGAGAGTTGATAGAGACAATCGAATGTCAAAAACCCATTTTTTCCAAGTTTAAGGTATTCAGAAAAACATACAAGTAATTCTGTGGACCATCTAGAAGAATGAAACCCTAACTCGATATAATGACCATGAGAACGCTTTGAAACCTTACGGTTTGCAGCAGTTCAGCAGTGCCATTAATGAGGCTTGGTTTTACCCTTCTATGGCTGGTCCATAGGTACTGTGGCATGTACTGGAATACTATTAAACTGTACTCAAGATGTTGAGCTCTTGGGAGATTATGAGACTTTGACAAATCGATCGAAAGGTTCGACGTCATTCGGATATCATGTGATGGGATATATTGCTTGGGAGACTCACGATATGAGTATAGCCATTGGAGCGCAGTCCATGCAGCTACGAAGAGACGAGTCCGAATCAGTCGATATTAGAGAAAAGTGGAGTAAGGGGTTCGTACGAGATCTTGATGAGTTGACATTCCGCTCCGCTGACATCAGAGATGTGATACGCAAGCAAAGGCGATGTACATGGATATATCTTCCAGAAGGAGTCGCGATGAGTATGCTGCCTTTCCGGAACAAGAAATAGATTAGGAAAATGTGATAATTTTTGGGCAGTTCGGCAGGAACGAGATATGGGGGAGACTTCGATAAAACCTTTCTAGAACACTATATGAGAAGATTGGACCCAGGATCGGTCATACTACGCACACCTAGTAGGCCAGAGTTCGGCATCGTCGACGAGACATGTTATGAGCGACCATGATAGTTGGCCAGAGGTCTTCAGAGGATGTGCCAGAGCGGGACGGGTTCCGTCATATTTGATTTCGGTATTTTGGACGATTTATTTGCATGATTGAGATTTTGTGTACCACAGTTGCACCTGAGTTCGATTTGATGTCATTCAAGAGCTTGATTTTGATTTCATACCTATGATATGCATGTGGTTTGAGTTGTGCTTTGTTCATATCATAATTTTGCATTATTATATTCCCCATTCTTATTCATTTTACAAATAAACAGGTTCTTTAGATCCATGTCTTCTACATAGTTGCAGGTTACATATTCTCCGAACAAAAACAGTGAAAAAGATGAAAAGATGATATAAAAGTGAGACTACGACCAACAAATGGAACAATCTTGATCAAGCCTACAGTTTGGAGAATAAACGAAGATCAATGAACAAGTTCACAAAATTCAAAGGCAGTGTAAGATTCAAGAATTTGACATGAAGCAAACAGTAAAAGTCCACGACATTATGCACTGTGGAAATTTTGAAGAAAGTAGAAGACTTTCTGATGAACCAAGTGAAGAAAAGCCAGGAAAAATGCAACAGGAATCAGCCCAAAAGAATACAGCCAACAAGCCCACTTTTTGGCCGCAGAACCGCGGCGAAACAAGGGTTTTGGCCGCGGTTCCTCGGCCATTTGTAGCCCGTGTCGGTACTAAAAAATTCAGAGTAGCGCACGTTGACTAGTCTTCTTATGGCTATACTTGTAATTGCAGATATGACTCGATTGTAACCCTAGGGTTTCTTTGTTCTATAAATAGAAACCCTAAAAACCTTTTTAGGTTATGCCTCTTTTTGTGCCTCATTGTATTTATCAAAATTCAGATTCTGTAAATGCTGGAAGAAAGTGTCAAATAAAAATTAGAGTAAGTTTTCATTTCATTGCCCTAGTTAATTTTATTATCTGCCCTAGTATAGATTTCATTATCTGCCCTAGTTAATTAATATAGAACATGTTATTCAATCCCTTAATGAGTGAGTAGTCTCCTCACTTGTTAGGGTTAGATTTGGGGAAGGCTTGAGAGATGAAGATCTCTCACCCCTTTCTTGCCCGTCACATATTTTCATAGGACTCCATGCATACATACACACCGCTCCCTACGGCACCCTATCCCACGAGGTAGCATTGATACCATAGTATAAAAAACCGGTTGCGTATGTTTTCCATAGAGGTTAGGGTAAGAATTAAGAAAGGAAGGACAAGAACCTAGAGGAAGAAACCTAGTTTCTTCCCGATGGTACTAATCCACTTTATTAATTATTACCATAACACCTAATAGATCTTAATTAGGGCATAGAAAGCGGTGAGGAATATTGACTTTCCAAACTTAACCTAAACCTAACCCTAACAAGATTTTAATCCTAGTCTAGATCAACTTAGTTTTTAGGAATAATCAATCCAACACCGTTTGGAATTAACTCGTTAGAACAATTAGAGAATACACAAAATCCCTGTAGACCGACCCATACTCACCGGCTAGCTATCAAGCGACGCCGTTCTTTATTGCGGTTAACTTAATTCTTTGTAACGCACAAATCAAATGGCGACGTTGTCGGGGATGGCGTAGTATTTTCTTTTTATAATTTCGGGTTAATTGAAGATTGAAAAATCATAAAAACTGAAAAATTAAAAAATATAAAAAATTTATCACTTTGTTATTTTGTGAAGGGTATTTTTTTTTGAATTTTTCAGGACCGAAGAACAAATTCAGATCTGGAAAAATCCAGAGATCGAAACAAAAAACGGCAGATATGAACAACAGAGAAAAATCAAAACAGAGGAACAGAAAATTTTTCGGGAACCGAGCCGCAGAGGGAACCCGCTTCCGCCACAGATAGGTCACTTTGACCGCGCATCTGCGGTCATTTGGGTGACTTCATCATCTACAAAAGCGCTGTAAGTCTCCTCCGTTCTTCTCTGAACCCTCTGACATCTCATCACTTTGCCTGCAGGATTCTTTGCACCAAAAATTTCTCCCCCTTCCAATAATTGATCTTGTGCAGGATTCTTTACACCGCGCAAAATTTTTTTTCCAAGTGTTTGATTGTGTTTACTGCTTTGCATGATTTAAATTGACTTTAAGAGGTTTTTACACCAATCCAGATTGGGTGGGGATTTCATTACCTGTCCCAGGACCCCAAAAATCACATAAGACATATTGCATTGACCATCAGACTAATTAAAAAAGATTAGACTTAGCCCTAAGGACTTCGCGCTCAATAGGACAAAGGAATAGTTGTAGGCATCGACCGTTGATCCTAACCTGATTTTGTGGTACCTAGGCTAGACAGGTAGGGAGATGTAACTTTAAAAGGCCCGTCTCACGGTGATTCGTGAGCGGATCCCTCCTCTCTACTTGTGCTTACCTAGCCACAATTGGCGGTGAAGAGGCTATTTGAGGTCCTACTTCTTGCACATTGGAACAGTTAGGAGCTGTCTAGTTGACCTAGGTGACCCTAGATCTAGGCTTGATTGTACATTTGTGATTGATTGAACGTGTGTCTTCGCCATTTATTGAAAATCTTTTTGCAAAAAGCTCTATAGAAAAACACAAAATGGAAAAAAAATTTACAAAAAAGACTTGCAAATTTTGTCACTAAGAAATCCATTGCACCCCACTCACACCCGCATTCTTTTTTTCTCCTTTCTTACATCATGGGTACCCTACCTCACAAAACTCTTGCCAAACTTTGGTATCCTGAACCAAACATTGCTTCCTGCGCGAATTGTTTTGGTCGAATTACGGACGACCCCTCCATATCCAAAATTTCTTTGAAAGATCGAATAGAAGCGTCTAGAAGAAACAATTCGACTCTGCAATCAACTTTGTATCAACCATTTCAACCCTCACCACCTTCTTATGTTGATACTCCTTTTTCGAGTCCTGTTGCAACTCCGAAACCCATGTCTATAACTGAACATATTGAACAATCTCGTAACCGATCTTTCATTTCCCTCAACACTTGTAGTTCTTGGGATCAACAAGTCCATTCACCTTTTTATCCAAATGATTATCTTACTTCTGTCCAACCATTCCCTACCAGTCCTACCCGACTTTCACACCTTCCCTAGACATTTCTTTTACACAAACATTTGGGAGTTTCCAGTATCCAAACAAATTTGAATCTTTTACTAAAACCTCTTCACAACCCATGTCTATTCTAGAACAATCGCTGGAATCTTATATTGTAGCGACAAACAAACAGATGAGGAATTTGGATGCGTCCATTGTCGCCCTTATTTCATCAAGCCAACCTAATGAACCGGTAGCTAGTTTCCAACTAGCTCAAAATCTTCCAATGTATAATGAAGCGGTTGGACAGAGTAAGAATTTGAGTGGAGACAGTGAGCTGTACACCCTTCCAAATCAAACCTACCCATTACCAACTGAATCCCATAATTCCAGTTTTCAAACAAGTGTCCAAAATGATTCACCAGTTAAAAATAAAACATTTAATGAGTTGTGCGACTTTGTAGTGCTTGATTTGCCAGATTGTGAAAGTCCTCTTTCGAGTGAAACCACACCTAATCTTTTTGAACTTTACACCTCCAATCTAGAACCTGAATTGATAAATATCCATGCTTTTGATGAGGTGTCTGAAAAAATTAATTTTCAATTGATTGAGGATATTGAAGCCGGAAATATTTTGGATGATGAACATGTAGATTTGACTGAACTTTTATCTCCAATTCATCATCCTGAGTCATTAAGTGTTTCTCCCGAACTTCATATGCGTCTTGATTTTGATGTTAATGGCATGGTTAAGATAACTTTTGAGGAGAATTATGAGGATAGTATTGAGGAGAGTATTGAGGATAGTATTGAGGATGAACCATTTTTGTTTGATGTGTCGGAGTTTCCAATTCATCCACTTGAACCTTTAACTGTTATAGTTCCTAAATCACCCCCTCCTTTCCATCATTTCGACCACGCAAAAGATCACACAGGAGGACTGTGAGTTTGAAAAATTTATGTTCGATCACAGCAGTTTGGACGCCACTAGTGCGTTCCTCCTTGAATCTGACACTCTTCCCACAACTGATATTGATTGATCTCAAAGAATATTTTTAAGCGCAATCAAGAACGGCGTCGCTTGGTAGCTAGTCGGTGAGTACGGGTCGGTCCACAGAGATTTTGTGTATTTCCTAATTGTTCTAACGAGTTAATTCCGATTGTTGTCGGATTGATTAAATCTAAAAACTAAGATTGATCTACACTAGGAATAGAATCTTGCTAGGGTTAGATTTAGGTTAAGTTTGAAAATGCAAAGAATTCCCGCCGCTTTCAACACCCAAATTAAGATCTATATGGTGTTATGGTAACAATTAATAAAATGGACTAGTTCCATCGGGAAGAAACGGTGTTTCTTCCTCTAGGTTCTTATCCTTCCTTTCTTATTTCTTACCCTAACCACCATGGAAAACACGCTCAACCAGTCCTAAATACTATGGTATCACCGCTACCTCGTGGGATAAGGTGCCCTAGGGAGCGATGAGTGCATTCAAGCATGGAGTCCTATAAAAACGTGTGATGGGTAAGAAAGGAGTGAGAGATCTTCATCTCTCAACCCTTCCCCAAATCTAACCCTAACAAGAGAGGGGACTACTCGCTCATTAGGGAATTGAAAAACATTTATAACTATCTAACTAGGGCAGATAATAAAGATCTATGCTAGGACAAGAAAGAAATTAGCTAGGGCAGATAATAAAATTAACTAGAGCAAGAAATTGAAAACTTACTCTAATTTGATACTCTCTTCATTCATTGCAGAAAATTACAGATCAGAATTTTAGATATAAAATGAGGCACAAGAAGAGGCATGATCTAAAACAGGTTTTTAGGGTTCTATTTATAGATTAATAGAAACCCTGGGTTACAATCACTTCATATCTGTTTTTACAATTTTACCCCCTAAGAAACCCAAAAAATGCACCGACGCACCGACACGAGGAACACGTGCCGGCACGTGCGACACGTGGCCGCGGAACCATAGCCAGAACCCACGTTTGGCCGCGGATCCACGGCCATATAGGGTCTTCATGAGCTTCTTTTTCCTGGGGTTATTCTGTTGCATTATTACTTCTATTTTCTTTAGTTTGTTCTTCTGAATGTCTTCTGGTTCTCTTCCAGATCTCTACAGTGAATAATTGTAGTGGGCTTTTACCGTTGCTTCGTGATGAAGTCTTGAACCTTGCGCTGCCTTTGTACTCTGTGAACTTATTTATTAATCTTCGTTTATTCCCTAAAATGTAGGCTTGATCAAGATTCTTCCATTCGTTGGTCGTAGTCTCACTTTTGTATCGTCTTTTCATCTTTTTCTCTGTTTTTGTTCCGAGAACCTGTAACCTGCAACTAAGTAGCGGACATGGGTCAAAAGCACCTATTTTTTTATAAAATGATTAGGAATGGGGAATATAATAATGCAATATTATTATATGAACAAATATCCCCAAACTTATTTTTTGTTCGTCCTCGAGCAAACATAGTTTTAATCTCCACAAAATCCTAACCTCACTTTCGCAGGGAATCGCGAATGCACTGAGCTCGTGCAACAAGCCATTAAACCTCTAGGTGTCCCTAGTAAGAAAAGTGTTGTCTTCTGAGGGTTTTCAGCAGATACTAGCCACAAAATCCTATCAATTAGGCCCATTGACTATTATTCTCCAATTAGGTTTTCCAACAAGAAATTCTATTATCTTCGACTCATAAATCATCCACCCGTATTGTTCATGCTTCCTTATCATTTAACTTAAGATTGTCTATGTTCTGTAGACTTACTTAGCTTTTAGCATCTTTTAAGCTTTCCTTCTAGGGTTCTATCTCAACATAGGGATTTTTATCATCTCTACTAAAGATACAAGTCCTATTCTTCATTCCTATCTCTTATCTAAACCCTAATCACATACCCCTACGTATGTGTATAGATCACCCCTACACTTAGAAATTCAAATCAAGCTATCATACTCTAGTCCGTTGTCCAAAGCACTTCTTAATTGCTGAATTTTTAGATGAATTTCGCTCACACATCCTTCATGCGACCGTTAATACTTCTTGAGGTACCAACAACCGATTACAAGATGTGTTTCCAAATTAAGGCGTAATTCCTAGTCTTGTAATCCCTAAGGCTTTTAGCTGTGACTCCGAAACCAGTTGGTCTAAGGCACTAGGTGATGAAGCACTCTCGCTAAATATTTTTCTATTCTTGCAGCCTTAAGTAATCAAAAAAACCATTGTTCATTTTATTTTTTATTATATCTTTATTCACACTTGAATTTTTATTTTATTTTTTTCGTACTAAAGACTTTAGACAAGTGTATTTCAAGGTCTCTCCTACTATTCCAAGTTTCAAGGTTTTTGTTTCTGCAATTTGTAGGGTATACATTTTCAGAATTTATACTTAAGCTAGGAATTATTTTTCAAACTTATACTTTAATAAAGATATCAATAGTTTTCACTTGTTTTAACTTAGCCTAAGAAGTCAACTCGAAATTTGCCTATTTCTAAATAAACTACAAAGACATATATTTTCTACTGTTAAATTTTACGAAAGTGTCTTTTTAAGGTTTTTAATTTACTAAGTCAAGGATCTAGTTGTTCTTAGCTAGTTAACCTTCTTGTCAAACTCAGGTCAGTTTTTTTGCCAACATTGAATGTTTTTATAATTTTTGGAATTTTTCGATTTTTTCAATTTTTATGGGTTTTAAAATAAGTATGTGAATGCAAGAATATACACATGAATGCGAAGGAAGAAGGATTACCGAGCACACCCCCAAACATAAACTTGACAGTGTCCTCACTGTCAGGTTATACCAAGAGGGTCAAAATGTCGGCACTCCCCTGTTTATTTATTTATAATTTTTTTATTGTTAAAAGAAAAACAAAATATATATACAACAATGTTCACCCCAAACTTAAGTGAAACAGCGTTTCCACTGTTTTTAAGAGTTAAAGTTCAGAGTTAGGGAGGAGAAAAATCAAACTATACAAGGCCTTACACAGACCAAAGGATAGATCCAACCATTCAAAAATTCTATTGTGATAATGATAGGGTTGGTGGATTAATGGAGTGTAGAGAATGTAGTTGAGAAACACATGAGACCGTATGGGAGGAAGAGTGGAATATGGTCTCGGAGGAGCAGAAGAATGGCGGAAGAGAGAAACAAGTGTAGCACGAACTTGAGGGTGTAAATTGAGTGAATAAATTAGCACAATTTGTGATGATTGATGTGTTAAAAACGATTGTCCTAATCTATCAACCCGTCGAGAAATGGAGTCAAATTCCTCAAAATTCGTGAGAAAACATGGGTACGTTGAACTTGGTAAACCAAACATTGAAAGTGGAAGCATGACGAATTCTTTCTTGGTCGAAACGATAGGAAGGATGAAAGGGAGTGATTTAGGGATAGGCTTAATCTCACATAAGTAATCTGTCTCGAACTCAAAGGATTCCATCAATGGTTCGAAATGACTGTAAGAAACCGAGTTTGATAGTTCAACTAACTCATCTGAAAATTCAAAGGACTCAAACTCGGGCGGTGAGTCTTCAACATCATCCGAAAAAGTGAAACACTCGTAATCGTTATCGGCTGTGAGAAGACTGTCAGATTCAAGGAGGAATGCACTAGTGGCGTCAAATGTGCTGTCATTGAACAAAAAAATTTCAAACTCACAATCCTCCTGCATGATCTTTTGCGTGGTCGGAACGATGGAAAGGATGGAGGGTGATTTAGGAAGTATAACAGTTAAAGGTTCAGGAGGATGAATTGGAAAATCCGACACATCAAACAAAAATGGTTCATTCTCAATACCATCCTCAATACTATCCTCATAATTCTCCTCAAAGATTATCTCATCCATGCAATTATCATCAAAATCAAGACGCATATGAGGTTCGGGAGAAACATTTAAAGACTTGAGATGATGAATTGGAGATAAAATTTCAGTCAAATCTATAGGTTCATCATCCATAATATTCCCGGCGTCAATATCCTCAATCAAGTGAAAATCCATTTTTTCAGTCACCTCATCAAAAGCATGGACATTAATCAATTTAGGTTCTAGATTGGAGGTGTAGGGGTCAAAAGGATTGGTGATGGTTTCACTCGAAAGGGACCCTTCACAATCTGGCAAATCAAGCACTACAAAGTCGCACAACTCATTAAATATTTTATTTGGAATGTTTGATATACATTCAAAACTGGAGTTGTGGTATTCAATTGGGTATGGGTAGGTTTGATTTGAAAGGATGTATAACTCACTTTCTCCACTCAAATTTTCACTCTGTCCAACCGCCACATCATACATTGGAATTTTTGGAGCTTGTTAGAAACTAACTACTGGGTCACTAGGTTGCATATGGGCGGCCACGGACGAATCCAGATTCCTCATCATTTGGTTTGTTGCTACAATATAAGCTTCCAACGACTGTTCCAGACTAGACATTGATTGTGAAGGGGTTTCAGTAAAAGATTCAAAATTGCTTGGATTTTAGAAACTCCCAAATGACTGTGTAAAGGCAATGTCTAGGGAAGTTGTGAAAGTTGGGTAGGACTGGTAGGAATTGAATGGTTGGACAGGAGTAGGATCAACATTTGGATAAAAGGTGAATGGACTTGGTTATCCCAAGAACTGGAAGTGTTGAAAGGAGTGAAAGATCGGTTGTGAGAATGATCAATTTGATCAGCAATAAACATGGGTTTCGGAGTTACAACAGGACTCGAAAAAGGAGTATCAACGTAAGAAGGTTGTGAAGGTTGAAATGGTTGATACAAAGTGGATTGCACAGTCAAACTGTTTCTCCTAGACGCTTCTATTCGATCTTTCAATGAAATTTTGGGCATGGATTGGTCGTCCGTAATTCGACCAAAACAATTCGCGTAAGAAGCAATGTTTGATTGGGGATGCAAAAGTTCGGCAAGAGTTTTAAGAGGTGGAGTACCCATGATGTAAGAAAGAGAAGAAAAAGAATGTGGGTGGAAGTGAGGCGCACAGATTTCATAGCGACAAAATTTTGCAAGTTTTTATAAAAAAAAATTCTTTGTGTTTTTTTTATTGAGCTTTTTGCAAAAAGATTTTCAATAAAAGGCTTATACACACGTTCAATCAACCATAAATGCACAATCAGGCCTAGATCTAGGGTCACCTAGGTCAGCTAGACAGCTCCTAACTGCTCCAAAGGGCAAGAAGTAGGACCTCAAACCATCTGTTCACCAGCAATTGTAGCCAGGTAAGCACAAGTAGATAGAGGAGAGATCCACTAACGACTCACCGTGAGACGGGACTTTTAAAGTTACCTCTCCCTACCTGTCTAGCCTAGGCACCACAAAGTCAGGTTAGAATCAACGGTCGAAGCCTACAACTATTCCTTTGTCCTATTGAGCGCGAAGTCCTTAGGGATGAGTCTAATTCTTTTTTAATTAGATTTATGGTCAATGCAATATACCTTATGTGATTTTTGGGGTCCTGGGAAGGGTAATGAAATCCCCACCCAATCTGGATTGGTGTAAAAGCCCCTTAAAGTCAAATTAAATTATGTAAAGCAGTAAACACAATCAAACACTTGCAAACAAATTTTTTAAGCGCGGTGCAAAGAATCCTGCACAAGATCAAGTTATTGAAGGCGGAGAGATTATTTTAGCGCAAAGAATCCTGCAGGCAAATTTACAGAGGAGATATCAGGGGGTTCAGAAGAAGGACAAAGGAAGCTTACAGAGAAAATTCCCTTTGCTGACGTCACCACCTCACCGTTGATGTGTGGTTAAAAGCGCCAAAGCGCGGAGGTTCCACGGCCTTCTAGACTGATCGGTTACCTAGATTTTTTTTTATATGATGATGTCACCAGAGCACCGTGCTTCCGCGGTCGGTGTAGGGGTACTGTGGCGGTTCCGCGGCCTTCTGGATGGTTCTAGTCCCTATATTTTTTTCTTCTCCTCTGTACTGATTTTTCTCTATTGTTCAGATCTAGGGTTTTCTGTTTTGATCTCTGGATATTTCCAAATCTGAATTTGTTCTTCGATCCTGCACAATTCAAACAAACATACCCTTCACAAAATAACAAGATGATAAGAAATTTTAAATTTTTTTTATTTTTCAGTTTTTATGATTTTTCTATTTTATATTTACCCGAAATTACAAAAAGAAAATAACACGCCATCCCCGGCAATGGCGCCATTTGATTGATCTCAAAGAATATTTATAACCGCAATCATGAACGGCGTCACTTGGTAGCTAGCCAGTGAGTACGGGTCGGTCCACTGGGAATTTTTGTATTTTCTAATTGTTCTAACAAGTTAATTCCGATTTTTGTCGGATTGATTAAATCTAAAAACTAAGATTGATCTACACTAGGACTAGAATCTTGCTAGGGTTCGGTTTAGGTTCAGTTTGGAAATGCAAAGATTTTCTACCGCTTTCAATACCCAAATTCAGATCTATGATGTGTTATTGTAACAACTAATAATGTGGATTAGTTCCATCGGGAAGAAACGGTGTTTCTTTCTCTAGGTTCTTGTCCTTCCTTTCTTAATTCTTACCCAAATCTATATGGAAAACACGCTCAACCGGTCCTTTATACTACGGTATCACCGCTACCTCGTGGTATAGGGTGCCGTAGGGAGCGGTGAGTCCATGCATGCATGGAGTCCTATAAAAACGTGTGATGGGCAAGAAAGGGATGAGAGATATTCATCACTCAAGCCTTCCCCAAATCTAACCCTAACAAGCGAGGAGACTACTCGCTCATTAGGGAATTTAAAAACATTTATAACTATCTAACTAAGGCAGATAATAAAGATCTATGCTAGGGCAAGAAAGAAATTACCTAGGAAAGATAATAAAATTAACTAGGGCAAGAATTGAAAACTTACTCTAATTTGATGCTCTCTTCATTCATTGCAGAAAATTACAGATATGAATTTTAAATACAAAATGAGGCACAAGAAAAGACATGATCTAAAACAGCTTTTTAGGGTTCTATTTATACATTCATCGGAACCCTAGGTTACAATCGCGTCATATCTGTTTTTACAATTTTACCCCCTAAGAAACCTAAAAAATGCACTGATGCACCGACACGAGGAACACGTGCCGGCATGTGCGACACGTGGCCGTAGAACCGTGGCCAGAACCTACGTTTGGCCGCAGATCCATGGCCATTTAGGGTCTTCATGAGCTTCTTTTTCCTGGGGTTGATCTGTTTCATTATTACTTCTATATTCTTTAGTTTGTTCTTCTGAATCCTCTGCTTCTCTTCAAGATATCCACAGTGAATAATTGTAGTGGACTTTTACCGTTGCTTCGTGACGAAGTCTTGAAACTTGCGCTGCCTTTGTACTTTGTGAACTTATTTATTGATCTTCATTTATTCCCCAAAATGTTGGCTTGATCAAGATTCTTCCATTCGTTGGTCGTAGTCTTACTTTTGTATCGTCTTTTTATCCTTTTCACTGTTTTGTTCCGAGAACCTGTAACCTGCAACTAAGTAGCAGACATGGGTCAAAAGAACCTGTTTATTTGTAAAATGACTAGGAATGGGGAATATAATAATGCAATATTATGATATGAACATATATCGATTACGAGTGTTTCACTTTTTCGGACGATTTTGAAGACTCACCGCCTGAGTTTGAATCCTTTGAATTTTCAGATGAGTTAGTTGAATCATCAGACTCGGTTGCTTACAGTCATTTCGAACCCTTGATGGAATCTTTCGAGTTCAAGACATTTTACTTAGGTGAGAATAACACTATCCCTAAATCACTCCCCTTCGTTCTTTCTATCGTTTCGACCGCGCAAGAATCCGTCGCGTTTCCATTTTTGGATAGTTTACCAAGCTCAACGTACCCATATTTTCTTACGAATCATGAGGGATTTGACCCCATTTCTCGACGGGTTGATTGATTAGCACAATCGCTTTTAACACATCGGTCATCACAAGTTATGCTAATTTATTCACTCAATTTACACCCTTAAGTTCGTATTACACTTCTTTCTCACTTCCGCCATTCTCCTCCTCCACCGAGACCGTATTCCATTTCTATCTCCACATGGTCTCATGTGCTTTTCATTTCTTTTCTTTACACTCCATTCTTTCACCAACTCTACTATTATCACGATAAGATTTTTGAATGGTTGGTCCTAACTTTTAGCCTGTGTAAGGCCATGTATAGTTTGATTTTTCTCCTCCCTAACTCTGAAATTTAACGCTTAAACAGTAGAAACACTGTTTCACTTATGTTTGGGGGGGGGCCTTGTTGTACATATATATATTTTTGTTTTTTAACAATAGAAAAATTATAAATAAATAAACATGGGAGAGCCGACATTTTGACCATCTTGGTGTGGCATGACAGTGAGGACACTGTGAAGTTTAAGTTTAGGGGTATGCTTGGTAAGCTTTCTTCCTTCGCATTCATGTGTATATTCTTGCATTTGCATACTTATTTTAAAATCCATAAAAATTGAAAATTTGAAAAATTATAAAAATTAAAACATTCAATTTTGGGTTTAATTGACTTGAGTTTGACAAATAGGTTAACTAGCAAAGAACAACTAGATGTTAGACTTAGTAAATTAAAAACACTAAAAATAACCTTTCTTAAAATTTAACGATAGAAATTATACGTCTTTATACTTTATTTAGAAATAGGCAAATTTTGAGTTCACTTCTTAGGCTAAGTCAAAATAAGGGAAGAATATTGATATTTTTATTAAAATATAAGTTTGAAAAATAATTTCTCAGCTTAAGTCTAAATTCTAAAAATATATGCCCTACAAATTGCACAAACACGAACCTTGAAACTTGAAATAGTAGAAGAGATCTTGAAATGCTCTTGTTTAAAGTCCTTAGTACGAAGAACAAATAGAAACAATACAGGTGTGAATAAAGAGATAAAAAAATGAACACTGGTTTTTGTAATTACTTAGGGACGCAATAATAGGAAAAATATTTAGCGATGGTGCTTCATCACCCAGTTTCTTAGACCAATTGGTTTGGGAGTCACTGTGATAAGCCTTAGGTGTTACAAGATTAGGAATTACGCATTATTGTGCAAGCATATTTTGTAATCGGTCGTTGGTACCACAAGAAGTATTAACTGTTGCAATAAGAATGTGTGAGCAAATTTCATCTAAAAATTCACCAATTCAAAAGTACTTTGGACGATGGAAAAAAGTATAATAGCTTGATTTGAATTTCCAAGTGTAGGGGTGATATACACACATACGTAGGGGTATGTGATTGGGGCTTAGATAAGAGATAGGAATGAAGAATATGATTTATATCTTTAACAGAGACGATAAAAATTCCTAAGTTGAGATAGGACCCTAGAAGGAAAACATAAAAGATTCTAAAAGCTAAGTAAATTTACAAGAACATATATAATCTAAAATTAAATAATAAGGAAGCATGAAAAATACGGGTGGATAATTTCTGAATCAAAGATAATAGAGTTTCTTGTTAGAAGATCTAATTGGAGAATAAAAGCCAATGGGCCTAATTGATAGGGATTTTGTGGGTAGTATCTGCTGAAAACCCTCAGGAGACAACACTCCTCCTACTAGGGACACCTAGAGGTTTAATGACTTGTTACACGAGCTCAGTACAATCGCGTTTCCCTGTGAAAGTGAGACTAGGTCTTTTTCGAGAATAAAACTAGTTTTGCTTGTGGACGAGCAAAAGATAAGTTTGGGGGTATTTGTTCATATCATAATTTTGCATTATTATATTCCTCATTCTTATTCATTTTACAAATAAACAGGTGCTTTTGATCCATGTCTGCTACATAGCTGCAGGTTACAGGTTCTCGGAACAAAAACAGTGAAAAAGATGAATAGATGATACAAAAGTGAGACTACGACCAACATATGGAAGAATTTTGATCAAGCCTACAGTTTAAAGAATAAACGAAGATCAATGAACAAGTTCACAAAGTATAAAGCCAGCGCAAAATTCAAGACTTTGACATGAAGCAAACGGTAAAAGTCCACGACATTATACACTGTGGAAATCTGGAAGAAACTAGAAGACATTCTGACGAACCAAGTGAAGAAAAATGCAACAGGAATCAGCCCAAAAGAACACAGCCCACAAGCCCTCTTTTTTGCCGTGGAACCGCGGCCAAACATGGGTTTTGGCAGCGGTTCCGCGGCTGTATGTTGCCCATGTCGGTGCTAAAAAATTCAGAGTAGCGCGCGTTGACTAGTCTTGTTATGGGTATACTTGTAATTACAGCTATGAGTCGATTGTATCCCTAGGGTTTCTATATTCTATAAATAGAAACCCTAAAATCTTTTTTTAGGTTATGTCTCTTCTTGTGCCTCATTGTATTTATCAAAATTCAGATCCTGCAAACGTTGGAAGAAAGCATCAAATAAAAATTAGAGTAAGTTTTCTTTTCATTGCCGTAGTTAATTTTATTATCTGCCCTAGTATAGATTTCATTATCTGCCATAGTTAATTAGTTTAGAACATGTTATTCAATTCCCTAATGAGTGAGTAGTCTCCTCACTTGTTAGGGTTAGATTTGGGGAAGGCTTGAGAGATGAAGATCTCTCACCCCTTTCTTGTCCGTCACATATTTTTATAGTACTCGATGCAAACATACACACACCGCTCCCTACGGCACCCTATCTCACGAGGTAGCGGTGATACCTGTATAAAAGATCGGTTGTGTATGTTTTCCATGGAGATTTGGTTAAGAATTAAGAAAGGAAGGACAAGAACCTAGAGGAAGAAACCTAGTTTCTCGATGGTACTAATCCACTTTATTAATTATTACCATAACACCTAATAGATCTTAATTAGGGCATAGAAAGCGGAAAGGAATATTGACTTTCCAAACTTAACCTAAACCTAACCTGAGCAAGATTTTAATCCTAGTCCAGATCAACATAGCTTATAGGAATAATGAATCCAACGCCGTTTGGAATTAACTCGTTAGAACAATTAGAGAATACAAAAAATCCCTGTAGACCGACCCGTACTCACCGGTTAGCTACTGATTTTATCTCAAAAACTATCTATTAACCGCAATTAAGAATGGCGTCGCATGAAGATAGCCGGTGAGTACGGGTCGGTCCACAGGGATGTTGTGAATCTCTTAATCGCACTAACGAGTTAATCCGAAGGGTGTTCGGATTGGTTATTAAATCTAAAAACCTAAATTATTCTATCTAAGATTATCTAGATCTAGTCTTGCTAGGGTTAGGTTTAGGGATGGTTTGGAAATGCAATTAAACCTGAACGCTTTCAATACCCGAATGAAGATCTATGAGGAGTTATGGTAATTATCAATAAAAGGGATTAGATTCATTCGGAAAAGTTTTCCTTCCTCCACGTTCTTGTCCTTCCTTAAGAGATCTTTACCCTAACCTCCATGGAAAACGCGCGCAACCGGGCTTTTACACTACGGTATCACCGCTACCTCGAGGGATAGGGTGCCGTAGGGCGCGGTGTGTGCGTGTATGCATGGAGTCTTATTGAAAATATGTGATGGATAAGAAAGGGATGAGATATCTTCTCTCTCAAAATCCTTCCCCAAAGCTAACTCTAAACAATTTCCTAGGGCATGGAATTAAATCTACCTAGTGTAAAGAATTGAAATCTAAACTAGAGTGAGCAATTAAATCTACTTACAGATGCATTTCTCCAATCATCAATGCAGGGTTGTCAGATCTGAATTTCTGAATTGAAGAGAGCCACCTATGCTCTCCATAAAGTATTCTGGAATTTATTATTAAAAGGAGGCATAGGGAGGCATAAGATTTACAATCTTTATATTTCCTATTTATAGAGAATTGGAAACCCTAGTTTACATTTTGAACCGCATGTCTAAATTTACAAAAATATCCCTAGGTTGACTAGTCAGCGCCGCGCATGGGAATTGGTAAAATTTTCTGCCACTAAATGCTTAAGCCTGCCGTGGAACCGCGGCCCAAGGCCCTGTTTGGCCACGGTTCCACGGTCAACAAGGAGGATTGGGCTTTGAGCTTTCTGCTATAGCTTCAGGATCTTTTGGGCTTCAATATTCTGTGGTTCTTTTCTCAATTGGGCTTCTACATTGGTTCCAGATCTCCAGTGAACAAATTGCAATGGACTTGTAACCGTTCGCTTTGTCATCTTGGATCTTGCGTAGCCTTGTACTTTGTAAATTTTATCTTTGATGTAGGCTTGATCAAGAGTCTTTTGTTTGTTAGTCAAAGTCCACTTTTGCATTGTCTTTTCACTGTTTTCACTGTTTTCTGTCCAAGAACCTGTAACCTGTAACATGTAACAGACATGCGTCAAAAGTACCTGTTTATTTATAAAAAGAATAAGAATGGGGAATATAATAATACAATATTATGGTGTGAACAAATACCCCCAAACTTATCTTTTGCTCGTCCTCGAGCAAACATATTTTTATTCACTAGAATCCTAACCGCCCTTTCGCAGGGAAATACGATTGCACTGAGAACGTGCAATAAGCCGTTAAACCTCTAGGTGTCCCTAGGAGGAGGAGTGTTGTCTCCTGAAGGTTTTCAGCGGATACTACCCATAAAATCCTATCAACTCGGCCCATTGACTTTTGTTCTCCAATTAGGGTTTCTAACAAGGAATTCTATTATCTTCTACTTGTAAATTATCCACCCATATTCTTCACGCTCATCATTTAACTTAAGATTATATATGTGTTCTATAGACTTACTTAGCTTTCGGCATCTCTAAGTTTTCCTTCTAGGGTTCCATCTGAACTTAGGAATTTTTATCAACCCTTACTAAAGATACAAGTTCTATTCTTCACTCCTTTCTCTCATCTAAACTCCAATCACATACCCTCTACGTGTGTGTTTAAATCACCCCTACACTTGGAAATTCAAATCAAGCAATCATGCCCTTGTCCATTGTCCAAAGTACTTATTAGTAGGTGAATTTTTAATTGAATTTTGCTTACACATCCTTCATGCGACCGTTAATACTCCTTGAGCTACCAACAACCGATTATAAGATGTGTTTGCACTTTAAAACATAATTCCTAGTCTTGCAACACCTAAGGCATTTAGCTGTGATTCCCAAACCAGTTGGTCTAAGGCACTAGGTGATGAAGCACCCTCGCTAAATATTTTTCTATTTTTTTGCAGCCTTAAGTAATCACAAAAACCAGTGTTCTGAATCTAGACTTAAGCTAGGAACTATTTTTCAAATTTATACTCTAATAAGAACATCAATACTTTTCCTTTGTTTCCACTTAGCCCAAGAAGTGAATCCAAAATTTGCCTATTTCTAAATAAACCACAAAGATATATACTTTCTACCATTAAACTTTAAGAAAAGTTATTTTTAGGGTTTTTAATTTACTAAGTCTAAGATCTAGTCGTTCCTAGCCAGTTAACCTATTTGTCAAACTTAAATCAAATATGCCAAAATTGAATACAATAATTTTTATAATTTTTGAAAATTTTCAATTTTTATGGGTTTCAAAATAAGTATGCAAATGCAAAAATATGTACAAATGAATGCGAAGGAAGAAGACGTACAGAGCATACCCCCAAACTTGAACTTGACAATGTCCTCACTGTCATACTAAACCAAGAGGGTCAAAATGTCGGCACTCCGCTGTTTATTTATTTACAACTTTTTTTTTGCATTTTAATTTTTTATTGTTAAAAAAAACAAAAAATATAAATACAACAAGATTCCCCCCAAACTTAAGCTTGGCCTTACACAAGCGAAAAGTTAGCACCAACCATTCAAAAATCCTATCGTGGTAATGGTATAGTTGGTGCAAGAATGGGATGGAATTTAAAGAGATGAGAAGCAAACGAGACCGTGTGGAAAGAATAATGGAAGATGGTCTCGGCGGAGGAGAAGAATGGCGGAAAGAAGAAAGAAGTGGAGTACGATCTTGAGGGTGTAAATTGAGTGAATAAATTAGCGCAATTTGTGATGACCGATGTGTTAAAAGCGATTGCGCTAACCTATCAACCCGTCGAGAAATGGGGTCAAATCCCTCAAGATTCGCAAGAAAACATGGGTACGCCGAACTTGGTATAGGAGATGAAAGCGTAACGGTCATATGTACGGCCAGGACAATAGGAAGGACGAAAGGAAGTGAATTAGGGATAATATCATTCTCACCGTAGTAACCTGTCTCGAACTTGAAAGATTCCATTAATGGTTCGAAACAACTGTAAACAACTGAGTCTTATGGTTCAACTAACTAATCTGAAAATTTAAAGGACTCAAACTCGGGCGGTGAGTCCTCAATATCGTCCGAAAAAGTGAAACACTCGTACATGTTATCGGCTGTGAGAACTGTGTCGGATTTAGAAGAAAATTTTTCAAGTTCACAGTCATCAAGCGTGGTCGGAACGATGGAAAGGAGGGAGGGTGATATAACAGTCAAAGGTTCAGGAGGATGAATTGGAAAATCAGACACATCAAAAAAAAATGGTTCAACCTCAATATGATCCTCAAAACTCTCCTTAATACTATCCTCATAATTTTCCTCAATATTTAACTCATCCATGCCATTATCATCAAAATCAAGACGCATATGAAGTTCGGGAGAAACATCTAATGACTCGGGATGATGTGTTGAACATAAAATTTCAATCAAATCGATAGGTTCATCATCTGAAATATTCCCGGCATCTATATCCTCAATCAAGTGAAAATCAATTTCTTTAGACACCTCATCAAAGGCATCGATATTTATCGATTTAGGTTCTATAGTTGAGGTGTAAAGGTCAAATGGATTAATTGTGGTTTCACTCGAAAGGGGTTCTTCACAATCTGGCAAATCAAAAACTACAAAGTCACACAACTCGTCTTTATTTTCAATTAGTGAAATATTTGATGGAAAACAGGAGTTGTGGGTTTCAATTGGATAAGGGTAGGTTTTATTTGGAAATGTGTAGAACTCACTCGCTCCACTCAAATTCTCACTTTGTCCAACCGCCTCCTCATACATTGAAAAATTTGAAGCTAGTTGGAAACTAGCTACCGGGTCGGTAGGTTGTATAAGGGCGGCTAAGAACGCTTCCATATTCCTAGTCATTTTATTGGTTGCTGCAATGTACGCCTCCAACGACTCTTCCAAACTAGACTTAGGTGGTGAGGGGGTTTCGGTAAAAGATTCAAAATGGTGTGGATATGCAAAACTCCCAACAGGCTGTGTAGAAACAGTGTCTAATGAAGGTGGGAAGGTCGGGTAGGACTGGTAGGAAGTGGATGGTTGGGCAGGGGTAGGAACAACATGTGGATAACAAGGTGAATAGTCTTGTTGATCCCTTGAACTTGATGAGTGGAGAGGGGTAAAAGATCGGCTGCGAGATTAAGCAATATGCTCAGCAATGGACATCGGCTTAGGAGTGACAGAAGGACTTGAAAATATGGTATCAACATATGGAGGTGGTAAATGTTGACTTGGTTGACACAAAGTGGGTTGAAAAGTCAAACTGTTTCTCCTAGACGCCTCTATTTGATCTTTCAAAGATTTTTTAGGTAAGGAAGGATCGTCTTTAAATTGACCGAACAAATTGACGTATGACGCAAGATTAGGTTCGGGATACCAAAGTTCGGCTAATGATTTATTATGTGGGGTACCCATGTTAGAAGAAGGGGAAAAGAAAGAAAGTTTGTTGATGGTCGTACAAGGATTTATTTGCGACAAAATTTGCAAGTTTTATAAAAAAAAATTCCTTTTTCTTTTTCTCTTTATTTGGAAATTGTTATAAAAAGATTTTGATAAAAGATATGCAACAGAAAAATATTAGTTGCAATCTATCTCTATTTTCATCTAAGCACAAAAATCCCGCACATAATTGTTATATGGAAGGGAATATATTTTTAAAGCGCACGGAATCCTGCAGGAATATTTTAGAAAAAGATATATCTAGATCTCTAAAGAAAGACTAGAGAAGCTTACAGAGGAATTTTCACTTGCTGATGTCACCCGAGAGCAGCTGAACCGCGGCTAAAAGGGCTCTACCGCCGCGGTTCCGTGGTGAAGAAGCGGGCGCGGGTCCCCAGAATTTTTCCCGTGTGACGACTCGACAAGACGGCCGCATTTCCGTGGCCTAAGGCAGGTTTTGGCCGCGGAAACACGGCGTTGTGGGGGATTTAGGGCTCCAAAATTTTTCCGCCCCTCTGTTTTGAAAATCCCCCTCAGTTCCGATCTTTTGATTTCTGTTTCGCTTTCTGGAAATTTCCAGATCCGTCTCGATTGTTCCTGCAAGAGTCACACAACAAAGTACCCTTTCCAAAAAACTAACAATTGATATATTTTTATAATTTTTGGATTTTTAAGATTTTTATGATTTTTTATATTTTATATTAACCCGAAATTGCAAAAAGGAAATAACACGCCATCCCCGGCAACGGCGCCATTTGATTTTATCTCAAAAACTATCTATTAACCGCAATCAAGAACGACGTCGCATGAAGCTAGCCGGTGAGTATGGGTCGGTCCATAGGGATGTTGTGAATCTCCTAATCGCGCTAACGAGTTAATCCGAAGGGTGTTCGGATTGGTTATTAAATTTAAAAACCAAAATTATTCTATCTAAGATTATCTAGATCTAGTCTTGCTAGGGTTAGGTTTAGGGATGGTTTGGAAATGCAATTAAATCTCAACGCTTTCTATACCCGAATAAAAATCTATGAGAAGTTATGGTAATTATCAATAAAGGGGATTAGATCCATTCGGGAAAGTGTTCTTTCCTCTAGGTTCTTATCCTTTCTTTAGAGATCCTTACCCTAACCTCCATGGAAAACGCGCGCAACCGGGCTTTTACATTACGGTATCACCGCTACCTCGAGGGATAGGGTGCCGTAGGGCGCGGTGTGTGCGTGTATGCATGGAGTCCTATTGAAAATATGTGATGGGTAAGAAAGGGATGAGAGATCTCATCTCTCAAAATCCTTCCCCAAAGCTAACTCTAAACAATTTCCTAGGGTATGGAATTAAATCTACCTAGGGCAAAGAATTGAAATCTAAACTACAGCGAGGAATTAAATCTACTTACAGATGCATTTCTCCAATCATCAATGCAGGGTTGTCAGATCTGAATTTCTGAATTGAAGAGAGGCACCGATGCTCTCCATAAAGAATTCTGGAATTTATTATTAAAAGGAGCCATAGGGAGACATAAGGTTTTCAATCTTTAGAGTTCCTATTTATAGAGAATAGGAAACCCTAGGTTACATTTGGAACCACATGTATAAATTTACAAAAATAACCCTTTGTTTACTAGTTAGCGCCGTCCATGAGAATTGGTAAAATTTTCTGCCACTAAATACTCAAGCCTGCCGTGGAACCGCGGCCCAAGGCCCTGTTTGGCCGCGGTTCCCCGGTCAACAAGGAGGATTGGGCTTTGAGCTTTCTGCTATAACTTCAGGATCCTTTGGGCTTCAATATTCTGTGGTTCTTTTCTCAAATGGGCTTCCACGTTGGTTCCAGATCTCCAGTGAACAAATTGCAAAGGACTTGTCACCGTTCGCTTTGTCATCTTGGATCTTGCATTGCCTTGTACTTTGTGAATTTTATCTTTGATGTAGGCTTGATCAAGAGTCTTCTGTTTGTTGGTCAAAATCCACTTTTGCATTTTCTTTTCATTGTTTTTACTGTTTTCTGTCCAAGAACCTATAACCTGTAACATGTAGCTGACATGAGTCAAAAGTACCTGTTTATTTATAAAAATAATAAGAATGGGGAATATAATAATACAATATTATGGTGTGAACAGCTACCAAGCGACGCTGTTCTTGATTGCGGTTAACTTAATTCTTTGAAACACACAAATCATGCTTTCGGCATAATTTTCAAGCACTTTTAGTATTTTCATTTGATTTGTGCACACTGATGCATGTGGTTGTGAGATTATATACCACGGTATACCTATTTGGATTGTGTTTTGTTATATACCGTCGATTTCGATCAAGATATTCGATATTTGTTTTCGTGCACATTGTGCACTTGAGTTGGACTTTTGCGCATACTTGACGCGCTTGATGCGATTTTGGTGCACACCAGATGCACAAAATCGAGATTCTTCGTGCATATCAGATGTACCTGATATTGCTGTCAGGCACACCCATTGCCTTAATAGGTGTTTTCGTACACACCCATTGTACTTAGATTTAGTTTCTGTGCACATTCACAGCACATTCATTGATTTCGATTTCTGTGCGCACCAAACGCACGTGGCATTGTTACATGTACTATTGAGTATGAATTCCTTCGAGCAGCACGTTTTTACGATGTTTACTATTTGGTATAGTGACTGAGCAGGACTACTCAGAGGACAGTACCTGAACATGTTTTTTATATGCATCGATAGTTATCGAAGGGATTTCCAAAAAGGAGCTATAGTCTCAGTATTTTCCTATGTGTCCGAGATGACACGAACATTTTATAAAGGAAGCCCTTCTAAAATGATTTCCAAAAAACGGCAGGACGTGTATGTTAAACAAAGGATATATATATATATAGTTATTTTCTTAGAATGAATGTCCGCTACTTGTGTCGTGATACGCACATTGCACAGTGGTTTGAAAAAGATTTGGCATGCATTTATTGAAGATGTTTTGATGACTTGACACCGACGCGTACTATATACATGTTATAGTTTGGTTTTGAGTTATATACTCATTTTCATGCGCATGCATTGCGCTAAGATGTGTTTTATGTATTGATGATTTCGGAGCCCCGACGACTTGAATGTTTTCCTGAAATGTTTTAGTATTTGGGAGAGTTTTAATTAAAATCCGGGGACCGAATTTCTTTAAGGAGGGAAAATTGTAACATTTTGAAAATAGTTTGGGTGAAATTTCGGATAATCGGTAAAATAACTGGCTTTTTCCGTAAAAACCAGGATATGACTATCTTTCAACATAAAACTAATTATACCTATTCTAGCTATGTAATTGCTAGTATTTGGTATTTAATTGTTCACTTATAAAATTTCTAGTTTACTAAATTTTTTTCCATAATTAATTATTTTAAATATTATTATAAGCTTTTAATTATACATTTAATTAGTGTAAATTACAAATGAGAATGGGTTAATTATACAAATGTGAACCATGACAACTTAGAATCAAGTATGTAGCATGCTAATTCTCTCTGACTTGGCTCTATGATTCTAGAGAAGTCTAGGGTTTAAAATAAAATAAAATGGTTTAATTAATGAGAAATGAGGTAATGTATGGTGTAATATGGACTTTTCTTGACATGGAAATTTCAACCACTCACACACACCCCTTTCTCTTATCCTGGCCGAGCCAACCCCAGCAGCCCCCTTCCACAATTTTCCTTCTCATTCTCATAGCAAGAAATTAAAAGAATAGAAAATGAATAGAATAAGAAGTATGGGTATTAATTTGAGTTGGGGAATGAAACTTCTCCAAAATTCCACACACTTCTCTCTCTCTTTCTCTCAACCACCCACACAAGCCCCACAAAATTCTGGCCGAGCCCTCATGTGCAGCCTCCCTAATTTCTCACTTCATTTTCCCTTCAAAAATTCACAAGAAATCCATCACAAATCAACACAAAACCTTACAAACTCTTCATTTAATCCTTACCCATTCTTTTCCTTGGCCGCTCTAGTTGGGATCTTGGGGAAAAGTAAGCATTTTGGAAGCTATGATTGCTTGCTAGATCTCAAATTTGTGAGGTATAATCTTAACCCAATGGTTTACTTGTTGAATTATTACTCTAATTTAGCTTATTAAGTGTTTAAATATGGAATTAGTTGCAAAATTTATTTCAAGAGAAGGGTTTAAAAAATTCAAGCTAGGGTTTTTACTGAATCATTAAGGTTGTAATGCATAGTTTAATATCTTAAGTTATGAAAATTTTAGTCCAGTTGTTAAATTGTAAATTGTTACATTTAATTTGTCCAAATTAGTTATTTTTGCAAACTAGGTTTTTAGAAATAATATAAATATGTGAGATAGAATTCTAGCGAGGGTTTGTCTGGTTTAATTGAGTTATTAAGTGATTTTTGTGGCCACTAGATTTACCAAAACATCTAATTAAAACGGTTAATGATCGCTTACTAGGTTTTTGGAAATTAATCGATTTGAATTAATTTGAGATTTTGATGACCTATAACCTAATTCCTAAAATATTTAATGTGTTATGAATGCGCAATTGATGCGATCTGGGATTTAGGCTTGGCGTTTTTCACGTATTATGACCCTAGTTATTGTTTGTGGCGTTGTCGCGGTGTGTTTCGTGCACCGAGTGTGCGCGCGTCATGTTAATACGCGTGGTTGACTTTTTTTGTTTGTGTCCGCGACTATTTACATTTATTCTCTTGTTTTTCCTTATGTACATTCCTAAAATCGGGTGCAGAGGCGTCGGACGTGGCACGGAAAGGACAAAGCGGAGATCGGATCAGATTAGCTGGGGCGTCCAGATGAGTAGGTATATATCTACGGGGGAAGTCGGGTGGATGACGTATAGCACCCACGCAGTTTCGTAGTATAGAACACGAATACGTTATGATGTGTGTGTGTGTGTGTGTGTGTGTGTGTGTGTGTGTGTTTTATGAGATGTGCATACTTAACAAGAAATGATTATGTGACTTTGGGTTAGTTTAGCGTAGTTGTAAGAAAACGCATCTAGTGTAGTTCTTAGTCGTGAACCCTAGAGTTAAGTTTTGCATACGTGCGCACACACACTCACATATATATATAATATATATATATATATATATATATATATATATATATATATATATATATATATATATATATATATATATATAATGGGACTATGTGTGTGTGTGTGTGTGTGTATATATATACGTAAACATATGCATGGATAATGAGGATAGTATATGGTACATGGAGATGAGTCGATGAGATTGGGCATGATGCCACGAGATCGGAGATATGATTTGGTTGGTATTATGAGATACGGCATGAGATTATAGCGGGTCTTTAGGTGATGTGTTTTCGTACACACGCATATATATGTTTATGGTATCAGAATGTAATAGACTGTAGATTAGTACCCTAATTCGGGATATGATGTTAAGGATACGGGATGAATAATGAGATAAATGTGATATTTGACCCGTAACCAGAATTGGGAGGCCGTACGATGGATTTACCGTACGAGATATAATTATGATGAATGACCCGCACTCTTGACTCGAGGATGTCATATGATATATTTTTATCGTATGTGATACTATTGAGGCGGGATAACCGACTAGTAGTTATATAGATCGACTCATACTTAGGTGGTTTTACTTACCCTTTCGATTAGTCTGTTAGTTTAGTCCTGTAGTTTACTTATTGATGTTAGACTAGACTCGAGTCATACCTATTTTAAACTAACGAATAGTGAGCATTTTAAAGGCAGGCCAAAGGGTTCTACGGACATTTCAAAGGACGTACATTTTCTTAAAAACACTGTAGTCCCTATTTTCTAAACACAAGATTCGTGTTATTTCAAATGGCAAAACTGTATGACTCATATATATATATATAAATGTATATTCTTACGTTTTGCGTTATTATTCCTGTTCTGCATATTCTTGCTATTCGCATCGCAATGCATGCTTATATAGTGTTTTCATTAGTTATTATTAAAAAAATACTGTCGGGACACCAGCATCATTACCGATGATGCGTATGCTCCACATACACCTTCCAGCCGGCTCACACACATCAACATTGGTAATTTCCATGTCACGTAAACATTAGAAAACACTATTCAATAGTATAAATTGTTAGCTGATAGTTTCGACATGGTAATAATGCGCTTGCTTTTATATGATAGCTTAGACATTGCATTTAATACTGTGATTTTCATGCATATTTTATATTCATTTGCCGTGACATTATGGGCCAGTCCGGATTGCTAGAGCCCAATATTATGGAATTCATTGTTTATTTTCCCTTGAGGTTTGGATTTTGGATTTCCATGAGATTTCTGGATTTGGATAAACCACAACGATTTTATAAACTGACTATCATTTAAAATGAAAGTTGCGGTTTTCTCATGATATGATTTGAGAGGAGTCCACTATGAGTTTTCTCAGCTCTTGAGCGATATGATACACCCGATTCGAGGAGGAGGAGGAACCATCTGTGGGTGCATGGTGGACCCGGTGGGGTACCCCGGGGCAAGATGGTTGCAAATGATGGCGTTGAGCCTGGCAGGGGAGCACTATCGGCCGGTGATTTTATTATAACTCGACGGATATTCGGAGGATACCGATCGGAGTATAGGCCAGTCCGGATTGCCGGAGCCTTAGGTTTTGAGATTTGATGTTATGGGCTAGTCCGGATAGCCGGAACCTTAGATATTGAGATTCGAGGATACAAGCCAGTCCGGATTACCGGACCTGAGATATTGAGATATTGGGATTTATGTATTGTGTCGATGCTTGACACTGATTCTATGTTGATTTCATTGAAGATACCTCGATTTAAGTATACAGAAATCTCACTAAATTAAGAAAACAGTTTTCTCATTTAGATGTATTCTGTTTTCAGTATATTGTAATCATACCTCATATTTATGATATGTTGCTATCTGAGGCACTGACACGAGCACATGGTATTACACTTATGTATAGATGTTTACCCTTGTCACATTATTGATGCTTCAGGCTTTATCATTTTGAGGATATATATAATATGATCGTATGCCCTAGGATTGAGTCATACATGTGATTTCTTCTCTATGATGTTTTCTACTCAAGAGTTGGCAACTCACCCCCGTTGTGCCAAAGTTTCTTGCAGATTTTACCGTACAGGTTTCCTTGGCGGCTTTGCTGGCACAATGCTTCTTCCGGGTGATTGCTTTGGTAGGTGGGTTCACTCGCATCGTGAACACCCTTGTATTTATTTATATTCAGTTGTGTCTAGTAACTCCATCAACAAGACTTCTATATTATTTCAGACATAGAAAACCAATTGTTATTATTTCGACCTTAGAGTCGCGCGTTGTATTGTTATGGGTTTTCTTGATAATTTTGAGTTTCTTTTTGAGTTTTGATCCTCGCCCGTCGGCGTTGTATATTATATTGCTTATGTGGTTGTGATCGTCAATTGGCGAAGAGCTAGCACCCTGTCACGACCCGAAATATTAGCACGTGACCAGCACTTGAATCATGCAACGTCTAAAGGCGTAACGGAATTCAAGTAATCTGAAACCCAGAAATCTAAACCTTTGTAAGAAAATAAAGGAGGTGCAGTTTTGAAAAAGGTATAAGGAAAACAACCGGTTCATTAAATGCATGGATAATTGAACATGAAAATGCAAGTGAGTTTATTAGCGAAATTTTTTTCGTCTTTTAAAAATTAGGGCAACACCTCCCTTGTATATTTTTATCCAAAACTAAAATACAAGATGATAATAAAGGCATCCCCAAGCGGGAGCTAGCTCTTCGCCAACCGGCGGTTCACAACCATGCAAGACAGTAAAAATATAAGTATACGACGCCCAACGTCGAAGATCACCACAAAAGGTAAAGAATAAAGCAAGTCATAAATCCCAAAAGAGAACATAAAACCCATCGCTCAAATCTCACAACTACAAGTCTTCCTAAGTTTCATTTCTTATACATTTGCTAGTTTTTGATTTTACGGAGTTAACTAGATACAATATGGAATATAGATACAAGAGCGGGTACGATGCAAATGTCCCACCTACCAATGCAAAACACCCGAATGCAACAGTATGCCAGCGAAGCCGCTACTGATCCTTGCAGTCAACCAGAAAGAACTGTGGCACAACGAGGGTGAGTTGCTAACTCGTGAATAGAAATATATCAACAGGTAGAAATCGAATAAACAACGACTCCTAGGTCAACTCTATCATAAAAGTGATACTATGATATCTAGGGTGACCATATCTGTATGTGTGCCAACAATGTAATCAACACCTATGTGTATGTGGATATCATCCAACCATATAATCAATGTATGCATGCATGCGGATCCCGTCCAACTATATGATCAATGTCTGTATGCATGTGGATCTCGTCCGACCATATAATCAATATATGTATGCAAGTAAGTATGAGGATATAAATCAACGGTGTCCCTCGCAACACATCAAATTCATAGAACCTGGGTGCCCCACATCGACATCCGAAAACATCATGAAACCCGTGTCCAGCTTCGACACGTAAATCCTCATATCGCTCGGGATACGTCAGTCCGGATCGGCCCACGAGCTCCGTTAGTCCGGATCGGCCCATATCATCTCTCGACTAAGGTCGGTATCCTCCGGATATCCTCCAGGCCCAACCAATCACCGGCAGGTAGTAGTCCCTCTTCCAAGCTCATCTTCATCCCCACGAAATCTCTCTATCTCCCCGGGGTACCATACCAGGTTCACCATGAACCCGCAAACGGATCCACCTCCTTCTCGAATCGGGTTTCATATGTCACATGTCTCAGAACCGAGAATACGCATGGTGGACGCACTGAAATATCGTATCAAGAGAAACTGGGTTTTTAAAACAATACATACTTTCTTTTGAAATGACCAAGGTTCTCAAATCCAGAAATCTCATGAAAACAACATATCTCAATCCGTGTAATCATAAAGCATGATGTATGAGATATATAACAGAGATATGCACATGTCGAGGGAAAACCGCTGTTTTAAATAAATCCAGTTTTTAAAATATATCCCGCGGTTCCCAAATTCTCTAAAGTCCAATGCAACATCGCAGAAAGGTGCATATGTAACTATAGCAAGTAAACTATGCAAGGAGTCATATCATGATGCAACAATCCTACTGTATAGTGACATGGCAATTATCGATGATGAAGTGTGTGAGCCGGCAAATATGTGTACGTGTAACATACGTATTATCGATAATGGTGTAAGTGTACGAGCACATGTATGTTAGTGTATATGGCCTAGAGGCCATTACTGTATCATACTAGTTTGTATATTACTTGATGGAAGCTTGGGATATTCACAGTTGTATGGACAATCTTGCTCGAAATAGTAGTATGCTACTTGGTTTGTTTCTATTTTAATGTGTGCATGTGTTTCTTTTAGCATATCCCCTATACACATTAGTGGAGCCCTTAGGATCTTAGCTTGATTACCAACGTTGTGATGGCAGTCACACTAGTGGGGGCTGGGTGATCTACAAGCACATCATTATACAGGTCCTTAGTCATAGGATTATCGAGACAGGGAATCGATACTCCGGAGTAGACTAGCGTATGCTCTTCTCATCCCAGCAGGGGAGACGGTCTGTACCACAACCGTCAGTACGTCGTACTTGAGATAGTATGCGGGTGCTCATGAGGTCACGAGTACACTGGACAGGACCCGTCGGGAACTGTTGGTTGGTACTATACCTATCGTCAGTTATCAGTTCCAGGTGACATGAGTACAGCTTAGTCCTCTGACTTGATACTGTCACTTCGTCTCGAGTGTGTTCCACTGTTCTTATATTGCTACCTACCACGGCTCAAACGAGTCGTGCAAACAGATAGCAGTTGGGTGCAGTCCTGAAGCACATGGAGGCAGTGACGGTTAGATAGGATTCGTCTCGCCCGGTATTGGGGGTTTGATATCGCGTTGTGTCAAGGAGAGCCATTACACATAGTCGTCCCTGGCCAGGGCAAGCGAGATATGCTGGTAGCGTTTCCAGTGTTATCTCAGGGTGTTCTGGGCTACACTCCAACACGACTTGTACCGCTATTAGGTGACTGACGTTTACCACCCCCCTAGGCCCGCCATGTGATATTCTCAGACGAACAGACCGGACTGTACGGAGATTGTCACATTCAGGCTCAGTAGGAGTTCGGATGGGTTCACCTCATCAGTCTTCTTATCGGTATCTACCTGGGGACCGTTACGTACAGCTAGTACCGCTTGAGGCCCATGGTTAAACCCACTGCCAGCGTAGTGTCGAGTCTTTAGAGTCCCATACAGAGAGCTATTCGCCTTTGGGCAAAACAGAGTAGAGGTCGCACGGTTTTGCGACAGGGTTCATTCACATCCGCGCACTTGTGCACATTTGGTGTCCGGGTAGTTGTTACTAGCGGGCTTTGCTTTAAGCCAGATCCTAGTATATGTTTTAGGGATTGGTTTTATCTCATTGTATTCGTGTTCCTCGGAACACGGATGCGGGTGTGTATGCACAGTTGACAGAGGCAGAGACAGAGGATTCTCATTAGGGTTGTTGATCGTTGACTTTTTTCTAAACCCTAATGAGAATAAGAAATATGATTAATAAAATTAATTAAGTATTATTATGCCATGGTTGAGTTGAACATTTGACTTTTGTTGACCTGTTGACTTTGTTGACCGGTTGACCATTGTGGACTTGTTGACCATCATCATTTCATTTCTATAACTTTTGTTTAGTTGTTGTTCCTTACAAAATTCATTAAATGCATGAAATGATAATGGTCATTGAAACTCACCATCACAATTCTTAATTATTGTTATTATCATAATTATTCTTTCTTTTGTGAGCATGGTTGTAAATTATTGAGCTCATTCTATCATTCTCATTCTCTCTCATCCAAAGTTCACCCTCTTCCTCTCTCTCAAGGCTCTCATGTCTCATGTGTTGAGAAACATGAGCCATTGAGATAAAACCCTAAAAACACTTCTGTACTCACTCTAGAGTTCAAGGTCTAGCAAGCCAAGCACTTTAGTTGCCTCTCGTTTGAGGTAGGAGCTCAATGTAGAAGCTTTCGGGTAGATCCTTCTTCGATAAAAAGGAGACTACGAGGTGGAGCCGATCCAACCACTCCAAGAAGCAAGAAGAGAAGGAGTTCAACACTTAGGTATAAACCCATAACATAGTAATTAAACTTGTAGTTAGTTTGCTAGGTGTTTGTTTAGCAAAGTTCCTATTTTCTAGTCCATGTTACCTACCATAAAAAATCGTTTTTTACTGTTTCCGCATCCCCGTAAGAACCGGGAGGGGTAACGTAGAATTACTGTTGTATCAGAGCCTAGCTAAAGAACAACCAGCATGTTAGCAAAGTATTTAGAATTTCGATCCGAGAAAAAATCGCAAAACACGTCCGAAAACTGAACTTTCTGCCGATTTTAAAACTGTTCAAAAATTAATTCCACACATCTTAAAAATTGGCTCAGGGTTTTGTAGGAAAAGTCAGCAAAAAAGATCCACTGACTCGGTCAATGCACTGCGAAACCACGACGAGAACATGCTTCTTGCGGCGGATCCGTGGCCGAGTTGACACGGCCGTGACTCGTCTTTGCTGCAGTTTCATTAGTGTTTTGTTTTGGGATTTTTAGCATATTTTTGCTTCTGCCCAGATTTTCCAGAGAACAAAGTTGTGTTTGGGGTAGTTACAAATCCATATTTTTGATCGATGTTCTGTAGATTTTAGCTAATGGGTTATATCTGTGATGTGATATATTCACTCAACGTCAACTAATCGCTATACGTCGATTAGTGGGGGTTGTGCATATCTGTGATCTGTAATGTTGATGATTTGTGTATATGAACTCGTTGGATTGTCGCGGATGAATAGCAGGGGGGTTGTGAGATGAGAGTTTACTTTATCTTTCATTTGATGTAATATGTAATTTGATGTAATATTATTTTTATGGCCGCAAATCCGGGATGAGGTTGTAGCCTCCATTGTATATTATTTCTTTTACAGTTTTTGCTCTTAGGATAGACCCAAGGTGGTGTGCACAAACTACCGGGTACCTCGAAGTGCCGAGTGGCCTACTCACGTTGTTGAGGGAGGTTGCTTCACTTCGGGTATTTGGCGGGTAGTTTGCCACACCCATAGGGGTCTAGGGTGTGGTCTTGGCTATTCATCGCGACCGTGTAATCCACTTTTTGTTGCAGGCTCGAACGAAACATGGATTCCTAGTATATCCAATGTGTTCATCTGTGATCTTGAATGACTATCATTGCATCTGACGAATGTATATATATATATATATATATATATATATGATATCTAGTAGGCGTTGCTTATGTTTTGCATCCGCGCTAGTCCAGCCCCCGCCCTGTCGTTAGTTAAGTGCTCTAACGGGCGATGGCGGGTCCCGTGGTGAATGCGGATGGCATAAGCGTACGTCATATTTTCGTTGTTTTCTGCAAATGTAGGATTAAATGATGGGACACATTAAATTAATGCAAGAAAATAAACCAAAGTTAAAGTCGTTGGAACAATTTCAAAACCACTAGGTTTTCTTTCAAAAACCAACATTTAAACGCGGAGCTTGAACCACTCATTTTAAAAGCTATCACGTTCCATCGAATATATCAACTTCACAACGTTCACGGTTTCGCCAAAACCATTCATAGCCCTCCATCATTTCATATGGATAGTCTATAGTATTCATGCTGTATTTGTTGGCCAAAGTCAAGGCATAGTGATTGGTTGCTATTGGATATTCAAATGTAGCATAGATAGATGCGTTGGTTTGGGACAATCGTACTGCCTTGTTTGCCAAAGTCAAGGGTAGGTACGGGTGGGTTCAAATTAACCTGGAAAATGACGGGTAGAACTTGACATGTGACTTATGATTTGTTGGCCAAAGTCAAGGTCATAAGAGCATGGGGCAAAAATCCATATCGGGAGTTTCTAAAGAAACTGAAACTTGCTAGCGCTGCATAACATTTGGAGTGTGGTGATTCTGGTAGGATTCCTTCAGTTTTGTCACACGATGGTATTTGGATCCCGATCGTACTGTGATTATATGCTACTCCTCGGGTACTTTCTCACTTAACGATAAATGCTATAAACCAAGTAGGTGTCCAGAAAGGGTTAGCGGGGTTACGCCCACAGGGAAAAGAGGTTACTTAATTAAGAAACTTCGCGAAAGCGTTGGAAAACCTCCCTCGAAGTACCAAAACTGGCCTGGCTGAACGGTTAAGTAAATATTGTACGGTGAGATTGATCCCGACTAATTCTTCCTTTTTGGTATGAGGAAGGATTCAGGAAACAGTGGGAGCCATCATATTTAGACAGACTAAAAACCACTCTAAACTTGCAAGAGCATTATACTAAAGTGTTTCTTCTCTCTGTCCTAATTGTAGCGACCAAACATCATGACCGGACTTAAGTTACTACTAGATAAAATATACTGACTGGGCCAAATTACAAAGAGTGGCTCAGGGATGTCAAAATGGCAATCACGTATGACAAGTTGGGGTATCTCCTTACCACCAAAGCTCCCCCTATCCCAGGTCCTACATCCTGCATCGCGGATAAGGAAATTTGTAAGACCTGGGAGATCGACTGCGCGAAGGCCAAGTGCCTCGTGCTTGCCTCTATGGATAATGAACATCAGAGGAGGCACGAGAATATGGACCTAGAATCCATATTTCTCCATACAAAAGATCTAGAAAGAGTGGAATCCCGTATCGCCAGAGACGAAGTCTCGAAAAAGTTGTTTTCGGCGAGATTGGCCGTCGGATCATCGGTAGCGGAACACATGCTTAAGACGATTGGCTTTATTGACTAGCTCGCGGACCTTGGGACCACGTTAGAGAACGAGCTCTATACGGACTTGATTCTCCAGTCCCTTCTTTCCACTTACGCCCAGTTTATCCTGAACATCAACATGCAAGGAAAAGAAGTTGAACTTTCTGTTGGATATAGTGCCCTCTAAGTCAATTATTGGATCGCAGGTACGTACTTGCAATGATTAAGGGAGGACCTATACCGATGAAACAGTCATACTCGAGATGATAGTATGCTATCTGGTTTGTATTTATCATCATGTATATGTTGATAAAGCCCATAAGATTCTTGCTTGACTACCGGCAGTATGATGGCGATCATATATGTGGGAGCTGGGTCTATAAGCACATCCTTAAAATGGCCCTAGTCGTGGGAGTTTCGAGACAGGGCATCGATACTCCGGAGTAGACTAGTGTATACAGTCGCGACACCTACGAGGGGCGGTGGCCGGTCTCACAAGCCACTGGTGTTCGTTGGTTCACCTAAGATGTATACAGGTGCTCATTGGGTTATGAGTACAACGGACAGGACTCGCCGGGAACATGCTAGTTGGTATTATACATATCGTAAGATAGCAGTTCCCTGGTGACATGTGTATAGGTTAGTTCATTGACTTGAGGTCGTCATTTATCTTGTGTGAGTTCCCACTGTGCTTTGATTTATACCCTACCACAGGTCAAAGGAGTCGTGCAAACAGGTATATTTTAGGTACAGTCCCGAGCCACATTGGAGGCAAGTAAGCGGATCTTCGGGGATTCGTCTCTCCCGGTATTGGGGGTGAGATCGCGCTGTGTTTAAGAGAGCCATTACACGAAATCCCCGGCCAAGGTAATAGAGATTTACTGGTAGGTATACCAGTAGAATCTCAGAGTGTTCTGTGCTGCTCTCTGACATGACTTATGCAGCTGTTGGAGGTCTGACGTTTACCGACCCCCTAGGCCCTATATGCGATGCTCATAGACGAATGTTCTGGACTGTACAGATATTGTCACTGTCAGGCTCAGTAGGGTTTAAAGATGAGTGCGCTCGTCAGCTTCCCATCCAATCAATACATAGGCAAAACGTTACGTACAGCTAGTACCTCTGACGTGCTAGTGGTTATACCCAGTGCCAGTGTATTGATGAGTCATTAGAGTCCCCCATCGGCACTTTCCCAAGTTCGGGAGAAACGTTGTAGATGCCGTATGGTATTATGGCAGGGTTCAGAGAATGCACGTGCATTTTCGCACGTGTCATTTTTCGGGCAGATAATACTGGTAGGCTTTGGTTTAAGCCGGATCCCAGTATTATACTGTGAAGATATAATATCTTTGTCTCAGTTGCATTTGTATTCGGTCGTAATACAAATGCGGATATGTTTATACCGATACGGGGTTATCCTGAAATTCGTTTCGGGATGATTTTTAGAAGTTGCTAGTTTCCAGTTTTCTATCAGTCGTATTTGACATTCGGTTAAATACGGATTTATCTTTTCTCCTTGAGATGAGTGTAGAAGTTTCTAGAAGCTTCTAGAAGATGGTGACTAGGTTCATGCATCTTGGAGAGGTGGCTAAGTGCATTTATGGAACAATTAATGTTGTGATGACTAGATTAATTATCATTGGTTTGCATTAATTGTGTTCATACTTGGTGTCATGATAAGCTTTGTTGTTGTGGTCACATTCTATTGGAGATAGTGCCCTCAGAGTCAATTATTGGATCACAGGCACGTGATTGCAATGATTGAGGGAGGACCTATCCCGGTACAACAGTCTTACTCGAGATGATAGTATACTATCTGGTTTACCTTTATCATCGTGTACTGTTTCAGGTGACCTGAGAGGTCGCTATTACACGTTGATAGAGCCCCTAGGATTCTTGCTTGACTACCAGCAGTATGAGGGCGATCATATAAGTGAGAGCTGGAGTCTATAAGCACATCCTTAAATGGTCCCTAGTCGTGGGAGTTTCGAGACAGGGCATCGATTCACCAGAGTAGACTAGTGTATACAGTCGAGACCCCGACGAGGGGCGGTGGCCGGTCTCACAAGCCACTGGTGTCAGTTGGTTCACCTAAGATGTATACAGATGCTCATTGGGTTATGAGTACACCGGACAAGACTCGCTGGGAACCTGCTAGTTGGGATTATACTTGACGTCAGATAGTAGTTCCCTGGTGACATGTGTACAGGTTAGTTCATCGACCTGGGGATCGTCATTTGTCTCGTGTGAGTTCTCACTGTACTTTTATTACTACACTACCACGGCTCAAAGGAGTCGTGCAAACAGGTTTTAGTTGGGTACAGTCCCGAGCCACATGGAGGCAGTGAGCGGATCTTCAAGGGGTTCGTCTCTCCCGGTATTGGGGGTGAGGTCGCGCTGTGTCTAGGAGAGCCATTACACAAAGTCCTTGGCCAAGACAGGAGATTTACTGGTAGGTATTCCAGTAGTATCTCAGGGTGTTCTGGGCTACACTCCGACATGACTTGTACCGCTTTTGGTGGTCTGACTTTTACCAACCCCCTAGGCCCGACATGCGATGCTCATAGATGAACGGACCGGACTGTATGGATATTGTCACTGACAGGCTCAGTAGGGTGTCAGGATGAGTTCGCTCATCGACGTCCCTTTTGCTCAATAGCTGGTGGCCCGTTACGTATTGGCTTATACTTCTGGCGTGCTAGTGGTTAAATCCACGGCTATAGTATTGACGAGTCTTTAGAGTCCACCACACTCAGTTACTCAGGTTTCGGGCGAAACGCTGTAGAGGCCGTATGGAGATATGGCAGGGTTCGATCAGATACGTGCGGTATTGCACGGATCGTGGTCGGACGAGTTTTAGTAGCCGGCTTTGGCTTAAGCCGGATTCTAGTATTAAATAGTGTAGTTTTGTCTCTTTGCATTTGTGTTCAGTGGGAATACAAATGCGGGCATGTATTTGCATTAGCGGGGTTTACCTGTAATTTATTACGGGATCAGTTTTCTGAAGTTGCCAGTTTGCATTCCGTTCCGGCCGGTTTTCTTTTATTCCTTCACGGCCGGACTTTTCGTTGGAGGGGTTATTTGCAAGTTTGCAAATAACTTTTAGTGGAGGGATTCCTTGCATATTGTAGCTTCCTCATCATGAGATGCTTTTCTTGTCCGTTTCCATTGCTAGATTGGAAATGAAAAGATTGAAGTGGATGGAATTGTGAGAAGAGTGTGAATTATTCTATTTTATTTCCCACTTGGAGTTTTTGGGGGCCGGCCACTGTTCAAAGAGGGAGAATGAGGGTATCATTTTAGTGGGGCCGGCCACACCCATGTGAGAAGGAGGGAGTGGTTTAATTTGTGTGAAATAATTCATTCATGAAATTTCGTGGGCCCTCCCCATTTGTGAGTGTGCTGTGTGAGGTGGGAAATTGTTTTGAGGCATGGTTTTGCACCAAAAAAACCACATATTTCCAGTGAGCACAATTTTGGTTTTGGGTGGCTGAGCTCATTTTTTTTTGCATGCTCCAATTTTCATCAAGCATCCATGAAAATTCTTATGCATAAATTCCTCCAAAAATGGCAACCTCAAAAACCCTAAAGAGACATGGCTACTACATTATTCTACAGCATCCCTTAGACGTGTCGGCTAGCCAACTTCGCGCCCGAGTTGCCTCGGTCAAGAGGTAGGAGCCCGTAAAAGATTTTGGCGATGTGGTGCCCGTTTCGACGAGGAGGTGACGGACGAAGTATCCGCGGGAGATCGGAGTGGCGAGAAGACCGGAGGACTCGGATCACTCGGTATATCTCTCTTTCCTATCTTGTAGTTAGTTAGGACTAGTTAATGTTTCGATCCGGGTGTTTAGTGCGCCGTGGCACCGGTTTGCTAGTTTGCAAAAATTAAAGTTTATCACCGCTTCCGCATTTGGCCGTCGGATTGACGGCCGGGGCGCCGCCGTGCACTTACAGTGGTATCAGAGCCTCGCCATTAACTTAGTCTAGCTTTGTTTAATGTGTTTTGCATTTCCGATCGAACAATTTTCCAAAAACCGTATTTTCTTCACATCAGTTTCTGTCGAATTTTTTTTTTGAAGTCCAAAAATTTTTTAGGTGATTGCAGAATGATGTACATGTAGGGCTAGCCTAGCACCTCGTCAAGGGTTCGGTAGCATCACATATGCCATAATCAAAATTTTAGAGGTGCTAAGTTAACTCGACAAGAATCGAAACTAGAAGTTTTAGGGATTCATATAAATAAGCATCACATGCAAATGTAAAACTATCACTAAGAGTAGAGATTACAACCTTTGTAGATCTCCCTCGATGACTCCTTGGCACTATGAGAGTTTGAAACGGATCGATGGAAGCCTTCCTTGTCCACGATGATCCACCCGAAGTCCCTTTGCCCAAAGCTCCTTACCTTACTTGTTTCGCAAACGAAGTAGAGCAAACACTCTACACAAATCGGCTAGATGTGTGTAGTATGATGATGTGGTTTGTATTCAACACTTGAAACCCTTTCTTTTATCAACTTCACTGAAGAGAGAAATCAAGAGAGGAAGAAGAAGATAATGGTGGCTTGAGTTTGAGCTTTCTATCATATCACATATGATAACTTGTTTTCTTCACACCAATTTTTTCATGCTTGTGTGCATTATGTTTCATATCACATATGAAGCTATTTATAGTGATGAGAAGGAATAATCACCATTATTCCATTACCACTATAATTATGAGTGGAATTTCTTTTCATAAATAATTAAGTATGGGTGGAAATTCTTTTCATTAAGTTAAATAAAGCTCACCCACTAAAGAATAAAGGAGCATTTGTGGGTTTCTTTACATTAACTTAAAATGATAAATATAAATAAAAGCTTCAATATAAGTCTTGCATTGCCACCATTCTTGTATCATCAACCATGATACTATGTATGCATGTATGTGTCCATGCACATCATCATGTGCATACATGCATGCATACAAAAGGATTTAATTAAAGATTTAATCTAAATGTAATTTGTTAAATCAACACTTGATTTAGCAAACCGGTCATATCTCATACGATCGGACAAATAGAAAATGCCCGATTAATATACGTTATCACATAACCGTATTTAATCGGGTCCCGTGCATATCTCATATGCACGACATCTTTTTGCTTGAGCCAGGAAACTTCATTGTGGGACTCTAAGACTCGTCAATACGCCGGTAGTAGATGATGATCATATCAAACATCTACAAGCCGCAAGAGGTCAGCTAAACGTAACGGCCACCCGGGTATTGAAACGATCAGAAGAAAACCGGCGAAGCTGTAAAAACTCCCGTCGAGCCAACTTGCAACACTTACCGTACAGTCCGGTCTCTTCGTCAGATATGCTGCATATCGAGTCCAGGGATGGAATCGTCGACCCCAGTAACTCAATAAGTCATGCTGGTGTATGGCTCATAACAGATCGAGAAACTACTGATAACTCTTATCAGTAAATCTCAGCAGCCCTGGCCAGGGACTTCATGTTATAGCCAATCAAGCATAGCACAACATCAACTCCCAATACCGGGAGAGACGAAACCCCTCCTATCGCTCATTGCCTCCATGCGCCTCGAGACTGTACCCAAAGACCACCTGTTTGCACGTCTCAGTAGAGCCGTGGTAGGGTGGAGATCAAAGTATAGTGGGAGGACACACAAGACTCTATGACGATCTCGGGTCTACAGACTAACCTGTACCAGTGTTCCTTGAGAACTGCTATCCGACGATAGATATAATACCACATAGGAGTTCTCGGCGAGTCCGTTCAGTGTACCCAGTCTCCACTGAGCACCCGCATACAGTCTTTGGTGTCTCCTCACCAGATGGATATGGGATCATCCATCGCCCATCATATGGGACAAGAATAGTATACGCTAGTCTACTCTGGAATATCGATGCCCTGTCTCGATACACCCTCGACTAGGAACAGTTCAAGGATATGCTTATAGACTACACGTGCCCCACTAGTATGATCCGCATCATAATCACAGTAGTCAAGCAAATATCCTTTGGGCTTTATCAGCATGTGTAAATGATTAAATCTACATATCAAGATAAAGTAAACCAGATAGCGTACTATCATGTTGAGCAAGAAATTCATCTATCTCCATAGATATATGTCCAAATTTCCACTATCCATATAATGGCCTTTAGGGCATACATATTACTAACAATCTCCCACTTGCACTAAGGCCAGTTATTGGCGTATCTCATACCCAACATTTCAAACAGTCGCTCATGCTGCGGCTGTGGAAGTGCCTTGGTGAATGGATCCGCTGTGTTATCCTTTGTATCTACTCTCCGAATCCCGATCTCCTGGCGATCTACTATCTCCCGGATCAGATGATATCTCCTTAGGATGTGTTTGGACTTCTGATGGGACCTTGGTTCTTTGGCTAATGCTATAGCTTCATTATTATCACAATACAATGGTATTGGATCAAGAATGGTTGGAACTACTCCTAGTTCCGCAATGAACTTCTTCATCCAGACAGCTTCCTTAGCAGCATCACTTGCAGCAATATACTTAGCTTCCATCGTGGAGTCTGCAACGGTGTCCTGTTTGGAACTCTTCCAACTAACCGCTCCTCCATTTAGGGTAAATACAAACCCTGAGATAGATTTGCTGTCATCCTTGTCACTTTGGAAGCTGGAATCGGTAAAGGCCTCCAACTGGAGATCCCTATTACCATACACCAAGAACAATTCTTTAGTCCTTCGCAAGTACGTAAGAATGTTCTTCCCTGCTATCCAATGTTTCTCCCCTGGGTTAGATTGATACCTGCTTACTACAGCCAGTGCATAAGCCATATCAGGGCGAGTACACAACATCGCATACATTATAGATCCCACGGCTGAAGCGTAGGGTATAACGCTCATGCGAGCTCTTTCTTCATCAATCTTCGGACAGAAGTCCTTGGAGAGAGTGATTCCATGACTAGCAGGTAAGGCACCACGCTTGGATTCTTCCATACTAAACCTCTTTAGAATGGTGTCTATGTACTTTGATTGGGACAGTCCCAATAACCTCTTGGATCTATCTCTATAGATCCTAATGCCCAAAATGCGCGAGGCATCTCCCAGGTCCTTCATGGAGAACCATTGTGATAAGAATAGTTTGACCGATTGTAGTATAGGAACATCATTTCCTATCAGGAGAATGTCATCTACGTACAATACGAGGAATGTGACAGTACTCCCTACAATCTTCTTATAAATACATGGTTCATCTTCATTTCTGATAAAATCAAACTCTTTGATTGTATCATCAAAGCAGATGTTCCAGCTCCTTGAGGCCTGTTTTAATCCATAAATGGATTTAAGCAATCTACATGCTTTCCCGCTGCTCCCACTATCAATGAAGCCCTCTGGCTGATCCATAAAAACGCATTCTTCTAAATCACCATTTAGAAATGCAGTTTTCACGTTCATCTGCCAGATTTCATAATCATAGTGAGCAGCAATAGCAAGTAGGATCCTAATAGATTTAAGCATTGCTACCGGAGAGAAAGTTTCATCATACTCCAAGCCTGGTCTTTGACGAAAACCTTTCGCTACAAGCCTTGCTTTATAGGTCTCCACCTGTCCATCTACACCAATCTTTCTCTTAAAGATCCATTTGCACCCAACGGGTTTTATCCCAGGAGGCGCAACGTCCAAAGTCCATACTTTGTTGGTGTACATTGACTCCATTTCGGATCTCATTGCTTCCAGCCATTTCACTGAGTCACCACTCGTGATAGCTTGCTGAAAACTAGTAGGGTCATTATCATCCATGATGCAATCTTCTCTATCACCATCTATGAGAAACCCATAGTATCTCTCTGGTGGATGAGAAGTTCTACTAGACCTCCTGAGCAGCTGAGGTTCTTGAAGTTCTACTGCAACATCAGTTTCAACCAATTCCTCCTGAGTAATTTGTGTCTCTAGAACCTCTTCTAGTTCTACCACATTGCCATTAGTACTTTTCGTAAAGATCTCATTTTCCAAAAATGTGGCATGCTGAGCAACAAACACCTTTTGTTCCTCTTTATGGTAGAATAGATATCCATACGAATGTTTTGGATACCCCACAAATTTACACATGACTGATCGTGTCTCGAGTTTGTCTGGATTCTGCTTTTTAACAAAAGCCGGACAACCCCAAATCCTAAACCTTTTAACAGATGGTCTCTTTCCATTCCACATCTCAAATGGAGTGGTAGACACGGTCTTGGTTGGAACCCTGTTCAATAGATACATCGCTGTCTCCAATGCATGTCCCCAAAAGGAAAGCGGTAACTCAGCATCACACATCATGGATCGTACCATATCCAATCGGGTACGATTCCTCCGTTCTGACACACCATTGTGCTGTGGTGTGTAAGAAGGAGTGAGCTGAGAGAGAATCCCATTCTCTTTTAAGAAGTCTAGAAACTCTGTACTTAAATATTCTCCACCTCGATCCGATCGAAGTTTCTTGATGCTCAAGACTGTTTGCTTCTCTACTTCAAGCTTATACTCCTTGAATTTCTCAAAGGCTTCAGATTTGTGCTTTATCAAAAACACGTGTCCGAATCTTGAGAAGTCATTAGTAAAAGTGATGAAGTATGAAAAACAACCTCTTGCAAGTGTAGACATTAGTCCGCATACATCACTATGTATGAGGCTTAAGAGTTCACCAGCTCTCTCTCCGTGTCCACTAAACGGAGTTTTGGTCATTTTACCTTTGATACAAGACTGGCAAGTCGCATAAGATTTATATTCAAACGGATTTAAATATCCAACTTTATGTAGCTTGTTTAGTCTTGTTTCATTAATATGACCAAGTCTACAATGCCAAAGAAAAGCTTCATTTATATCAGAAAACTTTCTTTTACTAGTATGTTGTATATTGAAAACTGTGTGTTGGTTCAGGACGTAAATACCGTTATTTAGTGTGCCATACCCAATCAACTCTTGATTCAGGTTAATGTTCATAACATTATTTTGCAATATAAAATGATATCCTTCATTGTCCAACAAAGAAACGGATATTATGTTACACAGCATACTTGGTACTAAATAACACGGGTTCAAAACCAAAATACTTCCTGAAGGCAACTCTAGATGATACTCTCCCACGGATACAGCATATATATTGGAACCATTTCCAACCCGCAGAGTATGATCTCTAATCTTTAAAACTCTACTATTTCTCAATCATTGCATACAATTGCAGATGTGAGAACCAGAACCGGTATCCAATACCCAGGATGCAGAGTTTAAAGAAAAGCAGTTTTCAGTTACAAACAAACCTGAAGTAGAAGCATCAGCATGCTTCTTCTTCTTGAGATCAGCAAGATATTCAGCACAATTGCGTTTCCAATATCCTGACTTTTTACAGTAAAAACATTCTCCTTTCCTGCTTTCCACAGCCCCGGCTTTGTCTTTCCCCTTTGCCTTTCAAACTCCTCCTTTTTGTGTGATAGACTTCTTCTTCTTCTTTCCCTTGGCCTTAGCTTTTGGGAATGAAGAGGAAGATGGCCCAGCAAGTAGAGCGGGAGTCTTTGCCGTTTTCAACGTGTTCTCTGCACTTCTCAACATATTGAGAAGTTCAGGCAATGATTTCTCCAAATCATTCATATTGAAATTTACTATGAACGGAGCAAAGGCAGGGGGGAGAGACTGTAGAACAATATCCGTATATTGCTCATTATCCATAGTCCATCCCAGTCCCTCAAGTTCTTTAATAAGACCAATCATTTTCAAAACATGGTCTCCAACTGATGCACCAGGGGCCATTCGCATCTGAAACAGCTTTCTAGATGCCTCGTATCTCAAAGTACGAGATTGCTCTTCATACAACTCCTTTGTGTGAAGAAAGATGGATTGCACATCCATATTCTCGTGTTGCTTTTGATGGACATTGTCCATAGAAGCGAGCGCGAGGCACTTGGCCGTGTTGCAGTCATTTTCCCAAGTTTTTCGGATCTCCCTATCCGAGACAGATGATTCAGGTCCTGGGACGGGTGGGGCTTTGGTATTGAGGACATATGATACCTTATCATATGAAAGTGCAATGTTTAAGTTCCTCAACCATTCTTTATAATTTAGTCCTGTCAGTTTATTTTTCTCAAGTAGAAGCTTAAGTCCTAACATCTGTAACTGCCATTCGGAGAGAGAAAAGAATACACTTAGCGAAATGCTCTTGCAAAAAATTAGATTGGTTATTATTTTATCTAATCGATGTCTCCCACTGCTTTTATCAAATTTTCTTTCAAAACCTGAAAAGAAAACTAGCCAGGAATAATTACATTTTACAGTTTTGCCAACCGGTCAGTCTTTCTAGACACCTACTGGATTAGCTAATTGTAAAGTGTAAAACTCTTCTGGAAGTAACACTTACTCACAGTGAGATCGAGATCTAACTATCACATAAATGGTATGCAATCTCATTGCAAATTTCAACTCTTGAAATTCCCGATATGGTTTTTACCCCTAGTCACTTATGACCTTGGCTATGGTCAACATATCATAAGTACCAGTCAAATTCTACCCGTCATTTCGTGATTAACTAGACCCACCCATATGACCCTTGACTATGATCAACATAATCACATGAATGTCCTAATTAATCGCATCATATGTTTTGTAGGAAGACATCACTTAGCTACCGTACACTACTCCTTGACTATAATCAACATACGCAGCACGAATACTAAGTACTCTGCTTCCTAAAATGACGGAGGGTTGCGGATGGTTTTTAAGAAAACATTTAACACTTTGAACTTGATCTCGTTGTAGAATCAAAACGGTTAAGAAAAGGAGTGGCTTAAGCTCCGCATCTTTTTGAAACTTGCATTTTTCATAAAAAGCCGAGTTTGTTTCAAATCTGATTCTGCAACATCATTAGGTTTCTTTTCATTATATTAATCTCATTAATGTGATCCCATCATTTAAGTTCCTAAGCCATCATAGAATAGAATGTATACTTATATCATCCGCATTCGCCACAGTGTCCCGTTATGCACCGTTAGGTTACTTAACTAACGGCATAGCGGGGCGGTGTAAGTCTACGGTAGCGCCCCGGCCGTCTACAGACGCCAAATGCGGAACAAAAACTTTTTATCTGGCGCTATCGTATACTTTAACCCGGATCTGCCATTATTGCTAAACTAACAATCTACAAAGAGGGTAGAAAGGTTATACCGAACGATCCGAGTCCTTCGTTCTTCAACCATCATCCCACGCTCAGTTGCGGCTGCTCCGATCTCTTCGATCTTCGATCTGCTCGTCCAGGTGGCACCACATCAACGATTCTTTAAACAGGCTCCCGCCTTTGACTTGAGGCAACTCGGTCGTCAAGTTTGCTAAAAGAGACGACCAAGAATGATGTAGAGAATGAGTGGAATACTTTGTCTCGCTTCGTCCAAAACCGTGGACGATCGGTTAATAAAGTTGCCACTCGAATCGGGTGATGGAATGAAATGAGCTGTGAAATTCAATGCACCCCAAATGCTATCATAATCTTTTTACAAAATGGATCAAGTGAGTGTGAGGAGGAGGAGAGGGGGCCGGCCATATATATGCAAAGAGGGAGGTGATCGTAGGAGCAAAGAGGGTGACCACAAGGATAAATATCATGAACAAATATCCTAAGGAAAACAAAACCATTAATGTCAAAGCATGAGTCATTAACCTAGCCATCATGCAATAATGAACCATTAAATGCATCCAATGAAAACACAACACCATTTAACCTAGTCATCACCTTCTAGAACCTTCTAGAAGCATGACTCACCCTCATCCAAGAAAAGATAAATCCGTCTTTAACCGAATGTTAAAAGACGGCTGATAGAAAACTGGAAACTGGCTACTTCCAAAAGTGATCCTGAAACGACATTCAGGATAACCCCGTAACAGTATAAATATACCCGCATTTGTATTACGACCGAATACAAATGCAACTGAGACAAAGATATTTTATCTACTCAATATAATACTCGGATCCAGCTTAAACCAAAGCCGACCAGTATCATCTGCCCGAAAAATAATACGTGCGTAAACGCACGTGCATTTTCCGAACCCCGCCATAAAACCATACGGCCTCTACAACGTTTCGCCCGAACTTGGGAAACTGTCTGTGGGGGACTCTAATGACTCGTCAGTACCCTGGCAGTGGGTTTAACCACAAACCGTCAGCGGCACTAGCAATGCGTAACGGCTGCCCATGGACTGACCTCAAGGGATGCTGATGAGCGAACTCATCCAGAAAACCCTACTAAGCCTAACAGTGACAATGTATATACAGTCCGGTCCGTTCGTCTATGAGTATCGCATATCTGCCTAGGGGGCTAGTAACGTCAGACCCCCAATAGCAGTATAAGTCGTGTCGGAGTGTAGCCCAATAACACACTGAGATACTACTGGAGTACCTACCAGTAAATCTCCTGCCATGGCTATGGACTTTGTGTAATGTCTCTCTTAGACACAGCACGACCTCGCCCCCAATACCGGGAGAGACGAATCCCCTGCCGATCCGCTCACGTGCCTCCATATGGCTCGGGACTGTACCCAAAAACTACCTGTTTGCACGACTCCTTTGAGTCGTGGTAGGGTAGAAATCAAAGCACAGTGGGAACTCACACGAGACAAATGACGACCTCAGGTCGATGAACTAACCTGTACACATGTCACCAGGGAACTTCTATCTGACGATAGGTATAGTACTAACTAGCAGATTCCCGGCGGGTCTTGTCCGGTGTACTCATAACCCAATGAGCACCTGTATACATCTTAGGTGATCAAACTGACACCAGTGGCTTGTGAGACCGGCCACCGCCCCTTGTCGGGGTCTCGACTGTGAAAGGTTCCTAGGCACCCTAGTGAGGTCTCACAAGGCATCGATCATGCCAATTTAAAATTTTAACGGTGCCGAGAAACCCGACTACGGATCGTCGGCTAGATATTTAGGCGAAAAGTAAACTAGTTAACACTTAACTAGAAGATAACGGAAATACAACCTTTGTAGATCCGGTGCTCCACCTCCATAGCTCCGCAACGAAGTTCTCTCGCTGTCCAAATGAGTTCCCGGGCTCTAGCGTCGGCTTCGTCATAGAATGGGCAAGCTAGGTCGTCGATGTCCATGCCGAAGATGATCTACGTCGAGGCATCGCAAGATCAAGCTCCAAACTTCACCAAGTCATGAAAAATTGTGAAGGAAACACACTCTACTACTTGGCAAGCGGTAGAGGATGAAGAAATAGGAAGTGGGTAAACTTTAGAATTGGATTTCTCACTCATTTCATCAATCCACCATTGATGAAGTGAAGGTTTCTTCTTGAGTTCAAGGAAGAAGAAGAAGAAAATGATATGATAAGTTAATTAGAAAAGAAAAGAATAATAAATCTTATCATAATTGTAACTATGGTTATGTGTAGAGAATTGACCAAGGTTAAAGGAATGGTTAGGGTTAAGGTTTCATGAAGCTTCCACTAAACAACAAAAAAAGCCACCATTCTTTTCTCTTTTCCATTTATTTTCCAAAAATGAATAAATAGATAAATAAATGAGAAAAGGAAATAAAACCCTAATCATAAGTTTAACCATGGTTTAATTCTTTACACTTAACCAAGTAAACATGTATCATCAAACATGATACAAACAAGTGCACAAAATATATCACATATACAATGTGCACCGGCGAGTGAGAAAATCCATCTTAAGTAAACCGATACTAGTTAATGCAAAGTAATATATTAAATATATAATTATACATTAAATCATTAAATCAACACTTGATTCAATGATCCGGTCATGTCGCACACAACCGACTAGTATACTATGTATTGACTTATCGAATCAACCCTTGATTCGATAACTAGGTTATATCGCATACAACCATTCGATACATTCATCGCGAGAATGAAATACGGTATCACATACACGCATTATTCTCGGTCCCGTACATATCTCATATGAGCTCCTATTTCGTTTCGCTTGCGCCAGGAAACCTCTGTGTAGGACTCTAAAGACTCGTCAATACGCCGGCTGCAGGTGATGATCATATCAAACACCCACAAGCCGCAAGCGGTCTGCTAAACGTAACGGCCACCCGGGTATTGAGCGATCTGAAGATCGCCGAGCAAGCCCGCTCACACTCCAGTGAATCCAACCAGTAACACTACCGTACAGTCCGGTCTGATCGTCTGATATGTCGCATATCTCGCCTAGGGGTGGTAAACGTCAGACCCCAATAGCTTGATAAGTCGTGTCGATATGAGGTCTATAACACTTCGAGAAACTACTGGTAACACTTACCAGTAAATCTCAGCAACCCTGGCCAGGGATTTCCTGTTATAGCCAATCGAACACAGCGCAACATCAACTCCCTATACCGGGAGAGACGAATCCCCTCCTATCGCTCATTGCCTCCATGTGACTCGGGACTGTACCCAATAACCACCATTTTGCACGCGCTCTTGGACGTGGTAAGATGGAAATCAAAGCACAGTGGGAACCACACAAGACTCTATGACGATCTCGGGTCAACAGACTACTCTGTACCAGTGTCACCAGAGAACTGCCATCTGACGTCAGGTATAATACCATCTGGGAGTTCTCGGCGAGTCCGTCCAGTGTACCCAGTCTCTACTGAGCACCCGTATATCATCTCCGATGTCAAACACCAATGGATATGGGATCATCCATCGCCCATCTGTATGGGTCGAGAAGCTACACGCTAGTCTACTCTGGTATATGGATGCCCCGTCTCGATACACCCACGACTAGGGACTTTGAAGGATGTACTTATGGACTACCATGTCCCCACTAGTATGATCCGCATCACAATCCAGGTAGTCAAGTACACATCCTATGGGCTTTACCAACATGTAACGGAGAGACAATCAGTGTACACGTTAAGGTAAAGAGCAACCAGATAGCATACTATCATGTGGAGCAAGAAAGTCCTCCCTATATATGTCCCAGCATCCACTACAATGTACATCCAATGTACAGTAATGGCCTCTAGGGCATACATATAACTAACAATCTCCCACTTGCACTAGGGCCATCTGTAGCAGTGGTTGTAGTATCTCATACTCAACCATCCCATAAAAGTCTCTCTCTGGGAACAGGCCTTCGTGAGTGGATCCGCCGTGTTGTCCTCTGAGTCTACTCTCCTAACCTCGATCCCTTAGAGATCAACCATCTCCATGATCAAGTGATACTGCCTTAGAATATGTCTGGATCACTGATGGGACCTGCGTTCCTTGGCATAAGCCACAACTCCATTGTCACACAATGGTAGGAACTAAGTTCATCTCATGAACAAATATACATCCAAACAGCCTCTTTGGTAGCGTCTTAAGTAGCGATGTATCCAGCCTTTATCGTCTAGTATGTCACGGTATCTAGCTTGGAACACTTCCAACATACCGTCCCTTTACTGAGGGTGAAGACAATGTCTGCGACTGACATTCAGTCGTCTTTATCACCCTGGAACACTTCCAGAGATTCTCCCCAGGATCTATTGATACCATCTCACTACAACTAGTGAGAATCCTAACATCCAATTAAATCTATCTCATAGATCTAAAACTCAGGATTTAGGAGGTATCATTTTGATCCTACACGGAGAATCTTTGTGATAAACGGAGATTGATCGAGCGTAGCATAAGAAACTCCTTTCTTATCAAGAGTATGTCATCCACGTACTCTACGAGGATCGCCACCATACTCCCTACCACCTTTTTGTTTATACAAGGTTCATCTACCATTTTGATGATGTCAAACTCTTTGACTAACACATCAAAACAGACGTTCCAACTCCGCGATACCTGCTTTATCCTATAAAGCATCTTGCACACGTTTCCGCTGCTCCCACTGACTACGAAGCCCTCTGGCTGTGTACTTATAGACGCACTCTTCTAAAACATTATTTAGAAAAGCAGTCATGACACCCAACCACCAGATATCGTAGTCATGGTATGTAGCCGTGACAAGTAGGATCTGGATGGACTTAAGCATAGCTACTTGAAAAAGGTTTCATCATTATCCACACCTGGTCAATGATGCACACTTTTCTCAAGTCTAGCTTTGAAAGTCTCAACTTTTCGATGTACACCAAGTAATCTTCTCAAGATATACTTGCTCCTGATAGGGATTTAACCCTTCAGATATAGCAACCAAAGTCCATACTTTGTTGGTGTATAAGGATTCCATCTCAGATCGATAAGTATCCAGCCATTCTTATAGAGTCTTACTCCTGATGGCCAGCTCGAAGCTAGTTGGGTCATCATCTCATGATGCATTCCTCGCTCCCACTATCATAGAGAAACAGAAGTATCTCTCAGGTGGGTGAGGAACCCTACTAGATCGGCGGAGAGGCTGAGGTTCGTTGGATTCTACTGAATTCTTTGGTTGTACCAAATCATCTGCTGTAGTTTGTATAGCTGGAACATTTCTAGTTCTACATAACAGACCTTGCCTTGGCTTGTCCGGATTTTGCTTTTAGACATAGGTCGGACAACCCCAAATCTTAACTGGCTTAAGACATGGGCTCTTCCCATACCATATCACATATGAAGTGGTAGGCAACTGATTTGATTCGAACCCAATTCAATAGGTATGCAGCTTCTCAAGTGCATAAGTCCTAAAAGGAAATAGGTAACTCAGTAGTACTCATCATAGAGCACACCTTATCATATAGGGTGTGATTGCTCCGCCCCGATATACCATCGTACTATGGTGTATACGGAGGAGTAATGCTGAGAGAGAATCTCATTCTCCTTTAGAATGGTCCAGGAATTCCGTGCATAAGTATTCTCCTCCCTGATCTCATCATAGGACATAATACTTATACCCGTATTTTGGTTCTCTACTTCTCGCTTATATTCTGTGAATATCTCAAAAGGTTCGGACTCATGTTTCAGCAGGAACATATGACTGAATCTTGAGAGATTATCAGAGAATATAATGAAGTAATAAGAACCGGTCTTGGCATGTGTAGACTAGGGACCTACATACATCAACATGTATCATCCCAAGAGTTCACTAACTCTTTCTCTGTTTCCAAAAAACAGAGCTATGGTCATCTTATCTTTGTGACATGACTGGCAAGTTTCACAAGATGTAAATTCAAACTGATTTAAATATGCATCTTTATGTAACTTAGCTAGTCGGGTCGCATTGATATGACCTAGTCTACAAAACCTCAAGAATCCGTTCATTTCTGAACTCTTCCTCTTGTGTGTGTGTTCCATATACTAAGAACTGTAGTTTGATTTAGAACATCAATGCTTTTAGATAACGTGCCTGATCCGATCAACTTTTGATATAGGAAATGTTCAAAACATTATCCATCAATACAAAATTATATCATTTCTTTACTAATAAAGAGACTGATATGATTTTTGTATATCAGGTTCGGTATCTAATAACATTCGTTCAGAATCAATGTATTATAATACAGGGTGATAGTGACCAACAGACTTGGCTGCAACTCTTGCCCCGTTTTCTGCCTCATGAAACTTATCACCCGTTCTCAGTTTTTCTACCCTTTTGTAGCCCTATGTAACATATTACATATCTGGGATCCTGATCCGGTATCATATACCAAGGATGCGGAGGATACTGAGAAACAGTTCTGTATAATGAACACACCCGAAGATGATGCATCAGCATGCACTCTATTCGTTTGGGCGGCACGGGAAATCTGGTATTCCCCAATTTCCTGCTCTGTCTTATAACAATTATAAGTTGGAGCGGGACCAACGTTCCCCAGCTCAGTATAACAAGCGGGTTCGGTCAATAATCCGTATTATTATCTTGATTAAGGCGTGATATGGTCGCTACCTGGAGAGAGAGAGAAGAAAACACTCAGCGTGCGCTCTTGCAAGAATAGATTGGTTATCATTTTATCTAATCAGGATGGCTCCCACTGCTTTTTATCAAATCTTCCTTCAAACCCTAAAAGGAAAGACTAGCCGGGATTAATTACACACTACAAGTTCGCCAATCTTTCAGCCAGGCCAGTGTCGGTACTTTGAGGGAGGTCCCCCGTGCTTTCGCACGAACCTAATTAATGTAAACCTCGTTTTCCCAGAGGCGTAACCCCGTTGACACCTTTCTAGACACCTACTTGATCGGCTAATTGTAATGTATAAAACTCTCCTAGGAGTAACTCTTACTCGCAGCGGGTATCGGGATCCAACTATCTCATAGAAGGTATGCAATCTCATTGCAAATCTCAACACTTGAAATTCCCGATAATATTTTGCCCCTAACGTGCTATGACCTTGACGAAAGCCAACAAACCATAGCCCGCTAGTCAAGTTCAACCCGTACATTTCTTGATCGAATCAAACCCACCTGCACGACCCTTGACGAAAGCCAACAAAGCCGCACGACTACCCTAATCCAACCGCATCGTATGCTAGCAGATAAGCAGCATATAGCTACCGCACACTGCACCTTGACGAAAGCCAACAAATGCAGCACGAATACTATATACAACTTATCTGAAATGACGGAGGGCTACGACAGGTTTTTCTGAAAACCTATTGCGTAATGAACTTGATATCGTTGTAGAATCAAATGATTTTGAAATGGAGTGCTTTTGAGGCTTTTCTAGTTTTGCTAAAGGAGTCACTCCCGGTGAAGGGATCGTCGGTCCTTTCCTCGTCGAATGAGGTGCGGGATATATCATATATATCACTGTGCAAAGCAAAAACTCTTAAAAGCTATCAAAAGACAAACCGAGTGTGTAGCATCTGCCAGTTATTGCTAAAGGAGTCACTCCCGGTGAAGGGATCTCGGTCCTTTCCTTATCGAATAAGGTGCAGGATATATCATATATACCGCTGTGCAAAGCAAGAACTGTAGCTACCTATTTTATTTTGAAATTCGATTATACAACATCTTAGGTTTCTTTTATTTCATTAATCATATTAATGAAGTCCCATCATTTAAGTACCTAATCATCACAGATAAATACGACGTACACTTATGCCATCAGCATTCGCCTCGATGTCCCCTCGTGCACCGTTAGGTTAGGTAACTAACGGCAGAGTGGGGCAGGGCTAGCGCGGGTGTAAAACATAAGTAACGTCTATATAATATATCATATATACTATATACTGTATCTATCACAGAACATCACATGATCACATCACAGATATCGCAGCAGAAGAATCATATGAAATATTGGATATACTAGGACGTCCGTGTTTTCCATACGAGCCAGTATAAAACACGGATTCCACGGTCGTGATGAATAGCCAAACCCACACCCCTAACCCCTACGAGAGCGGCAAGCAACCCTACCAATTCTAGAGTTAGGAGACCCGGACTCGACTCCTCGAGTTGGTCTCTCACTGGACTCCAGAACCCGGTTACTTGTGCCCTCCTCCTTGGGTCTATCCTAGTGCGGAAAAGTAAATAATATACATCAACGGTGACAACTTCCGCAACCTGGAAGCTCCCCAATAAAAGAATATTACATACAAGTTTTTTACATGAATGAAAATGGAAAAACACTCATCTCACATAAAAACCCCAGGTTATTCAAACACGACGATCCAATATAACATATCCAGCAACATATAACATCACATGTCATCAATGTAAGTAAACATGCGTATCCCAATTGTCGTTGACATATAGCAACGAAACCGGCGATATCACATATTACACTTACGGTCACAGAAAAGAAAGTGTAAAACTACAACAGTTGGAATCCGCAACCACCTTAGACATCGCATGCCTGACCAAATGAATTACTTAGACATCGCATGCCTAACAATTATAAACCCCGCATTTTAGTCTCTTTATCGAAAACACTTTTCAATATCAAGTCGGGAAATTCAACAAGATTCCCGACATCCTGATCGAATGCTCGTCGCAAACTTTACTAGGTGGCTGCACCCCCGATACCGTCGACGAAGTGCACCAAGGTGGAACACCGCTGCCGCGAGAACCCGAACGGATGCTTTCGGCGACGGGGTTCTCCTACAGTCACTTGGTCGGGGCTATGGAGTGAGGCTGTCTATTAAGTTTACCCGGCGAGTATCCGTGTACGCTACGTGATTGCGACGGACTTTTGATAACATCAAAATTCTGTGGCAAGACTAAACTGCTATGTTTATAACATTCATTCAGTTATCACATAACTTTTGTGAATTCCAATTGTTGTATCACATTCCGGATAAACAGAAAATGTCAAACTTTCCGATTGAACATTCGAACAGCCAAGTTTTCCCAATGCAGATCAACACATGAAACAAGTCTAAAAACATTCAGTTCGTGCCTCAGTACTAACGGTCCAGCCGTAGAAGGGTCAAGCCAACGCCTCACATGTGGCACGCCGTACTGCCCCAAACCCGAAGGTTCAAAGGGCAGTTCAAGACGGTCACATAATCGAGTTAAGGTTTGTTGTCTTCTAGAGGGTCCATCGCGTTGCTTGCACTACTTATAACGTCTTTAAACAACGGAAAAATCCAACACTTGGAAATTTCCCGACAGAGGAAAAATTGGGTATTTATATCCGGTCGAACTTTTTAACATATTCTAAAATTTATCCGGAAAGCCAAACAGACAAAATTTGATAATCCGATCGAATATACGAATCCCCAAAACAACCCCAAAATACTCAACTGTTTACTGCATATAACAAATTCCCAGAAAACTCAGCATAATAAAATAGGAATTACTGTGCAAAGAGGAGTCAACGAGTCAACAATATGGCCGCGGAACCGCCGCGCCACGTGGGCTTAGGACGCGGTTCCGCGGCGTTATGACGGAGTTAAGTCTTAGTTTTTCACAGTAATTCATAAAAATCCCTGCTTAATTTTCTGCATATTTTTAATGTTGAAAAATTCAGATTTTTAAAAATTGGACAGAGAGCATGTTTGTGATCGGGTTTTGGGTTCGTTCGGACTTCAAATTCCGTCTGGACTTCGCCTAAGGCTCTAGCTAGGCTCTGATACCACTGAAAGGTTCCTAGGCACCGTAGTGAGGTCTAACAAGGCATCGATCATGCCAATTTAAAATTTTAACGGTGCCGAGAAACCCGACTACGGATCGTCGGCTAGATATTTAGGCGAAAAGTAAACTAGTTAACACTTAACTAGAAGATAACGGAAATACAACCTTTGTAGATCCGGTGCTCCACCTCCATAGCTCCGCAACGAAGTCCCCTCGCTGTCCAAATGAGTTCCCGGGCTCTAGCGTCGGCTTCGTCGGAGAATGGGCAAGCTAGGTCGTCGATGTCCATGCCGAAGATGATCTACGTCGAGGCATCGCAAGATCAAGCTCCAAACTTCACCAAGTCATGAAAACTTGTGAAGGAAACACACTTTACTACTTGGCAAGAGGTAGAGGATGAAGAAATAGGAAGTGGGTAAACTTTAGAATTGGATTTCTCACTCATTTCATCAATCCACCATTGATGAAGTGAAGGTTTCTTCTTGAGTTCAAGGAAGAAGAAGAAGAAAATGATATGATAAGTTAATTAGAAAAGAAAAGAATAATAAATCTTATCATAATTGTAACTATGGTTATGTGTAGAGAATTGACCAAGTTAAAGGAATGGTTAGGGTTAAGGTTTCATGAAGCTTCCACTAAACAACAAAAAAAGCCACCATTCTTTTCTCTTTTCCATTTATTTTCCAAAAATGAATAAATAGATAAATAAATGAGAAAAGGAAATAAAACCCTAATCATAAGTTTAACCATGGTTTAATTCTTTACACTTAACCAAGTAAACATGTATCATCAAACATGATACAAACAAGTGCACAAAATATATCACATATACAATGTGCACCGGCGAGTGAGAAAATCCATCTTAAGTAAACCGATACTAGTTAATGCAAAGTAATATATCAAATATATAATTATACATTAAATCATTAAATCAACACTTGATTCAATGATCCGGTCATGTCGCACACAACCGACTAGTATACTATGTATCGACTTATCGAATCAACCCTTGATTCGATAACTAGGTTATATCGCATACAACTATTCGATACATTCATCGCGAGAATGAAATACGGTATCACATACACGCATTATTCTCGGTCCCGCACATATCTCATATGAGCTCCTATTTCGTTTCGCTTGAGCCAGGAAACCTCTGTGTAGGACTCTAAAGACTCGTCAATACGCCGGCAGCAGGTGATGATCATATCAAACACCCACAAGCCGCAAGCGGTCTGCTAAACGTAACGGCCACCCGGGTATTGAGCGATCTGAAGATCGACGAGCAAGCCCGCTCACACTCCAGTGAATCCAACCAGTAACACTACCGTACAGTCCGGTCTGATCGTCTGATATGTCGCATATCTCGCCTAGGGATGGTAAACGTCAGACCCCAATAGCTCGATAAGTCGTGTCGATATGAGGTCTATAACACTTCGAGAAACTATTGGTAACACTTACCAGTAAATCTCATCAACCCTGGCCAAGGATTTCCTGTTATAGCCAATAGAATACAGCGCAACATCAACTCCCTATACCGGGAGAGACGAATCCCCTCCTATCGCTCATTGCCTCCATGTGACTCGGGACTGTACCCAATAACCACCGTTTTGCACGCCCTCTTGGACATGGTAAGATGGAAATCAAAGCACAGTGGGAACCACACAAGACTCTATGACGATCTCGGGTCAACAGACTACTCTGTACCAGTGTCACCAGAGAACTGACATCTGACGTCAGGTATAATACCATCTGGGAGTTCTCGGCGAGTCCGTCCAGTGTACCCAGTCTCTACTGAGCACCCGTATATCATCTCCGTTGTCAAACACCAATGGATATGGGATCATCCATCGCCCATCTGTATGGGTCGAGAAGCTACACGCTAGTCTACTCTGGTATATGGATGCCCCGTCTCGATACACCCACGACTAGGGACTTTGAAGGATGTACTTATAGACTACCATGTCCCCACTAGTATGATCCGCATCACAGTCCAGGTAGTCAAGTACACATCCTAAGGGCTTTACCAACATGTAACGGAGAGACAATCAGTGTACACGTTAAGGTAAAGAGCAACCAGATAGCATACTATCATGTCGAGCACGAAAGTCCTCCCTATATATGTCCCAGCATCCACTACAATATACATCCAATGTACAGTAATGGCCTCTAGGGCATACATATAACTAACAGACTGTACACACTAGTCTACTCTGGAGTATCGATGCCCTGTCTTGAAACTCCCACGACTAGGGACCACAATTAAGGATATGCATTTAAACTACCCAACTCTCACGTATATGATCGCCATCATACTGTTGGTAGTAAAGCAAGATCCTAAGGGCTCTATCAATGTGTAACATGTAATCAGTCACCTGATCATGTACACGACTGATAAAGGCAAACCAGATAGCATACTATCATCTCGAGTAAGACTGTCCTACCGGTATAGGTCCTCCGCAATCATTGCAATCACGTACCTGCGATCGAATAATTGACTATGAGGGCACTATCTCCAACAATCTCCCACTTGCACTCAAGGCTAATTATTGCGATGTCGACTACTCACAGCCCGTGTGAAACCGAACATCCAACTCCTCTACTAATCAGTTTCACAAAGCTCGTTTGTAAAACTATTGTGTTCGAGAAATAGCCTCAGTGAGTGGATCCGCCAGGATGTTCCTTTCTATATCTCTCTTAATCTCAAATTCGCGGAGAAAGCCATCTCCCGAATTGAGTAATACCTGTCTTAGAATATGTTTGGATATCTGATGGGACCTAGTTCATAAATGAACTCGAAATCCAAACTTCTTAGACTGTATCGATCACTGAACCTAATCAGTATCCGGCACCATGCCTCCCACAGTATCCTATTGGACCACCTGTCCATAATACGGTCCCTCTTCGTCAGAGGGAAAAACTATAACTCTGACAATCACTCTGTCATCCATGTCACCTTTGAAGCCTGGAATGATAATCGTCTCCTGAAGGAGGCTGCCGTCATCAAATCCGTAGAACATGTACTTATGTTCTATAACTGCATCCTTATGTTTCTCCAGGATTAGATTAATACAAACTTATTGCATCTAGTGCAAAAACAACATCTGGTGTGGTACTTGACATCTCATGATTGACTCAGTTGCCTAAGCAAGTGATCTGCCAATCATGCCCATCCCTCTCTCCTTTAGTCTGTAATACACCTTTAGAGAGGGTGTCTCCATCACCTGCAGGTACACCACCATGCTAGGAGTCATCTACTCTAAAAACCATTAGAATACTGTCAAAGTACCCACATTGGGAAACTACCCAAATCCTGATCTAAAACCATAGATCTAGAAACCAGAATGTCTAATATTATATCCTGTCTGGAGAAACAACTGTGTGACGACCACAGTACAACCGATCGTAGTATAGGAATTTTACTTCCTATCTGTGTATGTCATCCAGATACCATGACATCACACCCTACAACCTTCTTAACAGATCCATCCTCTATCCTGATTGAAGTCAAACCCATGACTGTCACATCAAAATTAGATGATCTATCTCCGCTATAACTGCTCAAGTCTATAAATAGACATAAGCATCTTGCCCACTATGCTTCCGCTGCTCCCACTGACTACGACAACCCTCCTACCGGGTCTCATAGCCTGGAACAACAGTAGTGTCAAGTCTGGGTAAATAAGAACCTCCCTGTCACCGTCCTTGAGGCTACCGAAGTACCTCTCGGGTGTCTGAGGTTACCCACCATATCTGCGGAGTGGCTATTGGAATGTCAAACCTGATTGAATATATAGGTCCTATTAAATTTTCCGTAATCGTTTGCGGTTCTTGAATCACTTCCAGTTCTACCATACTCCCACTACTGTTTTCAGAAAAAAAAATTCCATTTTTCTAAATCTGTGGCGAGTCAAGAACAATATCACTATTGATATTCCAAATGGTAGAATATCAATCCTCGTCATAGCCAGGGTCAACCCACAAACAGCCAATACAGAAACGTGCCCTGAGATATCCAGAGTCTGGTTTTAAGCAAAAGCTGGACAAATCCCCGTACCTTAACATCTTTTAAGGTACGAGCTATCCTATATCCAATATAGAAACTTTGGCACTTATTTAATTGGAACCAGATTCAAATCATGCAACTGTCTCCAGTGCATATCATCTTAATGGAAAAAGGCTAATCAGCATTACTCAACTTAGGAATCCATCCAATTATGAGTAACCTGAAAGAGAAACACGTTTCTCAAAACCATCACTATCATCTGAATACCAATCACAAGAATCTACATCTTCGATCTCTTTGAAGAATCACGATACTTGTGACACCTGGTTCTCTACTTTATTCTTATATCCACAACTTCTCAAAACTTAGACCTTGTATTTCTACGAAACACTTGTCTAAAAACTAGAGAAGTCATAAGTAAACAGAATATAGTACGAGGACCTACCCCTTTGTCCTGATGGACACTGGACAACATACAATACTCTGTATAAGTCCGCTGAGTTAAAAAACTCAAAACTTGTGCGTCGTAGGTTGAAAAATGTACCCTGGCGATTTCCTCAAATATCACCAATTATAACGAATTCCGATATAATGAGGATGATCACCTAATTCCCATTAACTTACTCCCACTCATCATCTGTAAAACCACACAGATATGAGAATGAAATCTGGTAAATACATACCCTTGGAGTAAGTATCTAATCGGGAAAACAGTTTTCCTTTAACAATGCACTGAAACATGAAAATGTTTCGTTGGGGTATCCTGGTATTCATAGTAATGCCTCTTCCATAATCCAATTCATGACTTTATCCGTATATTTCTTTGCCTTCTCTCCAAATCCCTTTATTTGTCTTTAGTCATTACCTTCTGTACACCATCGTTAGGCTAAATGGTTTTCTTGCTTCCCTACCGTTCGGCACCAGCCTATGGTTTGGAAGAAGACTATCCAGTAAGCATAATAGGTGTACCCTCCTAAACCAAGGAGTACTCACATCTTGAGAGAAGGTGATGATAAAAGACAACTGAATAATACCTTATTCTTTTAAAGGTGAAAATAGGAGTGGCGATGAAGTACGCGGTTTTGGTCATGAATGATAACAGTCGCAATTTACTTTGCCCTCTTTCTAATCCCTTTATTTTTTCTTTACATATTACCTTCTGCACACCTTACTTAGGCTAATTGGTTTTCTTCATTCCCTACCTTTCGGCACCTACCTATAGTCTGGAAGAAGACTATCCAATATGCGTAATAGGTGTACTCTCCTAAACCAAGGAGCTCTCGCAACCTGAGAGAAGGTGATAATAAAAGACAACTGAATAAACCAATTCTATTTCTCCTGAACCTGGATCCATCCTCGAAGAAGTCCCTTCGAGTTCGTATATAACCATACGATGGATCTATCCAATGGAAGTGGATGTCCGTAATAAAACGGGTGTTCTGAGAAATACAAAGGGTAAAAGAAGGAGTGACAATGACTTATGCAACATAGACAATCCAAAAGCCAGTATTTTAAGAAGGTTCGGTCAACTTGGTCACTGAGTCATAGTCTAGGGTCGGTCAAAGGTCGCTGCCAAAGAGAGAGAGAAAAGAAACACTCTGCGTGCACTCTAACCTAGATCAGAATGGTTATCACTTTATCTAATCCGGAAACCTCCCACTGTCCTGTCAAATTCTCCTCCAAACCTGAAAGAAGAATCAATCGGGATCACCCGAAGAGTAAACCAACTCATTAGTGGGAATCGGGATCCAACTCTCATCGCATGATAACGTGATGGAATGCATCCACGTTACTCATACTCCAGAAGGTATGCGCATACTTGGCAAGTTTCAGTTTCTTTAGAAACTCCATATATCATTTATGCCCCATGCTCTTATGACCTTGGCAAAAGTCAACAAATCATAAGTCACATGTCAAGTTCTGCCCGTCATTATCTTGTTAATTTGAACCCACCCGTACATACCATTGACGAAAGCCAACAAGGTAATACGACTGTCCCAAACCAACTCATCTATCTATGCAACAAATGAATACCCAGCAGCTACCAAACACTATGCCTTGACGAAAGCCAACAAACATAGCTTGAATACTACTGACCATCCATAAGAAACGACGGAGGGCTACGGCTGGTTTTTGGCGAAAAACCTTTAACGTAGTGAACTTGATATCGCTGAAGGAACCTGATAGCTTTTTATAAAAATATAGTGGCGAAAACCTTTTGCTAAAGAGGTCATTCCCGATGAAGGGATCTCGTCTCTTTCCTCCTGGAATGAGGTGCAGGATATTCCACTGAATACCACGGTGCAAAGCAACTTGTAATCGACTATAGTAAAGTTATTACTGTGACGCAAACTTCTGCCCAAGGGGTCAGTCCCGGTGAAGGGGTATCGGCCCTTGCCCCGTCAAATGAGGTGCAGGATATTTCACTGAATACCGCTATGCAAAACAAAAGGGAACGTCTTTGCAATAACACATTTTAAATTTGTTCCAACAACTGTAAACAGGTTTTCTTTACTTTGCATTGATCAGAATCAACGCAGTCCCATCAATAATCACACCAGAAAAGAACGAAAATAAAATGTACGTATATGCCATCCGCATTCGTCACTGGGTCCCGTCATCACCCGTTAGGTTACTTAACTAACGACAGAGCGGGGACTGGACTAGCGCGGGTGTAAAACATATACAACATCTAATAGTATATAAACCAATATACAATAATCGCTCCAGGCGTGATAATATGCAACATTACAGAAAAGTAATAAGCATCACAAAACAATACAGATAATCTGGGATCCCCGGGTTTCACAGAGCCGCTGCTGAAATCCGACGTTCCCCTGTCGTGTGGATAGCCTGTGCAATGAAACCTAGACCCCTACGGGTGCGGCAAGTTACCCGCCAAAACCTGAAGCGAGGCAGCCCCCTACAGCAAAGTGAATGGACCACCCAGCACTTCACGGAATCCGGTAGCTTGAGCACCCCTCCTTGGGTCAACCTGTACCCCTTACGAGTGCGGCGAATAGTCTGCCAATTCTAGAGTGAGGCACCTCTGCCTCTCAAAGCCATGAGATGCGGACCCGTTGCCCTCCAGAACCCGGCTATCCGTGCACTCCGTCGCGGGGTAAAACCTAGTATAGAAATGAAAAATAGTACAACAGGTACATCGACCGCAACCTGGTCGTGCCCTAAAAGAATATTATACAACAAGCAGTGACGGCAGTCCACATGTTGGACGCTCGCCCCGCAATATCAAATGTACAAATAAACTCAAACTGTACTGCCATTGCACACTGCTATCCATCACGACAAATCTGCAACAACACAGCACAACACAGAACATCAACGCGAATGTCAGGTTCGCAAACCCGTCTAAAAGAACTATAGCAATCAGACGCGGTTTACCGATCAAATGACATTCCCGGTCGGAGATATAATATAAGCACTGTAAACTAACGTGTTTAAATTTCTATCGACCAAATATCACAAAGTGGGCCCCACGAACAACTGGTGAACAGTAACAAAATCTGGGCCCAAAAGATATATACCAAAAACCCCAAATTCCAACAGAGAAGACACAGACAAAATTTGGTGCACTGATCCTAAAGAACGGCCGCGGTTCCGCGGCTCTTTGGTGGGATCACGTGACCAAATTTGGTCGGTGTGCTTCTGATACCCTGCACAACTTTCTGTGATATGTGGAATAATTTTAGGACATCATTTAAAATCGACAGAAACTGTCAAGCTTGGATTTTTCCGTTTTTGATTTTCGGTTCGATCGATGTTTTGAACGCGTTAGTAAAAGTTAGTATAGCAAAATGTTTAGGCTCTGATACCACTGTAAGTCTACGGTAGCGCCCCGGCCGTCTACAGACGCCAAATGCGGAACAAAAGCTTTTTATCTGGCGCTATCGTATACTTTAACCCGGATCTGCCATTATTGCTAAACTAACAATCTACAAAGAGGGTAGAAAGGTTATACCGAACGATCCGAGTCCTTCTTTCTTCAACCATCATCCCACGCTCAGTTGCGGCTGCTCCGATCTCTTCGATCTTCAATCTGCTCGTCCAGGTGGCACCACATCAACGATTCTTTAAACGGGCTCCCGCCACTGACTTGAGGCAACTCGGTCGTCAAGTTTGCTAAAAGAGTCGACCAAGAATGATGTAGAGAATGAGTGGAATACTTTGTCTCGCTTTGTCCAAAACCGTGGACGATCGGTTAATGAAGTTGCCACTCGAATCGGGTGATGGAATGAAATGAGCTGTGAAATTACATGCACCCTAAATGCTATCATAATCTTTTTACAAAATGAATCAAGTGAGTGTGATGAGGAGGAGAGGGGGTCGGCCATATATATGCAAAGAAGGAGGTGATCGTAGGAGCAAAGAGGGTGACCACAAGGATAAATATCATGAACAAATATCCTAAGGAAAACAAAACCATTAATGTCAAAGCATGAGTCATTAACCTAGTCATCATGCATTAATGAACCATTAAACGCATCCAATGAAAACACAACACCATTTAACCTAGTCATCACCTTCTAGAACCTTCTAGAAGCATGACTCACCCTCATCCAAGAAAAGATAAATCCGTCTTTAACCGAATGTTAAAAGACGGCTGATAGAAAACTGGAAACTGGCAACTTCCAAAAGTGATCCTGAAACGACTTTCAGGATAACCCCATAACAGTATAAATATACCCGCATTTGTATTACGACCGAATACAAATGCAACTGAGACAAAGATATTATATCTACTCAATATAATACTCGGATCCGGCTTAAACCAAAGCCGACCAGTATCATCTGCCCGAAAAATAATACGTGCGTAAACGCACGTGCATTTTCCGAACCCCGCCATAAAACCATACGGCCTCTACAACGTTTCGCCCGAACTTGGGAAACTGTCTGTGGGGGACTCTAATGACTCGTCAGTACCCTGGCAGTGGGTTTAACCACAAACCGTCAGCGGCACTAGCAATGCGTAACGGCTGCCCATGGACTGACCTCAAGGGATGCTGATGAGCGAACTCATCCAGAAAACCCTACTGAGCCTAACAGTGACAATGTATATAAGTCCGGTCCGTTCGTCTATGAGTATCGCATATCTGCCTAGGGGGCTAGTAACGTTAGACCCCCAATAGCAGTATAAGTCGTGTCGGAGTGTAGCCCAATAACACACTGAGATACTACTGGAGTACCTACCACTAAATCTCCTGCCATGGCCATGGACTTTGTGTAATGGCTCTCCTAGACACAGCACGACCTCGCCCCCAATACCGGGAGAGACGAATCCCCTGCCGATCCGCTCACGTGCCTCCATATGGCTCGGGACTGTACCCAAAAACTACCTGTTTGCACGACTCATTTGAGCCGTGGCAGGGTAGAAATCAAAGCACAGTGGGAACTCACACGAGACAAATGACGACCTCAGGTCGATGAACTAACCTGTACACATATCACCAGGGAACTGCTTTCTGACGATAGGTATAGTACTAACTAGCAGATTCTCGGCAAGTCCTGTCCGGTGTACTCATAACCCAATGAGCACCTGTATACATCTTAGGTGATCAAACTGACACCAGTGGCTTGTGAGACCGGCCACCGCCCCTTGTCGGGGTCTCGACTGTACACACTAGTCTACTCCGGAGTATCGATGCCCTGTCTCGAAACTCCCACGACTAGGGACCACAATTAAGGATATGCATATAAACTACCCAACTCTCACGTATATGATCGCCATCATACTGTTGGTAGTAAAGCAAGATCCTAAGGGCTCTATCAAAGTGTAACATGTAATCACTCACCTGATCATGTACACGACTGATAAAGGCAAACCAGATAGCATACTATTATCTCGAGTAAGACTGTCCTACCGGTATAGGTCCTCCGCAATCATTGCGATCACGTACCTGCGATCCAATAATTGACTATGAGGGCACTATCTCCAACAGGCGGGACTAGCGCGGGTGTAAAATATAAGCAACGTTTATTATATATCATATATATAATAATAATCCATTCGTCTCAGATACTAAGTAATCACATTACAGAATATCAACAGCAGAAGCATGTAAAAGGATATCTAGGATGTCCGTATTTTGTATCGAGCCAACAATAGAAAATACGGATTCCATGGTCATGATGAATAGCCAAGCCCACACCCCTAGACCCCTACGAGAGCGGCAAGTGATCCCGCCAATTCTAGAGTTTAGGAGACCCGGTCTCGACTCCTCGAGATGGCCTCCCACTGAACCCTAGAACCCGGTCACTTGTGCTCCCCTCCTTGAGTCTATCCTAATGCGGAAAAGTAAATAATATACAATTGATTTATACATGAATGAAAAAATAAAACTCTCATCTCAAATAAAAACCCCCGGCTATTCAGTCGCGACAATCCTACTCATCATATCTCAGCAACACATAATATCTCATATCATCAACGTAAGTAAGTATGCGTATCCCGATTGTCGTTGACGTATAGCAACGAAAACGGTGATACACCACATACTACACTTACGGTCACAGAAAATAAAATGAAAAACTACAACATTTGGAATCCACAATTACCTTAGACATCATAAATTCGAAATATCACATACTTCGTATTTCATGCCTAACAATATGAATTCCACATATTGTATCACATTTCAGATACATAGACAATGTTAAACTTTTCGATCGAATAAACAAACACCCAAGATTTCCCAAACTGCACAACACTTGAGCCGAGTTCAAAAATTTCTAGAACATGCCACAGCCCCTTATGGACCAACCGTAGAAGGGCCAAACCAACGCCTCACATGTGGCAACGCTAAACTACCACAAACCCTAAGGTTCAGTGACAATTTTGACGGTCACATAATCGAGTTAAGGTTATGTTCTTCTAGAGTGTCCACAGATACGCTTGCATGTTTTTCGAAAGTTTCGAATTCGGGAAAAATCCAACACTTGGAATTTTTCCAATACGGGAAAAATTGTGTTTCTAATATTCGTTCAAACATTTTAACACGTTCTAAAAATCTGAAAATCTGAACGAAGTTAAACTTTTCCAATCGAATCACCAAATACAATATATCTCCAGAAAACTCAACACTTGAGTAAGTTTAAAATATCTCAGAGGCATGCTTATATTAAATCAGGTCTACTGTAGGAAAATTATTCCCTGATCCCTCTATACGGCCGCGGAACCGCGGCCAAAGGCATGCTATGGCCGCGGAACCGCGGCTCTTTGGAGAGATCGTTGAATAATTTTTACATGGTAATTCATAGAAAAGCCTGCTGAATTTTTTAAGAACTTTTAATTTGGAAAAATCCAATTTTCAAAAAATTTCCAGAGAGCGGTCCAAATTGGTGTTTTGTGGTTCGATCGGACTTTTAACATCGCCTACGCATCGCCTAAAGCTCAAGCCTGGCTCTGATACCACTGTAGGGCTAACCTAGCACCTCGTCAAGGGTTCGGTAGCATCACATATGCCATAATCAAAATTTTAGAGGTGCTAAGTTAACTCGACAAGAATCGAAACTAGAAGTTTTAAGGATTCATACAAATAAGCATCACATGCAAATGTAAAACTATCACTAAGAGTAGAGATTACAACCTTTGTAGATCTCCCTCGGTGACTCCTTGGCACTATGAGAGTTTGAAACGGATCGATGGAAGCCTTCCTTGTCCACGATGATCCACCCGAAGTCCCTTTGCCCAAAGCTCCTTACCTTACTTGTTTCGCAAACGAAGTAGAGCAAACACCCTACACAAATCGGCTAGATGTGTGTAGTATGATGATGTGGTTTGTATTCAACAATTGAAACCCTTTCTTTTATCAACTTCACTCAAGAGAGAAATCAAGAGAGGAAGAAGAAGATAATGGTGGCTTGAGTTTGAGCTTTCTATCATATCACATATGATAACTTATTTTCTTCACACCAATTTTTTCATGCTTGTGTGCATTATGTTTCATATCACATATGAAGCTATTTATAGTGATGAGAAGGAATAATCACCATTATTCCATTACCACTACAATTATGAGTGGAAATTCTTTTCATAAAGAATTAAGCATAGGTGGAAATTCTTTTCATTAAGTTAAATAAAGCTTACCCACTAAAGAATAAAGGAGCATGTGTGGGTTTTCTTTACATTAACTTAAAATGATAAATATAAATAAAAGCTTCAATATAAGTCTTGCATTGCCACCATTCTTGTATCATCAACCATGATACTATGTATGCATGTATGTGTCCATGCACATCATCATGTGCATACATGCATGCATACAAAAGGATTTAATTAAAGATTTAATCTAAATGTTATTTGTTAAATCAACACTTGATTTAGCAAACCGGTCATATCTCATACGATCGGACAAATAGAAAATGCCCGATTAATATACGTTATCACATAACCGTATTTAATCGGGTCCCGCGCATATCTCATATGCACACCGCATCTTTTTGCCTGAGCCAGGAAACTTCATTGTGGGACTCTAAGACTCGTCAATACGCCGGTAGTAGATGATGATCATATCAAACATCTACAAGCCGCAAGAGGTCAGCTAAACGTAACGGCCACCCGGGTATTGAAACGATCAGAAGAAAACCGGCGAAGCTATAAAAACCCCCGTCGAGCCAACAGGAAACACTTACCGTACAGTCCGGTCTCTTCGTCAGATATGCTGCATATCGAGTCCAGGGATGGAATTGTCGACCCCAGTAACTCAATAAGTCATGCTGGTGTATGGCTCATAACAGATCGAGAAACTACTGATAACTCTTATCAGTAAATCTCACCAGCCCTGGCCAGGGACTTCATGTTATAGCCAATCAAGCATAGCATAACATCAACTCCCAATACCGGGAGAGACGAAACCCTTCCTATCGCTCATTACCTCCATGCGCCTCGAGACTGTACCCAAAGACCACCTGTTTGCACGGCTCAGTAGAGCCGTGGTAGGGTGGAGATCAAAGTATAGTGGGAGGACACAGAAGACTCTATGACGATCTCGGGTCTACAGACTAACCTGTACCAGTGTTCCTTGAGAACTGCTATCCGACGATAGATATAATACCACATAGGAGTTCTCGGCGAGTCCGTTCAGTGTACCCAGTCTCCACTGAGCACCCGCATACAGTCTTTGGTGTCTCCTCACCAGATGGATATGGGATCATCCATCGCCCATCATATAGGACAAGAATAGTATACGCTAGTCTACTCTGGAATATCGATGCCCTGTCTCGATACACCCTCGACTAGGAACAGTTCAACGATATGCTTATAGACTACACGTGCCCCACTAGTATGATCCGCATCATAATCACAGTAGTCAAGCAAATATCCTTTGGGCTTTATCAGCATGTGTAAATGATTAAATCTACATATCAAGATAAAGTAAACCAGATAGCGTACTATCATGTTGAGCAAGAAATTCATCTATCTCCATAGATATATGTCCAAATTTCCACTATCCATATAATGGCCTTTAGGGCATACATATTACTAATAGTACAGAGTATCCTAAGACCACCGGAAAATTTTGGTCCCCTGAACCCTCCGTACGACCGCGGAACCGCGGCCATAACCCCTTTTTGGCCGCGGTTCCGCCGCAGGTAGTTGGGTTCAGTTCACCATTTTTTTCCAGTGGGCTTGTGGGCTTAAAATATGGGTTTTGGAATATTAATTTTGGGCCCAGAATTTCTTGATGTGCTACTGTAGTACTTGGGGGGCCCACTTGGTAAATTTGATCGATCGGATATTTTAAACACATTATTTCACTGTATTTACATTATATCTGCGACCGTGAATATCACTCGATTGGAAAATCCTGTCTAACTGCTATAGCCCGGTTAGACGGATTTGCGAACGTGACCTTCACGTTGATGTTCTGTGTTTATGTTGTGATGTTGCGGATCGGTCGTGGGGGTAGCATGGTTGCAATGATAGTACAGTTTTTGTTGTATTATGTACATTTGATATTGCGGGGCGAGCATCCGACATGTGGACTGCCGTCACTGCCTGTTTGTATTATTATTTTGGGGCACGACCAGGTTGCGGTCGATGTACCCGTTGTATGTATATTTTACTTTCTGTACTAGGATTACCCTGTGGAGGGGTGCACGGATAGCCAGGTTCTAGAAGGCAACAAGCCCGCATCTCATGGCATTGGGACGGAAGGGGCTTCACTCTAGGATTGGCGGGCTATTCGCTGTACTCGTAGTGGGTACAGGTTGACCCAGGAGGGGTGCCCAAGTTACCGGATTCCGTGAAGTGCTGGGTGGTCCATTCACGGTGCTGAAGGGGGCTGCCTCGCTTCAGGTTTTGGCGGGTAACTTGCCGCGCCCGTAGGGGTTTAGGATTTCATTGCACAGGCTATCCACACGACCAGGGGAACGTCGGGTTTTCAGTAGTGGCTCTGTGAAACCAGGCGATCCCAGATATCTGTTTTGTTCTGTGATGCTGTACATTATCTGTGATGTTGCATTTTATCACGCCTTGAGCAAAATATAATATATTGGTATATATATTAGTAGATGTTGTATATGTTTTGCATCCGCGCTTGTCCAGTCCCCGCTCTGTCGTTAGTTAGCTAACCTAACGGGACCCAGTGGCGAATGGGGATAACATATACGTACATCAGTATATTTTCGTTCTTTGTGGTGTGATCAATTGATGGGACTGCGTTGATTCGGATCAATGCAAGTTAAAACAAATCTATTCTGATGTTGTTGGAACACTTTTCAAAAAGCTGTTATTGCAAGGACGTTCACTTTTGTTTTGCACAGTGATATTCGGTTATGAATATCCAGCTCCTCAGTCGACGAGGAAAGGGCCGAGATCCCTTCACCGGGAGTGACCCCTTGGACAGAAGTTTGCGGCAGGGCATTAACTTCACTATAGCCGATTACTTTTGCTTTGCATCGTGGTATTCATTTGGAATATCCTGCACCCCATTCTACGGGGAAAGAGCCGAGATCCCTTCACCGGGAGTGACCTCTTTAGTAAAGGTTTTCGTCACTATATTTTCTAAAAAGCTATCCGTTCCTTCAACAATATCAAGTTCATTACGTTAAAGGTTTTCACCAGAAACCATTCGTAGCCCTCCGTCGTTTCATATGGGTAGTCAATAGTATTCAAGCTGTGTTTGTTGGCCAAAGTCAAGGCACAGTGTTTGGTAGCTGTTGGTTATTCATATGCAGCATAGATAGATGCGTCGGTTTGGGGCAGTCGTATAGCCTTGTTGGCCAAAGTCAAAGGCTTTTGCGGGTGGGCTCAAATTAACCTGGAGAATGACGGGTAGAACTTGACATGTGACTTATGATTTGTTGGCCAAAGTCAAGGTCATAAGAGCATGGGGTAAAAATCACATCGGGAGTTTCTAAAGAAACTGAAACTTGCCAGATATGCGCATACCTTCTGGAGTGTGACACCGTGAGCGGATTCCGTCACGTTATCATGCGATGATAGTTGGATCCCGATTCCCACTGATGAGTTGGTTTACTCCTCTGGTATTCTCGACTAATTCTTCTTTTAGGTTTGGATGAGAATTTGACGGTACAGTGGGAGGTTTCCTGATTAGATAAAATGGTAACCATTCTGATCTAGGTTAGAGTGCACGTTGAGTGTTTCTTTTCTCTCTATCTGGCAGCGACCATTGACCCGACCCTAAGACTATGACTCAGAGACCAAAATTAACCGAACCTTCTTAACACTGGCTTTTGGATTGTCAGAGTTGCAAACCTCATTGCCACTCCTACTTTTACCCTTTTCTCCAGGACACCCCGTATTACTACGAACGTCCACTTCCATTGGACAAAACCATCGTATGGTTAGATACGAACTCTAAGGAATTCGAGGATGGTTTCCGGTTCTGGATAAAACGAATAGGACTATTCAGTTGTCTTTTCTTTTTACCTTCTCTCAAGTTGCGAGTACCCCTTAGATTAGGGGATAGTACACCAATTACGAAAATTAGATAATCTTCTTCCAAACCATAGGCAGGTGCCGACCGGTAGGGAATGAAGAAAACCAAACCAATTAGCCTAGCGGTGGTGTGCAGAAGGTATTAAGTTAAGACAAAGAAAGGGATTAGAAGGAGGGTAAAGTAAATTGCGACTGATATTCACAACTAAACCAAGTATTTCATTACCACTCCCACTTCACCTTTGTATTTCTCCAAGACACTCCGTATCACTACGAAGATCCTCAGATATTTGGATACTCCATCGTATGGTTATATACGAACTCGAAAGGAACTTGTTCCAGTTCGGGGATGGATTCTGGTCCAGGAGAAATAGGAATAAGGTTTATTCGGTTGTCTTTTATCTTCACCTTCTATCGCATTGCGAGTGTTCCTAGGATTGGGACAGTACACCCATTATGCTTATTGGATCGTCTTCTTCGAAACCATAGGCTGGTGCCGAACGGTAGGGAAGGAAGAAAACCATTTGGCCTAAGGGGTGTGCAGAAGGTAATGACAAAAGACATATAAAGGGATTTGGAGAGGTGGCAATGAATTATACGGTTACAGTCGTGAATCTGGAAGAGGCATTACTAGGAATACCGGGATACCCCATCGAAACATTTCAATGTTTCAGTTTCACTGTGTACAGTTAAAGGAAAACTGATTTCCCGATTAGACACTTGCTCCAGGGTATGTATTTACCAGGCTTGATTCTCACATCTGTATGGTTTTACAGATGATGAGTGGGAGTGAGTTATTGGGGATTAGGTGATCCTCCTCATTATATCAGGATTCGTTGAAATCAGTGATATTTGAGGAAATCACCTGGGTTGTTTGCCGGACGCCAGACATTTGGTTTTGAATATCCGCTGTTATGCACCAATTTCAAATTGATATATCTGTACGTCTATTTTTATAAAGTGAGATATACCTTTTGAAATTATGTCGATGACATTTACTTATATCACTAGATGGTTAGGTAAGGAGCATTGAACAGCGGTGTAATTCTTCTTAACCATAAGTACAGTTTCCAACCTACGACACACAGTGAATGGGTTATCAGACTCAAGGGACTTATACAGAGTATTGTATGTTGTCCAGTGTCCATTAGGACAGAGGGGTTGGTTCTCGTACTATATTCGGTTTACTTATGACTTCTCTAGTTTTTAGACAGGTGTTTCATAGAAACACAGGGTCCGAATTTTGAGAAGTTATATGTATTTGAATAAAGTAGAGAACCAGGTATTGCAAGTATTGAGATTCTTTAAGGTGATCGAAGATGTAGATACTTGTGTATGGTATTCAGTTGATAGTGATGATTAAGAGAACTTGCTTCTCTTTCAGGTTACTCATAATTAGAAGCATTCCTAAGTTGAGTAACGCTGATTGGCCTCTTTCCATTTACTTAACATGCACTGGAGATAACTGCATGATTTGAATCTGGTTCAATTAAATCAGTGCCTCTGTTTCTATATTGGATATAGAACAGTTCGTATCTTAACGATGTTAAGGTACGGGGAGTCGTCCGGCTTATGCTTAAAACCAAACTCTGGATAACTCAAGGCACGTTTCTGTAATGGCTGTTTGTGGGTTGACCCAGGCTATGATGAGGGTTGGCTTTTCTACCATCTGGCAGATCAATAGAAATATTGTTCTGGACTCGCCACTGTTTTAATAAAAATGGATTTTTTCAGAAAACAGTAGTGGGAGTATGGTAGAACTGGAAGTGATTCCAGAACCACAAACGATTACGGAAGATTTGATAGGAACCTAAAGATTCAATCTGGTTTGACATTCCATTGGCCACTGCGCAGATAAGGTGGGTAACTTCAGGCACCTGAGAGGTACTCCGGTAGCCTCAAGGAGGGTGACAGGGAAGTTCTTGTTTACCCACACTTGCAATTGCTGTTGTTCCAGACTGTGAGACCTGGCAGGAGGATGAATATAGCGTCGTTCTAAACTTGCTTTAGAAGTGTACGTGTATATGACTCTGCCGGAGGGTTGTCGTGGTCAGTGGGAGCAGCGGAAGCATTGGTGGACAGGTGGCTTATGTCTATTTATAGACTAAAGCAGATGTAGCGGAGATAGATCATCTATTTCTGATGTGACAGTCATAGATTTGACTTCATCAGAATAGGGGATGGATCTGTTAAGAAGGTAGTAGGGTGTGATGTTCTAGTATTTGGATGACATACACAGAGTAGGAAAGGATATTCCTATACTACGATCGGTTATTCTTTGGTTGTCACACAGTGGTTTCTTCACATAGGACTTGGATATAATATCTGACATTCTGGTTACTGGATCTATGGTTTTAGATCTAGATTTGGGTGGTTTCCCAATCAGGGTACTTTGACAGCATTCTAAGAGTTTTTAGAATGGACGACTCCTGGCACGGTAGTGTACCTGCAGGTAAAGGAGTCACCCTCTCTAAAGGTGTCTTACAGACTAAAGGGGAGAGGGATGTGCATGATTAGCAGATCACTTGCTTAGGCAATTGAGTCAATCATGAGATGTCAAGTACCACACCAGATGTTGTTCTTGCAGTAGATGCAATAAGTCGATATTGATCCAATTCTGGAGAAACAATCAGAAGCAGTTTAGAACATAAGTTGATGTTCTAGGGATATGATAATGACAGCCTCGTTCAGGAGACAGTTATCATTCCAGGCTTCCAAGGTGACATGGACAACAAGGAGGTTGTCAGAGTTATAATTTTTCCTTCTGACGAAGGGCAGTATTTTGGACAGCTGGTCCAAGGCAATACTGAGGGAGGCATGGCGCAGGATACTGATTAAGTTCAGTTGACAATACAGTCTAAGAAGTTTGGATTTAGAGTTCATTTATGAACTACGTCCCATCAGACATCCAGACGTTCTAAGACGGGTATTGCTCATTTTGGGAGATAGCTTTCTCCGCGAACTTGAGATTTAGAGAGACATAGAAAGAAACATCAAGGCGGATCCACTCACTGAGGCTATTCCACGAACGCAATAGTTTCGCAAACGGGTTTTGTGAGACTGACTAGTAGGGGAGTTGGGTGTTCGGTATCACACGGGCTGTGAGTATGCGACATCACAATAATTAGCCTTGAGTGCAAGTGGGAGATTGTTAGAGATAGTGCCCTCAGAGTCAATTATTGGATCACAGGCACGTGATTGCAATGATTGAGGGAGGACCTATCCCGGTACAACAGTCTTACTCGAGATGATAGTATGCTATCTGGTTTACCTTTATCATCGTGTACTGTTTCAGGTGACCTGAGAGGTCGCTATTACACGTTGATAGAGCCCCTAGGATTCTTGCTTGACTACCAGCAGTATGAGGGCGATCATATAAGTGAGAGCTGGAGTCTATAAGAACATCCTCAAAAGGTCCCTAGTCGTGGGGAGTTTCGAGACAGGGCATCGATTCTCCAGAGTAGACTAGTGTCTACAGTCGAGACCCCGATGAGGGGCGGTGGCCGGTCTCACAAGCCACTGGTGTCAGTTGGTTCACCTAAGATGTATACAGGTGCTCATTGGATTATGAGTACACCGGACAGGACTCGCTGGGAACCTGCTAGTTGGGATTATACTTGACGTCAGATAGCAGTTCCCTGGTGACATGCGTACAGGTTAGTTCATCGACCTGGGGATCGTCATTTGTCTCGTGTGAGTTCCCACTGTACTTTGATTACTACATTACCACGGCTCAAAGGAGTCGTGCAAACAGGTTTTAGTTGGGTACAGTCCCGAGCCACATGGAGGCAGTGAGCGGATCTTCAAGGGGTTCGTCTCTCCCGGTATTGGGGGTGAGGTCGCGCTGTGTCTAGGAGAGCCATTACACAAAGTCCTTGGCCAAGGCAGGAGATTTACTGGTAGGTATTCCAGTAGTATCTCAGGGTGTTCTGGGCTACACTCCGACACGACTTGTACCGCTTTTGGGGGTCTGACTTTTACCAACCCCCTAAGCCCGACATGCGATGCTCATAGACGAACGGACCGGACTATACGGATATTGTCACTGACAGGCTCAGTAGGGTGTCAGGATAAGTTCGCTCATCGACGTTCCTTTTGGTCAATAGCTGGTGGCCCGTTAAGTATTGGCTTATACCTCTGGCGTGCTGGTGGTTAAATCCACGGCCATAGTATTGACGAGTCTTTAGAGTCCACCACACTCAGTTACTCAGGTTTCGGGCGAAACGCTGTAGAGGCCGTATGGAGATATGGCAGGGTTCGATCAGATACGTGCGGTATTGAACGGATCGTGATCGGATGATTTTTAGTAGCCGGCTTTAGCTTAAGCCGGATTCTAGTATTAAATAGTGTAGTTTTGTCTCTTTGCATTTGTGTTCAGTGGGAATACAAATGCGAGCATGTATTTGCAGTAGCGGGGTTTACCTGTAATTTATTACGGGATCAGTTTTCTGAAGTTGCCAGTTTGCATTCCGTTCCGGCCGGTTTTCTTTTATTCCTTCACGGCCGAACTTTTCGTTGAAGGGGTTATTTGCAAGTTTGCAAATAACTTTTAGTGGAGGGCTTCCTTGCATATTGTAGCTTCCTCATCATGAGATGCTTTTCTTGTCCTTTTCCATTGCATTTATTAGATTGGAAATGAAAAGATTGATATGGATGGAATTGTGAGAAGAGTGTGAATTATTCTATTTTATTTCCCACTTGGAGTTTTTGGGGGCCGGCCACTGTTCAAAGAGGGAGAATGAGGGTATCATTTTAGTGGGGCCGGCCACACCCATGTGAGAAGGAGGGAGTGGTTTAATTTGTGTGAAATAATTCATTCATGAAATTTCGTGGGCCCCCCATTTGTGAGGGTGCTGTGTGAGGTGGGAAATTGTTTTGAGGCATGGTTTTATTTTTTGCACCAAAAAAACCACATATTTCCAGTGAGCACAATTTTGGTTTTGGGTGGCTGAGCTCATTTTTTTTTGCATGCTCCATTTTTCATCAAGCATCCATGAAAATTCTTATGCATAAATTCCTCCAAAAATGGAAACCTCAATAACCCCAAAGAGACATGGCTACTACACTATTCTACAGCATCCCTTGGACGCGTCGGCTAGCCAACTTCGCGCCCGAGTTGCCTCGGTCAAGAGGTGGGAGCCCGTAAAAGATTTTGGCGATGTAGTGCTCGTTTCGACGAGGAGGTGACGGACGAAGTATCCACGGGAGATCGGAGTGGCGAGAAGACCGGAGGACTCGGATCACTCGGTATATCTCTCTTCCCTATCTTGTAGTTAGCTAGGACTTGTTAATGGTTCGATCCGGGTGTTTAGTGCGCGGTGGCACCAGTTTGCTAGTTTGCAAAAATTAAAGTTTATCACCGCTTCCGCATTTGGCCGTCGGATTGACGGCCGGGGCGCCGCCATGCACTTACACATTCCCCCTCCTATACTCACGTCCCTCCCTTTTATAAGTGGCCGGCCTTTCCCCCCTCTCTTGGATGATGGTTGTTGTTCACTAGGAAAAAGATTATGATAGTTTGGATCCATGGAAATTAGCATACTCCATTTCTCATTTCATATCGATTCAAAAGGCAACTTCCATAACCGTTCGTCCATAGCCTTGGACGTAACAAGACAGAGTATTCTACTAATTCTTGATTTAGTGAGATTTAGCGTGCTCGCGCTTTCTAGAAGATAGATCAAAAATATTTGTAACCGCAATCAAGAACGGCGTCGCTTTGCAGCTAGCCGGTGAGTACGGGTCGGTCCACAGGGATGTTGTGAATTTCCGATTCGTTCTTACGAGTTAATTCCGAAAGGTGTTCGGACAGATTATTAAATCTAAAAATCTAAATTATCCTAGGGCAATTAATTAAAAGTTATAACTAGGGCAGGAAAATAAATTTACCTAGGGCAAAGAATTTAAATCTACACTAAGGCAAGAAAATAAATTACTTACAGATGGCTCTCTCCAATCATCCATGCAGGGTTGTCAGATCTGAATTTCTGAATTAAAGAGAGGCACCGATGCTCTCCAAAAGATTTCTAGAATTTATTATTAAAAGGAGGCATAAGGTTTACAATGAATTAGAGTCCCTATTTATAGAATATAGGAAACCCTAGGGTTACAATGACTTGCATGTTTGCATTTACAAAAATAGCCCTCTAGGAAGACCGGTCAACAAAGCCACTGAATTTTGGTAAAAAAATAATTCTCTTTTTGTCTTCTTCTGGCCGCGGAACCGCGGCAATGGTGGGCTTGGGCCGCGGTTCCGCGGCCCTTTAGTTGGCTCACATGCTGAAATTTCAGGGTTTTGTTCTTTGTCCTTTTTGGCTTCTGGTTCTTTGGTTCTTTTACAAATTGGGCTTCTATATTAGCTCCAGATCTTCAGTGAATAATTATGGTGAACTTTAACCGTTGCTTTGTGTTGACGTCTTGAACCTTGCTTTGTGAACTGTTTCTTATGTAGGCTTGATCAAGATCTTCTGTTCATTGGTTAAAATTCACTTTTTCATCGTCTTTACCTCGTTTTCACTGTTTTCTGTCCAAGAACCTGTAACCTGTAACATGTAGCAGACATGCGTCAAAAGCACCTGTTTTCATTGTAAAATGCATAAGAATGGGGAATATAAAATACAATATTATGGTGTGAACAAATACCCCCAAACTTATCTTTTGCTCGTCCTCGAGCAAACTTATTGTTTTATTCTCTACAAAAAACCTAACCGCACTTTCGCAGGGAAACGCGATTGCACTGAGCTCGTGCAACAAGCCGTTAAACCTCTAGGTGTCCCTAGTAGGAGGAGTGTTGTCTCCTGAGGGTTTTCAGCGGATACTACCCACAAAATCCTATCAATTCGGCTTTTCGACTTTTGTTCTCCAATTAGGTTTTCTAACTAAGAATTCTATCATCGTCGACCCGCAAATTATCCACCCATATCCTTCACACTTCCTCATTATTTAACTTAAGATTATATATGTTATGTAGAATTACTTAGCTTTCGGCATTTCTTAAGTTTTCCTTCTAGGGTTACATCTCCACTTAGGAATTTTTATCAACTCTACTAAAAATACAAGTTCTATTCTTCATTCCTTTCTCTTATCTAAACTCTAATCACATATCCCCACGTGTGTGTAAAAATCACCCCTACACTTGGAAATTCAAATCAAGCAATCGTACTCCCGTCCATTGTCCAAAGCACTAATTAGTTGGTGAATGAAATTTGCTTACACATCCTTCATGCGACCGTTAATACTTCTTGAGGTACCAACGACCGATTACAAAATGCGTTTGCACTTTAAAGCGTACTTCCTAGTCTTTGCAACACCCAAGGCTTTAGCAGTGACTCCCAAACCAGTTGGTCTAAGGCACTAGGTGATGAAGCACCCTCGCTAAATATTTTTCTATTTTTTTCAGCCTTAAATAATCACAAAAACCAGTGTCCATTTTTTTTTCTTTATTCACACTTTTTCATACTAAGGACTTTAGACAAGAGTATTTCAAGGTCTCTTCTACTAATCCAAGTTTCAAGGTGCGTGTTTGTGCAATTTGTAGGGTATACATTTTCAGAATTTAGACTTAAGCTAGGAACTATTTTTCAAACTTATACTCTAATAAGAACATCAATACTCTTCCCTTGTTTCGACTTCGCCCAAGAAGTGAACCCAAAATTTGCCTATTTCTAAATAAACTACAAGGCATATACTTTCTACCGTTAAACTCTAAGGAAGGTTATTTTTAGGGTTTTTAATTTGCTAATTCTAAGATTTAGTTTTTCCTTGCCAGTTAACCTATTTATCAAACTCAAGTCAATTAGCCAAAATTGAATACAATGATTTTTATAATTTTTGAAATTTTCAATTTTTATGGATTTTTAAATAAATATGCAAATGCAAAAATATGTACAAATGAATGCAAAGGAAGAAGACGTACCGAGCATACCCCCAAACTTGAACTTGACAGTGTCCTCACTGTCATGCTAAACCAAGAGGGTCAAAATCCCGGCACTCCCCTGTTTATTTATTTATAATTTTTTTTATATTTTTAATGTTTTTGAACTTTTTATTTTATTTTTTATAAAAAAGGAAAACAAAAAATATATACATATATACAAAGGTTCCCCCCAAACTTAAGCTTGGCCTTACACAAGCCAAAGGTTAACACCAACCATTCAAAAATCTTATCGTGGTAATGGTATAGTTGGTGCAAGAATGGGATGTGGAGGAAAGAAATGAGAAACACGCGAGACCGTGTGGACAGAAGAATGGTAGAATATGGTCTCGGTGGGGGAGAAGAATGGCGGAAAGAAGAAGGAAGTGGAGTACGATCTTGAGGGTGTAAATTTAGTGAATAAATTAGCGCAATTTGTGATGACCGATGTGTTAAAAGCGATTGCGCTAACCTATCAACTCGTCGAGAAATGGGATCAAATCCCTCAAGATTCGTGAGAAAACATGGGTACGCCGAACTTGGTATAGGAGATGAAAGCGTAACAGTCATTTGTTCGGTCGGAACAATGGGAAAGACGAAAGGGAGTGAATTAGGGATAGTATCTTTCTCACCATAGTAAACTGTTTCGAACTTAAAAGATTCCATCAATGGTTCGAAACGAATGTAAGCAACCGAGTCTGAAGGATTAACTAACTCATCTGAAAATGCAAAGGACTCAAACTCGGGCGGTGAGACTTCAACATCGTCCGAAAAAGTAAAACACTCGTAAGTGTCATCGGCTGTGGGAACTGTGTCAGATTCAAAGGAAAAGTTTTCAAGCTCACAGTCGTCAAGCGTGAAATGAGGCGTGGTCGGAACGATGGAAAAAAGGGAGGGTGATTTAGGTAAAGGTTCAAGAGGATGAATTGGAAAATCCGACACATCAAAGAAAAATGGTTCAACCTCAATATGATCCTCACCACTCTCTTCAATATTATCCTCATAATTCTCCTCAATATTCAACTCATCCATGCCATTATCATCAAAATCAAGACGCATATGAGATTCGGGAGAAACATTTAATAACTCGGGATGATGATTTGAACATAAAATTTCAATTAAATCGACAGGTTCATCATCCGAAATATTCCCGGCGTCTATATCCTCAATCAAGTGAAAGTCAATTTCTTTAGATACTTCCTCAAAAGCATGGATGTTTATCGATGTAGGTTCTAGAGTGGAAGTGTAAAGATCGAAAGGATTAGGTGCGGTTTCACTCGAAAGGGGTTCCTCACAATCTGGCAGATTAAACACTACAAATTCGCTCAACTCATCTTTATTTTCAACAGGTGAACTATTTAGGGCAATCGATGGAAAACTGGAGTTGTGGGCTTCAATTGGGTAAGGGTAGGTTTGATTTGAAAATCCTCTCTCATTCTCACTCTGTCCACTTGCCGCCTCATACATTGAAAAATTTGGAGCTAGCGGGACACTAGCTACCGGTTCAGCAGGTTGCATAAGGGCGGCCACGGACGCTTCCACATTCCTAACCATTTTATTTGTTGCAGCAATATATGCTTCCAACGACTCTTCCAAGCTAGACTTAGGTGGTGAGGGGGTTTCAGTAAAAGATTCAAAATTTGTTGGATATGTGAAACTCCCTAATGGCTGTGAAGAAACAGTGTCTAGTGAAGATGGAAAAGTCGGGTAGGACTGATAGGAAGTGGGTGGTAGGACAGGGGTAGGGTCAACATATGGATAAGAAGGTGAATAATCGTGTGGATCCCTAAAACTAGATGAGTGGAGAGAGGTGAAAGATCGACTGCGAGATTGAGCAATATGCTCAGCAATGGACATCGGCCTAGGAGTGACAGAAGGACTTGAAGAAGTGGTGTCAACATATGTAGGTTGTAAAGGTTGACTCGGTGACACAAAGTGGGTTGAAAAGTCAAACTGTTTTTCCTAGACTCCTCTATGTGATCTTTCAGAGATTTTTTAGGCATGGAGGGATCATTTATAAATTGACCGAACACATTGACAAACGACGCAAAGTTAGGCTCGGGATACCAAGATTCGGCAAGAGATTTATGATGTGGGGTACCCATGATAGGAGAATGCAAGGATTTCTTAGCGACAAAATTTTTTTGCAAGTTTTTAAAAGATTTTTCTTTAATTTTTTTTTATTGAAGAGTTTTGCAAGACGGTTTTAGAAAATGGACTCGTGACACAAAAGTATCAACCACACATGCACAATCAGGCCTAGATCTAGGGTTGCCTAGGTCTGCTAGACAGCTCCTAACTAGGGCTAGAGATAGGACCTCAAACCGCCTCTTCACGGACAAATACGGCCAGGTAAGTGGGAAGGAACCACCACTACAGTGGGCCTAATTAATAACCACTAGCCTAGACACCGCAATGTCGGTTAGGATAAACGGCCGATGCCTACCCTAGTCCTTTTCCTATTGAGCTCGCTGTCCTTAGGTCTGAGTCTAATCTTTTTTTTAATTAATTGTGGTCGATGCAAAAATGCTTAGGTGTTTTCTGGGGTCCTGGGAAGGGTGATGAAATCCCCACCCAATCTGAGTTTGTCAAAAAAGCCCCTTAAAATCCAATTAAAGATATGCAAAACAGTAAATCACTTGCAATCAAATATTTTTATTTTATGCGCGGCGCAAAGAATCCTGCACAAGATCGTTATTTGGAAGGAAAAAAAAAAATTTTGAGCGCAAAGAAACCCTGCAGGCAAATTTACAGAAGATATATCAAGATTTGCAGAGAAGGAGAGAGAGAAAACTCACAGAAATTTCCAATGGCAGAGCAGTTTTTTTTTTTTTTTTTTTTTTTTTTTTTTTTTTTTATCGCGCTTCTGCAACTTTTTTTTTTAGCCCAGATTCGACCAGACCGCGGCGGTTCCGCGGCCAAAAGAGCGCTGGAGCGGCGGTTCCGCCGCGCTTTAGTGGGATCGCAAGTTTTTTTTTTTTTTTTTTTTTTTTTAACCAGAACACCACGGTTAACTTGTAGACTCGGTCCTCCAAATTTCTTCTGTTTTTCGGTTGTTGTGATCTTCTGTTGTTCCGATCTGTTTTTTCCTGTTTTGATCTCTGTAGATTTCCAGATCCGATTTTCGTATATCCTGCAAAATTCAAACAACAAAGTATCCCTTCCAAAAAAATAACAATTGATATATTTTTATAATTTTTTGGATTTTTTAGATTTTTATGATTTTTTAAATTTTATGATTAACCCGAAATTGCGAAAAGAAAAGTTCTACGCCATCCCCGGCAACGGCGCCATTTGATTTAGTGAGATTTAGCGTGCTCGCGCTTTCTAGAAGATAGATCAAAAATATTTGTAACCGCAATCAAGAACGGCGTCGCTTTGCAGCTAGCCGGTGAGTACGGGTCGGTCCACAGGGATGTTGTGAATTTCCGATTCGTTCTTACGAGTTAATTCCGAAAGGTGTTCGGACAGATTATTAAATCTAAAAATCTAAATTATCCTAGGGCAATTAATTAAAAGTTATAACTAAGGCAGGAAAATAAATTTACCTAGGGCAAAGAATTTAAATCTACACTAAGGCAAGAAAATAAATTACTTACAGATGGCTCTCTCCAATCATCCATGCAGGGTTGTCAGATCTGAATTTCTGAATTAAAGAGAGGCACCGATGCTCTCCAAAAGATTTCTAGAATTTATTATTAAAAGGAGGCATAAGGTTTACAATGAATTAGAGTCCCTATTTATAGAAGATAGGAAACCCTAGGGTTACAATGACTTGCATGTTTGCATTTACAAAAATAGCCCTCTAGGAAGACCGGTCAACAAAGCCACTGAATTTTGGTAAAAAAATAATTCTCTTTTTGTCTTCTTCTGGCCGCGGAACCGCGGCAATGGTGGGCTTGGGCCGCGGTTCCGCGGCCCTTTAGTTGGCTCACATGCTGAAATTTCAGGGTTTTGTTCTTTGTCCTTTTTGGCTTCTGGTTCTTTGGTTCTTTTACAAATTGGGCTTCTATATTAGCTCCAGATCTTCAGTGAATAATTATGGTGAACTTTAACCGTTGCTTTGTGTTGATGTCTTGAACCTTGCTTTGTGAACTGTTTCTTATGTAGGCTTGATCAAGATCTTCTGTTCATTGGTTAAAATTCACTTTTTCATCGTCTTTACCTCGTTTTCACTGTTTTCTGTCCAAGAACCTGTAACCTGTAACATGTAGCAGACATGCGTCAAAAGCACCTGTTTTCATTGTAAAATGCATAAGAATGGGGAATATAAAATACAATATTATGGTGTGAACAATTCTCTACTTCATCTTGGTCGTCTCTTTTAGCAAACTTGACGATCGAGTTGCCTCGGTTCAGAGACGGGAGCCCGTTTAAAGATCCGTCGACGTGGTGCCACCTGGACGACGAGACCGGAGATCGAGCAATTTCGGATCAGTTGCAACATAGCGTGGGATGATTGTTGAAGACCGATGGACTCGGATCATTTGGTATAACAATTCTACCCTCTTTACAATTTGTTAGTTTAGCTTTAATGGACGATACATGATAAAGTACTCAATAGCGCCAGTCGTAAAATTTTTATTCCGCATATCGGCGTCTGTTAGACGACCGGGGCGCTGCTGCGTACTTATAGTGGTATCAGAGCCTCACCATTAAGCTATACTAACTTGTGCAAATGCGTTTAAAAGATCAATCGAACGAAATTTTCAAAACTACATTTTTCTGTACCCAAAGTTTCTGTCGTTTTTAAATCTGTTCTAAAATTCATTTTGAGCATTTTAGAAAAACAAACAGGGTTTCTGATGAATACTGTGCAAATTTAGGCACGTGATCCCATTAAATTACCGCGGAACCGCGGTCAAACCTAGGGTATGACTGCGCTTCCGCGGCGGTTTAGCGGGAATGGTGGCCCAAATTTTTTCAGGGGCTTCTTCACAGGGAAATGTGGTTTCTGTTACATTTATTTTGGGCCCATATGTTATTACTGTAAAGCAGATGTATGTGGGGCCCATTTCGGGAAATTTTGTGGATCGAAATTTTAACTTTGTTAGTTTACAGTACTTTCATTATATCTCCGATTGGGAATGTCATTTGATTGGTAAACCGCGTCTAATTGCTATAGTTCTTTTAGACGGGTTTGCGAACGTGACATTCGCGTTGATGTTCTGTGTTGTGTTGTAATGTTGCGGATTTGTCGTGGTGGATAGCAGCGTGCAATGGTATTGCTGTTCAGATTTATTTGTACATTTGATATTGCGGGACGAGCGTCCAACATGTGGACTACCGTCACTGGCTGTTTGTATAATATTCTTTTGGGGCACGACCAGGTTGCGGTCGATGTACCTGTTGTACTATTTTTTATTTCTATACTAGGTTTACCCCGCGGTGGTGTGCACGGATAGCCGGGTTCTGGAGGGCAACGGGTTAGTATCTCATGGCATTGAGAGGCAAAGGGACCTCACTCTTTAATTGGCAGGCTATTCGCCGCACTCGTAGGGGGTACTGGTTGACCCAAGGAAGGGTGCTCAATTTACCGGATTCTGTGAAGTGTCGGGTATTCCATTCACTATGTTGTGGGACTACCTCGCTTCAGGTTTTGGCGGGTAACTTGCCGCACCCGTAGGGGTCTAGGTTTCATTGCACAGGCTATCCACACGACCAAGGGAACGTCAGGTTTCAGTAGTGGCTCTGTGAAACTCGGGGATCCCAGATTATCTGTATTGTTCTGTGATGCTTATTACTTTTCTGTAATGTTGCATATTATCACGCCTGGAGCGATTACTGTATATTAGTATATATACTATTAGATGTTGTGTATGTTTTACACCCGCGTTAGTCCAGTCCCCGCTCTGTCGTTAGTTAAGTAATCTAACGGGTGATGACGGGACCCAGTGACGAATGCGGATGGCATATACGTACATTTTATTTTCGTTCTTTTCTGGTGTGATTGATTGATGGGACTGCGTTGATTCTTATCAATGCGCGATAAAACAAACCTATATTTGATGTTGTGGGAATAAATTTTAAAACTATTACAAAGACGTTTCCTTTTGTTTTGCATAGTGGTATTCAGTTGGAATATCTGCACCTCATTCTACGATGAAAGAGCCGAGATCCCTTCACCGGGAGTGACTTCTTTAGCAAAAAGTTTTCGCTACTATATATTTTTATAAAGCTATCAGGTTCCTTCAACGAGATCAAGTTCATTACGTTAAAGGTTTTTTGCCAAAAACAAGCCGTAATTCTCCGTCGTTTCTTATGGATGGTCAGTAGTATTCAAGCTTTGTTTGTTGGCCTACGTCAAGACATAGTGTTTGGTAGCTGCTGGGTATTCATTTGTTGCATAGATAGATGCATTAATTTAAGTCAGACATACAGCCTTGTTGGCCTACGTCAAGGGCATGTACGATGACTTAAGTTAATCTGGACAACGACGAGTAGAACTTGACATGTTGCTTATGATTTGTTGGCCTACGTCAAGGTCATAAGAGCAAGGGATAAAAATTACATCGCGAGTTTCAAACATACAAGAAACTTGCCAGACTTGCGCATACCTTCTGCAGTGTGTTAACTTGAGTGGCTTCTATCAAGTTATCATACGATGATAGTTGGATCCCGATTCTCACTGATGAGTTGGTTTACTCTTCGGGTGACGCCGACTAATTTTTCTTTCAGTTTTGGAGGAGAATTTGAGAAAAAAGTGGAAGGTTTCCTAATTAGATAAAGTGATAACCATTCTGATTTAGGCTAGAGTGCACGCAGAGTGTTTCTTTTCTCTCTCTCCTATGGCAGCGACCTTTGACCGACCCTAGACTATAACTCAGTTACCAAGTTGACCGAACTTTTTTAATTTACTGACTTTTGGATTGCCTAAATTTGAATAAGTCATTGCCGCTCTTTCTTTTTCCCTTTGTATTTCTCAGAACACCCCGTGTTACTACGGCCATCCACTTTTATTCGATAGATCCATCGTATGGTTATATACGAACTCGAAGGGACTTCTTCGAGGATGGATCCAGATTCAGGAGAAATAGAACTGGTTTATTCAGTTGTCTTTTATTATTACCTTCTGTCAGGTTGCGAGGGCTCCTTGGTTTAGGAGAGTACACCTATTACGCTTATTGGATAGTCTTCTTCCGAACTATAGACTGGTGCCGAAAGGTAGGGAATGAAGAAAACCAATTAGCCTAAGTAGGGTGTGCAGAAGGTAATATATCTAAAGACAAGATAAAGGGATTAGAAAGAGGGCAAAGTAAATTGCGACTACAAACATTCACGACCAAACCACGTATTTCATCGCCACTCCTACTTCACCTTTAATTTCTCCAGAACAACCCGTATCACTTCGAACATCCAATTCCATTGGATAAATCCATCGTATGGTTATATACGAACTCGAAGGACATTTTTTCGAGGATGGATTCTGGTTCAGGAGAAATAGGAATAAGGTATTATTCAGTTGTCCTTTATCATTACTTTCTCTCAAGTTGAGAGTACTCCTAGGATTAGGAGAGTACACCTATTATGCTTACTGGATAGTCTTCTTCCAAACCATAGGCTGGTGCCGAACGGTAGGGAAGGAAGAAAACCATTTTGCCTAATGATGGTGTACAGAAGAAAACGACTAAAAGACAAATAAAGGGAATTGGAAAGATGGCAGGGAAATATACGGTTAAAGTCATGATTTGGATTATGGAAGAGGCATTACTAAGAATACCAAAATACCCCTACGAAGCATATTTATGTTTCATATTCCCTGTGCATTGTTAATAGAAAACTGATTTCCCGATTGGATACTTACTCCAGGGTATGTATTTACCAAGTATGATTCTTACATCTATATGGTTTTTCAGATGTGGAATGGGAGTGAGTTATTGGGAATTAGGTGATCATCCTCATTATATCGGAATTCGTTGTAATTGGTGATATTTGAGGAAATCACCTGGATACAATTTTCAACCTACGATACACAGGTCTTAAGTTATTCAACTCAGCGGACTATTGTATGTTATAAAGTATCCATCAGGACAATGGGGTTGGTCCTCATACTATTTTCTATTTACTTGTAACTTCTCTAGTTTTTAGACAAGTGTTTCGTAGAAATACAAAGTCTAAGTTTTGAGAAATTGTGGGTATAGGAATAAAGTAGAGAACTAAGTGTCACAAGTATCGGGATTCATCAAAGAAATCGAAGATGTAGATTCTTATGATTGGTATTCACTTTATAGTAATGGTTTTGAGATACTTGTTTCTCTTTCAGATTACTCATAATTGGATGGATTCCTAAGTTGAGTAATGCCGATTAGCCTCTCACCATTTAGTTGATATGCACTGGAGACAGCTGCATAATTTGAATATGGTTCCAATTAAATAAGTGCCAAAATTTCTATATTGGATATAGAATACTTCATATCTTAAAATTGTTAAGGTACGGGGAGTTGTCCAGTTTATACTTAAAACCAGACACTGGATAATTCAAGGCACGTTTCTATAATGACAGTTTGCGGGTTGACCCTAGCTTCTACGAGGGTTGATATTCTACCATATAGAAGATCAATAGTGATATTGTTCTTGACTCGCCACAGTTTTATTAAAATGGACTTTTTCAGAAAACAGTAGTGGGAGTATGGTAGAACTGGAAGTGATTCCAGAACCGTAAATGATTACAGAAAATTTAATAGGACCTATTTATTCAATCAGGTTTGACATTCCAATAGCTACTCCGCAGACATGGTGGGTAACCTCAGACACCCAAGAGGTACTCCGGTAGCCTCAAGGATGGTGACAGGGAGGTTCTGGTTTACCCAGACTTGACATTACTGTTGTTCCAGACTATGAGACCCGGCAGGAGGATATGTATAGCGTCGTTCTAAACTAGTTTTAGAAATGTACGTATATATTATTCTGCCAGAGGGTTGTCGTAGTCAGTGGGAGCAGCGGATGCATAGTGAGCAAGTAGCTTATGTCTATTTATAGACTTGAGCAGATATAGCGGAGATAGATCATCTATTTTTGATGTAACAGTTATGGGTTTGAGTTCATCAGAATAGGGGATGGATCTGTTTAGAAGGTAGTCGGGTGTGATGTCCTGGTATTTGGATGACATACACAGAGTAGGAAGTAAAATTCCTATACTACGATCGGTTATGCAATGGTCGTCACACAGTTGTTTATCCACAAAGGATATGGATATAATATCTGACATTCTGGTTACTAGATCTATGGTTTTAGATCTAGATTTAGGTAGTTTCCCAATGTGGGTTCTTTGACAATATTCTAATATTATTTTAAAATAGATGACTCCTGGCATGGTGGTGTACCTGCAGGTGATGGAGTCACCCTCTCTAAAGTTGTCTTACAGACTAAAGGGGAGAGGGGCGTTCATGATTGGCCGATCACTTACTTAGGCAATTGAGTGAATCGTGAGATGTCAAGTACTACACCAGATGTTGTTATTGCACTAGATGCGATAAGTTTATTTTAATCCAATGCTGGAGAAACATTAGGAAGCCGTTTTAGAACATAAGTGAATGTTCTACGGATTAGATAACGACGACATCCTTCGGGAGAGGATTATCATTCCAGGTTTCAAAGGTGACATACATGACAGAGTAATTGTCAGAGTTATAGTTTTTTCCTCCGACGAGGGACAGTATTGATACTGTGGGAGGCATGGTTCGCAACGGTGATTAGTTTCAGTGATTTATACAGTCTGAGAAGTTTGGATTTAGAGTTCATTTATGAACTAGGTCCCATCAGATATCCAAACATATTCTAAGACACGTATTACTCAATTCGGGAGAAGGTTTTCTCCGCGAAGTTGAGATATAGAGAGATACAGAAAGAAACACCGAAGCGGATCAACTCACTGAGACTATTTCTCGAACACAAAAGTTTTACAAACTAGCTTTGTGAAATTGATTAGTAGAGTAGTTGGATGCTCGGTATCATACGAGCTGTGAGTACGCGACATCGTAATAATTAGCCTTAAGTGCAAGTGGGAGATTGTTGGATATAGTGCCCACTAAGTCAATTATTGGATCGCAGGTACGTGATTGTAATGATTGAGGGAGGACCTATACCGATAAAACATTCTTACTCGAGATGATAGTATGCTATCTGGTTTGTCTTTATCATCATATATATGTTAATAAAGCCCATAGGATTCTTGCTTGACCACCGGCAGTATGATGGCGATCATATATGTGGGAGCTGGGGTCTATAAACACATCCTTAAAGTGTCCCTAGTCGTGGGAGTTTCAAGACACAGCATCGATACTCCGGAGTAGACTAGTGTATACACTCGAGACCCCTACGAGGGGAGGTGGCCGGTCTCACAAGCAACTGGTGTCAGTTGGATCACCTAAGATGTATACAGGTGCTCATTGGGTTATGAGTACACCGGACAGGACTCGCCGGAAACATGCTAGTTTGTATTATACATATCGTCAGATAGCAGTTTCCTGGTGACATGTGTACAGGTTAGTTCATTGACTTGAGATCGTCATTTGTCTCGTGTGAGTTCCCACTGTGCTTTGATTTATACCCTACTACGGGTCAAAGGAGTCGTGCAAATAGGTATATTTTGGGTACAGTCCCGAGCCACATTGGAGGCAAGTGAGCAGATCTTTGGGGATTCGTCTCTCCCGGTATTGGGGGTGAGATTGCGCTGTGTTTAGGAGAGCCATTACACGAAATCCCTGGCCAGGGTAATAAAGATTTACTGGTAGGTATACCAGAAGAATCTCAGGGTGTTCTGGGTTGCTCTCTGACATGACTTATGCAGCTGTTGGGGGTCCGACGTTTACCGACCCCCTAGGCCTTATATGCGATGCTCATAGACGAATGTTCCGGACTGTACAGATATTATCACTGTCGGGCTCAGTAGGGTTTATAGATGAGTGCGCTCGTCAGCTTCCCTTCCAATCAATACATAGGCAAAACGTTACGTACAGCTAGTACCTCTGACGTGCTAGTGGTTATACCCAGTGCCAGTGTGTTGATGAGTCATTAGAGTTCCCCACCGACACTTTCCCACGTTCGGGCGAAACGTTATAGATGCCGTATGGTATTATGGCAGGGTTCGGAAAATGCACGTGCATTTTCGCACGTGTCATTTTTCGGGCAGATAATACTGGAAGGCTTTGGTTTAAGCCGGATCCCAGTATTATACTGTGTAGATATAATATCTTTGTCTCAGTTGCATTGGTATTCGGTCGTAATACAAATGCGGGTATGTTTATACCGATACGGGGTTATCCTGAAATTCGTTTTGGGATGATTTTTGGAAGTTGCCAGTTTCCAGTTTTTTATCAGCCGTAATTGACATTCGGTTAAATACGGATTTATCTTTTCTCCTTGAGATGAGTGCAAAAGTTTCTAGAAGCTTCTAGAAGGTGGTGACTAGGTTCATGCATCTTGGAGAGGTGGCTAAGTGCATTTATGGAACAATTAATGTTGTGATGACTAGGTTAATTATCGTTGGTTTGCATTAATTGTGTTCATACTTGGTGTCATGATAAGCTTTGTTGTTGTGGTCACCTTCCCCCTCATGCACTCACCTCCCTCCCTTTTATAAGTGGCCGGCCTTTCCCCCCCTCTCTTGGATGATGGTTGTTGTTCACTAGGAAAAAGATTATGATTGTTTGGATTCATGGAAATTAGCATACTCCATTTCTCATTTCATATCGATCCAAAAGGCAACATCCATAACCGTTCGTCAATAGCCTTGGACTTAATGAGACCGAGTATTCTACTCATTCTCTACTTCATCTTGGTCGTCTCCTTTAACAAACTTGACGATCGAGTTGCCTCGGTTCAGAGACGGGAGCCCGTTTAAGATCCGTCGACGTGGTGCCACCTGGACGACGAGACCGGAGATCGAGCAAGTTCGGATCAGTTGCAACATAGCGTGGGATGATGGTTGAAGACCGAAGGACTCGGATTATTTGGTATAACAATTCTACCATCATTACAATTTGGTAGTTTTGCTTTAATGGACGATCCGGGATAAAGTATGCGATAGCGCCAGTCATAAAAGTTTTGTTCCGCATATCGGCGTCTGTTAAACAGCCGGGGCACTGCCGCGTACATACACTTTCAAAACTCCTCAACATGTTGAGTAGTGCAGAGAGCACCTTTCAGAAAGTAAGGGAAACATCCACTTTGTTTTTTGGAGGATCTTCTTCTTCTAGGACCAAGGCGAAAGCCAAGGGAATGAAGAAGAAAGCCCCCACCAAACTAAGGGCCAGTGTTAGTAAAGTGGAAGCGAAGGGAAAGGCAAAGGCAACAAAGGTAGCGGGACAGCTTGTGGGAAAGGAAGAGTGGTTTTATTATCATAAGAAAGGACACTGGAAAAAGGATTGCCGGGCTTGGAAGCCCAAGAATCAGGACACGAAGCAAGTTGCGGCTTCGGCTTCAGGTGTGTATGTTATTGAAAATTGTCTATCAGTATACTCTGCTTCCTGGGTATTGGATACCGGATCAGGATCTCATATCTGTAATTCTTTGCAGGCACTGAGAAAGCATAGGGTTTTGAAGGCAGGTAATATGACCTTCAGAGTTGCAAACGGAGCTGGCATGGATGCTGTGTCCGTCGAGGACTATCACTTGGGATTGTTAGATGGACATATTTTGGTTTTACGGGATTGTTATTTTGTACCCAGTGTGACTTATAATATCATATCTGTATCTTTAATGTCTAAAGAAGGTTATGATTTTGCATTTGTAAGCGATATTGTAAACATTCATCTTAATCATGTTCTGATTGGGTCGGGTACATTAAGCAACGGTATATACGTATTATACCAACCACAGATTTTCAATGTCCAGAATACACACAAAAGAAAGTCTCCAGAAATAAATCATGCTTTCTTATGGCATTGTAGACTGGGTCACATCAATGAGAGAAGGCTGATGAAGTTACATACAAAAGGATATTTGCATCCGTTCGAATATCAATCATATGCAACTTGCCAATCATGTCTCAAAGGAAAGATGACAAAGACTCCGTTCACTGGAAACGGAGTAAGTGCGAGTGAGCTCTTGGGGCTCGTGGACAGCGATGTGTGCGGTCCAATGTCTACACATGCGTGAAGCGGTTATTCTTACTTCATTACTTTTACGGATGACTTTTCAGGGTACAGATATGTATTCTTAATGAAACATAAATCTGAAGCCTTCGAAAAATTCCAGGAATACAAGAATGAAGTAGAAAAACAAACAGGCAAAAGTATCAAGCCACTGAGATCTGATCGAGGTGGTGAATACTTGAGTGCCGAGTTCCAGGATTACCTAAAAGAGAATTGAATTCTCTCTCAGCGTACTCCTCCATACACTCGACAACATAACGGTGTATTGGAGAGACGGAACCAAACCCTATTGAATATGGTACGTTCCATGATGAGTAACACTGAGTTGCCGCGATCATTCTGGGGATATGCACTAGAATCAGTTGCATACCTTTTGAACCGAGTTCCAACTAAGACAGTGCCTACCACACCATATCAGATGTGGAGTGGGAAGAAACCATATCTTAAGCACATTAAGACGTGGGGATGTCTAGCTTTTGTCAAAAAGCAGCATGTGGACAAACTTGAGGCACGCTCAGTATAGTGCAAGTTTGTGGGATATCCAAAGAACTTTAAGGGATATTTCTTCTATTGCGAAGATGAACAAAAGGTTTTTGTTTCTCGTCATGCCTGCTTCTTGGAAACTGAATTTTTGGAAAATCAGATAAGTGGGAGCGTAATAGAACTGGAAGAAATTCCAGAACAACGTGCTATTACCGAAAGCTTAGTAGAACCAGGGGTTTCGAAAGAACAGGACATTCCTGCGTCGCTCCGCAGGAGTAGTAAGCAGTCTCATCCGCCCGAGAGATACTGCGGTTTTTTCATAGATGGGGATAGAGAGGATTGCATCATTGATAGTGATGAGCCGACTAGCTTCCAGCAGGCCATTCAGAGCATTGACTCGGTAAAATGGCTGGATGCAATGCGGACCGAAATGGAGTCCATGCACACCAACAAAGTATGGACTTTGGACGTGCTCCAGATGGGGTAAAATCTGTAGGACGCAAATGGATCTTCAAGAGGAAGATTGGTGTAGATGGACAGGTTGGGACCTATAAGGCTAGACTTGTTGCAAAGGGTTTTCGTCAAAGACCTGGTTTGGACTATGACGAAACCTTTTCTCCAGTGGCTATGCTCAAATCTATTCGGATCCTTCTTGCCATTACTGCATTTCACGATTATGATATTTGGCAAATGGACGTAAATACCTCTTTTCTAAATGGAAATTTAGAGGAGTGTGTCTATATGTACCAGCCAGAGGGTTTCACTCAGAGTGGGAACAGCGAGAAGGTGTGCAAGTTGCTTAAGTCCATTTATGGAATGAAGCAGGCATCACAGAGTTGGAACATCTATTTTGATGAGACGGTTAAAGAATTTGGCTTTATCAAAAATCCAGATGAACTATGCATCTATAGTAAAATTGTAGCACAAAATGTCGTATTCCTCGTTTTATACATGGATGGCATTCTCTTGATAGGAAATGACATTCCTATGCTAGAATCTGTCAAAGGGTTCTTGTCACACAGGTTCTCCATGAAATATCTAGGTGATGGCTCTTACATTCTGGGGATCCGGATCCATCGTGATAGGTCCAAGAGGATATTAGGACTTTCACAGTCCAGGTACATCGACACCATACTGAAAAGGTTCAAAATGGAAGATTCCAAGCACGGTAATCTACCAGCTTATCACGGGATCACTCTCTCCAAAGAGATGTCTCCAAAGACTGATTTGGAAATGGATCGCATGTCTATTATACCCTACACTTCTGCGGTAGGCACTATAATGTATGCGATGTTGTGTACCAGACCAGATGTAGCTTATGCACTGAGTGTGGTAAGCCGGTATCAGTCAAACCGTGGGGAGAAGCACTGGATAATGGTAAAGAACATTCTGAAGTACCTGAGAAGGACTAAGGACATGTTTTTGGTTTACGACGGAAAAGTCCTCCAGATAAAGGCATTTGCTGACTCCAGCATTCAGAGTGACTTGGATGACTCCAAGTCCATGTCGGGTTATGTCTTTACCCTTAATGGAGGGGTGGTGTGTTGGAAGAGTTCTAAACAGGAAACCGTTGCTGACTCGACGATGGAAGCGGAATATATCGCTGCATCTGATGCCTCAAAAGAAGCAGTCTGGATATGGAAGTTCTTGACAGAACTTCAGGTCGTTCCGTCCATTGTTGATCCAATACCTCGATATTGTGACAACAACAGGGCTATATGTTTAGCGAAGGAACCCAGGTCCCATCAGAAGTCCAGACACATCTTGAGGCGGTATCACCTAATCAGGGAGATCATGGATTGCTGGGAGATCGAGGTTCGGAGGTTGCTATAGAAGATAACACTGTAGATCCATTCACGAAGGCCTTACCCCAGACTCAGTTCGAGCTGCTGATCGAGATGATAGGTCTTCGATACGCCAGTACATGGCCTTAGTGCAAGTGGGAGATTGTTAGTGTATATGCCTTAGAGGCCAATACTGTATCATACTAGTTTGTATATTACTTGATGGGAGCTTGGGATATTCATAGTTGTATAGAAAATCTTGTTCGAAATGGTAGTATGCTACTTGGTTTGTTTCTACTTTAATGTATGCATGTGTTTCTTTTAGCATATCGCTTATACACATTAGTGGATCCCTTAGGATCTTAGCTTGATTACCAGCGTTGTGATGGCAGTCACACTAGTGGGGGCTGGGTAATCTACAAGCACATCCTTATACAGGTCCCTAGTCATAGAATTATCGAGACAGGGTATCAACACCCCGGAGTAGACTAGCGTATGCGCTTCTCATCCCAGCAGGGGAGACGGTCTATCCCACAGCCGTCAGTACGTCGTACTTGAGATAGTATGCGGGTGCTCGTGAGGTCACGAGTACACTGGACAGGACTCGTCGGGAACTGTTGGTTGGTACAATACCTATCGTCAGTTATCAATTCCCAGGTGACTTGAGTACAGCTTAGTTCGCTGACTTGATACTGTCACTTCACCTCGAGTGTGTTCACACTGTTCTTAGCTTGCTACCCTACCACATCTCAAATGAGTCGTACAAATAGGTAGCAGTTGGGTGCACTCCCGAAGCACTTAGAGGCAGTGACGGTTAGACAGGATTCGACTCTCCTGGTATTGGGGGTTTGATATCGCGTTGTGCCAAGGAGAGCCATTACACATAGTCTTCCCTGGCCAGGGCAAGCGAGATATGCCGGTAGCATTTCTAATGTTATCTCAGGGTGTTCTGGGATACACACCGACACGACTTGTACAGCTATTAGGGGACTGACGTTTACCGCCCCCTTGACCCACCATATGATATTCTCAGACGAACATACCTGACTGTACGGAGATTGTCACATTCAGGCTCAGTAGGAGTTCGGATGGGTTCACCTCATCAGTCTTCTTATCGGCATCTACCTGGGGACCGTTACGTACAACTAGTATTGCTTGCGGCCTGTGGTTAAACCCACTGTCAGCGTAGTGTCGAGTCTTTAGAGTCCCACACAGAGAGCTTTTCGCCTTTGGGCAAAACGGAGTAGAGGTCGCATGGTTTTGCGACAGGGCTCGTTCACATCCACGCACTTGTGCATGTCTAGTGTCCGGGAAGTTATTACTAGCGGGCTTTTGTTTAAGCCAGATCCTTGTATATGTTTTTGGGATTGATTTTATCTCATTGTATTCGTGTTCCTCGGAACCCGGATGCAGGTGTGTGTCCACAGTTGGCAGAGGCAGAGGCAGAGGATTCTCATTAGGGTTGTTGACCGTTGACTTTGTTCAAAACCCTAATGAGAATAAGAAATATGATTAATAATATTAATTAAGTATTATTGTGCCATGGTTGAGTTGAACATTTGACTTTTGTTGACTTGTTGACTTTGTTGACCAGTTGACCATTGTATACTTGTTGACCATCATCATTTTATTTCTATGACTTTTGTTTACTTGTTGTTCTTTACAAAATACATTAAATGCATGAAATGATAATGGTCATTGAAACTAACTATCAAAATTCTTAATTATTATTATTATCATCATTATTATTTCTTTTGTGAGCATGGTTGTAAATTATTGAGCTTATTCTATCATTCTCATTCTCTCTCATCCAAAGCCCACCCTCTTCCTCTCTCTCAAAGCTCTCATGTCTCATGTGTTGAGAAGCATGAGCCATTGAGATAAAACCCTAAAAACACTTCTCTACTCACTTTAGAGTTCAAGGTCTAGCAAGCCAAGCACTTTAGTTGCCTCTCGTTTGAGGTAGGAGCTCAAGGTAGAAGCTTTCGGGTGGATCCTTCTTCGACAACAAGGAGACTACGAGATGGAGCCGATCCAACCACTCCAAGGAGCAAGAAGAGAAGGAGTTCAAGACCTAGGTATAAACCCCTAACATAGTAGTTAAACTTGTAGTTAGTTTCTTAGGTGTTTGTTTAGAAAAGATCCTATTTTCTAGTCCATGTTACCTTACCATAAAAAATCATTTTTTACCGTTTCCGCATCCCCGTAAGAACCGGGAGGGGTAACGTGGACTTACAATGTATATGCAATACGATGAGAATAACATGAATGCAGCATAAGGTAAATCATCAGCTAAAAGCTATAAGGTATACGTATCTATCATATGTCTGAGTCGGTGAATCTATTAATCGGCATCTAGCCTCACAGCGTCATGTACGGTATAATCCATCGTACGACATCCACTAGTCAAGGGTATGGATCAATCATCAAGTCAACTCATCACGTACGGAAAATCATCGTAAGGCGGCATAAATCCAATATGGATCCTATCAACCTTTACGACAATGATGGTACGTACCTAACATCTCGCACGGCTTGTCATTCAAGATTCACAACAATACATATATATCTATATACCTATATCCCAGGTCACATCCATAACCATCTCATATTAGGGGGCCGACAAAATTGTCAATCATCTCAATCGACTCGCATCCGTATACCAACATCTCATCAAATCATCGTATCACGTCGTATAATCCATTCATCGCATTTATATCTCACATCAAGTAATTTCATATATCCAATATATCTTTATTATAAGCATACATATCTAATCTACCACACACACCCGAAACATACAATCAGTTTTCAAAGGGGCGAATCGTAGTTTTGAAAGTCTGGGTTACGGTGCTTTACAAGAAAAAGATATCATTTGAAAATCCCTAACGTCCCTTAAAATATCTGTTTAAAAGATGCAAACGACTCTTTCGTTTGGAAATAGGTATGGTTCGGATGACACATTTACGTCGGCTATCTAGTCTATAATATCGAACACAGCAACATCATCGAACATCATCCTCAAAACCGGTCATCACGTATTAATCGTATTATATCACTACTAACCATCCTTTAGTTTCAAATATGGTTCTCTAACTATCTTATAACTTTATCTATACTTTTCTATTAAATGTTTCATTAACCATAATCTAAATATAAATCGGTTTCCATCAAATTGTGCGGGGGTGCTATACGCAACCACCCGACTTCCTCCGTAGATATAGATCTACTGACCTTGATCCTCGATTGGTGAAGTTGATAACGCCATGCTCCGTCGCCTCAGAATCCACGCGAGGGTACCTACAATAATAAACAATTTCAATATCTATTAACATCAAGTCCAGAAACAAAAACGGCACACGGATTGCCTTTAGGTCAGAACCCATAGCCCACGCGTGCAAAACGACTAAACAACCCTTCTTGTTGATGTACAAACATCCAACAACCAAATAAAATTCCAAATATCAAAACCAAACATTTCAAAATACGTAAAATATAGCCAAAATCACATTAAAGTGCTCCCAGATTTTGACTCAGGTCAATCTTGCCAATTTTCCATATAGGGTTGCTCTAGATATAGGATAACAATGCCCCAGATCAAAAATCACAAAGTTTCACTCCAACTTGGCCGAAATTTGCGGCCTATAGCAATAAATCTGCGCAAGATTAGGGGATATTGGGGTCGGGTTTCAGGTGGTGGTTCATGGTTGGCTGCACGTCTCATGGTCATGGGAACCTCTTTTATGGTTGTCTTGGGTCATCCCAGATCTCTAAATACCATCACTAAATCAACAAAAACCCAATATCGACGAATCTAAAGTTCGTATTTTGGGGTTTGGTCATTGGTACAGGTTAAGAATTGGTCTCTAGGCCCTTTTACTGCCACCACACATCGCTAATTCCCCAAAATCCTTAAACCCTTCTCTTTAATTTTCTAAACACCATATAACCTAACCAAACACATTCTAAACTAGTCTAGAATACTAGAAATCCCAAACTACAGTAAATGGAAGAATTTATACCTCTGGGGTGTAGTCAAGCAAAACCCTAGCTCTTCAATATTGTCAAAATCCCATTTTTCTTGGTCCAATGTGTAGAGAAGAAAGAGGAGATCAATTTTAATGAAAGGGGTTTAGGGTTTTGATGGAGTTTTTGAGATGATACCTTGGGGTGAAGGTGGTGGGATGGTGAAGATGAAGAAGATGAAAAAAATGGGGAGGAAAAGAAATGAGGCATCCCCTCTCTCCCATCACTTATTCTAACCCTCTCTCTCAATATTTACCCTTATACCATTTCTCTTTTCTTTTCTTTTCTCTTTTAAAACCAAAGCACATAATACCCATAATATAACACAAATGCAATAACATGTAACCAAGTTTAACATGACATGGTGCACTAGGTATGGAAAATTGTAGAAACACGGATTTGACTTAATTGCGATTAAGAGTGCACTAATCGGGTTTTTATCCAAACTTCATTTAATAAATTTTAAAAATGCCAAATTCTTTAAATATATTTTTAAATGAATAAATCATTTTAATTTCCAATTATTTCACAATTATTGGTATATATTTATACCCTTTTTCGAAAACCCCAATTTCGCAAATCGGCATCTTTCGGGAAATATATTATTTTAATATTAAATTCCAAAAATAATATTTTATATTTTCTGAAATGTTACAATCTCCCCCCTTAAATATATTCAGTATCCGAATTTAAATTTAAATCCCCAAAATCTTAAATATTTCAATAATTAGCTCAAATCAACGGGGCTCCGAAATCACGAAAGATACAAAATAACAAAGCATGTCAGTACGCATGAAAACGAGTATAAAAACTCAAAATCGAACTCTGTCAAGCGTCACGAAAATCAACTAATTCGCACGCATATCCCCGGAGTCACAATAGAGATACAGATCTCGAAATCCATTATTGAAATCCAATATACACTAGTCGAATACTATAATCCGTGTATAGTACGCAACTTTGGAAAACACTCCAAAAAACTAAATAAAATACATGCAAAATCTTTTCTGAACTTACGTGTGATGTGTAACTCACGGAACAAGCGATCGACACTCATTTGTAAAATAATAATAAATGTCCATATATGTATTGCTAAATGTACGTTCGCTCGTTTCAAAATATCCCAAAAGGTTTTCCTTTATAAACGTTCGTGTCGCTCGCGGACACGTAGAAAATAGAGAGACTATAGTCCCTTTTTGAAAACCTTGTTCCCCCCAATCAAAACAAAGCTCTATTTTGAATTTCAAAACTAAAAAATTGAAGCAGCGCTTCAGATCCAGTGCTCTGCGCTGCACGCCACGTGTCAAACACGGGTGCGCTAGCGCAGGTGCGCTGCGCTGTGCCCCACGTGTCAAACACGGGTGCGCTAGCGCAGTTGCGCTGCGCGCCACGTGTCAAACACGGGTGCGCTAGCGCAGTTGCGCTGCGCTCTGCGCTGCGCGCCACGTGTCAAACACGGGTGCGCTAGCGCAGGTGCGCTGCGCTGCGCGCCATGTGTCGAACATAGGTGCGCTAGCGTAAGGTGCACCAGCGCTGAAACTAAAAATTCCCTACCGTTAGATCAAAAGATCTTTCCACTCTTGTTAAAAACAAGAAGATTGTTTTCTGTAAAACAGAAGCCCTACGATCAAAGATCCAACGGTGGGGAAATATCTTTAAATCAATCATAGAAAGGTCTCTTTAACTGATTTAACAAATCAATTTGTCTTATAAAAAGGCCCATAGACTTGAAGTCTCATACAGAGAGAAACATATAGAAACCTCCCTAAAAACTTTGAGAAAACTCAAAGAGAGAAAAGCAAGCATCTAGCAAAAAGAAGATCATCTTCTTCAAGGTAAAGAACATAATTCTTGGATACAGAGATAAAATTATCTCATGAAAAGAAGAACTATTTTCTAAAAAAGAACATAGATCTATAAAAAGACCAAAGTCTTTGAAATAAAAGAGATCAAAAGATCTTATTATAAACAAAAAGAAGAAGTATTTACTTCATTTATAGATCATTGATCTACAAAGGCAGTGCCTTTTTATAAATAAAGTAAGAACTTTTGTTCTTGAATCTTGAGGCAAAGCCTCCTTTAAAAAGGACATAAACTTGTTTCTCTGATCATAAATTTGATTAAATGCCCTTTGCGCTATTGGAAAGTGCCTTGCACTCATGAACTGTGCCTTTGCGCTCCATGGACCGGCGCTCAGCGCCAAAACATGCCACGTGTCAAGCACGGACACAGCTTGCGCTTTGCGCTTCTGAAACAGCACACCGCGCTTAAGGGCTGGTGCTCAGCGGTAAGCGTGCCACGTGTCACTCACTGGTGCGCCATTAAATCAGCGCAAAGCGCTCATAAATTAAAAGCGCAATGCGCTAATAAACTGGCACTTAGCGCTAAGCGCGTTACGTGTCATTTTCATGTGCAATGTCTGGCAAAAGCGCAATGCGCTCTTTAATTGGCACAAAGCGCCTGGCTTGCCACGTGGCGCATTGCCAGAACACACATTGTTCTGATGAATGCTATGCATTCAATACAAGACAAAATATGTCAGAATATAATGCTCAGCATTATTAAAAGGGCCAAGCCCAAATAAAGGCTCAATAGACAGAGTAATAAAGTGTTAAACATTTTAATTGGACTTAGCCCAACATTGGCCGTAAGTCCTTAACTTATATTCAACTGAGCCTATCTGCTCACGAATATTCAACAGATCTTAGTCCCAAACTGGGCTACAAATCATCCAATCAATTCACACCGGTTCAAGAGTACATCTCTTTACGTCTCTGATATTTGTCGTTGTAATCCTTCAACGTCTTCAGAGAGGTGATGGGTCCCGACAACCAAAACATTCAATGGACTGTGGGGTCCTTAAACTCATGGACTATGATGTCTTTAACCTTGTCTGTGAGGACTTAAAACTCACGGACTATGATGTCCTTAACCTTGACTGTCAGGTCTTTAAACACACGGACTACGATGTCCTTAAACCTTATAGACTACGATGCCTCTAAACCGGACTGTGGGGTCCTTTAACCCATGAACTACGATGTCCTTAAACCTTATAGACTGCGATATCTTTAAACCGGACTTTGGGGTCCTTAAACTCATGGACCGTAATGTCCTTAAACTAACATTGGACCACCATGTCCTTAAACTGGTAATCGACCGCAATGTCTTTAAACTAAACAATATATCCCAAATGCTCTTTTATCAGATCTAAACGATTCCGTTGGGTTGATCTTAGTCTAAAAATTAGACTAATGTATCCTTAACATACGTTTAAGTTGATTTTAGTTTCAAATGAGACTAATGTATCCTTAAACCCAACAACCAAACCCAAATCTAAGATAATACGGATTTGGACCAATCCACGTCCTACGGGCGACAAAATAAATTAGTCTCCATATACAATCCACGGGCAACCAAAAACAAAACAAACACTCACGACATGAAGTGACCATCTGGAGAAGGAGAAAGTTGTTATGGCTATGCGGTAACGTAATTAACTGTAGGGGCTTGCGCCTGCAGGGAAGAATGTCCCCACAATCAAAAACCCATCACCATGATGGGGAATCTGACGAAGTGTGCTACATCGGCCGCATCCGTTTAAACCTTCGATACACGGTGCCAAAAATCAACTTCGCATCTTCGGAGAGGTGAACGGATAGCACCAAATAGCATCTGCCCCCAGCTTCAGGCAAGACGTTTGTCTTCCCAGTTTCCGGCGGAAAACAGATTCTGGCACGCCCAGCGGGGCCTTTTCCTCTTTCCACTCCACACTTCGTGTGTCGTTTTTTTTCCGTGATCAAATAATCGCGGTATATATGTGTTTGTGGTTGCCCTTAGGGGAGTGGATACTGAAGCCGGCATTTCGTCTCTATGAAGAATGGCGTTAGCTTCCACCCTAGCAACTCAGGCTCTGTCATATCCGGTGGAGTCAAGTATGAGCCACTTGCAGCCTCAAATCTCTGCAATCCCGCTCTTAAAGAAATCAAAGGGCTTCTTTTTGGGTCGATACTCCCACCTCCCACCCTCGGTGCCTCAACGCCGATGGTGGAATCCTAGTGGAAGTCTGTCTTCCACAGACGGGTTCCCCAAGTTGTAGCTTTGCCAATGAAATCTGTCCTCAAACAACTGACAGTTGCCAAGGACCATGGTCGATGCAGGGGGCAGAATATTTAATCTCTCAAAGGAAACAGGGGGCAGTCTCGGAAAAATCCTTAGGCTGATCAAATCACGACCGTAAGAAATGGTCAACGTCGATATCGGCATCATACAAAATGAGCTGGGGGCCGTTATTCGTGTGGTCCTGGTTCAACCCTAGTGGTGAATGTTGTTGTTCCAACCAGGAACAACTTCAAACTGTTGCGAAGGGTCAGACAAAATTCACCTACCGCAATACTGAAGAAATCTCTGCAGCCCATGGAGACCTTGCCGTGAAAGTCCCAAGTCTGTCGTTCGAAGAACAAATGGACAAGCTGATAAGGGAAGCGGGTCAAAAGGTTCGAGACGACCATAATCACGAAATGGCCATCTACGAGAAAGCCAGGACGCAGCGTCTCTTTCAGCAATCTACAAAGAACGATGATGCACTTCGTCGCCAACCCGTCACAACGAAGACTCAACGCAGAGGTAAAAATAAATCAAATAGCGGAAAAAATGTTCGACAGCGACAAAGCGGGACCAAGAAGTCACGCGATTGAGAATCCAGCAACCAACATTTGTCTCTTGTAAAAAAGATGGGTCGAGCATATTCTTTTTCCCAAGACAAGATAAGGAAGATACTTGATCTTGTCATAAAACATTAGATGATTACCCTCCCGGAGTCCAAGCACCCCGAGCAAGCAGGCGAGGTCTCTCACCCGGATAATTGCTCCTATCACCGAGTGATAGGACATCCTCTCGAAGACTGCTTCATATTCAAAGACTGGGTAGAAGACCATTATCAGCAAGGCAAGTTCGTTTTATCCAGCAGATGGAAGGTAGCCCCACCGTAAAAGCATGTACCCAAAGCCACGATTGTAGAACCAGATCAACACCGATCTTAGAAACGATCTCGTACCTATCACGCGATAATATTGTCAAAAGAAGAGCCTAAGAATATGTATGACCTCCCCTAGTGCTTCGAAAACGACGATAGTGAGGTGATCTCAGAATTACCACCGGCACCGAAAGAGGTGGAAGATGGAATACATACTACTGCAGATAACCTCAAGAAAATTGATTTGGGGACAGCGAGGGACCCGCGGCCGACATTCGTCAGTGAGCCGCTGTCTGAAGAAAGGGTGGATACACTAAAGGACATGCTTATGCAGCATAAAGACTGTTTCGCATGGAACTATTCCGAGATGCCGAGATTATATCTAGAGATTGCTGTCCACAAATTAGCAATATCACCGGACGTCAAACCTATCAAACAAGCGCCAAGAAGAATGCGGCTGGAGCTTGAGATGAGCATCAATGCCGAGATCAAGAAGCTAATCGACTCTGGCTTCATCCAAGAGGTTCAGTACCCCGACTGGATTACCAACATTATTCCAGTGATGAAGAAAAATGGGACGGTGCGCATATGTGTGGAATTTCGGGATCTCAATAAAGCCTGCCCGAAGGACGACTTCCCAGTACCGGTCACTGAGCTGATAATAGACAACACGTCCACTCATGAAGTTTTCTCCTCCATGGACGGCTCGTCGGGATACAATCAGATAAAGATGCATCCGAAGACCAGAAGCATACCGCTTTCCGGACTCCTCTGGGCATATTCTGCTACAAAGTGATGCCCTTCGGTCTAAAGAACGCTGGTGCCACCTATTAGAGGGCCATGATAAAGATTTTCGATGACCTCATACATGAAATCGTCGAATGCTATATCGACGATCTCATAGTTAAAAGCAAATCATATGAGGAACATATAGAGCATTTGAAGATCGTGTTTCAACGCCATCGGAAATATAACCTGACGATGAACCCTCTCAAATGCGCGTTCGGAGTTTCCTCAGGCAAGTTCTTAGGATTCGTCGTCTGACATCGAGGTATCGAGATAGACCCGTCGAAGATCAAGGCGATCATGGAAATGCCTCTGCCAAGGAATCTCAAGCAACTGCGGTTTCTCTAAGGAAAGCTCGCGTATATCCGGCGATTCATAGCCAAACTTTCTGGAAAGTGTCGTCCTTACAGTCACCTAATGAAGAAAGGGGCCCCACTCGTCTGGGATCACAAATGCCAATGCGCACTGGACGAAATCAAGCAATACATGCAGAATCCGCTAGTACTAACTGCTTCGGTTAAGGGAAAACCCCTCATCCTGTATACAACAGCCCTCGAAGGTTCTCTAGGCACGTTATGGGTACAAGAAAACGACCAAGGGAAAGAGAGGTCCCTCTACTATTTGTGTCGAGTTCTACTGGGGTAGAAAACAAGTACTCTCCTGTTGAAAAACACTGCCTGACGTTGATCTTCGTGATAAAGAAGCTCAGACACTACGCGTTGGCACATGAGGTCCATCTCATATCAAAGGTGGATCCCCTCAAATATTTGTTGCCGAAAGCTATATTAATAGGACGGCTCGCTAAATGGGCCCTGTTCTTGATGGAGTTCTCGATAACTTATCGTACTCTCAAGGCAGTGAAAGGCCAGGCCATCGCTGACTTCCTCGCAGAGCATACGATACCTGCCGACTCTCCTTTGAATTGTGAATTGCCCGATGAACACTCATTTGACATGATCGATGGTGAAAGAAGAGAGGATGATCCCCGGTGGGAACTTTATTTCGATGGAGTGTCTTCCATCAAGAAGCGCAAACAAACTACCCCTATAATCAAATCGGGGGTAGGCCTCATCTTCGTAATTCCAAAAGGTGGGATAATGCGCTTCGCCTTCTCCTTGACAGAGCCGAGAACGAACAATGAGGCCGAATATGAAGCATTGATAGCAGGTCTCAAGATCTCTATTGATATGGGAATTGAAAACCTCCTCATATACGGAGATTCCTAACTGATCGTTAGTCAAGTAAGTGGCGACTATCAGACGTGCAAACTAGAGTTGGTGAAGTACGGCGAAAGGGTGCAGCAACTGTTGACCCAAATTCCTTCCTACATCCTGGAAAGCATACCGCGCACAGAAAATAGCAAGGCAGATGCATTAGCCATGCTCGCTAAAGAGCTGCCCGACGAGAATCTCTATGACGTGAGGATCGTTGTGCAAAGCCGTTGAGTTCTTGCTCCAGCAGAAGTATCTCTGAAGTTGTCCGGAGAAAATGAAGCGACCGAGCGAATGACTCTACAAATAAAAAACCAGGAAAAGGCCGCGGATTGGAGGGAAGTCTTTATAGACTACTTCAAATCCCGCAGAACACCTGAAGATGTGTCCTCAAGTTATCAGCTTACAAAATGAGCTCTGTCTTTTGCTTTCGTCAATGATACTCAGTATAAAAGGTCATTTAATTCTCTGTGGCTAAGATGCCTGAGACCTGAAGAGGCAAAGAAAGTCATCCAAGAAACTCACGATGGACTCTGTAGTTCCCACCAAGCCAGGCCTATGATGAAGCTGGAGATCAAAAGGACGGGTTATTATTAGCCCACGATGATCCAAGACTGCCTCGAATACGTGAAGCAGTGCCACTCGTGCCAGATTCACGGGGACTTTATCCATCAACATCTGAATCCGCAACATCCGACAGTGGCTAGCTGGCCGTTCGAAATTTGGGGGACTGACATAATCAGCCACATCGAAACAGCATCGGCCAGAAGACATCGATTCATCTCCAAATGGGCAGAGGAAGTACCGCTGTGGGAAGTAAAGATGGAGAATATCCTCCATTTCTTTAAGACATGTCATTTATCGGTTTGGAACTCCATGACGGATTATCTCCGATAACGGGCCAGCCTATAGAAGCCACAAGATAAGCCGCTTCGCACAGCAGCATAAAATAAACTGGAGATACTCCTCAGTTTATAACCCCCGAGCTAACGGTCAAGCTGAAGCTTTTAACAAGACCCTGACGAATATCGTAAAAAAGACGGTGTCCCGAAATAAGAAGGACTGGCACGAGAGACTGTATGAAGCTCTCTGGGCGTATCGAACTATGTTCAAAACGGCCATGAACATAACTCCGTATGCATTGGTATTCGGTACAGAGGCGGTACTCCCTTTCGAGATAGAGCTACCCTCTCTATGAGTGGCAGTTCACTACGAGCTAACGGACAAAGAGAATGCTCACCTTTGGCTTGAGGAGCTCGATGCCCTTGATGAAACTTGGCTCATAGCGCAACAAAATCTGGAGGCTTATTAAGCAAAGATGACGCGCTCCTACGAAAGATTGACTAGGCCGAGAACATTCTGCCAAGGTGAACTCGTGCTAATGGTCAAAAGACCTATGATCCCCAATCGTGCCAAACGGGAGAAATTCGAGCCGAACTATGAAGTACCATATATCATAGACAAGGTCTACCAAGGTGAGGCCTATCTACTCATGGACATGCATGGTGAAAGACCTTTAAGGCCAATAAACTGTCGCTTCCTAAAGAAATACTACACCTAACGAGTCACGGCCTAGGTCAACGATAGATGACGACGACTATGTCCGCTCGCTATCTTCCTGAGCCTAAACTCTATATGTATTAAACGTCTTCCTTACAACAGACCGAAACATACTTAAACTAAAAACGGACAGAAACGGCCTTAAACTAACAACGGACAGAAACGTCCTTAAACTAACAACGGACGGAAACATCCTTAAACTAACGATGGACCATTATATCCTAAAACTAACTGTCGAACGAGATGTCGATAAACTATTGTGGGTCACAGCATCCTAAAGCTGATACAAAAAAAGAGAGAGAAAAGAAAATGGTATGTCCATAAGCAAAAAGGGCACGGATGAAAACCCGAAAGGGCTCCGTGAGTAAAAACAGCAGGGCTGCCGGCGAGTTTTGTGAAAACCCGAAAGGGCGCAACCTCGTTAGAATAAAAAAAAGAGAAAAAAAAATAAAAAAGAAAACGGTATGTCCATAAGCAAAAAGGGCACGGATGAAAACACGAAAGGGCTCCTTGAGTAAAAACAGCAGGGCTACCGACGAGTTTTGTGAAAAGACGAAAGGGCGCAATCTCGTTAAAAGACACTTGCAAGGTCCTCTTGATCTTGTTTAGAGAAACCACCTGTGTAAGATCCTTACGACTCACAAGGGAGCAACACAATCAGGGATCCCCACGATTCCTAAGGGGAAATTACATTTGCGAGATCCTTACGACTTGTAAGGAGAAACCTCTTATGGAACCCTCACGCCTCATAAGATTTGAAAGCCTTAAGCTAAAGGGATCTAAACCAGTACTTTAGCAGCCACCACAACTTCCGACATTGCCCTAGAAGCGACTCAATTTTGACCCTTGTATACAATCCACGGGCGCGAATAAACATTTCCCGAACAGAGTCCCACCCATGACTAGGGATATGTTTGCACAATGAACAGACTTTGTAAGTCCTCTCGACTTATGAGGACAAAATACCCTTGTAAGATCCTTACGACTTACGAGAAGCCATACATTTAGGAACCCTTACGATTCTTACGGAGAAAACGCACCAATGAGATCCTCACGACTCGCAGGGAGAAATACCTTTATGAGACCCTTACGGCTCATGAAGTCAAAAGCCTTAGTTGATAGGATCCTAACCGTGTTGGCTAAGCAACCTTTGTTCGATATCAACAGAGGCAAATGATGATTCGCTCCTGGCAATATCCCAGTTGTAGTGGTGCTGATGTCGAAATCGGTGTCTAGTCCCAAGCTTGCAGCGAAAAGCCAGCAAGCCACAAATGCATACAAAATAGCCGAAATGATGGGGCAACTTGCAACAAAACCAGTAAGTAAAAAAAATGTATGCATGCAAAATTGCCGAAATGATGGGGCAACTTGCAATGAAAAGCAGCGATTAAAAATAAAATAAATAGCCGAAATGATCGGGCACCGCGAAAAAAATAGCCAAATGATTGGGCTGTCGCGACCTTCACGATATAAAAGCTTAAATGATAGAGCATCGTGGAAATAAAAAATATATAAATAAAATTTATGCCATACAGGTGATATTACATCAATCCCTGTACACAATCCATGGGTACAAACAAAGAAGGAACCACACCTTCCCTCCTCAGGCTTCATCAAAAGAAAAGGCCAAATCTCTGTGGCTCACAGGCGACCTGAAGACCAATCCGATATTCGTCTCATTACAACAGACGCAACGTCATCCACATGACCCCGCTCGGAAATACGTCATCCACATGACCTCGTTCGGAAATACGTCATCCACATGACCTCGTTCGGAAATACGTCATCTACATGACCCCGTTCGGAAATACGTCATCCATATGACCCCGTTCGGAAATACGTCATCCACATGACTCCGCTCGGAAATACGTCATCCACATGACCCCGTTCGGAAATACGTCATCCATATGTCCCCGCTCGGAAATGCGTCATCCACACGACCCCGCTCGGAAATACGTCATCCACACGACCCCGCTCGGAAATACGTCATCCACATGACCCCGTTCGGAAATACGTCATCCACATGACCCCATTCGGAAATACATCATCCACATGAACCCGTTCGGAAATACGTCATCCATATGACCCCTTTTCAGAAATACGTCATCTACATGTCTATTCCACTAAACACTTACGAGTCCTCTCCACTTGTAAGGGGAAAAATTCTTTTGTGAGATCCTTACGACTCTCAAGGGAAAACACACTTAGGAATCCTCATGATTCCTAAGGAGAAAAATACACCTACGAGATCCTCTAGACTCGTTGGGAGAAAAGTCTTTATAAGACCCTCACGGCTCATAAATTTGAAAAATCTTTGCTGGCAGATCCTAACCCTGTTTTCTAAGCCATCGGTGCCCTATAAGGAGATCAAGATAGACAATCTACAGGCTACACTCTCCGAAGTCGAACATCGACAAAGAGGAAAACAATCACACATGAGTCCTCTCGACTTGTAAGAGAGAAAATTCTCTTGTGAGATCCTTACGATTGTCAAGAGAAAACGCACTTAGGAGTCCTCACGACCCGTAAGTAGAAAATACACCTATGAGATCCTCACGACTCGTAGGGAGAAAAGCCTTTATGAGACCCTCACGGCTAATAATGTTGAAAAGCCTTAGGCAGCAGATCTGAACCTGCCTCTTAAGAAATCACTATCTCTCGAAGAATTCAAGACGAAATGCTCTCTATTTTCTACAGGCTACGCTTACTAAGGTAACACGGCGGCAACACGGAAAAGAGAAGAAAGCGACAGAGAGGAGAACATTTTATTCATATTCAGTTAAGCGTTCAAGGCATACCCATTCATGCATGGGCGAAAAATTTTGATTTATAAAATAAACACATAGAAATGAAAAGTCTTGCTATTCATACTTCAGAAAATGCCTACATTGAAGAAAACGGCAAATAAAAACACAATTTGAATGTTTATAAAGACACGACATCAAATCCAGGGTATGGATTGAGAAATTCAAAAGTATGACCATCTAAAATGTTCCAGACCTTTCGAACCATCCTAGTATGCTTCCTCTCGCGATCAAAAGCGTCGGGGTCCTTACTGATGTCCTCCACCCTTCGATAGGTAGCGAGTATTGCTGCTTGTTGAAAAGCCTGATGCTGAAGATCAAAAAGATTGTCTCCTCTTTTCTTTGAGATTAGGACCATCAGATACACCGAGTGCACCTTGTCTTCGGCATCATCCAATACCCTAAGCGGCATGCCGGTACAAAATAGAGGAAGTGCTCCCCAGATCGCTCCTACAATAAGCTTCAAGGGAGAGGAACGTCGAGGAAGCAGTCGACCATTATATGCGTCAAAGCGACCCATGATTTCGGCACACTGGGCGTTTTTGAATTCTCAGTTTTGAGAACGACCGAGTACGCAAAAGTTGCCATAATAGATAATCTCATTAAGGTCTTACATATGAGCGTCCATAACATCTGAAAAGAAAATCAGCAAGAGTTAGCGGACAGGGTGATTAAGAATTTTTTTATTAAAAACATGCACAGGGATTTAAACGACTCTTGATATCCCCATGAAGAAAAAAAATCCTAATTATGACACCTAACAAATTCGAATTTGCGAGAAATCCTAAAAAAAGGGAATCTCATTTAATAAGCGACCCCTCGGGTAAAGGAGTTAAACTCCTCAAGAGCAATGCTCTGCAGACAGGAGTGACACCTGTCAAAGTCAATTATGATAGGAATTTAAAGAAATTCCCCGAGATTGCTAAGAGCCATGCTGTGCGAAGAAGATGAAGTAACCTATCAGGAACCCTAAAAGCTAAGCTTTTAATGAATTTGAAATCCATGAATAAAACTCCTAAGAGTTCTTCATAAAAAAATTAACAAATCAACATGATTCAGAAGAGCAGAGCTCTGTTCGTGGGCGGAGAAACCCTAAAAGATCTCTTTAGATCTATGGGTTCATGAGAGCAAAGCTCTACTAACGAAACCCTAAATTGGGTTTCTGTAGATCAAAGATCTATAGAGAGCAAGGCTCTGTTAATGGGTAAAAGCCTAACTTATTAAAATTTATTTAAATTTTACCTACGTTTGGAAAGAGTATTTACACTTGGGAAGTCTTAAACAAAAGAGCTGCTCTCTGAATTTCTCAAGAAGAATATGATAATCATCTAGAGGGCCAAAAGTCATATTTATAGGCGTTAAGCCACCTCACCAACTTCTGAGGGCTCAGATGTTGCCATCGCTGCACTCATGTATGGGCTACGTAAGCACAATGGTGGGGAGGGGGGAATTTGTTTCCCCCAATCAGAGCCAAGGTTTGTTTTGAATTTCAAAATTCAAAAATTGAAGCAACGCTTCAGATCCGGCGCTCTGCGCTGCGCGCCACGTGTCAAACATGGGTGCGCTAGCACAGTTGCGCTGCGCACTGCGCTTCACGCCACGTATCAAATACGGGTGCGCTAGCGGGGTTGCGCTGCGCGCCACGTGTCAAACGTAGGTGCGCTGGCGCAAGGTGCGCCAGCGCTGGAATTAAAAATTCCCCACCATTAGATCAAAAGATCTAATAATAATAAATTATTAATTAATCAGAATTAAAATTCTGTTATGGAAAGATCTTTCCAATCTTGTTAAAAACAAGATGATTGTCTTATGTAAAACAGAACCCTTAAGATCAAAGATCCAATGGTGGGGAAACATCCCAAAATCAATCAGAGAATGATCTCTTTAACTAATTTAACAAATCAATTTGCGCTATAAAATGCCCATAGACTTCAAGTCTCATACAAAGAGAAACATAGAGAAACCTCCCTAAAAACTTTGAGAAACTCTAAGAGAGAAAAGCTAGCTCCTAGAAAAAAGAAGATCTTCTTCTTCAAGGAAAAGAACATAATTCTTGGATACAAAGATGAAATCATCTAATGAAAAGAAGAACTATCTTCTAAAAAAGATCATAGATCTATAAAATGACCAAAGTCTTTGATATAAAAGAGATCAAAAGATCATATTATAAACAAAAAGAAGAAGTATTTACTTCATTTATAAATCATTGATCTACAAAGGCTGTGCCTTTTCATAAATAAAGCAAGAACTTTTGTTCTTGAATCTTGAGGCAAAGCCTCGTTTAAAAAGGACATAAACTTGTTTCTTAGATCATAAATTTGATTAAATGCCCTTTCCGTTATTGGAAAGTGCCTTGCACTCATGAACTGCGCCTTTGCGCTCCATGGACCAGCGCTCAGCGTAAAAACATGCCACGTGTCAAGCATGGACACAGCTTGCGCTTTGCGCTTCTGAAACAGCACACTGTGCTTAAGGGCTGGCGCTCAACGCCAAGTGCTCAACGTGTCACTCACTGGTGCGCCATAAAATCAGCGCAAAGCGCTCATAAATTAAAAGCATAATAAGGTAATAAACTGGCGCTTAGCGCTAAGCGTGACACGTGTCATTTTCGTGTGCGCTGTATGGCAGAAGCGCAATGCGCTCTTTAATTGGCGCAAAGCGCCTGGCGTGCCACGTGGCTCATTGCCAGAACACACATTGTTCTGATGAATACTATGCATTCAATACAAGACAAAATATGTCAGAATCTAATGCTCAGCATTATTAAAAGGGACAAGCCCAAATAAGGGCTCAATAGCCAGAGTAATAAAGTGTTAAACATTTTAATTGGACTTAGCCCAACAATTGTCGTAAGTCCTCAACTTATATTCAACCGAGCCCATCTGCTCACAAATATTCAACAGAACTTAGTCCCAAACTGGGCTACAGTTCTTCCAATCAATTCACACCGGTTCGAGGGTACATCTCTTTACTCCTCTGATATTTGTCTTTGTAATCCTTCAACGTCTTTAGAGAGATGACGGGTCCCGACAACCAAAACATTCAATGGACAGTGAGGTCCTTAAACTTATGAACTATGATGTTCTTAACCTTGACTGTGAGGTCTTAAAACTCACGGACTATGATGTCCTTAACCTTGACTGTGAGGTCTTTAAACTCATAAACTACGATGTCCTTAAATCTTATAAACTACGATGTCTCTAAACCGGACTGTGGGGTCCATAAACCCATGGACTACGACGTCCTTAAATCTTATTGACTATGATGTCTCTAAACCGGACTGTGGGGTCCTTAAACTCATGGACCGTAATGTCCTTAAACTAATATTGGACCACCATGTCCTTAAACTGGTAATCGACCGCAATGTCTTAAAACTAAACAATAGATCCCAAATGCTCTTTTGTCGGATCTAAACGATCCCGTTGAGTTGATCTTAGTATAAAAATTAGACTAACGTATCCTTAACATACGTTTAATTTGATTATAGTCTCAAATGAGACTAACGTATCCTTAAACCCAACACCCAAACCCAAATCTAAGATAATACAGATTTGGACTAATCCACGTCCTACGAGCGAAAAAATAAATTAGTCTCCGTATACAATCCACGGGCAACCAAAAACAAAACAAACACCCACGACACGAAGTGACCATCTGGAGAAGGAGAAAGTTGTTACCGTTATGCGGTAACGTAATTAACTGTAAGGGGCTTGCGCCTGCAGGGAAGAGCGTCCCCATAATCAAAAACCCATCACAATGAGGGGGGATCTGACGAAGTCTGCTACATAGGCCGCATCCGTTTAAACCTTCGATACACGCCATAAATCAACTTGGCATCTTCGGAGAGGTGGACGGATAGAACTAAATAGCATCTGCCCCTAGCTTCAGGCAAGACATTTCTCTTCCCGGTTTCCGGCGGTAAACAAACCTGTTGGGAAACTTTTAAATGCATGCAAGCACCCAGGCACTGTTCACAGTTCAGTAATGTTCGGCCATTATATAATATAGTACCCATCATAGAAACAAGCTGCACAAAAGCAAATTCGGTCTCGAAAGGAATATCCAACAATCACATGCGTCTGGTGCGCACAGAAATCAAATCCAAATACAAATGCCACAATATGCACAAAATAAAAACTCAGTGCAATGGGTGTGCACGAAAGAAATATCATGTGCATCTGATATGCACTAAGAATCTTTATTTAGTGCATCTGGTGTGCACCAAAATGGCATCTCAAATCATGCGCCCAACCTGCAGGAAAACCAAATCAAGTGCATCAGTCATGCACGAATGAAGTCGAAATCCAATGCATCCCACATGCACAAAATCCAATATCAAGCGCCGATCATGCGCAAATCCAATACCAAGCTCGTCATGTCTGTAAAAAGCATCTAGTGCAGTAGCATGCACGAAAACGAACGGCAAGCGCTAACGCGCACGAAAACACAAATCTGGTAAAACGAATGCCCAAAGGCATAAATCGGCGCAACCAATGTACGAAATATAAATCTAGTGAAATCAACGCACGAAATAACTACCTTTTACAACAAACGCATGAATTGCAAATCTAGTGCAATCAGTGCACGAAATACAAATACAGTGCATCCAGTGCACGAAATACAATTACAGTGCATCCAGTGCATGAAAACTCATCAATAACTCAAATGCATATAAAAGCCACGCCAAGTGTACCCAGGTGTATAAAACCATAAACGTGTGCAGTTGCGTGCACCAAACACATATCAATGCACTATAAGCACATATAAGCTATACCGAGTGCAAAATCAAATCGACTGCGTACTACACGCACAAAATCAAATCAACTGTACGAAATCTACAAAATCATCAACATTTGCAGCCAAGACACAAAATCGATGTCAAGTGCAATAGATATGCACAAAATGTAAATACCCAGTAAGTGCAGCCATGGTGCATGAAAACGATATCATGAAACTCAATCATCAAAACACAAATCCAAATGATATAAGCGTGATACTCGGATCACAAATGCAAATCGCAATAAATGACATCGAGGTACACCTCTTTCAATGTCGAAAAATGTGTCGGTGCGCCCCAAAACTGGAAAAGCAAGAACATCCGCTTGCCTCCTGCTCATGGCCTGGCGTCTTCTGTCTCTTGGTCCTCATTTTCTCAGTGTATTTCCAATCTCGCAATCCATCAGCTCGTCTGCCAGGTCAGGTGTGCTAGAGGAATTGATCCTGCTCTGTCACTTCTCTGGTCATCTCTCGGCCAATTAGTATGACTACTCGTAAAGCAGTATGTCACTGGCGTCGGCCTCTGGCCCTCCGAATACTCGCGACACAACTGATCCTCGGTGCAAATCTCATTGCAGCAGTGTCCTGGAAGGAATCCTGCTCAATGTCTTTTCCGATCTTTCCTATGCCGAATTGTACAGAGGCCGGTACACTTAAATAATCTTTTCTCGCTTTCTGGACATCTGCGTTCTTAACACAACATTTCCACGAGAATTGGTAGTATCCCAACGCACTGCTATCCAATGTTTCTCACCTGGGTTGGACTGATACCTGCTTTCCACGCTAAGTGCGTAAGCTACATCTGGTCTGAAATATAACATCGCATACATTAACGTCCCCACCGCCAAAGCGTAGGCTACTATGCTCATGTTAGCCCTCTCCTCATCAGTCTTGGAAGACATCTTTTTGGAGAGGGTGATTCCGTGACAAGCGAGTAAATTACCGTGCTTAGAATCTTCCATACTAAACCTCTTTAGTACGGTGTCTATGTACCGTGACTGTGAATGTCCCATCATTTTTTTAGATATGTCACGATAGATCTTAATCCCCAGAATATATGACGCATTGTTACTGTATATGCCCTAGAGGCCATTACTGTATCATACTAGTATGTATATTACTTGATGGAAGCTTGTGATATTCACAGTTGTATATACAATCTTGCTCGAAATGGTAGTATGCTACTTGGTTTGTCTCTACTTTAATGTGTACATGTGTTTCTTTTATTATATCACCAATACGAATTAGTGGAGCCCTTAGGATCCTTGCTTGATTACCAGTGTTGTGATGGCAGTCACACTCATGGGGGCTGGGCAATCTACAAGCACATCCTTATTTACACGTCCCTGGTCGTAGGATTATCGAGACAGGGCATCGATAATCTTGAGTAGACTAGCGTATGCGCTTCTCATCCTAGCACGGGAGACGGCCTGTCCCACAGCCGTCAGTACGTCATACTTGAGATAGTATGCGGGTGCTCGTTAGGTTACGAGTACACTGGACAGGACTCGTAGGGAACTGTTGGTTGGTATTATACCTATCGTCAGTTACCAGTTCCCAGGTGACACGAGTACAGCTTAGTCCGCTGACTTGACACTGTCATTTCGCCTCGAGTGTGTTCCCACTGTACTTTGATTACTACCCTACCACGGCTCAAAGGAGTCGTGCAAACAGGTAGTAGTTGGGTGCAGCCCAGAAGCACTTGGAGGCAGTGACGGTTAAACATGATTCGTCTCTCCCGTTATTGGGGATTGACATCGCGCTGTGTCTAGTAGAGCCATTACACAAGTAGTCCCTGGCCAGGGCAAGCGAGACATACTGGTAGGTTTCCAGCGTTATCTTAGGGTGTTCTGGGCTACACTACGACACGACTTGTACCGCTATTAGGGGACTGACGTTTACCGCCCCCTAGGCCCACCATGCGATGTTATCAGAAGAACAGACCGGACTGTACGGAGACTGTCACATACAGGCTCAGTAGGAGTTCAGATGGGGTCACCTCGTCAGTCTTCTTATCGGCATCTACCTGGGGACCGTTACGTACAGCTAGTGCCGCTTGCGGTCTGTGGTTAAACCCACTGCCAGCGTAGTGTCGAGTCTTTAGAGTCCCACACAGAGAGCTATTCGCCTTTAAGAAAAATGAGTAGAGGTCGCATGGTTTTGCGACAGGGTTCGTTAACGTCTGCGCACTTGTGCACGTTTGCTATCCGGACAGCTTATACTAGAGGGCTTTGGTTTAAGGCAGATCTTAGTATATGATTAGGGATTGGTTTTTATCTCTTTGTATTCGTGTTCCACGGATCACGAATACGGGTGCGTATACACAGTTGATTGAGGCAGAGGGAGAGGACATTGATTAGGGTTAATGACCATTGTCATTTTATTAACTCTAATGCTTATGTGTGTATTATGATTAATTGATTTTAGTTAAATATAATTGTGCATGGTTAGGGTTGTTGACCATTTGACTATCTTGACTTGTTGATCTAGGTTGACACTTTGACCATCATCATTCCATATAATAGATGCTCTTTGATCCTTGCAATTTGCATTTAATATGAAAAGATAATGGTCAAGTCTTTATTAAACCATGACAATTATCTTGCTAATTATCTTTTTTCAATAATTCACACATATATGTGATAATGGCTCTTTATTCTCTCATTCTATCATATAGATTCTCTCTCCTCCTCTTCCTCTCTCTCAAGCTCTCTCCTCTCATGTGTTGAGAAACACTTGAGCTTGAGTTAAACCTCTCCAAAGTAATCTTTACACTCATCTAAGGTTCTAGGATTTGCACTTCTAGTACCTTAGTTACTTCTAGTTTGAAGTTGAAGCCAAAGGTTGAGGCTCTCGGGTGGAACCTTCTTCGACTAAAGAAGGCGACAAGGTGATCTCTTTCTTCCTCTCCAAGGAGCAAGGAGAGAAGGAGATAAAACCTAAGGTATAACCTTTCTTTGATGTAGCTAAATCTAGTTAGCTTTTAGTTAGTTTTTGTTTAGCAAAGATCCTTCTTAAGCTTGTCCATGTTGCCTAGTTCAATAAAAAATCCGATTTTTATTCCGTTTTCCGTCTCCCCACAAGCACTGGGGTGGGAAACGAGGACTTACAGTGGTATCAGAGCCCAACTAAATATAAACTAGCTAGTTAGTAAAGTGTATAGAAGTTCGATCTGTAAAAATCGCAAAACCAACATTTCAAAACCCTAACTTTCCGTTGAAATTTTTTCTGCTCAAAAAATAAAAAATCATACTTTAAAAATCGGCTCAGGGTTTTGTGAAGAAGCACACCAAAAACGGTCAAGTGAACTTTTCAATGTGCGGCGGTTCCGCGGCAAAAGCATGCCTATTGCCACGGAACCGCGGCCGTTTTGACTCGGTTCATGACCGAGTTTGGTGCAGTGTTCTTATGTTGTGGTTTTGGGATTTTTAAGATGGTTTATTTCTGCCCAGATTTTCCAGAACAGAAATCTGTATTTGGGTGCCTATAAATCCGTATTTTTGATCGAACTTCACTACACTTTGACTAATCGGTTATATCTGTGATGTTTATATGTATTGAACGTCTGCTAATCGCTATACGTCGATTAGTGGGGGTTATACATATCTGTGATCTGTGTTTGTTGATGGTTTGTGTATATGAATGCGTTGGATTGTCGTGGGTGAATAGCCGGGGGGTTTTGTGAGACGAGAGTTTTCTTTTCTTTCAATTCATGTAACATGTAAATTGATGTAATATTATTTGTATGACCACACAACCGGGTCGGGGTTGTAGCCGTCATTGTATAATTCTTTTTACTATTTTTGCTCCTAGGATAGACCCATGGAGGGGTGCACAAACTACCGGGTTCTTGGCGGGTAGTTTGCCGCACCCGTAGGGGTCTTGGGTGGGGTATAGGCTATTCACCGCGACCGTGTAATCCGTTTTTCGTTACAGGCTCGAACGGATTGCGGATTCCTAGTATATCCAATGTATTCATCTGTGATCTGTAATGTCTATCATTGCTATATATCTATATACGTTAACTATTTAGGCGTTGCTTATGTTTTACAGCCGCGCTAGCCCAGCCCCTGCTCTGTCGTAGGTTAAGTAACCTAACGGGTGATGACGGGCCCCGTGGCGAATGCGAATGGCATAAGCGAACGTCATATTTTGGTTGTTTTCTGCAATGGTAGGATTAATTGATGGGACGCGTTAAAAGAACTAATGCAAGAAAATAAACCAAGTAAAAGTCGATTGGAACACTTTGAAAACCACTCGGTTCTTTTCAAAACCAAACTTTTAAATGTGGAGCTTGAACCACACCTTTTAAAAGCTATCTCGTTCCATCGATTATATCAAGTTCACTACGCTCACGGTTTCGCCAAAACCATTCCTAGCCCTCTATCATTTCAGTTAAATATTCGGTAGTATTCATGCTATGTATTTTGACCTCACGCCAAGGCATAGTGATTGGTAGCTGCCGGATATTTATCTGTTGCTTTAATAGAATGCGTTGATTTAAGACAGTCGTACTGCCATTTTGGCCTAAGTCAAGGGTATGTACGGGTGGGTTCAAATTAACCTGGATAATGATGGGTAGAACTTAACATGTGACTTATGACATTTTGACCTCACGCTAAGGTCATAAGAGCATGGGGCAAAAATCCACATCGGGAGTTTCATAAGTACTGAAACTTGCTAGCGCTGCATACCATTTAGAGTGTGATTATTCTGGTAGGATTCCTTCAGTTTTATCACACGATGATATTTGGATCCTGATCCTACTGTGAGTATATGCTACTCCTCGGAAAATTTCTCACTTAACGATCAATGCTATAAACCTAGTAGGTGTTTAGAAAGGTGTTTTCGGGGCTACGCCCCCAGGGAAAAGAGGTTCTTAAATTAAGGAACTTCGCGAAAGCGTTGGAAATCCTCCCTCGAAGTACCAACACTGGCGTGGCTGAACGGTTAAGCAAGTTTTGTGCGGTGAGATTGATCCTGACTAATTCTTCCTTTATGGTTTGAGGAGAGATTCGAGAGACAGTGGGAGCCATCCTGTTTAGACAAACTAAAAACCGCTCTAAACATGCAAGAGCATCATGCTAAAGTGTTTCTTTTCTATCTCCTAATTGCAGCGACCAAACATCATGACTGGACTTAAGTTACTGTTAGATAAAAACATACTGGTAGGGCCAAACTACAAAGATTGGCTCAGGAATGTCAAAATGGCAATCACTTATAACAAGTTGGTGTATCTTCTTACCACTAAAGCTCCCCCTGTCCCAGGTCCCAAAACCAGCGTCGCGGATAGGGAAATCCGTAAGACCTGGGAAATCGACTGCGCGAAGGCCAAGTGCCTCGTGCTTGCCTCTATGGACAATGAACATCAGAGGAGGCACGAGAATATGGACCTCGAATCCATATTTCTTCATACAAAAGAACTGTATGGAGAGCAATCTCGTATCGCAAGATACGATGTGTCAAAGAAGCTGTTTTCGGCAAGGATGGCCGTCGGATCATCGGTAGCGGAACACGTGCTTAAGATGATTTGCTACAAAGAAGAGCTCGCGGACCTTGGGACTACGTTGGAGAATGAACTCTATACGGACTTAATTCTCCAGTCCCTTCCTTCCACTTACGCCCAGTTTATCCAGAACTTCAACTTGCATGAAAAGGAAGTTGAACTTTCATAACTCCTCAACATGCTGAGGAGTGCAGAGGGCACCCTACAGAAAGGTAGGGAGACATCCACTTTGTTTGTAGGAGGATCTTCTTCTTCTAAGTCCAGGACGAAAGCCAAGGGAAAGAAGAAGAAAGACCCGCCAAACCAAGGGGCGGTGTTAGTAAAGTGAATACGAAGGGAAAGGAAAAAGCAATAAAGGTATCGGGGAAGCTTGTGGGGAAGGAAGAGTGCTTTTACTGTCAGAAGAGTGGACACTGGAAGAAAGATTGCAGGGCTTGGAAGGCCAGAACACAGGATCTGAAGCAAGTTGCGGCTTCAGCTTCAGGTGTGTATGTTATTGAAAACTGTCTATCAATAAACTCTACTACCTGTGTATTGGATACCGGATCAGTATCTCATATCTTTAATTCTTTGCAGGGGTTGAGAAAGCGTAGATTTTTGAAGGCAGGTGACATGACCCTCAAAGTTGCAAACGGAGCTAGCATGGTTGCTGAGGCCGTGGGGGACTATCACCTGGGGATGTCAGATGGACATGTTTTGGTTTTACGTAATTGCTTTTTTGTACCCAATGCAACTTGTAATATCATTTCTGTATCTTTGATTTCTAAAGAAGGTTATGAATTTGCGTTTGTAAGTAATGTTGTAAACATTCACCTTAATCAAGTTCTGATTGGGTCAGGTACATTGAGCAATGGTATATACGTATTAAACCAACCACAGATTTTCAATGTCCAGAATACACACAAAAGAATGTCTCCAGAAATCAATCAGGCTTTCTTATGGCATTGTAGACTCGGTCACATAAATGGGAGAAGGTTGACGAAGTTACATACAGAAGGATATTTGGATTCGTTTGAGTATCAATCATATGCAACTTGTCAATCCTGTCTCAAAGGAAAGATGACAAAGACTCCGTTCACTGTACACAGAGTAAGAGCGAGTGAGCTCTTGGGACTCGTACACAGAGACGTGTGTGGTCCAATGTCTACACATGCGCGAAGCGGTTACTCTTACTTCATTACTTTTACGGATGATTTTTCAAGGTTCGGACATGTCTTCTTAATGAAGCATAAATCTGAAGCCTTTGAAAAGTTCCAGGAATACAAGAATGAAGTAGAAAAACAAACATGCAAAAGTATCAAGACACTAAGATCTGATCGAGGTGGTGAATACTTGAGTGCCGAGTTCCTGGATTACCTAAAAGAGAATGGAATTCTCTCTCAGCTTACTCCTCCATACACTCCGCAACATAATGGTGTATCGGAAAGACAGAACCGAACCTTATTGGATATGGTACGGTCCATGATGAGTAACGCTGAGTTACCGCGATCATTCTGGGGATATGCGCTAGAATCAGCCGCATACCTTTTGAACCGAGTTCCAACTAAGACTGTGCCTACCACACCATATGAGTTATGGAGTGGGAAGAAACCCTATCTTCAATATCTGAAGATATGGGGATGTCCAGCTTTTGTCAAAAAGCAGCATGCGGACAAACTCGAGGCACGCTCAGTACTGTGCAAGTTTGTGTGATACCCAAAGAACACCAGGGGGTATCTTTTCTACCTCGCAGAGGAACAAAAGGTCTTTGTTTCTCGTAATGCCCACTTTCTAGAACACGAGTTCTTGGAAAAGGAAATTAGTGGGAGCGCAGTAGAACTGGAAGAAATTCCATAACCACAAGATATTACTGAAAGCTTAGTAGGACCAGAAGGTTCGAAAGATCAGGACATTCCTACGTCGCTCCGCAGGAGTAGTAGGCAGTCTCATCCGCCCGAGAGATACTACGGTTTTCTCATAGACGGGGATAGAGAGGATTGCATCATTGATTGTGATGAGCCTACTAGCTTCTAGCAAGCCATTCAGAGCGTTGACTCGTTAAAATGGCTGGATGCGATGCGGACCGAAATGGAGTCCATGTACACCAACAAAGTATGGACGTTGGACATTGCTCCAGATGGGGTAAAACCCGTAGGAATCAAGTGGATCTTCAAAAGGAAGATTGGTGTAGATGGACAGGTCGAGACCTATAAAGCTAGACTTGTTGCAAAGGGTTTTCGTCAAAGACTTGGTTTGGACTATGACGAAACCTTTTCTCTAGTGGCTATGCTGAAATCCATTCGGATCATTCTTGCCATTGCTGCCTTCCACGATTATGAGATTTGGCAGATGGACGTAAAGACCGCTTTTCTAAATGGAAATTTAGAGGAGTGTATCTATATGGACAAGCCAGAGGGTTTCATTCAGAGTGGGAGCAGCGGAAAGGTGTGCAAGTTGCTTAAGTCCATCTATGGACTAAAGCAGGCATCGCGGAGTTGAAACATCTGTTTTGATGAGACGGTCAAAGAATTTGGCTTTATCAAAAATCCAGATGAACCATGCTGTAACACCTTAGGATAAGGGTTAGTGAATAATTATAATTAAACAATGATTTTTAATAAAAAGTTTACCAAATTGTGTTTTAAATATTTTTCCTAATTTAATAAACATTTTTCCAAAATTTTCCTAGGCTTGCACACACATGTGCATGTAAACTAGGGTTTTTAAATAAAGTAAATATACTAATTATTAACCATGGTGGGTTAATTATAGGATTAAGTCCTTTGGGTTTAAATTAAGTTGATTAGTAAACAAAAAGTGGCTTTAATTTGAATTAGATTTAGTGTTGACTTGTGAGAGAGAGAGAGAGAGTGCATCATGGCTTAGCCCATGCTTGCCATTAATGAAGAGAGAGAGAGGGGGGTTGAACCTTGAGTGTTGATTGTTTTCCTCTCTCATTTCTTTGTTCTCTCCAATACTCACACACCCACACACTTACCTCTTTCCCCAGCTCCAGAACAAGCAGCAGCAGCAGCAAACACAACAACAGCAACAATCTCTGAAGCAAGAGGCAGCATCAGCAGCAGAGAGCAGAAGCATCAGCAGCAGTGAGCTGCAGCAGCCCCATCACCCATTGCAGCCCCTTCCCTGCAATTCTTCTGCTTTCTCAAGCTCCCTAGGGTTAAGTATGAGGTATATTTCCTATCTTGCTTCCCTAGTTTGCCTAGTTAGTGTAGTTTTGCATCGGTTAAAGGATTTTTGTGTGTTTTAGTGCGATATAGGGTGTTTAGTGTGAACTTTGTGCTAATGAGGTGTAGATTAGTTCCAGTAGGATGCTTGAGGTTTGTTGTGACCATGTAAACCTAGTCCAACCCCTATTACACTAAAATACCACCAGATTTCATATTTGATGCAAATGTCGTATTTGGGCAAAATGTGAGTTTTCTGGAACTGCTATTGACCCGGTGAGTGCAGAATGATTTTGGGAAGACTGTAGTGTAGTGGAGTGGAGATGATACACCAGGTGAAACCCGACCCCCTAACTCCCTACTACGGCCGCCAAAACCGCCATTCTGGCCGCAATTTGCGGCCAGACAGGAGGTGTTTTGGAGGTTTTTGGGTTCTGTAGGTGTATTTTTGTGTGTAGGGCCCTTTGATATATATATTTTTGTAAGATCAATTCTGTAGGAAAATCTAGGACCAGTTACCCGTTTGCCGTTTTTCTAAACCTTCGCGACACGCGCGATACGTGAGTAGGTTTGGGTTTCTGCGTATCGCGGCGCGTCGGGGTAGTTTCGTGGCGCGTGAGTACACGTTTTAGCGTATCGCGCACACGCGCGATTGGTTTGCGACACAGGTTTCTTGTTGGATTATAATGTCGCGTTTTGTGACTTAAGCTTATGTGTGATATGTGTATGTGATTCTAGGTTCGCAGGCCAGTGAGACGGACGCTGCGAAGAAGGGCAAGCAAGTGGTTGGATACACTTAGCGCGAGACACGGTGAGTAGATTTCACATCTACGGGGATATCGCCCGCATGGCGTTATGCGTCAGGGCTGATAGGACTTATTTACTATATGTTGCATGCACCCCATAGACTGTCATCGCATATTGCATTCTCTGCTGTGTTGATATATATATTGCTTAGAACTGATAGAACACCGCACTATTACTAACGGTTTATGTTGCACGGGCACTATTTACATGCTATACACACACCGTTAGTAATTGCCATGCCACACTCACTATAGAGCTGCCATGATTATATTGTTATAGTTCGCCTCATATGTGATTTGATATGACCTTCTTGTATATTGGGAGCCGCATGACATCTTTTAAAACCGGAAATGAAACTACTTTAAAAAGCGGTTTTCCTCTTATCTCCATACCATGGATTGATGTATATTGTACCTCGTATTGGATTGACTTATTGATGATGGATTTTCATGTGATTTCTGTTTTGAGGACCGTGGAATTATTTAAGGAAAGATATGCTATTTTGAAAAACCCGGTACCTCGTGATATGATATTTTGGTGTGTCCACCACGCGTTTTCTCGGTGCTGAGACGTGTGCTTGAAACCCGATTCGAGGAGTGGATGTTCCGTTTGCGGGTTCGTGGTGGGCCCGGTATGGTTCCCCTCGGCGAGATGATCGATGGGATTTGCCGATTGAGCCTGGAGGCGGGCGAGTACCTACCGGTGATTGGTTGGACCTGGCAGTTGTCCGGAGGATACTGACCAGAGTCGAGTGATGGATGCGGGATGACTGTGCTGCCGGGGCCGAGGGCCGATACCGCAGACGGACCCCGTGGGGCCGGTCCGGACTGACGGCGCCCGATGTTCGAGGATTTACGTGTCGATGCTGGACACGGGTATTTTATGATGTTTTGGGTGCCGATGTTGGGCACTCGTGATTCCTCCGAGATATACAGGATTTGAGGGCCGATGGGTGTGCCGGCGCCTGAGTATATGTGGGATTTGGGTGCAGTTTGAGGCACCGATCATTGCTTTCCATGTTGACATAGTCCATGTAGATATTATTTATCCCATACTCAGTATTGATTACTATACATCTTATCCTGTGGCATTTACCTGTTAGAGTACATGCATTACTACTGTATCCACTGTTGACATGCATTGATATCATCTGCTGGCATTAGTAGAGCCACGCTATATGTGCATACTTGCGATCACCTTTATATGTTATCTCTATTCACGAGTTGGCAACTCACCCCCGTTGTGCCACAGTGTTTGCAGGTTGCCCTTGGGAGTAGTCACGGCTGGCTGTTACCTCATCTTTTGGCACAGATACCCCTTTTGAGCAGAGATAGCCCTTTTGCTGTTTAGGTGGGTTTTGTACGGTATCTGTTATCTTTCAGTTTTATATTGATGTATCTAGTACTCTCCATCTACCTTATGTATTGACTTAGAGACAGTTGTGAGGACGATATGTATGATTTTATATTCTGGTGTCGAGCTCGCATGTGGGCCGACGTTACTTTATGCAGTTTTATCTTTTATGATATTGTCCTTGTTTTACTGTGTATTCTTCGCTACGGCGTCGTATATCATATTGTGATGCCTTATCCATATCACTTGTTATTTCCGCTACACCTTACTTTTACCCGACTTTCGGGGCTAATGTTTTAAAAAAGGAAATGTTACCAAAATTATAAAACTCATAACTTTTGAACTTAAAAAGGGATTTCTACTAAATAAATGGAAGTTTTTCAGACAATTACTATTGCTTTTACAAAATGTTTTAAACCACTCTATATTTATTGGTTTTGATTTCTGGGTTCGGCTTACTTAGCCGCGTTACGCCTGTAGACGTTGCGTGGTTAAGTGCCGGTCACGAGTCGAATTCTCGGGTCGTGACAAAGTTGGTATCAAAGCGTAGGTTTTACCTTCGGAGTGTAGGATGACCCTGGTATGATGGAGTAGGTAGCTGCGGCAGGGTAGCGTAGCGTGCGTATGTTCCGCGGCATACTCACGACACGGTACTCCGCTTACGCGACCTTAGGACTCGTTGATTTGATTCCTCCTTATATTCTGGTGATTCGATTTCCGTGTTCTTATCGAATCCAAATTTTCTTTCAGCCAATATGCCGCCTAAGACTACGAGGGCACAGAGAGCGGCCGCGAGGGCCGAGATTCGTGTTGACTCGTCCGAGACGAGGACTGATCCGGGCAGTACGCCGGTTGAACCCGAGCAGGCTGTTCCTGCCGTGACAGAGCAGATCGCCTCGTTAGGGGCTGGTATGCAGGAGATGCGCCAGATGATAGGATCGCTAGTTGAGACGCTTCGAGCGCAGCGACCAGAGGTAGCTCCACCAGTTCCAGAGACCGCGATGGTGCCTACCGCACAGCCAGTTGCCCCTGCAGCCACGGAGGTGATTACAGTATCGCTATCAGAGTTCATGAGGCTGAAGCCTCCAGTTTTCACAGGCACCGATACAGCCGAGGACCCACAGTCTTTCATAGACAGGATGGCCAGGATATGCCGTTCCCTCAGATGTGCAGATGCGAGATGGGTTGAGTTCGCGAGCTTTCGCCTGGAAGGTCTTGCGCAGAAATGGTGTGATTCAGTGGAAAAGGGCAGAGCAGCAGGTCTTCCTCCTATGACCTGGACGGAGTTCGTGACTATATTTCTAGCCCGTTTCCTTCCCCGAAGTGTTAGAGATGCCCGAGCACGCAGGTTTGAGTCTTTGCGCCAGACGCCAGGGATGACAGTGGCAGAGTATGACGTACTGTTTACAGAGCTAGCAGTCTACGCCCCATATTTAATGGCCACCGAGGAGTTGCGAGTCCGGAGATTTGTTCGAGGCTTGATTTCACCAGTGTTCCTCGCGATCAGCGCGCAGCACTACGAGACTTATGCAGCAGCTGTAGACGCAGCCCTAGTGGTCGAGGAGCACCTTGTCGAGACTTCGGTACTTCCAGAGCCGAAGAGAATTCGTACCAGTATTTCCGCACGGAGGCAGTCATTCAGACGCCGCGACAGGTATCGTTCCGGTACGAGGGGTAGCAGAGATTCGGGACGGGGTCGGATGTTTAGTTCGTATCCCCAGGACGGTCAGCAGTCGCCGCGGGGTTGCTACAGATGTGGCAGCCTACTTCACCTCGTTCGAGATTGTCCAGAGACACACCGGAGGGAGGCGGCAGCACCGCATGTTACCTTACCACCTTCACCACCCCAGAGGGCGTTGCCCGTTGCGCCTACCGTTGCTCCGCGCCAGACTTATGCTCAGAGAGGTCGTGGGCATGGAGGAGTTGCTCAGAGAGGACGGGATGACCGAGGCAGAGGTCAGTCAGTTACAGGTGGTGGACAGGCGAGGGTCTTTGCTTTGACACATCGGGACGCGCAGGCGTCCAATGCAGTGGTTTCAGGTATCCTCCCTGTATGTTCGGTTGATGCACATGTATTGTTCGATCCCGGATCCACACACTCGTACGTATCCACGCACTTTGTGCCGAGTTTGGGTAGAGAGTCCGGCTTACTTGATCAGCCGCTTGTGGTGACTACTCCTGTGGGAGAGTCGTTTGTTGCTAGGCACGTGTTCCGATCCTGTATCGTCTGTATTGGCGAGAGAGAGTTGCCTGTCGACTTGATCCTTCTGGAGATGTTGGACTTCGACGTTCTTTTGGGCATGGATTGGTTAGCCACGTGCTATGCTTCTGTGGACTGCCGCGAGAAGACAGTTAGATTCTGTTTCCCCGGTGAGTCGGTTTTTGTTGTGTTGGGGGACCGTGGTGCCGCCCCTCACAGTGTGATTTCTTCTTTTCGCGCTGGACAGCTTTTGAGGAAGGGATGTCAGGGATTTCTCGCTTATGTTCGCGATGCTCGCGCTACAGAGGTTCCATTGGATCAGGTTCCGGTTGTTAGCGAGTTTCCTGATGTGTTCCCTGACGAGCTTCCTGGGTTGCCGCCCGAGCGCGACATTTCTTTCTGTATTGATTTGGTTCCTGGTTCGGGGCCTATTTCTATACCGCCCTATCGGATGGCCCCGGCGGAACTTAGTGAGCTGAAGGGTCAGTTACAAGATTTGCTGGACAAAGGACTTATTCAACCCAGTGTTTCTCCTTGGGGTGCTCCAGTCCTGTTCGTCAGGAAGAAGGACGGCAGCTTACGTCTTTGTATCGACTATCGCCAGCTGAACAGGGTGACAGTGCGGAACAGGTATCCTTTGCCGCGTATCGACGATTTTTTCGACCAGCTTCAGGGGGCAGGGTACTTTTCGAGGATCGATTTACGATCGGGCTATCATCAGCTGCGGGTTCGACAGGAGGACATTCCCCGGACAGCTTTCCGTACACGCTATGGCCATTACGAGTTCTTGGTGATGTCGTTCGGACTCACCAATGCGCCAGCAGCCTTCATGGATTTGATGAACCGTATTTTCCGGCCTTATTTGGATCTGTTCATTATAGTCTTTATTGACGATATCTTGGTGTATTCCCGGAGTAGTGAGGAGCACGAGCAGCACCTGCGGATTACATTGCAGACATTGAGGGAGCACCAGCTCTATGCGAAATTCTCCAAGTGTGCTTTTTGGTTAGACAGCGTGGACTTCTTGGGTCACGTGATTTCACGAGACGGTATATGTGTAGACCCGAGGAAGATCGAGGCCGTTCAGCGTTGGCCCAGACCCACATCGGTAACGGAGATTCGCAGCTTTTTGGGATTGGCCGGTTACTACAGGCGTTTTGTGCAGGACTTCTCACGTATTGCTACACCGTTGACCGGGTTGACCCGGAAGGGAGTTCCCTTCGATTGGACGGAGGAGTGCGAGCACAGTTTTCAGCAGTTACGGACTCAGCTGACGACGGCACCGGTGTTATCCTTACCTTCCGGATCGGACGGATTTGTGGTCTTTTGTGATGCTTCTCGAGTGGGATTGGGATGCGTTCTGATGCAGCATGATAGGGTGATCGCGTATGCCTCGCGACAATTGAAGAAGCACGAGCAGAACTACCCCACTCATGATTTGGAGATGGCAGCAGTGTTCTTCGCACTTAAGATCTGGCGACATTACTTATACGGTGAGTCGTGCCAGATATTTACGGATCACAAGAGTCTGAGATACATATTCCAGCAGCGGGACCTGAACCTTCGACAGCGTCGATGGATGGAGTTAGTGAAGGATTACGACTGCGAGATCTTATATCACCCGGGCAAGGCAAATGTGGTGGCGGATGCTTTGAGCAGGAGGCCCGGGAGTAGTTTATCTTGTTTGAGCGCAGTACAGGAGCAGTCATCCGCAGATTGGCAGATATTATGCGACAGTCGAGTACAGTTCGAGTTCACGCCGATTGGAGGACAGATAGCGCATGTCCGTGCACGCCCACAGTTGATTGATCGTATACGTGAGGCACAGCTCAGTGATGACCGATGTTCAGAGATCATGGCACAGATGGGACAGGACCGATTTTCCGAGTTCGTGATCGATGATCAGGGAATACTACGGTTTGGAGTCAGACTGTGCGTACCTGATGCTGAGGGACTGAGGCGTGAGATTCTTGAGGAGGCACATCGATCGGTGTATAGCGTACATCCCGGTTCCACCAAGATGTATCATGATATGAGAGATGTTTACTGGTGGGACGGAATGAAGAGGGATATTGCAGATTTTGTATCGAGATGCCTGACTTGTCAGCAAGTCAAGGCTGAGCACCAGAGGCCCGCAGGAGAGCTACAGCCGTTACCCATTCCGGAGTGGAAATGGGAACAGATTTCGATGGACTTCGTGGTGGGTCTACCCAGGACTAGTAGGGGGTATGACTCCATCTGGGTGATCGTGGATCGTTTGACGAAAGCGGCTCACTTCGTACCGGTGAAGACGACTTTCGGATTTACTCAGTATGCCCAGATCTATATTGACGAGATAGTGCGACTACACGGAGTCCCGACGTGCATTGTGTCCGACAGAGGCACCCAGTTTACTAGTAGACTATGGCAGAGGCTTCAGGAGGCTTTGGGCACTCGTTTGAGTTTCAGCACGGCTTTTCATCCGCAGACCGACGGACAGTCAGAGCGGACCATCCAGACTCTCGAGGACATGCTCAGAGCTTGTGTACTAGATTTCGGAGGTAGCTGGGATCATCATTTGCCCTTGGTAGAGTTTTCCTACAATAACAGCTACCAGGAGACTATTCAGATGGCACCGTTTGAGGCACTTTACGGGAGGAGATGCAGGTCACCTACTTGTTGGACAGAGCTCAGTGAGAGCAGTATCTTAGGGCCACAGATCGTTGAGGAGACGACCGCGAAGATCCAGTTGATTCGCGATAGGATGAGAGCAGTGCAGAGTAGGCAGAGGGCTTATGCAGACCGTCGATGATGCAGACTTGAGTTTTCTGTTGGTGATCATGTTTTCTTGAGGGTCTCCCCAATGAAAGGTGTGATGAGGTTTGGGAAGAAGGGGAAGCTCAGTCCCAGGTATGTGGGCCCCTTCGAGATCCTCGAGCGTGTCGGTGCAGTGGCTTACCGGTTAGCCCTTCCGCCCAGCTTTCCAGACGTGCAACCCGTATTCCATGTTTCGATGCTCCGCAGATATCTACATGATCCTTCGCACGCGATTCAGCATCCGACGATCCAGCTTGAGCGTGACCTTTCCTATGCAGAGCACCCGGTGATGATCTTGGATCGACAAGTGAAGAAATTGAGATCGAAGGAGATTCCATCAGTTAAAGTACTTTGGCGTGGTCAGAACCGTGAAGAGGTCACTTGGGAGACCGAAAGCGAGATGATGAAGACGTATCCCCATCTTTTTGAAGGTAACCTTAGTTAGATTTTTGAAATTCGGGGACGAATTTCTTTAAGGGGGGGAGATTGTAACACCTTAGGATAAGGGTTAGTGAATAATTATAATTAAACAATGATTTTTAATAAAAAGTTTACCAAATTGTGTTTTAAATATTTTTCCTAATTTAATAAACATTTTTCCAAAATTTTCCTAGGCTTGCACACACATGTGCATGTAAACTAGGGTTTTTAAATAAAGTAAATATACTAATTATTAACAATGGTGGGTTAATTATAGGATTAAGTCCTTTGGGTTTAAATTAAGTTGATTAGTAAACTAAAAGTGGCTTTAATTTGAATTAGATTTAGTGTTGACTTGTGTGAGAGAGAGAGAGAGTGCATCATGGCTTAGCCCATGCTTGCCATTAATGAAGAGAGAGAAAGAGAGGGGTTGACCCTTGAGTGTTGATTGTTTTCCTCTCTCATTTCTTTGTTCTCTCTAACACTCACACACCCACACACTTACCTCTTTCCCCAGCTCCAGAACAAGCAGCAGCAGCAGCAGCAAACACAACAACAGCAACAATCTCTGAAGCAAGAGGCAGCATCAGCAGCAGAGAGCAGAAGCATCAGCAGCAGTGAGCTACAGCAGCCCCATCACCCAGTACAGCCCCTTCCCTGCAATTCTTCTGCTTTCTCAAGCTCCCTAGGGTTAAGTATGAGGTATATTTCCTATCTTGCTTCCCTAGTTTGCCTAGTTAGTGTAGTTTTGCATCGGTTAAAGGATTTTTGTGTGTTTTAGTGCGATATGGGGTGTTTAGTGTGAACTTTGTGCTAATGAGGTGTAGATTAGTTCCAGTAGGATGCTTGAGGTTTGTTGTGACCATGTAAACCTAGTCCAACCCCTATTACACTAAAATACCACCAGATTTCATATTTGATGCAAATGTCGTATTTGGGCAAAATGTGAGTTTTCTGGAACTGCTATTGACCCGGTGAGTGCAGAATGATTTTGGGAAGACTGTAGTGTAGTGGAGTGGAGATGATACACCAGGTGAAACCCGACCCCCTAACTCCCTACTACGGCCGCCAAAACCGCCATTCTGGCCGCAATTTGCGGCCAGACAGGAGGTGTTTTGGAGGTTTTTGGGTTCTGTAGGTGTATTTTTGTGTGTAGGGCCCTTTGATATATATATTTTTGTAAGATCAATTCTGTAGGAAAATCTAGGACCAGTTACCCGTTTTGCCGTTTTTCTAAACCTTCGCGACACGCGCGATACGTGAGTAGGTTTGGGTTTCTGCGTATCGCGGCGCGTCGGGGTAGTTTCGTGGCGCGTGAGTACACGTTTTAGCGTATCGCGCACACGCGCGATTGGTTTGCGACACAGGTTTCTTGTTGGATTATAATGTCGCGTTTTGTGACTTAAGCTTATGTGTGATATGTGTATGTGATTCTAGGTTCGCAGGCCAGTGAGACGGACGCTGCGAAGAAGGGCAAGCAAGTGGTTGGATACACTTAGCGCGAGACACGGTGAGTAGATTTCACATCTACGGGGATATCGCCCGCATGGCGTTATGCGTCAGGGCTGATAGGACTTATTTACTATATGTTGCATGCACCCCATAGACTGTCATCGCATATTGCATTCTCTGCTGTGTTGATATATATATTGCTTAGAACTGATAGAACACCGCACTATTACTAACGGTTTATGTTGCACGGGCACTATTTACATGCTACACACACACCGTTAGTAATTGCCATGCCACACTCACTATAGAGCTGCCATGATTATATTGATATAGTTCGCCTCATATGTGATTTGATATGACCTTCTTGTATATTGGGAGCCGCATGACATCTTTTAAAACCGGAAATGAAACTACTTTAAAAAGCGGTTTTCCCCTTATCTCCATACCATGGATTGATGTATATTGTACCTCGTATTGGATTGACTTATTGATGATGGATTTTCATGTGATTTCTGTTTTGAGGACCGTGGAATTATTTAAGGAAAGATATGCTATTTTGAAAAACCCGGTACCTCGTGATATGATATTTTGGTGTGTCCACCACGCGTTTTCTCGGTGCTGAGACGTGTGCTTGAAACCCGATTCGAGGAGTGGATGTTCCGTTTGCGGGTTCGTGGTGGACCCGGTATGGTTCCCCTCGGCGAGATGATCGATGGGATTTGCCGATTGAGCCTGGAGGCGGGCGAGTACCTACCGGTGATTGGTTGGACCTGGCAGTTGTCCGGAGGATACTGACCAGAGTCGAGTGATGGATGCGGGATGACCGTGCTGCCGGGGCCGAGGGCCGATACCGCAGACGGACCCCGTGGGGCCGGTCCGGACTGACGGCGCCCGATGTTCGAGGATTTACGTGTCGATGCTGGACACGGGTATTTTATGATGTTTTGGGTGCCGATGTTGGGCACTCGTGATTCCTCCGAGATATACAGGATTTGAGGGCCGATGGGTGTGCCGGCGCCTGAGTATATGTGGGATTTGGGTGCAGTTTGAGGCACCGATCATTGCTTTCCATGTTGACATAGTCCATGTAGATATTATTTATCCCATACTCAGTATTGATTACTATACATCTCATCCTGTGGCATTTACCTATTAGAGTACATGCATTACTACTGTATCCACTGTTGACATGCATTGATATCATCTGCTGGCATTAGTAGAGCCACGCTATATGTGCATGCTTGCGATTACCTTTATATGTTATCTCTATTCACGAGTTGGCAACTCACCCCCGTTGTGCCACAGTGTTTGCAGGTTGCCCTTGGGAGTAGTCACGGCTGGCTGTTACCTCATCTTTTGGCACAGATACCCCTTTTGAGCAGAGATAGCCCTTTTGCTGTTTAGGTGGGTTTTGTACGGTATCTGTTATCTTTCAGTTGTATATTGATGTATCTAGTACTCTCCATCTACCTTATTTATTGACTTAGAGACAGTTGTGAGGACGATATGTATGATTTTATATTCTGGTGTCGAGCTCGCATGTGGGCCGACGTTACTTTATGCAGTTTTATCTTTTATGATATTGTCCTTGTTTTACTGTGTATTCTTCGCTACGGCGTCGTATATCATATTGTGATGCCTTATCCATATCACTTGTTATTTCCGCTACACCTTACTTTTACCCGACTTTCGGGGCTAATGTTTTAAAAAAGGAAATGTTACCAAAATTATAAAACTCATAACTTTTGAACTTAAAAAGGGATTTCTACTAAATAAATGGAAGTTTTTCAGACAATTACTATTGCTTTTACAAAATGTTTTAAACCACTCTATATTTATTGGTTTTGATTTCTGGGTTTGGCTTACTTAGCCGCGTTACGCCTGTAGACGTTGCGTGGTTAAGTGCCGGTCACGAGTCGAATTCTCGGGTCGTGACACATGCATCTATAGTAGATTTGTAGCAAGAACCGTCGTATTCCTCGTTTTGTACGTGGATGACATTCTGTTGATAGGAATTGACATTCCTATGCTACAATCTGTCAAGGGGTTCTTGTCACACAGGTTCTCCATGAAAGACCTGGGTGATGCCTCCTACATTCTGGGGATCCAGATCTATCGTGATAGATCCAAGAGGATATTAGAACTTTCGCTGTCCAGGTACATCGGCACCATACTGAAAAGATTCAGTATGGAAGATTCCAAGAGCGGTAATCTACCGGCTTGTCACGGGATCACCCTCTCCAAAGAGATGTCTCCCAAGTCTGATTTGGAAAGGGATCGCATGTCTATTATACCCTACGCTTCTGCGTTAAGCTCTATAATGTATGCGATGTTGTGTACCTGGCCAGATGTGGCTTATGCACTGAGTGTAGTAAGCAGGTATCAGTCAAACCCTGGGGAGAAACACTGGATAGCGGTAAAGAACATTCTCAAGTATGTGAGAAGGACTAAGGAGATATTCTTGGTGTATGGCGGAAAAGACCTCCAGATCGAGGCCTTTGCTGACTCCAGCTGCCAGAGTGACAAGGATGATTCCAAGTCTATGTCGGGTTTTGTCTTTACCCTCAATGGAGGGGCGGTGTGTTGGAAGAGTTCCAAACAGGAAACCGTTGCAGACTCGACTATGGAAGCGGAATACATCGCTGCATCTGATGCCGCAAAAGAAGCCGTCTAGATGAGAAAGTTCTTGAAAGAACTTCAGGTGGTTCCGTCCATTGTTGATCCAATACCTTTGTATTGCGACAACAACGGGGCTATAGATTTAGCGAAGGAACCCAGGTCCCATCAGAAATCCAGACACATCTTGAGGCAGTATTACCTGATCAGGGAGATCGTGGATCGCCAGGAGATCGAGGTTCGGAAGGTTGCTTCAGAAGATAATACTGCAGATCCATTCACGAAGGCCTTACCCCAGACTCTGTTCGAACGGCTGATCGAGATGATAGGTCTTCGATACGCCAGTACATGGACTTAGTGCAAGTGGGAGATTGTTAGTGTATATGCCCTAGGGGCCATTACTGTATCATACTAGTATGTATATTACTTGATGGAAGCTTGGGATATTCAAAGTTGTATATATAATCTTGCTCGAAATGGTAGTATGCTACTTGGTTTGTCTCTGCTTTAATGTGTACATTTGTTTCTTTTATTATATCACCTATACGCATTAGTGGAGCCCTTAGGATCCTTGCTTGATTACCAGCGTTGTGATGGCAGTCACACTTGTGGGGGCTGGGTAATCTAGAAGCACATCCTTATTTACACGTCCCTGGTCGTAGGATTATCGAGACAGGGCATCGATACTCCGGAGTAGACTAGCGTATGCGCTTCTCATCCCAGCACGGAAGACGGCCTGTCCCACAGCCGTCAGTACGTCGTACTTGAGATAGTATGCAGGTGCTCGTTGGGTTACGAGTACACTGGACAGGACTCGTAGGGAATTGTTGGTTGGTATTATACCTATCGTCAGTTATCAGTTCCCAGGTGACATGAGTACAGCATAGTCCGCTGACTTGACACTGTCACTTCGCCTAGAGTGTGTTCCCACTGTACTTTGATTACTACCCAACCACAGCTCAAAGGAGTCATGCAAACAGGTAGTAGTTGGGTGCAGTCCCGAAGCACTTGGAGGCAGTGACGGTTAGACAGGATTCGTCTCACCCGGTATTGGGGGTTGACATCGCGCTTTAGCCAGGAGAGCCATTACACGAGTAGTCCCTGGCCCGGGCAAGCGAGATATACTGGTTGGTTTCCAGTGTTATCTCAGGGTGTTCTGGGCTACACTCCTACATGACTTGTACCGCTATTAGGGGATTGACGTTTACCGCCCCCCAGGCCCGCCATGCGATGTTATCAGACGAACAGACTGGACTGTACGGAGACTGTCACATACAGGCTCAGTAGGATTTCAGATGGGATCACCTCGTCAGTCTTCTTATCGGCATCTACCTGGGGACCGTTACGTACAACTAGTGCCGCTCGCGATCTGTGGTTAAACCAACTGCCAGCGTAGTGTCGAGTCTTTAGAGTTCCACACAGAGAGCTATTCGCCTTTAGGCAAAATGAGTAGAGGTCGCATGGTTTTGCGACAGGGTTCGTTCACATCCGCGCACTTGTGCACGTTTGCTGTCCGGACAGCTTATACTAGCGGGCTTTGGTTTAAGGCAGATCCTAGTATATGATTAGGGATTGGTTTTATCTCTTTGTATTCGTGTTCCTCGGATCACGAATACGGGTGCGTATGCACAGTTGATTGAGACAGAGGGAGAGGACTTTGATTAGGGTTAATGACCATTGTCATTTTATTAACCCTAATGCTTATGCGTGTATTATGATTAATTGATATTAGTTAAATATAATTGTGCATGGTTAGGGTTGTTGACCATTTGACTATCTTGACTTGTTGACCTAGGTGGACACTTTGACCATCATCATTCCATATAAAAGATGCTCTTTGATCCTTGCAATTTGCATTTAATATAAAATGATAATGGTCAAGTCTTGATTAAACCATGACAATTATCTTGCTAATTATCTTTTTACAATAATTCACACATATATGTGACAATGGCTCTTTATTCTCTCATTCTATCATATAGATTCTATCTCCTCCTCTTCCTCTCTCTCAAGCTCTCCCCTCTCATGTATTGAGAAACACTTCAGCTTGAGTTAAACCTCTCCAAAGTAATCTCTACTCTCATCTAAGCTTCTAGGATTTGCACTTCTAGCACCTTAATTACTTCTAGCTTGAAATTGAAGCCAAAAGTTGAGGCTCTCGGGTGGATCCTTCTTCGACTAGTGAAGGCGACAAGGTGATCTCTTTCTTCCACTCCAAGGAGCAAGGAGAGATGGACATAAAGCCCAAGGTATAACCTTTCTTCCATGTAGCTAAATCTAGTTAGCTTTTAGTTAGTTTTTGTTTAGCAAAGATCCTCCTTAAGCTAGTCCATGTTGCCTAGTTCGATAAAAATCCGATTTTTATTCATTTTTCCGCCTCCCCGCAAGCACCAGGGTGGGAAATGTGGACTTACACGCATCACCCAGGTCTTTCATAGAGAACATCTGTGACAAGAACAACTTGGCCGATTGTAGCATAGGAATATCATTTCCTATAAGGAGAATGCCATCAACGTATAAAACGAGGAATACCACAGTTCTCCACACAATATTTTTATAAATACAAGGCTCATCTACATTTTCAATAAAGTCAAATTTCCTGACCGTCTCATTAAAGCAGATGTTCCGACTTCGTGATGCCTGCTTTAATGCATAAATGTATTTAAGCAACTTGCACACATTTACACGGCTCCCACATTCTACGAAAGCCTCTGGTTGACCCATGTAAACACACTCATCTAAATTTCCATTTAGAAAAGCTGTTTTAACATCCATATGCCAGATGTCATAGTCATGGAAGGCAGCAATGGCAAGTAGGATCCGAATTGATTTAAGCATAGCCACTGGTGAAAAAGTTTCGTCATAGTCCAATCTGTTGGATATAGTGCCCTCGGAGTCAATTATTGGATCACAGGCACGTGATTGCAATGATTGAGGGAAGACCTATGCCGGTAGAACAGTCTTACTCAAGATGATAGTATGCTATCTGATTTATCTTTATCATCATGTACTGCTTTAGGTGACCTTACAGGTCACTATTGCGCATTGATTGAGCCCTTAGGATTCTTGCTTGATGGCCAGGAGTATGATGGCGACCATACACGTGGGAGCTGGGGTCTATAAGCACATCCTTAAAAGGTCCCTAGTCGTGGGAGTTTTCGAGACAGGGCATCGATACTCCAAAGTAGACTAGTGTATACAGTCGAGACCCCGACGAGTGGCGGTGACCGGTCTCATAAGCCACTGGTGTCAGTTGGTTCACCTAATATGTATACAGGTGCTCATTAGGTTATGAGTACACCGGACAGGACTCGCCGGGAACATACTAGTTGGTTTTATACCTGACGTCAGATAGGAGTTCCCTGGTGACATGTGTATAGGTTAGTTCATCGACCTGAGATCGTCATTTGTCTCATGTGAGTTCCCACTGTACTTTGATTACTACCCTACCATGGATCAAAAGAGTCGTGCAAACAGGTTTTAGTTGGGTACAGTCCCGAGCCACATGGAGGCAGTGAGCGGATCTGTAGGGGTTCGTCGCTCCCGGTATTGTGGGTGAGGTCGCACTGTGTCTAGGAGAGCCATTACACGAAGTTCTTGGCCAAGGCAGGAGATTTACTGGTAGGTATTCCTGTAGTATCTCAAGGTGTTCTGGGCTGCACTCCGACACGACTTGTACTGCTTTTCGGGGTCTGACTTTTACCAACCCCCTTGGCCCGCCATGCAATGCTCATAGACGAACGGACCAGACTGTATGGATATTGTCACTGACGGGCTCAGTAGGGTGTCAAGATGAGTCCGCTCATCGACCTCCCTTTCGGTCAATACTTGGTAGCCCGTTACATACGACTAATACCTATGACGTGCTAGTGGTTAAATCCATAGCCAAACTATTGATGAGTCTTTAGAGTCCCCCACAGTCAGTTTCTCATGTTTCGAAGGAAATGCTGTAGAGGTCGTATGACATATGGAAGGGTTCGATCATATACGTGCGGTATTGCACGGATCTTGATCGGACGGATAATACTAGCGGGCTTTGGTTTAAGCCGGATCTTAGTATTGTACATTGTAGATTTTGGCTCATTGTATTTGAATTCGGTAGGAATACAAATGTGGGTATGTATATACAGTCGCGGGATTTTCCAGTAATTTATTACGGGATCAGTTTTTTGATGTTGCCAGCTTTCATTCCGTTTCGGCCATTTTCCTTTTTTTCTTTCCTTGGCTGAATTTTCCATGGAGGCTTATTTGCAAATGTGCAATTAATAATGGAGAAGACTTTTGGTGGCACATGGTTGGTTCATGATGGTTCTAGCTTCCATTGACTTCCTTTTTGTTCATCATCGCTTACTTTGTATGATGGGATTAGGATGAGACTTGGTTGTCTTGATGATTCCTCATCATCACCCTTTTTCTCTCTCTTGGATGATGGCTCCCTCCCTCTCTCACACTCCTGGCATGGCCGGCTACAAGAAGGTGGGGGCTGTCTAAATTTTGGAAGTGGGATTTTCATCTCTTTTGCTTTGCACAAAATCCTTTTGGTTCATCTAAAAAGCTTTCTCCTTCACCTCCACTCAAAATGGCAACTTCTTCAACCCCTTGGGACAAAAGAGCTCTACACTATTCTACAGCAATCTTGGACACGTCGGCTTGCCAACTTCGTGTCCGAGTTGCCTCGGTTCAAGAGGTGCGAGCCCGTAAAAAGACTTGGTGATGTGGTGCCCTTTCTGACGATGTGATCGAGACCGGAGATTCCGCGAGGAGATCGGGATGGCGGTCGAAGACCGAAGGACATGGATCGCTCGGTATAGCTCTCTACCCTTTCTCTTGTTAGAAGGTAGTAGGTCAATGGTCCGATCCGGGTTTTATAGTCCGCGGTAGCACCGATTTCTATGTAAAGAAAAGTTTTTGTTTCTGCATTTTGGCCTCGTTCAGACGGCTGGGGCGCTGGCATGAACTTACATGGTATCAGAGCCACGCCATTAACCTTTACTATCTTGCTCTAACGTGTTTAGAACTTCGATCGAACGAAAATTCCAAAAACTGCATTTCCAAGCTCTGTGTTTCTGTCAATTTTTTAAACTGCCCTAAAAATATTTTTGAGCATCTCATAAAATCGTGCAGGGTTTTTTGAGAATTCTGGAAAAATTTGGTTTGCTGATTTTACTGTAGCGCGGTGGATCCGTGGCCGAAACCACGTTTGCGCGGCGGATCAGCGGCCGTACTGTAGCAACAGTGCACCTAGTTTCTTCAGTAGGTCTCTGACTTCAAAAAGTGGTTTCTGGAATATTCTGTTTGGGCCCAGATTTTTTTTGAGTACTAAGTATTGTGCTTGGGGCCCACTTCGGAAACTTTATCGATCAAAATTTTTTAAACATGTTAGTTCATAGTATTTACATTCTATCTGGGACCGTGAATGTCATTTGATCGGTAAATCCTGTCTAATTGCTATAGCCTTTTTAGACGGATTTGCGAACGTGACATTCACGTTGATGTTCTGTGTTGTGCTGTGATGTTGCGGATATGTCGTGGTGGATAACCTCGATGCAACGGTAATACAGTTTGGTTATATATGTACGTTTGATATTGCGGGGCGAGCGTCCGACATGTGGATTGCCGTCACTGCCTGTTTGTATATTATTCTTTTGGGGCACGACCGGGCTGATGTCGATGTACCCGTTGTATATTTTACTTTCTGTACTAGGATTACCCCGCGGAGGGGTGTACGGATAGCCGGGTTCTAGATGGCAATGGGCCCGCATCTCATGGCTCTTAGACGGAGGGGGCTTCACTCTAGAATTGACGGGCTTTTCGCCGCACTCGTAGAGGGTACAGCTTGACCCAAGGAGGGGTGCTCAAGTTACCGGATTCCGTGAAGTGCTGGGTGGTCCATTCACATTGTTGAAGGGGGATGCCTCGCTTCAGGTTTTGGCGGGTAACTTGCCGCGCCAGTAGGGGTCTAGGATTTCATTGCACAGGCTATCCACACGACCAGGGGAACGTCGGGTTTCAGTAGCGGCTCTATGAAACCCGGGGATCCCAGATATCTGTATTGTTCTGTGATGCTTATTACATTTCTGTGATGTTGCATTTTATCACGCCATTAGCGAATATTATATATTGATATATATACTAGTAGATGTTGTATATGTTTTGCATCCGCGCTAGTCCAGTCCCCGCTCTGTCTTTAGTTAAGTAACCTAACAGGTGATGACGGGACCCAGTGGCGAATGCGGGTGGTATATACGTACATCGTATTTTCGTTCTTTATTGGTGTGATCAATTGATGGGACTGCGTTGATTCGTATCAATGCAAGCTAAACAAACCTATTTTGATGTTGTTGGAACAATTTTTCAAAAATCTGTTATCGCAAGGGCATTTTCTTTTGTTTTGCACAGTGGTATTCAGTTATGAATATCCAGCACCTCAGTCGACGAGGCAAGGGCCGAGATCCCTTCACCGGGAGTGACCCCTTGGACAGAAGTTTGCGTCAGGGTAATAACTTCACTATAGCCGATTACATTTTGCTTTGCATCGTGGTATTCGGTTGGAATATCCTGCACCTCATTCTACGTGGAAAGAACCGAGATCCCTTCACCGGGAGTGACCTCTTTAGCAAAGGTTTTCGTCACTATATTTTTATAAAAAGCTATCCGGTTCATTCAACGATATCAAGTTCGTTATGTTAATGGTTTTTCTCCAAAAACCAATTGTAGCCCTCCGTTATTTCAGATTAGTATTGCTTAGTATTTGCGCTACGTTTGTCGTTGCTATTCGCCGAGACGTAGTATGCGATAGCTCTGTTGTGCTTTTCTGTCGCATGGATAAGTGGATTGGTTAGGACGGTTCTATGACTTTGTTGATTATTCGTCAAGGGTCGTGTGGGTGGGTTTAACGCAATCAAGATAATGACGCTTTGAACTTGACTAGGACCTTTTGATTTGTTGATTATTCGTCAAGGTCACTTGGGTCCTAGGGGTAAAAATCACATCGGCAGTTTCTAATGAAACTGAAACTTGCCAGGCATGCGCATACCTTCTGGAGTGTGATATTGTGAGTGGATTCCGTCACGTTATCATGTGATGATTGTTGGATCCCGATTTCCACTGATGACTAGGTTTATGCCTCGGGTGATCCTGACTAATTCTTCTTTCAGGTATGGAGGAGAATTTGAGGTTACAGTGGTAGGTTTCCTGATTAGATAAATTGCTAACTATTCCGATCTAAGTTAGAGTGCATGCTGAGTCTTTCTTTTCTCTCTCTCTTTGGCAGCGACCATGGCCTGACTCTTGACTATGACTCAGTGACCAAGTTGACCGAACCTTCTTAAAACACTGGCTTTTGGATTGTCAGAGTTGCATACCTCATTGCCACTCTTACTTTTACCCTTTTCTCCATAACACCCCGTATTACTACGAACGTCCACTTCCATTGGATAAAACCATCGTATGGTTATATAAGAACACGAAGGAAGTTGTTCAAGATTCGAGGATGGTTTCCGGTTCTGGAGAAAACGTATAGGACTATTCAGTTGTCTTTTTCTTTTACCTTCTCTCAAGTTGCGAGTGCTCCTTAGAATAGGAAAAAGTACACCTGTTACGCTTATTAGATAGTCTTCTTCCAAACCTTAGGCTGGTGCCGAACGGTAGGGAACGAAGAAAACCAACTAGCCTAACGATGGTGTACAGAACGTATTAAGTTAAGACAAATAAAGGGGTTAGAAAGAGGGCAAAATAAATTGCGACTGCAATTCACGAACAAACCAAGTATTTCATCGCCACTCCTACTTCATCTTTGTATTTCTCCAGGACACTCCGTATCACTACGAAGATCCACATTTATTTGGATACTTTATCGTATGGTTATATACGAACTCGAAAGGAACTTGTTTCAGTTCGGGGATGGGTTCTGGTTTAGGAGAAATATGAATAAGGTTTATTCAGTTGTCTTTTATCTTTTCCTTCTCTCGCGTTGCGAGTGCTCCTAGGAATACGACAGTACACCTATTACGCTTATTGGATAGTCTTCTTCCAAACCATAGGCTGGTGTCGAACGATAGGGAAGGAAGAAAACCATTTAGCCTAAGAGGGCGTACAGAAGAAAATGACTAAAGACATATGAAGAGATTTGGAAAGATGGTAAAGAAATATACGATTACAGTTGTGAATCTGGATAATGGAAGAGGCATTACTAGGAATACCCGGATACCCCTATGAAACATTTCAATGTTTCAGTTTCACTGTGTACTGTTAAAAGAAAACTGATTTCCCAATTAGCCCTTGCTCCAGGGTATGTATTTACCAGGTATAATTCTCACATCTGTATGGTTTTACAGATTATGAGTGTGAGTATGTTATTGGGAATTGGGCAATCATCCTCATTATATCGGAATTCATTGTAATTGGTGATATTTGAGGAAATCGCCTTGGTTGTTTGCCGGACGACAAATACTTGGTTTTGAATATCCATTGTATTGCACCAATTTCAAATTGATATATCTGTACGTTTATTTTTATAATGTGAGATATAACTTTTTGAAATTATGTCGATCACATTACCTATATCAGTTGATGGTTAGGTAATGAGTATTAAACAGTGGTGTAATTCTTCATAACCATAGTACAGTTTTCAACCTATGATGCACAGGGTTTGAGTTATTTAACTCAGGGGACTTATACAAAATATTGTATGTTGTCTAGTGTCTATTAGGACAGAGGGGTTGGTCCTCGTACTACATTCTGTTTACTTATGACTTCTCTAGTTCTTAGACAAGTGTTTCGTATAAACACAAGGTCCGAGTTTTGAGAAGTTATAGGTATATAAATAAAGTAGAGAACCAGGGGTTGCAAGTATCGGGATTCATCAAGGTGATCGAAGACATAGATATTTGTGTATGGTATTCAGTTTATAGTAATGGTTTTGAGAAACTTGTTTCTCTTTCAGGTTACTCATATCTGGATGCATTCCTAAGTTGAGTAACGCTGATCGGCCTCCTTATATTTAGTTGACATGCACCGGAGACAGCTGCATGATTTGAATTTGGTTCCAATTAAATCAGTGCCTCTGTTTCTAAATTGGATATAGAACGGTTCATATCTTAACGATGTTAAGGTACGGGGAGTTGTCCGGCTTATGCTTAAAACCAGACTCTGGATAACTCAAGGCACGTTTCTGTAATGGCTGTTTGTGGGTTGACCCGGGCTATGACGAGGGTTGACTTTCTACCATCTGGAAGATCTATAGTGGTATTGTTCTTGACTCGCCACAGTTTTAGTAAAATGTTTTTTTTAGAAAACAGTAGTGGGAGTATGGTAGAACTGGAAGTGATTCCAGAACCTCCAACGATTACTGAAAATCTGATAAGAACCTAAAGATTCAATCTTGATTGACATTCCGTTGGCCACTCTGCAGATATGGTGGGTAACCTCAGGCACCCGAGAGGTGCTCCGTTAGCCTCAAGGACGGTGACAGGGAGGTTCTTGTTTACCCAGATTTGACAATATTGTTGTTCCAGGCTATGAGAGCCGGCAGGAGGATGAGTATAGCGTCGTTCTAAACTAACTTTAGAAGTGCACGTGTATATTATTATGCCAGAGGGTTGTCGTAGTCAGTGGGAGCAGCGGAAGCAGAGTGGACAAGTGGCTTATGTCTATTTATAGACTAAAGCACATGTAGCGGAGATAGATCATCTATTTCTGATGTGACAGTCATAGGCTTGGCTTCATCAGAATAAGGGATGGATCTTTTAAGAAGGTAGTAGGGCGTGATGTCCTGGTATTTTGATGACATACACAGAGTAGGAAGTGAAATTTGTATACTACGGATGGTTATATTTTGGTTGTCATACAATGGTTTCTACACATGAGACTTGGATATTATATCAGACATTCTGGTTACTGGATCTATGGTTTTAGATCTAGATTTGGGTAGTATCTCGATCAGGGTACATAGAAAGTATTCTAAAGATGCTTTTGAATGGACGACTCCTGGCATGGTTGTGTACCTACAGGTGAAGGAGTCACCCTCTCTAAAGGTGTCTTACAGACTAAAGGGGGGAGGGATTTGCATGATTGGCAGATCCCTTGCTTAGGCAATTGAGTCAATCATGAGATGTCAAGTACCACACCAGATGTTGTTTTTGCAGTAGGTGCAATAAGCTGATATTGATCCAATCCTGGAGGAACATTCAGAAGTAGTTTTAGAACATAAGTGGATGTTCTAGGGATATGATAACGACAGCCTCATTCGGTAGACAGTTATCGTTCCAGGCTTCCAAGGTGACCTAGATGACAGAGTGATTGTCAGAGTTATAGTTTCCCTCTGACGAGGGGTAGTGTTTTGGACAGGCGATCCAAGTGGACACTGAGGGAGGCATGACGCAGGATACTGATTAAGTACTATTGACGATACAGTCTAAGATGTTTGGATTTGGAGTTCATTTGTGAGCTAGGTCCCATCAGATATCCAGACATATTCAAAGATAGGTATTGCTTATTTCGGGAGATGGGTTTCACAGCGAACTTGACATAAAGAGAGACATGGAAAGAAACATTAGGGCGGATCCACTCACTGAGGATATTTCTCGAACGCAATAGTTTCGCTAACGGGTTTTGTGAGACTGATTAGTAGAGGAGTTTGGTGTTCAGTATCACATGGACTGTGAGTATGTGACATCGCAATAATTAGCCTTGAGTGCAAGTGGGAGATTGTTGAATATAGTGCCGTCAGAGTCAATTATTGGATCACAGGCACGTGATTGCAATGATTAAGGGAGGACCTATGCCGGTAAAACAGTCTTACTAAAGATGATAGTATGCTATCTGGTTTATCTTTATCATCGTGTACTGCTTTAGGTGACCTTACAGGTCACTATTGTGCGTTGATAGAGCCCTAAGGATTCTTGCTTGACGGCAAGCAGTATGATGGCGATCATACACGTGGGAGCTGGGGTATAGGAGCACATCCGTAAAAGGTCCCTAGTCGTGGGAGTTTTCAAGACAGGGCATCGATACTATAGAGTAGACTAGTGTATACAGTCGAGACCCCGACGAGGGGCGGTGGCCGGTCTCACAAGCCACTGGTGTCAGTTGGTTCACCTAAGATGTATACAGGTGCTCATTGGGTTATGAGTACACCGGACATGACTCGCTGGGAACATGCTAGTTAGTTTTAGACCTGACGACAGATAGCAGTTCCCTGGTGACATGTGTACAGGTTAGTTCATCGACCTAAGATCGTCATTTATCTCGTGTGAGTTCCCACTGTACTTTGATTACTACCCTACGACGGCTCAAAGGAGTCGTGCAAACAGGTTTTAGTTGGGTACAGTCCTGAGCCACATGGAGCAGTGAGCGGATCTGCAGGGGTTCGTCTCTCCCGGTATTAGGGGTGAGGTCGCGCTGTGTCTAGGAGAGCCATTACACGAACTCCTTGGCTAAGGCAGGAGATTTACTGGTAGGTATTCCAGTAGTATCTCTGGGTGTTCAGGGATACACTCCGACACGACTTGTACCGCTTTTGGGGGTCTGACTTTTACCAACCCCTTAGGCCCGCCATGCGATGCTCATAGAGGAACGGACTGGACTGTATGGATATTGTCACTGACAGGTTCAGTAAGTTGTCAGGATGAGTTCGCTCATCGACCTCTCTTTAGGTCAATACTTGGTAGGCCGTTACGTACGGCTAATACCTCTGACGTGCTAGTGGTTAAATCCACAATCAAATTATTGACGAGTCTTTAGTATCCCGCACAGACAGTTTCTCAAGTTTCGGGCGAAACACTACAGAGGCCGTATGATATATGGCAGGGTTTGATTATATATGTGCGGTATTACACGTATCATGATCGGACGGGTAATAGTAGCGGGCTTTGGTTTAAGCCGGATCCTAGTATTGTACAGTATAGATTTTGTCTCATTGCATTTGTATTCGGTCGAAATACAAATGTAGGTTTATATATACAGTCGCTTGGTTTTCCTGTAATTTATTACGGGATCGATTTTTTGAAGTTGCCAGCTTGCATTCCGTTTCGGCCATTTTCCTTTGTTTCTTTCCTTGGCTGAATTTTCCATGGAGGGGCTTATTTGCAAATGTGCAATTAATATTGGAGAAGACTTTTTGTGGCACGTGGTTTGTTCGTGATGGTTCTAGCTTCCATTAACTTCCTTTTGGTTCATCATTGCTTACTTTGTATGATGGGATTAGGATGAGACTTGGTTGTCATGATGATTCCTCATCATCACCCATTTTCTCTCTCTTGGATGATGGCTCACTCCCTCTTTCACACTCCTAGCATGGCTGGCCACAAGAAGGTGGGGGCTGTCCAAATTTTGGAAGTGGGATTTTGATCTCTTTTGCATTGCACAAAATCCTTTTGGTTCATCTAAAAAGCTTTCTCCTTCACCTCCACTCAAAATGGCAACTTCGTCAACCCCTTGGGACAAAAGAGCTCTACACTATTCAACAGCAATCTTGGACACGTCGGCTTGCCAACTTCGTGTCCGAGTTGCCTCGGTTCAAGTGGTGGGAGCCCATAAAAAGACTAGGTGATGTGGTGCCTTTTCTGACGAGGAGATCGAGACCGGAGATTCCATGAGAAGATCGAGATGGTGGCCGAAGACCGAAGGACACGGATCGCTCGGTATATCTCTCTACCCTTTCTCTTGTTAGCTAGTAGTAGGTTAATGGTCCGATCCGAGTTTTATAGTCCGTGGTAGCGCCGGTTTGTAAGTAAAGAAAAGATTTTGTTTCCGCATTTTGGCCTCGTTCAGACGGCCGGGGAGCTGCCGTGAACTTACACAATCCTGGCCTTTGACGAAAACCTTTAGCAACAAGTCTATCTTTGTAGGTTTCTACCTGACCATCTATACCAATCTTTATTTTAAAGATCCATTTGCATCCTACGGGTTTTACCCCAGTAGGAGAAAAATCCAAAGTCCATACTGGGATTTTATACATGGTTCCATCTTAGATTGCATAGCATCCAGCCACTTCACCGAGTCTCTACTCGTGATGGCTCGCTGAAAACCAGTCGGCTCATCATTGTCAATGATGCCATCCTCTCGATCCCCGTCTACGAGAAAACCGTAGTATCTCCCGGGCAGATGAGACTGGCTACTAGATCTGGTCGGTGGCGTAGGTACGTCCGATTCCATTGAAATCTCAGGTTTTACTAAGCTTTCAGTAATAGTTATGGTTTTGGAATTTCTTCTAGCTCTATTGTGCTCCCACTTATCTCATTTTCAAGAAATTGACTTTCCATGCAGCGAGCACGATGAGAAACAAAGACATTTTGTTTCTCATCGTAAATAATACCCCCTAGAAATCTTTATATGGTTACTAGGCACTGTCATAAGGGTCTATAAGGCATCAACCATGCACGATTTAATATTTAGACGTGTCGAACAACCCAAAGAAAGGATCTTTGCTAGATAATTAAGGTTAAATATGCAAGTAAACATCTTTACAACTAATAGAGATGGATTACAACCTTTGTAGTCCGTTCCTTCGCTTCATAAGCTCCGAGTAGTAGTCCCTTTGCCGCGGTCCATAATCTCCCGGACTCAAGAGAAGCTCCACAAACCGAATGATCCATGCTTGCTTGAAGTCTTCCTTTTCAAAGATGATCTACCTTGAAGTTTCTTTAACTCAAGCTCTCACTAACTAATCAAGTATTAATGAAGTGAACATCCTAATCTAATTAGCTAGATTAGATGAGGATGATGAGGTAGGATTTATGGTCTCTTTTATTATCAAATTCTCACACTAATCCATCACAAAAGAAAAACCAAGAAATCATTTCAAGAGCTCAGGGAAGAAGGAGAAGAATAATGAATTCTTTTGTGATGAATATTAAAATGTTATTATCATTACAATTGCAACCATGGTTAAGTTAAGAAAGACTTAATCATTATAGAGATTCAACTAGGGTTAAGGGTGTGGCTTGGGTTAGGAAAATATATCCAAAATATCAACACATAATATCTTTGCAAGAAATAAAAGAAAAGGTTCTAGAAGCTTGATTAATAAGCTAACCCTGATAAAACCCTAAACATATTTAATCTCCACTAATCATGTTGCATTTTTAATCATAACTTGTTACAATATTATATATCACATATATAATATATTTTTGTAACAAAAGAAAATAATACAATTAACATATATCGCATATATATCAATGTATTATCCGGTGAGAAAATTAATCAATAAAGCGGGCCAATATTAGATAATGTAATGCAATATATCACATATATAATTATATATTAAATTATCGAACAAACACTTGATCCGACAATCCGGCTATATCGCATATAACCGACTAATATATCATGTACCGATTCGTCGAATCAACACTTGATCCGATGACCCGGCTTATATCAAAATATCGCGAGAATATATTACGGTATCTCATATCGTATTATCCTCGGTCCTGCACATATCACATATGTGCTCCTACTCCGTTTTGCCTGAGTCAAGAAACCTCTATGTAGGACTCTAAAGAATCGTCAATACGCCGGTAGCAGGTGATGATCATATCAAACACCCACAAGCTGCAAGCGGTCAGCTAAACGTAACAGCCACCCAGGTATTGAGCAATCAGAAGATCAACAAGCAAGCCTGTACATTCTCCTGTGAACCCAATTAGTAACTCTACCATACAGTCCGGTCTCTTCGTCTGATATGCCACATATCTTGTCTAGGGGTGGTATACGTCATACCCCAGTAAACAATAAGTCGTGTCGATGTGAGGCTCATAACAGGTCGAGAACCTACTGATAACACTTACCAGTAGTACTCTATATCAGCCATGGACAGGGACTTCCAGTTATAGCCAATCGAACAGAGCAAAACATCAACTCCCTATACCGGGAGAGACGAATCCCCTCCTATCGCTCAGTGCCTCAATGTGATTCGGGACTGCACCTAAAAGCCATCGTTTTGCATGCACTCTTAGACATGGTAAGATGGAAATCAAAGCATAGTGGGAATCTCACAAGACTCTATGACGATCTCGGGTCTACAACCTAACCTGTACCAGTGTCACCGGAGAACTGCCATCTGACGTGAGGTATAATACCATCTGGGAGTTCTCGGTGAGTCCGTCCAGTGTACCCAGTCTCCGCTGAGCACCCGTACACCATCCTTGATGTCAAACACCGATGGATATGGGATCATCCATCGCCCGTCATATAGGTCAAGATGCGTATACCCTAGTTTACTCTGGTGTATTGATTCCCTGTCTCGATACACCCTCGACTAAGAATAGTTTTAGGATGTACTCATCGACTACCCTGGCCCCACTAGTATGATCTTATCATAGTCCTAGTAGTCGAGTACATATCCTAAGGGCTTTATCAACATGTGAGAGTATGACAGCAATCTAATATAAGTCAACATATTAAGATAAAGTGAAACCAAATAGCATACTATCATGACGAGCAAGAAAGTCCTCTCTATATATCCAAGCATCCATTATAATATACATCATATGTAAAACAATGGCCTCTAGGGCATATATATAACTAACTATCTCCCACTTGCACTATGGTCAGCTGTTGTAGTATCTTATACCTAGCATCCCGAATAATCTCTCAAACTGTATCTGGGGAATGGCCTTCGTAAGTAGATCCGAAGTGTTGTCCTTCGTATCATCTCTCCTGACCTCGATCTCCTGGCAATCAACTATCTCCCTGATCAGTTAATACCACCTCAGAAAATGTCTGGACTTTTGATGGGACCTGGGTTCCTTGGCCAAAGCTACAGCTCCATTGTTAACACAATACAAATGTATTGGATGCTCAATGGACAGAACCACACAAAGTTCAGTGACGAACATCTTTATCCAGACAGGCTCTTTGGCAGCATCGTTGTATCCTGTTTGGAACTCTTCCAACACACCGCCCCTCCTTTGATGGTAAAGAAAAATCCCGAGTGCGACTTAGAGTCGTCCTTATCACTTTGGAAGCTCGAATTGGTAAAGGACTCCACCTAGAGTTCTCTGTTAGCATACACCAAGAACATCTCTTTAGTCCTTCGCAAGTACTTGAGAATGTTCTTCACAGCTATCCAGTGACTCTCTCCAGGATCTACTTGATACCGACTCACTACACATAGTGAGTATGCTACATCAGGTCTGGTACAAAGCATCGCATACATGATAGAGCCTACTGCCGATGCATAGGGTATCCCTTTCATGCGAACTCTTTCCAAATCAGTCTTCGGAGACATTTCTTTGGAAAGAATGATTCCAGAGATCATGGGTTGGTTCCTACGCTTGGATTTTTCCATACTAAAGCTCTTTAGTATGGTGTCAATGTACCTAGATTGAGATAATCCCAATATCCTTTTAGATTTATCTCTATAGATCTATTTCCCAGTATGCAGGAGGCATCACCTAGAACTTTGATTTAGAATCTTTGTGATAAGAAGAGCTTGACTGATTGCAGTATAGGAACATCATTTCCTATCAAGAGTATGATATCGACGTACAATACGAGAAAGACAACCTTACTCTCTGTAACCTTATAAATACAAGGTTCATCAACGTTTTTGATGAAGTCAAACTCTTTGAATACAACATCAAAGCAGATGTTCCAACTCCGCGATGCTTGCTTTAACCCATATATGGATTTAAGAAGTTTGCACACTTTTCCGCTGCTCCTACTATCTACGAAGCCCTCTGGCTGAGTCATGTACACGCACTCTTCTAAATCACCATTTAGAAAGGCGGTCTTAACATCCATTTTCCAGATTTCTTAGTCATGGTATGCAGCAATGGCATGTAAGATCCAGATAGACTTAAGCATAGCTACTGGAGAAAAGGTTTCGTTATAATCCACATCTGGTCGTTGACGAAAACCCTTTGCAACAAGTCTAGCTTTGAAAGTCTCAACTTTTCCATCTACACCAATTTTTCCTTTTAAAGATCCACTTGCTCCCAATGGGTTTTACCCTTTCAGGAGCAACTTCCAAAGTCCATACTTTGTTGGTGCACATGGATTCCATCTCAGATCGCATTGCATCCTGTCACTTCATAGAGTCACCATTCATGATGGCCTACTCGATACTAGTCGGGTCATCATCATCCATGATGCAATCCTCGCTCCCACCATCATTGAGAAAACCGTAGTATTTCTCAGGTGGATGAGAAACCCTACTATATCGGTGAAGAGGTTGGGGTTCGTCGGGAATTACTGAATCCTCTGGTTCTATAAAGACTTCTGTTAAAGTTTGTGTCGTTGGAAGCTCTTCCAGTTCAACCTCAATGCCACTAATTTGTTTCATAAAAAAACATTTTTCTAAGAAAGTGGCATATTGAGAAACAAACACCTTTTGTTCCTCGAGGTGGTAGAAGATATACCATTATAAATTTTTGGGATATCCTACAAACTTGCATAAGACCGACCTTGCCTCGAGTTTGTCCGGATTTTGTCTTTTGACATAGGTCGGACAAACCCATATCTTAACATACTTAAGAGATGGTCTATTCCCGTTCCATATCTCATATGGAGTGGTAGGCACTGATTTTGTAGGAACCATATTCAATAGGTGTATGGTTGTCTATAGCACATACCCCAAGAAGGAAATAGGCAACTCAGCAGTGCTCATCATAGAGCGCACCATATCTAATAGGGTGCGATTCCTCCGCTCTGATATATCATTGTGTGGTGGTGTATAAGGAGGAGAAAGCTGAGAGAGAATCCCATTCTCTTTTAGATAATCTAGGAACTCAATGCTTAAGTATTCTCCTCCTCGATCAGATCAAAGGATTTTAATAGTTTTGCCCGTTTGGTTCTCTACTTCGTGCTTATATTCTCTGAATTTCTCAAAAATTTCAGACTTGTGTCTCATCAGGAACACATGTCTGTATCTTGAGAGATCGTCAGTGAATGTAATGAAGTAGGAAGAACAGTTCCTGGCATGTGTAGACATGGGACCGCATACATCACTATGTACCAGTCCCAAGAGTTCCTCAACTCTTGCTCCGTGTCCACTAAACGTAGTTTTGGTCATTTTACCTTTGAGACATGAATGACAAGTATCATAAGATGATAATTCGAATGTATTCAAATATCCATCCTAATGTAACTTAGCTAGCCGTGTCGCATTGATATAACCAAGTCTAAAATGCCATAAGAAGGATTCGTTCATTTCTGAACTCTTCCTCTTGTGTGTGTTTTGTATATTAATGACTGTATTTTGATTGAGAACGTATATACCATTATGTAACGAGCCTGATCCATTCAACTTTTGATTCAGGAATATGTTCATAACATTATCCTGTACTACAAAACTATATCCTTCTTTACTTAATAATGAAACTGATATAATATTGCACATCATGTTCGGTATATAATAGCACTCGTTCAAAATCAATGTATTACTGCTTGGTAATACAAGGTGATATTCGCTAACTGCTTTTGCTGCAATATTTGCACCATTCCCTACTTCTACGGAATGATCACCCTTTCCCAGTTCTTTACCTTTACGTAGCCCACATAACAATTTACATATGTGTGATCCCGATCCGGTATCTAATACCCAAGACATAGGGTGAACTGAGAAACAGTTCTCAATAACTAACACACTCGAAGAAGATGCATCAGCATGCATGTTCTTTGTTTGGGCGGCATGAGAATCCTGATATTCTCCTGTTTCCTGGTCAGTCTTATAACTCTTATAAGAAATAACGGGACCAACGTTCCCCTGCTCAGTATAATAAGCGGGTTCAGTCAATACATCCATATTATCATCTTGATTAAGGCCTAACATAGTCATTGCATGGAGAGAGAGAGAGAAGAAAACACTTTAGCGTATGCTCTTGCAAGATTAGATTGGTTGTTATCTTATCTAAGCATGATGTCTCTCACTGTTTTTATCAAATCTTCCTTCAAACCCTAAAAGGTAAGATTAGCCGGGATTAATCACACCCTACAATTTCGTCAATCTTTCAGCCAGATCAGTGTTGGTATTTGAGAGAGGTTCCCCGTGCTTTCTCACAGACCTAATTAAAAAAACCTCATTTTCCTAATGGCGTAAACCCGTTAACACCTTTATATACACCTACTTGATCGGCTAATTGTTCTATGTAAAATTCTCCCAGTAGTAATTCCTACTCGCAGTGGGTATCAGGATCCAACTATTTCATAGGAGGTATTCAATCTCATAGCAAATTTCAACACTTGAAATTCCCGATAATGCTTTTGCCCCTAACGTGCTATGACCTTAACGAATGCCAAACAACCCACAGTCCGCTAGTCATGTTCAACCCGTACATTTCTTGATTGAATTAAACCCACCCATACGACCCTTGATGAATGCCAAACAACGCCGTACGAATACCCTATTCCAATCGCATCATATGCTGCAGATAAGTAGTTAATAGCTACCGTACACTACGCCATGACGAATGCCAAACTACCGTAGCACGAATACTATATAATATCTATCAGAAATGTCGGAGGGCTGCGCAGGTTTTTCAAAAAACCATGAGCATAATGAACTTGATATCGTTGTTGAAACAAGTGATTTTGAAAAGAAGTGTTTTTGAAGCTTTTCTAGTTTCGCTAAAGAGGTCATTCCCGGTGAAGGGATCTCGGCTCTTTCCCTATCGAATAAGGTGCAGGGTATATCATATATACTGCTGTGCAAAGCAAGAACTATATAAGCAATCAAAAACTAAACCGTGAGTTTGTAGCATCTGCCAGTTTAGCTAACTAGGTCACTCCCGGTGAAGGGATCTCGGCTCTTTCCTCATTAAATAAGGTGCAGGGTATATCATATATACCGTTGTGCAAAGCAAAACTGTAGCAACCTTTTTTATAAAGTTTTTTATTCTACAACATCTTTTAGGTTTCTTTTCTTTTATTAATCTCATTAATAAAAATTCCATCAATTAATGCTTCCTAAGAATCACAGAAGAAACGAAAGCAGTAATATTTATATATCAACATATATATAGTATAAGCATTCGTCTCAGGCAGTAATATGATCTCATCACAGAACATTACAGCAGAAGATAACATATGAAATATTGGATATAATAGGACGTCCGTGTTTTATTTCGAGCCTATATAAAACACGGATTCCACGGTCGCGATGAATAGCCAAACCCACATCCCTAGACCCCGACGAGAGCGGTAAGTAATACTGCCAATTCTAGGGTTAGGAGACCCGGTCTCGACTCCTCGAGATGGCCTCCCACTGGACCCCAGAACTCGGTTACTTGTGCTCCCCTCCTTCGGTCTACCTAATGCGGAAATTTAAATAATATACAAAGGTGACAACCACATCAACCCGGAAGTGCCCCAATAAAGAATATTACATACAAATGAATTTTACATGAATGAAAATAAAAATGCTCATCTCACATAAAACCCCTGGCTATTCCGAAAACGACGATCCAATAAAATATATCACATCAACACATAATATCGCATATCATCAACGTAAGCAAGTATGCGTATCCCGATTGTCGTTGATATATAGCAACGAAGACGGCGATACACTACATACCACGCTTACGGTCACAGAAAAGAAAGTGTAAAACTACAACATTTGGAATCCACAATCACTTTAGACATCTTAAATCTGAAATATCATATACTTCGCATTTCGTGCTTAACCATATGAATTCCACATATTGTATCACATTCCAGATAAATAGACAATGTTAAACTTTCCGATCGAATAATCAAGTACCCAAGATTTCCCAAATAGCTCAACATTTGAACGAAGTTCAAAAAATCTCAGAACATGTCACAGCCACAGTGAACCTGCCGTAGAAGGGTCAAACCAACGCCTCACATGTGGCAACGCTAAACTACCACAAACCTAAAAGTTCAGTCGAAGTTTTGACGGTAACATAATCGAGTTAAGGTTACGTTCTTCTAGAGGGTCCACTGATATGCCTGCATGTTTTTCCTGAAAGTTTTAAACTCAAGAAAAAATCAACACTTGAAAGTTTTTCGTGCCGGGAAAAAATGAGTTATTGATATCCGTTCGAACATTTTAACAGGTTTTAAATTATTCGGAAAACCAAATGAAATTAAACTTTCCGATCGAATCAACGAGTAGAAAGTATCTCCAGAAAACTCAACACTTGAGTAATATTAAAAATTCCCAGAGGTATATACCAATGCCAACAAATGTTACTGTGACAAAATCTAACCCTAATACCCCTATATGGCCGTGAAACCGCCGCGCAAGGCATGGTATTACCGCGGTTCCGCGGCGCTTTAAGGGTATTAGGATGTCGTTTTTTATAGTAACCTTTAGAATTCCCTGCTGAATTTTCTGAGTATTTTTAATACGGAAAAAATCATATTTTAAAAAAATTTCCAGAGAGGGGTTCAAAACCGACGTTTAGGGGTTAGATTGGACTTTTAATTTCGTATACACATTGCCTAATGCTCTATCTAGGCTCGGATACCACTGTAGGGTTACTAGGCACTGTAATAAGGGTCTATATGGCATCTACAATGCCCGATTTAAAATTTAGACGTACCGAACAACACAAAGCGAGGATCTTTGCTATATAATTAGGGTTAAACATGCAAGTAAATATCTTTACAACTAACAGAGAGGGGTTACGACCATTGTAGTCCACTCCATTGCTTCATAAGCTCCGAGTAGTAGTCCCTTTGCCGCGGTACATGATCTTCCGGACTCATGAGAAGCTCCACAACCCGAACGATCCATGCTTGCTTGATGTCTTCCTATTCAAAGATGATCTACCTTGAAGTTTATTCAACACAAGCTCTCACTCACTAATCAAGTATTAATTAAGTGAACACCCTAATCTAATTGGCTAGATTAGATAAGGATGATGAAGTAGGATTTACGCTATCTTTTATTATCAAATTCTCACACTAATCCATCACAAAAGAAAAACCGAGAAAGCTTTTCAAGAGATCAAAGAAGAAGAAGAAGAAGAAGAAGAATGAATTCTTTTGAGATGAATAATGAAATGTTATTATCATTACAATTACCACCATGGTTAAGTCAAGAAAGACTTAACCATTGTAGAGATTCAACTAGGGTTAAGGGTATATGTTAGGTTAGGAAAATATCAACATATAATATCTCTGCAAGAAAGAAAAGAAAAGCTTCTAGAAACTTCATGAATAAGCTAACCCAAATAAAACCCTAACCATGTTTAATCTCCACTAATCATGCTGCATTTGTCATCATAACTTGTTACAATATTATATATCACATATATAATATATTTTTGTAACAAAAGAAAATAATACAATTAACATATATCGCATATATATAAATGTATTATCAGGTGAGAAAATGAATCAATAAAGCGAGCCAATATTAGATAATGTAATGCAATATATCACATATATAATTATACATTAAATTATCGAATCAACACTTGATCCGACAATCCGTCTATATCGCATATAACCGACTAATATATCATGTACCGATTCATCGAATCAACACTTGATTCGATGACCTCGCTCATATCAAAATATCGCATGAATATAATACGGTATCTCATACCGTATTATCCTCGGTCCTCCACATATCACATATGTGCTCCTACTCCGTTTTTCCTGAGTCAAGAAACCTATGTGTTGGACTCTAAAGAATCGTCAATACGCCGGTAGCAGGTGATGATCATATCAAACACCCACAAGCAGCAAGCGGTCAGCTAAACGTAACAGCCACCCAGGTATTGAGCGATCAGAAGATCAACAAGCAAGCCTATATATTCTCCTGTGAATCCAATCAGTTCCACTACCATACAGTCCGGTCTCTTCGCCTGATATGTCGCATATCTGGTCTTAGGGTAGTATACGTCAGACCCCAGTAACCGATAATTCGTGTCGATGTGAGGCTCATAACAGTTCGAGAACCTACTGATAACACTTACCAGTAGTACTCTATATCAGCCATGGCCAGGGACTTCCAGTTATGGCCAATCGAACACAGCACAACATCTACTCCCTATACCGGGAATGATGAATCCCCTCCTATCGCTCATTGCCTCCATGTGATTCGAGACTGTGCCCAAAAGCCACCGTTTTGCATTCCCTCTTGGATGTGGTAAGGTAGAAATCAAAGCACAGTAGGAATCTCACAAAACTCTATGACGATCTAGGGTCTACAGGTGAAGCTGTACCAGTGTCACCGGAGAACTGCCGTCTGACGTGAGGTATATTACCATCCGGGAGTTCTCGGCTAGTCCGTCCAGTGTACCTAGTCTCCACTGAGCACCCGTACACCATCCTTGATGTCAAACACCGATGGATATGTGATCATCCATCGCCCATCATATGGGTCAAGATGCGTATAAGCAAGTCTACTCTGTTGTATTGATGCCCTGTCTCGATACACCCTCGACTAGGAACAGTTATAGGATGTACTCATCGACTACCCTGGCCCCACTTGTATGATCTCATCATAGTCCTAGTGGTCGAGTGCATATCCTAAGGGCTTTATTAACATGTGAGAGTATGACAGTAAACTAATATAAGTCATCAAGTTAAGATAATGTGATACCAAATAGCATAATATCATGACGAGCAAGAAAGTCCTCTCTATATATATCCAAGTATCCATTATAATATACATCATATGTACGACAATGGCCTCTAGAGCATATATATAACTAACAATTTTGGGGTATCCCACAAACTTACACAATACTGAACGTGCTTCATGTTTGTCTGGATGAACCTTTTTGACAAAAGCAGGACGTCCCCATTTCTTAAGATACTTAAGACAAGGTTTCTTCCTACTCCACATTTCATATGGATTCGTAGGCACAGACTTAGTTATAACCTTATTCAATAAGTATGCAGCAGTTTCTAGTGCATAACCCCAGAAGGAGGGCGGCAACTCAGGATTACTCAACATGGAACACACCTTATCAAGTAAGGTGTGATTCCATCTTTCTGATAAACCGTTGTGGTGTGGTGTGTATGGAGGGGTAAGCTGAGAGAGAATTCCATTCTCTTTTAGATATTCCAGGAACTCGGCACTTATGTATTCACCGCCCCGATCGGATTAGAGTGTCTTGATACTTTTACCGGTTTGCTTTTCCGCTTCATTTTTATACTCTTGGAATTTCTCAAAGACCTCGGATTTATGTTTCATTAAGAATACATGTTCGTACCTTGAGAAATCATCTGTGAAAGTAATGAAGTAGGAATATCCACTTCTTGCATGCGAAGACATTAGCCCACACACGTCGTTGTGTATGAGTCCCAGGTGCTTAGTAGCTCTTTCTCCGTGTCCAATGAACGGAGTTTTTGTCATCTTTTCTCTGATACATGATTGACAAGTTGCGTATGATTGATACTCGAACGTATCTATGTATCCTTCTTTATGTAACTTAGTCAGTCATGTTTCATTGATATAATCAAGTCTACAATGCCATAAGAAAGCAAGGCTTGATTCTGAAGTCTTTCTTTTTAATGTGTTTGGGACATTGAAAACTTGATGTTGATTGAGAATGTATATTCCGTTATTAAACGTACCCGACCCAACCATTTCATAATTTTGTTGAATATTTATGAAATTTCTTTCAAGTGCAAAATTATACTTTTCATTTGATAACAAAGATAAAGATATAATATTACACAACATACTGGGTAAACAAAAGCAGTTACGCAATAACAAAATATGTCCACTAGCCAATCCTAGGTCATATTCTTCTACTGCAACAATATCTACACTGGTTTCGTTGCCAACCCTGGGGGTTATATCACTATTCCTCAAAACTCTACGGTTTCTCATCGCCTGCTATGAATTACAGATGTGAGATCCTGATTCGGTATCTAATACCCAGGAAATAGAGTTTATATAGAAACAGTTTTCAAACACAAACACACCTGAATGCGAAGCTACAACTTTCTTCGAGTCCTGATTCTTGGCCTTTAGGGCTCGGCATTCCTTCTTCCAATGTCTCTTTTTCCGACAATAGAAGCATTCTTCCTTTGTGGCTGCCCCGACCTTTTCCTTTCCCTTTCCCTGCACCTTCTACACACCTCCCCTCGGTTTGGTGGGGCCTTCTTCTTCTTCCCCTTGACCTTAGCCTTGGATTTACCAGAAGAAGATTCCTTAACAAACAGAGCGGGCGTTTCCTTGGTTTTCTTCAAGGTGCCCTCTGCCACCCTCGCATATTGAGGAGCTCAGGAAGTGAGAGTTCCATCTTTTGCATATTGAAATTCAATATGGATTGGGCATAGGTGGAGGGAAGGGACTGTAGAATCAATTCGGTGTACAAATCATTCTCCAAAGTAGTTCCCAGGTCTGAGAGCTCTTCTATGAGAGAAATCTTCTTTAGGACGTGGTCCCCAACAGATGATTCGATAGCTAATCTCGCTTGAAACAATTTTTTCGAGGTCTTATATCTTGCGATATGAGATTGATCTCCATATAAATCTTTGGTATGGAGGAAGATGGAAGAAATATTCATCTTCTCGTGCCGCCTTATCCATGGAGGCCAGCACGAGGCACTTGGATTTCGCGCAATCAAGATCCCATATCTTACGGACCTCAATGTCCGCGACCGAGGATTCTGGACCGGGAACAGGGGAGCTTTCACCGTGAGGACGTATGCGACCATATCATATGTAAGGGCCATATGGACATTCCTTAGACAGTCTTTATAATTTGTCCCTGCAAGTTTATTTTTATCTAGTATTAGCTTAAGTCCCGTCATGGTCGCTGCAATTAGGAGAGAAAGAAAAGAAACACTCAGCATAAGTTCTTGCAAGTTTAGATTGGTTATTAATTTATCTAAACAGGATGGCTCCCACCGTTTCCTCGAATTCTTCTTCAAACCTTAAAAGAAGAAATAATCAGGATTAATCGCACCTCACAATTCTTGCTTAACCATTCTGCCAGGCTGGTGTCGGTACTTCGAGGGAGGTTTTCCGACGCTTTCGCGAAGTTCCCTAATTACATAACCTCTTTTCCCTGGATGAGTAGCCCCGCTAACACCGTTCTAGGCACCTACTTGGTTTATAGCACTGATTGTAAAGTGAAAAATTCTCCCGAAGAGTAGCGGATACTCATAGTAGGATCAGGACCCGAGTATCATTGTGTGATGATTTTGAAGGAAATGCACCAGAAACACCACACTCCAGAAGGTAAGCAACACTAGCAAGTTTCCTTTATTTTTGAAACTCCGTTGTGATTTTTGCCCCGAGCGCTTATAACCTTGACGAAGGTCAAAACATCATAAGTCGCAAGTCAAGTTCAAGCGGTTTTTGTCCAGATTAATCTAGACCCATTCACACAAGCCCTAGACGAAGGTTAAAACAGCTGTACGCCTGTCCTAGATTAATACATTTAATTATGCTACAGATAGCACCCACTAGCTACCAAACACTATGCCTTGGTGAAGGTCAAAACACATAGCATGAATACTAGTAGATACCAATTTGAAATGACGGAGGGATACAGCCGGTTTTGGTGAAAAACGTTAACGTAATGAACTTGATATAGTCGAAAGAACCTAATAGCTTTTGAAAAGGAGTGGTTTAAGCTCCGCTTAAAAAAATTTCTTTTTTAAGAAAACCGAGTGGTTTTGTAATTATGCCAACGACATCAGATTTTAGGTTTATTACTTTGCATTAATCAATATTAATGCGGTCCCATTAATTAACCTTATCATTGCAGAAAAGAAACGAAAATAAAACGTATGCTTATGCCATCCGCATTCGCCATGAGCCCCTTCATGCACCATTATATTACTTAACTAACGGCGCAGCGGGGGCTGGACCAGAGCGGGTGCAAAACATAAGAAATGTTTATTATATATATTATATATATAGCTATTTGTTTCACGCAATAATAAGCATTCCAGATCATAGAAACACAGATGAATATATTGGAAATACTAGAATTTTTGTGTTTCGTTTTAGCCTATAACGAAAAACGTATTCCACGGTCGTGATGAATAGCCAAAACCGCACCCTAAACCCTTAAGGTGCGGCAAATTACCCACAGAATTCCCGAAGTGAATCAACCTCCCTAAATGAAATGAGTAGGCCACTCAGCACTTCAAGAACCCGGTGGTTTGTGCACCCCTCCTTGGGTCTATCCTAAGTGCAAGAAAAGGTAAATGAATTAATACAACGGTGGCTGCAACCTCAACCCGGATTGCTCCACAAAAGAATATTACATCAATTTACAAATTTACATGAATGAAAGAAAATAACACTCTTCTTACATCCCCCCGGCTATTCATTCACGACGATCCAATACTTCATATACACAAACCATCATCAAGATACAGATATGTGCAACCCTCACTAATCGACATATAGAAATTAGTGTTGGGTTATGCCAGCACCCAGGCCATCAAACTGTAGTCGATCAAGGAACAAAATTTTTACAAAATGGCGCTAACACAGCCCTCGAATACGGATCGACCATAACCCCTAAAACTAGCAAGCAATATATAAAGAGTATAGGAATGTTATACCGATTGATCCGTTTCCTTCGGTCTTTAACTACCTTCCCAAGTTCCTAGTGGCTACCATGATGAAGTTTGGTCACCGGTCTCCCTCCATCGAAGATGATCCACCCGAGAGTCTATGAATCGAGCTCCTACCTCATAACTAAGGTAACTAGGGTATTTAGTTTGCTAAACTAGTTAGACTAGAAGATGTAGAGTCTAATGATGGATTAATTTGTCTCTAAACACCATAGGTTTCTCAAAAAATGAGAGGATTATGGTGGAGGTAAAATAAGAAGCTATGAGAGATGAGAGTGTGAAGCAAGAGCTAAACTCAAGAAATGGCTAAGTCTTATGGCAATAATGCAAGCAAGTGTAGAAAATATCTCACAAGCCAAAACAAAATATCAAGCATGCCAAAATAGTGTTTCATGAGTCACACCATGTGTCCCCCCATGAGTCAGCACACGAGTCCCCAATTGTGCCATGGTTGAATTAATGCTAAGCACATTCATCCCTCTACCTCTATTAACCATTTAACCAAATGGTTAAAAAACATAATGAGGTGTAATCTTCTAAAAAACAATCTTGTAATAAATTACAAGAATACCCCTCATCCTTATGTACATACCCATATCCATATTCCGAAAAATACGAATACAATGAGACAAAAATAATCCAACAATATAATTCTAGTTTCCGGCTTAAATTAAAGCCACTAGTAAAATCCGTCTGAATCATTATACATGCACAAGTGCACGTATATGATCAAACCCTGCCGTAAAACCATACGACCTCTACATCATTTCGTTCGAAGCAGGGAAACCCTCGGTGTGGGACTATAATGACTCGTTAATATGCTGGCAAAGGGTTTAACCACAAGCACGTCAGCGGCACTAGCTATACGTAACGGCTACCCAGATATTGAGCGAAAGGAAGGCCGACGAGCAAACTTATCCTGACCCCTACTGAGCCTGTCCGTGACAATCTCCGTACAGTATGGTCTGTTCGTCTAAGATTATCGCATATCGAGTCTACAGGGTGGATAATGTCAGACCCCTAATAACGCGGCATTTCGTTTCGGTATGATGACCATCACAAACTGAGAAACTATTGATCCAAATCAATAATTCTCGACTACCTTGGTAAAGGATTTCTGGTGATGGCCACCCGTGCACTTCGCGACATCTACCTCCAATACCGGGAGAGACGAATCCCCGACAATCCTCTTACCGCCTCCATGTGGCTTAGGACTGTACCCAACTAAAATCTATTTGCACGACACCTTTGAGATATGGTAGGGTAGTAATCAAAGAACAGTAGGAACACACACGAGACAAATAACGATCTCAGGTCAACGGACTAATATGTAAACATGTCACTTAGGAACTACTATCTGACAAAAGGTATAATACCAACTAGCATGTTCCCGGCGAGTCTATCCAGTGTACTCATAACATAATGAGTACCTGTATACTATCTTAGATGAACTCACTAACACCAATGTCTTGTGAGATCGGCCACCGCCCTTCGTTGGGGTCTTGATCAGTATACACTAGTCTACTCTGGAGTACCGATGCCCAGTCTAGATGCTCCGACGACTAAGGACATTTAAAGATGTACTTATAGACCATGCAGCTCCCATGTATATGATCGCCAACATAATGCTGGTATTCAAGCAAGAATCCTATGGTCTCTATCAACATATAAGAGTGATCTGTAATACTATCTAAAGCATGTACATGATGATAAAGACAAACTAGATAGCATACTATCATCTTGAGTAAAACTGTTCTACCCATATAGGTCCTCCCACAATCATCGCAATCGCGTGCCTGCGATTCAATAATTGACTTGAGGGCACTATAACCAAAAATCTCCCACTTGCAATTAAGAATAATTATTGCGGTGTCGCGTACTTACAGCACGTGTGATACCGAACACCCAACTCCTGTACTTATCAGTTTCGCAAAGCTTATTTGGAAATGTAACACCTTAGAATTTCGATTAGTGGTTAGTTATGCTTTAATGTGGGGTTTTTAGTAAAAAGTTTACCAAATCGGTTTTCAATTTTTTTATGACTTAATGAATATTTTATTAGAATTTAATTGGGCTTGCACACACATGTGCATGTTAACTAGGGCTAAGTTTGGGGTTAAGCCATGTTTAGGTAGCCATGGTGAACTAACCCATTTTCTTAGGGTTATGATGTTAAGTAAGGGTATTAGTTTTCATAACTAAATTAACTTTTGTTTGTTTTGGGAGTAGACTTGAGATTGAGGTGATGGCATGAGTCATGGCACCACTAACCTCACCCTCATTTCCAAACCCTCACTCTCTAACACCCTCATACTCACACTCATTACCTCACTCTCATTTCTCTTCACTTATAATTCTCACTCTGTCACGACCCGAAAGAGCACGTGACTGGCACTTGAACCATATGAAGCCTATAGGACTCCATCTGATCCAAGTAAGCCAAAAGCCCAGAAATCTAAAACCATTTTGAAGAATAAATAAAGAAAACTGGTTTAAAGAAGTGAAGAAATACAGGTTTGAAATCAAGGTTTTTAAATAACTAAGCCGAATGTGCATTTTAAAAACGGTACAGTCTTTTCTAGAAATTTCGGCAGAGTTTCCTTTGTAAAACTGGCCCCGAATGGGGTAAAACGATAATAACAAGATATAACATGATAAAGGCATCCCCAAGCGGGAGCTAGCTCTTCGTCAATCGACGGTCACAACCAAGCAATGATATAATAATATACAACGCCAAGTGGCGAGGATCAAATCCAAAGAAAGCTCAAAAGCAACAAGAAACCACAATACTACAAAGCGCGACTCTAAGGTCGAAATATACAACACTGATATCTAGGTCTGAAAGAATATACAAGTTTTGGTTGATGGACAATTTCTAGATACAATGAATAAATTAAATGCAAAGGTGACTCCTGATACGAAGGAATCCACCTACGAAAGCAAATCACCCGCAAGAAGGAAATGTGCCAGAAATGCCGCAATAGAACCTGTACGGCATAACCTGCAAGAACTGTGGCACAACGGGGGTGAGTTGCCAACTCGTGAATAGAAACATCTACAAGGATAAATCGAATGCAAGACATAATCCTAAGTCAACGATCAGTAAAATATCCACAAGAGTACATCTAATCATGTATATAGTGCCAGGTACTCAGGTAACATGTCATCAGTGTAAGGTATGTCTGCATGAAGTATCAATGAAGAAATATCAATAATATCAATACACATATATTAGCGTCCCATACCACTAATATTGGTGTAAGATAAGTGTAAGTCCAGTCTGTATATGAACCAAGTCTGTATATATGTGGAACCCGTCCACCTGTCACCCCCTGATAGTAAGCATCATGTATGCAATGTGAGGATATAACCAAAATCATGGAAAACTCATCATGAAACCCGTGCCAAACACCGACACGTAAATCCTCATCCGTATGGGGCTCCGTCTGCGGATATCGGCCCTCGGCCCCGGCAGTATGAGTCAACCCATGTCCATCTCTGGGCTCCGTCTGCGGATATCGGCCCGTCGGCCCCGGCAGTATGCCCATCTCTCGGCTCCAGGCGGTATCCCCCGGATATCCGCCGAGCTCAGGTAAAATCACCGGTAGGTACTCACCCGCCTCCAGGCTCAATCGGCATAACCCATCGATCATCTCGCCGAGGGGAACCATACCGGGCCCACCACGAACCCGCAAACGGTACATCACCTCCTCGAATCGGGTTTCAAGCACACGTCTCAGCACCGAGAAAACGCGTGGTGGACGCACCGAAATATCATTCACGAGGTACGGGTTTTCATAAAGTGCCTCTTTTCTTAAATAACCCCACGGTCCTCAAAAACCAGAAATCACATGAAAATCCAACATCCAGCAGTAAATCCAATGCGATGTACTATGCAATCAATCCATGATATATGCGACATGTAAAGAGAGTAATCATATCGAAAATCATGCAACATGGAATAGGAATGCGCATATGTCAAAGGAAGCATCATATCACGAATGTAATAGTACTACCGTGTAGTGACATGGCAATTATCGATGATGAAGTGTGTGAGCCGGCAAATAGTGTACGTGAAACATACGCATCATCGATAATGGTGCTGGTGTCCTAACAGCATGATAATAACATGGTAATGAACATATGCCAGCAATGCGAATAGTATGAATATGCGGAAATCTAGTAATCAACAGCACAGTGAAGTATCTACTATGCAACTACATCTAAGTATCCTGTCAATCAGGAGGGGTAGGTGTGGAAACAACCTAAAACTGAGTCTAAGTATATATGTAGATATATAGTCGGTGATCCCGCCTCAATGTCATATCGTAAGATATCCTCTAGCTATGCGTGCGGATCTATCATCAATATCAGCTCGTACGGTAATCATCGTACGGCATTCCCAAAAGCTGGGTAGGGGTCAACATCTCACTGTCTCATTACATAACAATTATCACCATCATCAGATCATATAGTCTGGAGTACTACTCTATGTCTAGTACAAACGGTAACATCGGTAAAGTATGCATGCGGGGGTAAACACACATCCCAAGCCCGCAAGAATCACAAGTCATACCCCACATATGAATCGTATCAAATCACCGATCCCAGGGCACCAAGCCCACAATATCGACTCATCTCCAAAGTCGTCACATATCATCAATCACAGTGTAAGTACATGTGAAAAGCAAGGGTATATGTATAGGGTAATTCTATCCTAGGGTTCGCGACTATGAACTACACTAGTCACTTCTAACCCTACAAATCCAAAATACACCTAATATCACAATACCATATAATAAGCTATCTACGGACTGCGGGGGTGCTATACGCCATCCACCCGACTTTCCCCCGTAGATATAATCTACTCACCTTGCATCATCATTTGCGGACATCACCATGCATTTGCTTGTCGTCCGAAGTCTTCATGGGTACCTACACATCAAAATATCGTATATGCGCATTAAAACCAAATCCAATCTAAAACGGCGCATAAACTCCAAAACGATACGATAAGGGGCCTATAGGTGAGAACCTATGGCACGCCTTCAAAACCATCCATAATCCTCTATATCGTCGTATAAACGACAATAGTCGAGGCAAAACACATTCCACCATTTCCAATCCAAAAATACGGAATACGGAAACACGAATCCAAAACGACAACATAGGATATACGTCCCAGATTTCACCCTAGATAGAATCTGTCAAAACTAGAAGTACCCAGGGCCAAGAATTGATGAAATGGGGCTGTGCACAGAAAACGAGGAGATTCCTCACTGGTCTGGCCGCAATTTGCGGCCAGAATGGAGGTTTTGGCGGCCGGAAAGTGGAATGGGGAGCTAGGGTTTTGGGGTTGGCTTCCTGGGTGCCTGCACATGTCACTTTCCACTCAATTTTATTTTAGGGCATCTCGGGTGATAGCAGATTCCAATTAACCTTCACAGATTACACAATTTCCCCGATATCGGTTTCTAAAATCCGTATTCTGGTTCTAGCATCAGGTTAGGGTCTCAATTCAAACACTAGGGTGTTGGTATAATCTTAACTGAGCTCAATTTCATAATGCAACACCAATTCACTCAAACCCTAACTAGGTTTCTCTCAAATCCATAATATCACACAATATCGATAAAATCTTGACATGGGGTTATAGGAAAGGCTATAATTAAGCAAATGGTTCAGAAATTACCTTCATTAGCAACTCAAGAAAATTCTTGAGTTGCCCTCTAGTGACCAAATCCATGCTTCTTTAGCTCCATGTGTAGATCTAGGGATTTTGGACATTTTTAATGCAAGGAGATTGGGGTTTTGGTGTGTTTTTAGAGATGATTCATGGCTTGAGGAGGGGAGGGAAATGGAGAAGGGGCAGCAGCAGCAACTATGGGAGAGAGGGGAAGAAATGAGAAGGAGAAACAAGGCTAAGGGTTAAGGTCAAAGTCCACCTCTCTCTCTCACCTACCCTCATCATTGCATTTTCTTTTCTTTTCCCTTTTCTTTTAAAACCCAACCCTTCTCACACCAATAGTAAACCCAAATGAAAACCATGGCTAGAAAAATACACAAGTGTAGAAAAAGTGATATGTGCAAGTTTTGCACAAAATTGCCAAAAAACCCAATTAGCGATTTTAATCGCGATTAGCACTAAACTAGTGTCAAACTAATCACAAAAACTTAAAAATGTCATAATTCACTAATTTACCCTATTTTAGAATTTTCCATAATTTTTCTAACATTTTTCCTATTTATTTGCATTTAATATTAAAATAATCAATAAAATAATATTAAATTATAAAAATTCCCAAAAATTAATATTTTATATTTTTGAAGATGTTACAATCTACCCCACTTAAAGAAATTCGGTCCCCGAATTTAAATTTAAACCCCCACTACTAAAACAATCTCAGTAATAAACCAAAGTCGTCGGGGCTCCGAAATCATCAACACTAAGAACGTCACAGCGCAATGCATGCGCAAGGGTACTGAGCAGATAACTCAAAAACAAAACTCCGTCAAGCATCCCGCAATCATCGGAGTCGATGTAAAAACATAATGTCAAATCCAATACAGAACCGATATGATATGGATCGAAACTACACATGTAGACATCCAATCTATACACGTAAAAAGCTGATGTAAAACATGCAAAAGTATATCCAGGTATCGTCTACTGACTAGTCCTGCTCAGCATGAAAGCAAAAACCCAACATCATAAAAGGTACTGCTCCAAAGGGAATAAATCTCAAAAATGTACATAACGCAATCCTGTGCGTCTGGTGCGCACGGAAATCAAAAATCCAATATGTGCTAAACAGGTGCACAAAACAACATCTAGGTGCAACGGGTGTGCACGAAACCTCTGTCATGGGCAACGTATGTGCCTGACAGCCAAGGTCCGGTGCATCTAACATGCACGAAGAAATCTCGATTTAGTGCATCGGGTGCGCACCAAAATCGTATCAAAAAAAACATGCGCCCAACACGCGCGAAAATCCAAATCTGTGCATCCATCGTGCACGAATGAAAATCTAAACCCTGCGCACTCAACATGCACGGAATCACGAAATCCAATAACAAACATCGAATAGGTGTAAAGCACATCACCAGCACGGAATGCAAAACCAACCATCAAAATCCGGGTCAAAATCAACGATAAAATGCGTCTCAAACCAAAATCAGGTGTACCTCAAAGGAAAATCTCACAATCGTGTGCATCAGCGTGCACGAATCAAAGCATAACACTAAAATGCATGAAAACTCTGCGCGAAATATATAAATATCCAGTGGGTGCATGAAACCAATATCATGAAACTCAGTCACCAAAACTAAATCATGCAAACAGAACACCCAAAATACCGAAATCCAAAATGACGGATACGTGATAATCGAATCACAAAATCACAATCACAAATACCGTCTTCGGTAGTTCCTCCTTCGAGGTCGAGAAGGAGTCGGTGCAATCCACAGCTAGCAGCGCAGGATATCTACCTGCCTCTTGCTCACGGTCTAGCGTCTTCTGACTCTCTGGATCCTTATCTCCTCTGCGGATTACCTATCACGCGGTCAATCGGCTCATCGGCCCTGTCAGGTGTGCTAACGGGGACGATTCCGTTCTGGCACTTCTCTGGTCATCTCTCGGTCAAACCTCATGACCACTCGTAAGGCAGCATATCACTGGCGTCGGCCTCTGGCTCTCTGAAAGCACGTCACACATCCGATCCTGGGTGCAACATCATGGCAGCTATGTCCTGGAAGGAATCCTGCTCAAGGTCTCTTCCAATCATGCCTATGCCGATCTGTACAGAGGCTATCTCTCCTGCATAACCTCTTCTCGCTCAAAGGGCATCTGTGTCCTCAACACAATATTTCTCCAGAAACTGGTCACATCGCAACGTCTCTGTAAGCATCTCAGGTCTCTAGTCTCGACGGAAAGCAATGACAGCTCGTCAGGGTCTCACACGAACCTCTTGTTCCAACTGTCTCTATCGTCGTCCACTATGACGTCACGCCAAGCTACTATGCACTGCACTGTCTCGTCCACGGTCAATCTGATGTCTCTCACACGGACTCGAAATCTCGTACTCTGTAGCTTCATCACTCTGTAGCAGATGTCAGGCCGAACTGGTCCTCGGGAACACGTCTCAACCATCGGAGGAATACTCATCACTCGTCCATCCTTGATCAATTCGCAACGCATCTGGTTAAGTTCCTCTATCCGAACTTGGTCAACTACCTCGTCGACAATGCTGAACTCTGCCCTGCTGGGTGTGCACAAAATGACCACTCTGGGTCTAAGTCTTCTCGTATCGTACTCCAGAAAGGTCCTGCCGAGATTCCTTTCTCAAATCTCAATCCTGCCGAAGTGCCCGGAAGTCATCATCCAATGCTGAAGCTCACGCTTATTCCGGAACAGCTGCATACTTATCGCGCTTCTTTCTGGAAGATATATCCATATACCACGCCTCTAGGTGCGTATCACATCTCTAATATCAGTGGAGTGGAACATCATCTCGTCGAAACCTCGTACGAACTCTTTTCTTCACTCTGCTCAAATGTCGACTGATTCGGACTCGTCTCATCATGGCTACACAAACTGCGCTCCGACGGCTATCCTCGCATCTGGAGTCTCCCAAGCAGTGTCCCATCACAATGTCCGAAAGATGTCGAACCATCCGATCGACTCGTCAGATCCTCATAATCCCCCAAGAGCTCACATCTTGGGTACAGTTTAATAGTATCGAGTACATGCCACAGCGTCGGTGGTCCAGCCGTAGAAGGGCAAACCCAAGCCTCACTAATGGCGCCGCGGAACCGCCGTAAACCCTAAGGTTCAAAGGCTGTCACACGGTCATTAAGTCGAGTTAGGGTTTCATTCTTCTAGAGGGTCCATAGAATCACCTGCATGTCTTTCCGTATACTTTAAACTTGGAAAATGGCTCCTGACATTCGATCGTCTCAATCGACTCTCAACGAACCTGCATGAAGTCGTCTCTAGCTGGAAACAATCAATCTGATATCCACGCATCGGGGTAAGCAAACTCACCACACGTCCTAGTATTCATCCTCGGTGACTAGCGACTCGCTATCATCTCTCTAAGTACATGCTCATGCTGCAGTAGCTCCAATCATCTGGGCGATATTTCATCATCTGCAGCAACAACTGGCTCATACACCTGTACGTCGAACAATGCCTCAATCCTCCAGGAAAGGCAATACATAAGCGGTCATCTCTGAATCAGCCTGCTCTAGGTCTGAGTAAGACTCTCCACACTGGAAATCATCAACTCAACTGGGCCCGCTCTGGCGCAAAATCGGACGAATCACCTTCGTCTCTCAAATCGGGTAGACTAGCTATCATCTGTCGCATATCTGCCTGAAAGCTCCGGCAATCTCAGCTCGTAAGCTTCGGAAGCGACATCCTGTCAATCTCAGCAACAGCTGGTCCATCTGTCTGCACGGTAGGCGACATCACAATCCCTGAGGTATACTGTACATCAACAGTCCTCTCTCAACTGGCAGCTCTAACAAAGGCACGATCATCCGGTGCAAACCAAGCACTCGCCTCCACTAGAGGTCACAAACACCAACACTAACTCGAGACGTTCCCATGTCACCAGAAAACACAAAGGTCGGCCCTCGTACCAAACGAGCTCACACCGGCCGTAACCCTAGCAGCAGCCCAAACTGCGCTCAAACATGGTGACAGGGATCTCAATCGAGTATCAAAAGAGAGCACATCAAAGGCAAGAAAGGAAACAACAGATCCAAAGGGGATACATGATCATAGGAAGGAACAGCATCAATGAAGGTATGATCATGAAACTAATAGAATCGGGGATCTCAAATGGATGTATAATCCTGGATAGGAAGAGAATCACTGATCTCTAAACAAATGTCCATCCTAAGGTTCCTTAAGCGGAGTGGCGTGTCGTAAGTATGCCGCGGAACATACCAACGGTACGTCACTCTACTTTAGTCACCTAATCCATCAACCAAGGGTCATCCTAAAACGACGAAAGTTCGGGTTGAATACCCCCTCGACCAAGTCTAAGTTCCGTAAGGTCAAGCCTAAGTTCCGTAAATAAATAACTCCCTAGGCTCCACATAGTCAAACTTAAACTCGAACCAAGGTCAACCTAGCGCTCTGATACCAACTTTGTCACGACCCGAAAGAGCACGTGACTGGCACTTGAACCATATGAAGCCTATAGGACTCCATCTGATCCAAGTAAGCCAAAAGCCCAGAAATCTAAAACCATTTTGAAGAATAAATAAAGAAAACTGGTTTAAAGAAGTGAAGAAATACAGGTTTGAAATCAAGGTTTTTAAATAACTAAGCCGAATGTGCATTTTAAAAACGGTACAGTCTTTTCTAGAAATTTCGGCAGAGTTTCCTTTGTAAAACTGGCCCCGAATGGGGTAAAACGATAATAACAAGATATAACATGATAAAGGCATCCCCAAGCGGGAGCTAGCTCTTCGTCAATCGACGGTCACAACCAAGCAATGATATAATAATATACAACGCCAAGTGGCGAGGATCAAATCCAAAGAAAGCTCAAAAGCAACAAGAAACCACAATACTACAAAGCGCGACTCTAAGGTCGAAATATACAACACTGATATCTAGGTCTGAAAGAATATACAAGTTTTGGTTGATGGACAATTTCTAGATACAATGAATAAATTAAATGCAAAGGTGACTCCTGATACGAAGGAATCCACCTACCAAAGCAAATCACCCGCAAGAAGGAAATGTGCCAGAAATGCCGCAATAGAACCTGTACGGCATAACCTGCAAGAACTGTGGCACAACGGGGGTGAGTTGCCAACTCGTGAATAGAAACATCTACAAGGATAAATCGAATGCAAGACATAATCCTAAGTCAACGATCAGTAAAATATCCACAAGAGTACATCTAATCATGTATATAGTGCCAGGTACTCAGGTAACATGTCATCAGTGTAAGGTATGTCTGCATGAAGTATCAATGAAGAAATATCAATAATATCAATACACATATATTAGCGTCCCATACCACTAATATTGGTGTAAGATTAGTGTAAATCCAGTCTGTATATGAACCAAGTCTGTATATATGTGGAACCCGTCCACCTGTCACCCCCTGACAGTAAGCATCATGTATGCAATGTGAGGATATAACCAAAATCATGGAAAACTCATCATGAAACCCGTGCCAAACACCGACACGTAAATCCTCATCCGTATGGGGCTCCGTCTGCGGATATCGGCCCTCGGCCCCGGCAGTATGAGTCAACCCATGTCCATCTCTGGGCTCCGTCTGCGGATATCGGCCCGTCGGCCCCGGCAGTATGCCCATCTGTCGGCTCCAGGCGGTATCCCCCGGATATCCGCCGAGCTCAGGTAAAATCACCGGTAGGTACTCGCCCGCCTCCAGGCTCAATCGGCATAACCCATCGATCATCTCGCCGAGGGGAACCATACCGGGCCCACCACGAACCCGCAAACGGTACATCACCTCCTCGAATCGGGTTTCAAGCACACGTCTCAGCACCGAGAAAACGCGTGGTGGACGCACCGAAATATCATATCACGAGGTACCGGGTTTTCATAAAGTGCCTCTTTTCTTAAATAACCCCACGGTCCTCAAAAACCAGAAATCACATGAAAATCCAACATCCAACAGTAAATCCAATGCGATGTACTATGCAATCAATCCATGATATATGCGACATGTAAAGAGAGTAATCATATCGGAAATCATGCAACATGGAATAGGAATGCGCATATGTCAAAGGAAGCATCATATCACGAATGTAATAGTACTACCGTGTAGTGACATGGCAATTATCGATGATGAAGTGTGTGAGCCGGCAAATAGTGTACGTGAAACATACGCATCATCGATAATGGTGCTGGTGTCCTAACAGCATGATAATAACATGGTAATGAACATATGCCAGCAATGCGAATAGTATGAATATGCGGAAATCTAGTAATCAACAGCACAGTGAAGTATCTACTATGCAACTACATCTAAGTATCCTGTCAATCAGGAGGGGTAGGTGTGGAAACCACCTAAAACTGAATCTAAGTATATATGTAGATATATAGTCGGTGATCCCGCCTCAATGTCATATCGTAAGATATCCTCTAGCTATGCGTGCGGATCTATCATCAATATCAGCTCGTACGGTAATCATCGTACGGCATTCCCAAAAGCTGGGTAGGGGTCAACATCTCACTGTCTCATCACATAACAATTATCACCATCATCAGATCATATAGTCTGGAGTACTACTCTATGTCTAGTACAAACGGTAACATCGGTAAAGTATGCATGCGGGGGTAAACACACATCCCAAGCCCGCAAGAATCACAAGTCATACCCCACATATGAATCGTATCAAATCACCGATCCCAGGGCACCAAGCCCACAATATCGACTCATCTCCAAAGTCGTCACATATCATCAATCACAGTGTAAGTACATGTGAAAAGCAAGGGTATATGTATAGGGTAATTCTATCCTAGGGTTCGCGACTATGAACTACACTAGTCACTTCTAACCCTACAAATCCAAAATACACCTAATATCACAATACCATATAATAAGCTATCTACGGACTGCGGGGGTGCTATACGCCATCCACCCGACTTTCCCCCGTAGATATAATCTACTCACCTTGCATCATCATTTGCGGACATCACCATGCATTTGCTTGTCGTCCGAAGTCTTCATGGGTACCTACACATCAAAATATCGTATATGCGCATTAAAACCAAATCCAATCTAAAACGGCGCATAAACTCCAAAACGATACGATAAGGGGCCTATAGGTGAGAACCTATGGCACGCCTTCAAAACCATCCATAATCCTCTATATCGTCGTATAAACGACAATAGTCGAGGCAAAACACATTCCACCATTTCCAATCCAAAAATACGGAATACGGAAACACGAATCCAAAACGACAACATAGGATATACGTCCCAGATTTCACCCTAGATAGAATCTGTCAAAACTAGAAGTACCCAGGGCCAAGAATTGATGAAATGGGGCTGTGCACAGAAAACGAGGAGATTCCTCACTGGTCTGGCCGCAATTTGCGGCCAGAATGGAGGTTTTGGCGGCCGGAAAGTGGAATGGGGAGCTAGGGTTTTGGGGTTGGCTTCCTGGGTGCCTGCACATGTCACTTTCCACTCAATTTTATTTTAGGGCATCTCGGGTGATAGCAGATTCCAATTAACCTTCACAGATTACACAATTTCCCCGATATCGGTTTCTAAAATCCGTATTCTGGTTCTAGCATCAGGTTAGGGTCTCAATTCAAACACTAGGGTGTTGGTATAATCTTAACTGAGCTCAATTTCATAATGCAACACCAATTCACTCAAACCCTAACTAGGTTTCTCTCAAATCCATAATATCACACAATATCGATAAAATCTTGACATGGGGTTATAGGAAAGGCTATAATTAAGCAAATGGTTCAGAAATTACCTTCATTAGCAACTCAAGAAAATTCTTGAGTTGCCCTCTAGTGACCAAATCCATGCTTCTTTAGCTCCATGTGTAGATCTAGGGATTTTGGACATTTTTAATGCAAGGAGATTGGGGTTTTGGTGTGTTTTTAGAGATGATTCATGGCTTGAGGAGGGGAGGGAAATGGAGAAGGGGCAGCAGCAGCAACTATGGGAGAGAGGGGAAGAAATGAGAAGGAGAAACAAGGCTAAGGGTTAAGGTCAAAGTCCACCTCTCTCTCTCACCTACCCTCATCATTGCATTTTCTTTTCTTTTCCCTTTTCTTTTAAAACCCAACCCTTCTCACACCAATAGTAAACCCAAATGAAAACCATGGCTAGAAAAATACACAAGTGTAGAAAAAGTGATATGTGCAAGTTTTGCACAAAATTGCCAAAAAACCCAATTAGCGATTTTAATCGCGATTAGCACTAAACTAGTGTCAAACTAATCACAAAAACTTAAAAATGTCATAATTCACTAATTTACCCTATTTTAGAATTTTCCATAATTTTTCTAACATTTTTCCTATTTATTTGCATTTAATATTAAAATAATCAATAAAATAATATTAAATTATAAAAATTCCCAAAAATTAATATTTTATATTTTTGAAGATGTTACACACTCCCTCTCTTTTCTTTTCCCCACATTATCACCGCAGCAGCTGCAACAAGCAGTAGCAACAGCAGCATCATCAGCATCATCAGCAGCAGCAGCAGCAGCAAGCAGCAGCAACAGCAACAGGGGCAGCAGCAGCACACACTTGACCCCTTATGTTCATCTTCTTCTTCTCTTCTTCTTCTTCTTCTTGCATCCTAGGACAAACTAGAGTTATAATGTTAAACACAACATCCATTTTGTTAAACTTGTAGTTTATTTAGCTTAATTTAGTATTTAATGTTGTTTTAGTGCTAGTTTTGTGATTTATGTGCAGTTTAGGCCAAGTTAGGATTTTTATGGCTAGGGTAGCTCAACTAAATGTTGTTAAGGTCATCTAATCCATGTTTTCGCACCAGATTTCACAAAAATACCATATTGTATCATTTCATTGTTAATTAGTGTTTTAGTTAGGATTTGGGTTCTTTTTGAGATCTGCTTTTGACCCGGGTACTTCGGGAAAATGTTGTAGATACTGGAGCGTAGTGACCAAGCTAGGGACACACACATGAAGCACGGGACCCCCTATCCCCTATTTGGCAGCATATTTATTCTTTCTGGCCGCAATTTGCGGCCAGAGAGTGGGTGTGGGTGTTGGGTCGTAGTCTGTAGGAGTCTGCTATATATCTATGGTTTTTGGTATATATAACTTTTGCTTTTTCCACTCGAGTCAAAATCTAGAAGATAAAACCTCGTTTTCAATACTTTTTAACCTGCGTGACACATGCGTTATGTGAGTTGGGTATGTTGTTCACTGTGCGTCACAGTGTGTCGGGGTGGTTTCAGGCGAGGTTACACACGTTTTGGCGTATCGAGTGCACACGCGTTTAGCTTCCAACACGAGTTTCTCTTTTGATTTTGATATCACATTTTTGGTAGGATTTTTAGCCTTATATGTGTTTCTTGTATGTTTCTTGGATCGACACGGGGACGTCAGACATGGAGCGGAAGGGAAAAGTTGTAGTTGGACCTGGCTAGCACAAGATCACTGGTGAGTAGATATAACATCTACGGAGGAAATCATTTGGATGGCGCAAGACGCCCGATAGTTTAGATAGTTTTAAAAACTTCTAGTAGTACTAGTATTTATGAGTATAGTCCTAGTTAATCATCTTGCTGCATTCATGATCCTTTGTATTTACATACATGTGCGAACTCATCTCATAGGACACTTGCACCCTTACCATGGTTTTATGCAGCACGAGCACTATTCATGCGGACAAACATGTCTTGCTAATTGCTATGCCATAAACACTAGATAATTTGTATAACCATAAATATAGAACAATTTCACTATATATGATGTGTAAACCTTTGCTAATAGATTTAAATTCCTCAGGATGAACATGTAAGATTGCTAGTCATATGCATGTACCTCATTGCAACCTTCGTTCATGCCTAGTCTTTTAGTCATACATTGCAGTTCTCCTTGTTGATACCATAGGCATTCATTATCATTGACATGTGTACTTATGATGATTTTCTTGAGGATTTCAGCACTTGAGATTTATGTGATTTTGGGGAAAAGCCGCAAGGATTTAAATAACCTGATATTATTTTTTAAACATTGTGAGTAGCGGTTTTTCTCGTGATATGATACATGTGTCGTCCACCATGGGTTCTCTGTTAGTTTTCAAGAACCCTTTCGAGGAGCCGGATGAACCGTCTCGGGTACATGGTGGGCTCGGTAAGGTACCCAGGGGAAAAAAGTCGAGTTGTAGACGATGAGCCTAACAGGGGTAGACTACCTACCGGTGATTATTAGCACGGTGGATATCCATAGGAAACGACCGTGGTCGTGGGATATTGAGCTACTGATACTTTGAGATGGGCCAGCCCGGATTGCCGGAGCCTGAGATTTTAAGATACTGATACTTTGGAACAATGAGATATCCATCTGAGGTGTCCATACTTCACGCGGATTTCTATTGTTTTCATTGATATTTCTTGAGATATTTCACAGTAGTTGTTCTAAGATGAAATTTATGTTTTTCTCATATCAAACATACTCAAATCTCGTGTTAAATTGCGTTCATGTTGCATACATGCTAGTACATCATGCCATATAAGGACTATAGAGTTGTGAAACTTATGCGTGCATGTTTACGATAACCTTATTAGATATTATTTATTACTCACGAGTTGGCAACTCACCCCGTTATGCCATAGTCTTTTTGCAGGTTCGTTCCATCAGCCCTGTACGGTGGACGAACTTGCACTTTTTGCTCCTTTTGATTTGATTTGAGACTTTTGCTCGTATGTGGATTGTGAAATTATTTTGTTTCCACCTTGTATATTTATTGTATCTTGTAACACCTTGAAAACCCGTTTAGGGTTATTTCGCGTTAGATAATATTGGTGCAGGTTTTCATGAAAACCCGTAAAATCATAATTTCCTTTTTATTTAGTCCAATTGAGATGAATTGGGGTTTCATATACTTAAACGGGGTTTATTATCTTTAATTTATTTTAATTTAGCCATGTGTTCTTTTAATTTGAATTATTTTCCTTAATTAATTTCCAAATGAGGATTGGTGTGCTTGTTTGCATATTTAGCTTTTTAGTGGCACACACTTATTTCCTTCTCACCCTTTTCAAATTTTCATTTTTTCTTTTCCTTTTAAAACTAAAAGGAATTGTTTTTGAGAGAAAAGAGAGAGGTATGGTGAGCATTAATGAGGCATGGAGGCAATTAATGTGGCTCTTCTCTCTCTCTTCCTTTTCTTTCTCCCTCTCTTTTCTCTTTTCTTTTCTTGCTGAAATTTCCAGTAGAAACAGCAGCCCCAGCAGCAACTACAACACATTCCCACCCTCTTTTTGTTTTCCTTTCATTCTTCATTGAATTCCATATAAAATCCTACACAACCTCTCATTCTTGCACTCAAAACCTTAGAAAAATGGCTTTTTAGGGGAGTTTGGAGGCAAGTCTGCACACTTGAGGAAAGAACTGGAAATTTTGGTTTTTCCAAAGGCTTTTGGGAGGTACTAAAATCACACTTAACACCCATTCTCATAATTTGTCGTTTTTTAGCTAAAAATCATGTTTTTATGTGCTTTTTGTGATATTGAAGGGAATTTTGTGAAGTATATGATAAGTTGGGAATCTTATGGCTTGGTTAACTAATTTAAGTTCTATTAGAGCTGTTCAAACCAAGTTTTCATTTCAGATTACACAAAAATACCCTAAAGTATCAATTTAGTGCTAAATGTTGTTTTTTAACTAGTTTTGGGACTCTGCTGAAATCTGCATGCACTGTGATTATTTCAGAATAAAATTGTAATTACCGGGACATGTAGACTATGAGTAGAAAACACAACCTGAAATCTGCATGCACTCTGATTATTTCATGTTGCACGAAGCACAGGAGGCAGAATCCCAACCTGGGCCGCCGAAAAATGCGATCTGGCCGCAAATTGTGGCCAGATAGGTGACCTGGGAGTTGTGGTTTTTGGGGTTGGTGTCTGTTGCTATGTGGGGGTTATGGTATATCTAGATTTGCAAAAATCTTTCTGTATCAAAATCTGGAGCTAATTACCTGTTTCTCGTATTTAAAATCTTCGTGACACACGTGATACGTGTGTGGGTTTTGGGGTTACTGCGTATCGCGACGCATCGAGGTAGTTTCGGACGCTTAATCACACGTTTTAGCATATCGCGCACACGCGCTTGGTTTGCGATGCGGGCTTCTAGTTTGACCTTAATATCACGTTTTTGTGGATTTGAGCTTATGCGTGATGTATTGTGTAATTTTAGGTTCGTAGGCGAGTGAGACGAACGCTGTGAAGAAGGGGAAGCAAGTCGTCGGCTACACCTAGCGCGAGACTTCGGTGAGTAAATTTAACATCTACGAGGATATCGCCCGCATGGCGTTATGCGTCTGGGCTGATAGGACCTTATGGCTATATGTTGCATTTACCCCATTGACTGACATGGATACTGTTGTTGCATACTGCATACCCTGCTATATGTATGTAAACTTGGAATTGGTAGAACACCGCACTATTACTAACCGTTCATGTTGCACAAGTACTAATCTGCATGTTACACACACACCGTTAGTAATTGCCAGGACACACTCACTGTAGAGTTGCCATGATTATATTGCTGTAGTTCATTTCACATATGATTCGATATGATTTTCATAGAACTTGGGAGCCGCATGATGTCTTTAAAAACTGAAGCTAATTTAAAAATCGGTTTCCCTTTGTACATATATTATGGCTTGATGTACATAGCACATCGCATATGATTTATTTATTGATGTTGGGTTTTCATGTGATTTCTGGTTTTGAGGACCGTGGGACTATTTAAGAAAAGATGCACTATTGAAAAACCTGGTTCCTCGTGATATGATATTTTGGTGCGTCCACCACGCGTTTTCTCCATGCTGAGACGTGTGCTTGAAACCCGATTCGAGGTGTTGGACGATCCGTTTGCGGGTTCATGGTGGACCAGGTATGGTTCCCCTCGGTAAGACGATCGATGGACTTTGCCGATTGAGCCTGGAGGTGGGCGAGTACCAACCGGTGATTGGTTGGACCTGGCGGTTATCCGGAGGATGCCGACCAGAGTCGAGAGATGGATGCTGGATGATTCGTACTGCCGGGGTCGAGGGCCGATACCGCAGATGGAGCCTGTGGGCTGACCTGGACTTATGGAGCCCGATGTATGAGGATTTGCGTGTCGATGCTGGACACGAGTACTTTATGATATTTTGAGTGCCGATGATGGGCACTCGTGATTCTCAGAGATTTACAGGATTTGAGGGTCGAGGAGAGTGCCGGCGCCTGAGTTTATTGGGATTTGGGTGCAGTTATGGGCATCGATTATTTTTCCACGATTGATATTCCGTGTAGATGTTGCTTATCCCATGCTCAGCATTGATTATCATGTATCTCATCATGTAGTTACTTTACCTGACATAGCACTTGCGTGATTATTGCACCTACTGCTTGTCGCATATAGATTTACCTGCTGGCATATGATAGAGTAGCGCAGTATGTGCATGCTCACGATTACCTTTATATGTTATCTCTATTCACGAGTTAGAAACTCACCCCCGTTGTGCCACAGTATTTGCAGGTTGCCTCTCAGAGTAGTCGCGGCGGGCCGCCTTTTTTCATCTTTTGGCTACAGATACCACTACAGTTGGTGCGAGAGCTATTTTGCTATTAGGTGGGTTATGGTATCTGGTTACTTTATTGTACACACTTTTGTATCTAGTATTCTCCATCTACCATATATGTACATGACTTAGAGACAGTGTGAGGACGATGATGTATATTATTTGTATTCTGCTGTGGTGCTTGTGGGAGCCGACTGTTTATATGCAGTTATTATTATTCCGTGATATTTACTTATTGCTCATTATTCGGTACGACGTCGTATATTACTCTTGTGGTGATGGTTTTCGTCGTTGGGCATGATTGCTCCCATTTGGGAATACTTTATTTCATTATATATATCTTTTTAGTTATCCCCTGTTTTGTAACCGATTTCGGGGTTACTTTTACAAAGGAAATGCTGCCAAAATTATCTAAATGATAACGTGACTTTAAAAGAACTTATTGAGCTATTTAAGGTTTTCTAAATGTTTTAACTAAATGTTTTCAACACTCACTACTTTTAAATGGTTTTGATTTCTGGGTTCAGCTTACTTAGTCGCGTTACGCCTGTAAACGTTGGGTGGTTAAGTCCCGGTCACGAGTCGAAATATTCGGGTCGTGACAAAGTTGGTATCAGAGCGTAGGTTTTACCTTTCGGGGTGTAGGATGACTCTGGTATGATGGAGTAGGTAGCTAAAGCAGAGTGGCGTAGCGTGCGTATGTTCCGCGGTCTACTCACAACACGGTACTCCGCCAAGGCTACCTTAGGACTTATCGATTCAAATTCCTTCTTGAATATATGGATTCATGCGATTCGATTTATGCATCCTTATCGAATCCTATTTTCCTTTCAACCATTATGCCGCCAAAGACTACGAGGGCCCAGAGAGCGGCCGCGCGGGCCGAGATTTGAGTTGACTCGTCCGAGACGCGGACTGATCCGGCTAGTACACTGGTTGTGCCTGAGCAGGCTGTTCCTCCGGTGACAGATCAGATCGCCATGATAGGGGCTGGTATGCTGGATATGCACCAGACGATGGGATCCAGTATACAGGAGATGCGTCAGATGATGGGATCTCTAGTTGAGACACTTCGAGCGCAGCGACCAGAGGTAGTTCCACCCGTTGAAGAGACCGCAGTGATACCCACAGCACAGGCAGTTGTCCCTACAACTACAGAGGTTATTACAGTATCGCTGTCAAAGTTTATGAGGCTGAAGCCTCCGGTCTTCACAGGCGCCGATGCAGCCGAGGACCCACAGTCTTTCATTGATAGGATGGCTCAGATATGCCGTTCCTTCAGATGCGCAGATGCGAGATGGGTCGAGTTCGTGAGCTTTCGCCCGGAAGGTCTTGCGCAGAAATGGTGCGAATAAGTCGAGAAGGGCAGAGCAGCAGGTCTTCCTCCTATGACCTAGACTGGGTTCGTGGAGCTATTCCTTGCCCGCTTCCTTCCACTGAGCGTCAGAGATGCTAGAGCACGCAGGTTTGAGTCCTTACGCTAGACTCCGGAGATGTCAGTGGCAGAGTATGATGTGTTGTTCACAGAGTTATCTATCTATGCCCCGTATCTAGTGGCTGTAGGGTTACTAGGCACACTCATGAGGTTCCATAAGGCATCAACCATGCCAAATTCAAAATTTTCCGGTGCCGAGAAACCCTAAACTAGATCGTTAACTAGAGATTAGGCGAAACATCAAGCTACTAAACTGCTTTAGTACTAAGTGAATGGAAATACAATCTTTGTAGATCCGGTCCTCCACTTCCTTAGCTACGTGATGACGTTCCTCCGCTTCGATCAACCGGATCCCGGACTCTAGAGTTGGTTTCGTCGGAGAAATGAGCGGGCTAGGTCGTTGACTTCGATGCCGAAGATGATCTACGTCGAGGCAACTCTAACTCAAGCTCCATCCTCACTAGCTCATGAAACTTGTGAAGAAAACACCCTATACAACATGGCAAGTGGTAGAGGAGGAAGAAATAGGAAGTGGTTCACTTTGGATTTGGATTTCTCACTAGGTTTCAACACTTGAAAAATTTCTACCAATGGTTTTCTTTGTTCTTTAAGAAGAAGAAGAAGAAAGAAATAGAATGAATTAACTAAATAGAAAATTCAAGTGATCTTTATCATTTTTGCAACTATGGGTTAGTGTAACTCATGTAGAGAATAAACTAGGGTATAGGTAATGGTTAGGTTTAGGAAAGAAACAAAATGGTCAAAGCTTCATGAAACTTCAAAATAAAGACGAAGAAAGCTACCATTTCATTTCTTGCCAAAATGAATAAATAAATAAATAAATCAAACCCTATCCATTAACCTAATCATAGTTTAAAGCATACACACTCCCAAATTTGCATGTATCATCAAACATGATACAAAGTAGTGCACAAAACTATATCATATATACAATGTGCACATCAAGTGAGAAAATCCATCTTAAGTGAACCAATACTAGTTAATGCAAAGTAATATATCAAATATATAATTATGCATTAAATCATTAAATCAACACTTGATTTAATGATCCGGAAATACTGCATATAACCGACTAATATTTAGTGTATCAATGTATCGAATCAACACTTGATTCGGTAACCCGGCTATATCTCATATAACAGTCCAATGATACAAATCGCGAGAATAGAATACAGTATCACATACTGGTATTATTTTCGGTCCCGCACATATCTCATATGCGCTCCTATTTCGTTTCGCTTGAGCCAGGAAACCTCTGTGTAGGACTCTAAAAACTCGTCAATACGTCGACAGCAGGTGATGATCATATCAATCACCCACAAGCCGCAAGCGGTCTGCTAAACTTAACGGCGACCCGGGTATTGAGCAATCAGAAGATCAACGAGCAAGCCCGCTCACACTCCTGTGAATCCAACCAGTAACACTTACCGTACAGTCCGGTCTGATCGTCTGATATGTCGCATATCTTGCCTATGGGTGGTAAACGTCAGACCCCAGTAGCTCGATAAGTCGTGTCGATATGAGGTCTATAACAGTTCGAGAAACTACTGGTAACACTTACCAGTAAATCTCAGCAACCCTGACCAGGGATTTCTGGTTATAGCCAATCGAACACAGCGCAACATCAACTCCCTATACCGGGAGAGACGAATCCCCTCCTATCGCTCATTGCCTCCATGTGATTCTGGACTGTACCCAAAAACCACCGTTTTACACGCCCTCTTGGACATGGTAAGGTGGAAATCAAAGCACAGTTGGAATCACACAAGACTCTATGACGATCTCGGGTCTACAGACTAACCTGTACTAGTGTCACCAGAGAACTGCCATCTGACGTAAGGTATAATACCATCTGGGAGTTCTCGGTGAGTCCGTCCAGTGTATCCAGTCTCCACTGAGCACCCGTATACCATCTCTGATGTCAAACACCAATGGATATGGGATATCGATGCCCCGTCTCTATACACCCACGACTAAGGACGTTGAAGGATGTACTTATGGACCACCATGTCCCCACTAGTATGAACTGCATCATAGTCCACGTAGTCAAGTACAAATCCTAAGGGCTTTACCAACATGTAACAGAGAGACAATCAGTGTACACGTTAAGGTAAAGAGCAACCAGATAGCATACTATCATGTCGAGCAAGAAAGTCCTCCCTATATATGTCCAAGCATCCACTACAATATACATCCTATGTATAGTAATGGCCTCTAGGGCATACATATAACTAACAATCTCCCACTTGCACTAGGGCCATCTGTAGCAGTGGTAGTAGTATCTCATACTCAATCATCCCATAAAAGTCTCTCTCTGGAAAAAGGCCTTTGTGACTGGATCCGCCGTGTTGTCCTCTGAGTCTGCTCTCCTAACCTCGATCCCCTGGAGATCAACCATCTCCACGATCAGGTGACACTGCTTTAGAATATGTCTGGATTACTGATGGGACGGGCGTTCCTTGGCATAAGCCACAATTCCATTGTCTCACAATGGTAGGAACAAAGTTCATCTCATGAACTAATATACACCCAGACTTCCTCTTTGGCAACGATGTATCCAGCCTTTATTGTCTAGTATGCCACGGTATCTAGCTTGGAACTCTTCCAACATACCGTCCCTTTACTGAGGGTAAAGACGGTACCTGTGACTAACATTCAGTCGTCCTTATCACTCTGGAACTTTTCTAATGATTCTCCCCTGGATCGATTGATACCTTCTCACTACTATAAGTGAGAATCCTAACATCCAATTGTAGGGTTCCTAGGCAAACTAATGAGGTCTCACAACAGATCAAACATGCCCAATACAAATTTTTTCATGTGCCTACAAACCCTAATGCGGATTGTTAACTAGATGATAAGGCGATGCAAGCAAGTTAACGGCTTTAACTGAGAGTTAACGAAAATACAACCTTTGTAGATCCGGTCCTGCACCTCCATAGCTCCGTGTTGACGTCTCTCCGCTTTACCCATCGGAATCCAACACTCTTACGGTGGTTTCATCGAAGAAAAGATCGGGCTAGGTCGCCGACTTCGATGCCGAAGATGATCTACGTCGAGGCAACTCAAGATCAAGCTCCAACTTCACCAAGTCATGAAACTTGTGAAGAAAACACCCTATACTGCTTGGCAAGTGGTAGAGGATGAAGAAATAGAAAGTGGGTTCACTTTAGAAATGGATTTCTCACTCTTTTTCTCATTTCACCAATGATGGTAGCAAGCTTTTCTTCATCTTGAAGAAGGAGAAGAAGATGAAAAGAATATGATAAGTATATTTAAAATAGAAAATAAAATGATACTTATCATATTTTCAACCAAGGTTTTGTGTAGAGAATTAACGAGGGTTTAGTTGAATGGTTAGGGTTAGGAGATGAAGACAGGAATGGTCACTTAGTCAAAGATGCATGAAGCATCAAGAAGCTTCATGTATCAAAGCAACCATTTTGTTTTCCTTTTTATTTTAACCAAAATAAATAGATAAATAAATAAGTGAAATGAAATCCTAACCATTCACTAAACATGGTTTAAGTCTTACACAAATCCAAGTTTGCATGTATCATAAAACATGATACAAACAAGTGCACAAAAGTATATCACATATACAACTTGTGTATTTCAAGTGAGAAAATACATTTAAAGTGAACAAATATTAGTTAATGCAAAGTAATATATCAAATATATAATTATACATTAAATCATTAAATCAACACTTGATTTGACGATCCAGTCACATCGCATATGACCGACTAATATCCAATGTATCGGCATATCGAATCAGTCCTTGATTCGATAACTAGGTTATATCGCATACAATCAATCGATACATTCATCGCGAGAATTGAATACAGTATCACATACTGGTATTATTCTCGGTCCCGCACATATCTCATATGCGCTCCTATTTCGTTTGGCTTGAGCCAGGAAACCTCTGTGTAGGACTCTAAAGACTCGTCAATACGCCGGCAGCAGGTGATGATCATATCAAACACCCACAAGCCGCAAGCGGTCTGCTAAACGTAACGGCCACCCGGGAATTGAGCGATCAGAAGAACGACGAGCAAGCCCGCTCACACTCCTGTGAATCCAACCATTAACACTTACCGTACAGTCTGGTCTGTTCGTCTGATATGTCGCATATCTTGCCTAGGGGTGGTAAACGTCAGACCCCAGTAGCTCGATATGTCATGCCGATATAAGGTCCATAACATGTGTGAAACTACTGATAACTCTTATCAGTATATCACTGCAACCCTGGCCAGGGATTTCCAGTTATGGCCAGTCGTGCATAGCGCAACATCAACCCCCAATACCAGGAGAGACGAATCCCCTCCTATCGCTCATTGCCTCCATGTGAATCGGGACTGTACCTAAAAACCACCTGTTTGCACGACTTAGTAGAGCCGTGGTAGGGTGGAAATCAAAGCAAAGTGGGAGACACAAAAGACTCTATGACGATCTCGGGTCAACAGACTAAGCTGTACCAGTGTCACCAGAGAACTGCTATCTGACGTGAGGTATAGTAGCATCTGGGAGTTCTCGGCGAGTCCGTTTAGTGTACCCAGTCTCCACTGAGCACCCGCATACCATCTCTGAGGTCAAACACCAATGGATATGGGATCATCCATCTCCCATCACATGGGTCGAGAAGATATACGCTAGTCTATTCTGGAATATCGATGCCCCGTCTCGATATTCCCACGTCTAGGAACATTGAAGGATGTACTCATGGACTACCCAGGCCCCACTAGTATGATCCACATCATAGTCCTGGAAGTCGAGTACATATTCTAAGGGATTTATTAACATGTGACAGAGAGACAGAAAGTATACATGTTAAGATAAAGAGTAACCAGATAGCGTACAATCATATCGAGCAAGAAAGTCCTACCTATATACGTCCCAGCATCCACTACAATATACATCCAATGTACAGTAATGGCCTCTAGGGCATACATATAACTAACAATCTCCCACATGCACTAGGGCCATCTGTAGCAGTGGTTGCAGTATCACCTACTCAACCATCCCATATAAGTCTCTCTCTGGGAAATGTTGGAGATAGTGCCCTCAGAGTCAATTATTGGATCATAGGCACGTAATTGCAATGATTGAGGGAGGACCTATCCCGGTAGGACAGTCTTACTCGAGATGATAGTATGCTATCTGGTTTACCTTTATCATCGTGTACTGCTTTAGGTGACCTGACAGGTCACTATTACACGTTGATAGGGCCCCTAGGATTCTTGCTTGACCACCAGCAGTATGAGGGCGATCATATACGTGGGAGCTGGTAGTCTATAAGCACATCCTTAAATGGTCCCTAGTCGTGGGAGTTTCGAGATAGGGCATCGATACTCCAGAGTAGACTAGTGTATACAGTCGAGACCCCGACGAGGGGCGATGGCCGGTCTCACAAGCTATTGGTGTCAGTTGGATCACCTAATATGTATACAGGTGCTCATTGGGTTATGAGTACACCGGACAGGACTCACCGGGAACATGCTAGTTGGTCATATACCAGACGTCAGATGGCAGTTCCCTGGTGACATGTGTACAGGTTAGTTCATCGACCTGAGGATCGTCATTTGTCTTGTGTGAGTTCCCACTGTACTTTGATTACTACCCTACCACGCTCAAAGGAGACGTGCAAACAGGTTTTAGTTGGGTACAGTCCCGAGCCACATGGAGGCAGTGAGCGGATCTTCAGGGTTTCGTCTCTCTCGGTATTGGGGGTGAGGTCGCGCTGTGTCTAGGAGAGCCATTACACGAAGCCCTCGGCCGAGGCTAGGAGATTTACTGGTAGGTATTCCAGTAGTATCTCAGGGTGTTCTGGGCTACACTCCGACACGACTCGTACCGCTTTTGGGGGTCTGACTTTTACCAACCCCCTTGGCCCGCCATGCGATGCTCATAGAGGAACGGACCGGACTGTACGGATATTGTCACTGACAGGCTCAGTAGGGTGTCAGGCTGAGTTCGCTCACAGACGTCCCTTTTGATCAATACCCGGTAGCCCATTACGTATATGCTAATACCTCTGACGTGCTAGTGGTTAAATCCACAACCAAGGTGTTGACGAGTCTTTAGAGTCCCCCATATTCAGGTACTCAAGCTTTCGGACGAAGAGCTGTAGAGGCCGTATGGAGATATGGCAGGGTCCGATCAGATACAGGCGGTATTGCACGGATCAGGATCGAACGGATATTTCTAGCCGGCTTTGGTTTAAGCCGGATCCTAGTATAGTACAGTGTAGATTTTGTCTCATTGCATTTGTATTTCGGTCGGAATACAAGTGCGGGTGTGTATGCACAGTATCAGGGTTTTCCTTTAATTTATTACGGGACCAGTTTTCTGGAGTTTCCAGTTTGCTTTTCGTTTCGGCCGATTTTCTTTGTATCGTTCATTGGTCGAAGATTGGTGGAGGAGGGCTTACTTGCATTGTTGCAAATAAGCAATTTGGAAGGGGGTCTTTTGCATTTTGGTTGGATCATGATGGTTGCTCCATACCTTGACCTTTTGACTTGATTTGTTCATGATGGCTTGACCATTTGGAGTCATCATGCTAGAGATGATGGTTGTGGTGGAGTGTTGGATTTAGTTTGCCATCGTGGTTGTTGATGATGGCATGACTTTTGGAGGTGATGATTGTTGTTTGAGTGTTGGATTTTCCTAGCTATCATTTTCTTTGCATGATAACCATTCCTCTCTCTCTCATGCATAATGGTGTGGCCTCTCTCATATTTTTATACACTCTCTCATTCTCACTCTCCTCTCATTCACCATGGCCGGCCATTGATAGAGGTGGGGCTGCCCATTTTTGTGAGTGTGGGTTTTTTGTTCATTTCATGCTCCAAAATTCCCCAAGTTCCTATACATAGTTCATGTATCATCCTTCCACCGAAATGGCATCTCCATGAACCCTAAATGAGACATATAGATCTCCACTATATTCTACTGCAAATCTTGGGCACGTCGACTAGCCAGCTTCGTGCCCGAGTTGCCTCGGCATTGAGGTGGGAGCCCGTAAAAAAATTGTAGGCGATGTGGTGCACTTCCGGCGACGAGGTGGAGACAGGACATTCCACGGGATATCGGGACAACGACGAGAAGACCGGAGGACTCGGATCAGTCGGTATATCTCTATTTCCTATCTTGTAGTGAGCTAGGACTAGTTAATGGTTCGATCCGGGTTTTAGTGCGTAGTGGTGCCGGTTTTCTAGTTTGCAAAATTAAAGTTTATCACCGCTTCCACATTTGGCTGTCGGATTGACGGCCGGGGCGCCGCCGTGCACTTACAGTGGTATCAGAGCCATGCCATTAACATAGTCTAGCTTTGTTTAATGTGTTTACATTTCCGATCAACCAAAATTCCAAAATCCGCGTTTTTCCCATGCATCAGTTTTCTGTTGAAATTTTTTGGAGTCGAAAATTTTTTCAGGTTGTAGAAAAGTGATGTACTGGAAGTTATAAGCTTACTGTAGAAATTCGACACAGTGAATCGACAATTGGAGCGCGGAACCACGGCCAAACCCCCCTTTGGGCTGCGGTTCTGCCGCACTATGGTGTCATTGCTGTAACAAATTTCCACAGTTGCTTTCTGGGTTGAAAATAAGGGTTTTGGAATAATAACATTGGGCCCAGAATTTCTTGATGTGCTACAGTAGTACTTGGGGCCCACTTGTTAAAATTTGATCGATCGGATATTTTAAACACATTATTTCACAGTATTTACATTATATCTGCGACCGTGAATGTCACTCGATCGGTAAATCCTGTCTAACTGCTATAGCCCGGTTTGACGGATTTGCGAACGTGACTTTCACGTTGATGTTCTATGTATTGTTGTGATGTTGCGGATCGGTCGTGGAGGATAGCCTGGATGCAATGCTAGTACAGTTTTTGTTGTATTATGTACATTTGATATTGCGGGGCGAGCGTCCGACATGTGGAATGCCGTCACCGCCTGTTTGTATTATTATTTTGGGGCACGACCAGGTTGCGGTCGATGTACCCGTTGTATGTATATTTTACTTTCTGTACTAAGATTACCCCGCGGAGGGGTGCACGGATAGTCGGATTCTAGAGGGAAACAAGACCGCATCTCATGGCATTGAGACGGAGGGGGCTTCACTCTAGGATTGGCGGGCTATTCGCCGCACTCGTAGGGGGTACAGGTTCACCCAGGAGGGGTGCCCAAGTTACCGGATTCCGTGAAGTGCTGGGTGGTCCATTCACGGAGCTGAAGGGGGCTGCCTCGCTTCAGGTTTCGGCGGGTAACTTGCCGCGCCCGTAGGGGTCTAGGATTTCATTGCACAGGCTATCCACACGACCAGGGGAACGTCGGGTTTTAGTAGTGGCTCTGTGAAACCCGGGGATCCCAGATATCTGTATTGTTCTGTGATGCTATTCAGATCTGTGATGTTGCATTTTATCAAGCCTTGAGCGAAATATAATATATTGGTATATATATATTAGTAGATGTTGTATATGTTTTGCATCCGCGTTATTCCAGTCACCGCTCTGTCGTTAGTTAGCTAACCTAACGGGTAATGACGGGACCCAGTGGCGAATGCGGATGGCATATACGTACATCAGTATATTTTCGTTCTTTGTGGTGTGATCAATTGATGGGACTGCGTTGATTCGGATCAATGCAAGTTAAAAACGAACCTAATCTGATGTTGTTGGAACACTTTTTCAAAAAGCTGTTATCGCAAGGGCGTTCTCTTTTGTTTTGCACTGTGATATTCGGTTATGAATATCCAGCACCTCAGTCGACGAGGCAAGGGTCGAGATCCCTTCACCGGGAGTGACCCCTTGGACAGAAGTTTGCGTCAGGGCATTAACTTCACTATAGCCGATTACTTTTGCTTTGCATCGTGGTATTCAGTTGGAATATCCTGCACCTCATTCTACGGGGAAAGAGCCGAGATCCCTTCACCGGGAGTGACCTCTTTAGCGAAGTTTTTCGTTACTATATTTTCTAAAAAGCTATCCGTTCCTTCAACGATATCAAGTTCATTACGTTAAAGGTTTTCGCCAGAAACAATTCGTAGCCCTCCGTCGTTTCATATGGGTAGTCAATAGTATTCAAGCTGTGTTTGTTAGCCAATGTCAAGGCACAGTGTTTGGTAGCTGTTGGTTGTTCATATGCAGCATAGATAGATGCTTGGTTTGGAACAGTCGTACTGCCTTGTTGGCCAAAGTCAAGGGTAGGTACGGGTGGATTCAAAACAACCTGGAGAATGACGGGTAGAACTTGACATGTGACTTATGATTTGTTGGCCAAAGTCAAGGTCATAAGAGCATGGGGTAAAAATCACATCGGGAGTTTCAAAAGAACTGAAACTTGCCAGATATGCGCATACCTTCTGGAGTGTGATAGTGTGAGCGGATTCCGTCACGTTATCATGCGATGATAGTTGGATCCCGATTCCCACTGATGAGTTGGTTTACTCCTCGGGTATCCCCGACTAATTCTTCTTTTAGGTTTGAGGACAATTTGACGGTACAGTGGGAGGTTTCCAGATTAGATAAATTGGTAACCATTCTGATCTAGGTTAGAGTGCACGCTGAGTGTTTCTTTTCTCTCTCTCTCTGGCAGCGACCATTGACCCGACCCTAAGACTATGACTCAGAGACCAAGTTGACCGAACCTTCTTAACACTGGCTTTTGGATTGTCAAAGTTGCATACCTCATTTCCACTCCTAATTTTACCCATTCTCCAAGACACCCCGTATTACTACGAACGTCCATTTCAATTGGACAAAACCATCGTATGGTTATATACGAACTTGAAGGGATTTATTCGAGGATGGTTTCAGGTTCTGGAGAAAACGAATAGGACTATTCAGTTGTCTTTTCCTTTTACCTTCTCTCGCATTGCGTGTGTTCCTAGGATTAGGACAGTACACCAATTACGCAAATTGGACAGTCTTCTTCCAAACCTTAGGCTGGTGCCGACCGGTGGGGAATGAAGAAAACCAATTAGCATAACGATGGTGTGCAGAAGGTATTAAGTTAAGACAAAGTAAGGGATTAATAGGAGGGCAAAGAAAATTGCGACTGCTATTCACAACCAAACCAAGTATTTCATCGCCACTCCCACATCACCTTTGTATTTGTCCAGAACACTCCGTATCACTACGAAGATCCACATTTAAATGGATACTCCATCGTATGGTTATATACGAACTCGAAAGGAACTTGTTCCAGTTCGGTGATGGATTCTGGTTCAGGGGAAATAGGAATAAGGTTTATTCGGTTGTCTTTTATCTTCACCTTCTCTCGCATTGCGAGTACTCCTAGGATTAGGACAGTACACCCATTATGCTTATTGGATAGTCTTCTTCCAAACCATAGGCTGGTGCCAAACGGTAGGGAAGGAAGAAAACCATTTGGCCTAAAGGGGTGTACAGAAGGTAAAGACTAAAGACATATGAAAGGATGTGGAGAGATGGCAAAGAAATATACGGTTACTGTTGTGAATCTGATAATGGAAGAGGCATTACTAGGAATACCGGGATACCGCATCGAAACATTTCAATGTTTCAGTTTCACTGTGTACTGTTAAAAGAAAACTGATTTCCCAATTAGCACTTGCTCCAAGGTATGTATTTACCAGCTTTGATTCTCACATCTGTATGGTTTTACAGATGATGAGTGGGAGTAAGTCATTGGGAATTGGGTGATCATCCTCATCATATCGGGATTCATTGTAATCGGTGATATTTGAGGAAATCACCTGGGTTGTTTGCCGGTTGGCAAATATTTGGTTTTGAATATCCGCTGTTATGCACCAATTTCAAATCGATATATCTATACGTCTATTTTCATAGAGTGAGATATACCTTTTTGAAATTATGTCTATGACATTTACCTATATCAGTGGATGATTAGGTAAGGAGCATTGAACAGCGGTGTAATTCTTCATAACCATAAGTACAGTCTTCAACCTACGACACACAGTGAATGGGTTATCAGACTCAAGGGACTTATATAGAGTATTGTATGTTGTCCAGGGTCCATCAGGACAGAGGGGTTGGTCCTCGTACTATATTCGGTTTACTTATGACTTCTCTAGTTTTTAGACAGGTGTTTCATGGAAACACGGGGCTTGAATTTTGAGAAGTTATAGGTATATGGATAAAGTAGAGAACCAGATGTTGCAAGTATCGGGATTCTTCAAGTTGATCGAGGATGTAGATACTTGAGTATGGTATTCAGTTGGTAGTAGTGATTAAGAGAACTTGCTTCTCTTTCAGGTTACTCATAATTGGAAGCATTCCTAAGTTAAGTAACGCTGATCGGCCTCCTTCCTTTTTGTTGACATGCACTGGAAACAGTTGCATGATTTGAATCTGGTTCAATTAAATCAGTGCCTCTGGTTCTATATTGGATATAGAACAGTTCGTATCTTAACGATGTTAAGGTACGAGGAGTTGTCCGGCTTATGCTTAAAACCAGACTCTGGATAACTCAATGCACGTTTCTATAATGGCTGTTTGTGGGTTGACCCAGGCTATGACGAGGGTTGACTTTCTACCATCTGGAAGATCAATAGTGATATTGTTCTTGACTCGCCACAGTTTTATTAAAAATGGATTTTTTCAGAAAAACAGAAGTAGGAGTATGGTAGAACTGGAAGTGATTCCAGAACCACAAACGATTACTGAAGATTTGATAGGAACTTAAAGATTGAATCTGGATTGACATTCCATTGGCCACTCCGCAGATAAGGTGGGTAACTTCAGGTACCCGAAAGGTACTCCGGTAGCCTCAAGGACGGTGACAGGGAAGTTCTTGTTTACGCAGACTTGCCATTGCTGTTGTTCCAGACTGTGAGACCCGGCAGGAGGATGAATGTAGTGTCGTTCTAAACTTGCTTTAGAAGTGTACGTCTATATGACTTTGCCAGAGGGTTGTCGTAGTCAATGGGAGCAGCCGAAGCATTGGTGGACAGGTGGCTTATGTCTATTTATAGACTAAAGCACATATAGCGGAGATAAATCATCTATTTCTGACGTGACAGTCATAGGTTTGACTTCATCAGAATAGGGGATGGATCTGTTAAGAAGGTAGTAGGGTGTGATGTCCTGGTATTTGGATGACATACACAAAGTAGGAAAGGATATTCCTATACTACGATAGGTTATTCTTTGGTCGTCACACAGTGGTTTCTCCACATAGGACTTGGACATTATATCAGACATTCTGGTTACTAGATTCATGGTTTTAGATCTAGATTTGGGTGGTTTCCCAATCAGGGTACTTAGACAGCATTCTAAGAGTATTTAGAATGGAAGATTCCTGGCACGGTAGTGTACCTGCAGGTGATGGAGTCACCCTCTCTGAAGCTGTCTTACAGACTAAAGGGGAGAGGGATGTGCATGATTGGCAGATCACTTGCTTAGGCAATTGAGTCAATCATGAGATGTCAAGTACCACGCCAGATGTTGTTCTTGCAGTAGATGCAATAAGTCGATATTGATCCTATCCTAGAGAAACAGTCGGAAGCAGCTTTAGAGCATAAGTGGATGTTCTAAGGATATGATAACGACAGCCTCATTCAGGAGACAGTTATCATTCCAAGCTTCCAAAGTGACATGGATTACAGAAAGGTTGTCAGAGTTATAGTTTTCCTTCTCACGAGGGGCAGTATTTTGGACAGGTGGTCTAAGGCAATACTGAGGGAGGCATGGCGTAGGAAACTGATTAAGTTCAGTTGACGATACAGTCTAAGAAGTTTGGATTTGGAGTTCATTTATGAGCTAGGTCCCATCAGACATCCAGACACATTCTAAGACAGGTATTGCTCATTTCGGGAGATGCCTTTCTCCGCGAACTTGAGATTTAGAGAGACATAGAAAGAAACATCAAAGCGGATCCACTCACTGAGGCTATTCCTCGAACGCAATAGTTTCACAAACGAGATTTGTGAGACTGACTAGTAGAGGAGTTGGGTGTTCGGTATCACACGGGCTGTGAGTATTCGACATCGCAATAATTAGCCTTGAGTGCAAGTGGGAGATTGTTGGAGATGGTGCCCTCAGAGTCAATTATTGGATCACAGGTACGTGATTGCAATGATTGAGGGAGGACCTATCCCGGTAGGACAGTCTTACTCGAGATGATAGTATGCTATCTGGTTTACCTTTATCATCGTGTACTGCTTTAGGTGACCTGACAGGTCACTATTACACGTTGATAGAGCCCCTAGGATTCTTGCTTGACCACCAGCAGTATGAGGGCGATCATATACGTGGGAGCTGGTAGTCTATAAGCACATCCTTAAATGGTCCCTAGTCGTGGGAGTTTCGAGACAGGGCATCGATACTCCAGAGTAGACTAGTGTATACAGTCGAGACCCGGACGAGGGGTGGTGGCCGGTCTCACAAGCCATTGGTGTCAGTTGGATCACCTAAGATGTATACAGGTGCTCATTGGGTTATGAGTACACCGGACAGGACTCGCCGGGAACATGCTAGTTGGTCATATACCAGACGTCAGATGGCAGTTCCCTGGTGACATGTGTACAGGTTAGTTCATCGACCTGAGGATCGTCATTTGTCTCGTGTGAGTTCCTTCTGTACTTTGATTACTACCCTACCACGCTCAAAGGAGACGTGCAAACAGGTTTTAGTTGGGTACAGTCCCGAGCCACATGGAGGCAGTGAGCGGATCTTCAGGGGTTCGTCTCTCCCGGTATTGGGGGTGAGGTCGCGCTGTGTCTAGGAGAGCCATTACACGAAGCCCTCGGCCGAGGCTAGGAGATTTACTGGTAGGTATTCCAGTAGTATCTCAGGGTGTTCTGGGCTACACTCCGACACGACTTGTACCGCTTTTGGGGGTCTGACTTTTACCAACCTCCTAGGCCCGCCATGCGATGCTCATAGACAAACGGACCGGACTGTACGGATATTGTCACTGACAGGCTCAGTAGGGTGTCAAGCTGAGTTCGCTCACAGACGTCCCTTTTGGTCAATACCTGGTAGCCCCTTACGTATAGGCTAATACCTCTGACGTTCTAATGGTTAAATCCACAACCAAGGTGTTGACGAGTCTTTAGAGTCCCCCAGATTCAGTTACTCAAGCTTTCGGGCGAAAAGCTGTAGAGGCCGTATGGAGATATGGCAGAGTCCGATCAGATACGTGCGGTATTGCACGGATCAGGATCGAATGGATATTACTAGCCGGCTTTGGTTTAAGCCGGATCGTAGTATAGTACAGTGTAGATTTTGTCTCATTGCATTTGTATTTCGGTCGGAATACAAGTGCGGGTGTGTATGCACAGTATCGGGGTTTTCCTGTAATTTATTACAGGACCAGTTTTCTGGAGTTGCCAGTTTGCTTTCCGTTTCGGCCGATTTCCTTTGTATCGTTCATTGGCCGAAGATTGGTGGAGGAGGGCTTACTTGCATTGTTGCAAATAAGCAATTTGGAAGGGGGTCATTTGCATATTGGTTGGATCATGATGGTTGCTCCATACCTTGACCTTTTGACTTGATTTGTTCATGATGGCTTGACCATTTCGAGTCATCATGCTTGAGATGATGGTTGTGGTGGAGTGTTGGATTTAGTTTGTCATCATGGTTGTTGATGATGGCATGACTTTTGGAGGTGACGATTGTTGTTTGAGTGTTGGATTTTCCTATCTATCATTTTCTTTGCATGATAACCATTCCTCTCTCTCTCATGCATAATGGTGTGGCCTCTCTCATATTTTGATACACTCTCTCATTCTCACTCTCCTCTCATTCACCATGGCCGGCCATTGATAGAGGTGGGGCTGCCCATTTTTGTGAGTGTGGGTTTTTTGTTCATTTCATGCTCCAAAATTCCCCAAGTTCCTCTACATAGTTCATGTATCATCCCTCCACCGAAATGGCACCTCCATGAACCCCAAATGAGACATATAGATCTCCACTATATTCTACAGCAAAACTTGGGCACGTCGACTAGCCATCTTCGTGCCCGAGTTGCCTCGGCATTGAGGTGGGAGCCCGTAAAAAAATTGTAGGAGATGTGGTGCACTTCCGGCGACGAGGTGGAGACAGGACATTCCACGGGAGATCGGGGCGATGACGAGAGGACCGGAGGACTCGGATCAGTCGGTATATATCTATTCCCTATCTTGTAGTTAGCTAGGACTAGTTAATGGTTCGATCCGGGTTTTAGTGCGCGGTGGTGCCGGTTTGCTAGTTTGCAAAATTAAAGTTTATCACCGCTTCCGCATTTGGCCGTCGGATTGACGGCCAGGGCGCCGCCGTGAACTTACAGGAAAAGCCTTTGTGAGTGGATCCGCCGTGTTTTCCTCTGAGTCTACTCTCCTAACCTCGATCACCATGGAGATCATCTATCTCCATGATCAAGTGATGCTGCCTCAGAATATGTCTGGGTCACTGATGGGACCAGGGTTCCTAGGCCAAAGCCACACTTCCGTTATCATACAATGGTAGGAACCTAGTTCATCCTATCAACCAAATATACACCCAAACTGCCTCTTTGGTAGTATCCTTAATAGCGATGTTACCAGCCTTTATCGTCTAGTTTGCCACGGTATCTAGCTTGGAACTCTTCCAACATACCGTACCTTTACCGAGAGTAAAGACAATGCCTGCGACTGACATTCAGTCTTCCTTATGACCCTGGAATTTTTCCAGTGATTCTCCTCAGGATCGAGGAGGTATCACCTTTATCCTATTTGGAGAATCCTTATGACAAGAGGAGATTGACCGTGCGTAGCATAAGAAACTCCTTCCCTATCAAGAGTATGTCATCCACGTACTCTACGAGAATCACTAACATACTCCATACTACTTTTTTGTATATACAAGGTTCATCTACCATTTTGATGATGTCAAACTGTTTGACTAAGTCATCAAAACAGATGTTCCAACTCCGCGATGCCTGCTTCATCACATAAAACATCTTGCACACGTTTCCGCTGCTCCTACTACTTACGAAACCCTCTGGCTGTGTTCTTATAGACGTTCTCTTATAAATCACTATTTAGAAAAGTAATCATGGCACCCAACCACCAGATATCGTAGTCATGGTATGTAGCAATGGCAAGTAGGATGTGGATGGACTTAAGCATAGTCCCTGGAATGGTTTATCATTATCCATGCCTGGTTGATGACGAAAATCATTAACAAGTCTAGCTTTGAAAGTCTCAACTTTTTGTAACGTCTTCAAAATAATAAAATATGATTTTTGGGAAATTTTATAATTTAATATTATTTTAATGAATATTTTAATATTCTGGTATAATTAAATACAGATAAATGGGGAAAAATTATGGAAAATTTTAAAATAAGGTATTTTAAGGAATTGCCTCGTTTTCTGTGCATGCCCCCATTTCCTCTAGTTTTGACCCTGAGTATGTCTAGTTTTGACTGATTCCATCTAGGGTGAAATCTGGGTTGATTTTCCTATGTTGGTGTATAATTTGGGACTTGTTTTAGCATGGATTTTGGTATTTGGTGATTCATTCCTGTCGGGTGGCGTTTGGACGTCAACGACAAGTGGATTTTGATTGTGTTTACATGCGAGTCGATAGGTTTTTACCTATGCGGGTAGCGTGTGCTATTTTGGTTTCCGATGTGATTTTCATGTGCTTTAGCATTGTGATATACTTGTAGGTACCCCGCGTGATGTTGAGGCAAAGGAGGTGAAGATAGCGACATCGGCTTTGGCACACGAGAAGCAAGGTGAGTAGATTATATCTACAGGGGGAAGTCGGGTGGATGGCGTATAGCACCCCCGCAGTCCGTAGATAGATTATTATGTAGTTATCGTGATATTAGGTGTATTATGGATAGTACAGGGTTAGAAGTGACTAGTGCAGTTCATAGTCGCGAACCCTAGGATAGAATTACACCTATACACACACCCTTGCTTATCACTTGTACTTGCACTATGATTGATGATATGTGATGACTTTGGAGATGAGTCGATGATGTGGGCTTGGTGCCCTGGGATCGGTGATTTGATACGATTCATATGTGGGATATGACTTGTAATTCTTGCGGGCTTGGGATATGTGTTTACCCCCGCATGCATACTTTACTGATGTTACCGTTTTGTACTAGACATAGAGTAGTACTCCAGACTATATGTTCTGATGATGGTGATATCTGTTATGTGATGAGACAGTGAGATGTTGACCCCTACCCAGCTTTTGGGGATGCCGTACGATGATTTACCGTACGTGCCGATATTGATGATAGATCCGCACTCATAACTCGAGGATATCTTATGATATGACATTGAGGCGAGATCACCGACTATATATCTTTATATATATACCGACTCAGATTTAGGTGGTTTCCACACCTACCCCTCCTGTTTGACCTGATACTTAGGTGTAGTTGCATAGTAGATACTTCACTGTGGTGTTGACAACTAGATTTCTGCATCTTCATGCTATTCGCATTGCTGGCATATGTTCATTGCTATATTATTATCATGCTGTTAGGACACCAGCACCATTATCGATGATGCGTATGTTCCACGTACACTATTTGCCGGCTCACACACTTCATCATCGATAATTGCCATGCCACTACACTGTAGTACTATTGCATTCATGAGATGATTCTTCCATCGACATATGCACATTACTATTCCATGTTGCATGATTTCCGATATGATTACTGTTCTTTACATGTCGCATACGTCATGGATTGACTGCATAGCACATCGCATTGGATTTACTTCCTGATGTTGGATTTTCATATGATTTCTGGTTTTTGAGGACCGTGGGGTTATTTAAGAAAAGATGCACTTTTATGAAAACCCGGTACCTCGTGATATGATATTTCGGTGCGTCCACCACTCGTTTTCTCGGTGCTGAGACGTGTGCTTGAAACCCGATTCGAGGAGGTGATGATCCGTTTGCGGGTTCGTGGTGGGCCCGGTATGGTTCCCCTCGGCGAGATTATCGATGGGTTTGCCGATTGAGCCTGGAGGCGGGCGAGTACCTACCGGTGATTGTATTTGAGCTCGGCGGATATCTGGAGGATACCGGCCGCAGTCGAGAGATGGGCTGACCCGTACTGCCGGGGGCCGAGGGCCGATACCGCAGACGGAGCCCAGAGATGGACATGGGTTGACTCGTACTGCCGGGGGCCGAGGGCCGATACCGCCGACGGAGCCCCATATGGATGAGGATTTACGTGTCGATGCTAGGCACGGGTTTTCATGATGTTTTTCCATGATATTGTTTATATCCTCATACTTGCATACTTGATGATTATCGTCAGTGGGTGACGAGTGGACGGGTTCCACATACATACAGACATGGATTATATACAGACTTGGATCATATACAGACTGGTTTTACATTGATCATACTTTATTTGTATATATAACAGGGTATGAGGGCGCTGTTATATATACCCTTACACCAATATTAGTGGTATGGGACGCTAATATATGTGTATTGATATCATTGATATTTCTTCATGGTTACTTCATGCAGACATACCTTACACTGATGACATGTGATTACCTGAGTACCTGGCACTACATACATGATTAGATGTTACCTTGCCACCCTATTACACTCAGATGTACTCTTGTGGATTATATTATTGATCGTTGACTTAGGTTTATGTCTTGCATTCGGTTTCTGCTTGTAGATATTTCTATTCACGAGTTGGCAACTCACCCCCGTTGTGCCACAGTTCTTGCAGGTTCTGCCGTACAGGTTCTATTGCGGCATTTCTGGCACACTTTCTTCTTGCGGGTGACTTGCTTTGGTAGGTGGATTCTTTCGCATCAAGAACCACCATTGTATTTATTTATTTCATTGTATCTAGAATTTCCATCAACCAAAACTTGTATTATTTCGACCTTAGAGTCGCGCTTAGTAGTATTGCGTTTTTTTCTTATTGCTTTTGAGTTTTCTTTGGATTTGATCCTCGCCACTAGGCGTTGTATATTATTGCTGCATATGTGGGTGTGACCGTCGATTGACGAAGAGCTAGCTCCCGCTTGGGGATGCCATTATCATTGCATACATATTGTTATACTTGTTGTACCCCATTCGGGGCCAGTTTTTCAAAAGAAACTCTGCCGAAATTTTTAGAAAAGACTTTATTGTTTTCAAAACGTACCTTCGGCTTAGTTATTTAAAAATCTTGATTTCAAACCTGTATTTCTTCACTTCTTTAAACCAGTTTTCTTTACTTATTCTCAAAAATGGTTTTAGATTTCTGGGCTTTTGGCTTACTTGGATCAGATGGAGTCCTATAGGCTTCATATGGTTCAAGGGCCAGTCACGTGCTCTTTCGGGTCGTGATACTTTTCCATCTACACCAAGTAATCTTCTCTAGATATACTTGCTCCTGATGGGGATTTAACCCTTCAGATATAGCAACCAAAGTCCATACTTTGTTGTTGTACATGGATTCCATCTTTGATCGCAAAGCATCTAGCCATTATAACAGAGTACCTACTCTCGATGGCCTGCTCGAAACTAGTTGGTGCATCATCTCATGATGCATTCCTCGCTCCCACTGTCATCGAAAAACTGAGGTATCTCTCAGGCGGATGAGGAACCCTACCAGATCGGCGGAGAGGCTGAGGTTCCTCGGGAACTATTGAATCCTTTGGTTCTGTCAAATTATCAGCTGCAGTTTGTATAGCTGGAACCTTTCCAGTTCTACAGAACTGACCTTGCCTCGATCTTGTCCGGATTTTGCTTTAGACATAGGCCGGACAATCCTAAATTTTAACTTACTTAAGAGATGGGTTCTTCCCATACCATATCTTATATGGAGTGGTAGGCACTGATTTGATTCGAACCCAATTTAATAGGTATGCAGCTTCTGAAGTGCACAACCACAAAAGGAAATAGGTAACTCAGTAGTACTCATCATAGAGTACACCATATCTAATACGGTGTGATTGATCCGCCCTGATACACCGTTGTGCTGTGGTGTATTCAGAAGAGTAATACTGAGAGAGAATCTCATTTTCTTTTAGAATAGTCCAAGAATTCCATGCACAAGTATTCTCCTCCCTGATCTTATAATAGGACATAATACTTATACCCGTATTTTGGTTCTCTACTTCTAACTTATATTCTATGAATATCTCAAAAGCTTCGGACCTATGTTTCAACAGGAACATATGATTGAATCTTGAGAGACTATCAGAGAATGTAACGAAGTACAAAGAACCTTACATAAATCATCATGTATCAGTCCCAAGGGTTTACTAACTCTTTCTCTGTTTCCAATAGACAGAGCTATGGTCATCTTATCTTTGTGACATGACTGGCAAATTTCACAAGATGTAAATTCAAACTGATTTAAATATGCATCTAAAATGTAAGTTCAGCCAGTCGGATCGCATTGATATGACCTAGTCTACAATGCCTCAAGAAGGATTCGTTCATTTATGAACTCTTCCTCTTATGTGTGTTCTGTATACTAGGAACTGTAGTTTGATTTAGAACGTCAATGCTTTTAGATAACGCGCCTGAACCGATCAACTTTTGTTTTAGGAAATGTTCAAAACATTATCCATCAATACAAAATTTTATCATTTCTTTACTATTAAAGAGACTGATATGATTTTGTATATCAGGTTCGATATCTAATAGCATTTGTTCAGAATCAATGTATTGGTAATACATGGTGACAGTGACCAACACATTTGGCTGCAACACTTGCCCCGTTTTCTGTCTCATGGAACTTATCTACCTTTCTGTAGCCCTATGTAACAGATTACATATCTAGGATCCTGATCCGGTATCAAATACCCAGGATGTAAAGGATACTGAGAAACAGTTCTGTGTAATGAACACACCCGAAGGAGATGCATCTTATGCACTTTCTTCGTTTGGGCGGCATAGGAATTCTGGTATTCCCCTATTTCCTGCTCAGTCTTATAACAATTATAAGTTGGAGCGGGACCAACGTTTTCCAGCTCAGTATAACAAGCGGGTTCGGTCAATACAACCATATTATTATCTTGATTAAGCCATGATATGGTCGCTACCTGGAGAGAGAGAGAAGAAAACACTCTGCGTCCGCTCTTGAAAGATTAGATTGGTTATATATTTTATCTAATCAGGATGGCTCCCACTGTTTTTATCAAATCTTCCTTCAAACCTTAACAGGAAAGACTAGCCGGGATTAATTACACTCTACAAGTTCGCCAATCTTTCAGCCAGGCCAGTGTCGGTACTTTGAGGAAGGTTCCCCGTGCTTTCGCACGGACCTAATTACAGTAAACCTCATTTTCCCAAAGGCGTAACCCCGTTGACACCATTCTAGACACCTAATTGATTGGCTAATTGCAAAGTGCAAAACTCTCCCAGGAGTAATAATTACTCGCAGTGGGTATCGGGATTCAACTATCACATAGAAGGTATGCAATCTCATTGGAAATTTCAACATTTGAAACTCCCGGCAAAGATTTTTACCCCTACCACTTATGACCTTAACTTTGGTCAACAAATCATAAGTACTAGTCAAGTTCTACCCGTCATTTCTTGATTAATTAGACCCACCCACATGACCCTTAACTAAGGTCAACAAAGTCACGCGACTGTCCTAACTAATCGCATCATATGAGGTGTAGGAAGACATCACTTAGCTACTGTACAGTGTGCCTTGACTATGGTCAACAAACACAACATGAATACTAAGTAATCTACTTCCTAAAATGACGGAGGGTTGCGAATGGTTTTTATGAAAACCTTTAATGCTTAGAACTTGATCTCGTTGCGGAATCAAATGGTTTTTAAATGGAATGTTTTTGAAGCTTTTCTAGTTTTGCTAAAGGGGTCACTCCCGGTGAAGGGATCGTCGGCTCTTTCCTCGTCGAATGAGGTGCGAGATATATCATATATATCACTGTGCAAAGCGGAAACTATAGAAGCGATCAAAATACAAACCGAGGGTTGTAGCATCTGCCAGTTATTGCTAAAGGAGTCACTCCCGGTGAAGGGATCTCGGTCCTTTCCTCATCGAATAAGGTGCAAAATGTTCTATAAGGAACACCGCGATGTAAAGCAAGAACTGCAGCTACCTATTTTATTTTTGAAATTCGATTCCACAACATCAATTAGGTTTACTTTCTTTCACTAATCTAATTAATGAAGTCCCATCATTTAAATCCACCTAAACATCACAGATAAATATAACGTATGCTTATGCCATCCGCATTCGCCTCGATGTCCCGTCTGCACCGTTAGGTTAGCTAACTAACGCCAGAGCGAGGCAGGGCTAGTGCGGATGTAAAACATAAGCAACGTCTATATAATATATCATATATACTATATACTATATCTATCTGAATATATCACATGATCACATCATAGATAACGCAGCAGAAAGTATCATATGAAATATTGGATATACTAGGACGTCCGTGTTTTCAATACGAGCCAGTATAAAACACGGATTCCACGGTCGTGATGAGTAGCCAATCCCACACCCCTATACCGCTACGAGAGCGGCAAGCAACCCTACCAATTCGAGGGTTAGGAGACCCGGACTCGACTCCTCGGGATGGTCTCCCACTGGACCCTAGAACCCGGTTACTTATGCTCCCCTCCTTGGGTCTGTCCTAGTGCGGAAAAGTAAATAATATACAAAAGGTGACATATTCCGGAACCTGGAAGTGCCCCAATAAAAGAATATTACATACAAGTTTTTACATGAATGAAAAAGAAAAACACTCATCTCACATTAAAAAAAACCCGGCTATTCAAACACGACGATCCAATATAACATATCCAGCAACACATAACATCATATGTCATCAACGTAAGTAAGTATGCATACACCGATTGTTGTCGACGTATAGCAACGAGAATCGGCAATACCACAACATACTACCCTTACGGTCATAGAAAAGAAAGTGTAAAATTACAACAGTTGGAATCCGCAACCTCTTTAGACATCACTTGCCCAATCAAATGAAATACTTAGACATCGCATGCCTAACAAATATAAACCCCGCATTTTAGTCTCATTATCGAAAACACTTTTCAATATCAAATCGGGCAATTCAACAAGATTCCCGACATCCTGATCGAATGCTCGTCGGAAACTTTAGTAGGCAGCCGCACCCCCGACGCCGTCAACGAAGTGCACCAAGGCAGAACACCGCTGCGGCGAGCACCCGAACGGATGCTTTCGGCGACGGGGTTCTCCTACAGTCACTTGGTCCGGGCTATGGGGCGAGGTTGTCTATTAAGTTTACCCGGCGAGTATCCTCGTACGCTACGTGATTGCGACGGACTTTTGATCACATCAAAATTCCGTGGCAATCGATCAAGTGAGACTAAACCGCTAGATTTATAACATTCATTCAGTTATCTCTTAACTACTTGTGAATTCTAATTATTGTATCATATTCCGGATAAATAGAAAATGTTATACTTTCCGATCAAACAATCGAAATAAGTTTAAAAACACTCACTTCATGCCACAGTACCAACGGTCCAGCCGTAGAAGGGTCAAGCTAACGCCTCACAAGTGGCACGCCGTACTGCCCCAAACCCTAAGGTTCAAAGGGCAGTTCAAGACGGTCACATAATCGAGTCAAGGTTTGTTGTCTTCTAGAGGGACCATCGCGTTACTTGCACTACTTATAACGTCATTAAACTACAGAAAAATCCAACAATTGGAAATTTCCCGGCAGGGGAAAAAGTGGGTATTTATATCTGGTCGAACTTTCTAACATATTCTAAATTATCCGAAAAAACACAGACAAAGTTTGAAAATCCGATCGAATCCTTGAACTCCCAATACAACCCAGAAAACTCAACTCTAGAGTGAAAATTAAAAATTCCCAGAAACCTTAGGACCAACTGTTAAACATTACTATGCAAATATGACAAATGAAACCACAGAACGGCCGCGGAACCGCCGCACGAGGCATTCTCTTGCCGCGGTTCCGTAGCGCTTTAATTGAATTAGTCACTCGAATTTGCACAGTAACACTTAGAAAAGCCTGCTGAATTTTTTGAATATTTTTAATTCTCAAAAATCTAAAATTCCAGAAAATGTCCAAAAAGGGATTTTGCATTAGGGTTTCAGTTCGATCGGACTTCTAACTCCGTCTATGCATCGCCTAAGGCTCTAGCTAGGCTCCGATACCACTGTAAGGTTCCTAGGCACACTATTGAGGTCTCATAATAGATCAAACATGCCCAATTCAAATTTTTTCATGTGCCTACAAACCCTAATACGAATCGTTAACTAGATGATAAGGCGATGCAAGCAAGTTAACAGTTTTAATTAAGAGTGAACGAAAATACAACCTTTGTAGATCTGGTCCTCCACCGCCATAGCTCCGTGTTGACGTCTCTCCGCTGTACCCATCGGAATCCAAGACTCTCACGGTGGTTTCATCGAAGAAAAGATCGGGCTAGGTCGCCGACTTCGATGCCGAAGATGATCTACGTCGAGGCAACTCAAGATCAAGCTCCAACTTCACCAAGTCATGAAACTTGTGAAGAAAACACCCTATACTACTTGGCAAGTGGTAGAGGATGAAGAAATAGGAAGTGGGTTCACAATAGAATTGGATTTCTCACTCTTTTTCTCATTTCACCATTGATGGTAGCAAGCTTTTCTTTATCTTGAAGAAGGAGAAGAAGAAGAAAATAATATGATAAGTATATTTAAAATAGAAAATAAAATGATACTTATCATATTTTCAACCATGGTTTTGTGTAGAGAATTAACTAGGGTTTAGTTGAATGGTTAGGGTTAGGAGATGAAGACAAGAATGGTCACTTAGTCAAAGATGCATGAAGCATCAAGAAGCTTCATGTATGAAAGCAACTATTTTGTTTTCCTTTTTATTTTAACCAAAATAAATAGATAAATAAATAAAATGAAATGAAACCCTAACCATTCACTAAACATGGTTTAAATCTTACACAAACCCAAGTTTGCATGTATCATCAAACATGATACAAACAAGTGCACAAAAGTATATCACATATACAACTTGTGTATTTCAAGTGAGAAAATCCATTTAAAGTGAACAAATATTAGTTAATGCAAAGTAATATATCAAATATATAATTATACATTAAATCATTAAATCTACACTTGATTTGACGATCGGGGCTTATCGCATATGACCGACTAATATCCAATGTATCGGCTAATCGAATCAATCCATGATTCGATAACTAGGTTATATCGCATACAACCAATCGATACATTCATCGCAAGAATAGAATACAGTATCACATACTAGTATTATTCTCGGCCCCGCACATATCTCATATGCGCTCCTATTTCGTTTCGCTTGAGCCAGGAAACCTCTGTGTAGGACTCTAAAGACTCGTCAATACGCCGGCAGAAGATGATGATCATATCAAACACCCACATGTCGCAAGCGTTCTGCTAAACGTAACGGCCACCTGGGTATTGAGCGATCAGAAGATCGACGAGCAAGCCTGCTCACACTCCTGTGAATCCAACCAGTAACACTTACTGTACAGTCCGGTCTGTTCGTCTGATATGTCGCATATCTCGCTTTGGGGTGGTAAACGTCGGACCCCAGTAGCTCGATAAGTCATGTCGATATAAGGTCCATAACATGTGTGAAACTACGGATAACTCTTATCAGTATATCACTGCAACCGTGGCCAGGGATATTGCAGTTATGGCCAGTCGTGCATAGCGCAACATCAACCCCCAATATCGGGATAGACGAATCCCCTCCTATCGCTCATTGCCTCCATGTGAATCGGGACTGTACCCAAAAACCACCTGTTTGCACGACTAAGTAGAGCCGTGGTGGGGTGTAAATCAAAGCACAGTGGGAGACACACAAGAATCTATGACGATCTCGGGTCAACAGACTAAGTTGTGCCAGTGTCTCCAGAGAACTGCCATCTGACGTGAGGTATAATACCATCTGGGAGTTCTCGGCGAGTCCGTTCAGTCTACCCAGTCTCCAATGAGCACCCGCATACCATCCCTGATGTCAAACACCAATGGATATGGGATAATCCATCGTCCATCACATGGGTCGAGAAGATATACGCTAGTCTACTCTGGAATATCGATGCTCCGTCTCGATATTCCTACGACTAGGAACATTGAAGGATGTACTCATGGACTACCCAGGCCCTACTAGTATGATCCACATCATAGTCCTGTAAGTTGAGTACATATCCTAAGGGTTTTATCAACATGTGACAGAAAGTATACATGTTAAGATAAAGAGTAACCAGTTAGCGTACTATCATGTCGAGCAAGAAAGTCCTACCTATATACGTCCCAGCATCCACTACAATATACATCCAATGTACAACAATGGCCTCTAGAGCATACATATAACTAACACCAATTACATCTATCTCATAGATGAAAACCCAGGGATTATGAGGTATCATTTTGATCCTATATGGAGAATACTTGTGATAAGCGGAGATTGATCGAGCGTAGCATAGAAAACTACTTCCCTATCAAGAGTATGTCATCCACGTACTCTACGAGGATCACCACCATACTCCCTGCTACCTTTTTTGTATATACAAGGTTCATCTACCATTTTGATGATGTCAAACTCTTTGACTAACTCATCAAAAAAGATGTTCCAACTTCGCGATGCCTGCTTTATCACATAAAACATTTTTCACAAGTTTCTGCTGTTCCCACTGTCGACGAGGCCCTCTGGCTGTGTACTTATAGACGCTCTCTTCCAAAACATCATTTAGAAAAGCAGTCATGACACCCAACCACCAGATATCGTAGTCATGGTATGTAGCCGTGGCAAGTATGATCTGGATTAACTTAAACATAGATCCTTAGAAAAGGTTTCAACATAATCCATACCTGGTCAATGATGCAAACCTTTAACAAGTCTAGCTTTGAAAGTCTCAACTTTTCCATGTACACCAAGTAATCTTCTCAAGATATACTTGCTCCTGATGGGGATTTAACCCTTCAGATATAGCAACCAAAGTCTATACTTTGTTGGTGTATAAGAATTCCATCTTAGATCGCTAAGCATCCAGCCATTCTTACAGAGTCCCACTCCTGATGGCCAGCTCGAAACTAGTTGGGACATCATCTCATGATGCAATCCTCGCTCCCACTGTCATAGAGAAATCAAAGTATCTCTCAGGTGGGTGAGGAACCCTACTAGATCGGCGGAGAGGCCGAGGTTCGTCGTTGACTATTGAATCATTTGGTTCTATCAAATCATCAGCTGTAGTTTGTATAGCTGGAACCATTCCAGTTCTACATAACTGACCTTGCCTCGAGGTTGTCCATATTTTGCTTTTAGACATAGGCCGGACAACCCCAAATCTTAACTTACTTAAGAGATAGGCTCTTCCCATACCATATCTTATATGGAGTGGTAGACACTGATTTGATTCGAACCCAATTCAATAGGTATGCAGCTTCTCAAGTGCATAACCCCCTAAAAGAAAATAGGAAACTTAGTAGTACTAATCATAGAGCACACTATATCAAATAGGGTGTAATTGCTCCGCCCCGATACATCGTCGTGTTGTGGTGTATGCTGAGGAATAATGCTGAGAGAGAATCTCATTCTCCTTTAGAATAGTCCAGGAATTCCGTGCTCAAGTATTCTCCTCCCTGATCACATCAAAGGACATAATACTTACACCCGTATTTTTGTTCTCTACGTCGAAATCATATTCAGTGAATATCTCAAAAGGTTCGGACTTGTGTTTCAACAGGAACATATGTCTGAATCTTGATAGATCATCAGAGAATGTAATGAAGTACAAAGAACCAGTCCGGGCATGTGCAGACAGGGGACCTTATATACATCATCATGTATCAGTCCCAAGAGCTTACTAAATCTTTCACTGTTTCCAATAAACAGAGCTATGGTCATCTCATCTTTATGACATGACTGCCAAGTTTCACAAGATGTAAATTCAAACTGATTTAAATATGCATCTAAATGTAACTTAGCTAGTCGGGTCGCATTGATATGACCTAGTCTACAATTCCTCAAGAAGGAATCGTTCATTTCCAAACTCTTCATCTTGTGTGTTCTGTATACTAAGAACTGTAGTTTGATTTAGAACATCAATGCTTTTAGATAACGTGCCTGAACCGATCAACATTTGATATAGGAAATGTTCAAAACATTATCCAGCAATAAAAAATTATATCCTTTCTTTACTAAATAAAGAGATTGATATGATTTTGTATATCGGGCACGGTATCTAATAGCATTTGTTCAGAATCAATGTACTGGTAATACAGGGTGATAGTGATCAACAGACTTGGCTGCAACACTTGCACCGTTTTCTGTCTCATGAAACTTATCACCCTTTCTCTGTTCTCAACCTTTCTGTAGCCCATGTAACAGATTACATATGCGCGATCTTGATCCGGTATCTCATACCCAGGACGTAAAGGATACTGAGAAACAGTTCTCTGTAATGAACACACCCGAAGGAGATGCATCATATGCACTTTCTTTGTTTGGGCGGCATGGGAATTGTAGTAATCCCCCATTTCCTGCTCTGTCTTATAACAATTATAAGTTGGAGCGGGACCAATGTTCCCCAGCGCAGTATAACAAGCGGGTTCGGTCAATATATCCTTTTTATTATCTTGATTAAGGCGTGATATGGTCGCTACCTGGAGAGAGAGAGAGAGAAGAAAACACTCAGCGTATGCTCTTGCAAGATCAGAATGGTTATTATTTTATCTAATCAAGATGGCTCCCACTGTTTTTATCAAATCTTCCTTCAAACCCTAAAAGGAAAGACTAGCCGGGATTAATTACACGTTACAAGTTTGATAATCTTTCAGCCAGGCCAGTGTCGGTACTTTGAGGGAGGTCCCCCGTGCTTTCGCACGAACCTAATTAGTGTAAACCTCATTTTCCCAGAGGCGTAACCTCGTTAACACCTTTCTAGACACATACTTGATCGGCTAATTGTAATATGTAAAACTCTCCCAGGAGTAACTCTTACTCGCAGCGGTTATCGGGATCCAACTATCTCATAGAAAGTATGCAATCTCATTGCAAATTTCAACACTTGAAATTCTCGATAATATTTTCCCCTAGCGTCTTATGACCTTCACGCAGGCGAACAAACCACAGTCCGCTAGTCAAGTTCAACCCGTCATTTCTTGATTGAATTAAACCCACCCATACGACCCTTGACGCAGGCCAACAAAGTTGCATGACTACCCTAATCCAATCTGCATCATATGCATAAACATATAAATACTAGTTAGTTACCGCACACTACGCCTTGACGGAGGCCAACAAACGTAGCACGAATACTAAGTAGAACTTATCTGAAATGATGGAGTGCTACGACAGGTTTTTCTGAAAACCTATTGCGTAATGAACTTGATATCGTTGTAGAATCAAATGATTTTTAAAATGGAGTGTTTCTGAGGCTTTTCTAGTTTTGCTAAAGGGATGACTCCCAGTGAAGGGATCGTCGGCCCTGTCCTCGTCGAATGAGGTGCGGGATATATCATATATATCACCGTGCAAAGCAGAAACTATAGAAGCAATCAAAAGACAAACCGAGTGTGTATCATCTGCCAGTTATTGCTAAAGGGGTCACTACCGGTGAAGGGATCGTCGGCCCTTTCCTCGTCGAATGAGGTGCAGGATGTTCTACAAGGCACACCGCGATGGAAAGCAAGAACTGTAGCTACCTGTTTTTGAAAATTCGATTCCACAATATCTTTTAGGTTTCTTTTCTTTCATTAATCACATTAATGAAATCCCATCATTTAAGTCCACCTAAACATCACAGATAATGTAACGTACGCTTATGCCATCCACATTCGCCTCGATGTCCCGTCTGCACCGTTTGGTTTGGTAACTAACGGCAGAGCGAGGCAGAGCTAGCGCGGATGTAAAACATAAGCAACGCCTATATAATATATCATATATACTATATACTAAATCTATCACAGCATATCAAATGATCACATCACAGATATCGCAGCAGAAGAATCATATGAAACATTGGATATACTAGGACGTCCGTGTTTTTAATACGAGCCAGTATAAAACACGGACTCCACGGTTGTGATGAATAGCCAATCCCATACCCCTAGATCCATACGAGAGCGGCAAGCAACCCTACAAATTCTAGAGTTAGGATACCCGAACTCGACTCCTCGAGTTGGTTTCCCACTGGACTCCAGAACCCGGTTACTCGTGCTCTCCTCCTTGGGTCTATCCTAGTATAGAAAAGTAAATAATATACAAATGGTGACATCTTACACAACCTCGAAGTGCCCCAATAAAAGAATATTACATAAAAGTTTTTACATGAATGAAAATGGAAAAAACACTCATCTCACATAAAAACCCCCCGGCTATTCAAACACGACGATCCAATATAACATATCCAGTAACACATAACATCACATGTCATCAACGTATGTAAGTATGCATACACCGATTGTCGTCGACGTATAGCAACGGCAATCGTCAATACCACTATATACTACACTTACGGTCACCGAAAAGAAAGTGTAAAACTACAACATTTGGAATCCGCAAACTCTTTAGACATCGCATGCCTAATCAAATGAATTCCTTAGACATCGCATGCCTAACAATTATAAACCCCGCATTTTAGTCTTATTATCGAAAACTCTTTTCAATATCAAGTCGGGCAATTCAAGAAGATTCCCGACATCCTGATGGAACGCTCGTCGCAAACTTCAGTAAATGGCCGCACCCCCGATGCCGTCGACGAAGTGCACTAAGGCGGAACACCTCTACCGCGAGCACCCGAACGGATGTTTTCAGCGACGGGATTCTCCTCCAGTCACTTCGTCGAGGCTACGGGGTGTAGCTGTCTGTTAAGTTTACCCGGGGAGTATCCGCGTACGCTACGTGATTGCGACGGACTTTTGATCACATCAAAATTCCGTGGCAACCGATCAAGTGAGACTAAACTTCTATGTTTATAACATTCATTCAGTTATCTCATAACTACATGTTGATTCCAATTATTGTATCACATTCCGGATAAATAGAAAATGTTAAACTTTCCGATCGAACAATCGAACACCCAAGTTTTCCCGAAACAGCTCAACACATGAAATAAGTTTAAAAATATTCATTTCAAGCCTCAGTACCAACGGTCCAGCCGTAGAAGGGTCAAGCCAACACCTCACTTGTGGCACGCCGTACTATACAAAACCCTAAGGTTCAAAGTGCAGTTCAAGACGGTCACATAATCGAGTTAAGATTTGTTGTCTTCTAGAAGGACCATCGCGTTACTTGCACTACCTAGAACGTCATTAAAGTACGGAAAAATCCAACACTTGGAAATTTCCCGGCAGGGGAAAAAATGGGTATTTATATCCGGTCGAACTTTTTAACAGTTTCTAAAATATCCGGAAAAACATAAAAGAAGTTAAATTATCCGATCAAATTAACGAGTCCCCAATAAAACCCTAGAATACTCAACACTTGAGTGGAATTAAAAAATTCCCATAAAAAATTGCCAAGAAAGGACCTAAGAATAAATATATGAAATTTCTGGTACTAAGTCCAAATTTTGGCCGCGGAACCGCCGCCAAACCCTTGGTTCTGCCGCGGTTCCGCGGTCAAATTTTTGACTTAGTGGACCGTACTACACTGTAATTCTTAGTTTTTCCAGGTTGTTTTTCTGAGCATTTTTAATTCACAAAAATCCACTGTTTTGAAAAATGTACAGAGAAGGGTTTTGTCAGGGTTTACAGGTTCGATAGGACTTCTAACTTCGTCTACACTTCGCCTAAAGTTCTAGCTAGGCTCTGATACCAATGTAGGGTTACTAGGCACACTCAAAAGGTTCCACAAGGCATCAACCATGCCAAATTCAAAATTTTCCGGTGCCGAGAAACCCTAAACTAGATCGTTAACAAGAGATTAGGAGAAACATCAAGCTACTAAAATGCTTTAATACTAAGTGAATGGAAATATAACCTTTGAAGATCCGGTCCTCTACTTCCTTAGCTCCGTGATGATGTCCTTCCGCTGCGATCAACCGGATCCCAGACTTTAGCGTTAGTTTCGTCGGAGAAATGAGCGGGCTAGGTCGTTGACTTCGATGCCGAAGATGATCTACGTCGAGGCAACTCTAACTCAAGCTCCATCCTCACTAGCTCATGAAACTTGTGAAGAAAACACCCTATACAACATGGCAAATGGTAGAGGATGAAGAAATAGGAAGTGGGTTCACTTTGGATTTGGATTTCTCACTAGGTTTCAACACTTGAAAATTTTCTAGCAATGGTTTTCTTTCTCCTTGAGAAAGAAGAAGAAGAAAGAAAAAGAATGAATTAACTAAATAGAAAATTCAAGTGATCATTATCATTTTTGCAACCATGGGTTAGTGTAACTCATGTAGAGAATAAACTAGGGCTTAGGTAATGGTTAGGTTCAGGAAAGAAGCAAAATGGTCAAAGCTTCATGAAGCTTTTAAATAAATCCAAAGAAAGCCACCATTTCATTTCTTGCCAAAATGAATAAATAAATAAATAAATAAATCAAACCCTAACCATTAACCTAATCATAGTTTAAAGCATACACACACCCAAGTTTGCATGTATCATCAAACATGATACAAAGTAGTGCACAAAACTATATCATATATACAATGTGCACATCAAGTGAGAAAATCCATCTTAAGTGAACCAATACTAGTTAATGCAAAGTAATATATCAAATATATAATTATGTATTAAATCATTAAATCAACACTTTATTTAATGATCCGGTCATACTACATATAACCGACTAATATTTAGTGCATCAATGTATCGAATCAACACTTGATTCGGTAACCCGGTTATATCTCATATAACCATCCAATGATACAAATCGCGAGAATAGAATAGAGTATCACATACTGGTATTATTCTCGGTCCCGCACATATCTCATATGCGCTCCTATTTCGTTTCGCTTGAGCCAGGAAACCTCTGTGCAGGACTCTAAAGACTCGTCAATACGCCGACAGCGGGTGATGATCATATCAAACACCCACAAGCCACAAGCGGTCTGCCAAACGTAACGGCCACCCGGGTATTGAGCGATCAGAAGATCAACGAGCAAGCCCGCTCACACTCCTGTGAATCGAACCAGTAACACTTACCGTACAGTCCGGTCTGATCGTCTGATATGTCACATATCTTGCCTAAGGGTGGTAAACGTCAGACCCCAGTAGCTCGATAAGTCGTGTCGATATGAGGTCAATAACAGTTCGAGAAACTACTGGTAACACTTACCAGTAAATCTCAGCAACCCTGGCCATGGATTTTCGGTTATAGCCAATCGAACATAACGCAACATCAACTCCCTATACCGGGAGAGACGAATCCCGTCCTATCGCTCATTGCCTCCATGAGATTCGGGACGGTACCCAAAAACCACCGTTTTGCATGCCCTCTTGGACGTGGTAAGGTGGAAATCAAAGCACAGTAGGAATCATACAAGACTCTATGATGATATCGGGTCTACAGACTAACCTGTTTAATGCTCCTTACCTAACCATCCACTGATATAGGTAAATGTCATAGACATAACTTCAAAAGGTATATCTCACTCTATAAAAATAGACGAACAGATATATCAATTTGAAATTGGTGCATAACTGCGGATATTCAAAACCAAATAATTGCCGTCCGGCAAACAACCCAGGTGACTTCCTCAAATAATGAGGATGATCACCTAATTCCCAATAACTTACTCCCACCCATCATCTGTAAAACCATACAGATGTGAGAATCATACCTGGTAAATACATACCCTGGAGTAAGTGTCTAATCGGGAAATCAGTTTTCCATTAACAGTACACAGAGAAACTGAAACATTGAAATGTTTCGGTGGGGTATTCCGGTATTCTTAGTAATGCATCTTCCATTATCCAGATTCACAACTGTAACCGTATATCACTTTGCCATCTGTCCAAATCCCTTTATATGTCTTTAGTCATTACCTTCTGTACACCCCATTAGGCCAAATGGTTTTCTTCCTTCCCTACCGTTCGGCACCAGCCTATGGTTTGGAAGAAGACTATCCAATAAGCATAAAAGGTGTACTGTCCTAATTCTAGGAACACTCGTAATGCGAGAGAAGGTGAAGATAAAAGACACCTGAATGTACTTTATTCCTATTTCTCCTGAACCAGAATCCATCCCCGAACTGGAACAAGTTCCTTTCGAGTTCGTATATAACCATACGATGGAGTATCCAATAAAATGGGATCTTCGTAGTGATACGGAGTGTCCTGGAGAAATACAAAGGTGATTTAGGATTGGCGAAGAAATACTTGGTTTGGTCGTGAATAGCAGTCGCAACTTACTTTGCCCTCTTACTAATCCCTTGCTTTGTCTTAACTTAATACCTTCTGCACACCATCGTTATGCTAATTTGTTTTCTTCATTCCCTACCGGTCGGCACCAGCCTAAGGTTTGGAAGAAGACTATCCAATTTGCGTAATAGGTGTACTATCTCCTAAACCAAGGAGTACTCGTAATGAGAGAAGGTGAAAAGAAAAGACAACTGAATAATCCTATCCGTTTTCTCCAGAACCAGAAACCATCCTCGAAGTCCTTCGAGTTCGTATCTAACCATACGATGGTTTTGTCCAGTGGAAGTGGACGTTCGTAGTAATACGGGGTGTCCTGGAGAAAAGGGTAAAAGTAGGAGTGGCAATGTGGTCTGCAACTCTGACAATCCAAAAGCCTGTGTTAAGAAGGTTCGGTCAACTTGGTCACTGAGTCATAGTCTTAGGGTCGGGTCAATGGTCGCTGCCAGAGAGAGAAAAGAAACACTCAGCGTGCACTCTAACCTAGATCAGAATGGTTATCACTTTATCTAATCTGGAAACCTCCCACTGTACCTCAAATTCTCCTCCAAACCTGAAAGAAGAATTAGTCGGGATCACCCGAGAAGTAAACCAACTCATCAGTGGAAATCGGGATCCAACTCTCATCGCATGATAACGTGACGGAATCCACTCACGTCACCACACTCCAGAAGGTATGCGCATGCCTGGCAAGTTTCAGTTCTTTTGAAACTCCCGATGTGATTTTTACCCCTAGGACCCAAGTGACCTTGACTGAGCCAAGATATCAAAGGATCCTAGTTAAGTTCAACCCGTCATTATCTTGATTGCATTAGACCCACCCGCACGAGTCCTTGACTGAGCCAAAATGACCGTACGACTGTCCTAACCAATCACATATCCTTGCAACAGAAAGACACTACATAGCTACCGTACACTACGCCTCGGTTAAGCACGACATACGCAGCACGAATACTAAGTAATACCAATCTGAAATGACGGAGGGCTACGACTGGTTTTTGGCGAAAAACCTTTAACGTAATGAACTTGATATCGTTGAAGGAACTGCACAACCTTTTATAAAATATAGTGACGAAAACCTTTACTAAAGAGGTCACTCCCGGTGAAGGGATCTCGGCTCTTTCCCCGTAGAATGAGGTGCAGGATATTCCAACTGAATACCACGATGCAAAGCAAAAGTAATCGGCTACAGTGAAGTTAATGCCCTGACGCAAACTTCTGTCCAAGGGGTCACTCCCGGTGAAGGGATCTCGGCCCTTGCCTCGTCGACTAAGGAGCAGGATATTCCAAATGAATACCACGATGCAAAACAAAAGTGAACGTCCTTGCAATAACAGCTTTTTGAAAAATGTTCCAACAACATCAGAAAAGGTTTGTTTATCTTGCATTGATCTGAATCAACGCAGTCCCATCAATTAATCACACCACAAAGAACGAAAATATACTGACGTACGTATATGCCATCAGCATTCGCCACTGGGTCCCGTCATCACCCGTTAGGTTACTTAACTAACGACAGAGCGGGGACTGGACTAGCGCGGATGCAAAACATATACAACATCTACTAATATATATACCAATATATTATATTCCGCTCAAGGCGTGATAAAATGCAACATCACAGAAATGTACAGCATCACAGAACAATACAGATATCTGGAAGCCCCGGGTTTCACAGAGCCGCTGATGAAACCCGACGTTCCCCTGGTCGTGTGGATAGCCTGTACAATGAAATCCTAGACCCCTACGGGCGCGGCAAGTCACCCGCCAAAACCTGAAGCGAGGCAGCCCCCTCCAGCACCGTGAATGGACCACCCAGCACTTCACCGAATCCGGTAACTTGGGCACCCCTCCTGGGTCAACCTGTACCCCCTTCGAGTGCGGCGAATAGCCCGCCAATCCTAGAGTGAAGCCCCCTCCGTCTCAATGCCATGAGATGCGGGCCCGTTGCCTCTTAGAACCCGGCTATCCGTGCACTCCACCGCGGGGTAATCCTAGTACAGAAAGTAAAAAAATACATACACCGGGTACAACGACCGCAACCAGGTCGTGCCCCAAAAGAATAATACAAACAGGCAGTGACGGCAGTCCACATGTCGGACGCTCGCCCCGCAATATCAAATGTACATAATACACCAAAACTGTACTAGCATTGCATCCAGGCTATCCCCCACAACCGATCCGCAATATCACAGCATAAACATAGAACATCAACGTGAAAGTCACGTTCGCAAATCCGTCTAACCGGGCTATAGCAGTTAGACCGGATTTACCGATCGAGTGACATTCACGGTCGCAGATATAATGTAAATACTGTGAAATAATGTGTTTAAAATTTTCCGATTGACCAAAAATTAACAAGTGGGCCCCCAATCAAAACTGTAGCAGTCACAGAAAACCTGGGCCCAAATTTAATATCCCAAAACCCCTAAATTTAGCCCACAAGCCTACTGGAAAAATTGGGCACAGTGACGACACCAGAGTGCGGCGGAAGGGCGGCGCAAGGTGGGGTTTCGCCGCGCTTCCGCGCTCAGGTAGTCGATTGAAGTTGTCGAATTTTTACAGTGGTCTTATAACTCCCTGCACATCATTCTGAGAACAACAGAAAAATTTTTAGACTTCAAAAAATTTCAACAGAAACTGATGTGAAGGGAAAATACGGTTTTTGGAATTTCGGTCGATCGGAACTGAAAAACACATTAGAACAAGCTAGGTAAGGTTAATGGCGTGGCTCTGATACCATGTTGCGCCACGGCAGCGCCCCGGCCTCTTGCTCGAGGCCAAAATGCGGAATAAAAATTTTCCTTACTCGGAAACCGGCGCTACCGCGGACAATGAAAACCCGGATCGTTTACCATTAACCTAAAGCTAGCATTCAAGAGATAGGGTGAGAAGTATACCGACTGATCCGAGTCCTCCGGTCTTCATCTCCATCGTCCCGATCTCCCGCGGAAAGTGTTGCCTCCACATCGTCGCCTCCTCACCGGAAAGGGCACCACATCGCCTTCTTCTTTTACGGGCTCCCGCCTCAATACCGAGGCAACTCGCGCATGAAGCCGGCAACTCGACATGCTCAAGATATGCTGTAGTATATAGTGTAGAAGATGCTTGTCTCTTTGGGGTTATGTAGTTGCCATTGAGGATGATGGAGGAAACAAGGATTAGAAAAATGGTACTTGCATTTTTCTAGCAAGTAAATGAGATCAAGAAAGAAACTATGAAGCTCTCTTCTTCTTCTTCTCTCTTTCTTTTTCTTTCCTCCTCACTTATGAAAAACTTATCATCCAAATGAGAATGGTGGAGGAGAGGTTATGAAGCATGAAGGGAGGTGAGGGTAGGAGCAATGAAGAGGGTGACCATATCCAAAGACAAAGAAACATCAACCATGCTTCTCACTTTAAACCCATACCCACTCAATAAGGCAAGTGATGGTGGAAAATAAAAGATACCATCATAATCTCTCATCTTATAAATAAACCCTCCACAAAATGTTATTTGCAAACTTGCAAATAACCCCCTCCATCGGAAAAGTCCGGCCGGGAAAGAACAAACGAAAACCGGCCGGAACGGAATGCAAACTGGCAACTCCAGAAAACTGGTCCCGTAATAAATTACAGGAAAACCCCCATACTGTGCATACACACCCGCATCTGTATTCCGTCCGGATACAAATGCAATGAGACAAATCCTACACTGTACTAAACTAGGACCGGCTTAAACCAAAGCCGGCTAGTAATATCCGTTCGATCCTGATCCGTGCAATACCGCACGTATCAGATCAAACTCTGCCATATAACTATACGGCCACTAGTACAAACTGTCCGATCCTGATCCGTGCAATACCGCACGTATCTGATCGGACCCTGCCATATCTCCATACGGTCTCTACAGCGTTTCGCCCGAAAGCTTGAGTAACTATAAGTGTGGTGGACTCTAAAGACTCGTCAATACTATGGCTGTGGATTTAACCACTAGCACGTCAGAGGTATAAGCCAATACGTGACGGGCCACCAGCTATTGACCAAAAGGGACGTCCATGAGGAAGCTCACCCCGACACCCAACTGAGCCTGTCAGTGACAATATCCGTACAGTCCGGTCCGTTCGTCTATGAGCATCGCATGTCGGGCCTAGGGGGTTGGTAAATGTCAGACCCCCAAAAGCAGTACAAGTCGTGTCGGAGTGTAGCCCAGAACGCCCTGAGATACTACTGGAATACCTACCAGTAAATCTCCTGCCTCGGCCGAGGGCTTTGCGTAATGGCTCTCCTAGACACAACGCGACCTCACCCCCAATACCGGGAGAGACGAACCCCTGAATATCCGCTCACTGCCTCCATGTGGCTCGGGACTGTACCCAACTAAAACCTGTTTGCACGACTCCTTTGAGCCGTGGTAGGGTAGTAATCAAAGCACAGTGGGAACTCACACGAGACAAATGACGATCCTCAGGTCGATGAACTAACTTGTACACATGTCACCAGGGAACTGCTATCTGACGTCAGGTATAAGCCCAACTAGCAGGTTCCCGGCGAGTCCTGTCCGGTGTACTCATAACCCAATGAGCACCTGTATACATCTTAGGTGAACCAACTGACACCAGTGGCTTGTGAGACCGGCCACCGCCCCTCGTCGGGGTCTCGACTGTATATACTAGTCTACTAATGGAGTATCGATGCCCTGTCTCGAAACTCCTACGACTAGGGACCTTTTAAGGATGTGCTTGTAGACCACCAGCTCCCACGTATATGATCGCCATCATACTGCTGGTAGTCAAGCAAGAATCCTAGGGGCTCTATCAACGTGTAATAGCGACATGTCAGGTCACCTAAAGCAGTACACGATGATAAAGATAAACCAGATAGCATACTATCATCTCGAGTAAGACTGTCCTACCGGGATATGTCCTCCCTCAATCATTGCAATCACGTGCCTCTGATCCAATAATTGACTCTGAGGGCACTATCTCCAACAGCGTTTTCTCGGTGCTGAGACGTGTGCTTGAAACCGATTCGAGGTGTTGGATGATCCGTTTGCGGGTTCGTGGTGGACCCGGTATAGTTCCCCGCGTCAAGATGATCGATGGACATTGCCGATTGAGCCTGGAGGTGGGTGAGTACCTACCAGTGATTGGTTGGACCTGTCGGTTATCCGGAGGATGCCGACCAGTGTCGAGAGATGGATGCGGGATGATCCGTACTGACAGGGCCGAGGGCCGATACCGCAGACGGAGCCCGTGGGCTGACCCGGACTTACGGATCCAGATGTATGAGGATTTGCGTGTCGATGCAGGACGCGAGTATTTTATGATATTTTGAGTGCCGATGATGGGCACTCATGATTCTCTGAGATTTACAGGATTTGAGGGCCGAGGAGAGTGCCGGCGCCTGAGTTTATTGGGATTTGGGTGCAGTTATGGGCACCGATTATTTTTCCACGATTGATATTCCGTGTAGATGTTGTTTATCCCATGCTCAGCATTGATTATCATATATCTCATCCTATAGTTACTTTACCTGACATAGCACTTGCATGATTATTGCACCTACTGCATGTCGCATATAGATTTACCTGTTGGCATATGATAGAGTAGCGCAGTACGTGGATGCTCGCGATTACCTTTATATGTTATCTCCATTCATGAGTTGGTAACTCACCCCCTTTGTGCCACAGTATTTGCAGGCTGCCCTTCAGAGTAGTCGCGGCATGCTGCCTTTTTGCATCATTTGGCTACAGTTACCACTACAATTGGTGCGAGAGCTATTTTGCTATTAGGTGGGTTGTGGTATCTGATTACTTTATTGTACACACTTTTGTATCTAATATTCTCCATCTACCATATAGGTACTTGACTTAGAGACAGTGTAAGGACGATGATGTATATTAATTGTATTCTGGTGTCGAGCTCGTGAGAGCCGACCGTTTATATGCAGTTATTATTATTATGTGATATTTACTTATTGCTAATTCTTCCCTATAGCGTCGTATATTACTCTTGTGGTGATGGTTTTCGCCGTTGGGCGTGATTGCTCCCGTTTGGGAATACTTTATTTCATTATATATATCTTTTCACTAATCCCCTGTTTTGTACCCGATTTCGGGGTTACTTTTATAAAGGAAATGCTGCCAAAATTATCTAAATGATAATGTGACTTTAAAAGAACTTATTGAGCTACTTAAGGTTTTCTAAATGTTTTAACTAAATGTTTTCAACACTCACTACTTTTAAATGGTTTTAATTTCTGGGTTTGGTTTACTTAGTCGCATTACGCCTGTAGACTTACGTGGTTAGGTGCCGGTAATGAGTCGAAATATTCGGGTCGTGACATATCTAGAGTAGGACATCTACTGTACCTGCTACTTGTATTGAAGAATTGTGACTTAGAGACGAGACAATGAGATTTGGGTATATTTATGTTGTTTTTCTGGGTTGAGCTCACTTGAGTCGACGTGATGCTTACTACTCGTGCCTTTATATGCTTATTTTTGCTCAATAATGATTTTTGTTGCGTGTGATGTTGACACCACTTTTAACGAAGAGCTAGGTCCCGCTTGGGGATGCCTTATTTATGATTATATATATATTCTTATTTTGTACCCTTTTGGGGCCAGTTTTTACAAAGGAAACTCTGCCGAAATTTTCAGGAAATGTGATGTTGCTTTTTAAAGATTTTGATGTGACTTATTGGTTTTCCTATACTCTAATTCTTATTTGGGTTTTGATTTCTAGGCTTTGGCTTACTAAGAATTCGTATGCCTCGAGACGTTTCGTAATTCAAGTGCCAGTCACATTCCATACTTTTTCGGGTCGTGACAAAGTTGGTTTCAAACCGATAGGTTTTACCTTTCTGAGTATAGGATGACCCTTGGTAGATGGTGTAAGTGACTTAAGCAAGGTAATGTAGCGTGTGTATTTCCGCGGCATATTTGCGATACATTACTCCACCTAAGTGACTTTAGGATATTCTGCTCGAAATTCCTTCTTCAATTCCGTGTATCCTATGTTTCTATTGCACTGTTATTATTATCATGTTTAATGTATCAGCCACTATGCCGCCGAAGGATACGAGAGCGTAGAGGCCTGCCGCTAGAGATGAGATTCGAGTGGGCTCGTTTGAGATGAGGACCGATCAGGACGGCATGCCCAGCCCTCATGGACAGATTGATCCGCCTTCCCCACGCCGCATGGATAGGCTAAAGTCAGGAATGCAAAAGCTACGTCAGATGATGGGAGGTATACAAGAGCTACGTCAGATTATGGGATCCATAGTCGAGTCCAGTCGTGCACAGAGATCTGAGGACGTACCTACCCCTGCACAGACCACGATTGTACCTGCTGCCCAAACAGTTGCTTCTACTACAACCGTAGCTATCACTGCAGGATTTCATGAGGCTGAAACCCCAAGTCTTCACCGGCACAGATGCAGTGGATGTTCCGCAGATATTCCTCGACAGATTGGTCAGGATTTTCCATTCGATCAGATGTTCTGACGATAGATGGGTAGAGCTTACGAGTTTCCATCTAGGGCCTTGCTCAGACGTGGTGTGAGTCGGTCGAGAGAGGTCGAGCTGCAGGTCTACCTCTTATGACTTGGGACGAGTTCACAGCAGTATTTATAGCCTGTTTCCTTCCAGAGAGCGATCGTGATCCTCGAGCTCGTAGTTTTGAGGCTTTGCGCAAGACTCCAGGGATGACAGTGTCCGAGTATGATATCCAGTTTACACAGTTGTCCAGATATGCTCCGTACTTGGTTGATACTGAAGAGAAGAGGGTAACGAGGTTTATGCAGGGACTCGACACACAGTTATTCCTTGCCATCGGCGCCCAACACTTCGACACTTATGCAGCTTCTCTGGACACGACCTTATGGTTGGAGGAGCGCATTTCAGGCACTTCGGTCGTTTCTGGGCCGAAGATGATTCGTACCGATACGCCAGCTCCGAGGCATCGGGACATATTCTTTCCGAGAGATGGTGGCGGCATAGGAATCAGACGGGGTCAGCTATTCGGTTCTTATCCGCAGGGCCAGCAGGAGTCGCCAGAATGTTCTCGGTGCGGGATTCTATACCATCGTATCAGAGACTGTATAGTGAGACGAAAGGGAGCGGCGACAGTTCCATACGTTACTTTACCACCTTCACTACCTCCTCAGAGAGCTCTACTTCCTACCCCCGGTGATGCTCCACGCCAGTTAGACGCCCCTAGAGGCCATGGACGCGGTTGTCCTATTCAGAGAGGACGAGGAGGTAGAGACCGAGGCAGAGGATAACCAGCTATTGGTGGGGGACAAGCCCAAGTATTCGCTTCGACTTCGCAGCATGCGCATACATCCAATGCCTTTAGGACAGGTACCTTGCCAGTATATCCTTTCGACGCGCGGGTATTATTTGACCCAGGTTCCACACATTCGTATGTATCTACACACTTTGCACCGATGTTGGGCCATGAGTCATCGTCGTTAGATCAGCCGCTTGTTGTTATTACTCCGGTAGGCGAGTCGTTTGTCGCTCGTTTTGTATTTCGATTGTGCTCCGTTCGTATCGGGAAGAGGGATTCGTCGGTTGATTTGATTCTCCTCGATATGTTGGACTTTGATGTGCTTCTGGGCATGGACTGGCTAGCCACTTGTTATGCATCTGTGGGCTGCCGTGAGAAGGCAGTCAGTTTTAGTTTTTCGGGAGAGCCAGTCCTTATTATTCAGGGAGACCGCATCGTCGCCCTTCCCAGCTTGGTTTCATCTCTTCGCGGCTCTTGCGGAAAGGATGTCATGAATTTTTAGCATATGTTTGTGATACTCGAGTAGTAGAGGTTCCGTTGGACCAGGTCCCAATTGTGTGTGTGTTTCCTGATGACTTCCCTGACTAGCTGCCTGGACTACCGCCTGAGCGCGATGTCGAGTTGTGCATTGATTTGATCCCTGGCACGGGGCCTATTTCCATACCGCTTATTCGGATGGCCCCGGGGAGCTTAGAGAGCTGAAGGATCAGTTGCAGGATTTGTTAGATAAATGGGTTATTCGAACAAGTGTGTCTCCTTGGGCTGCTCCTGTCCTGTCATCAAGAAGAAAGACGGCAGTTTGTGCTTGTGCATTGATTACCACCAGCTGAGCAGGGTTACCGTACAGAACAGATATCCCTTACCATGTATTGGAGATTTGTTTGACCAACTTCAGGGTGCGGGATACTTTTCGAGGATTGACTTGCGATTGGGTTACCATCAGCTGCGGGTGCGGTAGGAGGATGTTCCGTGGATGGCTTTTCGCACACGTTACGAGCACTATAAGTTTTTGGTGATGTCGTTCGGACTCACCAATGCACCAGCCGCGTTTATGGACTTGAAGAACTGCATTTTAAGGCTGTATCTAGAACTGTTCATCATCGTGTTTATTGACGACATTTTGGTGTATTCCCGAAGTCGAGAGGAGCACGACCAGCATTTGAGGATTACTTTGCAGACGTTGAAAGAGCACCAGCTGTTCGTGAAGTTCTCCAAGTGCGCGTTTTGGCTAGATAGCGTTGATTTATTGGGTCACATCGTTACGAGTGATGGTATATGTGTAGACCCGAAGAAGACCGAGGTCGTTCAGCATTGGCCCAGACCAGCATCAGTTACAGAGATCCGCAGCTTCCTAGGCCTGGCCGGCTACTACCGACGATTCATTCAGGACATCTCCTGTATTGCTGTACCGTTGACCGGGTTGAACTGGAAGGGAGTTCCTTTTGATTGGACCGAGGCGTGCGAGCATAGCTTCTAGCAGTTGAACACCCATTTGACTACTGCACCAGTGTTGTCATTGCCTTTGGGATCGGGAAGATTCGTGGTTTATTGCGACACTTATCGAGTGGGACTATGTTGCATGTTGATGTAGCACGACAGGGTTATCGCGTATGCTTCTCGGCAGCTGAAGAGACATGAACAGAACTATCCTACGCACGATTTAGAGATAGCTGCAGTGGTTTTTGTACTCATGATCTAGAGACATTACCAATATGGCGAGTCGTGCCAGATATTTACAGACCACAAGAACTTGAAGTACATATTTCAACAGCGAGACATGAATCTGAGACAGCGTCGTTTGATGGAGCAAGTGAAGGACTACGATTGCGAGATCCTTTATCATCCGGGCAAGGCGAACGTGGTGGCAGTTGCTTTGAGTAAGAGGCCCGGAAGTAGTCTATCTTATTTGAGTGCAGGGCAGAGGCAGTCGTTGGCAGATTTTATGCGACAGCCAAGTGGAGTTCGAGTTCACTCCGACCGGGGGACAGCTTGCGCATATTCATGCACGTCCGCAGTTGCTTAACCGTATTCGAGAGGCGCAGCCCAGTGAGGACCAACTTTCAGAGATTATGGAGCAGATTAGGCAGGGCAGAGATTCCGAGTTCATGATCGATGATCATGGACTACTGCACTTTGGGACTCAATTTTGCGTACCGGATTCTGAGGGACTGAGGCATGGGATTCTTGAGGAGGCGCATAAATCGATATATAGCATTCATCCAGGTTCCACTAAGATGTACCACGATCTGAGAGTTGTTTACTGGTAGGACAGAATGAAGAGGGACGTCACAGACATCGAATCGAGATGCTTGACTTGTGAGCAAGTCAAGGCCGAGCACCAGAGGCCCGTAGGAGAGTTGCAGCCTTTGCCCATTCCGGAGTGGAAATGGGATCAGATTTCTATTGACTTCATCGTGGGTTTACCCAGGACCAGTCGAGGGTATGACTCCATCTGGGTGACCGTAGATCGACTGACGAAAGCGGTTCACTTCCTGTAAGTGAAGACCACTTTCGGATTTGCTCAGAATGCCCAGATTTATTTCGAAGAGATCGTATGGTTGCATGGCTTCCCGACATTTATCGTGTCAGACCGAGGCACCCAGTTTACCAGCCGACTATGGCAAAGACTACAGGAGGCTTTGGGCACCCATTTGTATTTCAGCACAGCATTTCATCGGCAGACCGATGGCCAGTCAGAGTGAACCATTCAGAGTCTCGAGGAAATGCTCCGAGCATGCGTTTTAGATTTTGGAGGTATCTGGGATCATCATTTACCCTTAGTAGAGTTCTCCAACGATAACAGCTTCTAGGAGACTATTCAGATAGCACCATTCATGGCTCTATATGGAAGGATATGCAGATCGCCCATATGTTGGACAGAGCTCAGTGAGAGCAGTATTTTGGGGCAGCAGATCATGCAGGAGACGACCGAGAAAGTGCAGTTCATTCGTGATCGGATGAGTGCGGCTCAGAGCTGGTAGAAATCGTATGCGGACAGACGCCGTCACAGACTAGAGTTCGCAGTTGGCGATCATGTTTTTCCAAGGGTCTCTCCGATGAAGGGTGTGATGAGATTTGGGCGAAAAGGGAAGCTTAGTCCCAGATTTGTGGGTCCCTTCGAGATCCTCGAGCTTGTCGGCGCAGTTGCATATCGTTTGGCTCTTCCACCCAGCTTTCCAGATGTTCACCCCGTATTCCACGTGTCGATGCTTCGCAGATATCTTCATGAACCTTCTCACATGATCCAGCATCAGACCGTTCAGCTTGAACGCGATCTTTCATTCACCGAGCAGCCAGTAGTGATATTGGATCGGCAGGTGAAGAAACTTCAATCAATGGTCTTTCTATTTATGAAGGTTCTTTGGCACAACCCAAATGGTCAAGAGATCACTTGGGAGGCCGAGGGCGAGATGTGGAAGAAATTCCCTCATCTCTTTGAAGGTACGCGTAGCTATATTTTAAATTCGGGGCCGAATTTCCTTAATGGTGGAAGATTGTAACAATTTAGAATTTCGATTAGTGGGCAGTTATGCTTTAATGTGGGGTTTTTAGTAAAATGTTTACTAAATCGGTTTTCAATTTTTTTTTAAAGATTTAATGAATATTTTATCAGAATTTAATTGGGCTTGCACACACATGTGCATGTTAACAAGGGCTAAGTTTGGGGTTAAGCCATGCTTAGGTAGCCATGGTGAAATAACCTATTTTATTAGGGTTATGAAGTTATGTAAGGGTATTAGTTTTCATAATTAAATTAACTTTTGTTTGTTTTAGGAGTTGACTTGAGATTGTGGAGAGAGGGGGAATGATGGAATGAGGTATGGCTCCACTAACCCCACTCTCATTTCCTAACCCTCACTCACTAACACCCTAACACTCACACTCATTCCCTTACTCTCATTTCTCTTCACTCATAATTCTTACTCCCTCTCAGTTCTTTTCCCTACATCATCATAGCAGCAGGAGCAGCAAGTAGCAGCAGCAGCATGTTGGATATAGTGCCCTCAGAGTCAATTATTGGATCACAGGTACGTGATTGCAATGATTGCGGAGGACCTATACCGCTAGGACAGTCTTACTCGAGAGGATAGTATGCTATCTGGTTTGCCTCAATTAGTCGTGTACAGGTTCAGGTGACTGATCACTGCTACATTTTGATAGAGCGCTTAGGATCTTGCTTTACCACCAACAGTATGATGGCGATCATATACATGAGAGTTGGGTGGTTTATATGCATATCCTTGATTTTGGTCCCTAGTCGTGAGAGTTTCGAGACAGGGCATCAATACTCCGGAGTAGACTAGTGTATACAGTCAAGACCCCGACGAGGGGCGGTGGCCGGTCTCACAAGCTACTAGTATCAGTTGGATCACCTAAGATGTATACAGGTGCTCATTGGGATATGAGTACACCGGACAGGACTCGCCGGGAATCTGCAAGTTGGTACTATACCTATCGTCAGATAGCAGTTCCCTGGTGACATGTGTACAGGTTAGTTCATCGACCTGAGGTCGTCATTTGTCTCGTGTGAGTTCCCACTGTGCTTTGATTTCTACCCTACCACGGCTCAAAGGAGTCGTGCAAACAGGTAGCTTTTGGGTACAGTCCCGAGCCACATGGAGGCACGTGAGCGGATCGGCAGGGGATTCGTCTCTCCCGGTATTCGGGGCGAGACCGCGCTGTGTCTAGGAGAGCCATTACACAAAGCCCATGGCCATGGCAGGAGATTTACTGGTAGGTACTCCAGTAGTATCTCAGGGTGTATTGAGGCTATACCCCGACATGACTTATACTGCTATTGGAGGTCTGACGTTACTAACCCCCTAGGAAGATATGCGATACTCATAGACGAACGGACCGGACTGTTTATACATTATCACTGTTAGGCGCAGTAGGGTTTTCCGGATGAGTTCGCTCATCGGCAACCCTTGAGGTCAGTCTTTGGGCAGCTGTTACGCACAGTTGGTGTCGCTGACGGTTTGTGGTTAAACACACTGCCAGGGTACCGACGAGTCATTAGAGTCCCCCACAGATACTTTCCCAAGTTCGGGCGAAACGTTGTAGAAGCCGTATGGTTTTATGGCAGGGTTCGGAAAATGCACGTGCGTTTACGCACGTGTCGGTTTTCGGACAGATGATACTGGTCGGCTTTGGTTTAAGCCGGATCCGAGTATTGTATTGAGTAATTATAATATCTTTGTCTCAGTTGCATTTTTATTCGGTCGTAATACAAATGCTGGTATATTTATACAGTAACGGGGTTGTCCTGAAATTCGTTTCAGGATCAATTTTAGAAGTTGCCAGTTTCCAGTTTTCTATCAGCCGTCTTTTAACATTCGGTTAAAGACGGATTTGTCTTTTCTTGGATAAGGGTGAGTCATTCTTCTAGAAATTTCTAGAAGAGATGACAAGGATGGTGACTAGGTTGATGAACCTTAAGTTTGCATTAATGAATGGATGACTAGGTTTAGTGAGTCATTCATTTCATTAATGTGTTTTGTTTTTGCCATAGATTTTTTTCTCTTGATCTTTTCTTCTTGTTGTCACCTCCTCCCTCCTACACTCACCTCCCTCTTGGTTAAATAGTGGCCGGCCATCCTTTGAGAGAGAGAGAGAGATTGATTTTATTTTTGATATAAGACTAAAGTTTTGGGTGCATGGAAATTTCATTGCCTCTTTCATTCCATCGCCCGATAAAAATGGCAACTTCTTTTACCGATCGTCCACAGTTTTGGACGAAGTGAGACAAAGTAATCTATTCATTCTCTACATCATTCTTGGTCGTCTCTTTTAGCAAAGTTGACGACCGAGTTGCCTCGAGTCAGAGGCAGGAGCCCGTTTAAAGAATCGTTGACGTGGTGCCACCTGGACGAGCAGATCGGAGATCGACGAGATCGAAGCATCCGCAACGGAGCGTGGGATGATGGTTAAAGAATGAAGGACTCGGATCGTTCGGTATTACCTTTCTACACTCTTTACAGTTTGTTAGTTTAGCAATAATGGCAGATCCGGGCTATAGTATACGATAGCGCCAGTTAAAAAGTTTTTGTTCCGCATTTGGCGTCTGTAGACGGCCGGGGTGCAACCGTAGACTTACAGTGGTATCAGAGCCTCACCATTATGCTATACTAACTTGTGCTAACGTGTTTATAATATCGATCGAACCGGAAATCAAAAACTGCAATTTTCAAGCTTCACTGTTTCTGTCGATTTTAAATGATGTCCTAAAATTATTCTACATATCTCAGAAATCTATGCAGGGTTTTATAAGAACACCGACCAAATTTGGGCACATGATTCCACCAAGCCGCCGCGGAAACACGGCCAAACCCATGGTTTGGCCCCGCATCCGCGGCCATTTGGTAAGATCATGCTTCCAAATTTGTACAGTGTGTTCTCCTCTGGAAATTGCGGTTTGTGGTATATGTCTTTTGGGCCCAGGTTTTGTTACTGTTCACCAGTTGTTAGTGGGGCCCACTTCGTGATATTTAGTCGATCGAAATTTAAACATGTTAGTTTTCAGTACTTACATTATATCTCCGACCGGGAATGTCATTTGATCGGTAAACCGCGTCTGATTGCTATAGTTCTTTTAGACGGGTTTGCGAACGTGACATTCGCGTTGATGTTCTGTGTTGCGCTGTGATGTTGCGGATTTGTCGTGGTGGATAGCAGTGTGCAATGATAGTACAGTTTGGTTTTATTTGTACATTTGATATTGCGGGGCGAGAGTCCAACATGTGGACTGCGGTCACTGCCTGTTGTATAATATTCTTTTGGGGCACGACCAGGTTGCGGTCGATGTACCTGTTGTACTAATATTTATTTCTGTACTAGGTTTACCCCGCGATGGAGTGCACGGATAGCCGGGTTCTGGAGGGCAACGGGTCCGCATCTCATGACTTTGAGAGGTCGAGGGGCCTCACTCTAGAATTGGCAGACTATTCGCCGCACTTATAGGGGGTACAGGTTGACCCAAGGAGGGGTGCATAAGCTACCGGATTCCGTGAAGTGCTGGGTGGTCCATTCACTATGCTGTACGGGGCTGCCTCTCTTCAGGTTTTGGCGGGTAACTTGCCACACCCGTAGGGGTCTAGGTTTTCATTGCACAGGCTATCCACACGACTAGGGGAACGTCAGGTTTCAGCAGCGGCTCTGTGAAACGCGGGAATCCCAGATTATCTGTATTGTTCTGTGATGCTTATTACTTTTCTGTAATGTTGCATATTATCACGCCTGGAGCGATTATTGTATATTGGTATATATATTATTAGATGTTGTATATGTTTTGCACCCACGCTAGTCCAGTCCCCGCTCTGTCGTTAGTTAAGTAACCTAACGGGTGATGACGGGACCCTGTGACGAATGCGGATGGCATATACGTACATTTTATTTTCGTTCTTTTCTGGTGTGATTGATGATGGGACTGCATTGATTCTTATCAATGCAAAGGAATACAAACCTGTTGGAGTTGTTGGAACAATTTTAAAAAGTGTTATTACAAAGGCGTTTCCTTTTGTTATGCATAGCGGTATTCGGTGTGAATATCCAGCACCACATTCGACGAGGCAACGGTGTTCAGACCATAATATTGCATTTATCATTCCCCTATTCTTATCATTTTTATAAATAAACAGGTACTCTTGACGCACGTTTGTTGCATATTACAGGATACAGGTTTCTGGAGCAAATACAGTGAAAAAGACACAAAACAACAGAAAAGAGACTTTTGACCAACAATTAGACAGATCTCAGTCAAGCCCAGTTCATATAGGTGCAAGACAACGCAAGTCAAGGTGAAACGGTTAAAAAGCCCAATACAAGTCTTCACTGAAAATCTGGAGAAGACTCAGAAGTCCAACAGAAGAAAGAAATATAAAAAGACAAACCCCAAGAAGCCAAGAACATAACCCCAAAGTTTGACAACCCAACACCTCAGTTTGGCCGCGGAACCGCGGCCAAACCCATGCTGGCGCCGCGGTTCCGCGGCCGTTAGGAGCCCGTGTCGGTGCATTTTTCTTCTGCTGGTGCGTTGTTGTGGGTGTTGTGATTTTAAGTGGGCAAATCAGTAATTGCGCATGTGCGAGAGTCTGTAACCCTAGGTTTCCTATTTTCCTATAAATTGTAATCTTAGATCTGAAAAATGTATGCCACTTTTCAATAAATAAATTCATAATTTCTGGGAGTGACATTCAGATCAATTCTGTCTTTTACTTGGAGGGAGCCATCAAATCTGTAGGTAATTTATTTCCTTTCTTTTATTTTCTAGTATAATTTATCATCCCCTAATGAGCGAGTAGTCTCCTCGCTTGTTAGGGTTAGCCTTAGCGAAAGGGTTGAGAGATGAGATCTCTCACCCCTTTCAATGTCATCTTCACTTTAGAGTTAGAACTCCATGCATACGCACACATCCGCTCCCTACGGCACCCTACCCCTCGAGGTAACGGTGAACCGTAGTATAAAGGGCCGGTTGCGCGCGTTTTCTATGGGGGTTAGGAAAATTATCAACAAAGGAAGGATACGAATCTAGAGGAAGAAACATCTTCCCAAAAGATTCGTATCCACTTTATTGTTAATTAACTTAACACCTAATAGATCTAAAAAAAGAAGGCATTGAAAGCGGTGAAGGAAACATTAATCTCCAAAACTTCCCCTAAGCCTAACCCTAGCAAGACTTTTAATTAGATTAATTAGATCTAGTTTTTATAGATTTTTATAAACCAATCAAAACAATAAATAGAATCAACTCGTTATAACACATAAATAGAAATTACCCGTCTCTGTGGATCGACCCGTACTCACCGGCTAGCTGCGAAGCGACGCCGTTCTTGATTGCGGTAAATACAAATTTTTGACACTAATCAAATGGCGCCGTTGCCGGGGACGGCGTAATCTTTCTTTTTGTGAATTTTCGGGTTGATATAAATTTTAAAAATAATAAAAATCTGAAAATATAAAAAAATAAAAAAAATATCAAATTTGATCTGTTTGAAGGGTGTATATTTTTGAATCTTGCAGGAACAGCTTCGAATCGCAGATCTGAAATTTTACTGAGCGCAAATCAGAAAGTTACATGTAAGAACAGAGAGGAACTATGAGTACAGAGCAACACAATTTTTTCCAGTGGCTGAACCCACGCACTGACCGCGCATCCGCCGCAAAAGATGCCCCCTGCCGCGGATCCGCGCTCCTCTAGCCACGTCAGCACCTGAAAATTTGCTGGTTTGCTTTCTTATCTTCCCCTCTGCAACCTACAATATATCTCTCTGTAAAAAGTTCCTGCAGGATTTCTTTGCGTAAAGAGTCTTTCTCCCCTTTCTCGATAACAGATTTTCTGCAGGTTTCTTTGCGCCGCGCTAAAAAAATTCTGATTGCAAGTGAAATTTTATTTGTTTTGCATAATTTAACCGGACTCTAAGGGGCTAATTGACCAAACTCAGATTGGGTGGGGATTTCATCACCCTTCCCAGGACCCCAGAAAACACCGAAGCATTTTGCATCGACCACAATTAATTAAAAAAAAAGATTAGACTCAGACCTAAGGACACGCTGGCTCAATAGGAAAAGGACTAATATAGGCATCGGCCGTTTATCCTAACCGATTTTGCGGTGTCTAGGCTAGTGGTTTTTAATTAGGCCCACTGTAGTGGTGGTTCCTTCCCACTTACCTGGCCGTATTTGTCCGTGAAGAGGCGGTTTTGAGGTCCTATTTCTAGCCCTAGTTGGGAGCTGTATAGCAGACCTAGGCAACCCTAGATTTAGGCCTGATTGTGCATGTGTGGTTGATACATTTGTGTCACGAGTCCCATTTTCTAAAACCGTCTTGCAAAACTCTTCAATAAAAAATTAAAGAAAAATCTTTTAAAAAAACTTGCAAAAATTTTGTCGCTAAGAAATCCTTGCATTCTTCTATCATGGGTACCCCACATCATAAATCTCTTGCCGAATCTTGGTATCCCGAACCTAACTTTGCGTCGTTCGTCAATGTGTTCGGTCAATTTAAAAACGATCCCTCCTTGCCAAAGATTTCGTTGAAAGATCAAATAGAGACGTCTAGGAGAAATAGTTTGACTTTTCAACCCACTTTGTGTCAACCGAGTCAACCTTTACAAGCTACATATGTTGATACCACTTCTTCAAGTCCTTCTGTCACTCCTAGACCGATGTCCATTGCTGAGCATATTGCTCAATCTCGCAGTCGATCTTTCACCCCTCTCCACTCGTCTAGTTTTAGGGATCCGCATGATTATTCACCTTCTTATCCATATGTTGACCCTACTCCTGTCTTACCACCCACTTCCTACCAGTCATACCCGACCTTCCCACCTTCACTAGACGCTGTTTCGACACAGCGATTAGGGAGTTTCACATACCCAACCAATTTTGAATCTTTTACTAAAACCCCCTCACCACCTAAGTCTAGTTTGGAAGAGTCATTGGAAGCATATATTGCTCCAACAAATAAAATGATGAGGAATGTGGTAGCATCCATGGCCGCCCTTATGCAACCTAGTGAACCGGTAGCTAGTGTCCCGCTAGCTCCGAATTTTTCAATGTATAAGGCGACAGTGGGACAGAGTAAGAATGAGAGAGGATTTTCAAATCAAACCTACGCTTACCCAATTGAAACCCACAACTCCGGTTTTCTATCGATTGTTCCAAATGATTCACCAGTTAAAAATAAAAATGAGTTGTGCGATTTTGTAGTGTTTGATTTGCCAAATTGTGAGGAACCCCTTTCGAGTGAAACCGCACCTAATCCTTTCGATCTTTACACCTCCACTCTAGAACCTAAATCTATAGATATCCATGCTTTTGATGAGGTGTTTAAAGAAATTGATTTTCACTTGATTGAGGATATAGACGCCGGGAATATTTCGGATGATGAACCTGTCGATTTAATAAGAATTTTATGTTCAAATCATCATCCTGAATTATCAAATGTTTCCCCCGAATCTCATATGCGTCTAGATTTTGATGATAATGGCATAGATGAATTACATATTGAGGATAATACTGAGGAGAGTCTTGAGGATAATATCGAGGTTGAACCATTTTTATTTGATGTGTCGGATTTTCCAATTCAGCCTCCTGAACCTTCGACTGTTATATCACCCTCCCTATTTCCTATTGTTCCGACCGAACAAATGACCGTTACGCTTTCATCTCCTATACCAAGTTCGGCGTACCCATGTTTTCTTGCGAATCTTGAGGGATTTGACCCCATTGCACGACGAGTTTGTAGGTTAGCGCAATCGCTTTTAACACATCGGTCACACAAATTGCGCTAATTTATTCACTCAATTTACACCCTCAAGATCGCACTCCACTTCTTTCTTCTTTCCGTCTTTCTCCCCCACCGAGACCATATTCTACCATTCTTCTTTCCACATGATCTCGCGTGTTTTTCATCTCTTTTCTTTCCATCCCATTTTTGCACCAACTCTACCATTACCATGATAAGATTTTTGAATGGTTGGTGCTAACATTTGGCCTGTATAAGGCCAAGCTTAAGTTTGGGGGGGACCTTTGTATATATGTATATATCCTTTTGTTTTCTTTTTTTATAAAAAATAAAAAAAAAATTCAAAACATTAAAAAAAAAACTATAAATAAATTAACAGGGGAGTATCGGTATTTTGACCCTCTTGGTTTAGCATGACAGTGAGGACACTGTCAAGTTCAAGTTTGGGGGTATGCTCGGTACGTCTTCTTCCTTCGCATTCATTTGTATATATTTTTGCATTTGCATACTTATTTGAAAACCCATAAAAATTTGAAAAATTTCAAAAATTATAAAAATTAATGTATTCAATTTTGGCTTATTTGACGTGAGTTTGACAAATAGGTTAACTGGTTAGGAACAACTAGATCTTAGACTTAGTAAATTAAAAACCCTAAAAATAACCTTCCTTAAAGTTTAACAGTAGAAAGTATATGCCTTGTAGTTTATTTAGAAATAGGCAAATTTTGGGTTCACTTCTTGGGCTAAGTCAAAATGAGGGAAGAGTATTGATGTTCTTATCAGAGTATAAGTTTGAAAAATAGTTCCTAGCTTAAATCTAAATTCTGAAAATGTATCCCTACAAATTGCACATTCACGCACCTTGAAACTTGGAATAGTAGAAGAGACCTTGAAATGCTCTTGTCTTAAGTCCTTAGTACGATGAAAATAAAAGAAAAAGATATGAAAAAAAAATGGACACTGGTTTTTGTGATTACTTAAGGCTGCAAAAATAGAAAAAATATTTAGCGAGGGTGCTTCATCACCTAGTGCCTTAGACCAACTGGTTTGGGAGTCACTGCTAAAGCCTTGGGTGTTGCAAAAATTAGGAAGTACGCTTTAAAGTGCAAACGCATTTTGTAATCGGTCGTTGGTACCTCAAGAAGTATTAACGGTCGCATGAAGGATGTGTAAGCAAATTTCATTTTAATAAGTGCTTTGGACGAGAGTATGATTGCTTGATTTGAATTTCCAAGTGTAGGGGTGATATATACACACACGTAGGGATATGTGATTGGAATTTAGATGAGAAAAAGGAATGAAGAATAGAACTTGTATCTTTAGTAGAGTTCATAAAAATTCCTAAGTGGAGATGGAACCCTAGAAGGAAGACTTAAGAGATGCTGAAAGCTAAGTAGGTCTACATAACATATATAATCTTAAGTTAAATAATGAGGAAGCGTGAAGAATGTGGGTGGATAATTTACAAGTAGAAGATAATAGAATTCCTTGTTAGAAGACCTAATTGGAGAACAAAAGTCAATGGGCCGAGTTGATAGGATTTTGTGGGTGTAATCCGCTGAAAACCCTCAGGAGACAACACTCCTCCTACTAGGGACACCTAGAGGTTTAACGGCTTGTTGCACGAGCTCAGTGCAATCGCGTTCCCCTGCGAAAGTGCGGTTAGGTTTTTTGTAGTGAATAAAAAAATAAGTTTGCTCGAGGACGAGCAAAAGGTAAGTTTGGGGGTATTTGTTCAGACCATAAAATTGCATTTATCATTCCCCTATTCTTATCCTTTTTATAAATAAACAGGTACTCTTGACGCACGTTTGTTGCATATTACAGGATACAGGTTTCTGGAGCAAATACAGTGAAAAAGACACAAAACAACAGAAAAGGGACTTTTGACCAACAATTAGACAGATCTCAGTCAAGCCCAGTTCATATAGGTGCAAGACAACGCAAGTCAAGGTGAAACGGTTAAAAAGCCCAATACAAGTCTTCACTGAAAATCTGGAGAAGACTCAGAAGTCCAACAGAAGAAAGAAATATAAAAAGACAAACCCCAAGAAGCCAAGAACATAACCCCAAAGTTTGACAACCCAACACCTCAGTTTGGCCGCGGAACCGCGGCCAAACCCATGCTGGCGCCGCGGTTCCGCGGCCGTTAGGAGCCCGTGTCGGTGCATTTTTCTTCTGCTGGTGCGCTGTTGTGGGTGTTGTGATTTTAAGTGGGCAAATCAGAAATTGCGCATGTGCGAGAGTCTGTAACCCTAGGTTTCCTATTTTCCTATAAATTGTAATCTTAGATCTGAAAAATGTATGCCTCTTTTCAATAAATAAATTCAGAATTTCTGGGAGTGACATTCAGATCTATTCTGTCTTTTACTTGGAGGGAGCCATCAAATCTGTAGGTAATTTATTTCCTTGCTTTTATTTTCTAGTATAATTTATCATCCCCTAATGAGCGAGTAGTCTCCTCGCTTGTTAGAGTTAGCCTTAGCGAAAGGGTTGAGAGATGAGATCTCTCACCCCTTTCAATGTCATCTTCACTTTAGATTTAGAACTCCATGCATACGCACACATCCGCTCCCTACGGCACCCAACCCCTCGAGGTAACGGTGAACCGTAGTATAAAGGGCCGGTTGCGCGCGTTTTCCATGGGGGTTAGGAAAATTATCAACAAAGGAAGGATACGAATCTAGAGGAAGAAACATCTTCCCAAAAGATTCGTACCCACTTTATTGTTAATTAACTTAACACCTAATAGATCTAAAAAAAGAAGGCATTGAAAGCGGTGAAGGAAACATTAATCTCCAAAACTTTTCCTAAGCCTAACCCTAGCAAGACTTTTAATTAGATTAATTAGATATTGTTTTTATAGATTTTTATAAACCAATCAAAACTACAAATAGAATCAACTCGTTAAAACACATAAAAGGAAATTACCCGTCTCTGTGGATCGACCCGTACTCACCGGCTAGCTGCGAAGCGACGCCGTTCTTGATTGCGGTAAATACAAATTTTTGACACTAATTAAACGGCTGATATCCCTTCACCGGGAAAGACCCTTTGGGCAGAAGTTTGCGTCAGGGTAATAACTTCACTATAGTCGATTATAAGTTGCTTTGCATCGCGATATTCAGTGGAATATCCTGCACCTCAGTCCACGAGGAAAGTGCCGAGATCCCTTCACAGGGAATGACCTCTTTAGCAAAAGGTTTTCGCCACTATATTTTTATAAAAAGCTATCAGGTTCCTTCAGCGATATCAAGTTCACTACATTAAAGGTTTTTCGCCAAAAACCAGTCGTAGCCCTCCGTCATTTCTTTTGGGTATTTAGTAGTATTCAAGCTATGCATTTTAGCCAAAGCTAAGGCATAGTGTTTGGTAGCTGCTGGGTATTCATTTGTTGCATAGATAGATGAGTTGGTTTGGAACAGTCGTTCTGCCGATTGGCCAACGTCAGGGGCATGTGCGGGTGGGTTCAAATTGACAAGATAGTGACGGGTAGAACTTGGCATGTGACTTATGACATTTTGACCAACGCCAAGGTCATAAGAGCATGGGGCAAAAATGATATCGGGAGTTTCTAAAGAAACTGAAACTTGCCAAGTATGCGCATACCTTCTGGAGTATGAGTAACGTGGATGCATTCCATCATGTTATCATGCGATGAGAGTTGGATCCCGATTCCCACTGATGAGTTGGTTTACTCTTCGGATGATCCCGATTGATTCTTCTTTAAGTTTGGAGGAGAATTTGACAGGACAGTGGGAGGTTTCCGGATTAGATAAAGTGATAACCATTCTGATCTAGGTTAGAGTGCACGCAGAGTGTTTCTTTTCTCTCTCTCTTTGGCAGCGACCTTTGACCGACCCTAGACTATGACTCAGTGATCATGTTGACCGAACCTTCTTAAAATACTGGATTTTGGATCGTCTGAGTTGCATAAGTCATTGCCACTCCTTCTTTTACTGTTTGAATTTCTCAGAACACACCGTATTGCTACGGACATCCACTTCCATTGGATAGATCCATCGTATGGTTATATACGAACTTGAAGGCATTTCTTCGAGAATGGATCAAGGTTGAGGAGAAATAGAATTGGTTTATTCGGTTGTCTTTCATTATCACCTTCTCCCAGGTTGCGAGGGCTCCTTAGTTTAGGAGAGTACACCTATTACGCTTATTGGATAGTCTTATTCCAAGCCATAGGCATGTGTCGAAAGGTAGGGAATGAAGAAAACCAATTAGCCTAAGTAGGGTGTGCAGAAGGTAATATGTAAAGACAGAATAAAGGGATTAGAAAGAGGGCAAAGTAAATTGCGACTGTTATCATTCACGACCAAACCGCGTACTTCATCGCCACTCCTGTTTCACCTTTGCGAGAATAAGGTATTATTCAGTTGTCTTTTATCATCACCTTCTATCAAGTTACGAGTACTCCTTGGTTTAGGAGGGTACACCTATTACGCTTACTGGATAGTGTTCTTCCAAACCATAGGCTGGTGCCGAACGGTAGGGAAGGAAGAAAACCATTTAGCCTAACGAAGGTGGACAGAAGGTAATGACTAAAGACAAATAAAGAGATTTGGAGAGATGGCAAAAAAATATATGGTTAAAGTCATGAATTGGATTATGGAAGAGGCATTACTATGAATACCAGGATACCCCTACGAAACATTTTTATGTTTCAGTGCATTGTTAAAGGAAATCTGTTTTCCCGATTAGATACTTACTCCAAGGGTATGTATTTACCAGGTTTCATTCTCATATCTGTATGGTTTTATAGATGATGAGTGGGAGTAAGTTATTGGGAATAAGATGATCATCCTCATTATATCGGAATTCGTTGTAATTGGTGATATTTGAGGAAATCGCCAGGATACAGTTTTCAACCTACGACGCACAGATTTTTAGTTAATGAACTCAGCGGACTTATACAGAGTATTGTATGTTGTCCAGTGTCCATTAGGACAAAGGGGTTGGTCCTCGTACTATGTTCTGCTTACTTATAACTTCTCTAGTTTTTAGACAAATGTTTCGTAGAAATACAATGTCTAAGTTTTGAGAAGTTGTGGGTATAAGAATGAAGTAGAGAACCAGATGTCACAAGTATCGGGATTCTTTAAAGAGATCGAAGATGTAGATTCTTGTGATTGGTATTCAGATAATAGTAATGGGTTTTGAGAAACTTGTTTCTCTATCAGGATACTCATAATTGGATGGATTCCTAAGTTGTATAATGCTGATTAGCCTCTTTCCATTAAGTTTATATGCACTGGAGACAGATGCATGATTGAATATAGTTCCAATTAAATAAGTGCCAAAGTTTCTATATTGGATATAGAATGGTTCATATCTTAACGATGTTAAGGTATAGGGAGTTGTCCAGCTTATGCTTAAAACCAGACACTGGATAACTCAGGACACGTTTCTGTAATGGCTGTTTGTGGGTTGGCCCAGGCTATGACGTGGGTTCACTTTCTACCATCTGGAAGATCAATAGTGATATTGTTTTTGACTCGCCACCGTTTTATTAAAATGGATTTTTTCAGAAAGCAGTAGTGGGAGTATGGTAGAACTGAAAGTGATTCCAGAACCGCAAACGATTACGAAAAATTTAATAGGACCTAAAGATTCAATCAGGTTTGAAATTCCATTAGCCACTCCGCAGGTTTGGTAGGTAACCTCAGACACCCGAGGGGTACTCTGGTAGCCTCAAGGACGGTGACAGGGAGGTTCTTATCTACCCAGACTTGACACTACTGTTGTTCCAGGCTATGAGACCCGGTGGGAGGGTTGTCATAGTCAGTGGGAGCAGCGGAAGCTTAGTGGGCAAGTAGCTTATGTCTATTTATAGACTTGAGCAGTTATAGCAGAGATAGATCATCTAGTTTTGATGTGATAGTCATAGGTTTGACTTTATCAGAACTGGGGATGGATCTGTTAAGAAGGTAGTAGGGTGTGATGTCATGGTATCTAGATGACATACACAGAGTAGGAAGTAAAATTCCTATACTACGATCGGTTGTACTCCGATCGTCACAGAGTTGTTTCTCCAGATAGGATGTGGATATAATATTTGACATTCTGGTTTCTGGATCTAAGGTTTTAGATCTAGATTTGGGTAGTTTCCCAATGTAGGTACTTTGACAGTCTTCTGATGGTTTTTAGAATAGATGACTCCTGGCATGGTGGTGTACCTGCAGGTGATGGAGTCACCCTCTCTAAATGTGTCGTATAGACTAAAGGGGAGAGGGATGTGCATGATTGGCAGATCACTTGCTTAGGCAATTGAGTCAATCGTGAGATGTCAAGTACCACACCAGATATTGTTTTTGCACTAGATGCAATAAGTTTGTATTAATCAAATCCTGGAGAAACATAAGGAAGCAGTTTTAGAACATAAGTACATGTTCTATAGATTTGATGACGGCAGCCTCTTTCGGGAGACGGTTATCATTCCAGGATTCAAAGGTGACAAGGCTGACAGAGTGATTGTCAGAGTTATAGTTTTCCTTCTGATGAGGGACAGTATTATGGACAGGTGGTCCAAGTGGATACTGTAGGGTTCCTAGGCACTCTTGTGAAGGTTCATAAGGCATCAAACATGCCCGGATTAAATTTTAGACGTGCCGAACAACCCAAAGCCGGGATCTTTGCTAGATTATTAGGGTTTAATATGCAAGAAGATAACTTTTATCTAAGTGTGAGGGATTACAACCTTTGAAGTCCGCTCCTTCACTTCACAACCTCCGAGTAGAAGTCCCTTTGCCGCGATCCACGATCTCCCGGACTCATGAGAGGCTCCACGACTCGAACGATCCATTATAGCTTGTCGTATTCAAAATCTCCGATGATCTACGTCGAGGTTTCAAAGAACTCAAGCTATCTCACTCTTAAAGAAGTGAACACACTAATCCCATGGGCTAGATGAGATGAGGATGAGAGAGTAGTATTTATGCTTTCTTTTTATATCATTTTCTCAATTTTATTCATCACTTCAAGATTTTCTAGCAAGCTTTTCAAGAGAGAAGAAGAAGCTAATGGAAAATCAATAATGAGATTAAAAACCTTTTGTGATGAATAGAAAGAATATATGATTGAATTGTAAACCATGGTCAAGGATGAGTGGATGAGAATGAGTAGAGAAACAACTAGGGTTAGGGTTTGGTTTGGTTTAGAATGTGTCATCACAAAAGATCTTTGTAATGACAAAAGAAAAAATGCTTCTAGAAGGAACTTGAAGCATCTAACCCTAATCAAACCCTAACCTCAATTAATCATCCTTAAACACGTTTAACAATTAATCATATCATGTCACAATAATATATATCACATATATATTATATATTTGCAACAAAAGAAAATAATACAATTAACATATATCGCATATATATCAATGTATCATCCCGCGAGAAAATGAAATAATAAAGTAAGCCAATATTAGTTAATATAATAATACATCATATATATTATTATATATTAAATCATCGAATCAACACTTGATTCGACGATCCGGCTATATCGAATATTACCGACTAATATATCATCTACCGATTCATCGAATCAACACTTGATCCGATGACCCGGTTCATATCCATATATTACGAGAATATAATAAGGTATCCCATATCGCATTATTCTCGCTCCAGCGCATATCACATATGTGCCACTACTCCGTTTCGCCTGAGCCAAGAAACCGCTGTGTAGGACTCTAAAGAATCGTCAATACGCCGGTAGCAGGTGATGATCATATCAAACACCCACAAGCTGCAAGCGGTCAGCTAAACGTAACAGCCACCCAGGTATTGAGCGATCAGAAGATCAACAAGCTAGCCTGTGCGTTCTCCTGTGAATCCGATCAGTAACACTCCCGTACAGTCCGGTCTGTTCGTCTGATATGTCGCATATCAAGTCTAGGGGTGGTATACGTCAGACCCCAGTAACCGATAAGTCGTGTCGATGTGTGGCTCATAACGGGTCGAGAAACTACTAGTAACACTTACCAGTAAATCTCTATATCAGCCCTGGCCAGGGACTTCCAGTTATAGCCAATCGAACACAGCACAACATCAACTCCCTATACCGGGAGAGACGAATCCCCTCCTATCGCTCATTGCTTCCATGTGATTCGGGACTGTACCCAAAAGCCACCGTTTTGCACGCCCTCTTGGACGTGGTAAGGTGGAAATCAAAGCACAGTGGGAATCACACAAGACTCTATGACGATCTCGGGTCTACAGACTACCCTGTACCAGTGTCACCGGAGAACTGCCATCTGACGTGTGGTATATTACCATCTGGGAGTTCTCGGCGAGTCCGTCCAGTGTACCCAGTCTCCACTGAGCACCCGTACACCATCTCTGATGTCTAACACCGATGGATATGGGATCATCCATCGCCCATCATATGGGTCAAGATGCGTATACGCTAGTCTACTCTGGTGTATCGAAGCCCTGTCTCGATATACCCTCGACTAGGAACAGTTATAGGATGTACTCATCGACTACCGCGGCCCCACTAGTATGATCTCATCATAGTCCCAGTAGTCGAGTACAAATCCTAAGGGCTTTATCAACATGTGAGAGTAAAACAGTAAACCAATACAAGTCAACATGTTAAGATAAAGTGAAACCAAATAGCATACTATCATGACGAGCAAGAAAGTCATCTCTATATATAACCAAGCATCCATTATAATATACATCATATGTACAACAATGGCCTCTAGGGCATATACATAACTAACAATATCCCACTTGCACTAAGGCCAGCTGCTGTAGTATCTCATACCTAGCATCCCGAATAATCTCTCAAACTGTATCTGGGGAATAGCCTTCGTGAATGGATCCGCAGTGTTGTCCTTCGTATCTACTCTCCTGACCTCGATCTCCCGGCGATCAACTATCTCCCTGATGAGGTGATACCGCCTCAGAATATGTCTGGACTTCTGGTGGGACCTGGGTTCCTTGGCCAAAGCCACAGCTCCATTGTTATCGCAATACAGAGGTATTGGATGCTCAATGGATGGAACCACACCAAGTTCACTAATGAACTTCTTGATCCAGACATCCTCTTTGGCAGCATCGTTGGCAGCGATGTATTCAGCCTCCATCGTTGAGTCTGCAACGGTATCCTGTTTGGAACTCTTCCATCATACCGCCCCTCCATTGAGGGTGAAGACAAAACCCGAATGCGACTTAGAGTCGTCCTTATCACTTTGGAAGCTGGAATCGGTAAAGGACTCCACCTGGAGTTCTCCGTTACCATACACCAAGAACATCTCCTTAGTCCTTCGCAAGTACTTGAGAATGTTCTTCACTGCTGTCCAATGACTCTCCCCTGGATCTGCTTGATACCGACTCACTACACTTAGTGAGTATGCCACATCGGGTTTGGTACACAGCATTGCATACATGATAGAGCCTACTGCCGAAGCATAGGGTATCCCTTGTATGCGAGCTCTCTCCAAATCAGTCTTGGGAGACATCTCTTTGGAGAGAGTGAGTCCAGAGATCGTGGGTTGGTTCCCACGCTTGGATTCTTCCATACTAAACCTCTTTAGTATGGTGTCAATATACCTGGATTGAGACAATCCCAATATCCGTTTAGATCTATCTCTATAGATCATGATTCCCAATATGCAGGAGGCATCTCCTAGATCTTTCATTGAGAATCTCTGTGATAAGAAGAGCTTGACTGATTGCAGCATAGGAATATCATTTCCTATCAAGAGTATGTTATCCACGTACAATACGAGGAAGACTACCTTACCCTCTGCTACCTTCTTATAGATACAAGGTTCATCTATATTTTTGATGAAGTCAAACTCTTTGACTACAACATCAAAACAGATGTTCCAACTCCGCGATGCTTGCTTTAACCCGTAAATGGATTTAAGCAGCTTGCACACCTTTCCGCTGCTCCCACTATCTACGAAGCCCTCTGGCTGAGTCATGTACACGCACTCTTCTAAATGACCATTTAGAAAGGCGGTCTTAACATCCATTTGCCAGATTTCGTAGTCATGGTATGCAGCAATGGCAAGTATGATCCGGATGGACTTAAGCATAGCCACTGGAGAAAAGGTTTCGTCATAATCCACACCTGGTCTTTGACGAAAACCTTTTGCTACAAGTCTAGCTTTGAAAGTCTCAACTTTTCCATCTACACCAAATTTCTTTTTAAAAATCCACTTGCTCCCAATGGGTTTTACCCCTTCAGGAGCATTTTCTAAAATCCATACTTTATTGGTGTACATGGATTCCATCTCAGATCGCATTGCATCCAGCCATTTCACAGAGTCACTACTCGTGATGGCCTGTTCGAAACTAGTCGGTTCATCATCATCCATGATGCAATCCTCGCTTCCACCATCAATGAGAAAACCGTAGTATCTCTCAGGTGAACGAGAAACCCTACTATATCGGCGGAGAGGCTGGGGTTCGTCGGGTACTACTGAATCCTCTGGTTCCAATAAATCATCAGTTGTAGTCTGTGGTGCTGGAACCTCTTCCAGCTCTACCTCTTTGCCACTAATTTCTTTTTCAAGAAATTCCTTTTCTAAAAAGGTGGCATATTGAGAAACAAACACTTTTTGTTCCTCAGCGTGATAGAATATATACCCATAAGAATCTTTTGGATATCCTACAAACTTACATATACCTGATCTTGCCTCGAGTTTGTCCGGATTTTGCTTTTTAACATAGGCCGGACAACCCCATATCTTAACTCGTTTAAGAGATGGTCTCTTTCCATTCCATATCTCATATGGAGTGGTAGGCACCGATTTAGTTGGAACTCTATTCAGTAGATATGTGGCTGTTTCCAGCGTATAACCCCAAAAGGAGATAGGTAACTCAGCAGTGCTCATCATAGAGCGCACCATATCTAGTAGGGTGCGATTCCTCCGCTCCGATACACCGTTGTGCTGTGGTGTATAAGGAGGAGTAAGCTGAGAGAGAATCCCATTCTCTTTTAGATAATCTCGAAACTCATTACTTAAGTATTCACCTCCTCGATCAGATCGAAGAATCTTAATACTTTTGCCCGTTTGATTCTCTACTTCGTGCTTATAATCACTGAATTTCTCAAAAGCTTCAGACTTGTGTTTCATCAGGAACACATGTCCGAATCTAGAGAGATCGTCAGTGAATGTAATGAAGTAGGAAGAACCGTTCCTGGCATGCGTAGACATGGGACCGCATACATCACTATGTACCAGTCCTAAGAGTTCGGTAACTCTTTCTCCGTGTCCACTAAACGGAGCTTTGGTCATTTTTCCTTTGAGACATGAATGGCAAGTATCATAAGATGATAATTCGAATGGATTCAAATAACCATCTTTATGTAACTTAGCCAGTCGTGTCGCATTGATATGACCAAGTCTACAATGCCACAAGTAGGATTCGTTCATATCTGAACTTTTCCTTTTGTGCGTGTTTTGGATATTTAGGACTGTATTCTGATTTAGAATGAATATGCCATTATGTAACGAGCCTGATGCAATCAACTTTTGATCTAGGAATATGTTCATAACATTATCCTATACTACAAAATTATATCCTTCTTTACTTAATAAAGAAACAGATATAATGTTGCACATCATGTTCGGTATATAATACCACTCATTTAGAATCAGTGTATTACGACTTGGTAATACAAGATGATATTCGCCAACTGCTTTGGCTACAATACTTGCACCGTTCCCTACTTGAACGGAATGATCACCTTTTCCCAGTTCTCTACCTTTACGTAGCCCATGTAACTGTTTACATATGTGGGATCCTGATCCGGTATCTAATACCCAGGACGTAGGGTGAACTGAGAAACAGTTCTCAATAACTAACACACCCGAAGAAGATGCATCAACATGCATGTTCTTTTGGGCGGCGTGAGAATCTAGATATTCTCCTGTTTCCTGTATAGTCTTATAACTCTTATAAGAAAGAACGGGTCCAACGTTCCCTTGCTCAGTACAATAATCGGGTTCAGTCAATACATCAATATTATTATCTTGATTATGGCCTGACATGGTCGCTACCTGGAGAGAGAGAGAAGAAAACACTTTAGCGTATGCTCTTGCAAGATTAGATTGGTTATTATCTTATCTAATCAGGATGTCTCCCACTGTTTTTATCAAATCTACCTTAAAACCCTAAAAGGTAAGATTAGCCGGGATTAATTACACCCTACAATTTCGTCAATCTTTCAGCCAGATCAGTGTCGGTACTTTGAGGGAGGTTCCTCGTGCTTTAGCATGGACCTAATTAATGTAAACCTCGTTTTCCCAGAGGCGTAACCTCGTTAACACTTTTCTAGACACCTACTTGAATGACTAATTGTCCTGTGTAAAACTCTCCCAGGAGTAATTCTTACTCGCAGTGGGTATCGGGATCCAACTATCTCATAGGAGGTATGCAATATCATTGCAAATTTCAACACTTGAAATTACCGATAATATTTTTACCCCTAGTGTCTTATGACCTTAACTATGGTCAACAAATCATAAGCACTAGTCAAGTCCTACCCGTCATTTCTTGATTAATTTAGACCCACCCACATGACCCTTAACTATGGTCAACAAAGTTATATGACTGTCCTAATTAATCACATCTTATGTTATCTAGGAAAACATCACTTAGCTACCATACACTGCGCCTTAACTATGGTCAACAAACGCAGCACGAATACTAAGTACTCTATTTTCCTAAAATGACGGAGGGTTACGCAGGTTTTTCAGAAAACCTCGAGCGTAATGAACTTGATATCGTCATAGAATCGAGTGTTTTGAAAAAGGAGTGTTTTTGAGGCTTTTCTTAGTTTCGCTAAAGGGGTCACTCCCGGTGAAGGGATCGTCGGCCCTTTCCTCATCGAATAAGGTGCAGGATATATCGTATATATCACTGTGCAAAGCAAAACACTAAAAGCAATCAAAAGACAAACCGCGTTTTGTAGCATCTGCCAGTTTCGCTAAAGGCGTCACTCCCGGTGAAGGGATCTCGGTCCTTTCCTCATCGAATAAGGTGCTGGATATATCGTATATATCACTGTGCAAAGCAAAACTGTAGCTACCCTTTTTATAAAGTTTTGATTCTACAACATCTTTAGGTTTCTTTTCTTTTATTAATCTCATTAATAAAAATCCCATCAGCTTATGCTTCCTAAGCATCACAGAAGAAACGAAAGCAGTAATATTTATATATCAGCATATATATATATAGTATAAGCATTCGTCTCAGGCAGTAATATGATCTCATCACAGAACATTGCAGCAGAAGAACATATATGAAATATTGGATATACTAGGACGTCCGTGTTTTTAATACGAGCCTGTATAAAACACGGATTCCACGGTCGCGACGAATAGCCAAACCCACATCCTAAGACCCCTACGAGAGCGGCAAGTAACACTGCCAATTCTAGGGTTAGGAGACCCGGTCTCGACTCCTCGAGATGGCCTCCCACTGGACCCTAGAACCCGGTTACTTGTGCTCCCCTCCTTGGGTCTACCTAATGCGGAAAAGTAAATAATATACACTGGTGACATCAACCGCAACCTGGAAGTGCCCCAAATAAAAGAATATTACATTACAAATGAATTTTACATGAATGAAAATAAAAACCCTCATCTCACATAAAACCCCCGGCTATTCAGATCGCGACGATCCAATATAACATATCACAGCAACACATAATATCTCATATCATCAACGTAAGTAAATATGCGCATCCCAATTGTCGTTGACATATAGCAACGAAACCGGCGATATCATATATTACACTTACGGTCACAGAAAAGAAAGTGTAAAACTACAATATTTGGAATCCACAATCACTTTAGACATCGTAAATCCGAAATATCACATACTCCGCATTTCATGCCTAACTCTATGAATTCCACATATTGTATCACATTCCAGATAAATAAACAGTATTAAACTTTTCGAACAGATAATCAAACACCCAAAATTTCCTAAACTGCTCAACACTTGAGCGGGGTTCAAATAATCCCAGAATATGTCACAGTACCGGTGATCCAGCCGTAGAAGGGTCAAGCCAACGCCTCACATGTAGCACGCCGTACTGCCCCAAACCCGAAGGTTCAAAAGGCAGTTCAAGATGGTCACATAATCGAGTTAAGGTTTGTTGTCTTCTAGAGGGTCTACCGCATAACTTGTACAATTTTTTCCGAAAGATTTAAACCCGAATAAATTTCAACACTTGAAAGTTTGCCGTACCGGGAAACAGTAAGTTAATGATATCCGTTCAAATAGTTTAATAGTTTCTAAATATCCGGAAAGAAATACGAATTTAAAATTTCCGATCGAGTCTACTATTACAAAACAAACCCCAGAATTTTAAACACCTGAAACAGATTAAAAATACCCAGAATAGTTAGCAAGTACCTACGGTTATTACCAAGAAGCCACGTGTCTCCAATCGACTGTTCCGCCGCGGAAGCGCCGTGCAAGCAAACTTGCGCCGCGCTTCCGCGGCCGTTTGGTCGAATTGGGGGCTCGGGCTTCTTGGTAATTGTTAGAATTCCCTGCTGATTTTTTTACATATTTTTAATTCAGAAAAATCCCAAAATTTAAAAAATTTCCAGAGAGGGGTCAAGTTTCGTCGTTTCGGGTTCGATCGGAGTTTTAACTTCGTAAACACATCGCCTAATGCTCTAGCTAGGCTCTGATACCACTGTAGGGTTCCTAGGCACTCTTGTGAAGGTTCATAAGGCATCAAACATGCCCGGATTAAATTTTGGACGTGCCGAACAACCCAAAGCCGGGATCTTTGCTAGATTATTAGGGTTTAATATGCAAGAAGATAACTTTTATCTAAGTGTGAGGGATTACAACCTTTGAAGTCCGCTCCTTCACTTCACAAGCTCCGAGTAGAAGTCCCTATGCCGCGATCCACGATCTCCCGGACACATGAGAGGCTCCACGACTCGAACGATCCATTCTAGCTTGTCGTATTCCAAATCTCCGATGATCTACGACGAGGTTTCAAAGAACTCAAGCTATCTCACTCTTAAAGAAGTGAACACACTAATCCCATGGGCTAGATGAGATGAGGATGAGAGAGTAGTATTTATGCTTTCTTTTTATATCATTTTCTCAATTTTATTCATCACTTCAAGATTTTCTAGCAAGCTTTTCAAGAGAGAAGAAGAAGCTAATGGAAAATCAATAATGAGATTAAAAACCTTTTGTGATGAATAGAAAGAATATATGATTGAATTGTAAACCATGGTCAAGGATGAGTGGATGAGAATGAGTAGAGAAACAACTAGGGTTAGGGTTTGGTTTGGTTTAGAATGTGTCATCACAAAAGATCTTTGTAATGACAAAAGAAAAAATGCTTCTAGAAGGAACTTGAAGCATCTAACCCTAATCAAACCCTAACCTCAATTAATCATCCTTAAACACGTTTAACAATTAATCATATCATGTCACAATAATATATATCACATATATATTATATATTTGCAACAAAAGAAAATAATACAATTAACATATATCGCATATATATCAATGTATCATCCATCGAGAAAATGAAATAATAAAGTAAGCCAATATTAGTTAATATAATAATACATCATATATATTATTATATATTAAATCATCGAATCAACACTTGATTCGACGATCCGACTATATCGAATATTACCGACTAATATATCATGTACCGATTCATCGAATCAACACTTGATCCGATGACCCGGTTCATATCCATATATCGCGAGAATATAATACGGTATCCCATATCGCATTATTCTTGCTCCTGCGCATATCACATATGTGCCACTACTCCGTTTCGCCTGAGCCAAGAAACCTCTGTGTAGGACTCTAAAGAATCGTCAATACGCCGGTAGCAGGTGATGATCATATCAAACACCCACAAGCTGCAAGCGGTCAGCTAAACGTAACAGCCACCCAGGTATTGAGCGATCAGAAGATCAACAAGCCAGCTTGTGCGTTCTCCTGTGAATCCGATCAGTAACACTCCCGTACAGTCCGGTCTGTTCGTCTGATATGTCGCATATCAAGTCTATGGGTGGTATACGTCAGACCCCAGTAACCGATAAGTCGTGTCGATGTGTGGCTCATAACGGGTCGAGAAACTACTAGTAACACTTACCAGTAAATCTCTATATCAGCCCTGTCCAGGGACTTCCAGTTATAGCCAATCGAACAAAGCACAACATCAACTCCCTATACCGGGAGAGACGAATCCCCTCCTATCGCTCATTGCCTCCATGTGATTCGGGACTGTACCCAAAAGCCACCGTTTTGCACGCCCTCTTGGACGTGGTAAGGTGGAAATCAAAGCACAGTGGGAATCACACAAGACTCTATGACGATCTCGGGTCTACAGACTACCCTGTACCAGTGTCACCGGAGAACTGCCATCTGACGTGTGGTATATCACCATCTGGGAGTTCTCGGCGAGTACGTCCAGTGTACCCAGTCTCCACTGAGCACCCGTACACCATCTCTGATGTCTAACACCGATGGATATGGGATCATCCATCGCCCATCATATGGGTCAAGATGCGTATACGCTAGTCTACTCTGGTGTATCGATGCCCTGTCTCGATATACCCTCGACTAAGAACAGTTATAGGATGTACTCATCGACTACCGCGGCCCCACCAGTATTATCTCATCATAGTCCTAGTAGTCGAGTACAGATCCTAAGGGCTTTATCAACATGTGAGAGTAAAACAGTAAACCAATACAAGTCAACATGTTAAGATAAAGTGAAACCAAATAGCATACTATCATGACGAGCAAGATCATCTCTATATATAACCAAGCATCCATTATAATATACATCATATGTACAACAATGGCCTCTAGGGCATATACATAACTAACAGATACTGTAGGAGGCTTGGTGCTGGATACTGATTAGATTCAGTGATCAATACAGTCTAAGAAGTTTGGATTTGGGGTTCATTTATGAACTAGGTCCCATCAGATATCCAGACATATTCTAAGACATGTATTACTCAATTCGGGAGATGGCTTTCTCCGCGAACTTGAGACTTAGAAAGATATAGAAAGAAACATCTAGGCGGATCCACTCACTGAGGCTATTTCTCGAACACAATAGTTTTACAAACGAGCTTTGTGAAACTGATTAGTAGAGGAGTTGGATGTTCGGTTTCACACGGGATGTGAATAGTCGACATCGCAATAATTAGCCTTAAGTGCAATTGGGAGATTGTTGGATATAGTGCCCTCAGAGTCAATTATTGGATCGCAGGTACGTGATTGCAATGATTGCGGAGGACCTATACCGCTAGGACAGTCTTACTTGAGATGATACTATGCTACCCGGTTTGCCTCTATCAATCGTGTACAGGTTCAGGTGACTGATCACTGCTACATTTTGATAGAGCCCTTAGGATTTTGCTTTACCACCAACAGTATGATAGCGATCATATACGTAAGAGTTGGGTGGTTTATATGCATATCCTCGATTTTGGTCCCTAGTCGAGGGAGTTTCGAGACAGGGCATCGATACTCCGGAGTAGACTAGTGTATACAGTTGAGACCCCGATGAGTGGCGGTGGCCGGTCTCACAAGCCACTGGTGTCAGTTGGATCACCTAAGATGTATACAGGTGCTCATTGGGTTATGAGTACTCCGGACAGCACCCGCCGGGAATCTGCTAGTTAGTACTATACCTATCGTCAGATAGCAGTTCCCTGGTGATATGTGTACAGGTTAGTTCATCGACCTGAGGTCGTCATTTGTCTCGTGTGAGTTCCCACTGTGCTTTGATTTCTACCATACTACAGCTCAAAGGAATCGTGCAAACAGGTAGCTTTTGGGTACAGTCCTGAGCCACATAGAGACACGTGAGCGGATCGGCAGGGGATTCGTCTCTCCCGGTATTGGGGGCGAGATCGCGCTGTGTCTCGGAGAGCCATTACACAAATCCCATGGCCATGGCAGGAGATTTACTGCTAGGTACTCCAGTAGTATCTCAGGGTGTATTGAGGCTATACTCCGACACGACTTATACTACTATTGGGGGTCTGACGTTACTAACCCCCTAGGAAGATAGGCGATACTCATAGACGAACGGACCGGACTGTATATACATTGTCACTGTTAGGCTCAATAGGGTTTCCGGATGAGTTCGCTCATCGGCATCCCTTGAGGTCAGTCTTTGGGCAGCCGTTACGCACAGCTGGTGCCGCTGACGGTTTGTGGTTAAACCCACTGCCAGGGTACTAACGAGTCATTAGAGTCCCCCACAGACAGTTTCCCAAGTTCGGGCAAAACATTGTAGAGGTCGTATGGTTTATTGCAGGGTTCGAAAAAGGCACGTGCGTTTACGTACGTGTCGGTTTTCGGACAGATGATACTGGTCGGTTTTGGTTTAAGCCGGATCCGAGTATTGTATTGAGTAGATATAATATCTTTGTCTCAGTTGCATTTGTATTCGGTCGTAATACAAATGCGGGTATATTTATACAGTTACTGGGTTGTCCTGAAATTCGTTCCAGGATCACTTTTGGAAGTTACCAATTTCCAGTTTTCTATCAGCCGTCTTTTAACATTCGGTTAAAGACGGATTTATCTTTTCTTAGATAAGGGTGAGTCATTCTTCTAGAAGTTTCTAGAAGAGATGACAAGGATGGCGACTAGGTTCATGAACCTTAAGTTTGCATTAATGAATGGATGACTAGGTTTAGTGAGTCATTCATTTCATTAATGTGTTTTGTTTTTGCCATAGATTTTTTTCTCTTTATCTTTTCTTCTTGTGGTCACCTCCTCCCTCCTACACTCACCTCCCACTTGGTTAAATAGTGGCCGACCATCCTTTGAGAGAGAGAGAGATTGATTTTATTTTTGATATAAGACAAAAATTTTGGGTGCATGGAAATTTCATTGCCTCTTTCATTCCATCACCCGATAAAAATGGCAACTTCTTTTACCGTTCGTCCACGGTTTTGGACGAAGTGAGACAAACTAATCTATTCATTCTCTATATCATTCTTGGTCGTCTCTTTTAGCAAACTTGACAACCGAGTTGCCTCAAGTAAGAGGCCGGAGCCCGTTTAAAGAATCGTTGACGTGGTGCACCTGGACGAGCAAATCGGAGATCGACGAAATCGGAGCATTCGCAACGGAGCGTGGGATGATGGTTAAAGAACGAAGGACTCGGATCGTTCGGTATAACCTTTCTACATTCTTTATAGTTTGTTAGTTTCGCAATAATGGCAGATCCGGGCTATAGATTACGATAGCGCCAGTTAAAAAGTTTTTGTTCCGCATTTGGCGTCTGTAGACGGCCGGGGCGCTACCGAAGACTTACACAGCACACAGCCCACCCCCTTCTGTTCATCTTCTTCTTCTTTTTCTTGCATCCTAGGACCAACTAGTGGTATAATGTTAAACTTGTTGGATATAGTGCCCTCAGTGTCAATTATTGGATCACAGGCACGTGATTGCAAAGATTGAGGGAGGACCTATACCGGTAGGACAGTCTTACTCGAGATGATAGTATGCTATCCGGTTTATCTTTATCATCGTATACTGCTTTAGGTGACCTTACGGGTCACTATTGCACGTTGATAGAGCCCCTAGGATTCTTGCTTGACTACCAGCAGTATGAGCGCGATCATATACGTGAGAGCTGGTAGTCTATAAGCACATCCTTTAAAGGTCCCTAGTCGTGGCAGTTTCGAGACAAGGCATCGATTCCCCAGAGTAGACTAGTGTATACAGTCGAGACCCCGACAAGGGGCGGTGGCCAGTCTCACAGGACACTGGTGTCAGTTGGTTCACCTAAGATGTATACATGTGCTCATTGGGTTATGAGTACACCGGACAGGACTCGCCGGGAACATGCTGGTTGGTCTTATACATGACGTTAGATAGCAGTTCCCTGGTGACACGTGTACAGGTTAGTTCATCAACCTGAGAACGTTATTTATCTCGTGTGAGTTCCCACTGTACATAGATTACTATCCTACCACGCTCAAAGGAGACGTGCAAACAGGTTTTAGTTGGGTACAGTCCCGAGCCACGTGGAGGCAGTGAGCGGATCTGCTGAGGTTCGTCTCTCCCGGTATTGGCGGTGAGGTCGCGCTGTGTCTAGGAGAGCCATTACACAAAACCCTCGACCGAGGCAGGAGATTTACTGGTAGGTATTCCAGTAGTATCTCAGGGTGTTCTGGGCTACACTCCGACACAACTTGTACCGCTTTTGGGGGTCTGACTTTTACCAACTACTTAAGCCCGCCATGCGATGCTCATAGACGAACAAATCAGACTGTACGGATATTGTCACTGACAGACTCAGTAGGGTGTCAGGATGAGTTCGCTCATCGATGCCCCTTTTTGTCAATAGCTGGTAGCCCGTCACGTATGGCTAATAGCTCTGACGTGCTAGTGGTTAAATCTACAACCATAGTATTGACGAGTCTTTAGAGTCCCCTACACACAGTTACTCAAGTTTCGGGCGAAACGCTGTAGAATCCGTATGGAGATATGGCAGGGTTCGATCAGATACGTTCGGTATTGCACGGATCGTGATTGGACGGTTTTTACTAGCGGGCTTTGGTTTAAACCGGATCCTAGTATAAGACGGTGTAGTTTTGTCTCTTTGCATTTGTGTTTAGTGGGAATACAAATGCGGGCATGTATATGCAGTCGAGAGGTTTTGCTGTAATTTATTACAGGATCAGTTTTCTGAATTTGCCAATTTGCATTTAGTTCCGGCCAGTTTTCCTTTGTTCCTTCATGACCGGACTTTCCGATGGAGGGGTTATTTGCAAGTATGCAAATAACATTTTATGGAGGGGTTTTCTTGCATTATGTGGCTTCATGATGAGATTCTTTTTTAGTCTCTTCCTTTGCATTAAATGAGATTAGAGTTGATTAGGATTAGATGTGACTTTGTTATCATTACTTTTGGGTTGTGGTCACCTTTCACTTTTTCCTACACTCACCTCCCTTCTTGTTTATTCTATGGAACTCCCATATTGAAAAAAGGGGCCGACCACACTAGAGGAAGTAGGGAGAGAGGTTCATTTTGATATGTAGCATATTTCCTCATCTCATTCCTAGCAAGAAAATGATAGCTCCATTTTTTCCGAAGTTCATTTTCTTCCTACACCTCCACATCCATGGCAACTTCACAAACCCTAAAGAGACAAGCCACTACACTACACCTACAGTACCCTTGGACGCGTCGGCTAGCCAACTTCGCGCACGATTTGCCTCGGTACAGAGGTGGGAGCCCGTAAAAGAAATCGGCTACGTGGTGCCTTTCCGACGAGGAGGTGATGAACGGAGATTCTGCGGGAGATCGGAGTGGAGACGAAGACCGAAGGATACGGATCGCTTGGTATAACTTTCTACCCGTCTTTTAGTTTGCTAGTAGCTATGTTAATGGATCGATCCAGGATTTTTGTGCGCGGTTGTGCCGGTTTCTAGTCTTTAGAAAGTTTTTCGTTTCCGCGTTTCCGGCATCGGATTGACGGCCGGGGCGCCGCCGTGCACTTACAAAACTCAACTTCCATTTTGTTAGACTTGTAGTTTATTTAGCTTAATTTAGTATCTAATGTGGTTTTAGTGCTAGTTTTATTATTTAAGTGGAGTTTAGGCTAAGTTAGGATTTTTATGGCTAGAGTAGCTTAATTAAGTGTTCTTAGGGTCATCTAATCCAAGTTTTTGCACCCGATTTCACAAAAATACCATATTGATTCATTTTTGTGGTAATTAGTGTTTTAGTTAGGATTTGGGTTCTTTTTGAGATATGCTTTTGACCCGAGTAGTTCAGGAGAAAGTTGCAGATACCGGAGTGTAGTGACCGAGCTACGGACACACACGAAGCACGGGACACACTCTCCCCTATTTGGCCGCAGATTTATTCTGTTTGGCCATAATTTGTGGCTAGAGGGTGGGTGTGGGTGTTGGGTCTTGGTTTGTAGGAGTCTGCTATATATCTAATGTTTTTGGTATATATAACTTTTGCTTTTTCCACTCGAGTCAAAATCTGGAACCTAAAACCTCATTTTCAATACTTTTTAACTCAAGTGACACGTGCGCTATGTGAGTTGGGTTTTTTGTTCACTGCGCGTTATAGAATGTCGGGGTGGTTTCAGTCGAGGTTACACATGTTTTGGCGTATCGAGTGCACACGCGTTTAGCTTCCAATGCGAGTTCTCTTTTGATCTTGATATCGCATTTTTGGATGGATTTTTAACCTTATACGTATTGCCTATGTGTTTCTAGGATCGATCGTGTGGACGTCGGATGTGGCGCGGAAGGGAAAAGTGGTGGTAGGACTTGGCTAGTACGAGATCACGGGTGAGTAGATGTAACATCTACGGGGAAATCGTTTGGATGGCACAAAACGCCCGATAGTTTAGACAGTTTTAAAAAATTCTAGTAGTACTAGTATTTATGAGTATAGTCCAAGTTAATCATCTTGTTGCATTCACGATCCTATGTATTTACATACATATGCGAACTCATCTCATAAGACACTTGCATCATTACCAAGTTTTTATGCAGAACGAGCACTATTCATGCGGACACACACACCTTGGTAATTCCTATACCACAAACACTAGATAACTTGTATAACCTCAAATATAGAATAATTTCACCATATATTATGTGTAAACCTGTGCTAATATATTTAAATTCCTTAGGATGAACATGTAGGATTGATAGTCATATATATGTACTTCATTGCATCCTTCGTTCATACCTAGTCTTTTAGTCATACATAGCAGTTCGCCTTGTTGATACCATAGGCATTCATTATCATTGATATGTGTACTTATGATGATTTTCTTGAGGATTTCATCACTTGAGATTTATGAGATTTTGTGGAAAGGACGCAAGGATTTAAATAACCTGATATTATTTTTAAACATTGCGAGTTGCGGTTTTTCTCCTGCTATGATACATGTGTCGTCCACCATGGGTTTTCTGTTAGTTTTTGAGACCCGTTTCGAGGAGTCGGATGAACCGTCTCGTGTACATAGTGGGCCCGGCAAGGTACCCCGTGGATAGAAGTCGAGTTGTAGACGATGAGCCTGGCAGGGGCAGACTACCTACCGGTTGTAGGGTTTCTAGGCACTCTAGTGAGGTCTCTAAAGGCATCTACCATGCCAATTTCAAAAAAAACGGTGCCGAGAAACCCTAATGTACGGATCGTTTGCTAGATTTCTAGGCGAAAACAAGAACTAGTTAACACTTAACTAATAGATACGGAAATACAACCTTTGTAGATCCGTTTGTCCACCTCCATAGCTCCATGAAGAAGTGATCTCCGCTGTACAAATCCGAAATCCGGGCTCTTGTGTCGGCTTCATCGGAGATGAAGCGGGCTAGGTCGTCGACGACATGCCGAAGATGATCTACGTCGAGGCATCGCTAAATCAAGCTTCGACTTCACCAAGTCAAGAAACTTGTGAAGTAAACACACTCTACTACTTGGCAAGAGATAGAGGATGAAGAAATAGGAAGTGGGTAAACTTTAGATTTGGATTTCTCACTCTAATTCTCACTTTGCCATTAAAGCTTGTGAAGCTTTTTCTTGAAGTGAAGAAGAAGAAGATGAAGAATATGATAAGTTCAATTTTATAAATAGAAAATAATACAATACTTATCATAATCTTTACCTTAGTTAAGTGTAGAGAATTGACTAAGGTTGGGTTGATGGTTAGGGTTAAGGATGAGAACAAAAAAGTCATCAAGTCAAAGCTTCATGAAGCTTTAACATAAAACAAAAGAAGCCACCATTCATTTATCTTCCAATTTATTCAAAATGAATAAATAAATAAGATGAATGAATAAGTAAAACCCTAATCAACAATTTAACCTTGGTTTAATTCTTTACACTTAACCATAAAGCATGTATCATCAATCATGATACAATCAAGTGCACAAAATCATATCGCATATGCAATGCGCACAACCGAGCGAGAAAATCCATTTAAAGTGAACCGATACTAGTTAATGCAAAGTAATATATCAAATATATAATTATGCATTAAATCATTAAATCAACACTTGATTTAACGATCCGGTCATGACGCACATAACCGACTGGTATCATTAGTAACATCTTATCGAATCAACACTTGATCCGATAACCCGGCAATATCGCATATAACCGATCAATGTCACATCGCGAGAATCGAATACAGTATCACATACTCGTATCATTCTTGGTCCCGCACATATCTCATATGCGCTCCTATTTCGTTTTGCTTGAGCCAGGAAACCTCTGTGTAGGACTCTAAAGACTCGTCAATACGCCGGCAGCAGATGATGATCATATCAAACACCCACAAGCCGCAAGCGGTCTGCTAAACGTAACGGCCACCCGGGTATTGAGCGATCTGAAGATCGACGAGCAAGCCTGCTCACACTCCAGTGAATCCGACCCGTAACACTACCGTACAGTCCGGTCTGATCGTCTGATATGTCGCATATCTCGCCTAGGGGTGGTAAACGTCAGACCCCAATAGCTCGATAAGTCGTGTCGATATGAGGCTCATAACGGGTCGAGAAACTACTGGTAACACTTACCAGCAATTCTCTGATCAGCCCTGGCCAGGGACTTCTTGTTATAGCCAATCGAACACAGTGCAACATCAACTCCCTATACCGGGAGAGACGAATCCCCTCCTATCGCTCATTGCCTCCATGTGACTCGGGACTGTACCCAAAAACCACCGTTTTGCACGCCCTCTTGGACGTGGTAAGATGGAAATCAAAGCAAAGTGGGAACCACACAAGACTCTATGACGATCTCGGGTCAACAGACTACTCTGTACCAGTGTCACCAGAGAACTGCCATCTGACGTGAGGTATAATACCATCTGGGAGTTCTCGGCGAGTCCGTCCAGTGTACCCAGTCTCTACTGAGCACCCGTATATCATCTCTGATGTAAAACACCGATGGATATGGGATCATCCATCGCCCATCTGTATGGGTCGAGAAGGTATACGCTAGTCTACTCTGGTATATCGATGCCCCGTCTCGATACACCCACGACTAGGGACTTTAAAGTATGTACTTATAGACTACCATGTCCCCACTAGTATGATCCGCATCATAGTCTAGGTAGTCAAGTACACATCCTAAAGGCTTTACCAACATGTAACAGAGAGACAATCAGTATACACGTTAAGGTAAAGAGCAACCAGATAGCATACTATCATGTCGAGCAAGAAAGTCCTCCCTATATATGTCCCAGCATCCACTACAATATACATCCTATGTACAGTAATGGCCTCTACGGCATACATATAACTAACAATCTCCCACTTGCACTAGGGCCATCTGTAGCAGTGGTCATAGTATCTCATACTCAACCATCCCATGAAAGTCTCTCTCTGGGAATAGGCCTTCGTGAGTGGATCCGCCGTGTTGTCCTCTGAGTCTACTCTCCTTAACCTCGATCAGCCTGGAGATCAACCATCTCCATGATCAGGCGATACTGCCATAGAATAAGTCTGGATCACTGATGGGACGGACGTTCCTAGGCAAAAGCCACAACTCCATTGTCACACAATGGGAGGAACATAGTTCATCTCATGAACCATTATACATCCAAACAGCCTCTTTGGTAGCATCTTAAGTAGCGATGTATCCTGCCTTTATCGTCTAGTATGTCACGGTATCTAGCTTGGAACTCTTCCAACATACCGTCCCTTTACTGAGGGTAAAGACAATGCCTGCGACTGACATTCAGTCTTCTTTATCACCCTGGAACACTTCCAGTGATTCTCCCCAGGATCGCTTGATACCATCTCACTACAACTAGTGAGATTCCTAACATCCAATTAAATCTATCTCATAGATCCAAAACCCAGGATTAAGGAGGTATCACTTTGATCCTATATGGAGAATCTTTGTGATAAACGGAGATTGATCGAGCGTAGCATAAGAAACTCCTTTCTTATCAAGAGTATGTCATCCACGTACTCTACGAGGATCACCACCATACTCCCTACTACCTTTTTGTTTATACAAGGTTCATCTACTATTTTGATGATGTCAACTTCTTTGACTATTTCATCAAAACAGACGTTCCAACTCCGCGATGCCTGCTTTATCAGATAAAACATCTTGCACACGTTTCCGCTGCTCCCACTGTTTACGAAGCCCTCTGGCTGTGTACTTATAGACTCACTCTTCTAAAACATCATTTAGAAAAGCAGTCATGACACCCAACCACCAGATATCGTAGTCATGGTATGTAGCCGTGGCAAGTAGGATCTGGATGGACTTAAGCATAGCTACTTGAAGAGGTTTCACCACTATCCACGCCTGGTCAATGACGAAAACCTTTAACAAGTCTAGCTTTGAAAGTCTCAACTTTTCCATTTACACCAAGTAATCTTCTCAAGATATACTTGCTCCTGATGGGGATTTAACCCTTCAGATATAGCAACTAAAGTCCATACTTTGTCGGTGTATATGGATTCCATCTCAGATCAATAAACATCCAGCCATTCTCACAGAGTCTCACTCCTGATGGCCAGCTCGAAACTAGTTGGGCCATCATCTCATGATGCAATCCTCGCTCCCACTGTCATAGAGAAACCGAAGTATCTCTCAGGTGGGTGAGGAACCCTACTAGATCGGCGGAGAGGCTGAGGTTCGTTGGAATCTACTGAATCCTTTGGTTGTACCAAATCATCTGCTGTATTTTGTATAGCTGGAACCTTTCCAGTTCTACATTACAGACCTTGCCTCGAGCTTGTCCGGATTTTGCTTTTAGACATATGCCGGACAACCCCAAATCTTAACTATCTTAAGAGATTGGCTCTTCCCTTTCCATATCACATATGAAGTGGTAGGCAACTGATTTGATTGGAACCTTATTCAATAGGTATGCAGCTTCATAAGTGCATAACACCCTAAAGGAAATATGTAACTCAGTAGTACTCATCATAGAGCGCACCTTATCATATAGGGTGTGATTGCTCCGCCCCGATATACCATCGTGCTATGGTGTATTCGGAGGAGTAACGCCGAGAGAGAATCTCATTCTCCTTTAGAATAGTCCAGGAATTCCGTGCACAAGTATTCTCCTCCTTGATCACATCAAACGACATAATACTTATACCCGTATTTTGGTTCTCTACTTCTAACTTATATTCTGTGAATATCTCAAAAGGTTCGGACTTGTGTTTCAACAGGAACATAGGTCTGAATCTAAAGAGATCATCAGAGAACGTAATGAAGTATAAAGAACCGGTCTTGGTATGTGTAGACAGGGGACCTACATACATCAACATGTATCATCCCAAGAGTTCACTAACTCTTTCTATGTTTCCAATAAACATAGCTATGGTCATCTTATCTTTGTGACATGACTGGCTTGTTTCACAAGATGTAAATTCAAACCAATTTAAATATGCATCTTTATGTAACTCCAGCTAGTCGGGTCGCATTGATATGACCTAGTCTACAATACCTCAAGAAGGATCCGTCCATTTCTGAACTCTTCTTCTTGTGTGTGTTCCGTATACTAAGAACTGTAGTTTGATTTAGAACATTAATGCTTTTAGATAACGTGCCTGAACCGATCAACTTTTGATATAGGAAATGTTCAAAACATTATCCAACAATACAAAATATTATCGTTTCTTTACTAATAAAGTGACAGATATGATTTTGTATATCAGGTTCGGTATCTAATAACATACGTTCAGAATCAGTGTATTACAATACAGGGTGACAGTGACCAACAGACTTGGCTGCAACACTTGCCCCGTTTTCTGCCTCAAGAAACTTATCACCCGTTCTCAGTTTTTCTACCCTTTTGTAGCCCTATGTAACAGATTACATATCTGGGATCCTGATCCGGTATCATATACCAAGGATGCGGAGGATACTGAGAAACAGTTCTGTATTATGAACACACCCGAAGATGATGCATCAGCATGCACTCTCTTCGTTTGGGCGGCACGGGAAATCTGGTATTCCCCAATTTCCTGCTCTGTCTTATAACAATTATAAGTTGGAGCGGGACCAACGTTCCCCAACTCAGTATAACAAGCGGGTTCGGTCAATAATCCGTATTATTATCTTGATTAAGGCGTGATATGGTCGCTACCAGGAGAGAGAGAGAAGAAAACACTCAGCGTGCGCTCTATCAAGAATAGATTGGTTATTATTTTATCTAATCAGGATGGCTCCCACTGCTTTTTATCAAATCTTCCTTCAAACCCTAAAAGGAAAGACTAGCCGGGATTAATTACACACTATAAGTTCGCCAATCTTTCAGCCAGTCCAGTGTCGGTACTTTGAGGGAGGTCCCCCGTGCTTTCGCACGAACCTAATTACTGTAAACCTCGTTTTCCCAGAGGCGTAACCCCGTTGACACCTTTCTAGACACCTACTTGATTGGCTAATTGTAATGTATAAAACTCTCCTAGGAGTAACTCTTACTCGCAGCGGGTATCGGGATCCAACTATCTCATAGAAGGTATGCAATCTCATTGCAAATTTCAACACTTCAAATTCCCGATAATATTTTGCCCCTAGCACCCTATGACCTTGACGGAGGCCAACAAACCATAGGCTACTAGTCAAGTTCAACCCGCCATTTCTTGATCGAATCAAACCCACCCGCATGACCCTTGACGGAGGCCAACAAGGTCGCACGACTACCCTAACTCAATCTGCATCATATGCATAAGCAGATAAATACTGGTTAGCTACCGCACACTGCGCCTTGACGGAGGCCAACAAACGCAGCACGAATACTAAACAGCAGTTATCTGAAATGACGGAGGGCTACGACAGGTTTTTATGAAAACCTATTGCGTAATGAACTTGATATCGTTGTAGGATCAAATGAATTTTGAAATGGAGTGTTTTTGAGGATTTTCTAGTTTTGCTAAAGGAGTCACTCCCGGTGAAGGGATCGTCGGTCCTTTCCTTATCGAATAAGGTGCGGGATATATCATATATATCACTGTGCAAAGCAAAAAAACTTAAAAGCAATCAAAAGACAAACCGAGTGTGTAGCATCTGCCAGTTATTGCTAAAGGAGTCACTCCCGGTGAAGGGATCTCGGTCCTTTCCTTATCAAATAAGGTGCAGGATATATCGCATATACCACGGTGCAAAGCAAAAACAGTAGCTACCTGTTTTATTTTGAAATTCGATTCTACAACATCTTAGGTTTCTTTTATTTCATTAATCAAATTAATGAAGTCCCATCATTTAAGTACCTAAACATCACAGATAGATATGACGTACACTTATGCCATCCGCATTCGCTTCGATGTCCCCTCGTGCACCGTTAGGTTAGGTAACTAACGACAGAGCGGGGCAGGGCTAGCGCGGGTGTAAAACATAAGTAACGTCTATATAATATATCATATATACTATATCTAGTATCTATCATAGAACATCACATGATCGCATCACAGATATCGCAGCAGAAGAATCATATGAAATATTGGATATACTAGGACGTCCGTGTTTTCAATACGAGCCAGTATAAAACACGGATTCCACGGTCGTGATGAATAGCCAATCCCACACCCCTAGACCCCTACGAGAGCGGCAAGCAACCCTACCAATTCTGGAGTTAGGAGACCCGGACTCGACTCCTCGAGTTGGTCTCCCACTGGACTCCAGAACCCGGTTACTTGTGCCCTCCTCCTTAGGTCTATCCCAGTGCGGAAAAGTAAATAATATACAAAAAGGTGACAACTTCCGCTACCTGGAAGTGCCCCAATAAAAGAATATTACATACAAGTTTTTACATGAATGAAAATGAAAAACACTCATCTCACATAAAACCCCCGGCTATTCAAACACGACGATCCAATATAACATATCCAGCAACACATAACATCACATGTCATCAACGTAAGTAAACATGCGTATCCCAATTGTCGTTGCCATATAGCAACGAAACCGGCGATATCACATATTACACTTACGGTCACAGAAAAGAAAGTGTAAAACTACAATAGTTGGAATCCGCAACCACCTCAGACATCGCATGCCTGACCAAATGAATTACTTAGACATCGCATGCCTAACAATTATAAACTCCGCATTTTAGTCTCATTATTGAAAACTCTTTTCAATATCAAGTCGGGAAATTCAACAAGATTCCCGACATCCTGATCGAATACTCGTCGCAAACTTCAGTAGATAGTCGCACCCCTAATACTGTCGACGAAGTGCACCAAGGCGGAACACCGCTGCCGCGAGCACCCGAACGGATGCTTTCGGCGACGGGGTTCTCCTACAGTCACTTGGTCGAGGCTATGGAGTGAAGCTGTCTATTAAGTTTACCCGGCGAGTATCCGCATACGCTACGTGATTGCGACGGACTTTTGATCACATCAAAATTCCGTGGCAACCGATCAAGTGAGACTAAACTGCTATGTTTATAACATTCGTTTAGTTATCACATAACTACTTGTGAATTCCAATTATTGTATCCCATTCCAGATAAACAAAAAATGTTAAACTTTTCGATCGAACAATCGAACACCCAAGTTTTCCCGATACAGATCAACACATGAAATAAGTCTAACAACATTCAGTTCGTGCCTCAGTACCAACGGTCCAGCCATAGAAGGGTCAAGCCAACGCCTCACATGTGGCACGCCGTACTGCCCCAAACCCGAAGGTTCAAAGGGCAGTTCAAGACGGTCACATAATCGAGTTAAGGTTTGTTGTCTTCTAGAGGGTCCATCGCGTTACTTGCACTACTTAGAACGTCGTTAAACTTCGGAAAAATCCAACACTTGGAAATTTCCCGACAGGGGAAAAATTGGGTATTTATATCCGGTCGAACTTTTTAACATATTCTAAAATTTATCCGGAAAGCCACATAGACAAAATTTGATACCCCGATCGAAATACCGAATCCCCAAAACAACTTCAGAAAATTCAACTCTTGAATAAAATTTCAAAACATCCAGAGAACTCAGAACCAGATACAATGAATTACAGTGTAAAAATTTAGGGCTGACGTCATCAATGTGCGGCGGAACCGCCGCATAAACCTGTCTTATGCCGCTCTTCCGCCGCGGGTTTAACTGTTCATCCAAAAAATTTTGCGCCGTAATTCTTATATTTCCCTGCTGAGTTCTCTACATATTTTTAATTTGGAAAAACTCACTGTTTTCAAAAATGTACAGAGAACAAGATTGGTTCGGGGTTTCGGGTTCGTTCGGACTTCAAATTCCGTCGGGACTTCGCCTAAGGCTCTAGCTAGGCTCTGATACCACTGTAGGGTTCCTAGGCACTCTAGTGAGGTCTCTAAAGGCATCTACCATGCCAATTTCAAAAAAAACGGTGCCGAGAAACCCTAATGTACGGATCGTTTGCTAGATTTCTAGGCGAAAACAAGAACTAGTTAACACTTAACTAATAGATACGGAAATACAACCTTTGTAGATCCGTTTGTCCACCTCCATAGCTCCATGAAGAAGTGATCTCCGCTGTACAAATCCGAAATCCGGGCTCTTGTGTCGGCTTCATCGGAGAAGAAGCGGGCAAGGTCGTCGACGACGTGCCGAAGATGATCTACGTCGAGGCATCGCTAAATCAAGCTCCGACTTCACCAAGTCAAGAAACTTGTGAAGTAAACACACTCTACTACTTGGCAAGAGGTAGAGGATGAAGAAATAGGAAGTGGGTAAACTTTTGATTTGGATTTCTCACTCTAATTCTCACTTTGCCATTAAAGCTGGTGAAGCTTTTTCTTGAAGTGAAGAAGAAGAAGATGAAGAATACGATAAGTTCAATTTTATAAATAGAAAATAATACAATACTTATCATAATCTTAACCTTAGTTAAGTGTAGAGAATTGACTAAGGTTGGGTTGATGGTTAGGGTTAAGGATGAGAACAAAAAAGTCATCAAGTCAAAGCTTCATGAAGCTTTAACATAAAACAAAAGAAGCCACCATTCATTTATCTTCCAATTTATTCAAAATGAATAAACAAATAAGATGAATGAATAAGTAAAACCCTAATCAACAATTTAACCTTGGTTTAATTCTTTACACTTAACCATAAAGCATGTATCATCAATCATGATACAATCAAGTGCACAAAATCATATCGCATATGCAATGTGCATAACCGAGCGAGAAAATCCATTTAAAGTGAACCGATACTAGTTAATGCAAAGTAATATATCAAATATATAATTATGCATTAAATCATTAAATCAACACTTGATTTAACGATCCGGTCATGACGCACATAACCGACTGGTATCATTAGTAACATCTTATCGAATCAATGTCACATCGCGAGAATCGAATGTCACATCGCGAGAATCGAATACAGTATCACATACTCGTATCATTCTCGGTCCCGCACATATCTCATATGCGCTCCTATTTCGTTTTGCTTGAGCCAGGAAACCTCTGTGTAGGACTCTAAAGACTCGTCAATACGCCGGCAGCAGATTATGATCATATCAAACACCCACAAGCCGCAAGCGGTCTGCTAAACGTAACGGCCATCCGGGTATTGAGCGATCTGAAGATCGACGAGCAAGCCCGCTCACACTCCAGTGAATCCGACCAGTAACACTACCGTACTGTCCGGTCTGATCGTCTGATATGTCGCATATCTCGCCTAGGGGTGGTAAACGTCAGACCCCAATAGCTCGATAAGTCGTGTCGATATGAGGCTCATAACGGGTCGAGAAACTACTGGTAACACTTACCAGCAATTCTCTGATCAGCCCTGGCCAGGGACTTCCTGTTATAGCCAATCGAACACAGTGCAACATCAACTCCCTATACCGGGAGAGACGAATCCCCTCCTATCGCTCATTGCCTCCATGTGACTCGGGACTGTACCCAAAAACCACCGTTTTGCACGCCCTCTTGGACGTGGTAAGATGGAAATCAAAGCACTGTGGGAACCACACAAGACTCTATGACGATCTCGGGTCAACAGACTACTCTGTACCAGTGTCACCAGAGAACTGCCATCTGACGTGAGGTATAATACCATCTGGGAGTTCTCGGCGAGTCCGTCCAGTGTACCCAGTCTCTACTGAGCACCCGTATATCATCTCTGATGTCAAACACCGATGGATATGGGATCATCCATCGCCCATCTGTATGGGTCGAGAAGGTATACGCTAGTCTACTCTGGTATATCGATGCCCCGTCTCGATACACCCACGACTAGGGACTTTAAAGGATGTACTTATAGACTACCATGTCCCCACTAGAATGATCTGCATCATAGTCTAGGTAGTCAAGTACACATCCTAAGGGCTTTACCAACATGTAACAGAGAAACAATCAGTATACACGTTAAGGTAAAGAGCAATCAGATAGCATATTAACATGTCGAGCAAGAAAGTCCTCCCTATATATGTCCCAGCATCCACTACAATATACATCCTATGTACAGTAATGGCCTCTAGGGCATACATATAACTAACACCGGTGATTGTTGGCATGGCGGATATCCATAGGATACTGATCGTGGTCATGGGATATTGTGTTGGAGATAGTGCCCTCAGAGTCAATTATTGGATCGCAGGTACGTGATTGCAATGATTGCGGAGGACCTATACCGGTAGGACAGTCTTACTCGAGATGATAGTATGCTATCTGGTTTGCCTTTATCAGTCGTGTATATGTTCAGGTGACTGATTGCATATTACACTTTGATAGAGCCCTTAGGATCTTGCTTTACTACCAACAGTATGATGGCGATCATATACGTGAGAGTTGGGTAGTTTATATGCATATCCTTAATTGTGGTCCCTAGTCGTGGGAGTTTCGAGACAGGGCATCGATACTCCGGAGTAGACTAGTGTATACAGTCGAGACCCCGACGAGGGGCGGTGGCCGGTCTCACAAGCCACTGGTGTCAGTTGGATCACCTAAGATGTATACAGGTGCTCATTGGGTTATGAGTACACCGGACAGGACTCGCCGGGAATCTTCTAGTTAGTACTATACCTATCGTCAGATAGCAGTTCCCAGGTGACATGTGTACTGGTTAGTTCATCGACCTGAGGTCGTCATTTGTCTCGTGTGAGTTCCCACTATGCTTTGATTTCCACCCTACCACGGCTCAAAGGAGTCGTGCAAACAGGTAGTTTTTGGGTACAGTCCTGAACCATATGGAGGCACGTGAGCGAATCGGCAGGGGATTCGTCTCTCCCGGTATTGGGGGCGAGGTCGTGTTGTGTCTAGGAGAGCCATTACACAAAGCCCACGGCCGTGGCCGGAGATTTACTGGTAGGTACTCCAGTAGTATCTCAGGGTGTTATTGGGCTTCACTCCGACACGACTTATACTGCTATTGGGGGTCTGACGTTACTAGCCCCCTAGGCAGATATGCGATACTCATTGACGAACGGACCGGACTGTATATACATTGTCACTGTTAGGCTCAGTAGGGTTTCTGGATGAGTTCGCTCATCGGCCTCCCTTGAGGTCAGTCCATGGGCAGCCGTTACGCATTGCTAGTGCCGCTGACGGTTTGTGGTTAAACCCACTGCCAGGGTACTGACGAGTCATTAGAGTCCCCCACAGACAGTTTCCTAAGTTCGGGCGACGTTGTAGAGGCCGTATGGTTTTATGGCAGGGTTCGGAAAATGCACGTGCGTTTACGCACGTGTTATTTTTCGGGCAGATGATACTGGTCGGCTTTGGTTTAAGCCGGATCCGAGTATTATATTGAGTAGGTATAATATCTTTGTCTCAGTTGCATTTGTATTCGGTCGTAATACAAATGCGGGTATTTTTATACAGATACGGGGTTATCCTGAAAGTTGTTTCAGGATCACTTTTGGAAGTTGCCAGTTTCCAGTTTTCTATCAGCCGTCTTTTAATATTCGGTTAAAGACGGATTTATCTTTTCTTGGATGAGGGTGAGTCATGCTTCTAGAAGGTTCTAGAAAGGGTGACTTGGCATGGTGAGTCATTAGTGTAATAATGGAGCCATTAATGCAATGGTGACTAGGTTAATGTATCACCATTTGCATTAATGATTCTTGTTTATCCTTAGGATATTTGTTCATGATATTTATTCTTATGGTCACCACTTCCCTCCTACACTCACCCCCCCTCTTGCTATAAGTGGTCGGCCCCCTCCTCTCTCTCTCACTTACTTGATGTTTTCATTTGCAAAAGATTATGATAGATTTTGGGGTGTATGGAATTTCACGGCTCATTTCATTCCATCACCCGATTCCCACGGCAACTTCATTAACCGATCGTCCACGGATTTGGACGATGTGGGACAAAGTCATCTACTCATTCTCTACATCATTCTTGGTCGTCTCTTTTAGCAAACTTGACGACCGAGTTGCCTCGAGTCAGAGGTGGGAGCCCGTTTAAAGAATCGTTGATGTGGTGCCACCTGGAAGAGCAGATCGGAGATCGACGAGATCGGAGTAGCCGCAACAGAGTGTGGGATGATGGTTAAAGAACGAAGGACTCGGATCGTTCGGTATACACACTTTACAGTTTGTTAGTTTAGCAATAATGGCAGATCCGGGTTAAAGTATACGATAGCGCCAGTTAAAAAGTTTTTGTTCCGCATTTGGCTTCTGTAGACGGCCGGGGCGCTACCGTAGACTTACAGTGGTATCAGAGCCTCACCATTTTGCTATACTAACTTGTGCTAACGCGTTTAAAACATCGATCGAACCGGAAATCAAAAACTGCAAAATTTCAATTTCACGGTTTCTGTTGATTTTAAATGGTGTCCTAAACTTATTCCACATATCACAGAACGTTGTGCAGGGTCTCAGAAGCACACCGACCCAATTTGGTCAAGTGATCCCACCAAAGAGCCCCGGAACCGCGGCCAAACCCATGGTTTGGCCGCGCATCCGCGGCCGTTCATTGGGATCAGTGCACCAAATTTGGTCAGTGTCTTCTCTGTTGGAATTTGGGGGTTTTGGTACATATCTTTTGGGCCCAGATTTTTTTACTGTTCACCAGATGTTCGTGGGGCCCACTTTGTGATATTTAGTCGATCGAAATTTAAACATGTTAGTTTACAGCGCTTACATTATATCTCCGACCGGGAATGTCATTTGATCGGTAAACCGCGTCTGATTGCTATAGTTCTTTTAGACGGGTTTGCGAACGTGACATTCGCGTTGATGTTCTGTGTTGTGCTGTGATGTTGCGGATTTGTCGTGGTGGATAGCAGTGTGCAATGATAGTACAGTTTGAGTTTATTTGTACATTTGATATTGCGGGGCGAGCGTCCAACTTGTGGACTGCCGTCACTGCCTGTTGTGTAATATTCTTTTGGGGTACGACCAGGTTGCGGTCGATATAGCTGTTGTACTATTTTTCATTACTGTACTAGGTTTTGCCCCGCGACGGAGTACACGGATAGCCGGGTTCTGGAGGGCAACGAGTCCGCATCTCATGGCTTTAAGAGGCAGAGGGGCCCCACTCTAGAATTGGCAGACTATTCGCTGCACTCGTAGGGGGTACAGGTTGACCCAAGGTGGGGTGCTCAAGCTACCGGATTCCGTGAAATGCAGGGTGGTCCATTCACTTTGCTGTAAGGGCTGCCTCGCTTCAGGTTTTGGCGGGTAACTTGCCGCACCCGTAGGGGTCTAGGTTTCATTGCACAGGCTATCCACACGACAGGGGAACGTCGGGTTTCAGCAGCGGCTCTGTGAAACCCGGGGATCCCAGATTATCTGTATTGTTCTGTGATGCTTATTACTTTTCTGTAATATTGCATATTATCACTCCTGGAGCGATTATTATATATTGGTTTATATACTATTAGATGTTGTATATGTTTTCCACCCGCGCTAGTCCAGTCCCCGCTCTGTCGTTAGTTAAGTAACCTAACGGGTGATGACGGGACCCAGTGACGAATGCGGATGGCATATACGTACATTTTATTTTCGTTCTTTTCTGGTGTGATTGATTGATGGGACTGCGTTGATTCTGATCAATGCAAAGGAAAGCAAACCTGTTTACAGTTGTTGGAACAAATTTAAAAGGTGTTATTGCAAAGTCGTTTTCTTTTGTTATGCATAGCGGAATTCATTGGAATATCCAGCACCTCATTCGACGGGGCAAGGGCCGATATCCCTTCACCGGGACTGACCCCTTGGGCAGAAGTTTGCGTCAGGCTAATAACTTCACTATAGTCGATTACATGTTGCTTTGCATCGCGGTATTCAGTGGAATATCCTGCACCTCATTCCACGAGGAAAGAGCCGAGATCCCTTCACCGGGAGTGACCTCTTTAGCAAAGGTTTTCGCCACTATATTTTATAAAAAGCAATCAGGTTCCTTCAACGAGATCAAGTTCATTACGTTAAAGGTTTTTCGCCAAAAACCAGCCGTAGCCCTCCGTCATTTCATATGAATGGTCAGTAGTATTCAAGCTATGTTGGTCTGGCCCTTAGCTAGGACATAGTGATTGGTAGCTGCTGGGGTGTTCATATGTTGCATAGATAGATGTGTTGGTTTGGGACAGTCGTACAGCCTTATTGGCCCTTAGTCAAGGACGAGTACGGGTGGGTTCAAATTAACAAGTTAATGATGGGAAGAACTTGACATGTGACTTATGATGGGTTGGCCCTTAGTCACGATCATAAGAGCATGGGGTAAAAATAATATCGGGAGTTTCTAAAGAAACTGAAACTTGCCAGGCATGCGCATACCTTTTGGAGTGTGATAACGCGAGTGGATTCCGTCACGTTATCATGCGATGAGAGTTGGATCCCGATTCCCACTGATGAGTTGGTTTACTCTTCGGGTGATCCCGATTGATTCTTCTTTCAGGTTTGGAGGAGAATTTGACAGGACAGTGGGAGGTTTCCGGATTAGAAAAAGTGATAACCATTCTGATCTAGGTTAGAGTGCACGCAGAGTGTTTCTTTTCTCTCTCTCTTTGGCAGCGACCTTTGACCGACCCTAGACTATGACTCAGTGACCAAGTTGACCGAACCTTCTTAAAATACTGGCTTTTGGACTGTCTATGTTGCATAAGTCATTGCCACTCCTTCTTTTACCCTTTGTATTTCTCAGAACACCCGTATTACTACGGATATCCACTTCCATTGGATAGATCCATCGTATGGTTATATACGAACTCGAAGGGACTTCTTCAAGGATGGATCCAGGTTCAGGAGAAATAGAATTAGTTTATTCAGTTGTCTTTTATTATCACCTTCTTTCAGGTTGCGAGGGCTCCTTGGTTTAGGAGAGTACACCTATTACGCTTATTGGATAGTCTTATTCCAAACCATAGGCAGGTGCCGAAAGGTAGGGAATGAAGAAAACCAATTAGCCTAAGTAGGGTGTGCAGAAGGTAATATGTAAAGATAAAATAAAGGGATTAGAAAGAGGGCAAAGTAAATTGCGACTGATATCATTCACGACCAAACCACGTACTTCATCGCCACTCCTATTTCACCTTTAAAAGAATAAGGTATTATTCAGTTGTCTTTTATCATCACCTTCTCTCAAGATGTGAGTACTCCTTGGTTTAGGAGGGTACACCTATTATGCTTACTGGATAGTCTTCTTCCAAACCATAGGCTGGTGCCGAACGGTAGGGAAGGAAGAAAACCATATAGCCTAACGATGGTGTACAGAAGGTAACGACTAAAGACAAATAAAGGGATTGAGATGAAAAAGAGATATACGGTTGAAGTCATGAATTGGATTATGGAAGAGGCATTGCTATGAATACCAGGATACCCCTACGAAACATTTTCATGTTTCAGTGCATTGTTAAAGGAAAACTGTTTTCCCGATTAGATACTTACTCCAGGGTATGTATTTACCAGGTTTCATTCTCATATCTGTATGGTTTTACAGATGATGAGTGGGAGCAAGTTATTGGGAATTAGGTGATTATCCTCATTATATCGGAATTCGTTGTAATTGGTGATATTTGAGGAAATCGCCAGGGTACAGTTTCCAACCCACGACGCACAGGTTTATGAGTTGTTCAACTCAGCGGACTTATACAGAGTATTGTATGTTGTCCAAGTATCCATCAGGGCAAAGGGGTAGGTCCTCGTACTATGTTCTGTTTACTTATAACTTCTCTAGTATTTAGACAAGTGTTTCGTAGAAATACAAGGTCAATGTTTTGAGAAGTTGTGGGTATAAGAATAAAGTAGAGAACCAGGTATCACAAGTATCGGGATTCTTCAAAGAGATCGAAGATGTAGATTCTTGTGATTGGTATTCAGATGATAGTGATGGTTTTGAGAAACGTGTTTCTCTTTCAGGTTACTCATAATTGGATGGATTCCTAAGTTGAGTAATGCTGATTAGCCTCTTCCCATTAAAATAATATGCACTGGAAACAGCTGCATGATTTGAATATGGTTCCAGTTAAATAAGTGCCAAAGTTTCTATATTGGATATAGAATAGTTCGTACCTTAAAAGATATTAAGGTACGGGGAGTTGTCCAGCTTATGCTTAAAACCAGACTCTGGATAACTCAGGGCACGTTTCTGTAATGGCTGTTTGTGGGTTGACCCTGGCTATGACGAGGGTAGATATTCTACCATTTGGAAGATCAATAGTGATATTGTTCTTGACTCACCACAGTTTTAGTAAAATGGATCTTTTTCAGAAAACAGTAGTGGGAGTATGGTAGAACTGGAAGTGATTCCAGAACCGCGAACAATTACGGAAAATTTAATAGGACCTATATATTCAATCAGGTTTGACATTCTAATAGCCACTCCGCAGATTTGGTGGGTAACCTCAGACACCCGAGAGGTACTTCGGTAGCCTCAAGGACGGTGACAGGGAGGTTCTTATCTACCCAGACTTGACACTACTGATGTTCCAGGCTTTGAGACCCGGTAGGAGGGTTGTCGTAGTCAGTAGGAGCAGTGGAAGCATAGTGGGCAAGATGCTTATATCTATTTATAGACTTGAGCAGATATAGCGGAGATAGATCATCTAATTTTGATGTGACAGTCATGGGTTTGACTTCAATCAGAATAGGGGATGGATCTGTTAAGAAGGTAGTAGGGTGTAATGTCATGGTATTTGGATGACATACACGGAGTAGGAAGTAAAATTCCTATACTACAATCGGTTGTACTATGGTCGTCACACAATTGTTTCTCCAGACAGGATATGGATATAATATTTGACATTCTGGTTTCTAGATCTATGGTTTTAGATCTGGATTTGGATAGTTTCCCAATATGGGTACTTTGACAGTATTCTAATGGTTTTTTAGAATAGATGACTCCTAGCATGGTTGTGTACCTGCAGGTGATGGAGTCACCCTCTCTAAAGGTGTCTTACAGACTAAAGGGGAGAGGGATTTGCATGATTGGCAGATTACTTGCTTAGGCAATTGAGTCAATCTTGAGATGTCAAGTACCACACCAGATGTTATTTTTGCACTAGATGCAATAAGTTTATATTAATCCAATCCTGGAGAAACATAAGGAAGCAGTTATAGAACATAAGTATATGTTCTACGGATATGATAATGGCAGCCTCCTTCGGGAGACGGTTATCATTCCAGGCTTCAAAGGTGGCATGGTTGACAGAGTGATTGTCCGAGTTATAGTTTTTCCCCCTGATGAAGAGGGACAGTATTATAGACAGGTGGTCTAAAAGGATACTGTGGGTGGCATGGTGCCGGATACTGATTAGGTTCAGTGATCGATACAGTCTAAGAAATTTGGATATGGAGTTCATTTATGAACTAGGCCCCATCAGATATCTAGGCATATTCTAAGACAGGTATTACTCAGTTCGGGAGATGGCTTTCTCCGTGAACTTGAGATTAAGAGAGATATAGAAAGAAACATCTAGGCGGATCCACTCACTGAGGCTATTTCTCGAACACAATAGTTTTACAAACGGGCTTTGTGAAACTGATTAGTAGAGGAGTTGGATGTTGGTTTCACACGGGCTGTGAGTACGCAACATCGCAATAATTAGCCTTAAGTGCAAGTGGGAGATTGTTGGAGATAGTGCCCTCAGAGTCAATTATTGGATCGCAGGTACGTGATTGCAATGATTGCGGAGGACCTATACCGGTAGGACAGTCTTACTCGAGATGATAGTATTCTATCTGGTTTGCCTTTATCAGTCGTGTATATGTTCAGGTGACTGATTACATATTACACTTTGATAGAGCCCTTAGGATCTTGCTTTACTACCAACAGTATGATGGCGATCATATACGTGAGAGTTGGATAGTTTATATGCATATCCTTAATTGTGGTCCCTAGTCGTGGGAGTTTCGAGAGAGGGCATCGATACTCCGGAGTAGACTAGTGTATACAGTCGAGACCCCGACGAGGGGCGGTGGCCGGTCTCACAAGCCACTGGTGTCAGTTGGATCACCTAAGATGTATACAGGTGCTCATTGGGTTATGAGTACACCGGACATGACTCGCCGGAAATCTGCTAGTTAGTACTATACCTATCGTCAGATAGCAGTTCCCAGGTGACATGTGTACTGGTTAGTTCATCGACCTGAGGTCGTCATTTGTCTCGTGTGAGTTCCCACTGTGCTTTGATTTCCACCCTACCACGGCTCAAAGGAGTCGTGCAAACAGGTAGTTTTTGGGTACAGTCCCGAACCATATGGAGGCATGTGAGCGGATCGGCGGGGGATTCGTCTCTCCCGGTATTGGGGGAGAGGTCGTGCTGTGTCTAGGAGAGCCATTACACAAAGCCCGCGGCCGTGGCAGGAGATTTACTGGTAGGTACTCCAGTAGTATCTCAGGGTGTTATTGGGCTTCACTCCGACACGACTTATACTGCTATTGGGGGTCTGACGTTACTAGCCCCCTAGGCAGATATGCGATACTCATTGACGAGCAGACCGGACTGTATATACATTGTCACTGTTAGGCTCAGTAGGGTTTCCGGATGAGTTCGCTCATCGGCCTCCCTTGAGGTTAGTCCATGGGTAGCCGTTACGCATTGCTAGTGCCGCTGACGGTTTGTGGTTAAACCCACTGCCAGGTACTGACGAGTCATTAGAGTCCCCCACAGACAGTTTCCCAAGTTCGGGCGAAACGTTGTAGAGGCCGTATGGTTTTATGGCAGGGTTCGGAAAATGCACGTGCGTTTACGCACGTGTTATTTTTCGGGCAAATGATACTGGTCGGCTTTGGTTTAAGCCGGATCCGAGGATTTTATTGAGTAGGTATAATATCTTTGTCTCAGTTGCATTTGTATTCGGTCGTAATACAAATGCGGGTATTTTTATACAGATACGGGGTTATCCTGAAAGTTGTTTCAGGATCACTTTTGGAAGTTGTCAGTTTCCAGTTTTCTATCAGCCGTCTTTTAACATTCGGTTAAAGACGGATTTATCTTTTCTTGGATGAGGGTGAGTCATGCTTCTAGAAGGTTCCAGAAAGGGTGACTTGGCATGGTGAGTCATTAGTGTAATAATGGAGCCATTAATGCAATGGTGACTAGGTTAATGAATCACCATTTGCATTAATGATTCTTGTTTATCCTTAGGATATTTGTTCATGATATTTATTCTTATGGTCACCACTTCCCTCCTACACTCACCCCCCCTCTTGCTATAAGTGGCCGGCCCCCTCCTCTCTCTTTCACTTACTTGATGTTTTCATTTGCAAAAGATTATGATAGATTTTGGGGTGTATGGAATTTCACAGCTCATTTCAATCCATCACCCGATTCCCACGGCAACTTCATTAACCGATCGTCCACGGATTTGGACGAAGTGAGACAAAGTCATCTACTCATTCTCTACATCATTCTTGGTCGTCTCTTTTAGCAAACTTGACGACCGAGTTGCCTCGAGTCAGAGGCGGGAGCCCGTTTAAAGAATCGTTGATGTAGTGCCACCTGGACGAGCAGATCGGAGATCGACGAGATCGGAGCAGCCGCAACGGAGCGTGGGATGATGGTTAAAGAACGAAGGACTCGGATCGTTCGGTATAACATTTCTACACTCTTTACAGTTTGTTAGTTTAGCAATAATGGCAGATCCGGGTTAAAGTATATGATAGCGCCAGTTAAAAAGTTTTTGTTCCGCATTTGGCGTCTGTAGACGGCCGGGGCGCTACCGTAGACTTACATATTGAGCTATTGATACTTTGAGATGGGTCAGTCCGGATTGCCGGAGCCCGAGATTTTGAGATACCGATACTTTGGGACACTGAGATATCCATTTGAGGTGTCGATACTTGATGTGGATTTCCGTTGTTTTCATAGATATTTCTTTAGACATTTCACAGCAGTTGTTCTAAGATGAAATTAATGATTTTCTCTTATCAAACATACACAAATCTCGTGTTAAATTGCATTCATATTGCATACATGCTAGTACATCATGCCATATCAGGAATGTAGAATTATGACACTTATGCGTAGATGTTTACGATAGCCTTATTAGATGTTACTTATTACTCACGAGTTGGCAACTCTCCCCCGTTAGGCCACAGCCTTTTTGCAGGTCCGTTCGGTCAGCATTGTACCAGCGGACGCACTTGCTCCTTTTGCTTGGATTTGAGACTTTTACTCGTAGGTAGGTTGTGAGGTTATTTTATTTCCAACTTATATATTTATTGTATCTAGAGTATTCCATCTACTATACCTGCTGCTTGTATTGATGTATTGTGACTTAGAGACGAGACAATGAGATTTGGATATTTATGTTGTTTCTCTAGGTCGAGCTCACTTAAGCTGATGTGATGCTTACTACTCGTGCCTTTATATGCTTATTTTTGCACAGTAATGATTTTTATTGCGTGTGATGTTGAGACCGCTTTTGGCGAAGAGCTAGCTCCCGCTTAGGGATGGCTTATTCATGATTATATGTATATTCTTGTTTTGTACCCGTTTGGGGCCAGTTTTTACAAAGGAAATTCTGCCGAAATTTTCGGGAAATGTGATGTTGCTTTTAAAGATTTTGATGTGACTTATTGTTTTTCCTTCACTCTATTTCTTATTTGGGTTTTGATTTTTGGGCTTTGGCTTATTTAGATTACGCATGCCTCGAGACGTTTCGTAATTCAAGTGCCAGTCACGTTCCGTACCTTTTCGGGTCGTGACAGGAAACTATTGCCTTCGAGAAATAGCCTCAGCGAGTGGATCCGCTCCAATGTTTCGTTATATATCTCTATATATCTCAACTTCGCGGAGAACGACTATCCCCCAAAATAAGCAATACCTGTTATAGAATTTTTCTGGATATCTGATGGGACCTAGTGTATAAATGAACACCAAATTCAACAAACTTCTTAGACTATATCTTCCACTGAATTTAATCAGTAGACTGCGTCATGCATTCCTCAGTATCCTTTTGGATACCTGTCCAACATACTGCCCATCAAAAGAGGGAAAACAATAACTCAGACTGTCTCTCTATCATCCGGGTCACCTTGAAAGCCTGAAATGATAACTGCCTCCCAAAGGAGGCGGCCATTAGCAATTACCAAGAACATCCACTTTTTTTCAAAACTGCTTCCCTCCGTTTCTCCAGGATTGGATTAATATATATACTTATTGCAACTAGTGCAAAAACAATATCTGGTGTGGCACTTCACATGTCATGATTAACTCAATTGCCTAAGCAAGTGATATACTAATCATGTAAATCCCTCTCCCCTTTAGTCTGTATGACATCCTTTAGAATGGGTGACTCCATCAGCTGCGGGTACACCACCATGCCAAGAGTCAACCATTCCAAAACATCTTTAGAATAATGTCAAAGTACCTAAATTGGGACACTTCCTAAATAAAGATCTAAAACCATAGATCTAGTGACCAGAATCCTGATATTTTATCTAGATCCTATGTGGAGAATGTCCTTGTGACAACCACGGTATTTAATTGATCGTAGTATAGGAATTTCACTTCCTATCAAGTGCATGTCATCCAAATACCAGTAAATCACTACCTACTGCCTTCTTACTAGATCCATCTCTTATTTTGATGAAGTCAAACAGTATGACCGTCATATCAAAAATAGATTATCTATCTCAGCTATACCTGCTTTAGTTTATAAATACACATAAGCTACTTGCCCACTATACTTCCGCTCCTTCACTAACCAAAACAACTGTCGTGACACTGTTCTTACTCACGGAACAATGTGACACGCCAAGTATCGTGCTTTGTGGGCGGGGGCCACCTCTTGAATCCGTGTGGGCCACCTCTTTAGTTCGTGGGACCCACTGCAGAACAATGGGACTCTTCGTAAAATATTCCGAAAGGGGGAATATTTGTACTATAAATGAAGTGATGCCGCTCTTCAATACTGATCAGTCGAAAATATTGCATATTTTAACCAGCAATTTCCCTATCATTTGCATTCATGTAGAAGTGTTCGGCATTCATATAACACATATTAGCAAAACGGTCGTAAAATATCAGATTACATGTGTTAAACCTTAAAACCGGCATTTCTAGGGAAATTGACTGCATTTCATTGTATGGCATCATTTCTATATATCGCAACTTATGTTTCGAAGTCTGTGCTGGAAAATCCAGGAGACAGGCAAAAATTATCATTTTGCTGATCAAACATTACGCCAACTCAAAAGATTCAGATCTGGAAGTAATATAGAAAGAATTTTCAGAATCAACATATCAGAAAATAGCCCAAGTGTCAGGACCAACAATCACCAGAAGACCCAAGCCCTGGGGCTCCAAAAGAGCCGCTGAACCGCGGCAGGAGCCGGCTTGCGCCGCGGTTCCGCGGCGGTATTGCCACGTCATCACTTGTATTTTGGTGCATAATTCCTATTTCAGTGCACACATCTCAGATAGACATGTCAAATTCCAGAATTCTCTTGAAGCTTCTTCCAGATCAGCAAAAATGATTAATTAAGCTAATTCTAATTAAGCTCTTAACTAATCACATCTAGAAACTTCTCCTCAAAAAACTTTTGGAGGGAAATTCAAATCTCATCTAACTAACTTTTGGAGGGAAATTCAAATTCTAATCCTAGATCTAGGGTTTAGGGAAGTCTATAAATGGAAGCCTAGACTTAGGGTTAATGGCTAATCTTGAATCAATCAATCTTTGTTAATCCTAGTTAATATTTAGTTGTTCAATTCTTCCTCTTACATCATCTTCTTCCACAAGTCTAGTGATAAGACTTGAGCGAAACCCTAACCCCAATTCCAATCCAAATTCATGATCCATGGAGTTCTAGTGAGCAAGTCTTAAACCAACCTTTAGAAGCGAAGCCGGACTTCAACCGAGCACGAGATCCGAGCGATCCAAGACTCAAGGAGCCGATGCAACACTAGATTCGACAATTTTGTTCCTTCTCAAATTCTTGTAGTCTCTTGAGCAATGTGTAACAATTTGTGGAATAAATAAAGGTGAACATCCATTAAACTTGCTTTTAATTCAATTCGAGCATTATGATTTGTATTCAATTCTTGAATGTATTCTTTGTAATGATGCGCGAATAAACTCCGCTTGTGGAGGAATCGAGACGATTGTAGAATGATGATGTTGTTGAATCTTTAAACGTTTTCTTATGTCTAATAGCAATTGGAATTCTTGAAAATCGAATGATCGATGATCTAGATCGATGTGAATGCGTTCTTGATTCCTTTCGCACGATCTAGAGATCAACGATCGATCATCCGAATTTCAAGAAGCTAACTAGTGAATGTGATTCATCGAATGGAAAAAGGATAGGATGAGGAACCCTAATTCTTTACAAGAACCTTAATCCTTGATGAAATCTACATCGATTTAGCATCAACTTATTAATGGATAAGAAATCGTATTCTTGAATCTTCATCACATCTATAGATCCGATCGATTCTTACGAGCCTCATTTAGATTCTTGATATTTGGTTTGGAAAAATCAACAAACTCTCAATTCTTGATTCTATCTTTTTTCTTGTTATTGGATCTAGATTTTCTATTTCTTGAACTTTAAATACAAATCATGAATTCTTTTGTTTTGTTTTACACTTTCCCTGTGGACGATCCGTATTTACTAACGCGCTACAACCGACACCGTTATTGATTGCGGTCAAATATTTTTGGTTGTGATTTCTATATACAATTTTCTAACTACACAACGAGAAATTAACTAACCAAATGGCGCCATTGCCGGGGATAGTGCGCTAATTGTTTGTATTTTTGAAATTTGAGTTGAAAAATTTATTCCATTATAATTTTTAGATCTAAACTCGCACAAACCCTAATACGTGTGTTGTGATTTGATTGCGAGGAAATCCGAAATCAATGGAGCGTGGATAAAATTTTTCTGAGCATTCCAGAGAGTTCTTGAAGTGAACATAAGCCTCTGTAGAAAATTTTATGAAGAGATCTCCTCACTCCACCTCGATTCCGCGGCAAAGACCCCTCTATTGCGGCGGTTCCGCGGCTATCTTTCTGCTTCACTGTACCAAAATTTCAGGTATACTTCTAAACTTTCTTATCTCTTACCTCATCTGTTCCAATTAACAATTTGCTGCAGGTTTCTTTGCAAATAAATCACAGCGCCGCGCAAAAAGCAAAATTAAATTGTGCGTGTTTTGATTTTGTGGTTGTTTGCATAATTAATTCGGACATTAAGGGGCAATGACCAAATCCAGATTAGGTGGGGAGTTCATTACCCTTCCTAGGCCCCAAAAATCACAAAAACTTGCATCCGCATTGACCCACATTAACTAAAAAAATATCTAGAGATAACTTTAAGGACCGTCGCGCTCACTTAGTACAGAAGAAGGCCGTGGGTAATTCTTTGCTTATCCACGTTTTCTTGTGGTGTCAAAGGCAAGTGTGTCGAAGGCTAGTGGTTATTAATTAGGCCCAGTACTTACGTAGTGGAGTACCTTCCCACTTACCTGGCACTTACCTGGCCACAGGGGGACAAAGAGGCAGTGGAGAATTCTATCCTGCGACTTGTCTTTTGGCAGTTAGGAGCGGTCTAGAGCTGGACCTAGGTGACCACTAGATTTAGGTTTTTGTGTGTTGCATTTGTTGTGTTGCATCATTTTTTCAAAAATCCGTTCACTTTTCAAAACAAACACCGCATTCATTCATTCTCTCCACTAATTATAAATTCACGATGCCACTTGTACTAACCCTTTTTTAGTGCAAGATAGGCTGGACAACAGGATTCTAGTGCCTGTTTAGTCCGCGTCCCTTCGATCGACCTTAAAGTCGGTATTTCTACATTTACCTTTCCTTTACCGACCACCACACCCACATCGATGGATCCGTCTCCATCAAACTTCTTTACCACTACTCTGCCGCCGTCCGTTGGTGCGCAGATTCTACCTCGCATCTCACTCCAGGAGAGATGTTATCCTACACGAGGTCCCCTTTCCACCTGCCTTTCCATTCCACCAGCCAACAGGGAAAAATTTCTGATTAAACCCCAACACATCAACTTTCTACCAAAGTTTCACGATCTCGAGTCTGAAGACGCATACGTGTTTATCTTGAAATTTGAAAGTGTATGCGCAATGATGGGTACCTCACAGTTGTCTGTGGATGCTTTGCGTCTTCGTCTTCTCCCATTTACCTTGTACGATTTAGCCGAGAAGTGGCTACATAACACTACCGCACATTCCATTTCAAATTGGGATGAATTCGTCAAAGCATTCCTGAAGAAATTTTACCCACACCAAAAGACAGCTCGAGTCCGCAGCGAAATCTATCAATTCTCCCAGCTTCCAAATGAAACATTTTAAAAATGTCTTGAACGTTTCAAGGATCTGTCAGTCCAATGTCCACATCACGGCATCCCGAGATGGGAATTGTGCCGAATCATTTATGAGGGCATTACTCCTTACACAAGATAGACCCTTGAATCCATGTGTCATGGCAACTTTATAACTAAGAATGATGGGGAAGCCTGGGAATTCCTAGAAGATTTCGCCGAAAAATCTTTACAGTGGGAGGGTATCAGTCAATCGTCTAGGGATGGCAATAATATTTTCATAGGAGTTAGAGATGACATTGAAGCTATACACAAGAAACTCGAGACTATGGAAAACAAATTTTTACCCACCACCCTAAATCAAATGTCACTCTCCAAAACTGTATGTGGCTGCTGTTCTGATCCGTCTCACTTAACGGAAGAATGTCCGTTTCAAGGTCATGAGCTTATCAATTCTGCTTACCAACAAGGACCTAGGAACAATCCTTATTCTTCCACATATAATCAGGGTTGGAGGAATCACCCTAATTTTTCTTGGAACCAATCACAATCTCAAAACACGGTTCCAACCCAACACAATTTCCAAAGGGTCCATCCACCACAACAGCAGTCACCACTTCAATTGAGTCAGCACCGCTTTCAATCACAGAACTTCCAAAATCCGGCCAACACTTTTGCACTGTCTAGTCCTTTGCAATTGATCGGTACAGATAATACCTCTGCACTAGCACAAACCTTGGATACTTTCATGAAACAATCCATCCAAGGAACGACAAGTTTGCAATCTTCCGTGGAGAATGTGATGAAGATCATTGTCTCTCAAAATGAGAATATAAATCGATGGAAGCACAAATTGCACAACTAAAAGCCGAAATGAGTGTGAGAGAAAAAGGGAAACTTTCAGCTCAACATTTACCCAATCCTGGCTATTCACATCATGTGGATGCAATCACGTTGAAATCTGGAAGAGTGCTTGACAATCACATTGGGGAAGAGTTTGATGACACTGATAAATCAATCAATAAAACCCCGGCTGAGACCTTTGCTCCCACACACACATCCAATTCGGACCCCAGTTCTTCTACCCCACCACCTTCTTGCGAGCCTATTCTTCGTTTCCCAAAAGGCTCGCCACCACAGCCCAGCTCTTCTAGTTCTCCACAGACGATCCCCACTCCTCTTTTGGGATCATGTCTACCCCCACTTCCTTCTTCTATGATGGACCCAGCGCTTATTGCTAAAGTACCTTATCCTAATTGGTTAAGGGCAGACACACCGAGTCCACATATAGAGAAGATTATGAACATTTTTAAGCAAGTCAACATCAACATCCCTCTCCTAGATGCCATCCAACAAGTTCCGTCCTATGTGAAAACTCTTAAGAACTTATGCGCTAGGAAGAGGAAGAAACAAGTGCCCAAGAAGATTTTCATGGCAAAGACGGTAGACACGGCTTCCCCCACCAATTACCGAGGAAACGTAAGGATCCTGGATATCCTACTATTTCCATTTCTATTGGGGGAAAACACATTAACCGTGCTCTACTAGACCTTGGCGCTAGTGTTAACTTGCTTCCATATTCGGTTTACGAGCAACTAGGTATCGGAGTGTTAAAGCCCTCAAGCATAAATCTCCAGATGGCTGATCGATCAATCACCAAACCTAGGGGTGAACTGGAGGATGTGTTAATAAAAATTGGGGAATTCATATTCCCTGTGGACTTTATTGTAATTGATACACAGCCTGTAGTGAACCCACGGAATCAAATTTCGGTGATTTTAGGTCGGCCCTTTTTGGCCACTTCTAACGCTATCATCAACCGTCGTAATGGTTCTATGACCCTATCTTTCGGGAATAGGTCAATAGAGCTGAACATTTACAAGTTGGGAAATATACCCTCCGAACCTACTGCTCAGGTCTATTCTATCGACTTAATGGATGTCAACAGCAGCGAATTTGATGATCCTCCTGATACTGATCATGACTCTTTTCATATGTTATTATTTGACCCAACTATGTATTATACACATACAGACTCTTCCACCGAGATGTCTGGGTCAACAACTAACATGGATTATGAACTGCTTTTCGAGTCTGAAGATCACCCCGCACTTTGTGACGACATTCACCGGGGTATTGATGGAACTTTCGAGGAGATCTTCGCTGATGAACTCGCATTTTTAAATGACACGTGTGTTGAGATGAATCATCTCCCAATCAATGAAATTGAACCTCCACCCCTTCTTCTGAATTGTAAAAAGAATGCGAGTAATCAATCACAATCACTGCATCGTCTCTCCAAAATGAGACGCACACACATTCTATTCCACCACTTAACCTTTCCCCACTTCTTCTTCCACCAACCAGAGCACTGCATTGATAAAAATTTTGAATGGTCGGTGTTAACATTCGGTCTTTGCAAAGCTTGGCATCGACCAATGAATTTTTGACCCCCTCATGTGATTTTCAAAGATTAACATTGCTTAATTTGGGGGGGGTATATTTTCTGGCTCCTGAAAAGAAAAGTTTTACAAAATAAAGAGCCAAAAATAATTTTGGGGGAGGTTCTTCACTTAAATATTTTGGCCCCACAAATAAATTCCTCCCAAGCTTACAGGTTTTTCGAGATTTAGCAGAAGGCAACAGTGAGGACACTGTTCAAAACAAGTTTGGGGGAGGTTTGTGCTTATTTTTGCATCATTTGCATCATCATTTGCATAAGCACAAAACATTTTCGAAAACCTATAAAAATTTAAAAAATTTCAAAAAAATAAAAATATTTTTGTACATAAATAAAATAATAAAATATTAGATAGTGAAAAATTACATCCATGAGATTAGAAAAATTTAAGAAATCCAAGAAAATTAGAAGTTTTCTTATACGAACTAGTAATAAGTAATTATGAGCCGTTGTCCCAAGGGTTAGTAGGATGAAGGACGTCACTAATCTGAGGATAAAAATAAGTCTGAAAAATAGTTTCTATTCTAGAAGCCAAACATTTTGAACGTTGCTACCCTGCTATTCGCACTTACACACATCTTGAAGCCTGGGATAGTAGAGGATACCTTGAAATACTTTTGTCTTAAAGCCGATGTATGAAGGAAATAAAAAGAAAAAGTGAATAAAAAAATATATAAAGTGGTTAGAAAAATGGACACTGGTTTTGTTATCACCGAGGGCAATAAAAAATGTATAGCGAGGGTGCCTCTTCACCTAGTGCCCTAAGCCCAACTGGTCTGGGAGTCTCTGCTATGCCTGAGGTGGTGCAAGACGAGGAAAAATACACCAAATAAGCAAGCACATGAGTAATCGGTCGGTTAGTACCTAAAGAAGTATTAACGGTCGCGTGAAAGTGTGTGAGCAAATTCATCTAAATATTAGATTAATTAAAAAGTACTGAGGCTGATGGGTAAGAGTATGATAGCTTGAATTGAATTCTTCGGGTGTAGGAATGTCCTTTACACACACGCATGGTGATATGATCGATGTTTGGAAGAAAGATAGGAACGAAGTATAAGACGATATTTTATTGAGGGAGGACGTGATTTCTGACATCTTTTCATGACCATTAAGATAGGGTTCATGACAACCGAAAAACTAGCTGTCACGACCCGAAAGTACGGAACATGACCGGCACTTAGACTACGAACGTCTCAAGGAGTACGTATGCTAAGTAAGCCGAAACCCAGAAATCCAAACCAAGAGAAGTAGTAGAGAATAGGAAGAACCATATCAAATCAACCTGTATGCAACATAATATACAACGCCTAAAGGCGAGGTTCACAACAGAAATGGAACTCAACCAGCAAGAAACTCAAGAAATATAACATGCTACTCTATGGTCGAAAGAATAACATTACTGGTCTCTATCTCAAAAAAATACAAGTTTGGTTGATGGAACTTCTAGATACAACTGAAATATAATATACAAGGTATAATGATGGGTAAGATACAATAAACCCACCTACAAGCAAGTCACCCGAAAAGAAACCGTGCCCGCAAAGCCGTAATGAAATCCATACGGCAACACCTGCAAGAAACTGGGGCACAACGGGGGTGAGTTGCCAACTCGTGAGTAGAAAAAGATCTACGAACAGAAAATCGCATGAATAACGCAACTTAGGTCAATGATCATAATATATCCTCAAATATATGAATAACATACAGCCTATAACAATGGCTACGGTAATATCTAACCCGAGTGTGATCTTATGTGCCCGTGTTAGTGCCTCAGGTAGCAATATATCATATGAATTAGGTATGAATGCATGAAAACAGAATACATGTAAATGAAGAAACTGTTTTCATAAATTAGTGAGATTTCCTTTGTATTTTTAAAATGAGGTATCATAAATGAAATCAGCATCAACAGTGTCTAGCATCGATACAAAATATAAATCTCAATGTCTCAAAACCTCAGGCTCCGGCCATCCGGACTGGCCTGTATCATCAAATCTCAGTACCTCAATATCTCGAAATCTCAATGTCTCAATCTCAATATCTAGGGCGCCGTCAGTCCAGACCGGCCCCTACCATCCATCTCAAGACCACAACGGTATCGTCCGGATATCCGACGTGTCGGGTAAAATCACCGGTAGGTAGTCTCCCCCTGCCAGGCTCATCGTCATCACCACGAGCTTCTTTCCCCTGGGTACCTTACCGGGTCCACTATGTACCCGAAACGGTTCATCCAACTCCTCGAATCGGGTCTCCAAATCTATCAGCAAACTCATGGTGGACGACTCATACATCATGGGAAAAACCGCGCTTTTTATTGAAAAAGAGAAAGAAGAATTTTGTATATGTTTTGCGGTTTTCCCCAAATCCAGAAAATCTCATGGAAATCCAAATCCAAAGCCTCAATAGCACGTAAAAAGTGAATATATGCATGAGAATCCATGAATGCGGCATAACAATGAATAACAGTATGCATGAGGTAGCAGGTAATAACTATAATGTCTAAACTAACATATAAGGCAAGTAAACTAATATCATGTCTAAACTATTAGCTAACATGCTATGTCAAGCAATAATATTTTCTAAGGTGTACGTGACATGGCAATTACCGATGAAGATGTGTGTGAACCGGCAAGTAAGTGTACGTGGTACATACGCATCATCGGTAATGGTGCTGGTGTCCTAACCACAAGATATCAACAGTAGAATATGAAGCATAATATAAGCATGTGATGCGGAGCAAACAACAGTAATGAGCGGGAGCTGAATACTAGACGCAACGATAATTAATCTGTTTTAACCTAATATAAGTCCTACAATGGTGCCATTTGAAATAACACGAGTCATGGGGTTTTGAAAATAAGGGCTACGGTGTTTTAAAGAAAAGATACGTTTTTTGAAATATCCGTAGGATCCCTTAGGCTGTCTTTAAAAATACGCACGATTCGTAAGCTTTGAAATAGGTATGAACCGAATCTAATCTAACAACTAACTAAACTAAAGGGCTACGCTATAAACTAGACTACAGGTAAGGAAACCGCCTAACATCTGAGTCGATACATATACATACCTGTATATATATTAGTAGGTGATCCCGCCTCAATAATATCATATCCGATACCATATCTATAATCAGACATCCCAAGTCAAGAGTGCGGATCGATCATCAAGATATAGGTTGTACGTAAATCCGTCGTACGGCATCCCTAAATCTGGGTACGGGTCAATATCATATTCCTCACACTATTCCTCTGGCATCCTCTTTATCCAAGATCATAGTCTAGGGTACTGACCTATGTCTAGTACAATACTAATATCCTCAATATACTCATGATCTGACTACTGATCGACAATCTCGTACAAACCGATATCGTCAGCACATATCATCATCAAGGTGTATACATCGCCCGATACGGCCTAATATCAATATCCTAGCATATTATGCCTCATATCACGATCACATGTCGACCATTTATTTATAACACTATTCACCCGTATCGCCGCCGCAAGATCCGCTATAACACCAGGACGTACCTTAAGTACGAATCCTTCCATATCACCGAGATCACAACCACAAACAAATCTCATCGACTCAGCTCAATCCCAAGTATCCTCCTAAAATCCGTATGTGAACACATAGTCCCAAACCCATGTGAACATATAAATATATTCCCATACACGCACATATGAAATAAGGAATGTATGCAAGTATGTATATGTGTGTATGTGTAAGTATAGTGCACCCACTACCTAAGGTTTCGTAACCATACACCAATCCAACACCAATATCCATCTAAAATCATCAATAATAAATCCTAACAACATATCATAAATTGTTGGTATGTATACGCATCCGTAAACATTACCACGGACTGCGGGGGTGCTATACGCCATCCACCCGACTTCTCCCCGTAGATATAAATCTACTCACCTGGTCCTCGCTAGCCGGTACCGACGTCGCCACGCGCTTGCTTGTCGTCTCGAAGTCCACATGGTGGTACCTACATATCATAACGCACCATATCGCATTAAAACTGAATTCGAAATCGAAACGGCATACGAAAATCAAATCGGCACGCGTATCACGCATAGGTCCAAACCTATCGCATATGCATGCAAGAATAGTCAAACCAACACTCGATGTCGATGTAAAAACGTCAAACCATCGAGAAAAATCCAATCACACTCATTTGCACATTCACGAACACTAATTTTAATATAAACTAGGTTAAAACTCACAAAAACCTCAATTTTGCTTAAAAAGTCATTTTTCTGAAAATCTAGCAAGCACAATTCGCCGTTTTTGTACAAAACAGGATGTTTAAATGAATGTAGCGGCCAATATATTTATTAAATATCTTAAATAAGTCGTATAAACAATTTCCGGAATTTAATCTCATTAAATTCCAAAAATCCTAATATTCTAGTTTACAAAATACCCTTTTTAACAATTTCATAGCAAAAATGCACAAACTACAATTTAGGTTGGATTTCCATGAACTAAAGTGTTAAACTACACTTAATAAAGTTAATAATATGATAAAAACCCTAACCATATTTTTAATCTCATATTTCGAATTAAATCAAAAAAACTAGTTTGCAACAAAAAGCTTAATTTGGACATTTTTCAAGTAACAACTTGTAATTAACAACTAGATTAGTTTTCTACAAAACTAAATATATTAATCCACCTCACTAAACCATACACAATCAAACACAACTCATTTCCACAACAAACCCTAACTTAGTAATCAAAACCCTTTCTTTAAATTTCAAAACTTGAAATTTAAATCCTAATTTAACACCTAATAGCTAGATTCAAGTAATTTAACAACAAATTAAGTATAAGGTTATGATTATACCTCACAAGCTTGAGATCAAACTTGCAAAAATCTTAGCCTCCAACAATGATTTCATGCTCCAAGATCCATGCTTGAATAGCTAAAGAATAATGGGTAAAGCTTGGATTTAGAATTAGCTTTGAATTTTTGAGAAAAATGGTGGATTTTTGATAGAAATTTTGGGGATTTTGATGGAAAAATGAGATGAAGTATTTGGGGCTGTTTTGGTTCAGGTTTTGGCCAGAAATCTTGGGGGATTGGGTGAGGGAGGAGAGAGAGTGAGGTGGGGAAAGTTAGTTCAAGTCAAAGTCAACTCAAATTATATCATTTTCTACTCTTTTCTTTCATTTCTTTTATTTAAAATCCAAGTGGGGACAAAAGAGGGGGCTGCTGAATTCTTCAAGGGGATAAGTGAATGGGGGTGTGTGGGTATGGGTACGGGTGTGGGGTGATGAAAAATGATAAATACAATACCCCAAACATCCATTTACGCTAAAAAAAAAGCCTTTTTTCTTCAATAATTTCTAAACCGTTTTGGCAAATGATTTCGTTCAAAAAACCACATGATAAAATTTTATTTAATGTTTTATGATGCACAAAATTTGTTTCAACTCATTCCAATTTGTAATTTTCCCTAATTAAATGTATTAGTGACGACTTAAATTAATAATAAAATAATATTTTTTTCAGAAAATTTGAAATTTCACCAGCGGCTCAATAAACACCAAATAATAGCAATTACATAGCTAGAATGTGCATATTTAATTTTTATAATAAGATATTTTTATTTTGATTTTTTACAGAAAACCCCCTTATTTTACCGATTTTTTTCGAAATTTCACCGAAACGATTTTCAAAACGTTACAATCTTCCCCCCTTAAAGAAATTCGGTCCCCGAATTTAAATTCAAACTCTCCCAAATACTAAAACATCTAAGAAAAACCATCAAGTCGTCGGGGCACCGAAATTGTAACTACATAAAACAAATCGTAGCGCAGCGCATGCGCTTGAAAAATGAGCATATAACTCAAATCAAAACTCCGTCAAGCATCCCGCAATCATCGGAGTCATGGAGAAGACATCAATGCCAAATCCAAATCAAAACCAATATGATATAACTCGAAACTATAAATGTAAATATCGAATCTATATCTGTAAGTATCTGAAGAAAATGCATGCCAAATCTCTTTAAGTCGCTGTGCAACGCGTATAACACTGCACAGTGGCGGACGTCTACCATAAGAAAATAACTATATACATATATACCTTTGTTTGAAATGTACGTTCCGCCGTTTTGGAAACAATTTAGAAGAGTCTTCTTGTTTTAAACATTTCGTGTCATATCAGACACGTAGGTAAATACTGAGGCTATAGCTCGCTTTTTGGAAATCCCTTCAATAACTATCAATGCATGCAAAATGTATTCAGGTACTGTCCTCTGACTAGTCCTGCTCAGTACGGAAACACATAGCAATATCATAAAAATGTACTGCTCTATAAGAAATCAATCCCAAAATATGCACATGAATACTACGTGCGTCTGGTGCGCACGGAAATCAAAATCCATGAATGTGCCATACATGCGCACAGAAACAACATCTAAGTGCATCAGGTGTGCACGAAACATCTGTCGTAGGCAACATGTGTGCCTGACAGCAAAATCAGGTGCATCTGACATGCACGAAAAATCTCGAATTAGTGCATCTGGTGAGCACCAAATCGCATCTCGTAACAGGCGCCCAACAGGCGCTAAAAATCCAATCCGGTGCATAAAATGCACAAAACAAATGTCGAGCATCACCCTCGAAATCGAAATCCAGTGTATCCAAGTGCACAAAATACATGTCACTGCACTGCCAGCATATATAAACTATACAGAGTGCAGGAACCAAATCGCGTGCGTGCATACGCACAAAATCAACTCAACTGTTTAAAGCCGTAAAATCACAAACATGTAAAACTAAAGCACGAAAACGATATCAAGTGCAACACTGTGCAAAGATCGTAAATCCTCAATCATCAAAATCAAATCATACGAATAAATCACCCAAAACATCGAAATCAATAATGGCGGAACAGTACCGCTCAAGTGCATCCTCTAAGAATCTCGGGCCAACTGTCGCGGTCACTAGTGGGACGTATCGTTGATGATCATGAACTCTGGCCTGCTGGTGTGCGTAACATGACCACTCCTGGGTCCAAGTCTTCTCCGTGGATTACCAATCTCACAATCCATCGGCTCATCGGCCTTGTCAAGGCAGCATATCACTGGCGTCGGCCTCTAGCTCTCTGAATGCACGTGACACATCTGATCCTGGGTGCAAGTATCATCGCAGCAGTATCCTGGAAGGAATCCTGCTCACGGTCTCTCCCATGTCTCGTCTCTGCCAACTGTCCGGAAGTCATTGTCCTTTCCTATATCTGCATCTTGCTCTGGAACGACTGCATACTCATCGCGACTCCATCTGGAAGGTAAGTCCAAGTACCATGCCTCGGCATGCGCATCGCCTCTCTGATGTCGGCGGAGTGGAATGTCATCTCATCTAGATCTGGTGCGAACCACTTATTCTATTTTTCTCTAATGTCGTCTGCTTTGGACTAGTCTCGTCGCGGCTGCATGGACTGAGCTCCAACAGCTATCCTCGTATCTGGAGTCTCCCAAGAATGCATCTCACCACCTAGCATCCGAATTAAGTCGAGCCATCCAATCGATTCGTCAAAACCTCATAATCCACCAAGAGCTCAACATCTTGGGTACAGTTTAATAGTATCGAGTACATACCACAGCATCGGTGGTCCAGCCGTAGAAGGGCAAACCAAAGCCTCACTAATGGCGCCGCAGAACTGCCGCAAACCCTAAGGTTCAAAGGCTTTCACACGGTCATTAAGTCGAGTTAGGGTTTCATTCTTCTAGAGGGACCATAGAATTGCCTGCATGTCTTTCCGACTATCTTAAACTTGGAATAATAGGTTTCTGACATTCGATCGTCTCTGTCGACTCCCAACGTCTCCACGTGAAGTCGTCTCTTGCTGGAATCCATCTATCTGATTACCTCGCATCGGGTTAGGCGAACGATCCACATGTCCTAGTCATTCATCCACGATGACTAGCGACCTTCTATCATCTCTTAGTACAACTCGTTCTGCACTAACTCCAGTATCTGGGGCAATACCTCGTCGTTCGCAGCAATAACTGGCTCGCTCGTCTGCACGCCGAATAGTGCCTCGATCATCATGAATAAGCAACACACCAACGGTCATCAAGATCTGGCTGGCCTCTATCATTAGCTCAATCCTCTAATGTCGATCAGCACATCCGAGTAACCTCATAAAGGCGATCCGCCAAACGCTCGTGGCGCGGAAACACAGTCAAAAGACACCTCTCTATAATCGGGTGTCGCCGGAATCATGCCCTGGTCAGTCGTCGTTCGTGCCGAGCTCGTGCTGACCGCAACTCTAGCCGTAGCTCTCCCTGCCCGTAATCGTGGCAGCAAAACCAAACTGGTACCGATGAGGCTAGATCAGGAAGGAATATAATACTGAACAAGGAAATGTACATCCTAAGGCTTCTTAAGTGGAGTGGCGTGTCGTAAATATACCGCGGAACATACCAACGGTACGTCACTCTACTTTAGTCACCTATTCCATCAACCAAGGGTCATCCTACGCTCCGAAGGTAAAACCTAACGCTCTGATACCAACTTTGTCACGACCCGAAAGTACGGAACATGACCGGCACTTAGACTACGAACGTCTCAAGGAGTACGTATGCTAAGTAAGCCGAAACCCAGAAATCCAAACAAAGAGAAGTAGTAGAGAATAGGAAGAACCATATCAAATCAACCTGTATGCAACATAATATACAACGCCTAAAGGCGACGATCACAACAGAAATGGAACTCAACCAGCAAGAAACTCAAGAAATATAACATGCTACTCTATGGTCGAAAGAATAACATTACTGGTCTCTATCTCAAAAAAATACAAGTTTGGTTGATGGAACTTCTAGATACAACTGAAATATAATATACAAGGTATAATGATGGGTAAGATACAATAAACCCAGCTACTAGCAAGTCACCCGAAAAGAAACCGTGCCCGCAAAGCCGTAATGAAATCCGTACGGCAACACCTGCAAGAAACTGGGGCACAACGGGGGTGAGTTGCCAACTCGTGAGTTGAAAAAGATCTACGAACAGAAAATCGGATGAATAACGCAACCTAGGTCAATGATCATAATATATCCTCAAATATATGAATAACATGCAGCCTATAACAATGGCTAGGGTAATATCTAACCCGAGTGTGATCTCATGTGCCCGTGTTAGTGCCTCAGGTAGCAATATATCATATGAATGAGGTATGAATGCATGAAAACAGAATACATGTAAATGAAGAAACTGTTTTCATAAATTAGTAAGATTTCCTTTGTATTTTTAAAATGAGGGTATCATAAATGAAATCAGCATCAACAGTGTCTAGCATCGACACAAAACATAAATCTCAATGTCTCAAAACCTCAGGCTCCGGCCATCCGGACTGGCCTGTATCATCAAATCTCCGTACCTCAATATCTCGAAATCTCAATGTCTCAATCTCAATATCTAGGGCGCCGTCAGTCCAGACCGGCCCCTACCATCCATCTCAAGACCACGACGGTATCATCCGGATATCCGACGCGTCGGGTAAAATCACCAGTAGGTAGTCTCCCTCTGCCAGGCTCATCGTCATCACCACGAGCTTCTTGTCCCGGGGTACCTTACCGGGTACACCATGTACCCGAAACGGTTCATCCAACTCCTCGAATCGGGTCTCCAAATCTATCAGCAAACTCATGGTGGACGACTCATACATCTTGGGAAAAACCGCGCTTTTTATTTAAAAAGATAAAGAAGAAGTTTGTATATGTTTTGCGGTTTTCCCCAAATCCAGAAAATCTTATGGAAATCCAAATCCAAAGCCTCAATAGCACGTAAAAAGTGAATATATGCATGAGAATCCATGAATGCGGCATAACAATGAATAACAGTATGCATGAGGTAGCAGGTAATAACTATAATGTCTAGACTAACATATAAGGCAAGTACACTAATATCATGTCTAAACTATTAGCTAACAGGCTATGTCAAGCAATAATATTTTCTAAGGTGTACGTGACATGGCAATTACCGATGAAGATGTGTGTGAGCCGGCAAGTAAGTGTACGTGGTACATACGCATCATCGGTAATGGTGCTGGTGTCCTAACCACAAGATATCAACAGTAGAATATGAAGCATAATATAAGCATGTGATGCGGAGCAAACAACAATAATGAGCGGGAGCTGAATACTAGACGCAACGATAATTAATCTGTTTTAACCTAATATAAGTCCTACAATGGTGCCTTTTGAAATAACACGAGTCGTGGGGTTTTGAAAATAAGGGCTACGGTGTTTTAAAGAAAAGATACGTTTTTTGAAATATCCGTAGGATCCCTTAGGCTGTCTTTAAAAATACGCACGATTCGTAAGCTTTGAAATAGGTAGGAACCGAATCTAATCTAACAACTAACTAAACTAAAGGGCTACGCTATATGCTAGACTACAGGTAAGGAAACCGCCTAACATCTGAGTCGATACATATACATACCTGTATATATATATTAGTCGGTGATCCCGCCTCAATAATATCATATCCGATACCATATCTATAATCAGACATCCCAAGTCAAGAGTGCGGATCGATCATCAAGATATAGCTTGTACGTAAATCCGTCGTACGGCATCCCCAAATCTGGGTACGGGTCAATATCATATTCCTCACACTATTCCTCTGGCATCCTCTTTATCCAAGATCATAGTCTAGGGTACTGACCTATGTCTAGTACAATACTAATATCCTCAATATACTCATGATATGACTACTGATCGACAATCTCGTACAAACCGATATCGTCAGCACATATCATCATCAAGGTGTATACATCGCCCGATACGGCCTAATATCAATATCCTAGCATATTATGCCTCATATCACGATCACATGTCGACCATTTATTTATAACACTATTCACCCGTATCGCCGCCGCAAGATCCGCTATAACACCAGGACGTACCTTAAATACGAATCCTGCCATATCACCGAGATCACAACCACAAACAAATCTCATCGACTCAGCTCAATCCCAAGTATCCTCCTCAAATACGTATGTGAACACATAGTCCCATACCCATGTGAACATATAAATATATTCCCATACACGCACATATGAAATAAGGAATGTATGCAATTATGTATATGTGTGTATGTGTAAGTGTAGTGCACCCACTACCTAAGGTTTCGTAACCATGCACCAATCCAACACCAATATCCATCTAAAATCATCAATAATAAATCCTAACAACATATCATAAATTGTTGGTGTGTATACGCATCCGTATACATCACCACGGACTGCGGGGGTGCTATACGCCATCCACTCGACTTCTCCCCGTAGATATAAATCTACTCACCTGGTCCTCGCTAGCCGGTACCGACGTCGCCACGCGCTTGCTTGTCGTCTCGAAGTCCATATGGGGGTACCTACATATCATAACGCACCATATCGCATTAAAACTAAATTCGAAATCAAAACGGCATACGAAAATCAAATCGGCACGCGTATCACGCATAGGTCCAAACCTATCGCCTACGCATGCAAGAATAGTCAAACCAACCCTCGATGTCGATGTACAAACGTCAAACCATCGAGAAAAATCCAATCACACTCATTTGCACATTCACGAACACTAATTTTAATATAAACTAGGTTAAAACTCACAAAAACCTCAATTTTGCTTAAAAAGTCATTTTTCCGAAAATCTAGCAAGCACAATTCGCCGTTTTTGTACAAAACAGGATGTTTAAATGAATGTAGCAGCCAATATATTTATTAAATATCTTAAATAAGTCGTATAAACAATTTCCAGAATTTAATCTCATTAAATTCCAAAAATCCTAATATTCTAGTTTACAAAATATCCTTTTTAACAATTTCATAGCAAAAATGCACAAACTACAATTTAGGTTGGATTTCCATGAACTAAAGTGTTAAACTACACTTAATAAAGTTAATAATATGATAAAAACCCTAACCATATTTTTAATCTCATATTTCGAATTAAATCAAAAAAACTAGTTTGCAACAAAAAACTTAATTTGGACATTTTTCAAGTAACAACTTGTAATTAACAACTAGATTAGTTTTCTACAAAACTAAATATATTAATCCACCTCACTAAACCATACACAATCAAACACAACTCATTTCCACAACAAACTCTAACTTAGTAATCAAAACCCTTTCTTTAAATTTCAAAACTTGAAATTTAAAACCCTAATTAACACCTAATAGCTAGATTCAAGTAATTTAACAACAAATTAAGGATAAGGTTATGATTATACCTCACAAGCTTGAGATCAAACTTGCAAAAATCTTAGCCTCCAACAATGATTTCATGCTCCAAGATCCATGCTTGAATAGCTAAAGAATAATGGGTAAAGCTTGGATTTAGAATTAGCTTTGAATTTTTGAGAAAAAAGGGTGGATTTTTGATAGAAATTTTGGGGATTTTGATGGAAAAATTAGATGAAGTATTTGGGGCTGTTTTGGTTCAGGTTTTGGCCAGAAATCTTGGGGGATTAGGTGAGGGAGGAGAGAGAGTGAGGTGGGGAAAGTTAGTTCAAGTCAAAGTCAACTCAAATTATACCATTTTCTACTCTTTTTTTTTCTTTTCTTTCATTTCTTTTCTTTAAAATCCAAGTGGGGACAAAAGAGGGGGCTGCTGAATTCTTCAAGGGGATAAGTGAATGGGGGTGTGTGGGTGTGGGTACGGGTGTGAGGTGATGAAAAATGATAAATACAATACTCCAAACATCCATTTACGCTAAAAAAAAGCCTTTTTTCTTCAATAATTTCTAAGCCGTTTTGGCAAATGATTTCGTTCCAAAAACCACATGATAAAATTTTATTTAATGTTTTATGATCACAAAATTTGTTTCAACTCATTCCAATTTGTAATTTTCCCTAATTAAATGTATTAGTGACGGCTTGAAATAATAATAAAATAATATTTTTTTCAGAAAATTTGAAATTTCACCAGCGGCTCAATAAATACCAAATAATAGCAATTACATAGCTAGAATGTGTATATTTAATTTTTATAATAAGATATTTGTATTTTGAATTTTTACAGAAAACCACCTTATTTTACCGATTTTTTTCGAAATTTCACCGAAACGATTTTCAAAACGTTACACTAGCTTAGTTGGAAACCCTAATTTTCAAGGCTTTTCTTCTACAATTCTTTTCTTTAAATGTAATATTCATGATCTTTCTTTTATTATTGGATTCTGTGGGTGCAATCCGCTGAAAACCCTCAGGAGACGACACTCCTCTTACTAGGGACACCTAGAGGTTTAGAGGCTTGTTGCATGTGCTCAGTGCATTCGTGTTGCCTACGAAAGTGTGCTAGTTAGTTTTTCTCTTTCTTTATTTTCTCCTTCTTTTTTTAATAAAAAGTTCGCTCGAGACGATCGAAAATAATCTTGGGGGAATTTGATCAGTCGAAAATATTGCATATTTTAACCAGCAATTTTCCTATCATTTGCATTCATATAGAAGTGTTCGGCATTCATATAACACATATTATAAAAACAGTATTAAAATATTAGATTACATGTGTTAGACCTTAAAACCGGCTTTTCTAGGGGAATTGACTGCATTTCATAGTATGGCATCATTTCATTATATCGCAACTTGTGTTTCGATGTCCGTGCAGGAAAATCCATGAGACAGGCCAAAATTATCATTTTGCTGATCAGACATTACCCCAATTCAAAAGATTCAAATTTGGAAGTAATATAGAAAGAATTTTCAGAATCAACATATCAGAAAATAGTCCAAGTGTCAGGACCAACAATCACCAGATGAACCAAGCCCTGGGCCTCCAAAAGATCCGCTGAACCGCGGCAGGAGCCGGCTTGCGCCGCGGTTCCGCGGCGGTATTGCCACGTCATCACTTGAATTTTGGTGCATAATTCCTATTTCAGTGCACACATCTCAGAATGACACATCAAATTCCAGAATTCTCTCGAAGCTTCTTCCAGATCAGCAAAGATGATTAATTAAGCTAATCCTAATTAAGCTCTTAACTAATCACATCTAGAAGCTTCTCCTCAACAAACTTTTAGAGAAAAATTCAAATCTCCTCTTACTAACTTTTGGAGGGAAATTCTAATTCTAATCCTAGATCTAGGGTTTAGGGAAGTCTATAAATAGAAGCCTAGACCTAGGGTTAATGGCTAATCTTGAATCAATCAATCTTTAATTAATAAATCTTTGTTAATCCTAGTTAATCTTTAGTTGTTCAATTCTTCCTCTTACATCATCTTCTTCCACAAGTCTAGTGACAATACTTGTGCGAAACCCTAACCCTAATTCTAATCCAAATTCAAGATCCATGGAGTTCCAGTGAGCAAGTCTTCAACCAACCTTTAGAAGCGAAGCCGAGCTTCAACTGAGCACGAGATCCGAGCGATCCAAGAATCAAGGACCCGATGCAACGCTAGATTCGACAATTTTGTTCCTTCTCAAATTCTTGTAGTCTCTTGAGTAATGTGTAACAATTTGTGGAATAAATAAAGGTGAAGATCCTTTAAACTTGCTTTTATTTCAATTCGAGCATTATGATTTGTATTCAATTCTTGAATGTATTCTTTGTAATGATGCGCGAATAAACTCCACTCGTCGAGAAATCGAGACGATTGTAGAATGATGATGTTGATGAATCTTTAAACATTTTCTTAAGTCTTATAGCAATTGGAATTCTTGAAAATCGAATGTTCGATGATCTAGATCGATGCGAATGCTTTCTTGATTCCTTTCGCACGATCTAGAGATCAACGATCGATCATCTGAATTTCAAGAATCTAACTAGTGAATGTGATCCAACGAATGGACAAAGGATAGGATGATGAACCCTAATTCTTCACAAGATCCTTAATCCTCGATGAAATCTACATCGATTTAGCATCAACTTGTTAATGGATAAGAAATCGTATTCTTGAATCTTCATCACATCTATAGATCCGATCAATTCCTACGAGCCTCATTTAGATTCTTGATATTTGGTTTGGAAAAATCAACAAACTCTCAATTCTTGATTCTATCTTTTTTTCTTGTTATTAGATCTAGATTTTTCTATTTCTTGAACTTTAAATACAAATCATGAATTGTTTTATTTTGTTTTCTTTTCTTTAAAGTTTCGACTCATCTAATTCAAAAGACGAACGATTACACTTTCCCTGTAGACGATCAGCACTTACTAACGCGCTACAACCGACACCGTTATTGATTGCGGTCAAATATTTTTGGTTGTGATTTCTATATACAATTTTCCAACTACACAACGAGAAATTAACTAACCAAATACAGAGGCGCCTTTTAAGTGAACCGGCACTTCAAGGGCTTGAGAACTCCGTATTTAAGCGTGCTTGAGCCATGGAAGTTCTGGGATGAGTGACCTCATGGGAAGTGGCCCCTCATCGGGTCCGGTTCGCCCCGAAGGGAAAAACCGTGCGACTTCGCCCAGAGCGGACAATACTCTATGTATTGGGGTGGAGCGTGGTGTAAGTCCACGGCAGCGCCCCGGCCGTCTTCCCGAGGCCAAAATGCGGAAACGAAACTTTTTCATAAACTTGTAAACCGGTGCTACCGTGTACTTTAAACTCGGATCGGGCCATTATCCTAATGCTAGCAAACTATAGAAAGGTAGAAAGCTATACCGAGCGATCCGTGTCCTTCGGTCTTCGTCCTCCATCCCGATCTCCTCGTGGAATCTCCGGTCTTCATCTCCTCGTCGGAAGGGCACCACATCGCCGAATTTTTTTATGGGCTCCCACCTCTGGACCGAGGCAACTCGGACACGAAGTTGGCAAGCCGACGTGTCCAAGAATGCTGTAGGCTAATTGTAGAATCACTAGTCTCAAGGGGGTATGAAGTTGCCATGTTTAGATGTGGATGAGAAGAAGAACTTTGGAGACGAGCAATGTGTTTTTGTAGCAAGCCAAATGAAATCAACATGCTTCCCACACCAAATGAAATTGCCCCACTCTCTTTCTATTGTGTGGCCGACCTCGCAAAAAAATGGAGGAGGGAAAATATATGAAGAATAAAGCAAGAGAAGAAAATGGGTGATAACAAGATAAAAGGATCACATCAATTTCTAATCCAAATCCAAATCAACTCTCATCTCCATTTAATGCAAACCATGATGAGAACAAGAAAATCATCAAAAGATGCTAGAATAATCATGAACCCTCCAAATTGCTAATAACACCCTTTCATTTAGCTAAATGCCACTTTGCAAGAAAACCCCTCTCATCACAAAAGTCCGGCTATGAAGGAACAAAGGAAACTGGCCGAAACGGAACGCAAACTGTCAACTTAAAAAAACTGATCCTGTAATAAATTACAGGAAAACGCCGCGACCGTATATACATACTCGCATTTGTATTCCGACCGAATACAAATCCAATGAGAAAAAATCTACACTGTACAATACTAGGATCCGGCTTAAACGAAAGTCCGCTAGTATTATCCGTCTGATCTTGATCCGTACAATACCGCACGTATATGATCGAACCCTGCCATATATCCATACGGCCTTTACAGCGTTTCGCCCGAAACATGAGAGACTATCTGTGGGGTACTCTAAAGACTCGTCAATACTTTGGCTGTGGATTTAACCATAGAACTTGAATGTTACCAACTCCCAAACAAACCTGTGAAGTGAAGGTTGTTAGAAAAGTCAAGGATTGTGTAGTCCAGTCCCCGAAAAAGAAAATCCTTATATCTATTCAAGTAGTGGAAGTTCCTGGCTTGTGTTTCTTAACGCTACACATGCTATTCGAAGGAATAAGAGATGCGTCCTCATTCAACAAAACAGGCCCTGCTTTGGTTTGTTCATTCCTTGAGGTAAGGTGGCATTCCCTAATATTGGTGGAAGAGCTGCAATTCATGTTGTGGCAACAACCACCCCACAACAAGGAGCCACTCTGCCAAATCTTCCTGCCTACCGCTTGAACCCATCGGAGTATGCCGAGCTCAAGCAACAGGTAGATGGACTACTGGAGAAGGGTTTCATTCGTAGAAGTATGAGCCCTTGCGGAGTTCCAGCCGTGCTTACCCCTAAGAAAGATGGATCGTGGCGCATGTGTGTCGATAGCCAAGCTATAAAGAAAATAACCATGAAATATGGATTCCCTATCCCACCGCTAGACGACATGCTTTATATGATCGCTGGTTCCACTATCTTTTCCAAAAAAGACTTCAGAAGTGGATACCATCAAAGACGGAGAAGGCCTAAAGATGAATGGAAGGCTACCTTCAAAACGAAAGATGTCTATATCATCCAGATAAACAAATAGACAAATAGGCAGGCCCACCAATATATATATATATATATATATATTTATTATAAGCTACTCAAAATAAATAAAAGGAGTTGAGGCGGATTGAAACAAGGCAAACCAGTGTTGAGAAAAGGTATAAAGATGGTGCGAAGATCTGGCACTGGCTAGGCTGGCTTGTTGCTACAAAGCCAAAAGCATAAGCGAATTAGGATTGAAAGTGGGTTTGGAATGCCGGGTAATACTCTTCATCGGTCGCAACTGGCTCGATCCGAGTGTTCTGAGTTACTACAATGATCACACGAGCAAAATCAGAAAGAGGTTAGCTTGATACCGAGCGCAGCTTTCTTCCCTCTATCAACATGCAAGCTTTGTTGAAAAGTTTAGTATTATCCTCAGAAAAGAAGGGTCTTCCGATAGACAAGAAGACTCGGTTACAGCATCCGACTAACCAACTGTAGCTGACCCAGCTTGAAGGACAGGTTTTGATTTGCATGCCGCTGCTCTTCGAGTTTTGGTTCCGAATGAGGAACTCATTCGATTGAAAAGTCGGGAACTTTTAAAATCTCTCTACAGAGGTATTAGCCATACGTAATGGGCTACCAGGTATTGACCAAAAGGGACCTCAGTGAGCGAACTCATTCTGACACCCTACTGAGTCTGTCAGTGACAATATCCGTACAGTCCGGTCCGTTCGTCTATGAGCATCGCATGGAGGGCCTAGGGGGTTGGTAAAAGTCAGACCCCCAAAAGCGATACAAGTCGCGTCGGAGTGTAGCTCAGAACACCTTGAGATACTACTGGAATACCTACCAGTAAATCTCCTTCCTTGGCCAAGGACTTCGTGTAATAGCTTTCCTAGACACAGCGCGACCTCACCCCCAATACCGGGAGAGACGAACCCCTGCCGATCCGCTCATTGCCTCCATGTGGCTCGGGACTGTACCCAACTAAAACCTGTTTGCATGACTCCTTTGAGCTGTGGTAGGGTAGTAATCAAAGTACAGTGGGAACTCACACGAGACAAATGACGATCTCAGGTCGATGAACTAACCTGTACACATGTCACCAGGGAACTGCTCTCTGACGCTAGGTATAATACCAAGTAGCATGTTCCCGACGAGTTCTGTCCGGTGTACTAATAACCCAATGAGTACCTGTATACATCTTAGGTGAACCAACTGACACCAGTGGCTTGTGAGACCAGCCACCGCCCCTCGTTGGGGTTTCGACTGTATACACTAGTCTACTCTGGAGTATCGATGCCCTGTCTCGAAACTCCCACGACTAGGGACATTTTAAGGATGTGCTTATAGACCCCAGCTCCCATGTATATGATCGCCATCATACTGCTGGCCATCAAGCAAGAATCCTAAGGGCTCTATCAACGTGCAATAGTGATCAGTAATGTCACCTAAAGCAGTACACGATGATAAAGATAAACCATATAGCATACTATCATCTTGAGTAAGACTGTTCTACCGGCATAGGTCCGTCCTCAATCATTGTAATCAAGTGCCTGCGATCCAATAATTGACTCTGAGGGCACTATATCTAACAATCTCCCACTTGCACTCAAGGCTAATTATTGCGAAGTCGCATACTCATAGCCCGTGTGATACCGAACACCCAACTCCTCTATTAGTCAGTCACACAAAGCTCGTTTTTGAAACTATTGCGTTCGAGGAATAGCCTCAGTGAGGGGATCCGTCCTGATGTTTCTTTCTATGTCTATCTTTATCTCAAGTTCTCGGAGAAAGCCATCTGCTGAAACGAGCAATACCTGTCTTAGAATATGTCTGGATATCTGATGGGACCTAGCTCATAAATGAACTCCAAATCCAAACTTCTTAGACTATATCATCAACTAAATTTAATCAATATCCTGCACCATGCCTCCCTCAATATCCCCTTGGACCACCTATCCAAAATACTGCCCCTCGTAAGACGGAAAACTATAACTCTGACAGCCACTCTGTCATCCAGGTCAGCTTGGAAGCCTGGAATGATAACTGTCGGCCTAATGAGGCTATCGTTATCATATCCCTAGAACATCGACTTATGTTCTAAAACGGCTTCCGAATGTTTCTCTAGAATTGGATCAATATCAACTTATTTCATCTACTGCAAAAACAACATCTGGTGTGGTACATGACATCTCATGATTTACTCAATTGCCTAAGCAAGTGATCTGCCAATCTTGCACATCTCTCTCCCCTTTAGTCTGTATGACACCTTTAGAGAGGGTGACTCCATCACCTGCAGGTACACGACCGTGCCAGGAGTCGTCCATTCTAAATACCTTTAGATTGCCATCTAATTACCCTAATTGGGAAACTACCCAAATTTAGATCTAAAATCATAGATCCATTATCCAGAATGTCTGATATAATATCTATATCCTTTGTGGAGAAACCACTGCGTGACAACCAAAGTATGACCGATCGTAGTATAGTAATTTCACTTCCTACTCTGTGTATGTCATCCAAATACAAGGACATCACACCCTACTACCTTCTTAACAGATCCATCCCCTATTTTGATGAAGTCAAACCTATGACTGTCACATCAAAAATAAATGATCTATCTCCGCTATATCTGCTTTAGTATATAAATAGACATAAGCTATTTGTCCACTATTCTTCTACTGCTCCCGCTGATTATGTCAACCCTCTGGCAGAGTCATATACACGTTCACTTCTAAAGCTACTTTAGAACGACGCTATGCTTGTCCTCCTGCCGGGTCTCACAGTCTGGAACAACAGCAATGGCAAGTCTGGGTAAACAAGAACTTCGCTGTCACCGTCCTTGCGGCTACCGGAGTACCTCTCGGGTGTCTGAGGTTACCCACCATATCTGCGGAGTGGATAATATAATGACAAGTCAGGTTGAATCTTTAGGTTCTTATCAAATTTTTAGTAATCGTTTGCGGTTCTAGAATCACTTCCAGTTCTACCATACTCCCACTACTGTTTTATGAAAAAATCCATTTTTATTAAAACTGTGGCGAGTCTAGAACAATATCACTATTGATCTTCCAGATCGTAGAAAGTCAACCCTCGTCATAGCCCGGGTCAACCCACAAACAACCATTACAGAAACATGCCTTGAGTTATCCGGAGTCTGGTTTTAAGCATAAGCCGGACAACTCCCTATACCTTAACATCGTTAAGATATGTATCGTTCTATATCCAATATAAAAACATAGGCACTGATTTAATTGGAACCAGATTCAAATCATGCAACTGTTTCCAGCGCATGTCAACTAAATGGAAGTAGGCCGTTCAGCATTACTCAACTTAGGAGTGCTTCCAATTATGAGTAACCTAAAAGAGAAACAAGTTATCCATTACTATCAACTGAATACCATACACAAGCATCTACATCTTCGATCATCTTGATGAATCCCGATACTTATAATACCTGGTTCTCTACTTTACTCTTATACCTATAACTTCTCAAAACTTTGACCTTATGTTTCTACGAAACACTTGTCTAAGAACTAGAGAAGTCATAAGTAAACCGAATATAGTACGAGGACCAACCCCTCTGTCCCAATGGACACTGGACAACATACAATACTCTGTATAAGTCTACTGAGTCTAATAACCCAATCCCTGTGTATCGTAGGTTGAAAACTGTATTTTTGGTTAAGAAGAATTACACCGCAGTTTAATGCTCCTTACCTAACCATCCACTAATATAGGTAAATGTCATGGACATAATTTAAAAAAGGTATATCTCACTCTATAAAAATAGACGTACCGATATATTAATTTGAAATTTGTGCATAAAACGGGTATTCAAAACCAAATATTTGCCGTCTAGCAAACAACCCAGGCAATTTTCTCAAATATCACCAATTACAACGAATCCCGATATAATAAGGATGATCATCCAATTCCCAATAACTTACTTCTACTCATCATCTGTAAAACCATACAGATGTGAGAATCATACCTGGTAAGTACAAACCCTAGAGCAAGTGTTTAATTGGGAAATCAGTTTTCTTTCAACAGTATACAGTGAAACTGAAAAATTAAAATGTTTCGTAGGGGTATCCGGGTATTCCTAGCAATGCCTCTTCCATTATCCAGATTCACAACTATAACCGTATATTTCTTTTCCATCTCTCCAAATCTCTTTATATGTCTTTAGTCATTATCTTCTATACACCCACGTAGGCTAAATGTTTTTCTTCCTTCCCTACCTTTCGGCACCAGCCTATGCTTTGGAAGAAGACTATCCAATAAGCATAATGGGTGTACTTTCCTAATCCTAAGAGCACTCGCAATGCGAGAGAAGGTGAAGATAAAAGACAACCGAATAAACCTTATTCCTATTTCTCCTGAACCAGAATCCATCCCCGAACTAGAACAAGTTCCTTTCGAGTTCGTATATAACCATACGATGGAGTATCCAAAAAACTGTGGATCTTCATAGTGATACGGAGTGTTCTGGAGAAATACAAAGGTGATGTAGGATTGGCGAAGAAATACTTGGTTTGGTCGTGAATAGCAGTCGTAATTTACTTTGCCCTCTTACTAGTCCCTTTATTTGTCTTAACTTAATACCTTCTGCACACCTTCGTTATGCTAATTGGTTTTCTTCGTTCCCTACCGTTCGGCACCAGCCTATGGTTTGGAATAAGACTATCCAATAAGCGTAATAGGTGTACTATCCTCTAATCTAAGGAGCACTCACAACCTGAGAGAAGGTAAAAGGAAAAGACAACTGAATAGTCCTATTCATTTTCTCCGGAACCAGAAACCATCCTCGAATCTGGAATAAGTTCCTTTGAGTTCGTATATAACGATGCGATGGTTTTATCCAATGGAAGTGTACGTTCGTAATAATACGAGGTGTTCTGGAGAAAAGGGTAAAAGTAGGAGTGGCAACGAGGTATGCAACTCTGACAATCCAAAAGCCAATGTTTTAAGAAGGTTCGGTCAACTTGGTCACTGAGTCATAGTCAAGTGTCGGATCATGGTCTCTGCCAAAGAGAGAGAAAAGAAACACTCAGCGTGCACTCTAACCTAGATCAGAATGGTTATCACTTTATCTAATCAGGAAACCTCCCACTGTAACGTCAAATTCACCTCCAAACCTGAAAGAAGATTTAGTCGAGATCACCCGAGGGGTAAACCAACTCATCAGTGGGAATCGGGATCCAACTATCATCGTATGATAATGTGATGGAATACACTCACATTATCACACTCCAGAAGGTAAGCACATATCTGGCAAGTTTCAGTTTCTTTAGAAACTCCCGATGTGATTTTTACCCCATGCTCTTATGACCTTTACGAAGGTCAAAAAATCATAAGTCACATGTCAAGTTCTACCCATCATTGTCCAGGTTAATTTGAACCTACCAGTACAAGCCCTTGACGAAGGTCAACAAGGCTATACGACTGTCCCAAACCAACACATCTATCTATACAGCAGAAAGGTAACAAGCGGCTACCATTCACTATACCTTGACGAAGGTCAACAAACATAGCATGAATAATACGTGCTACCCGTCTGAAATGACGAATGGCTACGAATGGTTTTTGGTGAAAAACCTTTAACGTAATGAACTTCATATCGTTGAAAGAACCGGATAGCTTTTTATAAAAATATAATGGCGAAAACCTTTGCTAAAGAGGTCACTCCCGGTGAAGAGATCTCGGCTCTTTCCCCATAGAATGAGGTGCAGGATATTCCAACTGAATACCACGATACAAAGCAGAAGTAATCGACTATAGTGAAGTTCTTGACCTAACGCAAACTTCTGTCCAAAGGGTCACTCCCAGTGAAGGGATCTGGGCCCTTGCCTCGTCGACTGAGGTGCTGGATATTCATAACCGAATACCGCTATGCAAAACAAAAGAGAACGTCCTTGCAATAAAAGCTTTTTGAAAATTTTTTCCAACAACATTAGAATAGGTTTGTTTAGCTTGCATTGATTCGAATCAATGCAGTACCATCAACTGATCACACCACAAAAGAATGAAAATAATGGTATACGTATATGCCATCCGCATTCGCCACTGGTTCCCGTGAACACCCGTTAGGTTACTTAACTAACGACAGAGCGGGTACTGGACTAGCGAGGAAGCAAAACATATACAACATTTACTAGTATATATATCAATATATAATAATCGCTCAAGGCGTGATAAAATGCAATATCACAGAAATGTAATAAGCATCACAGAACAATACAGATATCAGGGAACCCCGGGTTTCTTAGAGCCACTACTGAAACCCGACGTTCCCCTGGTCGTGTGGATAGCCTGTGCAATGAAATCCTAGACCCCTACGGGCGCGGGAAGTTACCCGCCAAAACCTGAAGCGAGGCAGCCCCCTTCAACAACATGAATGGACCACCCAGCACTTCACGGAATCTGGTAACTTGAGAACCCCTGCTTGGGTCAACCTATACCCCCAACGAGTGCGACGAATAGCCCGCCAATTCTAGAGTAAAGCCCCTTCCATCTCAAATGCCATGAGATGTGGGCCCGTTGCCCTCTAGAACCCGGCTGCCCATGCAACCCTCCGCGGGTTAATCCTAGTACAGAAAGTAAAATATATACAACGGGTACATCGATCATAGCCTAGTCGTGCCCCAAAAGAATAATATACAAACAGGCAGTAACGGCAGTCCACATGTCAGACGCTCGCCCCGCAATATCAAATGTACATATACAACCAAACTGTACTACACTGCATCCAGGCTATCCATCAAGACAAATCCGCAATATCACTGCACAACACAGAACATCAACATGAATGTCACGTTCGCAAATCCGTCTAAAAGAACTATAGCAGTTAGACAGAATTTACCGATCAAATGATATTCACGGTAGCAGATATAATGTAAATAATGTGAACTAACATGTTTAAAATTTTCGATCGACTAAATATCCCGAAGTGAGCCCCAAGCACAATACCTAGTATACAAAATAAATCTGAGCCCAAAAAGAATATAACAGAAACCCCATTTCCAAGTTTAAAGAGCTCTGTGGAAAATTCATATGGTTATCACACTTTACTATGGCGGAACAGCGAGCAGAACAGGGGTGTGGCCGCGGTTCCGCGGCCTAGCTACAGTGTCACAATACCATTTTTTCACAGAAGTATTAAAAATCCCTACATGTATTTCTGCAACACTCCAAATAATTTTTCGAGCCAAAAAAAAATTCGACAGAAATTGATGCAATTGGAAACACGGTTTTTGGAAAATCTGTTCGATCGAACTTGTAAACACGTTAGAGCAAGCTAGAATAGGTTAATGGCGTGGTTCTTATACGAGTGTAAGTGCACGGCAGCGCCCCGATGTCTTCCCGAGGACAAAATGCGGAAACAAAACTATTTCATAAACTTGTAAACCGGCGCTACCGTGTACTTTAAACCCGGATCGGGCCATTAACCTAATGATAGCAAACTAAAGAAAGGTCGAAAGCTATACCGAGCGATCCGTGTCCTTCGGTCTTCGGCCTCCATCCCGATCTTCTCGTCGGAAGGGCACCACATCGCCGAGTCTTTTTACGGGCTCCCACCTATTGACCGAGACAACTCGGACATGAAGTTGGCATGCTGACATGTCCAAGAATGCTGTAGGCTAAGAGTAGAATCACTAGTCTCAAGGGGGTATGAAGTTGCCATGTTTAGATGTGGATGAGAAAAAGAACTTTTGGAGATGAGCAATGTATTTTTGTAGCAAGCCAAATGAAATTAACATGCTTCCCATACCAAATGAAATTGCCCCTCCCACTCTCTGTTGTGTGACCGACCTTGCAAAAAAATAGTGGAGGGAAAATATATGTGGAATAAAGCAAGAGAAGAAAATAGGTGATACCAAGATAGAAGGATCACATCAATTTCTTATCCAAATCCAAATCAACTCTCATCTCCATTTAATGCAAACCATGATGAGAACAAGAAAAGCATCAAAAGATGCTAGAATAATCATGAGCCCTTCAAATTGCTAATAACACCCTTGCATTTAGCTAAATCACACTTTGCAAGAAAACCCCTCTCATCATAAAATTCCGGCCATGAAGGAACAATGGAAAACTGGCCGAAACGGAACGCAAACTGGCAACTTTAAAAAACCGATCCCGTAATAAATTACAGGAAAACCCCGCGACCGTATATACATACCCACATTTGTATTCCGACCGGATACAAATACAAAGAGACAAAATCTACACTGTACAATACTAGGATCCGACTTAAACCAAAACCCGCTAGTATTATCCGTCCGATCATGACTCGTGCAATACCACATGTATATGATCGAACCCTGCCATATATCAATACAGCCTCTACAGCGTTTCGCCCGAAACTTGAGAAACTGTCTGTGGGGGATTCTAAAGACTCGTCAATATTTTGGCTTTGGATTTAACCACTAGCACGTCAGAGGTATTAGCCATACGTAACGGGCTACCAGGGATTTCCAAAAGAGAGTCGGTGAGCAAACTCATCTAGACACCCACTGAGTCTGTCAGTGATAATATCCGAACAGTCCAGTCTGTTCGTCTATGAGCATCGCATGGCGGGCCAAGGGTGTTGGTAAAAGTTAGACCCCCAAAAGCGGTGCAAGTCGTGTCGAAGTGTAGCCCAGAACACCCTGAGATACTACTAGAATACCTACCCCCTAGGCCCGCCAGGGACTACGTGTAATGGCTCTTCTGGACACAACGCGACCTTTCCCCCAATACCGGGAGAGACGAACCCCTGCCGATCCTCTCACTGCCTCCTTGTGGCTCGGGACTGTACCCAACTAAAACCTGTTTGCACGACTCCTTTGAGCCGTGGTAGGGTAGTAATCAAAGTACAGTGGGAACTCACCCGAGAAAAATGACGATCTCAGGTCGATGAACTAACCTATACACATGTCACCAGGGAACTGCTATCTGACGCTAGGTATAATACCAACTAGCATCTTCCCAGCGGGTCCTGTCCGGTGTACTCATAACCCAATGAGCACCTGTATACAACTTAGGTGAACCAAATGACACCAGTGGCTTATGAGACCGGCCACCACCCCTCGTCAGGGTCTCGATTGTATATACTAGTCTACTCTGGAGTATCGATGCCCTGTCTCGAAACTTCCACGAGTAGGGACCTTTTAAGGATGTGCTTATAGACCCCAGCTCCCATGTATATGATCGCCATCATACTGCTGGCCGTCAAGCAAGAATCATAAGAGCTCAATCAACATGTAATAGTGATCAGTAATGTTACCTAAAGCAGTACACGATGATAAAGATAAACCAGATAGCATACAATCATCTTGAGTAAGACTGTCCTACCGGCCTGAGTCCTTCCTCAATCATTGCAATCACGTGCCTGCGATCCAATAATTGACTCTGAGGGGACTATATCCAACATGTGGTAGAATGATATCAGAGCCAGTCCCTCAATAGTAGGTCTGTGGTTCGAGGACGAACCATTGTTCAATAGTAGGAAGAATGTTGGGACCCGTTTCTTTCTCACAGAACAAAGTGCCACACGGAACAAAGTGCTACTCCAAGTGTCGTGTTAAGTGGGCGGGGGCCACCACTTGAATCCATGGGGGCCACATGTTGAGTCTGTGGGACCCACTGTAGAACAATGGGGACTCTTCGGAATACATTCCGAACGGGGGCAGATCTGTACTATAAATGGAATGATACCACTCTTCAATACAGAGGCGCCTTTTAAGTGAACCGGCACTACAGGAGCTTGAGAACTCCGTAGTTAAGAATGCTCGAGCAAGGGAAGTTCAGGGATGGGTGACCCCCTGGGAAGTGGCCCCTGGTCGGGTCCGGTTCGCCCCGAAGGACAAAACCGTGCAGTTTCAGGCAGAGCGGACAATACTCTCTCTATTGGGGTGGGGCATGACAATAACCCTCTGGCAGAGTCATATGCACGTGCAGTCCTAAAGCTAGTTTAGAACAACGATATACTTATCCTCCAGCCAGATCTCATAGTCTAGAATAGCAGTAATGACAAGTCTGGGTAAACAAGAACCTCTCTGTCACCGTCTTTGAGAAGATCGAAGTACCTCTCGGGTGCCTGAGGTTACCCACCAATTTGCGAACTGGTTAATGGAATGTCGAATCCAATTGAATCTTTAAGTCCTACTAAATTTTCAGTAATCGTTTCTGGTTCTGGAAGCACTTCCAGTTCTACCATACTCCCTCTAATGTTTTCTGAAAAGAATCTATTTTACCAAAACTGGCGGCAAGTCAAGAACAATATGACTATTGATCTTCCTGATGGTATAATGTTAAACCGCTTCAAAGCCCGGGATAACCCCCAAACTGCCATTACTGAAATGTGCCTTGTGTTTATCTGGATTCTGGTTTTAAGCATAAGCCGGAAAACTCCATATAGCTTAACATAGTTAAGATATGATCCATTCTATATCCCGTATAGAAACTAAGTCACTAATTTAACTGAAACCAGATTAAAAAAATCATGCAGCTGTCTCCAGTATATATCAACCAAATGGAAGGAGACCAATCAGTATTACTCATCTAGGAGTGCATCCACATACTAGTAACCGGAAAAGAGAATCAAGTTCTCAAAACCATTACTATCAATGGAATACCTTGCAAAAGTATCTACATCTTCGATCACCTCGAAGAATCCTGATACTTTGCAACATATGATTCTCTAGTTTATTCTTCTACCTAAAACTTCTCAAAACTTGGACCTTGCATTTCAATGAAATACTTGTCTAAAAATTGAGTAGTCGCAAGTATATAGAATATAGTACGAGTAGCATGTTGGATATAGTGTCCTCAGAGTCAATTATTGGATCACAGGCACGTGATTGCATTGATTAAGGGAGGACCTATGCCGGTAGGACAGTCTTAATCAGGGTGATAGTACGCTATCTGGTTTATCTTTATCATCGTGTACTGCTTTAGGTGACCTTACAAGTCACTATTGCGCGTTGATAGAGCCCTTAGGATTCTTGCTTGATGACCAGCAGTATGATGGCGATCATATACGTGGGAGCAGGGGTCTATAAGCACATCCTTAAAAGGTCCCTAGTCGTAGGAGTTTTCGAGACAGGGCATCAATACTCCAGAGTAGAATAGTGTATACAGTCGAGACCTCGACGAGAGGCGGTGGCCGGTCTCACAAGCCACTGGTGTCAGTTGGTTCACCTAAGATGTATACAGGTGCTCATTGGGTTATGCGTACATCGGACAGGACTCGTCGGGAACATGCTAGTTGGTTTTTTACCTGACGTCAGATAGCAGTTCCCTGGTGACATGTGTATAGGTTAGTTCATCGATCTTAGATCGTCATTTTTCTCGTGTGAGTTCCCACTGTACTTTGATTACTACCCTACCACAGCACAAAGGAGTCGTGGAAACGGGTTTTAGTTGGGTACAGTCCCGAGCCACATGGTGGCAGTGAGCGGATCTGCAGGGGTTCGTCTCTCCCGGTATTGGGGGTGATATCGCGCTATGTCTAGGAGAGCCATTACATGAAGTCCTTGGCCAAGGCAGGAAATTTACTGGTAGGTATTCCAGTAGTATCTCAGGGTGTTCTGGTCTACATTCCGACACGACTTATACCACCTTTAGGTGTCTGACTTTTACCAACCCCTTAAGCCCGCCCTGCGATGTTCATAGACGAACGAACCAGACTGTACGGATATTGTCACTGACAGGATCAATAGGGTGTCAGGATGAGTTCGCTCATCAACCTCCCTTTTGGTCAATACCTGGTAGCCCGTTACGTACGGCTAATACCTCTGACGTGCTAGTGGTTAAATCCACAACCAAAGTATTGACGAGTCTTTAGAGTACCCCACAGACAGTTTCTCAAGTTTCGGGCAAAACGCTCTAGAGGCCGTATGGATTTATAGCAGGGTTTGAACATACACGTGCACTTGTGCACATGTTATCGTTCAGACGGATAATACTAGCGGGCTTTTTTTTAAGCCGGATCCTAGTATTTTACAGTGTAGATTTTGTCTCATTGCATTTGTATTCGGTCGGAAAATAAATGCGGGTATGTATATACAGTCGTGGGGTGTTCCTGTAATTTATTACGGGATCGTCTTTTTTGAAGTTGCCGGTTTGTATTTCGTTTCGGCCATTTCCCTTTCTATCTTTCTATGGCTGAATTTTCCATGGATGGGCTTATTTGTAAATGTGCAAATTACCAAAATGCAAGGGTGCTTATTTGTAAAAGTGGCTTTAACAAAGTGGAGGGTTCATGATGGTTCTAGATTGAGGTTGACTCCATTTGCATCATTACTTGCTTTATATGAATGGATTGATTAGGGTGAGACTTTGTTGTGATCATGACTCCTCATCATCACCCACTTTTTTCTCTTATGCTTACCCCACCTTGTTTGTAATCACCTTCCCCTCTTCCTTTATGATGGCCGGCCACTAGTGGGTGAGGGGGGTTTTCCAAAAATTAAGGTGGGGAATTCATCTCATTTCATTCACATAAAATCCCATAGCTCCATTTCAAGCTCATCTCCTTCACCTCCACTCCAAAAATGGCAACTTCATTAACCGTTGAGACAGAGCATTCTATACTCAGTGTACAGCAATCTAGGACATATTGGCTTGCCAACTTCGTGTCCGAGTTGCCTCGGTTCAGAGGCGGGAGCCCGTAAAAAGACTCGGTGATGTGGTGCCCTTTCCGACGAGGAGATCGAGACCGGAGATTCCACGAGGTGATCGGGATGGTGGCCGAAGATCGAAGGACACGGATCGTCGGTATAGCTCTCTACCCCTTTCTCTAGTTAGCTAGTAGTTGGTTAATGGTCTGATCCGGGTTTATGTCCGCGGTAGCGCCGGTTTCTAGTTTAAGAAAAGTTTTTGTTTCCGCATTTTGGCCTCGGACAGACGGCTGGGGCGCTACCGTAGACTTACATGGTATTAGAGGCAAGCCATTAACCTTTACTAGTTTGCTCTAACGAGTTTAGAACTTCGATCGAAAAAAAATTCCGAAACCGCATTTTCAAAAGAATCAGTTTCTGTCGATTCTGTTTTGTTGTCAAAAAAATATCTGGTATGTTGCAGAATACGTGCAAGGTTTTCAGAGAACACTGCAAAAATTTGGTACAATGATCTTACTGTATTGCCGCGGAACCGCGGCCGTAACACCATTTTGGCCGCGGTTCCGCCGTTAAACAGTATCCTCGTCGCACCATATTTTTACAGTAGGTCTTTTGCATGAAAAAGAGGGTTCTGGAATATTCTGTTTCGGCCCAGATTTATTTTGAGTGCTACAGTTGTGCTTGGGGCCCACTTCGGAAAATTTAGTCGATCGAAACTTTTAAATATGTTAGTTCACAGTATTTACATTATATCTGCGACCGTGAATGTCATTTGATCGGTAAATCCTGTCTAATTGCTATTGCCCTTTTAGACGGATTTGCGAACGTGACATTCACGTTGATGTTCTGTGTTGTGCTGTAATGTTGCGGATTTGTCATGGGGGATAGCCTGGATTCAATGGTAGTACAATTTGGTTGTATATGTACATTTGATATTGCTGGGCGAGCGCCCGACATGTGGACTGCCGTCACTGCCTGTTTGTATATTATTCTTTTGGGGCATGACGGGGCTGAGGTCGATGTACCCGTTGTATATTTTATTTTCTGTACTAGGATTACCGCGCGGAGGGGTGCTCGGGTAGCCGGGTTCCAGAGGGCAACGGGCCCGCATCCCATGACTTTGAGATGGAGAGGACTTCACTCTAGAATTGGCGGGCTATTCGCCACACTCGTAGGGGGTACAGTTTGGCCCAACGTGGGGTGCTCAAGTTACCGGATTCCATGAAGTGCTGGGTGGTCCATTCAAGTTGCTGAAGGGGGCTGCCTCGCTTCAGGTTTTGGCGGGTAACTTGCCGTCCCCGTAAAGGTCTAGGATTTCATTGCACAGGCTATCCACATGACCAGGGGAACGTCGGGTTTCAGTAGCGGCTTTATGAAAACCGGGGATCTCAGATATCTGTATTGTTCTGTGATGCTTATTACATTTATGTGATATTGCATTTTATCACGCCTTGAGCGATTATTATATATTGATATATATACTAGTAGATGTTGTAAATGTTTTACACCCGCGCTAGTCCAGTCCCCGCTCTGTCGTTAGTTAAGTAACCATACGGGTGATGACGGGACCCAGTGGCGAATGCGGATAGCATATACGTACATTGTATTTTCGTTCTTTATTGGTGTGATCAACTGATGGGACTGCATTGATTCGGATAAATGCAAGCTAAACAAACCTATTCTGATGTTGTTGGAACATTTTTCAAAAAGCTGTTATTGCAAGGACGTTCTCTTTTGTTTTGCACAGTGGTATTCGGTTATGAATATCCTGCACCTCAGTCGACGAGGCAAGGGCCGAGATCCCTTCACCGAGAGTGACCCCTTGGACAGAAGCTTGCGTCAAGGTAATAACCTCACTATAGTCGATTACTTTTAGCTTTGCATCGTGGTATTCAGTTGGAATATCCTGCACCTCAATCTACGGGGAAAGAGCCGAGATCCCTTCACCGGGAGTGACCTCTTTAGGAAAGGTTTTTGCCACTATATTTTTACAAAAAGCTATCCGGTTCCTTTAATGATATCGAGTTCATTATGTTAATGGTTTTTCGCGAAAAACCATTCATAGACCTCCGTCATTTAAGAAAGGTAGCACTTAGTATTCATACTATGTATGTTGACCCACGTCAAGGCATAGTGTATGGTAGCTACTTGTTACTTTTCTGTTGCATAGATAGATGCGTTAGTTTGGGACAGCCATACTACTATTTTGGCCTACGTCAAGTGTATGTACGGGTGGGTTCAAATTAACCTGTATAATGACGGGTAGAAATCGATATGTGACTTATGATATGTTGGCCTACGTCAAGGTCATAAGACCATGGGGTAAAATCACATCGGGAGTTTCTAAAGAAACTAAAACTTGCCAAATATGCGCATACCTTCTGGAGTATGATAACGTGAGTGGATTCCGTCACGTTATAATGTGATGATAGTTGGATCCCGATTCCCACTGATGAGTTGGTTTACTCCTCGGGTGATCCCGACTAATTCTTCTTTCAGGTTTGGAGGAGAATTTGATGTTACAATTGGAGCTTTCCTGATTAGATAAATTGGTAACAATTCTGATCAAGGTTAGAGTGTACGCTGAGTATTTCTTTTCTCTCTCTCTCTTTAGGAGCGACCAAGGCCCGGCCCTTGACTATGACTCTGCGACCAAGATTAACCGAACCTTCTTAAAACACTGGCTTTTGGATTGTCTGATTTGCATACCTCATTGCTACTCCTGCTTTTAGCCTTTTCTCTAAAACACCGCGTATTACTACGAACATCCACTTCCATTGGATAAAACCATTGTATGGTTATATACGAACTCGAAGGAACTTATTCCAGATTCGAGGATGGTTTCCGGTTCTGGAGAAAACGAATAGGACTATTCAGTTGTCTTTTCCTTTTACCTTCTCTCAAGTTGCGAGTGCTCCTTGGATTAGGGGATAGTACACCTGTTACGCTTATTGGATAGTCTTCTTCCAAACATTAGGCTGGTGCCGAACGGTAGGGAATGAAGAAAACCAACTAGCCTAACGATGGTGTACAGAAGGTATTAAGTTAAGACAAATAAAGGGGTTAAAAAGTGGGCAAAGTAAATTGAGACTACTATTCACGACCAAACCAATTATTCCATCGCCACTCCTACTTCACCTTTGATTTCTCCAGGACACTCCGTATCACTACGAAGATCCACTGTTATTTGGATACTCCATCGTATGGTTATATACGAACTCGAAAGGAACTTGTTCCAGTTCCGGGATGGATTCTGGTTCAGGAGAAATCGGAATAAGGTTTATTCAGTTGTCTTTTATCTTTACCTTCTCTCGCGTTGCGAGTGCTCCTAGGATTTGGACAGTACACCTGTTACTTTTATTGGATAGTCTTCTTCCAAACCATAAGCTGGTGCCGAACGGTAGGGAAGGAAGAAAACCATTTTGCCTAAGAGGGCATACCGAAGGTAATGACAAACGACATATGAAGGGATTTAGAGAGATGGCAATGAAATATATGGTTACAATTATGAATCTGGATAATGGAAGAGGCATTACTAGGAATACCCGGATACCCCTATGAAATATTTCAATGTTTCAGTATCACTGTGTACTGTTAAAAGAAAACTGATTTCCCAATTAGCCCTTGCTCCTGGGTATGTATTTATCAGGTGTGATTCTCACATCTGTATGGTTTTACAGATGCTGAGTGGGAGTATGCTTTTGGGAATTAGGTGATCATCCTCATTATATCGGGATTCGTTGTAATTGGTGATATTTGAAGAAATCAACTGGGTTGTTTGCCAGACGGCAGATATTTGGTTTTGAATATCCGTTGTAATGCACCAATTTCAAATTGATATATCTGTACGTTTATTTTTATAAAGTGAGATATAACTTTTCGAAATTATGTCTATGACATTTACCTATATCAGTTGATGGTTAGATAAGGATCATTAAACAGCAGTGTAATTATTCTTAACCATAAGTACAGTTTTTAAAATACGATATATAGGGAATGAGTTATTAGACTCAGAGACTTATACAGAGTATTGTATGTTGTCCAGTGTCCATTAGGACAGAGGGGTTGGTACTCGTACTATATTCTGTTTACTTATGACTTCTCTAGTTCTTAGGCAAGTGTTTCGTAGAAACACAAGGTCCAAGTTTTGAGAAATTATAGGTATAAGAGTAAAGTAGAGAACCAGATGTTGCAAGTATCAGGATTTTTCAAGGTGATCGAAGATGTAGATACTTGTGTATGGTATTCAGTTGATAGTAATGGTTTTGAGAAACTTGTTTCTCTTTCAGGTTACTCATATCTGGATGCATTCCTAGGTTGAGTAACGCTGATCGGCCTCCTTCCATTTAGTTGACATGCACTGGAGACAGCTACATGATTTGAATCTGGTTCCAATTAAATCGATGTCTCTGTTTCTATATTGGATATAGAAAGGTTCATATCTTAACGATGTTAAGGTACGAGGAGTTGTCCGGCTTATGCTTAAAACCAGACTCTGGATAACTCAAGGCACGTTTCTGCAATGGCTGTTTGTTGGTTGACCCGGGCTATGACGAGGGTTGACTTTCTACCATCTGGAAGATGAACAGTGATATTGTTCTTGACTCGCCATAGTTTTTGTAAAATGGATTTTTTCAGAAAACAGTAGTGGGAGTATGGTAGAACTGGAAGTGATTCCAGAACCGCAAACGACTACTGAAAATTTGATAAGAACCTAAAGGTTCAATCTGGATTGACATTCCATTAGCCACTCCGCAGATATGGTGGTTAACCTCAGGCATCCGAGAAGTACTCCGGTAGGCTCAAGGACGGCGACAGGAAGGTTCTTGTTTACTCAGATTTGGCACTACTGTTGTTCCAGGCTATGAGACCCAGCAGGAGAATGAGTATAGCGTCATTCTAAACTAGCGTTAAAAGTGCACGGGTATATTCTTCGGCCAGAGGGTTGTCGTAGTCAGTGGGAGCAGCGGAATCATAGTGGACAAGTAGCTTATGTCTATTTATGGACTAAAGCAGATATAGAGGAGATAGATCATCTATTTCTGATGTGACAGTCATAGGTTTGTCATCATCAGAATAGGGGATGGATCTGTTAAGAAGGTAGTAGGGTGTGATGTCATGGTATTTGGTTGACATACACGGAGCAAGAAGTGAAATTCTTATACTACGATCGGTTATACTTTGGTTGTCACACAGTGGTTTCTCCACAAAAGACATGGATTTCATATCAGACATTCGGGTTACTAGATCTATGGTTTTAGATCTAGATTTGGGTAGTATCCCATTCAGGGTACCTAGACAGCATTTAAAGGTGCTTCAGAATGGACGACTCCTGGCATGGTGGTGTACCTTCAGGTGATGGAGTCACCCTCTCTAAAGGTGTCTTACAGACTACAGGGGAGAGGGATATGCATGATTGGCATATCACTTGCTTAGGCAATTGAGTCAATCATGAGTTGTCAAGTACCAAACCAGATGTTGTTTTTGCAGTAGATGCAATAAGTTGATATTGATCCAATCCTGGAGGAACATTCGGAAGCAGTTTTAGAACATAAGTGGATGTTCTAGGGATATGATAACGACAGCCTCATTCGGGAGACAGTTATCATTCCAGGCTTCCAAGGTGACCTGGGTGACAGAGTGACTGTCAGAGTTATAGTTTCCCTCTGACGAGGGGCAGTGTTTTGGATAGGTGATCCAAGTGGACACTGAGGGAGGCATGACGCTGGATACTGATTAAGTTCAGTTGATGATACAGTCTAAGAAGTTTGGATTTGGGGTTCATTTAAAAACTAGGTCCCATCAGATATCCAGACATATTCTAAGACAGGTATTGCTCATTTCGGGAGATGGGTTTCTCCACGAACTTGAAATTAAGAGAGACATAGAAAGAAACATCAGAGCGGATCCACTCCATGCGGCTATTTCTCGAACGCAATAGTTTCGCAAACGTGTTTTGTGAAACTGATTAGTAGAGGAGCTGTGTGTTCGGTATCACACGGGCTTTGAGTATGCGATATCGCAATAATTATCCTTGAGTGCAAGTGGGAGATTGTTGGATATAGTACCCTACGAGTCAATTATTGGATCACAGGCATGTGATTGCAATGATTGAGGGATGAGCTATGCCGGTAGGACAGGCTTACTCAAGATGATAGTACGCTATCTGGTTTATCTTTATCATCGTGTACTGCTTTAGGTGACCTTACAGGTCACTATTGCGCGTTGATAGAGCCTTTAGGATTCTTGCTTGAGGACCAGCAGTATGATGGCGATCATATACGTAGGAGCTGGGGTCTATAAGAATATCCATAAAAGGTGCTTAGTCGTGGGAGTTTTCGAGACAGGGCATCGATACTCCAGAGTAAACTAGTGTATGCAGTCGAGACCCCGACAAGGGGCGGTGGCCGGTCTCACAAGCCACCAGTGTCAGTTGGTTCACCTAAGATGTGTACAGGTGCTCATTGGGTTATGAGTACACCGGACAGGACTCGCCGCGAACATGCTAGTTGGTTTAATACCTGAAGTCAGATAGCAGTTCCCTGGTGACATATGTACAGGTTAGTTCATCGACCTGAGATCATCATTTGTCTCGTGTGAGTTCCCACTGTACTTTGATTAGGCAGAAAGGAGTCGTGCAAATAGGTTTTAGTTGGGTACAGTCCCGAGCCACATGGAGGCAGCGAGCGGATCTGCAGAGGTTCGTCTCTCCCGGTATTGGGGGTGCGATCGCGATGTGTCTAGGAGAGCCATTACACGAAGTCCTTGGCCAAGGCAGGAGATTTACTAGTAGATATTACAGTGGTACTCAGGGTGTTCTGGTCTACACTCCGACACGACTTGTACCGTTTTTGGGGGTCTGACTTTTACCAACCCCTGTCCCGCCATGCGATGCTCATAGACGAACGTACCGGACTATAAGAATATTGTCACTGACTGGCTCAGTACGGTGTCAGGATGAGTTCGCTCATTGACCTCCATTTTGGTCAATATCTGGTAGCCCGTTACATACGGCTAATAACTCTGATGTGCTAGTGGTTAAATACACAGCCAAAATATTGACGAGTCTTTAGAATCACCTACAGACAGTTTCTTAAGTTTCGGGAGAAACGATGTAGAGGCCGTATAGATTTATGACAAGGTTCGAACGTACGCGTGCACTTGTGCACATGTTATCGTTCAGACGGATAATACTAGCGAACTTTGGTTTAAGCCGGATCCTACTATTTTACAGTGTAGATTTTGCCTCATTGCATTTGTATTCGGTAGGAATAAAAATGAGGGTATGTATATACAGTCGCGGGATTTTCCTGTAATTTATTACGGGATCGTCTTTTTTGAAGTTTCCAGTTTGCATTTCGTTTCGACTATTTTCCTTTCTATCTTTCTTTGGCTGAATTTTCCGTGGAGGGCCTTATTTGCAAATGTGCATATTAGCAAAATGCAAGGGGTCTTATTTCTAAAAGTGGATTTTACAAAGGGGAGGGTTCATGATGGTTCTAGATTGAGGTTGACTCCATTTGCATCATTACTTGCTTTATGCGAATGGATTGATTAGGATGAGACTTTGTTGTGATCATGATTCCTCATCATCACCCACTCTTTTCTCTTATGCTCACCCCACCTTGTCTGTACTCACTTTCCCCTCTTCCTTTATGATGGACGGCCACTAGTGGGTGAGGGGGGCTGTCAAAAATTTTAGGTGGGGAATTCATCTCATTTCATTCACACAAAATCCCATAGCTCCATTTCAAAGCTCATCTCCCTCACCTCCACTCCAAAAATGGCAACTTCATTAACCGTTGAGAAGAAGCATTCTACACTCAGTCTATAGCAATCTTGGACACGTCGGCTTGCCAACATCGTATCCGAGTTGCCTCGGTTCAGAGGTGGGAGCCCGTAAAAATACTCGGTGATGTGGTGCCCTTTCCGACGAGGAGATCAAGACCGGAGATTCCACGAAGCGATCGGGATGGTGGCCGAAGACCGAAATACACGGATCGCTCGGTATAGCTCTCTACCCATTTCTCTAATTAGCTAGTAGTTGGTTAATCGTCAGATCCGGGTTTATGTCCGCGGTAGCGCCGGTTTCTAGTTTAAGAAAAGTTTTTGTTTCCGCATTTTGGCCTCGGACAGACGGCCGGGGCGCTACCGTACTTACATAGCATTCCCTTGTCCTAATGGACATTGGACAACATACAATACTTTGTATAAATCTTCTGAGTTCAATAACTCAAATACCGTGCATCGTAAATTGAAAACTCTATTACGGTTAAGAAGAATTACACCTTTGTTGAATGCTCCATATCAAATTACCAACTGATATAGGTAAATGTCACAGACATAATTTCAAAAATTTATATCTCACTTTATAAAATAAACATATAGATATATCAGTTTGAAATTGGTGCATAACATCGGATATTCAAAATGAAAAATTTACCGTCAGGAAAAAACCAGGTGGTTTCCTCAAATATCATCAAATATAAAGAATTCCGATATAATGAGGATATAATCTCCTAATTCCCAATATTTTACTGCAACTCATTATCTGTAAGATTATACAGATGTGAGAATTAAATCTTGTAAATACATACCCTGGAGTGAGAATCTAATTGGGAAAACCATTTTCATTTAACACCGCACAGTAGAACTGAAACATGAAAATGTTTCGAAGGGGTATCTGGGTATTCCTAGTAATGTATCTTCCACTATCTAGATTCATGACTATAACCATATATTTCTTTGCCATTACTCCAATCCCTTTATTTGTCTTTACTTATTATCTTCTGTACACCACCCTTAGGCTAAATGGTTTTCTTCCTTCCCAAATTTTCAGCACCAGCCTAAAGTTCGGAAGAAGACTATCCAATAGGCATAATAGGTGTACTCTCCTAACACTAGGAGCCCTCGCAACCTGAGAGAAGATAAGGATAAAAGACAACCTGAATAATTGTAACGTTCTGAAAATTCGATTAGGTTAATTATGTGTTAATTATTAATAATACGTGTTTTCCGTAAAATCCAAGATATAATTATTTTTATTCCATAGACTTTATTATATCTATGTTAGCTATATAATCGCTTGTATTTGGTATTTAATTGGTCACTTATAAATTGCTAGTTTAATTAAATATTTTCTTAATTAATTATATTTAAATATTATTTCAAGCTTTAACTTATACATTTAATTAGTGATAATTACAATTTGGAATGGGTTAATTACACAAATGTGAACCATGAAAACTTAATACTTAGTTTGTAACATATTCTTTCTTCTCAATTATTTTCCATGGTTCTAGATAATTCTTGGAGAAAATTGCGAAATAAAATAAATAATAAAATGAAATATTAAATGCGACATAAAGGATATGATTTTGTGTGTGTTTGTGGGGTGTGGTCACCACCCACCCCCTCACTTACCCTCACCTCACACTCTCTCTGGCCGAGCCAGAAAATGGCTGCCCCTCTCTCTCTTCTCCAATTCCCCATCTCTTTTCCCACTTAAAAAAAATTAATAGAAAAGAAAATTAAAAAGGAAATTCTAAACAAAGAAGTATGGGCATGTTGATTTGTGGCATGGTGGGTTTTTTCTTGACTTGGCTCACACACACACACCCTCACCCTTTCTTCCTATCATTGTCGTATCAAATTCCTGCAGCAACCCCCAACATTCTGCACCTCATTTCCCTTCAAAATTCATCAAGAAATGCATCAAAAACCCATAAAAATTCCTACTAACTCATAATTAAACCTTCAACCATTGCTGCATTGGACCAAATTAGCTTGGATCTAGGAGTAAGATGGTATTTTGGAGGCCGAGTTTGCAAGTTAGATCTATAATTTTTTTTGAGGTATAAATCCTAACCCTATGGTTAATTTGTTCTTAGATTACTTTAATCTAACTTAATTAGGTATTTATATGGTTTTAATTGCAAGTTTGAAATTTCAAGAGAAGGTGTTAGGTTTCAAGTTATGGTTTTATCACTTGATCATGGTTGCAATGTGTAGTTTAAAATCTTAAGACATGCAAAATCTAAACTAGCTGTTAAATTGCCAATTGTTACTTTCAAATTGTCCTAATTATATATTCTTACAAACTAAATTCATGTTTAATGTAAATAGGTGAGATAAAAAATTTAGTTAATAATTATGTAGCCTAATTAAGAGATTAAAGGATTATTGTGGCCACTAGTTTTGTTAAAACATCTACATTGGAACTAAAATGGTAAATTGATGCATACTAGGTTTTTGGAATAATTCGATTTTAATTAAGTTTGAGCTTTTGATGATTTACTACCTACTTCATAATGTATATAGTGTGTTGTGATGCACGATTGGTGCGATCGGGTTCTATGCATGATAGTTTCCACGTATAGCGATCGTAGTTGTGGTTTGTGGCGTTGTCGCGATCGCCTTTTGTGCACTGAGTGTGTGCGCGTCTAGTTAGTGCGCGTAGTTGACTTGTATCGTTTGTTTCCGCGATGATTTATATATCTATACTCTTATTTACTTGTGTGCGATTCTTGGATCGGGTGCAGATGCATCGGACATGGCGCGGAAAGGGAAGGCTGAAATCGGATCAGAATAGCCGAGGCGTCCCGGTGAGTAGATGTACACATCTATGGAGGATCGTCTGGACGGCGTAAGGCTCCCGATAGTTAGGATTACTAGTAGTGTTTGTATTTATATGTGTAGTCTCCTAGTTATTCTTCTCATTGCATTGCATCATCATAGATATATATGATATTATCTCATAGGACACTTGCACCATTACCATTGGTTCATGCTGAACATGTACTATTCATGCGAACACACACGCCTTTGGTAATTGCTATATCACGAACACTATAGAACTTGGTTAGAATCGGTATCTTTGCATTGCATCATATATGATCTGTAGATTTGTACTTGTATAGTCATTTCATCAGGATGGATACGTAGGATTGTTTGTCATATATACATTCCTCGTTGCATCATGATACATGCATAGCATCTGACCCTACATCGCATGGTATATACTATCGTATCATAAACATCCATCATCACCGAAATGTTTACATATTGTGATTCTTCTCGAGAATTTCAGTATTTATGATATTTATGGATTTTGGGGAAAACCGCAAGGATTTTATAAACCTATTATCATTTTAAAGTAGAAATTTATGGTGTTCTCGTGATATGGTGTGTGTGGTATCCACCATGTGTTCTCTCGGTTCTTGAGCGGTATCATATACCCGATTCGAGGAGTGGATGCACAGTCTGCGGGTAGATGGTGGACTCGGTGCGGTACCTCGGGGCAAGAAGATCGCATAGATGGCGTTGAGCCCGGCAGAGGAGCACTACCGACCGGTTATTTTTGACGTGGGGGAAATCCGGAGGATAACGACGTAGTCGTGAGATTTGATGATAAGGGTCAATCCGGACTGACGGAGCCCGAGATATTAAGATATTAAGACATTGAGATATTGAGATATTGAGACAGTTAGATATTGAGATATTGAGACATTGAGATATTGGGATATATATATATATATATCGTGTCAATGCTTGACACAGATTTTCTATTGATTTCATTGATGATACTTCAGTTTATTGCTCAGAGGTTTTTCTAAGATAAGAACAATGATTTTCTCATACCAGACTTGTTCAGGTTTCGTGTTTGATTAGGCATTCATGGTAGTACATCGTATCATATCGATATGCGTAGGATGAGATGCTTTTACGTGCATGCTTACGATAGCCTTATTAGATGTTACTTACCACTAACGAGTTGGCAACTCACCCCCGTAGTGCCACAGTATCTTGCTGGTTTGACCCGTCAGCGGAGTAGCGGCGGGCGTACTTCCTCTTTTACTTCATTTCATCGATTTGCAGCTTTGCTCATTGGTGGGTTGCGAGTATACTTTTTGTTCCATCTTGTATTATTATTTGTATCTATTATACTGCATCTACCCTTGTATATTGGACTACACAGTGAGACTCGTGGGACTTGTATTTGTGGTACTTGGTGTCGATGCTCACTTGAGCGGACGTGGTGTTTCTCATTTCTTGCTTTCGGATGCTTATTTCGCACTTTTGATATACATATTGCATGTGGTTGTTTTTCCACCATTGGCGAAGTGCTAGCTTCCTCTTGGGGATGCTTTTATTCATTATTTATGTGTATTTTCATGTGTTGCACCCGTTTGGGGGGCAATATTTACAAAGGAGACTCTGCCGAAATTTTCAGGAAAATTGGATGTTTTGAAATGCTTTAATGTGACCTTATTTTACTGCATCTTTATTTTAAGCTAAGTTTTCCTTTACTCTATTTCTTGAAATGGTTTAGATTTCTGGGCTTCGGCTTAATTAGATTACGTTACGCCTTGAGATGTTTCATAATTTAAGTACCAGTCACGTTCCGTACCTTCGGGTCTTGACAAAATTGGTATCAAAGCGATAGGTTTTACCTTTCTGGATGTAGGATGACACTTGGTAGATAGAGTAGGTGACTTAAGCAGAGTGACATGGCGTGTGTATGTTCCGCGGCATACTTACGATACGGTACTCCGCCTAAGTGACATTAGGATATATATAATTGCTTGTACTACCTTCCTTGATTTCTGGAAAATCCTTTTATTTGATCGCAATGTTCCTATCAATCTTGTTTCTTGTTCCAGCCACTATGCTGCCAATGACTACAAGGGCCAGAGGGCTACTGCTAGGGATGAGATTAGAGCACTCTCATTTGAGAAGAGGACCGATCAAGTCGGTACGCCTACCCCTCAGGGATAGAGTGATCTTCCTTCTCTAGGACGGATAGCTATGCTGGAGTTGAGTATTCAAGACTTGTGACAGATGGTTGGATTTTTAGTTGAGCCTAGCCGAGATCCGAGAGCTGATGATGTCACTCCTACTGCGGGGACTGTGATTGTACCTGCTGCTCAGACAGCTGTTCCTGTTCTTACAGGAACTAATTCCGTATCTTTATAGGAGTTTTTGAGGCTGAAGCCTCTAGTTTTTACAGGCACAGATGCAGTGAATGATCCGTAGACAATCATTGATGGGATAGCTAGGATTTGTCGTTCACAGTGATGTTCTGACGAGATACCGATTGAGCTTGCGATTTATCGTCTAGAGAGGTCTTGCTCAGACGAGGTGTGAGTCGATTTAGAGAGTCCGAGCTGCAGATTTACTTCCTATGACTTGAGATGAGTTCACAGATGTATATTTTGCTCGTTTCTATCCAGACAGCGTTCGATATGCCTGAGCTCATAGTTTTGAGTCTTTGCGCAAGACTTCAGGGATGACAGTGTCAGAGTACGACATTCAGTTTGCTTTGTGATGAGATATGCTCCTTACCTGGTGGACATTGGAGAGAAACGCAGAATAGGTTTGTGCGGGGACTTGACGCGCGGTTATTCCTTTCCATCAGCACCCAGCATTTTGACACTTATGCAGCCGTGATGGATGCAACCTTACTGCTAGAGGAGCGCATTTTTGAGACTTCGGTCATTTCTGGAATGAAGCAGATTCGTACTGGTATACCAGCTCAGAGGCGGTTAGATAGACGCCGTAGTGACAGGTATTCCTACGGTATTCTCTTCCGATGTGTATTTCTTTCTGGTGTCGTTTGAAATGGTATCCACATAATTTGTATTGAGGTCTAGTAGATAGTAGTCCTTGCTAAATTAGCCGCTTGTTGTGATTTCTTCCGTAGGCTAATCTTTTGTCGCTCGATATTTTCTCATTCGTGTTTGTTTTGTTCGCATCGAAGATAGGGATTCTTCTGTCAATTTGATTTTTCTCGATATGTTAGACCTTGACGTTATTCTGGGCTTGGATTGGTTAGCCATGTGTTATGCATTCATGGACTGCCGCGAGAAGGCAATCAGATTTAGTTTTTCGAGTGAGCCGTTCCTTATTTTTCGGGGAGACCGTAGCGTTGCCTTTCCCACTATGATTTCTTCTCTTCGTGCTACCCCGTTCTTGAGGAAAGGATGTCAGGAATTCTTGGCGTATGTTTATGATGTTAGAGTCGCAGAGGTCCTGTTGGACCAAGTCCCGATTGTAACGGAATTTCAATATGTCCTTCCTAAAAAGTTGCTTGGTTTTTCACCAGAGCACAATATTGAGTTCTGCATTTAATTGATTCCCAGCACGGAGCCTTTTTCTATACTGCCATATCGGATCGAACGCTTTTGGCATGTCGGATGTTCAAAGTTCTAAAGTTATAACCGCGATCAGGACGGTGTCTCTTCACAGCTAGCCGGTTGAGCACGGGTCGATCCACAGGGAGATGGTTGTATTTCCGTTTGAGTTTTAGACGATTCAATATAGAATGTGTATATGTTGGTTCAATTCTATCCAAAGTATTCGTATTTATGTTCAAGTGAGCTTGTTAAGGTTAAGGTTGGTTAGTAGTGTTAGGATTAGTCTTGTGCTTGTCTTTTGCCATCCTTATAACGGTGTTGGGATAATCGAAAGTAGAGGTGATTAGGAGGACATAGGAATGGGATTTGCGAGTTTAAGCAAGCTTTCCAACGCTAAATCCATCCTTGATGCCCCTTGTCCAACATCTAAATACGCTTATTTCCAACCCTCGGCCAAAAACCCACAACCATGTATCCAAATAAGTCACAACTAAATGTCACGTTGTAGTACGCTTAAGGGACTTCTCGACTTAGGTCGTGGCTACATGTCACGTATAGCGTGCCTAAGTGAGGGGGTTGCATTTGTTTAGTCGGGGTTCGTTTCAATATGTTCGGCGAAGAGAAGCACAAGGGATTTCTCCATCCCTCATACCACCTTCCTTAGTCTTAACAAGGAGGAAATTATTCAGACATTATAAAAGAAAACAAAACAAAACCAGAAGGTAGAGAAGAGAAAAAATAATCTTTTACAAATGAAGCAAGCTAACTCTTGGGTCCTCATCTTAGCAAGGAACTCCGTCAAGTATCATCGCTTGAAAATATGGATAAAAGAAGAAATGAGAAGAGCAAGAAAGGAAATAACAACAACTAGTTAACAAAAAATAATAAAGTTACACAAGAAATTAAATTACAATGTAATGAAATAAAAATACAAGATAAGAAAAATAACCCTCATCTTCATTTCATCATCCACTCAAAAAGCTCTCACTACAATTTTCATGGAGAAAAGAATGAAGAAGAAGAAGAAGGTAAACTAAAATACACTTAAAGAGATGGGAAAAGAAGACATGAAGAAGACCCCTTGGCTTGGCACAAAACTAGGTTATTTATAGGCTGCGTGCTGAAACCCTAGGGCAACATTCTGGCCCTAAATAATATTACCAAACTGCCCCCAAAATATAATCTGCCACCGAGTTAATTCGGCCGTGGATCCGCGGCCGAGTCGCCATGTTGGCCGCGGATCTGCGGCCGTTTTGGGGAGTTGGGATGTCGTATTTTGTGGGTTTCCTCGTATTGCTCTCTTCTGTTGTTCTACATGCTCCAAATTGCATATTGCTTCAACAATTTCTTCAGATCTGCAATAGTTCGAAATGGCATCAAGAATAATACTTTTGAACTTTTCTCCCTCGAGCTCCGTGCACCCATTGATTCCTGTGTTGCCCTTTGTACTTTGTGCTTGTCCCAGACACGAATGACCACTGTCATTTGTCTTGGCTCTGGAACCGGTACGCGGCACTGGACGAATACGGATGTCCGGAAACCATCTTTTATCCGTTGACAACAGATGTTCTGTATTTTGGCGTAACTGTGGAGACTTTGTATCAATTGCGTTATTTTGGACTATGAACCTGTATTTTGTAAATATGTAGCAAACACGGATAAAAAGCACCTACCTATAAACAAACGAGCATAAGAATGGGCGGAAGTAAAAGAAATATTCTTGTAAGAACAAGTGCGTCACTTGGGGAGCTCTTGTCATGTTCGTCAAGAAGAAAGACGGCAGTTTGTGTTGATGCATTGATTATCATCAGTTGAATCGGATTACTGTATGGAATAGATATCCCATACCTTGTATCGATGATTTATTTGATTAGCTCCAGGGTGCGGGACATTTCTCGAAGATTGACATGCGATCAGGTTACTATTAGTTGCGGGTTCTAGAGGATGATATTCCGAAGACAGCTTTCCACACGTTACGGGCGTTATAAGTCTTGGTGACGTCGTTCGAGCTCACCAATGCCCGACAGCATTTATGGATTGGATGAACCGTATATTCAGGCCGTTTCTTGATCAGTTATTATCATGTTCGTTGATGATATTTTAGTACACGTTTGGAGCCGAGTGGGGCCTCGACAGTAATTGAGGATTTCGTTGCAGACCTTGACGGAGCACTAGCTATTCGCTAAATTATCCACGTGTGTTTTTCTGGTTGGATAGTGTGGACTTCTTGGAACACATAGTTATGGGAAATGGTGCGTATGGAACCGAAGAAGATCGAGGACGTTCAGCACTGGCCCAGACCTGTACCAGTGACGGAGGTTCACAGTTTTTAGGTTTGGCCGGATATTATCCACGCTTTGTTAGGATTTTTCTCATATAGCTGCACTGTTGAACGGGTTGACCTAGAAGAGAGTTCCATTTCTTTGGACTGAGGCATGCGAGCAGAGCATACAGCAGTTGAAGACTCGTTTGATTCGACACCAGTATTATCTTTGCATTAAAGATCAGGCGGTTTTGTTGTTTATTGCGATGCTTCTCTGCAGACGAAGAAGCACGAAAAGAACTATTCCACGCATGACTTAGAGATGGCTGTGGTGATTTTTACACTTAAGATTTGAGACACTACTTTTACGACGAGTCCTGCTAGATATTTACGGATTATAAGAAGCTTAAAGTATATATCTTTCAGCAGCGAGGTCTAAATTTAAGACAGCGCCGATGGATATAGCTAGTGTAAGACTATGACTGCGAGATTCCTTATCGTCCGGGCAAGGCGAATGTTGTGGCAGATGCTTTGAGTCGGAGGCCCGGAGGTAGGTTTTCTCGTTTGAGCACAGTTCAGAGACAGACGACAGCAGATTAGCAGATTCTTTGTGACAGCTGAGTACAGTTCGAGTTTATGTCGACCGAAGGGCAACTTTTCTGTGTCCGTGCACATCCACAGTTATTTGATCATATCCGTGAGGCACATTCCGATGACGTTCATTGTCAGAGACCTTGGAGCAGGTTCGACAGGGAAGAGATTCAGAGTTCGTGACTGATGGACAGGGAGTACTACAATTTGGGACTTGACTATGTGTGCCAGATTCCGAGGGATTGTGACTGAGATTTTTGAGGAGGCGCATCAGTCATTAAATAGTGTTCATCCAGTTTCTACCAAGATGTATTATGATTTGAGAGAAGTCTACTAGTGTGAAGGGATGAATTGAGATGTCACAGATTTTGTTTCGGGATGCTGACTTGTCAGCAAGTCAAGGCTGAGCATCAGAGGCCAGCAGGAGAATTACAACCTTTGATCATTCAGGAGTGGAAATGGGAACAGATTTCTATGAATTGTATTGTGGGTCTACCTGGGACCTTTAACCTTCTGAAAATTTAGAAATAAATAAAATTAATTAATTAAATAATAAAATGTTAAATTAAAAATTTATTAAAACCAAATAAGACATTTTCATAAGTAGTATGTAAAATAAAATAAATTAAAATTTTAGTATGTAACGTTAATCAATTTCAAGGGTTTTAATGATAAATTTAGCTTCATTTTAATAAAATGGTGTTTATATAAAAACTTGGAAGTGACGGGTCATTTTGTAAAATTTAGGACAAATATGCAAACATAGAATTGTAAGGGTGTAAGTGAAAAATGGGTAGAAAATGTTTTAGCTAAGAATTTAATTATAAATTAAAACAAATTGATAAGGTAATGCAAATACACCTCTTACTTGCATGCATGTACACACACACCACACCTCCTCCTTGCATGAAGATGGCACTCTTTAGCCTTTGACACCTCTTCCTTCACCTTATCCTTCCCTTTTTCTTATATATATAGCTTGTGTTCAGATCTATAGAATTTTAAAACATGAAAATTTAAAGAAAGAAAAAGGAAACCAAAGAAAAACAATGAAGAACAAGAGAAAAGAGAAGAAAACAAATAAGTTTCGGATTTTCCTCACCATCAAACTAGGACAAGGAGCTTGTGCATATTGGAGGGTGTTCTTCCAACAAGTTATTTGTAGGTAAAATCCTTAATAATAGTAGAGATTTAATTCTGTAACTAGTTCAAAATTTTAAATCAAAGTGTCTAGAATATCGTATTTTTAGGAAAAATCGAGTCTATTTAAATCTGCTTTAGTTTAGAGAATAGTTAACTTAACTAAACAGGGTCTAAATGATGTATGTTGAACCTAGAGCAAACCATAGAAGCACGAACCCAGGGGCTCGGATTTGGTCGGCGGGCTTAAGGCCAAATCCGGCGTCGCCAGATTTTTGGAGGAGTTAGGTGTTTTGGGTTTTTGGGATTGATCTCTGTGTAGGTGTTATGGTATTTGGTATTGTTTAAATAAATTAGTTTAACTGTATATAAAATCTGGGAGCAAATATCGGAAAAGGAATTAAAATTTCTCTAATACGACACGGTAAATTCGTAACACGTTTATGCTTTCTGTTGTAAACAGCGAGAGGTTAATACTCAGTTAGTATAGGTGTTAGATAGTCTAAAATAGTCATACATGGTATCGTTAATACGTACAACTTATGTTTTCATGATTTTGCCATATCAGAGTTAGCCGTTTCTTATATAAGTTAATTTCGATATTAGATTCGGAAACATTGGAGGCCGCAAGGAATGGAAAATGAATGGTGGCTCATGAATAGTTACGACGTATTCCGGCGAGTAGATTAAAAATCCACCGGGGGATTGTGTAAAGATGGTGTGATACGCCCATATTTTGGTTAAATTGAAAGATTGACTTTATATGCGAAATTAATAACATGCATTCATATGTATATCTATATATCATCATGTTAATAGTTGTTAGAACACTGCACAATTATCGACGAGTTATGCCGCACGTGCAAACCTTTACATGTTACACTACACCTCGTCGATATTAATATGTCACTTTAATACTAAATAATTATCTTGTTAGACATGATTCAATCATACCTTAAACGTCATTAACAGTAGTACCTGGCATACATAATATCATGTTTCGTATTAAAATGTTCGAAGTTAATATAAGAGAAAATTATATTATTGAGGATTTATGGTTTTGAGCTTTCCTATACTATTTCATAAATCCCGTGATTTTTCATGATTGAGGTGACATGTCCACCATGAGATATTTTTATGATTTGGTTTTATTCCGAACTGAGTTAAAGGTTATACGATTGCGGAATTATAGGTTATCTAGACTGAGTCCGGGGGCATACAGTTGGATACATGGTGGACCCGGTTGAGACCGAGAGGCAGGATAGCCGCAAGATTGGCGAGGAGCCTAATGAGAATACTCGATACCGGAGATAGTGTGAAACAAGGTGGATATTTATATAATATCAACCGGTGTTATTGATTACAGGATCGTTCACGGAACGATGCCTGAGAGATTGGAAGATTTGTGTCGATGATGGACACGGAAAGTTGAATTTTATTTAGAAATAAATGATGAGATTTCAGTTTAGGTTATATGATCGGTAGTACGGATTCATGTTTTCCACATGTTATAATGCATCATAATTATCCTTATTGCAGTTAGTGATAGTTTGTCATATTTACATTATGAGCCGATATATCTTAGTTTTATTCACTGAGTTGGTAAATCATCCCCGTTGTGCTACAGTTCCTTGCAGGGTTAGAGTGGACAGTTAGCAGCGGTGCCTATTTACTTGTTCAGCCTTTACTACATGTTTTGATAGGTGGGTTACATATGTAGTAATCTTCTCTTTTGATATTCTATTTTGGATCTAGAATATCTCCATCAGACCCTGTATTATGACTTAGAGTGAGAGATGGTTATATGTATATTATTTGACAGATGAGATCATTTAGTTCTATTAAATTATTGTTTCTCTGATGTCTGAGATTCCTATTGATGTCATTATATTTAGATATATATTTCCGCTGTTGATATTGTTGATCCCAACTAGGGATGCAACTAAACTTAACACTTTATAATTGTTTTTATTATAAATTCACTAGTGAGTTACTGTTAAGATCTTAATTACATAAAATTGTGATTTTTACTTAAAAACTAAATTTTTATAAAAAAATTCCGCAAAATGGATTTTGATTTTGGTTTTCGGCTTACTTGGGTTGTGTGAGTATCTTTAGATATTATGCAACCTAAGTGTCGGTCACATCCAAACTTTGAGTCGTGACAGGTTTAGTCGAGAGTATGACACTATTTGAGTGATCATAGACCGATTGACGAAAGCAGCTCACTTTCTGCTAGTGATTACCATTTTCGGATTCATTCAATATGCTTAGATATATGTTGATGAGATTGTGTGACTACATGGCGTTCCGACTTGTATTGTGTCCGACAGAGGCACCCAGTTCACCAGCCGAATTTTGTAGAAACTTTAAGATACTTGGGACACCCGATTGAGTTTCGGTACAACTTAATATCCGTAGACCGACGGTCAATCAGAGCGGACCATTCAGACTCTTGATGATATGCTCCGAGCATGCGTTCTAGATTTTGTAGCGGATGGGACCGCCCCTTGCCCTTGATATAGTTTTCCCAATAATAACATTTTCCAGGAGAAGATTCAGATGGAACCCTTCGGGGTATTATATGTGGAGGAAATTTCGATCACCAATTTGTTGGACAAAGCACAGTGAAAGCAACATTTTGGGTCCACAGATGGTGCAGGAGGAGACCGAAAGTAACTAGTTGATTCAAGATAAGTTGAGAGCGGCACAGAGCAGGCAGAAATCTATTGTGGATGGACGTCGTCGCAAACTTGAGTTCGCCGTTGGAGATCATATTTTTCTTAAAGGTTTCTCCGATGAAGGGCGTATTGATATTCGGAAAAAAAGGGATGGTTAGTCCCAGATTTGTGGGTCCCTTCGAGATTCTTGAGCGTATTGGTGCAGTTGCTTATCGTTTGGCTCGTCCGCCCAGCTTCTCAGATGTTGACCCCGTGTTTCATGTATCGATGCTCCACAATTATCTTCATGACCCCTCTCACGTGATTCGGTACCAGAAAATTCGGCTGGAGCACGATTTTTCTTTCACAGAGCAGCCGATAGTCATTCTAGATCGGCAGGTGAAGAAACCAAGGTCCGAGGATATACCATCCGTAAAGGATTCTTTGGGGTGGCCCAAACAGCGAACAGGTTACGTAGGAAGCCAAGGACGTTATGAGGAAGAAATATTCACTTCTCATCGACGGTACACGTAGTTAGATTTTAAATTCGGGGACCGAATTTCTTTAAGGCGGGAAAATTGTAACGTTCTGAAAATTCGATTAGGTTAATTGTGTATTAATTATTAAAAGTACGTGTTTTCCGGAAAAACCAAGATATAATTATTTTTTGTTCGTAGACTTAATTATACCTATGTTAGCTATGTAATTGCTAGTATTTGGTATTTTATTGGTCACTTATAAATTGCTAGTTTAATTAAATATTTTCTTACTTAATTATTTTAAATATTATTTCAAGCTTTCACTTATACATTTAATTAGTGATAATTATAATTTGGAATGGTTTAATTACACAAATGTGAACCATAACAACTTAATACTTAGTTTGTAACATATTCTTTCTTCTAAATTATTCTTCTTGGTTCTGGATAATACTTGGAGAAAATTGAGAAATAAAATAAATAAGAAAATGAAATAATAAATAAGACATGAAGGATATGATGTTGTGTAGGGCGGGATGTGGTCACCAGTCTCTCCTACTTACCCTCACCTCACACTCTCTCTGGCCGAGCCAGAAAATGGCAGCCTCCTCTTTCTTCTCCAATTCTCCATCTCTTTTCCCACTTCAAAAAAATTAATATAAAAGAAAATTAAAAAGGAAATAATAAACAAAGAAGTATGGGCATGTTGACTTGAGGCATTGTGGGTTTCTTCTTGACTTGGCTCACACACACACACACCCTCACCCTCTCTTCCTCTTACTGCCGAGCCAAATTCTTGCAGCAACCCCCAACTTTCTCCATGACATTTCACTTCAAAATTCTTCAAGAAACGCATCAAAAACCCACACAAATTCCCACCAACTCATAATTAAACCTTCAACCATTATTTCCTTAGCCCAAACTATCTTGGATCTAGGAGCAAGATGGCATTTTGGAGGCTAAGTTTGCAAGTTAGTTCTAAAAAAATTTTTGAGGTATAAATCCTGACACTATGGTTAATTTGTTCGTAGATTACTTTAATTAACTTAATTAGGTATTTATATGGTTCTAAATTGCAAGTTTAAAATTTCAAGAGAAGGTTTTGGGGTTCAAGTTAGGGTTTTATCACTTGATCATGGTTGCAATGTGTTCGTAAGACATACAAAACCTAAACTAGTTGTTAAATTGCCAATTGTAACTTTCAATTTGTCCTAATTATATGTTCTTGCAAACTATATTCATGTTTAATGTAAATAGGTGAGATTAAAATTTTAGTTAATAATTTTGTAGCCTAATTAAGAAATTAAAGGAGTATTGTGGACAATAGTTTTGTTAAAACATCTAACTTTGAACTAAAATGGTATATTGATACTTACAAGGTTTTTGGAATAAATTGATTTTAATTAAGTTTGAGGTTTTGATGATTTACTACCTATTTTCTAATGTATATATTGTGTTGTGATGCGCGATTGGTGCGATCGGGTTCTAAGCTTGATGGTTGCCACGTATAGCGACCCTCGTTGTGGTTTGCGGCATTGTCGCGAGCATGTTTTATGCACTAAGTGTGTACGCGTCTAGTTAGTGCGCGTGGTTGAATTATATTGTTTGTGTCCGCAACGATTCATATATCTATCCTCTTATTTACTTGTGTGCGATTCTAGGATCAGGTGCAGAGGCGTCAGACGTGGCGCGAAAAGGCAAGGATGAATTGGATCAGATTAGCCGAGGCGTCCCGATGAGTAGATGTGCACATCAATGGGGGATCGTTTGGATGGCGCGAGGCGCCCGATAGTAAGGATTACTAGTAGTGTTTGTATTTATATGTGTAGTCTCCTAGTCATTGTTCTCATTGTATTGCATAATCATAAATACATATGATATTATCTCATTGGAAACTTGCACCATTACTATTGGTTCATGCCGCACGTGCACTATTCATGCGAACACACACACACCTTTGATAATTGCTATGTCACGAACACTATCGAACTTGCTTAGAATCGATATCTGTGCATTGCATCATATATGATCTGTAGACTTGTACTTGTATAGTCATTTCATCAGGATGGATACGTAGGATTGTTAGTCATATATACATTCCTCATTGCATCATGATTCATGCATAGCTTCAGCCTGTACTTCGCATGATATATATACTATCGTATCATAAAAATCCATCATCACCGACATATTTAAATATTTTGTTTCTTCTCGATGATTTCAGTATTTATGAGATTTATGGATTTTGGGGAAAACCACAAGGATTTTATAAACCTATTATCATTTTAAAGAAGAAATTTGCAGTTTTCTCGTGATATGATGTGTGTGGCGTCCACATTGCGTTTTCTCTGTTCTTGAGCAGTATCATATACCCGATTCGAGGAGGGGGATAGACCGTCTGTGGGTACATGGTGGACCCGGTGCGGTACCTCGGGGCAAGAAGATCGCATAGATGGCGTTGAGCTCGGCAGGGGAGCACTACCGACTGGTTATTTTTGACTCGGCAGATATCTCGAGGATACCGACATAGTCGTGAGATTTGATGATATGGGTCGATCCGGACTGACGGAGCTTAAAATATTGAGACATTGAGATATTGAGATATTGAGACATTGAGATATTGGGATATATATATATATATATTGTGTTGATACTTGACAAGGATTTTCTGTTGATTTTATTGATGATACTTCAGTTTATTGTACAGAGGTTTTTGTAAGATTACAACAAAGATTTTCTCATACCAGATTTGTTCAGGTTTCGTGTTTGATTATGCATTCATGTTAGTACATCGTATCATATCGATATGCGTAGGTTGAGATGCCTTTGCGTGCATGCTTACGATAGCCTTATTAGATGTTACTTACTACTCACAAGTTGGCAACTCACCCCCGTTGTACCACAGTATCTTTCAGGTTTGACCCGTCAGCGTAGTAGCGGCGGGCGTACTTCCTCTTTTGCTTCATCGCATCAATTTGCAGCTTTGCTCATAGGTGGGTTGCGAGGATACTTTTTGTTCCATCTTGTATTATTATTTGTATCTAGTATACTTCATCTACCCTTGTTTACTTTTTCTTCCATCTTGTATTATTATTAGTATATTTCATCTACCCTTGTATATTGGACTAGACCGTGAGACTCTTGAGAATTGTATTTGTGCTATTTTGTGTCGATGCTCACTTGAGCCGACGTGGTGTTTCTCATTTCTTGCTTTCAGTTTCTTATTTCGCACTTTTGATATACGTATTGCATGTGGTTATGATTCCTTCATTGGAGAAGAGCTAGCTCCCACTTGGGGATGCCATTATTCATTATTTATGTGTATTTTCTTATGTTGTACCCTTTTGGGGGCCAGTATTTACAATGGGGACTTTGCCGAAATTTTGAGGAAAATTGGATGTTTTGATATGCTTTAATGTAACTTTATTTTACAACATATTTTTTTAAGCTAAGTTTTCCTTTACTTTATTTCTTTAAATGTTTTAGATTTCTGGGCTTTGGCATACTTAGATTACGTTACGTCTTGAGACGTTTCTTAATTTAAGAGCTAGTCACGTTCCGTACCTCCGGGTCTTGACAATAATCCTATTCGATTTCTCCAGAACCGAAAACCATTCTAGAACTGGAACAAGTTCCTTCGAGTTCGTATGTAACTATACAATGGCGTACCCAATAAATGTGGTTGTTCGTAGTGATACAGAATGTTCCGGAGAAATGCAGAGGTGAAGTAGGAGTGGCGATGATATACGTGGTTTTGTCGTGAATGATAGCAGTCGCAATTTAGTTTGCCCTCTTTCTAATCACTTTATGTGTCTTTACTTATTAATTTATGTACACCAAACTTAGGCTAATTTGTTTTGCTTACCATTCGGCACCAGCCTATGGTTTGGAAGAAGACTATCCAATAAGCGCAATTGGTGTACTCTCCTAAATACCAAGAGCCGTCACAACCTGAGAGAAGGTAAAGGGTAAAGACATATGAATAGTTCTATTTTATTTCTCTAGAACCGGAAACTATCCAAGACCCGAAACAAGTTTTTTTGAGTTCGTATGTAATTATATGATGGAGTTCGTATGTAACTATATGATGGCATATCCAGTAAATGTGGATCTTCGAAGTGGTACAAATTGTTCTGGAGAAATGCAAAGGTTAAAAGTAGGTGCGATAATGATATATGCGACTCGGACGATTCAAAAGCCAAAGTGTTCTAAGAAGGTTCAGTTAACATGGTTCATGAGTTTTAGTTTAGGGTCGGGCCATGGTCACTGCCAAAAAGAGAGATAAAAAAAACACTCAGCATGCACTTTAAACTAGATTAGATTGGTTATTTATTTTTCTAATCAGTATGTCTCCAACTGTTTCCTCGAGTTCTCCATCAAACCCAAAAGAAGAATAAGTCGGGATCATCCAAAATCACCTGAGGAGTAAACCTACTCATCAGTGGGAATCGGGATCCAACTATCATCGCATGATAACTTGATGGAATACATTCAAATCACCACACTCCAGAAGGTATGCGCAAGCCTGGCAAGTTTCCTGTATGTTTGAAACTCCCGATGTGATTTTTGCTGCTAGGACTCAAGTGACCTTGACCGAGTCAACATATCAAAGGATCCTAGTCAAGTTCAACCTGCCATTATCATGATTGCATTAGACCCACCCGCACGAGTTCTTGACTGAGCCAAAATGACCGTACGACTGTCCTAAACAATCGCATATCCATGCAACAGAAAAGCATTACAGAGCTACCGCACACTACGCCTCGGCTAAGAACGACATACGCAACAAGAATACTAAGAAATACTAATCTGAAATGACAGAGGGCTATGGTTGGTTTTTGGCAAAAAACCTTCAACGCAATGAACTTGATCTCGTTAAAGGAATCCAAGTGGTTTTACAAAAATATAGTGGCGCAAACTTTTGCTAAAAAGGTCTCTCCCTATGAAGGGATCTCGGCTCTTTCCTCATCGAATGAGGTGCAGGATATCCCAATCGAATACCACTGTGCAATGCAAAAGAAAACGTCTGTAATGTCTGTTTTTAAAAACATAGTTCCAACAACATCAAATAGGTTTGTTTTATCCTTGAATTGATCAGAATCAACGCAGTCTCATCAATTAAACATATCACACCAAATAAAGGAAAGAAAATATAATGTATGTATATGCCATCCGCATTCGCCACTGGGCCCCGTCATCATCCGTTAGGTTACTTAACTAACGACAGAGCGGAGGCTGGACTAGCGCGGGTGCAAAACATATACAACATCTACTAGTATAAATATAAATATTTATAACAATCGTCCCAGGAATGATATATAGCAACATCATAGAATCTCAGCCAAGCAACACAGAGTGGTGTATAATCCTGGAGCCTTGGGTTTCACTTGAGCCGCAAATGAGATCCGACGTTCCATGTCATGTGGATAGCATATGCAATGAAAACCTAGACGCCTATGAGTAGGCAAGTAACCCGCTAATCCCAAAAATGAGGCAACCCCAATCATCAAAGTGAATGGGCCACCCAGCACTTTCACGGAATCCGGTAACTTGAGCACCCTCCTTGGATCAAACTATATCCCCTGCGAGTGCGGCGAATAGCCCGCTAATTCTAGAGTGATGCCCCCTCCTTCTCAACGCCATAAGATGCAGGCCCGTTGCCCTCTGGAACCCGTCTATTCATGCACTCTACCGTAGGGTAATCCAAGTACAGAAAAATATATGTACAACGTTGACATCGACCTCAACCCGGTCGTGCCCCAAACAAATATTATACAAACTGATAGATACGGCAGTCCACATATCAGACGTTCGTCCTGCGATATCAAATGTATAAATGAATCTAAACTGTACTACCAGGCTATCCACCACGACGATCCAACCACAAGCACAACACAACACGGAACATCAATATGAATGTCATGTTCGCAAACCCGTCTAAAAGAGATATATCAATTAGATGAGTTGTACCGCTCTGACGACATTCACGGTCGCAGATAGTAATGTATGTACTGTAAAATTATAAACAGTGTTAAAAATAGCGACTTCGAAATTCCCCGAATTGCCCCCAAACAAAAGATAACACAATATCCAATCTGGCCAAAAACAAAAAATACCAAAAATCAAATTTTCCAAAGACCAGAACACCCCAAAAAAATCAAGACCCAACTGTCTAGATGGACCGACCAAGCCGGGAATTTCCTTCATCTCGCCATGACAATCATGGCATTTAGGGCTCGGGTATTGACGGAGTTCTAGTTGTCACAATAATTGTCTTTTGAAATTGTTAAAATAATTTTTGAACACTAATTTGAAATCAACAGAAACTGGAAAACTATGGGTAATGTTTCGGAGTGTTTCGGTTTCGATGCTTTAACATCATCTAAACCAGTGAGTATAAGGTTAATAGGTTTTCTCTGATACCATGTTGGGTTATGCCAGCGCCCTGGCCATCAAACCATGGCCGATCACGGAACAAAATTTTTTCAAACTGGCGCTAACACAACTCTCGAATACGGATCGACCATAAACCCTAAAAAGAGCAAGAAATATACAAAGAGTTTAGGAATGTTATACCGAGTGATCCATGTCCTTCGGTCTTTAACTACCTTCCCAAGCTCCTAATGGCCACCATGATCAAGTTTGGTCACCGGTCTCCCTCCATCGAAGATGATCCACCGGAGAGTCTATGAATTGAGTACCAACCTCATAACTGAAAGTTGACCTTAGCACCGTCAAGGGGTTCAAGAGGCATCAAGCATGCCAAATTTTAAATTTATTTGGTGATAAGCTAGACTACCAAGATAACTATTAGAATATTAGGTTATGGCTTTGTGATGTGATTAAACTTAAGAGAAGAAAAAACAGTATACAACCTTTGTAGTTCATGTCCTTCTCTTCAAAAGCTCCGGGATGAAGTCCACGCGATTCTTCAAGGCTCCTCTCCAAGTTGAATGAACCTCTTTCGTTATTTTCGCACCTAAGACGATCCAACCGAAGTCCACAAGCACAAGCTTTTCACTACACTAAACACTTTTAGTGTAGGAAACACACCACAACAAATTGATAGTTTAGTCTGGGATGATGAAGTAGGGAATAAGTAAATCTCACTAAGGTCTCCCAAGCTCAATGATTCACATCTCATGTTAGGGTTTTGAGCTTGGACGTGAGGTGAAGAAAATTGTTGAGAGCAAGAGAAGAAAAAGCTCTTGAAAAATGGGTAAGGGATGAATTATGAAGCAAGTGTAGAACGAATGAATAAAATGAATAAAAATTATCCTCACTTATTCAAGCATGGACTAAATTGCAATTCTAAATTGCAACCATGCTTGAATAGTGAGTCAAGGCTAATATTATATCATAAAAACCCATGCTTTAACCATACCCAAAATATCTCCAGAATTTACACCTCATCTTTCTATTTTCTAAAAATAGAAAAACATGCCATGCTGCATATAATAATAATAATATATTTATATATATATATATCAAATATAAATTAATATATATATATATATATAAAGCAATAAGTGAGCTAATAATATTGGTTAAGATATAATTATATCACATATAATATGTATCACATTATTAAATCAACATTTGATCTAATAATCCAGTTATATCATATATAACCGACTAATATCATTTATCTGAATAACACATTATCAAACCAACAATTGATTCAATAATCCGGTTATATCACATATAACCTGAATGATAACAGATAACTGCCAGATTACAATACGATATCACATACTCATATTCAATCAGGACCACACACATATCACATATGTGTCATACTTCATTTCTCTTGAATCGGGAAAATTCTGTGTGGGACTCTAAAGACTCATCAATACGCCAGCAGTAGGTGATGATCACATCAATCACCTACAAGCCGTTCGCGGTACTAGCTGGACGTAACGGCTACCCGGGTATTAAGCAGTATGAAGATCAACAAGCATGCTCGTCCATACTCTCCATGAAGCCTATCAGTAACACTACCGTACAGTCCGGTCTCTCATCTGATATGTAACATATCATGTCTATGGGTGGTAAACATCAGACCCCTGTAACGTGATAATTCATGCTGATGTCTGGCCTATAACGGTTCGAGAAACTACTGATAACACTTATCAGTAAATCTCGGCAGCAGCCGTGGCTAGGGACTTCCAGTTATAGCTAATCGAGCATAGCGCAACATCAACCCCCAATACCGAGAGAGACGAAACCCCTCCTATCACTCATTGAATCCATGTGACTCAGGATTGTATCCAAAATTCACCTGTTTGCATGACTCATTTGAGCCGTGGTAGGGAGGAAATCAAAGCATAGTGGGAGCTACACAAGACTCTATGATGATCTCGGGTCTACAGACTAACTCGTATCCGTGTTACCAGAGGACTGCTATCTGACGATAGGTATACTACCACATAGGAATCCTCGGTGAGTCCTGTTCAGTGTACCCAGTCTCCACTGACCACCCGTATACCATCTTTGATGTCAAACACAAATGGATATTGGATCATCCATCACCCATCATATGGGTCAAGAAGTGTATACGCTAGTCTACTATGAAATATCAATGCCCTGTCTCGATATTCCGTCGACTAGGAACATTTAGAGGATGTACTTGTGAACTACCCTGGCCCCACTAGTATGATCTAATCATAGTCCTGGTAGTCAAGTACATATCCTAAGGGCTTTATCAACATGCGAGAGCAAGACAGTATAGAATACCAGTTAACATGTTAAGATAAAGAGTAACCAGATAACACACTATCATGTCAAGGAAGAAAGTTCTCTATATATACATATCCAAGCATCCACTATAATATACATCACATGTACAATAATAGCCTCTAGGGCATACATATTTCTTACAATCTCCCACTTATACTAAGGCCATGTGCTTTCATACCCAACATACCAAAAAGTCTCTCAAACTGTATCTAGGGGAAGGCCTTTGTGAGTGGATCCGCTACTTTTTCCTTCATGTCAACTCTCTTGACCTTGATCTCTCGGCGATCTATTATCCTCCTGATCAGTTGATACCGCCTCAGAATATGTCTGGATCTCTGTTGGGACCTAGGTTCCTTGGCCAAAGCCACCGCTCCATTGTTATCACAATACACAGGTATTGGATGCTCAATGGATGGAACAACACCAATCTCAGCAATGAACTTCTTCATCCAGAGAGCCTCTTTGGCAACATCATTTGCAGTGATGTAATCAGCCTCCATCGTCGAGTCTGCTACGGTGTCTTCCTTGGAACTCATCCAACACGCTGCCCCTCCGTTGAGAGTAAAGAAAAAAGCCGAGATCGACTTATTATCGTCCTTATCACTCTGGTAGCTCGAATCGGTAAAGGACACCACCTGGAGTTCACCGTTACCATGCACCAAGAACATTTCTTTAGTCCTTCTAAAGTAATTAAGAATGTTCTTCACAGCTGTCCAATTGTTCTCCCTAGGATCTGATTGATACCTGTTCACTTCACCTAGTGAGTAAGCTACATCCGGTCTAGTACATAACATCGCATACATGATAGAGCCCACTACCGAAGCATAGGGTATCCCTTGCATGCGAGCTCTCTCCAAATCAGGCTTTGGAGATATCCTTTTAGAGAGAGTGATTCTAGAGCGAGCGGGTAAATTACCTCTCTTGGAATCTTCCATATTAAACCTCTTTAGTATGGTGTATATATACCTGGAATGGGACAATCCTAAAATCCATTTAGATCTGTCTCTATAGATCTTTATCCCTAAGAAGTAGGAGGCATCACCATGATATTTCATGGACAACATGAGTGATAAGAAGAGCTTGACCGAGTGTAGCATTAGAATATCTTTCCCTAACAAGAGTGTGCCATCCACATAAAATACGAGGAAGACCACCTTACTCTCTACAGCCTTCTTATATATACAAGGTCCATCTACATTTTTGATGAATTCAAACTTTTTTGATAGCTTCATCGAAACAGATGTTCTAACTCCGCGACGCCTGCTTTAATCCATAAATGGATTTAAGCAGCTTGCACACCTTTCTGCTGCTCCCACTGTCTATAATTCCCTCTGGATGTGTAATGTACATGCTTTTTTCTAAATCACCGTTTAGAAAACCTGTCTTAACGTCCATCTGCCAGATTTCGTAGTTATGGTATGCAGTAATAGAAAGTAGGATCCTGATGGACTTAAGCATAACGACAAGAGAAAAGGTTTCATCATAGTCGACGCCAGGTCGTTGAAGAAAACCTTCTGCTACAAGTCTAGCTTTGAAAGTCTAAACTTTTCCATCTACACCAATCTTCTTTTTTAAGATCCACTTGCACCCAATGGGTTTTACCCCTTCAGGAGCAATTTCCAAAGTCCATACATTGTTGGTATACATGGATTCCATCTCGGACCGCATAGCATCCAGCCATTTCACAGAGTCCCCACTCGTTATGGCCTACCCGAAACTAGTCGGGTCATCATCTTCCATGATGCAATCCTCACTCCCGCCGTCTACGAGAAAATCGTAGTATCTCTCAGGTGGATGAGGAACCTTACTAGATCTGCGAAGTTGCTGGGGTTCTTTGGGCACTATTGATCCTCTGGATCCACCAAATCTTTTGTTGTAGTTCGTGTAGCCGGAATTTCTTCCAGTTCTACCTCTTTGCCGCTAATTTCCTTTTCAAGAAATTCCTTTTCTAAAAAGGTGGCAAGTCGAGAAAAAAACACCTTTTGTTTTCTCGCAGTGGTAGAAAAGATATCCATATGAATGTTTGGGATATCCCACAAACTTACAAAGAACAGAACATGCCTCGTGTTTGTCCGAATTTTGCCTTTTGACATAGGCCGGACAACCCCATATCTTAACTCGTTTACGACATGGTCTCTTCCCACTCCATATCTCATATGACGTGGTAGGTACAGATTTAGATGGAACTTGATTTATGAGGTATGCAGCTGTATCAAGCACATAACTCCAAAAGGAAATAGGTAACTCAGCTGTGCTCATAATTGAGCGTATCATATCTAATAGGGTGCGATTCCTCCGCTCCGATACACTGTTGTGCTGTGGTGTATACGGAGGAGTAAGCTGAGAGAGAATTCCATTCTCTTTTAGATAGTCACGGAATTCTGTGCTCAAGTATTCTCCTCTCCGATCAAATCGAAGGATTTTAATAATTTTACCCATCTGATTCTCAACTTCATGCTTATATTCTTTGAATTTCTCAAAAGCTTCAGACTTGTGTTTCAATAGGAACACATGACCGAATCTTGAAAGATCGTCAGTGAATGTAATGAAGTACGAGAAACCGTCCCTGGCATGTGTAGACATGGGACTTCATACATCACTATGTATCAGTCCCAAAAGTTCCGTAACTCTTTCTCCGTGTTCTGTAAATAGAGTTTTGGTCATCTTGCCTTTGACACATGACTGGCAAATTTCATAAGATGAAAGTTTGAACGGATTCAAATATCCATCCTTATATAACATAGTTAGTCGTGTCGCATTGATATGACCTAGTCTACAATGCCACAAGAAGAATTCGTTCATTTCTGAACTTTTCCTCTTGTGTGTATTCTGTACATTAAGAACTATGTTTTGAATCAGAACGTATAATCCATTACACAACGCACCAAACCCTATCAACTCTTGATTTAGGTAAATATTCAAACATTATTCTCTACCACAAAGTTATATCCTTCTTTATCTAATAAAAAAATTGAAATTAAATTGCATATCATAGAGGGTACGTAATAACAGTCGTTCAGGATCAATGTATCCCCAGTTGGCAATACAAGATGATACTCACCAATTGCTTTGGCTGCAACACTTTCACCATTCCCTACTTTTAGGGAATGATCACCTTTTCCTAGTTCTCTACCTTTCCTTAGCTTTTGCAACAAATTGCATATGTGGGATCCCAATCCGGTATCTAATACCCATGACGTAGAGTGTACTGAGAAGCAGTTCTCTGTGACTAACACACCCGAAAAAGATACATCAACTTGCTTATTCTTCGTTTGGGTGGTGTGGGAATCCGGATATACCCTTATTTTCTGCTCGAGCTTATCACACTTATAAGTTAGAGCGGAAGCAACGTTCCCCTGTTCAGTATAACAAGCGAGTTCGGTCAATATATCCATATTATTATCACTACTACAATATGGGGTTGCCCCTATGGATAAAGGAATCAGTAGGGGCAACTATTTATTGCCCCTACGGATAGAACCGTAGGTCAACATACTTGGACCTACGGTTCTCTACGTTTTAATTTAAAAATATTTAATCGTAATTTGATGTTTGGCCCTACGGAGCCGCAAACAAAAGTCCTACGGATTAGTCCGTAGGGGCATGTATATAGGTTAATAAATAATAAAAAAATGGCAAAGAAAATCCCTCCGTTCCCAAAAATTTTTTCATCTTCCGGCGCCTCGCGATCGATTTCCTCCCGAGCCGGCTCGTCGACTTCCTCGTCGCCTCCTCCGTCGGCTCCTCAGTCGCCTCCTCCGTCGCCTCCTCATAACAACTTCGTCGACTTCCTCCAGCGCCTCGATCCCGAGCCTCGTCGACTCCCTCGTCGACTCCTCCATCGTTTCTTCCACCGCGAAAAAGGTTTGTAAATCTCCAATTTCTACTTCTAATTTAATGCTTTTATTTCCCTCTTTTTTTGATGTTAGGTTCAGGGCAGGGTACGGGTACGGGTGAGGGTTAGGGTTAGGCATCGGGTCAGTTTCAGTTAGGGTTACGTATAGGGTTAGGGTTAAGCGTCGGTTGGGGTTGGGATTAGGGTTCTGTTGAGGTTGGGGTTGGGTTAGGGTTGGGTTCGGAATTGGGGTTAGGGTTAGAGTTAGGGTTCAGAATTGGGGTCGGGGTTGGGGTTAGGGTTAGGGTTCGGAATTGGGGTTAGGGTTAGAGTTATGGTTCAGAATTGGGGTTGGGGTTGGCGTTAGGGTTGTTTTTTCTTGGAAACAACTCTAATTAAAGGCTAAGGTTAATATGGGTTTAGTGTTAGAGCTTAGGGTTAATTTGGGTATTAAAGGGTAGGGTTAATTTGGATTAATTAGTGATAATTTGAAAGGGTTATGGTGTTGATTAGGTTTAATTTGGTTAAGTTTGGGTTGATTAGGGTTAATTAGGTTAATTTGGGTAAATTGGGTTAAGTTTGGGTTAATTAGAGATAATTTGTGTTTGGGTAACGATTATGGTTAATTATGGTTAATTAGGTTAATTTGGATTATTTCGGTTTATGGTGCACTATTATTTAGTAGGATACAATAGTTCATTGCAGTAGGATACTCGATGATAACGTAAATGTACAACTTTACCGTAAACGCAAGAAAAATTTACCCTAAACTTTAAATTTCGAACCCTTAATGACGAAACTTAAACGTAAAAACTATTCACGTTAAATGTTCAAGTTAAAACCATTATATGATACTCGATGATAAAATGAAACCTTCGTATTCTCATCGATACTCATATATGAAACTAAAAGCGCCACTTAGTCCCCGTCTATCGGTTAACATACGTGCGATGCTCGTCGTGACCTAGAACTATACGAAAGTTGTTAAATAACGGACAGTATAGCTCGATACTAACAACTGTCGTATAGTCTACGCGATGAGAAAATTCAATCGTATGGTAACCCAAGCGTTCCAAGTATACTACTCACAGTGTTTGAAGCATCCGGGGTGGAGTGTTGTATGCCGATGGAAATGCATTGATGTGTACGATGTCCCAGAATACGAGGACAGCGATAAGGAAGAAGAAGAGAGAAGGCTTACAGTGCTCCGATCGTCTGTTGCGAAGGACGGGTTGTCTTCGACCGAACATGAAGTTACGAGGGTTAGAAATGACATCGACGATGAAATCCAAGTAGATATGTATAATGCGCCCACGAAACGAAAATGGTTATCAGTAATGTTATATTATTACTTCACATTTTACGCTCTATACATATATAGTCAATACTTTTAATGATTGTCTAATGCGTCCACGAACCGTTTATCTTGATTCGATGACGATGTCGGGGCAGCGAGGGGCGGCAGGAGCTCCAGCCACGGCAGAGGCAGAGGCAGAGGCAGGGACTAGGCTTGTTAGCGCATATGTTTTCTCACTTGTGAGGCTTTCTTTTTTCCTTGCCGCCCGGAGAGCTCCGCAGGGAGCTTCAGAGGGCCGGTCTTGCACCCAGATCGGAGACCCCTTCGGAGGCCTCCTTCCATGTGGATTTTGCCACATCTCCAGGTATACTGCACGCATATCCATTTTGAATGTAATATTAAAGATATTCATGCTTATTTATGTCAAAATTACTTATATTGTCAATGTTTGATTGTCTAGTTGTTGGTGATGCGTCCACATCTGGGACAGAGGCCACCCCCGCACCTCCAGGTATGTTTATATATTATATAGTGTATGTATATTGATTTAGAATGATATATAATAAATACACACATTCCTTTTCCTCATACTTAGCAATTTTTATTATTGTCTAACTGTAGGTGGTGACACCATCGCACCTGCGGGTATGTTTATATATCCTATAGTGCATGCGTATTGATTTAGAACGTTATATTATTGATCTACACATTCTTTTTGCAATTACTTCTATAATCTATTTTTAATTGTCTAATTATAGGTGGTGCGTCCACATCTTCCGCAGGGGCCACTCCTGCCGCTTCCATACCCTCCGCATCGTCTGCAGGTTAGTATGAATAAATTTAAAATATTTATTCATTTGACATATGCTCTATAGAATAAATATGAACTTCTTGGAAATTTAGCGTCGATATTTATTTTCTAGTTGGAGGGATGAGTCCGCATCCGGGACCCCGGTTGTTCCTCACCGGAGTAACTATCATCCCGCTCGTGCTGCTGCCCGGGCCCAGGCTCGTGCGATAGTCACCGGAGGTATATATCACACTTGAATTTCCGTTTAACTTTGATTTCCTAATACAAATTTGTCTTATTATTGATTGTTTTGATATTTCGTGCAGACGCAGGGCCTCCCCATCCACAGAGGGGGACTCGAGGCCCGAATCAGTCACATAGGCTGAGGCCTGACAGAGCAAGGGAGGAGGCAGCATTCCCCTTTTTTTTACCCTTGACTACCGCTATACCGATCTTCATGCCGAGAGATTCGGCCAGTATTTGGGAGACGAGAGCCGGCTCTTGAAGAATTATCCACTTCACGTTGAGTGGGGCCAGCAACACCAGCGCTCATTCTCCCCCTTCTTTGATCAGGCTCGGGAATGTATTAATATATATATTCATTTGAACCATCAAATATATTTATTATTAACACTTGCAATCTAATAACAATGTTTTCTTGTATTTTCAGTTCGATTACAATTTTCAACCTGTAGCCGACCCTGATCACCCGGGGAGGGTGCTCGACCTTCATGCTCTGTACAATGGCCTGATGAAGAACATGCAGGCCAAGGTCCGATAGAACAGGAATGAGCTGAAGGCTGACTGCTACTCCCTGTGAATGGCGACCCCCCGGGCAGAGAGAGCGGCCCTCCTATCTACTCCGGCGTTTGTGAGAGTCGACGTAGAGACATGGCCTCTATTGTACGCTTATTTTGACTCCCAACGCAAACAGGTATGTATTTTAAATGTAATTCATTATTTATGATATAATTTATTTCTTTGTGTTTCATAATTAGAAAACTAAATGTTAATGCGTTGTGCAGAAACAAGCCGCTCAGAATACAGACAACAGGAAGTCGGCGAAGAGGGGTCGCCCCACTTGCATAGGTGGCTCGAGGAACATTACTCGAGCCATGGAGTAATCGGTAAATTACAATAGATCGGCCTTTGTGATATTCTGCAATATTAAGAGTTATTTTCTAATATTTCTAACATTAAAAGTTACTTTCTAATATTGCAGACATTTCAGATCGTGGAGTAAGGTGGTACAACGAGCATGTTGTCCGCATATCTTACCGTCCACGGCACTTCGACAGATCCCGCCACGGGCGAGCTTCGATATCCCTACGTCGCTACCCAGGAGTACTACGTAAGTGTTAATATTTTTTCTACACAAATTTGAAATTTTATTTTTGGAAGGTTCAAGTTTAAATTTTATACTTATACTTTACTGCTTAATGTGGGTGTAGGAGCGGGTGGTTGAGCAGGCCCAGGCCTCGGGGATCGAGTTTACCGGAAAGAGTGATCCGAGGCTGCTGACCCCAGTTCTGGACGCCGCACACGGAGGGCACCACGGAGGTTGGGAGACAGGCCGGGGACTGGGCCCTAGCAGGGCCCATATGAGGTTGGACTCCACCCCGGTGGTTACTTCCTCCGTCTCCAGTGACCGACATGTCCATTAAGAACTAGAGAGCTTGAGGGCCACCGTTCAGGAGTTGAAGAAGATACTGGTATGTATACTACTTTATAATAAAATATCATGTCATAGTATATAAATATCAACATATCCATAATTAGTACGTAGCTTGAGCTTATTTGGTTTCAGACTTAAGTTTGATTAATCATACATACAGATGTAATTAAAATTAATAACAAACTAGATATCCAAACGAGGTTTCGAAATAACTTAATAATGATACGAATTCGAATAATACACAGTTCTTACACGCTTATTACACACGTTAGGTCCAGATGCGACAGGGTACATCGGCCGAGCCTCTACATGCATCTCCTTCGGCTGCGGCTCCGCAAGCCAGTACATCGGCTGCGGTTCCGCAGACAGCTCCTATAGCTCCACCGACCGCTCAGACTCCCGCAGCCGCGGCTCCGCAAGCGACTACCTCGACGGCGGCTGCGCAGACCACATCGCCAGCTCCACAGGCCGCTCAGACTCCCGCTCGCGCCGAATTGCAGAGTTTATTGACCGAGGAGCAGGCGCGCGTTATTCTATCGTTATTCAGAGGTGGAGCTGGACCGAACTATGGTAGCTTTTTGGTTCTTATTTTTTGAAACATGTATTTATTTATATCATACACATTTTACTACATTTTGAAACGACATTGATATTGGTTCATATTTATATCATATTCTGTTTTTGGGTTTCTTTTGTATATTATATATATGGGTGAGATGTGATTATGAATACTGCGATATATGTTGTGTGATGATTAATTTTATATTTGATTGATGTATATATTATTGTGCACAGGGCGGGAAAAAATCAAGCAGCCCATTTTTTAAAAGAAAATACAGATAATATATACCTACGGATTAATCCGTAGGTACACATGTTGCCCCAACGGCTATATCCGTAGGGACAAAATATCAACAGTAACTGATATTTCCCCCCTGATCTCAGTACCAGGGGGTAGGGAGTTCCACTACGGACATATCCGTAGGGGCCACGGCCTCGCCCCTACGGAGTTATCCGTTGGGGCAAAATATCAGAAATCCTGATATTTTCCCCTACGGATAAGTACCTACGTAGATATCTGTAGGTGGTAGAACATGGCCCTATGGTTATGTCCGTAGGTACATTTAATATATTAAAAAAAACGTAAATAATATAACTTTTTTTACCCTACGGCCTACTCCATAGGGGCAACAGGACCTACATAGAAATCCGTAGGGGCAAGAATTTGCCCGTAGGGGCAAGTTCAGGGTTTCAACTTGCACCTGCGGCCTTTGCACCTACGGGGTATTTTTTCGCCCCTACGCATATATCCGTAGGGGCAGTGGGTTGCCCCTACGGATAAATCCATAGGGGCAACCCTTATTTGTAGTAGTGTATATCTTGATTAAGGCGTGACATTGGTTGCTTCATGAAGAGAGAGAGAGAAGGAAATGAGTAAGCATGCGCTCTTTGCAAGATTAGATTGGTTTATTATCTTATCTAATCAGGATGGCTCCCACTGTTTTTATCAAATCATTCTTTAAACCCTAAAAGGTAAGACTAGCCGGGATTAGTTACACCTTACAAGTTCGCCAATCTTTCAGCCAGGCCATTGCCGGTACTTTGAGGGTGGTTCCCCTTGCTTTCGTACGGACCAAATTAAATTAAAACTCGTTTTCCTAGAGGCATAACCCCGTTATCCCAGAGGCATAACCCCGTTAACACCTTTCTAGACACCTACTTGATCGGTTAATTGTGATGTGTAAAATTCTCCCATGAGTAACTCTTACTCGCAGTGTGTATCGGGATCCAACTATCTCATAGAAGTTATGCAATCTCATAGCAAATTTCAACACTTGAAATTCCTGATAATACTTTTGGCACTAACCTCCCATGACCTTGACAAAGGCCAACAAACCATAGGATAGTAGTCAAGTTCAACCTGTCATTTCATGATTTAATTAAACCCATCCGCACGACCCTTGACAAAGGCCAATAAGGTCACGCGACTACCCTAATCCAATAGCATCATATGCTTAAGCAGATGAGCACTAGTTAGCTACCGCACACTACGCCTTGACAAAGGCCAACATGTTTGATATAGAGCCCTCAGAGTCTATTATTGGATTATAAGCACATGATTGCAATGTTTGAGGGAGGACTTATACCGGTAGGACAGTCTTACTCAAGATGATAGTATGCTATCTGGTTTATCTTTATCGTCGTGCACTACTTCAGGTGACCTTACAGGTCACTGTTGCGTGTTGATAGAGCCCTTAGGATTCTTGCTTGACGGCTAACAGTATGATGGCGACCATATACGTGGGAGCTGGGGCCTATAAGCATGTCCTTAAAGTGGTCCCTTGTCATGGGAGTTTCGAGACTGGGCAACAATACTCCATTAGTAGACTAGTGTATACAGTCGAGACCCCGACGTGAAGTGGTGGCCAGTTTCACAAGCTATTGGTGTCAGTTGGATCACCTAAGATGTATACAGATGCTCATTGGGTTATAAGTACACCGGACAGGACTCACCGGGAACATGCTAGTTGGTATTATACCTCTATAAGCACGTCCTTAAAGAGACCGTATGGGTTTATGACAGGGTTCGAACATACGCGTGCATTTGTGCACGTGTCATGGTTCGGACGGATAATACTAGCGAGCTTCGGTTTAAGCCAGATCCTAGTATTATACTGTGTAGATTTTGTCTCATTGCATTTGTTTTCGGTCGGAATACCAATGCGGGTATGTATATACAGTTGCGGGGTTATCCTATAATTTATTATGCGATCGCTTTTTGAAGTTGCCAGTTTGCATTCCGTTTCGGCCTGTTTTTCTTTGTTCCTTCTTTGGCTGAAATTCCTTTGATGGAAGGGGGTTCTTTTTGCAAATGTGCATTTATAAAGTGAGGGGGTTTTGTGTGGTCACCGGGGCTCCAGAATTTCAAGCAAGCTCCATGTGCTTTCTTGATTGATTTTGTGCTCATTGCTTTCATTAATGAGATTGGATTTGAGAAAGACTTTAGTGTGACATTTTTGCTTATCTCCAGAATTTCACCTCTTGCTTTTTCCTACACTCACCTCCTGCTTTTTCCTACACTCACCTCCCTTCATTTCCTCCCACTCTCAAATACGGCCGAGTCACAATATGGGCAGGCCCTCATTCATTTTTTTGGTGGTGGAAATTTTGATCTCGTTTGCTTGTACATAATTCCTTAGCTCCACTTCCAAAAACTCATTTCCATCTCCACCAAAAATGGCAAGTTCTATTAAACCTTGAGACGAAGCTTTCTACTCATTTTCTACGGAAATCTTGGACACGTCGGTTAGAAAACTTCGTGTCCGAGTTGCCTCGGTTCAGAGTTGGAAGCACATAAAAGGAATCGATGATGTGGTACCCTTTCCGACGAGGAGATCGAGACCGGAGATGCTGCGAGGAGCTTGGGATGGTGGCCAAAGACCGAAGGACACAGATCGATAGGTATAGCCTTTTCTATCTCTTCTCTAGATAGATAGTTATAGGTTAATAGTTCGATCCGGGAAAAAGTTTACGATAGCACTGGTTTCTAGTTTAGAAAAACTTTCCGTTTCCGCATTTTGGCCTCGGAAATACGGCTGGGGCGCTATCGTAGACTTACATGGTATCAGAGCCATGCCATTAACCCTTACTAGCTCGCTCTAACGTGTTTAGAACTTCGATCGAATGAAAATTCCGAAACCGCGATTCCAAGTCATCAAGTTTCTGTCGAATTTATTTTGTGCTCTAAAAAATTATTTTGAGTGTTGCAGAAATACGTGTAGGGTTTTCTAAGAGAACTGAGAAAATTTGGTGAGCTAAACCCACTGTAATGCCGTGAAACCGCGACCGTACCCACGCGTTGGCCACGGTTCCGCCGCTGTCCTGTAGCAAAAATGCACCAAATTTCTTCAGTTGGTCTCTGACTTGGAAAAGGGGTTTCTGGTAATTTTATTTTGGGCCCAGATATATTTGAGTACTGTGTAATGTGTTTGAGGCCCACTTCGGGAAATTTCGTCGATCGAAAATTTTAAACATGTTAGTTCACAGTATTTACATTATATCTGCGACCGTGAATGTCATTTGAACGATAAATCTTGTCTAATTGCTATAGTTCTTTTAGACGGATTTGCGAACGTGACATTCACGTTGATGTTCTGTGTTGTAATGTAATCTTGCGGATTTGTCGTGGTGGATAGCCTGGATGCAATGGTAGTACAGTTTGGTATTATTTGTATATTTAATATTGCAGGGCGAGCGTCCAACATGTGGACTGTCGTCACTGCCTGTTTGTATATTATTCTTTTGGGGCACGCCCGGGCTGAGGTCGATATACCCGTTGTATATATTTTACTTTCTATACTAGGATTACCCCGCGGTGGGGTGCACAGATAGCTGGGTTCTAGAGGGAAATTGGCCCGCATCACATAGCTTTGAGACGGACGGGGCTTTACTCTAGAATCGGAGGGCTATTCACCGCACTCGTAGGGGGTATAGGTTGACCCAAGGAGGGGTGCTCAAGTTACCGGATTCCTTGAAGAGTTGGGTGGTCCATTCACTTTGTTGAAGGGGCTGCCTCGCTTCATGTTTTGGCGGGTAACTTGTCACGCCCGTATGGGTCTAGGATTTCATTGCACAGGCTATCCACACGACCAGTAGAACGCCGGGTTTCAGTAGCGGCTCTATGAATCCTAGGGATCCCAGACTATCTGTATAGTTTTGTGATGCTTATTACATTTCAGTGATGTTGCATTTTATCACGCCTTTAGCGATTATTATATATTGATATATATACTAGTAGATGTTGTATATGTTTTACAACTGTGCTAGGGCAGTCCCCGCCCTGTCGTTAGTTAAGTAACCTAACGGGTAATGACGGGACCCAGTGGCGAATGCGGATGGCATATACGTGCATCGTATTTTCGTTCTTTTGTGGTGTGATTAATTGATGGGACTGCGTTGATTCGGATCAATGCAAGATAAACAAACCTTTTCTGATGTTGTTGGAACATTTTTCAAAAAGCTGTTATTGAAAGGACGTTTTCTATTGTTTTGCACAGTGGTATTCGGTTATGAATATCCGGCACCTCAGTCGATGAGGCAAGGGCCAAGATCCCTTCACCGGGACTGACCCCTTAGACAGAAGTTTGCGTCAGGGTAATAACTTCACTATAGCCGATTGCCTTTTGCTTTGCATCATGGCATTCAGTTGGAATATCCTGTACCTCATTCTACGGGGAAAGAGCCGAGATCCCTTCACCGGGAGTGACCTCTTTAGCAAAGGTTTTCGCCACTATATTTTTATAAAGCTATCCAGTTCCTTCAACGATATCAAGTTCATTATGTTAAAGGTTTTTCGCCAAAAACCATTCGTAGACCTCCGTCATTTCAGAAAGGTAGCACTTAGTATTCATGCTATGTATGTTGACCTTCGTGAAGGCAAAGTGTATGGTAGCTGCTTGTTTCTTTTCTGTTGTATAGATAGATGCGTTAGTTTGGGACAGTCGTAGTACTATTTTGGCCATCGTCAAGGGTATGTACGGGTGGGTTCAAATTAACCTGGACAATGACGGTTAGAATGCGACATGTGACTTATGATATGTTTGCCTTCGTCATGGTCATAAGAGCATGGGGTAAAATCACATCGGGAGTTTCTAAAGAAACAAAAACTTGCCAGATATACGTATACCTTCTGGAGTGTGATAACGTGAGTAGATTCCATCACGTTATCTTGCGATTTAAGTTGGATCCCGATTCCCACTGATGAGTTGGTTTATTCCTCGGGTGATCCCGACTAATTCGTTTTTCAGGTTTGAAGGAGAATTTGAGGATACAGTGTGAGGTTTCCTGATTAGATAAATTGATAACCATTCTGATCTAGGTTAGAGTGCACGCTGAGTGTTTCTTTTCTCTCTCTCTCTGGCAGAAACCATGGCCCAACCCTTGACTATGACTAAGTGACCAAGATTAACCAAACCTTCTTATAACACTAGCTTTTGGATTGTCAGAGTTGCATACCTCATTGTAACTCCATCTTTTACCCTTTTCTCCAGAACACCCCGTATTACTACGAACATCCACTTCCATTGGATAAAACCATCGTATGGTTATATACGAACTCGAAGGAACTTGTTCCAGATTCGAGGATGGTTTCCGGTTCTGGAAAAAATGAATAGGACTGTTCAGTTGTTTTTTCCTTTTACCTTCTCTCAGGTTGCGGGTGCTCTTTGGATTAAGACGGTACACCTATTACGCTAATTGGATAGTCTTCTTCCAAACCATAGGCAGGTGCCGAATGGTGGGGAGTGAAGAAAACCAATTAGCCTAACGATGGTGTACATAAGGTATTAAGTTAAGACAAATAAAGGGATTTGAAAGAGGGCAAAGTTAACCGCGGCTGCTGTTCATGACCAAACCAAGTATTTCATTAACACTCCTACTTCACCTTTGTATTTCTCCAGAACACTCCATATCACTACGAAGATCAACAGTTATTTGGATACTCCATCGTATGGTTATATACGAACTCGAATGAACTTGTTCCAGTTCGGGGATCGATTCTGGTTCAGGAGAAATAGAAATAAGGTTTATTCAGTTGTCTTTCATCTTTACCTTCTCTCGGTTTGCGAGTGCTCCTTAGATTAGGACAGTACACCTATTACGCTTATTGGATAGTCTTCTTTCAAACCATAGGCTAGTGCCGAACGGTAGGGAAGGAAGAAAACCATTTAGCCTAAGAGGGTTTACATAAGGTAATGACTAAAGACATATAAAGGGATTTGGAGAGATGGCAAAGAAATATATGGTTAGAGTTGTGAATCTGATAATGGAAGAGGCATTACTAGGAATACCCGCATGCCCCTTCGAAACATTTACATGTTTCAATTTCACTGTGCATTGTTAATAGAAAACTGATTTCCCAATTAGACACTTGCTCCTGGGTATGTATTTACGAGGTATGATTCTCACATCTGTACGCTTTTACAGATGATGAGTGGGAGTAAGTTATTGGGAATTAGGTAATCATCCTAATTATATCGGAATTCGTTGTAATTGGTGATATTTGAGGAAATCACCTGGGCTGTTTGCCAGACGGCAGATATTTTGTTTTGAATATCCGTTGTTATGCACCAATTTCAAATTGATATATCTATACGTTTATTTTTATAAAGTGAGATATAACTTTTTGAAATTATGTCCATGATATTTACCTATATCTGTTGATGGTCTCGTAAGGAGCACTAAAGAGCGGTGTAATTCTTCATAACCATAATACAGTTTTCAACCTACGACGCACAAGGTTTGAGTTATTCAACTCAGGGTACTTGTACAGAGTATTGTATATTGTCCTGTGACCATTAGGACAGAGGGGTTGGTTCTCGTACTATATTATGTTTACTTGTGATTTCTCTAGTTCTTAGACATGTGTTTCGTAGAAATACAAGGTCCAAGTTTTGAGAAATTATAGGTATAAGAGTAAAGTAGAGTACCAGATGTTGCAAGTATCGGATTTTTCTAGGTGATCGAAAATGTAGATACTTGCGTATAGTATTCGTTTGATAGTAATGGTTTTGAGAAACTTGTTTCTCTTTCAGATTACTCATATCTCTGGATGCATTCCTAAGCTGAGTATCTCTGATCGGCCTCCTTCCATTTAGTTGACATGCACTGGAGACATGTAACATTTCAGAAAAAAATAAAATATTATTTTTGGGAATTTTCATAATTTAATATTAATTTTTAATGAATATTTTAATAGCTGGTATAATTAAATACCGATAAATAGGGAAAATTTTGGGAAAATTATGGAAATTCTAAAATAGGTTATTTTGTGGAAATATGTCATTTTTAAGCTTTTATGGTTACGTAAATGCTATTTTGGTGTTAACCGCGATTAAAAATCGGTAATTGCATTTTTGGCTTTTTGTGCAAGAATTGTGCACCATAACATTTCTACACTTGTTACACTTGTTCATGTTTTGGACTTACGGTGGCCTAGGGTTGGACCATGCTTAGGTGACCATGGTGGGTTGAACCTTTTTGATGAGGTTAATTGGGTTAATTAAGGATTTAGCTTGTTTAGGGATTAGATTGGTGGGGGTTGACCTTGTGTAGAGAGAGAGAGAGACAGAGCCATGATGGTTATTCCTTTTAAGAGAGAGAGGGAGGTGACTCCTAGGTAGTATCACAATCACCCTTCACTTTTAAACTTTTACCTCTCACACCTCTCCCTCTCACTCACTAACTCATACTCACATCTCTCACACACCACCACACCATCATAAACCTCACACTTCACCTCACATAACAACACCTACACACACAATTTAACCCAACAGACATCAGCTGCAGCTGCCACTACTGCAGCAACAAAATAAAGCAACAGCAGTAGTGGCATTTCAAGAAGCAGCTGCAGCCAAGATATCAGCCACAATACAACAGCCCCAATTGTTCAACTTCAGCACCCTTACCAACACTTCTGCCCTAGCATCATTGCAACATCACCACACCACCATACCCACACCAAAACCACAACAACTCACCAGCAACAACAACAACAGCCACTGCTGTAGCAGCAGCAACAGCAACCTGAGCATCATCAGCAAGGGAAAACAGCAACACCAGGAGCATAGTAGCAGCAACTCACTCCCTCCTCCTTCCCTTCTCCTACACCCTAGGACACTCTTGAAGTATAATCTTACAACCCAACTCCTTTTTGTCAAGTTATGGTTAGTTAGCTGATAATTTAGTGTTTATATTGTGATCTAGTGGTGGTTTTAGGTGATTTGAGTGCGAGTTGGCCAAGGGATGGTTTTGAATGTTAGTATAGCCTTACTAGGTGCTGTTAAGACCAGTTGAAACAAGATTTGTCCCACGATTCACCAATATACCAGATAGTTTAGAATCGGTGAAATCTAACGATTTTGTCAACTTTGTGGCCTTTCTGGAAACTACTATCAACCCGGACCTCCTAAAATAATTTTGAATTGACCATAGGATATCCAGGCAGATAGGAACCAACACCCAAAACCCAAGCCCCAACCACCATTTTATGGCTGCGGATTTATTCTTAATTGCGTCCAGACCAGGGTGAAACTGTCTCGTTTTGCGTGCACATCCCTACTTCATGTAAACTTGACCCCCTGTATGTCTAGTTTTGACTGTTCCCTGTTAGGGTAAAATCTGGGTTGTTTTTCATGAGTTGACGTATGATTTACGACCTGTTTTTCGTATGGTTGTTGGTATTCGATGATTCGTTTCCGTCGGGTGGCATTTGAACGCCAACGGCAGAGGGTTATTGGCTGTGTTTGCATGCAAGGTCACAGGTTTTTACCTATGGGCATAGCGTGCACCATTTTGGTTTCCGACATGGTTTTCATGAGTTTTAGCGTATGATATCCTTGTAGGTACCCCACGTGGCGTCGAGGCGTTGGAGATGCAAATGGCGACGCGGCACCGGCACACATAAAACATGGTGAGTAAATTTATATCTACGGGGAGAAGTCGGGTGGATGGCGTATATCACCCCCGTAGTCCGATATCTAGTATACCATATAGATTATATATACAGATATATGCTAGCTTAGGTGTGACTTGGTTGTTTAGGATGTGTTAGGTGGAATATGCATAGAATAGGGTTAGAAGTAGCTAGTGTAGTTCTAGTCGCGAACCTAGAATAGGTTTACACCCAAACGCACACACGTGCGAATTTGCTAGGGTTATACGGTGACAATGAGGATATTGGAGGCTATTGGAGGACATTGGGGATGAGTCGATGAGATATTTTCTGAGCTTATGACATCGGTGTTATGACAGGGCTCATATTGGAGATACGCCCTAATAATATAGCGGATCTTTAGACGACGATACATATCAGAGTGATGTACTCTGAATAATTGACTTGTGGTTGTGATATAAGATATGTCAGGTTAGATATTTATAGTGGGTCACATTGAGTGATGTACCCTTCACTATGACGATATATGATGTTGATATCAGTTATTTGAGGTTATAGGTCAGCAGCCAGATCATGATTCGATTGATGATACTAGAGTTGTACTAGACATAGGTCAGTACCCTGGATGATGATCTTGATGAAAGAGGATATCCGATTACTAGTGTGATGAACGTGATATTGACCCGTACCCAGCTATTGGGATGCCGTACGACGACTTACCGTACGAGCTGTATTTTGATGATTGATCCGCACTCATGACTCGAGGACTTCAGATGATATACGATATCGTATGCGATACTATCGAGGCGGGATCACCGACTATTACATTTATATTTATATGTCGACTCAGATTTAGGTGGTTTCCATACCCCTCCCGATTGCCTTGATAGTTAGATCATAGTTAGCATAATAGATGTTAGGCTAGACCCGAGTCATACCATTTCAAAAACTTACGAATCGGGAATATCTTAAAAACAAGTAAAGGGATTCTACGGATATTTTCAAAGGACGTATCTTGCTTAAAAACTCCGTAACCCTTATTTTATTAAAAACCCCGATCTGTCTTATTTCAAATGGCACAATTTCATGACATATACATATTGATGTAGACTTTTCATAGTTGCGTTGATTTATTTGATTCCGCATGTTCATTGCTATTCACATCTCATTTCATGCGCTATTGCTATATTACCCTCATGCTGTTAGGACACCAGCACCAATATCGATGATGCGTATGTTCCACGTACATTTGCTTGCCGGCTCACACACTTCATCATCGATAATTGCCATGTTACTACACTGTAGTACTGTTGCGTTCAGGATACGATCCTTGCATGGCATACTCATTATACACTTATATTTGTGCACATACTCATACTTGTACACATATATGTTTGCACATAGATAGACGATATTTATAATTTTTAGGGAACCGCAAGATACTCTTCAAAACTGATTCATTTTAAAAGAGAGGACTCCCTCAAAATGTGCATATTACCATTTCAGGTTGCATGATAGACAGATGTGCTTACATTTCTTCTACATATCGCCTATATCATGCATTCGATTATACGCATTGAGATATATTGTTTCCAAGATATTTCTGAATTTGGGAACCATGGGTATTTCAAAAGAAAATATGTAATTGTTTTAAAACCCGGTTACCCTTGATATGATATTTCAGTGCGTCCACCATGTGTTTTCTCGGTGCTAGAGTGACATATGGAACCCGATTCGAGGAGGCGGATGAGGCCGAATACAGCTACATGGTGGACCCAGTACGGTACCCCGGGACGAGAACGGATCGCTGTGCAGTAGACGGTGAGCGTGGCAGAGGGACTACTACCTACCGGTGATTGGTTGGACTTGGCGGTTATCCGGAGGATACTGACCAGAGTCGAGAGATGGATACGGGACGACTCGTACTGCCGGGGCCGAGGGCCGATACCGCAGACGGAGCCCGTTGGCTGACCCGGACTGACCGGTGCCCGATATATGAGGATTCACGTGCCGATGCTGGGCACAGTTTTCATGATGTTTTCGAGTTTCGATGCAGGGCACTCTGGTTCCATGATTTGATTATATCCTCGTACCTCCATGCATATGCTTATGATATTTACGTGCATGATGCTTATTGTCATTGAGTGACGGGTGGACGGGATCCACACTTATACAGACTTTGATTACATACAGAGCTTGATTACATTGATCATACTTTATTTGTATATATAACAGGATATGAGGGCGCTGTTATATATACCTTTACACCAATATTAGTGGAATGGGACGCTAATATATGTGTATTGATATCCATTTGATACTTCATTATATTTCCTCATGCAGACATACCTCTTATTTATGACATGTTATTACCTGAGGCACTGGCACGAGCACTTGACACTACATATATGTTTAGATGTTACATTGCCACCGTTGCATGCTTCAGACTTATTCATTGAGGTTTATATATATATTGATCGTATGACCTAGGTTTGCGTCATACATGCGATTTTCTGTTCATAGATCTTTTTCTACTCACGAGTTGGCAACTCACCCCCGTTGTGCCCCAGTTTCTTGCAGGTTTGCCGTACAGGATTCTTCACGGCTTTGCGGGCACTGTTCCTTTCGGGTGACTTGTTAGTAGGTGGGTTTATTGTATCGCACCCATCATTATACATTATATATTATATTTCAGTTGTATCTAGAATTTCCATCAACCAAACATGTATTTATTTGAGATAGAGTCCAGTGATGTTTATTCTTTCGACCTTAGAGTCGCACGTTGTATTTCTATGGGTTTCTTGCTGGTTGGAGTTTCCTTTTCTGTTGTGATCCTCACCTTTAGGCGTTGTATATTATGTTGCTTACAGGTTGATTTGATTTGGTTATTCCTACTCTCTACTACTTCTCATGGTTTAGATTTCTGGGTTCGGCTTACTTAGAATACGTACGCATTGAGATGTTCGTAGTCTAAGTGCCGGTCATGTTCCGTACTTTCAGGTCGTGACAAGACAGCTGCATGATTTGAATCTGGTTCCAATTAAATCAGTACCTCTATTTCTATATTCGATATAGAACGATTCACATCTTAACGATGTTAAGGTACGGGGAGTTGTCCGGCTTATGCTTAAATCCAGACTCTGGATAACTCAAGGAACGTTTCTGTAATGGTTGTCTGTGGGTTGAGCCGGGTTATGACGAGGGTTGACTTTCTACCATCTGGAAGATCAGTAGTGATATTGTGCTTGACTCACAACAGTTTTAGTAAAATGGAATTTTTCAGAAAACAGTAGTGGGAGTATGGTAGAACTGGAAGTGATTCCAGAACCGCAAAAGATTACTGAAAATTTAATAAGAACCCAAAGATTCAATCTAGCTTGACATTCCAATGACCACTCTGCAGATATGGTGCGTAACCTTAGGCACCCGAGAGGTACTGCAGTAGCCTCAAAGATGGTGCAGAGAGGTTCTTGTTTAACCAGACTTGCCATTGCTGCTATTCCAGACTATGAAACCCGGCAGGAGGATGAGTATAGCGTTGTTCTAAACAGGCTTTAGAAGTGTACGTGTATATGACTCTGCCAGAGGGTTGTCGTAGTCAGTGGGAGCAGCGGAAGTATTGGTGGACAAGTAGCTTATGTCTATTTATGTACTAAAGCAGATATAGCGGAGATAGATCGTCTATTTCTGATATGACAGTCATAGGTTTGACTTCATCAGAATAGGGATGGATCTATTGAGAAGGTAGTCGGGTGTGATGTCCTGGTATTTGGATGACGTACACAGAGTAGGAAATGAAATTCCTATACTACGATCGGTTATACTTTGGTTGTCATATAGTGGTTTCTCCACATAGGATATAGATATTACATCAGATATTCTGGTTATTAGATCTCTGGTTTTAGATCTAGATTTGGGTAGTTTCCCAATCTAGGTACTTAGACAGCATTCTAAAGGTCTTTTAAAATGAACGACTCCTAGCACGGTAGTATAGCTGCAGGTGATGGAGTCACCCTCTCTGAAGATGTCTAACAGACTAAAAGGGGGGAGGGATGTGCATGATTGGCAGATCACATTCTTAGGAAATTAAGTTGATCATGAGATGTCAAGTACCACACCAGATGTTGTTTTTGCATGCGATGCAATAATATGATATTAATTCTATCCTGGAGAAACGTTCGGAAGCAGTTTTAGAACATAAGTCAATGTTCTAAGGATATGATAACGGCATCCTCCTTCGGGAGACAGTTATCATTCCAGGCTTCCAAAGTGACCTGGATGAGAGAGTGAATTTCAGAGTTATAGTTTTCCCTCTAACGAGGGGTGGTATTTTGGACAGGTGGTCCAAGCGGATACTGAGGGAGGCATAGCGCAGGATACTGATTAAATTCAGTTGACGATACAGTCTATTAAGTTTGGATTTGGAGTTCATTTATGAGCTAGGTCCCATCAGATATCTAGACATATTCTATGACAGGTATTGCTTATTTCGGGAAATGGCTTTCTCTGCAAACTTGAGATAAAGAGAGACATAGAAATAAACATCAGGGTGGATCCACTCGCTGAGGCTATTCTTCGAACGCAATAGTTTCACAAACGGGCTTTGTGAGACTGATAAGTAGTGGAGTTGGATGTTCGGTATCACATGGGTTGTGAGTATGCGACATCGCAATAGTTAGGCTTGAGTGCAAGTTGGAGATTGTTTGATATAGTGCCCTCAGAGTCAATTATTGGATCACAGGCACGTGATTGCAATGATTGAGGGAGGAACTATACCGGTAGGACAGCCTTACTCAAGATGATAGTATGCTATCTGGTTTATCTTTATCATCGTGCACTGCTTCAGGTGACCTTACAGGTCACTATTGGGCGTTGATAGATCCCTTAGGATTCTTGCTTGACGGCCAGCAGTATGATGGCGATCATATACGTGGGAGCTGGGGTCTAAAAGCACGTCCTTAAAGTGGGCCATAGTCGTGGGAGTTTCGAGACTGGGCATCGATACTCCATTAGTAGACTAGTGTATATAGTCGAGACCCCGACAAGGGGCGGTGGCCGGTCTCACAAGCCATTGGTGTCAGTTGGATCACCTAAGAAGTATACAGGTGCTCATTGGGTTATGAGTACACGAGACAGGACTCGTCAGGAACATGCTAGTTGGTATTATACCTGACGTCAGATAGCAGTTCCCTGGTGACATGTGTATTGGTTATTTCATCGACCTGAGATCGTCATTTGACTCGTCTGAGTTCCAACTGTGCTTTGATTACTACCCTACCACGGCTCAAAGGAGTCATGCAAACAGGTTTTAGTTGGGTACAGTCTCGAGCCACATAGAAGCAGTAAGCGGATCGGCAGGGGTTTCATCTCTCTCAGTATTGGGGATGATGTCGCGCTGTGTCTTGGAGAGCCAATGCAAGAAGTCCTTGACAAAGGTAGGAGATTTACTGGTAGGTATTCCAGTAGTATCTCATGGTGTTCTGGACTACACTCCGACACGACATGTATCGCTTTTGGGGGTCTGACTTTTACCAACCCCCTAGGCCCGACATGCGATGCTCATAGACCAACGGACCGGACTGTATGGATATTATCACTGACAGGCTCAGTAGGGTGTCAGGATGAGTTCGTTCATCGACCTCCCTTTTGATCAGTACCTGGTGGCTCATTACGTACAGCTAGTATCACTGACGTGCTAGTGGTTAAATCCACAACCAAAGTATTAACGAGTCTTTAGAGTCGCCCACAGACAGTTTCTCAAGTTTCGGGCGAAACGTTGTCGAGGCCGTATGGGTTTATGGCAGGGTTCGAATATACGCGTGCACTTGTACACGTATCATGGTTCGGACGGATAATACTATCGGGCTTTGGTTTTTGCCAGATCCTAGTATTATACTGTGTAGATTTTATCTCATTGCATTTGTATTTGGTCGGAATACAAATGCGGGTATGTATTTACAGTCACGGGGTTATCCAGTAATTTACTACGGGATTGCTTTTTAATGTTACCAGTTTGCATTCCGTTTGGCCAGTTTTTCTTTATTCCTTCTTAGCTGAAATTCCATTGATGGAAGGATTTTTTTTTGCAAATGTGCATTTATAAAGTGAAGGGGTTTTGCGTGGTCACTGGGGCTCCTGACTTTCCAGCAAGCTACATGTGCTTTCTTGATTGATTTTGTGCTCATTGCTTGCATTAATGAGATTGGATTTGAGAAACACTTTGGTGTGGCATTTTTGCTTATCTTCTCCTCTTTCTTTTTCCTACATTCACCTCCCTTCACTTCCTCCCACTTTCAAATATGGCCGAGCCACATTATAGGCAGCCCCTCATTCATTTTTTGTTGGTGGAAATTTTGATCTCATTTGCCTGTACAAAATTCCTTAGCTCCACTTCCATATGCTCATTTCCATCTCCACCAAAAATGGCAACTTCTATTAACCCTTGAGACAAAGCTTTCTACGCATATTCTATAGTAATCTTGGACACGTCGGTTAGAAAACTTCGTGTCCGAGTTGCCTCGGTTCGGAGGTGGGAGCCCGTAAAAGGAATCGATGATGTGGTGCCCTTTCCGACGAGGAGATCGAGACCGGAGATGCCGCGAGGGGCTTGGGATGGTGGCCAAAGATCGAAGGACACGGAACGATCGGTATACCCTTTTCTATCCCTTCTCTAGATAGCTAGTTATAGGTTAATGGTTCGATCTGGGAAAAAGTATACGATAGCGCCGGTTTCTAGTTTAGGAAAAGATTTCGTTTCCTCATTTTGGCCTCGGAATGACGGCAGGGGCGCTACCGTAAACTTTCAAAACAAACGCAGCACGGATACTAAATAGTACTTATCTGAATTAATGGTGGGCTACGCAAGTTTTTAAGAAAACCATAAACGCAATGAACTTGATATCGTTATAGAATCGAATGATTTTGAAAAAGAGTGTTTTTGAGGCATTTACTAGTTTTGCTAAAGAGGTCACTCTCGGTGAAGGGATCTCTGCTCTTTCCTTGTCGAATAAGGTGAACGATATTCTACAAGGAATACCGCTATGCAAAGCAAGAAATAGGGAAGCAATCAAAAGACAAAACCGAGTGGGTTGTAGCCGTTAGTGTATATGCCCTAGAGGCCATTACTGTATCATACTAGCTTGCATATTAATTGATGGAAGCTTGGGATATTCACAGTTGTATAGACAATCTTTCTCAAAATGGTAGTATGCTACTTGGTTTGTTTCTACTTCAATATGTGCATGTGTTTCTTTTAGCATATCGCTTATACATATTAGTAGAGCCCTTAGGATCTTTGCTTGATTACCGGCGTTGTGATGGCAGCCATACTTGTGGGGGCTTGGAAATCTATAAGCACATCCTTATACAGGTCCCTAGTCGTAGGACTATCACGAGAGGGCATCGATAATCCGGAGTAGACTAGCGTATGCGCTTCTCATCCCAGCAGGGGAGATGGTCTGTCCCACAGACATCAGCACGTCGTACTTGAGATAGTATGCGGGTGCTCGTTAGGTTACGAGTACACTGGACAGGACTCGTCGGGAACTGTTGGTTGGTATTATATCTATCGTCGGTTATCAGTTCCCATGTGACATGAGTACTCCTCTAACTTAACACCGTCACGTCGCCTCGAGTGTGTTCCCATTGTACTTTGATTACTACCCTACCAAGGCTCAAAGGAGTCGTGCAAATAGGTATTAGTTAGGTGCAGTCCTGAAGTACTTGGAGGCAGTGACGGTTGGACAGGATTCGTCTCTCCCGGTATTGGGGGTTGACATCGTGCTGTGTCTAGGAGAGCCATTATACATAGTAGTCCCTGACCAGGGCAAGCGAGATATACTGGTAGGTTTCTAGTGTTATCTCAGGGTGTTCGGGGCTACACTCCGACACGACTTGTGCCTCTATTAGGGGACTGACGTTTACCACCCCCTAGGCCCGCCATGCGATGTTCTCAGACGAACGGACCGGACTGTACGGAGATTGTCACATTCAGGCTCAGTAGGAGTTCGGATGGGTTTACCTCATCGGCCTTCTTATCGACATCTACCTAGGGACCATTACGTACAGCTAGTGCCACTTGCGGTCTGTGGTTAAACCCACTTCCAGCGTAGTGTCGAGTCTTTAGAGTCCCACACAGAGAGTTTTCCTGCACTGACCAAAACGTGTAGAGGCCGTATGGCTTTACGACAGGGCTACGATCACTTACGTGCACTTGTGTGCGTATGCTGTTCTGGCAGACAATACTAGTGGGCTTTGGTTTAAGCTGGATCCTAGTATTGTATGGATGGATTTGTTTTGTCTTCTGTGCATTCGCATTCTACGGAATGCGGATGCGGGTGTGTATGCACTGTTGTGAGGAGCGAAGAAGAAGGAGGTGCCTCATTAGGGTTTTGACAGTTGATTCGGTCAAAACCATTGTGAGGGGCTCATTAGGGTTTTGACAGTTGATTCGGTCAAAACCATTGTGAGGGGCTCATTAGAGTTTTGACAGTTGATTCGGTCAAAACCATTGTGAGGCGGGATCATTAGGGTTTTGACAGTTGATTCGGTCAAAACCATTATGAGGCGGGCTCATTACGGTTTTGGCAGTTGGTTCGATCAAAACCATTATGAGCCGGGGACATTATTTACTAATCTTTTTAGTGATAATTATGTTATAACTAATTGCTTTGACCATTTGATCATAGTTGACTTTGTTGGCCGTTTGGCCAAAGTTGACTTGGACCTTCATGAGAGGTCCAGAGTATTCTTTGGTTTTCTTTTTATTTTTGATATGAAAATGGTCAATTCAAATGTAGCCATCAACTTTATCATGAAACGATTAGTAATCTTGATGTTTTATGCATTATTGTAACCATGGTTCATTTTCTTTAGTTCACAATCTATTTCTCATTCTTTCTCTTGATATGAGAAAGCTCCATGGTTCTCCTTCTTCTTCTTCCGTTTCAAATTTCCTTTGATTTCATGTGTTGAGAGAAAAAGGATCCAAGTTGACAAAAACATCCATATACTACTTCTACACAACCTAAGACATCAAGCCTCGCGATCCTGTTGCCCTAGTTGCCTCGTCTCGAGGTGGTGCTCGGAACACAAACTCTCGGGTGGATCGTCTTCGACTTAAGGAGACCGCGGAGGTTAGCAATATCCGGATCGATCCTCGGAGCTCGGATGGACGAGCAGGACAGCGGAGAGAAGACCCGAAGGACCGGTATCATGAGGTATAATCTTTACGAAATAGTAGATAGAAGCTTAAGTAGTTTGCTAGGTTTTTGTTTAGCAAAGATCCTTCTTTTAGTCCATGTTGCCCTTTGCGCCAAAAATCATTTTTTACCGCTTCTGCCTCCCCGTAAGAACTGGGGTGAGCAACGTGGACTTACAGTGGTATCAGAGCCTAGCTAAACACAAACCAGCTTGTTAGCAAAGTATCTAGAATTTCTATCGGAGAAAAAATCGCAAAACACGTCGAAAAAGTTAACTTTCTGCCGATTTTTAAACCTGTTTGAAAAATAATTTAACATACACTAAAAATTGGCTCAGGGTTTTTAAAGAACACACAAGAAAAATGGTCCACTGACTCGGTCAAAGCTCCGCGGAACCGTGGCAAGAACATGGTTTTTTCCGCTGATCCGCGGCAGAGTTGACTCGGCCGTGGCTCATTTTTCCTGCAGTGTTCTTAGTAAGGTGTTTTGGGATTTTTAGAATAGTTTGTTTCTGCCCAGATTTTCCAGAGAACAAATTTGTGTTTGGGTTGGTTACAAATCCGTATTTTGATCGAAATTCCGTAGACTTTGGCTAATAAATTTTATCTGTGATGTTATATATGTATTGAACGTCTGCTAACCGCTATACGTCGATTAGTGGGGATTATACATATCTGTGATCTGTAATGTTGATGGTTTGTTTATATGAACTCGTTGGATTGTTGCAGATGAATAGCCGGGGGGATGTGAGATAAGAGTTTTCTTTATCTTTCATTCAATGTGAAATTTGTAATTGATGTAATATTATTTTATGGCCGCACATCCGGGATGAGGTTGTAGCCGCCATTGTATAATTTCTTTTACTGTTTTTTCTCCTAGGATAGACCTAAGTTGAGGTGCACAAACTACCAGGTATGTAGAAGTGCTGAGTGGCCTACTCACGTTGTTGAGGGAGGTTGCTTCGCTTCGGGTACTTAGCGGGTAGTTTGCCGCACCCGTAGGGGCCTAGGGTGGGGTTTGGCTATTCATCACGACCGTGTAATCTGTCTTTCGTTGCAGGATCGAACGAAATGCGGATTCAAAGTATATACAAAGTGTTCATCTATGATCTGGAATGGCTATCATTGTTAGTTGTATGTATACTCTAGAGGCCAGTATTGTACAGATGATGTATATTATATTGGATGCTTGGACATATATGGAGATGACTTTCTTGCTCGATATGATAGTATACTATCTGGTTGCTCTTTATCTTAACATGTATACTAGTCTCTTTAAACTGTCTTATAGTTACATATTGATAAAGCCCTTAGGATGTATACTTGACTACCTGGACTATGATGCAGATCATACTAGTGGGGACATGGTAGTCCATAGGTACATCCTTCAAGGTCCCTAGTCGTGGGTGTATCGAGACGGGGCATCGATATACCAGTGTAGACTAGCGTATACGCCTCTCGACCCATGAGATGGGCGATGGATGATCCCATATCCATTGGTGTTTGACATCAGAGATAGTATACGGGTGCTCAGTAGAGACTGGGTATACTGGACGGACTCGCCGAGAACTCCCAGATGGTATTATACCTCACGTCAGATGTCAGTTCTCAGGTGACACTTGTACTGGTTAGTATGTAGACCCGAGATCGTCATAGAGTCTTGTGTGATTCCCACTGTGCTTTGATCTCCACCTTACCACGTCCATGAGGGCGTGAAAAACAGTGGTCTTTGGGCACAGTCCCGAGTCACATGGAGGCAATGAGCGATAGGAGGGGTTTCGTCTCTCCCGGTATTGGGGGTTGATGTTGCGCTGTGCTCGATTGGCCGTAACAGGGAAGTCCCTGGCCAGGGCTGATCAGAGATTTGCTGGTAAGTGTTACCAGTAGTTTCTCAACCCGTTATGAGCCCCACATCGGCACGACTTATCGGTTATTGGGGTCTGACGTTTACCACCCCTAGACTTGATATGAAACATATCAGACGAACAGACCGGACTGTACGGTAAGTGTTACTGGTTGGATTCACAGGAGTGTGAGCGGGCTAGCTCGTCGATCTTCTGATCGCTCAATACCCGGATGGCCGTTACGTTTAGCAGACCGCTTGCGGCTTGTAGGTGCTTGATATGATCATCATCTGCTGCCGGCGTATTGACGAGTCTTTAGAGTCCTACACAGAGGTTTCCTGGCTCAAGCGAAACGAAATAGGAGCGCATATGAGATATGTGCAGGACCGAGAATAATGCGTGTATGTGATACCGTATTCCATTCTCGCGATGAATGTATCGATTGGTTATATTCGATATAACCTAGATATCGAATCAAGGATTGATTCGATAAGCCGATACATATGATACTAGTCGGTTATATGCGATATGACCGGATCGTTAAATCAAGTGTTGATTTAATGATTTAATGTATAATTATATATTTGATATATTACTTTGCATTAACTAGTATTGGTTCACTTTAAATGGATTTTCTCACTTGGATGTGCAAGTTGTATATGTGATATACTTTTGTGCACATGATTATATCATGTTTGATGATACATGCTTATTTGGTTAAGTGTATAGAAGTAAACCATGGTTAAGATGATGATTAGGGTTTTGCTTATTCATTTATTTATTTATTCATTTATTTGGAAAAGATTTTGAAGAGAATGGTGGCTTTCATTGTTTCTAGTTGAAGCTTCATGAACCTTTGACTTTGTAACCATTCTTGTCTTCATGCTTAACCCTAACCCTTCCAAGTAACCATGGTCTATTCTCTACACTCTACCATAGTTATTATATGATAAGTATTCATTTTCTTTTCCATTTTATTTAACACTTATCATATTCTATTTGCTTCATCATCTTCTTCTTCAAGAAAAAGCATAAGTCCATCAATGGCAACTTGAGCAAAAGTGTAAGAAATCCAATTCTAAAGTGAACCCACCTCCTATTTCTTCACCCTCTACCTCTTGCCAAGTAGTATAGGGTGTTTTCATCACAAGTTTCACAACTTGGTGAAGTTGGAGCTTGAACTTGTGATGCCTCGACGTAGATCATCTTCGGCACGAAGCAGACGATCTAGCCCGCCCATTTCTCCGATGAAGCCGACGATTGAGTCCGGGATTCGAGATGGACAGCGAGAGGACGCCTACGTGGAGCTAAGGAAGTGGAGAACCGGATCTACAAAGGTTGTAGCCTCTCTCCTTTAGTTAAGATGTTAACTAGTTTCGTTTTTCCCCTAAACTCTAGTCAACGATCCATATTAGGGTTTCTCGGCACCCGTAAAATTTGAAATTGGCATGGTTGATGCCTTGTGAGACTTCATTAGCGTGCCTAGGAACCCTACAGTGGTATCAGAGCCTAACTAGAGCCTTAGGCGAAGTCTAGACGACGTTTGAGATCCGAATCGAATCGAAACCCTAAACCCAAATCGCTCTCTGGACTTTTTTCAAAAACTGGGTTTTTTCCAGATTAAAAATGCTTAAAAATTTCAGCAGGGAATTCTAAGAATTACGGCGCAAAAATTAGCTCATGAAGTGTCTATAGTGCGGCGGAACCGCGGCAGAAGCCTGGCTTCTGCGGCGGTTCCACGGCCAATTGATGAAACTTGTCTCCAATTTTTGCACAGTAATTTAAGTTTTCAGGTGCTGAGTTTTCTGGGAATTTTTAATTTTCACTCAAGAGTTGAGAATTTTTGGTTATATTGGGTGTTCGTACATTCGATCGGATTATCTGATTTTGTCTATATGGCTTTCCGGATATTTTAGAATATGTTAAAAAGTTCGACCGGATATAAATACCCACATTTTCCCCTGCCGGAAAATTTCCAAGTGTTGGATTTTTCTGTGGTTTAAAGACGTTCTAAGTAGTGCAAGTAACGTGCTGGTCCCTCTAGAAGACAACAAACCTTAACTCTATTATGTGACCGTCTTGAACTGCCCTTTGAACCTTTGGGTTTGGGGCAGTACGGCGTGCCACATGTGAGGCGTTGGCTTGACCCTTCTACGGCTGGACCGTTGGTACTGAGGCATGAGGTGAATGTCTTTGAACTTATTTCATGTGTTGAACGGTTTCGGGAAACTTGGGTGTTCGAAAGTTCGATCGGAAAGTTTAATATTTTCCATTTTTCCGGAATGGGATACAATAATTGGAATTCACAAACAGTTATGAGATAACTGAATGATTGTTATAAATCTAGCGGTTTAGTTTCACTTGATATTGAAAAGAGTTTTCGATAATGAGACTAAAATGCGGGGTTTATAACTGTTAGGCATGTGATGTCTAAGTATTTCATTTGATTAGGCATGTGATGTCTAAAGAGGTTGCGGATTCCAACTGTTGTTGTTTTACACTTTCTTTTCTGTGACCGTAAGTGTAGTATGTAGTGGTATTGCCAATTGTCGTTGCTATACATCGACGACAATCGGTGTATGCATATTTACTTACGTTGATGATATGTGATGTTATGTGTTGCTGGATATGTTATATTGGATCGTCGTGTTTGAATAGCCGGGGTTTTTTATGTGAGATGAGTGTTTTTTCATTTTCATTCATGTAAAAACTTGTATGTAATATTCTTTTATTTGGGGCCCTTCCAGGTTGCGGAAGTTGTCACATCTTGTATATTATTTACTTTTCCGCATTAGGATAGACCCAAGGAGGGGAGCACAAGTAACCGGGTTGTAGGGTTCAGTGGGAGACCATCTCGAGGAGTCGAGTCTGGGTCTCTTTACCCTAGAATTGGTAGGGTTGCTTGCCGCTCTCGTGGGGGTCTAGGGGTGTGGGATTGGCTATTCATCACGACCGTGGAATCCATGTTTTATACTGGCTCGTATTGAAAACACGGACGTCCTAGTATATCCAATATTTCATATGTTTCTTCTGCTGCGATATCTGTGTTGTGATCATGTGATGTTCTGTGATAGATACAGTATATAGTATATATGATATATTATATAGACGTTACTTATGTTTTGCACCCGCACTAGCCCTGCCCAGCTCTGTCGTTAGTTACATAACCTAACGGTGCACGAGGGGACATCCAGGCGAATGCGGATGGCATAAGTGTACGTCGTATTTATCTATGTTGTTTAGGTGACTTAAATGATGGGACTTCATTAATGTGATTAATGAAAGAAAAGAAACCTAAGATGTTGTAGAATCAAATTTTAAACAAAACAGGTAGCTACAGTTCTTGCTTTGCATAGCGGTATATATGATATACCCTGCACCTTATTCGATGAGGAAAGGACCGAGATCCCTTCACCGGGAGTGACTCCTTTAGCAATAATTGGCAGATGCTACACACTCGGTTTGCTTTTGATTGCTTTTGGGTTTTTGATTTGCACAGTGATATATATGATATATCTCGCACCTCATTCGACGAGGAAAGGGCCGACGATCCCTTCACCGGGAGTGACCCCTTTAGCAAAACTAGAAAAGCCTCAAAATCACTCCATTTCAAAACTTCATTTGATTCTACAACGATATCAAGTTCATTACGCAATAGGTTTTAAGAAAAAACTGTCGTAGCCCTCCGTCATTTCAGATAAGTTATATATAGTATTCGTGCTACATTTGTTGGCTTTCGTCAAGGTGTAGTGTGCGGTAGCTATGTGCTGTTTATCTGCTGCATATGATGCGACTGGATTAGGGTAGTCATACGGCTTTGTTGGCTTTCGTCAAGGGTCGTGCGGGTGGGTTTAATTCAGTCAAGAAATGTACGGGTTGAACTTGACTAGTAGGCTATGGTTTGTTGTCTTTCGTCAAGGTCATAGCACGCTAAGGGCAAAATCATTATCGGGAGTTTCAAGTGTTGTAATTTGCAATGAGATTGCATACCTTCTATGAGATAGTTGGATTCCGATACCCACTGCGAGTAAGAGTTACTCCTGGGAGAGTTTTGCACACTACAATTAGCCGATCAAGTAGGTGTCTAGAAAGGTGTCAACGGGGTTACGCCTCTGGGAAAACGAGGTTTACTCTAATTAGGTCCGTGCGAAAGCACGGGGAACCTCCCTCAAAGTACCGACACTGGCCTGGCTGAAAGATCGACGAAGTTGTAGGGTGTAATTAATCCCGGCTAGTCTTTCCTTTTAGGGTTTGAAGGGAGATTTGATAAAAACCAGTGGGAGCCATCCTGATTAGATAAGATAATAACCAATCTGATCTTGCACGAGCATACACTAAAGTGTTTTCTTCTCTCTCTCTCCAGGTAGCGACCAGTTCATGCCTTAATCAAGATAATAATATGGATTTATTGACCGAACCCGCATATTATACTATGCTGGGGAACGTTGGTTCCGTTCTTTCTTATAAGAGTTATAGGAATGAACAGGACATAGGGGAATGCCAGGATTCCCATGCCACCCGAATGAAGAAAGTACATGTTGATGCATTTTCTTCGGGTGTGTTCGTTACAGAGAACTGTTTCTCTATTTGCTCTACGTCCTGGGTATTGGATACCGGGTCAGGATCCCATATATGTAATCTGTTACATGGGCTTAGGAAAGGTAGAGAACTTGGATAAGGTGATAAAGACATTAAAGTTGGAAATGGTGCAATTGTTGCAGCTAAGACTGTCGGGGAATATCACCTTGTATTACCAACTCGTAATACATTGGTTCTGAACGAATGCTATTACATGCCGAACCTGATATGCAACATTATATCGGTTTCTTTGTTGAGTAAAGAAGGATATAATTTTGTATTACAGGACAATGTTATGAACATTTTCCGCAACCAAAAGTTGGTTGGATCAGGCACGTTGTGTAATGGCATTTATGTTCTAAATCAATCAACAGTTCTGAGCATAACAAACACACACAAGAGGAAAAGTTCTGAACTGAACGAATCCTTCTTGTGGCATTGTAGACTGGGTCACATCAATGCGACACGACTAGCTAAGTTGCATAAGGATGGATATTTAAATCCGTTTGAATTTTCATCTTATGACACTTGCCAGTCATGTCTCAAAGGCAAGATGACCAAAACTCCGTTTACGGGACACGGAGAAAGAGTTACCGAACTCTTGGGACTGATACATAGCGATGTATGCGGTCCCATGTCTATAGATGCCAGGGATGGTTCTTCATACTTCATTACATTCACTGACGATCTCTCAAGATACGGACATGTGTACTTGATAAGACACAAGTCTGAAGCTTTTAAGAAATTTAGAGAATATAAACAAGAAGTCGAGAACCAAACCGGAAGAAGTATTAAAATCCTTCGATCAGATCGATGAGGTGAATACTTGAGCAATGAATTCCTGGACATCCGAAAAGAGAATGGGATTCTCTCTCAGCTGACTCCTCCATATACACCACAGCACAATGGTGTATCAGAACGGAGGAACTGCACCCTATTAGATATGGTGCGCTCTATGATGAGAACAACTGAGTTACCTATTTCCTTCTGGGGGTATGCGCTTGAGACATCCATACATCTATTGAATATGGTCCCAACCAAATCTGTGCCTACCACTCCATATGAGAAATGGAAAGGAAAGAGACCATGTCTTAACTATGTTAAGATATGGGGTTGTCCAGCCTATGTCAAACGACAAAATCTGGACAAACTCGAGGCACGGTCTGTTCTATGCAAATTTGTAGGATATCCCAAGAATTCTCAAGGGTATATCTTCTACCACCCTGAGGAACAAAGAGTGTTTGTTTCTCGGCATGCCACCTTTTTAGAAAAGGAATTTCTTGAAAAAGAGATTAGTGGTCATGAGGTAGAACTGGAAGAGGTTCCAGCTGCAGAACCTACAACAGAAGATCTGGTGGAACCAGAGAATTCCGTAGTTCCCGATGAACCACAGCCACTCCGCCGATCTAGTAGGGTTCCTCGCCAACTTGAGAGATACTACGGTTTTCTCATGGATGGTGGGAGCGAGGATTGCATCATGGAGGATGATGGCCCAACTAGCTTCGAGCAGGCCATCACGAGTAGGGACTCAGTGAAATGGCTGGATGCTATGCTGTCCGAGATGGAATCCATGTACACCAACAAAGTATGGACTTTGGAAGTTGCTCCTGAAGGGGTAAAACCCATTAGGAGCAAGTGGATCTTCAAGAAAAAACTTGGTGTAGATTGGAAAGTGGAGACTTTCAAAGCTAGACTTGTTGCAAAGGGTTTTCATCAAAGACCAGGTGTGGAATATGATGAAACCTTTTCTCCAGTGGCTATGCTTAAATCCATCCGGATCATGCTTGCCATCGCTGCATATCATGATTACGAAATCTGGCAAATGGATGTTAAGACCGCCTTTCTAAATGGTGATTTAGAAGAGTGCGTGTACATTACTCAGCCAGAGGGCTTCGTAGACAGTGGGAGCAGCAGGAAGGTGTGCAAGCTGCTTAAATCCATTTATGGATTAAATCAAGCATCGCGGAGTTGGAACATCTGCTTTGACGTCGTTATCAAAGAGTTTGATTTCGTCAAAAACCCAGATGAACCTTGTATTTACAAGAAGGTAGCAGAGAGTAAGGTTGTCTTCCTCGTATTGTACGTGGACGATATACTCTTGATAGGAAATGATATTCCTATGCTACAATCGGTCAAGCTCTTCTTATCACAGAGATTCTCAATGAAAGATCTTGGTGATGCCTCCTGCATATTGGGAAATAGGATCTATAGAGATAGATCCAAATGGATATTGGGATTGTCCCAATCTAGGTACATTGACACCATACTAAAGAGGTTTAGTATGGAAGAATCCAAGCGTGGGAATTTGCCCACGATCTCTGGAGTCACTCTCTCCAAAGAGATGTCTCCCAAGACTGATTTGGAGAGAGCTCGCATGCAAGGGATACCCTATGCTTCGGCAGTAGGCTCTATCATGTATGCGATGCTATGTACCAGACCCGATGTAGCATATTCACTAAGTGTAGTGAGCAGGTATCAAGCTGATCCTGGAAAGAGTCACTGGACAGCTGTGAAGAGCATTCTCAAGTACTTACGAAGGACTAAAAAGATGCTCTTGGTGTATGGTAACGGAGAACTCCAAGTGGAGTCCTTTACCTATTCGAGCTTCCAGAGTGATAAGGACGACTCTAAGTTGCAGTCGGGATTTGTCTTTACCCTTTACGGAGGGGCGGTTAGCTGGAAGAGTCCCAAGCAGGAAACTGTGGCAGACTCGACGATGGAGGCTGAATACATCGCTGCCAACGATGCTGCCAAAGAGGCTGTCTGGATCAAGAAGTTCATTACTGAACTTGGAGTGGTTCCATCCATTGAGCATCCAATACCTTTGTATTGTGATAACAATGGAGCGGTGGCTTTGGCCAAGGAACCGAGGACCCATCAGCGATCCAGGCATATTCTGAGCCGGTATCACCTGATCCGGGAGATTATTGATCGCCGGGAGATCGAGGTCAGGAGAGTTGACACGAAGAACAACACGGCGGATCCACTCACGAAGGCCATTCCTCAGATACAGTTTGAGAGACTCTTCGGGATGCTCGGTATGCGATACTACAGCAGCTGGCCCTAGTGCAAGTGGGAGATTGTTAGTTGAATGTATGCCCTAGAGGCCAGTATTGTACAGATGATGTATATTATATTGGATGCTTGGACATATATAGAGATGACTTTCTTGCTCGATATGATAGTATGCTATCTGGTTGCTCTTTATCTTAACATGTATACTAGTCTCTTTAAACTGTCTTATAGTTACATGTTGATAAAGCCCTTAGGATGTGTACTTGACTACCTGGACTATGATGCAGATCATACTAGTGGGGACATGGTAGTCCATAGGTACATCCTTCAAGGTCTCTAGTCGTGGGTGTATCGAGACGGGGCAACGATATACCAGTGTAGACTAGCGTATACGCCTCTTGACCCATGAGATGGGTGATGGATGATCCCATATCCATTGGTGTTTGACATCAGAGATGGTATACGGGTGCTCAGTGGAGACTGGGTACACTGGACTGACTCGCCGAGAACTCCCAGATGGTATTATACCTCACGTCAGATGGCAGTTCTCAGGTGACACTTGTACTGGTTAGTCTGTAGACCCGAGATCGTCATAGAGTCTTGTGTGATTCCCACTGTGCTTTGATCTCCACCTTACCACGTCCATGTGGTCGTGCAAAACGGTCGTCTTTGGGCACAGTCCCGAGTCATATGGAGGCAATGAGCGATAGGAGGGGTTTCGTCTCTCCCGGTATTGGGGGTTGATGTTGCGCTGTGCTCGATAGGCCGTAACAGGGAAGTCCCTGGCCAGGGCTGATCAGAGATTTGCTGGTAAGTGTTACCAGTAGTTTCTCGACCCGTTATGAGCCTCACATCGGCACGACTTATCGGTTATTGGGGTCTGACGTTTACCACCCCTAGACTTGATATGCGACATATCAGACGAACAGACCGGACTGTACGGTAAGTGTTACTGGTTGGATTCACAGGAGTGTCAGCGGGCTAGCTCATCGATCTTCTGATCGCTCAATACCCGGATGGCCGTTACGTTTAGCAACCGCTTGCGGCTTGTGGGTGCTTGATATGATCATCATCTGCTGCCGGCGTATTGACGAGTCTTTAGAGTCCTACACAGAGGTTTCCTGGCTCAAGCGAAACGAAATAGGAGCGCATATGAGATATGTGCAGGACCGAGAATAATTCGTGTATGTGATACCGTATTCCATTCTCGCGATGAATGTATCGATTAGTTATATTCGATATAACCTAGATATCGAATCAAGGAATTATTCGATAAGCCGATACATAGGATACTAGTCGGTTATATGGCATATGACCGGATCGTTAAATCAAGTGTTGATTTAATGATTTAATGTATAATTATATATTTGATATATTAATTTGCATTAACTAGTATTGGTTCACTTTAAATGTATTTTCTCACTTGGATGTGCAAGTTGTATATGTGATATACTTTTGTGTACATGATTGTATCATGTTTGATGATACATGCTTATTTGGTTAAGTGTATAGAATTAAACTATGGTTAAGATGATGATTAGGGTTTTGCTTATTCATTTATTTATTTATTCATTTATTTGGAAAAGATTTTGAAGAGAATGGTGGCTTTCTTTGTTTCTAGTTGAAGCTTCATGAAGCTTTGACTTTGTAACCATTCTTGTCTTCATGCTTAACCCTAACCCTTCCAAGTAACCATGGTCTATTCTCTACACTCTACCATAGTTAGTATATGATAAGTATTCATTTTCTTTTCCATTTTTATTTAACACTTATCATATTCTATTTGCTTCATCATCTTCTTCTTCAAGAAAAAGCTTAAGTCCATCAATGGCAACTTAAGCAAAAGTGTGAGAAATCCAATTCTAAAGTTAACCCACCTCCTATTTATTCACCCTCTACCTCTTGCCAAGTAGTATTGGGTGTTTTATTCATAAGTTTCACAACTTGGTGAAGTTGGAGCTTGAATTTGTGATGCCTCGACGTAGATCATCTTCGGCACGAAGCCGACGACCTAGCCCGCCCATTTCTCCGATGAAGCCGACGATTGAGTCCGGGATTCAAGATGGACAGCGAGAGGATGCCTACGTGGAGCTAAGGAAGTGGAGAACCGGATCTACAAAGGTTGTATCCTCTCTCCTTTAGTTAAGATGTTAACTAGTTTCGTTTTTCACCTAAACGCTAGTCAACGATCCGTATTAGGGTTTCTCGGCACCCGTAAAATTTGAAATTGGCATGGTTGATGCCTTGTGAGACTTCATTAGCGTGCCAAGGAACCCTACAATCATTGCATCTGACGTATGTATATATCTATATATGATCTATTGAGGCATTGCTTATGTTTTGCATCCACGCTAGTCCAGCCCCCTCTCTGTCGTTAATTAAGTAACCTAACGGGTGATGGCGGGTCCCCGTGGCGAATGCGGATGGCATAAGCGTACGTCATATTTTCGTTGTTTTCTGCAATGGTAGGATTAAATGTTGGGACGGATTAAATTAATGCAAGAAAATTAACCAAATTAAAGTCGCTGGAACAATTTCAAAACCACTTGGTTCTTTTCAAAAACCAACTTTTAAACGCGAAGCTTGAACCACTCCTTTTAAAACCTATCTCGTTCCTTCGATTAAATCAAGTTCACTACGTTCACAGTTTCTCCAAAACCATTCGTAGCCCTCTATCGTTTCGTATGAATATCCAACAGTATTCAAGCTGTGTTTGTTGGCCTTAGTCAAGGCACAGTGTTTGGTAGCTGGTGGGTATTCATATGTTGCATAGATAGATGCGTTTGTTTGGGATAGTCGTATTACTTTGTTGGCCATGGTCAAGGGTATATACGGGTGGGTTCAAATCAACCTGGACAACGACGGGTAGAACTTGACACGTGGCTTATGATTTGTTGGCCTTAGTCAAGGTCATAAGAGCATGAGGCAAAAATCTACATCGGGAGTATCTAAAGAAACTGAAACATGCTAGTGCTGCATACCATTTGGAGTGTGATGATTCTGGTAGGATTCCTTCAATTTTATCACACGATGATATTTGGATCCCATTCCTACTGTGAGTATATGCAACTCCTAGGGAACTTTCTCACTTAACGATCAATGCTACAAACAAAGTAAGTGTCTAGAAAGGTGTTAGCGGGGCTACGCCCCCAGGGAAAATAGGTTCTTTAATTAAGGAACTTCGCGAAAGCGTTGGAAAACCTTCCTCAAAGTACCGATACTGGCCTGGCTAAACGGTTAAGCAAGTATTGTCCGGTGAGATTGATCCAGACTAATTCTTCCTTTTTGGTTTGAGGAGGGATTCGAGAGACAGTGGGAGCCATCCTGTTTAGATAAATTAAAAACCAATCTAAACTTGCAAGAACATCATGCTGAGTGTTTTCTTCTCTCTTTTAATTGCAACGACCAATTGACCACACATAGGTTACACCTAGATAATAAAATGACTGAATCTGACTGTTATGATTGGCAAAGGTCTATCCAGATGTCCATTGCCCATGACAAGCTGGGACACCTCTTAACCGATCAAACCCCTGCCGTCTCAGGATCAGTTTCCCCTGTCACGGATATTGATATCCGTAAGACATCGGAAAAAGACTGTATGAAAGCCAAGTGCCTCGTGTTAGCCTCAGTTGATGGTGCATACCAGAGGCAGCACGAGAAGATGGACTTAATTTCTATCTTCCTCCATAACAAAGATTTATATGGAGAGCAATCTCGTATCGCATGATATGAGACCTCGAACGAATTGCTTCAAGCGAGCTTGGCTATCGGGTCATCTATATGGGGCAAGGTGTCACGACCCGAAATTGGCACGTGACGGTCCTAATACTACGCAACGCCTCCAGACGTAACGCAGTAAAAGAAAGCCAAAACCCAGAAATCTAAACCATAAAAAATATGGAAAAGATAATAAATGTTTTTGAAACATTTGAAATCACAACCAAAATTCTTTAAAAGTGTCCACTTTTTCTTTAAAATTTTGGCAGCACCTCATTTATAAAACAAGCCCCCAAAAAGGGTACAACATAAATATAAAGTAAAGCATCCCAAATGGGGGCAAAATCCAAGCCCAATGGCGGAAAACAACACCACAACAGATATACGACGCCGTAGCGAAGAAATAAGAGACAAAAGAAAGGAAATTGTATAAAAGCAACAAATCCACAATAACATACAATACCGTCCTCACCAAGTCTCCATGTCACAACAAACTAGTAGTAGATGGAGAGTACAAGATACAACGAATATACAATACAATCTCAGATAACCACCAAACCCACCTGGGAAAAACTGCACACTACAGGCGAAGTGGTATCCGCAGCTAAAAAATGATAGATAAGTGAATAGCCAGCCTCGACTACTTTGGGGAAACACCTGCAATACCTGTGGCACAACGGGGGTGAGTTGCCAACTCGTGAATAGTAAATAATATATGCAGGTAATTGCAAGAATGTACGTACAGCATGAATCTAAGATATGACAATTGCAGTAATAACAGGTCATATGAGTACGAAATAATAGAAAGTACACTAACAAGTACCACCAATATATAAAGCAATAATGATATGACAACAGTATACAATAATCATGCACTGGGGATATGAGAAAGTAAATGTGCAACACTCATGAAAGGTACACTCACAGGTACTCCTAATACATGGAACAGTGCACAAGTATATAAAGGTGAGGTATGAAGTGAAATATGTCTTTTCCACGGAATCCTGACATCGTGGTTGGATCATAATCCAGCACGACAAATCAAAATCCCAATTCCTCAATCAGCCCCCAAATTGGCTTTCATATCATCTAAGTGTCACATCTCCTCAACTCCACAATATCTAGTATATCTCGTATACGTATCGAATTTACAACACCAAGTATAACTCACATAAATCGAATGTACAACATCAAGTGGATCTCACATATCTCGTATGTAAAACATCAGGTATATCTCACATATATCAAATGTACAACATCAAGTGGATCTCACATATCTAGTATGTACAATATCAGGTATATCTCACATATATCAAATGTACAATATCAAGTGGATCTCAAATATCTAGTATGTATAATATCAGGTATATCTCACATATATCAAATGTACAACATCAAATGGATCTAGTATGTACAATATCAGGTATATCAAATGTACAATATCAAGTGGATCTCACATATCTAGTATGTACAATATCAGGTATATCACACATATATCAAATGTACAACATCAAGTGGATCTCACATATCTAGTATGTACAATATCAGGTATATCTCACATATATCAAATGTACAATATCAAATGGATATAGTATGTACAATATCAGGTATATCTCACATATATCAAATGTACAACATCAAGTGGATCCCACATATCTAGTATGTACAATATCAGGTATATCTCACATATATCAAATGTACAACATCAAGTAAATCTCACATATATCAAATGTATCTCTTATATCCTGAATCCAATCTCCAGCACAGTTCTAACATCCTAAATATAATGACATAAATAAGTATGATGAGGGCAATGCATATATATAAGCGTCCCATTCCACTGATATTGGTGTAAGGGCATATATAATAGCGGCTCAATCCCCTGTTATATATACAAATGAGTATTTAGAAATACCATGAAACCAGTGTGCCAAGCATCGACACAAAAATACTGATTCCATCAGGTGTTGTCTCCATGACTGGCCGCCTGATAAGTACGTATCACACACTATCCGAAAAGCACGAGTGCCTAGCTCTGACCCCGTCTTTCCACGTATCCATACGTACATGACTCCCGTCGGTATCCACTCGATAGCCGATGAGTCATTGGTCCTGTCACCGGAAAGTATGGTTTCCCTATGCCTCATCGCCTCCATCGCGACGTCGACTCACTACGACAACGTTCTTACTTCGGGGTACCTCCGGGCCCTACCATGTACCCTCATACGGCTCACAGCGCCTCCTCGCATGGGGTATATATATCAGCACCGATAAATCTCATGGTGGATGCTATAATATCATATCAAGGAAACTGGGTTTTTCAATGTATGCATAATTTCATGAACTACCACGGTTCCCAAATCCAGAAAACATCATGAAACATCCATATAACAATGTGATAATCAATGAATAAAGTATACGCAACATAAAAACTGTAATGAAAACATATAAAAGAACAGCATAACTATAATCAGATATAAATGAACACATGGAAGATATAGCAGAAATATAGGTATCTACCTATATGATGATGTGATACACCTATCAGGTATAAGGAAATATATAAAATGTAAGTACACCTGTAGCTATGTCCTTAGGTGTGTATGTACCTAATACTAATGGTATAAAACCCTATAGGTAAACAGGAACTACCATATGAATGTCTAAGTTATGAATGATAAGAAATATGTATCAATGTCACAATGTCCATTACCAGACAATATCATTTCTACATGTGGGTTGTGTATGACATGGCAATTATTGACGGTGTGTGTGGGATACAATCAGTGCTCTCGCAATCTGAGCCGTCAATAATAGTGCAGTGTCCTAAGAACACTAGTCCAAGCACAACTATCACTAAACAGTAAGGTAAATGCGCAATTCTAAATATGACATAGAATATGCGACAAAGTAATTATTCCTAGCCCAGACGCATAACGCCATGCGGGCGATTTCCCTGTAGATGTTAAATCTACACACCCACACTCCAAGCTAGATGAAGTCTACCACCTGTATCTCCCTGTGGCAGTGTCCGTAGTCTCCGCCTGCGAACCTGTAACATATAAACAACAAGCAAATATATATTAATAACAGCTCTAAAACACGAACAAGCTATACCTAACTGACACAACAACACACAACCACCTCTTAAGTGTTCGTATCGTGGCTAACGAGAGTAGCGACACGACGAAAACAACTTCAGAGCGAAACCACGATAACTGCACGACGCGTGTCGTTACACGTATCGCGCGGACACAAAACACTACAAACTACATAAGTGATCCCAGATTTTGCCTACTGTGAAAACTAAACAAACAAACAAGACTAGAAGAACCCAAACTATAGCAGACACCTACAGACAAAAACCCAAACCCTAACTCTTCACCATGGCCGGCGTCGCCGGCCCCTCCTCAACCCGTCGCCTGCCCTGGCCGGTGGCCTGGGGTCCATCTCCTAGGTGGTGCTCCAGGTTCCCTAGTACAACACTACCACTATGTTTAGTATTCCAGTATACATCCCGGATCACAGCAGGTCCTAGAAACAACAAACCGACACTAAAATACGATATTTCGCAACAAAACCTAATTTAAAACATTCTAAACTGAAACTATCAAGCAAAGCTACACTAAGAACACATAAAGAGCAGTAAATGGATTTACCTACACAAAAGAAACCAAAGAACCAAGCTTTAGAGCACTCCAAAGCTTCCAAGGGAGAAAGCATGAAGAAAATGGAATTTTTGATGAAAAGAGATGGATTTGTGAAGGTTTTGTGTAAGTTTTGAGAGGAAAAGAGATAGAAAATTGCACAAGGCGGGAGAGGGGAGAGAGAGCTCGGCCAAGTGAGAGGGAGAGAGAGAGAATTTCCTAGCAATTTCCAAAGTGTAAATGCATTAATTGCATTCACACACACAACACTCACATTCATGCACCTTCCATTCTTTTCTTTTTTACTTAAAACCTTATCCACACACTCACTTAGATAATATGTGGTTTAGTTTACTTAAGAAAAAATTTAAGAAAAGAAGCAAGGAGAAGATTTCCCAAAATGTGCAAACCGGACTAAAATAATATTAAAATTGGGAAAAATTCAAATTGGACCAAAACGTTCCATATACTCCCAAAGTTTGCGTACTAGCTTTATTTTATCAAAACTAGGTGCTGCCAAGTCGATATGGCCGTTTGATCCCAATCGGTATAAAACTGAAAGTATCGACGAATTTCACCCAAAAATAGAAATATACACAAAACGATTTCTAAAACGTTACAATCTCCCCCCTTATAAAAATTCGTCCCCGAATTTAAAATTTTCACGATGCATACCTTCAAAGAGAAGAGTACAAAACTCCCAAATCTCGCTCGCAGCTTCCCAAGTAATCACCTCACTATACAGCTACGTCCAAGAAAACTCTCCACAGATGGCAAGACCCTTGACCAAAATTTCTCCACCTGCCGAACCATTTACACCAATGGCTGCTGGTGAACGAGAAGATCGAGTCCAAACCAATGGTCTGTGCTGAATCATGTGAAAAAGTCATGAAGGTAATTGCAAAAATCAACACAATGAAAACGGGGTGAATAATAGATAATCTGGGCGGAAGTGCCAAATTAAAGGTAACGAAAACTAACTCGCATAAAGGATCTCAAAAGGACCTAAAATCCTGGGATAAGCTTCCCAAAACTCAACATGTCATTCATCGGAAAGTCCGTAGGAATACATGATCTCTCACTGCGAACTCAAGTCTGCGACCAACATGGTCGGCATATGACCTTTGTCTGCACTGGGCTACTGTCATCCTGACCTGAACCAACTTGATCATCTCCGGAGTCTCTAGACTAGCTGAGGTCCAACAATCCTACTACGCAGAGTCAGAAAACAGACTGGTGATCGACACTACCTAACTAAATCTAAAGGTTGCCAGTTGGAATGTCTCCTGATAACAGCTATCAAAGAAGTATCCTAACAATGGCGAGTGACGATCCCAACTGCCGCAAACAATTAACAAAAACACAATCCTAACTTAGCACACCCTAGTCCCAATAACAGACTCCAAATCAAAAGCAAGAACTGATGCAGTTGCTAACTAAATCTTCAATTGCCGAAAACTCCGTACACATGCCTCAGTCCAAAGAAAAGAACCTCCTTTCTGTAGGGTTCCTAGGAACACTAATGAGGTCTCACAAGGCATCAACCATGCCAATTTCAAAATTTACAAGTGCCGAGAAACCCTAATACGGATCGTTAATTAGAATTTTAGGCAAAACTAGCAAGTAGTTAAGAACTTAACTAAGAGTTAAACGGAAATACAACCTTTGTAGATCCGGTCCTCCACCTCCATAGCTCCGTGATGAAGTCCCCTCGCTGCGACGATCGGATCCCGGGCTCTAGCATCGGCTTCATCGGAGAAATGGGCGGGCTAGGTCATCGACTACGATGCCGAAGATGATCTACGTCGAGGCATCACAAGATCAAGCTCCGACTTCACCAAGTCATGAAACTTGTGAAGAAAACACCCTATACTACTTGGCAAGAGATAGAGGATGAAGAAATAGGAAGTGGGTTTACTTTAGAATTGGATTTCTCACTCATTTACTCAAGTTGCCATTAAAGCTAGTAAGCTTTTCTTCTTGTTCAAGAGGAAGAAGAAGATGAAATATGTTATGATAAGTCTTTTTCAAATAGAAAATAAATGAATACTTATCATAAACCAACCATGGTGAAGTGTTGAGAATGAAATAGGGTTAAGTGGAATGGTTAGGGTTAAGCATGAGACAAATTGGTCACTTAGTCAAAGCTTCATGAAGCTTCAAGAACAAACAAAGAAAGCCACCAATTTTCTCATTATCATTTCCATAATGAAAAAATAAATAAATAGATATGAAAATCAAAACCCTAACCATTTAAATAACCATGGTTTAATCTTTACACAAACTCAAGTAAACATGTATCATCAAATATGATACATCCAAGTGCACAAAAGTATATCACATATACAACTTATGAACTTCAAGTGAGAAAATCCATTTAAAATGAACCAATACTAGTTAATGCAAAGTAATATAACAAATATATAATTATGCATTAAATCATTAAATCAACGCTTGATTTAACGATCCGGTCATATCGCATATGACCGACTAATATCAATAGTAAAAACTTATCGAATCAACACTTGATCCGATAACCCGGCTATATCGCATATAACCGATCAATGTCACAAATCGCGAGAATCAAATACAGTATCACATACTGTTATTATTCTCGGTCCCGCACATATCTCATATGCGCTCCTATTTCGTTTCGTTTGAGCCAGGAAACCTCTGTGTAGGACTCTAAAGACTCGTCAATACGCCGGCAGCAGGTGATGATCATATCAAAAACCCACAAGCCGCAAGCGGTCTGCTAAACGTAAAGGCCACCCGGGTATTGAGCGATCAGAAGAACGACGAGCAAGCCCGCTCACACTCCTGTGAATCCAACCAGTAACACTTACCGTACAGTCCGGTCTGTTCGTCTGATTTGTCGCATATCTCACCTAGGGGTGGTAAACGTCATACCCTAATAGCTCGATAAGTCATGTCGATATGAGGACTATAACAGTTCGAGAAACTACTGGTAACACTTACCAGTAAATCTCAGCAACCCTGGCCAGGGATTTCCGGTTATAGCCAATCGAACACAGCACAACATCAACTCCCTATACCGGGAGAGACGAATCCCCTTCTATCGCTCACTGCCTCCATGTGATTCGGGACTATACCCAAAAACCACCGTTTTGCACGCCCACTTGGACGTGGTAAGGTGGAAATCAAAGCACAGTGGGAATCACACAAGACTCTATGACGATCTCGGGTCTACAGACTAACATGTACCAGTGTCACCAGAGAACTGTCATCTGACGTATGGTATAATACCATCTGGGAGTTCTCGGCGAGTCCGTACAGTGTACCCAGTCTCCACTGAGCACCCGTATATCATCTCTGATGTCAAACACCAATGGATATGGGATCATCCATCGCCCATCCGTATGGGTCGAGAAGGTATACGCTAGTCTACACTGGTATATCGATGGCCCATCTCGATACACCCACGACTAGGGACCTTGAAGGATGTACTTATGGACTACCATGCCGCCACTAGTATGATCCGCATCATAGTCCAGGTAGTCAAGTACACATCCTAAGGGCTTTACCAACATGTATCATAGAGACAATCAGTGTACACGTTAAGGTAAAGTGTAACCAGATAGCATACTATCATGTCGAGCAAGAAAGCCCTCTCTATATATGTCCCAACATCTACTACAATATACATCCTATATACAGTAATGGCCTCTAGGGCATACATATAACTAACAATCTCCCACTTGCACTAGGGCCATCTGTAGCAGTGGTTGCAATATCTCATACTCAACCATCCCATAAATGTCTCTCTCTGGGAAAAGCCTTTGTGAGTGGATCCGCCGTGTTTATCCTCTGATTCTACTCTCCAAACCTTGGTCTCCTTGGAGATCAGCCATCCCCAGGATCAAGTGGTACTGTCTTAGAATATGTCTGGATCACTGATGGGACAGACGTTCCTTGGCATAAGCCACAACTCCATTGTCACACAATGGGAGGAACTAAGTTCATCTCGAACTAATATACACCCGGACAGCCTCTTTGGTAGCATCTTAAGTAGCGATATATTCAGCCTTTAATCGTCTAGTATGCCACGGTATCTAGTTTGGAACTCTTCCAACATACCGTCCCTTTACTGAGGGTAAAGACAATGCCTGTGACTGACATTCAGTCGTCTTTATCACCCTGGATCCAGTGATTCTCCCCAGGATCGATTGATACCATCTCACTACATCTAGTGAGTATCCTAACATCCAACTGCATCTATCTCATAGATGAAAATGCCGGATTTAGGAGGTGTCACTTTGATCCTATATGGAGAATCATTATGATAAGCGGAGATTGACCGAGCGTAGCATAGGAAACTTCTTCCCTATCAAGAGTATGTCATCCACGTACTCTACAAGGATCACTACCATAATCCCTACCACCTTCTTGTATATACAAGGTTCATATACCATTTTGATGAAGTCAAACTCTTTGACTACCACATCAAAATAGATGTTCCAACTCCGCGATGCCTGCTTTATCACATAAAACATCTTGCACACATTTCCGCTGCTCCCATTGTCTACGAAGCCCTCTGGCTGTGTACTTATAGACGCTTTTTTCCAAAACATCATTTAGAAAAGCAGTCATGACACCCAACCACCAGATATCGTAGTCATGGTATGTAGCCGTGGCAAGTAGGATCTGGATGGACTTAAGCATAGATCTTTAGAAAAAGTTTCATCATGATCCACATCTGGTCAATGATGCAAACCTTTAACAAGTCTAGCTTTGAAAGTCTCAACTTTTCCATGTACACCAAGTAATCTTCTCAAGATATACTTGCTCCTGATGGGGATTTAACCCTTCAGATATAGCAACCAAAGTCCAAACTTTGTTGGCATATAAGGATTCCATCTCAGATTACTAAGCATCCAGCCATTCTTACAGAGTCCCACTCCTGATGGCCAGCTCGAAACTTGTTGGGTCATCATCTCATGATGCAATCCTCACTCCCACTGTCATAGAGAAGCGAAGTATCTCTTAGTTGGGTGAGGAGCCCTACTAGATATGTGGAGAGGCTGAGGTTCGTTGGTTACTATTGAATCCTTTGGTTCTATCAAACCATCATCTGTTGTTTGTATAGCTGGAACCTTTCCAGTTCTGCATAACAATATTTGCCTCGAGCTTGTCCGGATTATGCTTTTAGACATAGTTCGGACAACCCCAAATCTTAACCAACTTAAGATATGGGCTCTTCCCTTTCCATATCACATATGAAGCGGTAGGCAACTGATTTGATTGGAACCCTATTCAATAAGTATGCAGCTTCTCAAGCGCATAACTCCAAAAAGGAAATAGGAAACTCAGTAGTACTCATCATAGAGCACACCATATCACATAGGGTGCTATTGCTCCGCCCCGATATACCATCGTGCTATGGTGTATACGGAGGAGTAATGCTTAGAGAGAATCTCATTCTCCTTTAGAATAATCCAGTATTTCCGTGCTCAAGTATTCTCCTCCTCGATCATATCAAAGGACAAATACTTATACCCGTATTTTGGTTCTCTACTTCTAGCTTATATTCTGTGAATATCTTAAAAGGTTCGGACATGTGTTTCAACAGGAACATATGTCTGAATCTTGAGAGATTATCAGAGAATGTGACGAAGTACAAAGAACCGGTCCTGGCCTATGTAGACAGGGGACCTTACATACATCAACATGTATCATCCCAAGAGTTTACTAACTCTTTCTCTGTTTCCAATAAACAGAGCTGAGGTCATTTTATCTTTGTGACATGACTCGCAAGTTTCATAAGATGTAAATTCAAACTAATTTAAATATGCATCTAAATGTAACTTCAGCCAGTCGGGTCGAATTGATATGACCTAGTCTACAATGCCTCAAGAAGGATCCGTTCATTTCTGAACTCTTCCTCTTATGTGTGTTCCGTATACTAAGAACTGTAGTTTTGTTAGTGTTTATGCCCTAGAAGGCCATTACTGTATCATACTAGCTTGTATATTACTTAATGGAAGCTTGGGATATTCACATGTATATAACAGTCTTGCTAAACATGGTAGTATGCTACTTGGTTTTTCTATCTTAATATGTGAGTATACGTATTGATAGAGCTCTTAGGATCTTGCTTGGCTACCAGCGTTGTGATGGCAGTCACACTAGTGGGGGCTGGGTAGTCTACAAGCACATCCTTATTCAGGTCCCTGGTCGTTGGATTATCGAGACAGAGCATCGATACTCCGGAGTAGACTAGTGTGTACGCTTCTCATCCCAGTTGGGGAGATGGTCTGTCCCACAGCCGTCAGTACGTCGTACTGGAGATAGTATACAGGTGCTCGTTAGGTTACGGGTACACCGGACAGGACTCACAGGGAACTGTTGGTTGGTTTGATACCAGTCGTCAGTGAACAGTTCCCAGGTGACATGAGTACAGCGTAGTCCGCAGACTTGACACTGCTACTTCGCCTCGAGTGTGTCCCACTGTTCTTAGATTGCTACCCTACCACGGCTCAAAGGAGTCGTGCAAACAGGTAGCAGTTGGGTGCAGTCCCGAGCACTTGGAGGCAGTGGCGGTTAGACAGGATTCGTCCCTCCCGGTATTGGGAGTAGATATCGTGCTGTGTCAGAGAGCCATTACGCAAAGTCCGTGGCCAGGGCAAGCGAGATTTGCTGGTAGGTTCCAGCAGTTTCTCAGGGTGTAATGGGCTTCACTCCGACACGACTTATACCGCTATTAGGGGACTGACGCTTGCCGCCCCCCTAGGCCCGATATGCGATAGTCATGGACGAACGGACCGGACTGTATGGAGATTGTCACATCAGACTCAGTAGGAGTTCGGATGGGTTTACTCATCGGCCTTCTTATCGACAACTACCTGGGGACCGTTACGTACAGCTAGTGCCGCTTGCGGTCTGTGGTTAAACCCACTGCCAGCGTAGTAGTCGAGTCTCTAGAGTCCCACACAGAGAGTTTCCTACTCCAGGCGAAACGATATAGAGGTTGCATGGTTTTGCGACAAAGGGTTCGGACACATACGTGCGTTTACGCGCGTACGACTTTCGGACAGATTTTACCAGTCGGCTTTGGTTTAAGCCAGTTACTGGTATCCGGTTATTGGATTTATACAGTCTAAAGTTTTTCCGTATTTTTACGGATCGGAGGGGCGTTCTCGTAATTACTCGAGAAGCTTCTAGAAGATGTGACTAAGGAGGTTTGTTTTGGAAAGAGAGTGAGTCATAGTGGTGATTCATTCACTTCATTAATGCACATTTATTGCTTAATGACTCATGTTAATGAATCATCACAAGATATTTTGTGAAGCATGCTTATTCATTTCCTTTATTGATTTATTGAAAATAAGAATGCTTCATAATATTATGATACACTCTCTCTCTTCTCTCATTATCATATCACACATTCTCTCTCCTCAAGCTCTCATCTTCAAGATACTAACCTTAATCCTCATGTGTTGAGAACAAAGGTTTAGTTAGACTAAACAATCCATAACCTACACTCTTTATCATTCTCTCATCTTTGATTAGCAATCAAAGTTGATTAGTTACCTCAAGTTAGAGGTTTAGCTTGGAGTTTTGCTCTCGGGTGGATCGTCTACTACCTAGAGAAGGCCGAGGAGAACCAAGGAGGACATAAAGAAGAAGGACCGGTTCATTAGGTATAATCCCTAATCCCTTATGTAAAGAAACTCATAAGAATACGGTTTTTAGGGTTTAGCTTCGATTCTTGCGGTTAGTCGATGTTTGTTGTTTAAACTTGATCGTTTTTGTAAATTCCGCCTCCCCATAAGCACTGGGGTGTACTACATCGACTTACAGTGGTATCAGAGCCTCGCTAAACACTAAATAACTTAATCGCAAATTTGTACGAATTTCGAACGAAAAAACCAACCCGGAAAACCCTAATTCTGTATAGTTTCTGTCGAACTGAAAATGAAGTCCTAAAATTTTTCTGGAGTGTTCAGAGAGCTAGAAAGGGGTCCAGGAGAACACCCAAGAAATTCGAGCCCATGAATCGGCAACTCGGCCGCGGAACCGCGGCGGATCGGTGGGATCTGCCGCGCTTCCGCGGCGCTTTGACCGAGTCATGGACTCGTCTTTCTTGTGTGGGTCCCCTGTGACATTTGGGGTTTTCTGGAATATTTAATTATTGCTCAGGTTACTGTTTAACAGAGCAGATTTTGGAGCAATATTGAAGTTGTTTATTCGATCGAAAAATACAGTATTTGCGTATTGGATTATATCTGTGATTGTTTGATGTGTTCGTAAACCTCCCCCAACTGCTAGTATGTCGGTTGGCAGGGAGTTGCACATTTCTGAAATGGTTATAACTGTTTGTGCATATAAACTGTATTGGACTGTTGTGGTGTATAGCCGGGGTTCGCAATGGGTTAATGGTTAATTCATTTGTTGTAAATGTAATTTGTTGTAATATTATTTTCGCGGGGCACTTCCAGGTTGCGGTTGTAGCCACCGTTGTATTATTTCATTTTACTGTTTTTGCTCCTAGGACTGACCCAAGGTGGGGTACACAGACTGCCGGGTGGGTAGTTTGCCGTACCCGTAGGGGTCGAGGGTGGGGTAAACGGCTATTCATCACAACTGTGTAATCTGTCTTTTCTTGCAGGCTCAAAAGAAATACAGATTGCTTGCAAATCCAATATTGTTTATCTGTGTTCTGGAATGAATATCATTGCGTCAGACGAATGTAAAATATCTATATTTATTATAGCTATTTAGACGTCACTTATGTTTTACACCCGCGCTAGCCCAGCCCCCGCTCTGTCGTTAGTTAAGTAACCTAACGGGTGATGACGGGACCCCGTGGCGAATGCGGATGGCATAAGAGGACGTTGTATTTTCGTTGTTTTCTGCAATGATAGGTTAATGATGGGACGCATTATCTGTAATGCAAAGTAAAACAAACCAAAGTTTAAATCGTTGGAACAATTTAAAAGAAACCACTCGGTTATTTTTAAAACAGATAATTTTAAATGCGGAGATTTAACCACTCCTTTTAAAAAGCTATCAGGTTCCTTCGGTTATATCAAGTTCACTACGTTCACGGTTTCGCCAAAACCAGTCGTAGCCCTCCGTCATTTCTTATGGATAGTCAGTAGTATTCAAACTATGTTTGTTGGCTTTCGTCAAGACATAGTGTTTGGTAGCTGCTGGGGTATTCATTTGTTACATAGATAGATGTGTTGGTTTGGGACAGTCGCATTACCTTGTTGGCTTTCGTCAAGGGTATATACGGGTGGGTTCAAATTAACAAGATAATGATGGGCAGAACTTGACATGTGACTTATGATTTGTTGGCTTTCGTCAAGGTCATAAGAGCATGGGGTAAAAACTTATATCGGGAATTTCTAAAGAAACTGAAATTTGCAAAGAGATGCATACCATTTGGAGTTTGATGAATGTTGGTAGGATTCCTTCAACATTATCATACGATGATATTTGGATCCCGATCCTACTGTGAGTATATGCTACTTATCAGGATATTCGTCGCTTAACGATCAATGCTATAAACCTAGTAGGTGTCCAGAAAAGTGTCAGCGGGGTTACGCCCCCAGAGAAAAGAGGTTCTTTAATTAAGGAACTTCGCGAAAGCGTTGGAAAACCTCCCTCGAAGTATCGACACCGGCCTGGCTGAACGGTTAAGCAAGTATTGTACGGTGAGAATAGTCTTGGCTAATTCTTCTTTTATGGTTTGAGGAAGGATTCGAGAAACAGTGGGAGCCATCCAGTTTAGATAAACTAAAAACCACTCTAAACTTGCAAGAGCATCATGCTAAAGAGTTTTCTTCTCTCTCTCCTAATTGCAGCGACCCTGAAAATGACTGGACTTAAGTTACTTTTAGAGAAAAATATACTGACAGGGCCAAACTATAAAGATTGGCTGCGGAATGTCAAGATGGCTTTGACCTATGACAAACTGGGGTACGTCCTCACCGCTACGGCACCTGCTGTCCCTGGTCCCAAATCCAGCAATGCGGATAAGGAAATCCGCAAAACCTGGGATTTAGATTGCGCGAGAGCCAAGTGCATCGTGCTTGCCTCGATGAATAATGAACATCAGAGGAGGCACGAGGATATGTCCTTAGATGGCATATTTCTTCATACAAAGGAACTTTATGGAGAGCAATCTCGTATAGCAAGATACGAGACCTCAAAGAAATTATTTCGAGCGAGGTTGGCTGTCGGATCATCGGTAGGTGAACATGTCCTACAGATGATTGGCTATATAGAAGAGCTCGCAGACCTTGGGACGACTTTGGATAATGAGCTCTATACAGACCTTGTTCTCCAGTCCCTTCCTCCCACCTACGCCCAGTTTATCCTCAACTTCAATCTTCAAGGAAAAGAAGTTGAACTTGCGGAACTCCTGAACATGTTAAGGAGTGCAGAGGGCACCTTGCAGAAGGCAAGGGAAACACCCGCTATGTTTGTTGGCGGAGCATCTTCTTCCGGGTCCAAGGCTAGGGCCAAAGGAAGGAAGAAGAAGGCCGCACCCAGACCTAGAGGAGGTGTTAGTAAGGTGGGAAAGAAGGGAAAGAAAAAGTTTACAGCACCGGTAGTTGGCCTGGATGAGTGCTTCCATTGTCACAGGAAAGGGCACTGGAAGAAGGATTGCAAGGCGTGGAACGCCAAGAACCAGGAACCGAAGCAAGCTGTGGCTTCGACTTCAGGTGTGTTTGTAATTGAGAATTGTCTGTCGATCAACTCTACTTCCTGGGTATTGGATACCGGGTCAGGATCTCATATTTGCAATTCATTGCAGGCACTGAGAAACCGTAGAGTGCTGAAGGAAGGTGATATGATCCTCAGGGTTGCTAACGGAGCTAGCGTGGGAGCTGCGTCCGTCGGGGATTATCACCTAGGATTGACAAGTGGACACATTTTGGTTTTACATAACTGTTATTTTGTACCCAGCTTAACGTGTAATATCATATCAGTTTCCTTGTTATCAAATAAAGGTTATGATTTCACGTTTGTAAGAGATGTTGTCAACATCCACCTTAATCATGGTTTGATTGGGTCCGGTACTCTAAATAACGGCATATATGTGTTAAACCAACTCCAAATTTTCAATGTCCAGAACACACTAAAAAGAAAGTCTCCAGATTTAAATAAAGCTTTCTTATGGCATTGTAGACTGGGTCACATCAATGAGAGAAGGTTGACTAAGTTGCATAGAGAAGGATATTTGGACACGTTCGAATATCAAACTTATGACACTTGTCAATCTTGTCTCAAAGGAAAGATGACAAAGACTCCATTCACTGGACAAGGAGTAAGAGCGAGCGAGCTCTTAGGACTCATACACAGTGATGTATGCGGTCCAATGTCTACACATGCAAGAGGTGGTTTTTCCTATTTCATTACTTTCACGGATGATTACTCAAGATACGGATTCATTTATCTGATGAAACATAAATCCGAGGCTTTTGAGAAATTCCAAGAGTATAAGAATGAAGTAGAAAACCAAACCGGCAAAAGTATAAAGACACTTAGATCTGATCGAGGTGGTGAATACTTGAGTGCCGAGTTCCTAGGTTACCTAAAAGAGAAAGGAATTCTCTCTCAGCTTACTCCTCCATACACTCCACAGCATAACGGTGTATCGGAGAGACGGAATCGAACCCTATTGGATATGGTACGATCCATGATGAGTAATGCTGAGTTACCGCGATCTTTCTGGGGTTATGCGCTAGAATCGGCGGCATATCTTTTGAACAAAGTTCCAACCAAGACTGTGCCTACCACACCATATCAGATATGGAGTGGGAAGAAACCCTGTCTTCAGTACCTGAAAACATGGGGATGTCCAGCTTTTGTTAAAAAGCAGCATGTGGACAAGCTCGAGGCACGCTCAGTAGAGTGTAAGTTTGTGGGATATCCAAAGAACTCTATGGGATATTATTTCTATTACGCAGAGGAACAAAAGGTTTTTGTTTCTCGTCATGCCCGCTTCTTAGAAACTGAATTTTTGGAAAATCAGAAGAGTGGGAGCGTAGTAGAACTGGAAGAAATTCCAGAACCACAAACTGCTACTGAAAGTTTGGTAGAACCAGAGGTTCAAGAAGAACAGAACATTCCCGCACCCCTCCGCAGGAGTAGTAGGCCGTCTCGTCCGCCTGAGAGATACTACGGTTTTCTCATAGACGGGGATAGAGAGGATTGCATCATAGATGATGATGAACCTACTGACTTCCAGCAGGCCATCCAGAGCGGCGACTCGGTACGATGGCTAGATGCAATGCGGACCGAAATGGAGTCCATGTACACCAACAAAGTATGGACTTTGGACTTTGCTCCAGATGGGGTAAAACCCATAGGATGCAAATGGATCTTCAAGAAAAAGATTGGTGTAGATGGACAGGTGGAAACCTATAAGGCTAGACTTGTTGCAAAGGGTTTTCGTCAAAGACCTGGTTTGGACTATGACGAAACTTTTTCTCCAGTGGCTATGCTCAAATCCATTCGGGTCCTTCTTGCTATTGCTGCCTTCCATGATTATGAAATCTGGCAGATGGACGTAAAGACGGCTTTTCTGAATGGAAATTTAGAAGAGAGCGTCTATATGGATCAGCCAGAGGGTTTCAATCAGAGTGGGAGCAGCGGGAAAGTATGCAAGCTGCTTAAATCCATTTACGGACTAAAGCAGGCATCGCGGAGTTGGAACATCTGTTTTGATGAGACAGTCAAAGAATATGACTTTATCAAAAATCCAGATGAACCGTGCATATATAGTAAAGTTGTGGCCAGAAGTGTCGTATTCCTCGTCTTGTACGTGGATGACATTCTATTGATAGGAAATGACATTCCTATGCTACAATCTGTCAAAGGATTCTTGTCACACAGGTTCTCCATGAAAGACCTGGGTGATGCCTCTTACATTCTGGGGATCCGGATCTATCGTGATAGATCCAAGAGGATGTTGGGAATTTCGCAGTCCAGGTATATCGACACTGTGCTGAAAAGATTCAGTATGGAAGATTCTAAGCGCGGTAATCTACCGGCTTGTCACGGAATCACCCTCTCCAAAGAGATGTCTCCCAAGACTGATTTGGAAAGGGAACGCATGTCTATTATACCCTACGCTTCTGCGGTAGGCTCTATAATGTATGCGATGTTATGTACCAGACCAGATGTAGCTTACGCACTGAGCGTGGTAAGCCGGTATCAGTCAGACCCAGGGGAGAAACACTGGATAGCAGTAAAGAACATTCTCAAGTACCTGAGGAGGACTAAGGAGATGTTCTTGGTTTACGGCGGAAAAGACCTCAGGTTAGAGGCCTTTGCTGATTCCGGCTTCCAGAGTGATAAGGACGATTCCAAGTCCATGTCGGGTTATGTCTTTACCCTCAATGGAGGGGCGGTGTGCTGGAAGAGCTCCAAGCAGGACACCGTTGCTGACTCGACGATGGAAGCGGAGTATATAGCTGCTTGCGATGCCGCAAAAGAAGCAGTCTGGATGAAGAAGTTCCTAACAGAACTTCAGGTGGTTCCTACCATAGTTGATCCAATACCTCTGTATTGCGACAACAACGGAGCTATAGCTTTAGCGAAGGAACCAAGGTCCCATCAGAAGTCCAGACACATCTTGAGGCGGTATCACCTGATCAGGGAGATCATTGATCGTCAGGAGATCGAGGTTCGGAGAGTTGCTTCAGAAGAGAACATTGCTGATCCATTCACGAAGGCCCTTCCTCAGATTCAGTTCGAGAGGCTACTCGAGATCATTGGTCTGCGATATGCCAGTACATGGCCCTAGTGCAAGTGGGAGATTGTTAGTGTTTATGCCCTAGAAGGCCATTACTGTATCATACTAGCTTGTATATTACTTAATGGAAGCTTGGGATATTCACATGTATATAACAGTCTTGCTAAACATGGTAGTATGCTACTTGGTTTTTCTATCTTAATATGTGAGTATACGTATTGATAGAGCTCTTAGGATCTTGCTTGGCTACCAGCGTTGTGATGGCAGTCACACTAGTGGGGGCTGGGTAGTCTACAAGCACATCCTTATTCAGGTCCCTGGTCGTTGGATTATCGAGACAGAGCATCGATACTCCGGAGTAGACTAGTGTGTACGCTTCTCATCCCAGTTGGGGAGATGGTCTGTCCCACAGCCGTCAGTACGTCGTACTGGAGATAGTATACAGGTGCTCGTTAGGTTACGGGTACACCGGACAGGACTCACAGGGAACTGTTGGTTGGTTTGATACCAGTCGTCAGTGAACAGTTCCCAGGTGACATGAGTACAGCGTAGTCCGCAGACTTGACACTGCTACTTCGCCTCGAGTGTGTCCCACTGTTCTTAGATTGCTACCCTACCACGGCTCAAAGGAGTCGTGCAAACAGGTAGCAGTTGGGTGCAGTCCCGAGCACTTGGAGGCAGTGGCGGTTAGACAGGATTCGTCCCTCCCGGTATTGGGAGTAGATATCGTGCTGTGTCAGAGAGCCATTACGCAAAGTCCCTGGCCAGGGCAAGCGAGATTTGCTGGTAGGTTCCAGCAGTTTCTCAGGGTGTAATGGGCTTCACTCCGACACGACTTATACCGCTATTAGGGGACTGACGCTTGCCGCCCCCCTAGGCCCGATATGCGATAGTCATGGACGAACGGACCGGACTGTATGGAGATTGTCACATCAGACTCAGTAGGAGTTCGGATGGGTTTACTTATCGGCCTTCTTATCGACAACTACCTGGGGACCGTTACGTACAGCTAGTGCCGCTTGCGGTCTGTGGTTAAACCCACTGCCAGCGTAGTAGTCGAGTCTCTAGAGTCCCACACAGAGAGTTTCCTACTCCAGGCGAAACGATATAGAGGTTGCATGGTTTTGCGACAAAGGGTTCGGACACATACGTGCGTTTACGCGCGTACGACTTTCGGACAGATTTTACCAGTCGGCTTTGGTTTAAGCCAGTTACTGGTATCCGGTTATTGGATTTATACAGTCTAAAGTTTTTCCGTATTTTTACGGATCGGAGGGGCGTTCTCGTAATTACTCGAGAAGCTTCTAGAAGATGTGACTAAGGAGGTTTGTTTTGGAAAGAGAGTGAGTCATAGTGGTGATTCATTCACTTCATTAATGCACATTTATTGCTTAATGACTCATGTTAATGAATCATCACAAGATATTTTGTGAAGCATGCTTATTCATTTCCTTTATTGATTTATTGAAAATAAGAATGCTTCATAATATTATGATACACTCTCTCTCTTCTCTCATTATCATATCACACATTCTCTCTCCTCAAGCTCTCATCTTCAAGATACTAACCTTAATCCTCATGTGTTGAGAACAAAGGTTTAGTTAGACTAAACAATCCATAACCTACACTCTTTATCATTCTCTCATCTTTGATTAGCAATCAAAGTTGATTAGTTACCTCAAGTTAGAGGTTTAGCTTGGAGTTTTGCTCTCGGGTGGATCGTCTACTACCTAGAGAAGGCCGAGGAGAACCAAGGAGGACATAAAGAAGAAGGACCGGTTCATTAGGTATAATCCCTAATCCCTTATGTAAAGAAACTCATAAGAATACGGTTTTTAGGGTTTAGCTTCGATTCTTGCGGTTAGTCGATGTTTGTTGTTTAAACTTGATCGTTTTTGTAAATTCCGCCTCCCCATAAGCACTGGGGTGTACTACATCGACTTACAAGTTTGATTTAGAACGTCAATGCTTTTAGATAACGTGCCTGAACCGATCAACATTTGATATAGGAAATGTTCAAAACATTATCCATCAGTACAAAATTTTATCATTTCTTTACTAATAAAGAGAGTGATATGATTTTGTATATCAGGTTCGGTATCTAATAGCATTTGTTCAGAATCAATGTATTGGTAATACAGGGTGACAGTGACCAACAGACTTGGCTGCAACACTTGCCCCGTTTTCTGTCTTATGAAACTTATCACCCGTTCTCAGTTTTTCTACCTTTTTGTAGCCCTATGTAACAGATTACATATCTGGGATCTTGATCCGGTATCATATACCCAGGATGCGGAGGATACTGAGAAACAGTTCTTTGTAATGAACACACCCGAAGATGATGCATCAGCATGCACTCTGTTCGTTTGGGTGGCACGGGAATTCTGGTAATCCCCAATTTCCTGCTCTGTCTTATAACAATTATAATTTGGAGCGGGACCAACGTTCCCCAGCTCAGTATAACAAGCGGGTTCGGTCAATAATCCGTATTATTATCTTGATTAAGACGTGATATGGTCGCTACCTGGAGAGAGAGAGAAGAAAACACTCAGCGTGCGCTCTTGCAAGAATGGATTGATTTTTATTTTATCTAATCAGGATGGCTCCCACTGCTTTTTATCAAATCTTCCTTCAAACCCTAAAAGGAAAGACCAGCCGGGATTAATTACACACTACAAGTTCGCCAATCTTTCAGCCAGGCCAGTGTCGGTACTTTGAGGGAGGTCCCCCGTACTTTCGCACGAACCTAATTAATGTAAACCTCGTTTTCCCAGAGGCGTAACCTCGTTGACACCTTTCTAGACACCTACTTGATCGGCTAATTGTAATATGTAAAACTCTCCCAGGAGTAACTCTTACTCGCAGCGGGTATCGGGATCAACTATCTCATAGAAGGTATGCAATCTCATTGCAAATTTCAACACTTGAAATTCCCGATAATATTTTTCCCCAAACGATCTGTAACCTTGACAAGGTCAACAAACCATAGACCGCAAGTCAAGTTCAACCCGTCATTTCTTGATTGAATCAAACCCACCCGCATGACCCTTGACAAGGTCAACAAGGCCGCAAGACTACCCTAACCCAATCTGCATCATATGCATAAGCAGATAAATACTGGTTAGCTACCGCACACTGCGCCTTGACAAGGTCAACAAACGCAGCACGAATACTAAACAGGACCTATCTGAAATGACGGAGGGCTACGACAGGTTTTTCTGAAAACCTATTGCGTATTGAACTTGATATCGTTGTAGAATCAAATGATTTTAAAATAGAGTGCTTTTGAGGTCTTTCTAGTTTTGCTAAAGTGGTCACTCCCGGTGAAGGGATCGTCGGCCCTTTCCTCGTCGAATGAGGTGCGGGATATATCATATATATCACTGTGCAAAGCAAAAAATCTTAAAAGCAATCAAAAGACAAACCGAGTGTGTAGCATCTGCCAGTTATTGCTAAAGGAGTCTCTCCCGGTGAAGTGATCTCGGTCCTTTCCTCATCGAGTAAGGTGCAGGATATATCACATATACCGCTGTGCAAAGCAATAACTATAGCTACCTGTTTTAATTTTGAAATTCGATTCCATAACATCTTAGGTTTCTTTTATTTCATTAATCATATTAATGAAGTCCCATCATTTATATACCTAAACATCACAGATAAATACGACGTACACTTATGCCATCCGCATTCGCCTCGATGTCCCCTCATGCACTGTTAGGTTAGGTAACTAACGGCAGAGCGGGGCAGGGCTAGCGCGGGTGTAAAACAAAAGTAACGTCTATATAATATATCATATATACTATATACTGTATCTATCATCGAACATCACATGATCACATAACAGATATTGCAGCAGAAGAAACATATGAAACATTGGATATACTAGGACGCCCGTGTTTTCAATACGAGCCAGTATAAAATACGGATTCCACGGTCGTGATGAATAGCCAATCCCACACCCCTAGACCCCTACGAGAGCGGCAAGCAATCCTACCAATTCTAGGGTTAGAAGACCCGGACTCGACTCCTCGAGATGGTCTCCCACTGAACCCTAGAACCCTGTTACTTGTGTTCTCCTCCTTGGGTCAATCCTAGTGCGGAAAAGTAAATAATATACAAACGGTGACATCTTCCGCAACCTGGAAGTGCCCCAATAAAAGAATATTACATACAAGTTTTTACATGAATGAAAATGAAAAACACTCATCTCACATAAAAACCCCCAGCTATTCAAACACGACAATCCAATATAACATATCCAGCAACACATAACATCACATGTCATCAACGTAAGTAAGTATGCATACACCGATTGCCGTCGACATATAGCAACGACAATCGGCAATACCACTACATACTACACTTACGGTCACAGAAAAGAAAGTGTAAAACTACAACAGTTGGAATCCGCAACCTCTTTAGACATCGCATGCCTAATCAAATGAAATACATAGACATCGCATGCCTAACAATTATAAACCCCACATTTTAGTCTCATTATCGAAAACACTTTTCAATATCAAGTCGGGCAATTCAACAGGATTCCCGACACCCTGTTCGAATGCTCGTAGCAAACTTTAGTAGGCAACTGCACCCCCGACGCCGTCGACGAAGTGCACCAAGGAGGAACACCGCTGTCGTGAGCACCCGAACGGATGCTTTCGGCGACGGGGTTCTCCTGTAGTCACTTGGTCGGGGCTATGGGGCGAGGCTGTCTATTAAGTTTACCCGGCGAGTATTCACGTACGCTACGTGATTGCGACGGACTTTTGATCACATCAAAATTCTGTGGCAACCGATCAAGTGAGACTATACTGCTATGTTTATAACATTCATTCAGTTATCTCATAACTAATTGTGAATTCCAATTATTGTATCCCATTCCAGATAAATAGAAAATGATAAACTTTCCGTTCGAACATCCAAACACCCAAGTTTTCCCGAAACTGCTCAACACATGAAACAAGTTCAAAGTCATTCACATCATGCCTCAGTACCAACGGTCCAGCCGTAGAAGGGTCAAGCCAACGCCTCACATGTGGCACGCCGTACTGCCCCAAACCCGAAGGTTCAAAGGGCAGTTCAAGACGGTCACATAATCGAGTTAAGGTTTGTTGTCTTCTAGAGGGACCATCGCGTTACTTGCACTACTTAGAACGCCTTTAAACCACGGAAAAATCCAACACTTGGAAATTTTCCGGCAGGGGAAAAAGTGGGTATTTATATCCGGTCGAACATTTTAACATATTCTAAAATATCCGGAAAGCCACATAGACAAAGCTTGATTATCCGATCGAATCGTCGATTCCCAATACAACCCCAGAACACTCAACTCTTGAGTGAAATTAAAAAGTCCCAGAAAACTCAGCACCTAAAAAGAGGAATTACTGTGCAAAAATTATTGGGCAATGTGACAATACGGCCGTGGAATAGCCGCAGAATCCTTGCTTCTGCCATGGTTCCGCCGCACTTTAGAGGCATCACTAGATAATTTTTACACCGTAATTCTTAGAATTCCATGCTGAATTTTTTAAGCATTTTTAATTTGGAAAAAACCCAGTTTTGAAAAATGTCCAGAGTGCATTTTAGAATTAGGGTTTCGGGTTCGTTCGGGTTTCAAACTCCGTCTACGCATCGCCTAAGGCTCTAGCTAGGCTCTGATACCACTGTAGGGTTCCTGGGCACACTAATGAGGTCTCACAAGGCATCAACTATGCCAATTTCAAAATTTACAAGTGCCGAGAAACCCTAATACGGATCGTTAACTAGAATTTTAGGCGAAACTAGCAAGTAGTTAACAACTTAACTAAGAGTTAAACGGAAATACAACCTTTGTAGATCGGGTCCTCCACCTCCATAGCTCCGTGATGAAGTCCCCTCGCTGCGACGATCGGATCTCGGGCTATAGCCTCGGCTTCATCGGAGAAATGGGCGGGCTAGGTCATCGACTACGATGCCGAAGATGATCTACGTCGAGGCATCACAAGATCAAGCTCCGACTTCACCAAGTCAAAAAACTTGTGAAGAAAACACCCTATACTACTTGGCAAGAGGTAGAGGATGAAGAAATAGGAAGTGGGTTCACTTTAGAATTGGATTTCTCACTCATTTACTCAAGTTGTCATTAAATCTAGTAAGCTTTTCTTCTTGTTCAAGAGGAAGAAGAAGATGAAATATGTTATGTTAAGTCTTTTTCAAATATAAAATAAATGAATACTTATCATAAACCAACCATGGTGAAGTGTAGAGAATGAACTAGGGTTAAGTGGAATGGGTAGGGTTAAGCATGAGACAAATTGGTCACTTAGTCAAAGCTTCATGAAGCTTCATGAACAAACAAAGAAAGCCACTAATTTTCTCATTATCATTTCCATAATGAATAAATAAATAGATAGATATGAAAATCAAAACCCTAACCATTTAAATAACCATGGTTTAATCTTTACACAAACTCAAGTAAACATGTATCATCAAACATGATACATCCAAGTGCACAAAAGTATATCACATATACAACTTATGAACTTCAAGTGAGAAAATCCATTTAAAATGAACCAATACTAGTTAATGCAAAGTAATATAACAAATATATAATTATGCATTAAATAATTAAATCAACGCCTGATTTAACGATCCGGTCATATCGCATATGACCGACTAATATCAATAGTAACAACTTATCGAATCAACACATGGTCCGATAACCCGGCTATATCGCATATAACCGATCAATGTCACAAATCGCGAGAATCAAATACAGTATCACATACTGTTATTATTCTCGGTCCCACACATATCTCATATGCGCTCCTATTTCGTTTCGCTTGAGCCAGGAAACCTCTGTGTAGGACTCTAAAGACTCGTCAATACGCCGGCAGCAGGTGATGATCATATCAAACACCCACAAGCTGCAAGCGGTCTGCTAAACGTAACGCCACCCGGGTATTGAGCGATCAGAAGATCGACGAGCAAGCCCGCTCATACTCCTGTGAATCCAACCAGTAACACTTACCGTACATTCCGGTCTGTTCGTCTGATATGTCGCATATCTCACCTAGGGGTGGTAAACGTCAGACCCCAATAGCTCGATAAGTCGTGTCGATATGAGGTCTATAACAGTTCGAGAAACTACTGGTAACACTTACCAGTAAATCTCAGTAACCCTAGCCAGGGATTTCCGGTTATAGCCAATCGAACACAGCACAACATCAACACCCTATACCGGGAGAGACGAATCCCCTCCTATCGCTCACTGCCTCCATGTGATTCGAGACTGTACCCAAAAACCACCGTTTTGCACGCCCTCTTGGACGAGGTAAGGTGGAAATCAAAGCACAGTAGGAATCACACAAGACTCTATGACGATGTCGGGTCTATAGACTAACCTGTACCAGTGTCACCAGGGAACTGCCATCTGACGTAAGGTATAATACCATCTGGGAGTTCTCGGCGAGTCCGTCCAGTGTACCCAGTCTCCACTGAGCACCCGTATATCATCTCTGATGTCAAACACCAATGGATATGGGATCATCCATCGCCCATCTGTATGGGTCGAGAAGGTATACGCTAGTCTACACTGGTATATCGATGCCCCATCTCAATACACCCATGACTAGGGACCTTGAAGGATGTACTTATGGACTACCATGTCCCTACTAGTATGATCCGCATCATAGTCCAGGTAGTCAAGTACACATCCTAAGGGCTTTACCAACATGTAACAGAGAGACAATCTTTGTACACGTTAAGGTAAAGTGTAACCAGATAGCATACTATCATGTCGAGCAAGAAAGTCCTCCCTATATATGTCCCAGCATCCACTACAATATACATCCTATATACAGTAATGGCCTCTAGGCCATACATATAACTAACACTTTCAGGTCTGTTCAGTCAACGGTGCAACAATACGCTAGTAATCCTGCATGAAACAGCGGTAAAAACCTGCTAAGCCCAAAATCAGAGTATCTCCGTCCTGCACACAAGTCTGGGCCTAAGCTGTACGGCCACGATCTCCCTCGGAACCATACGAAACCGTCTCCCGTAACTACAAGACCTAGGAGTCAACACAAACAAGCCTGAAGGAACACTCAGAGAATCTAGCAAACAGCTGGGGCTCTCCCAATGTCTGCAAAACAAATTCTTAAGTGCTGCTCCTGTTCCTCAAGACATAAAGTATAGACCAGAATGTTGTCAAAACACAACAGCAACTGGTCGAGGAACGACCTGAAGAAATCTGGTGCATCATATCTACAAATGTTGCTAGGGCATTGGCGAGTCCAGAGACACCACCAAAACACAAACTGCCCGTAGCACGCACAAAAACAGTATTCGGAATGCCACCACTCCGAACCCGCAACAATGATGACCTGATCCTAAACAAACTTAGAAAAAGTCTCGCAATCTGGAGCTGATCGAAAAAATCGTCAAAGCGAGGTAAATGATACCTAACCACACCGTAAGCCGGTTCAATTGACGATCTATCAATCCACAACCACAATCTGTCGTCTTTCTCCTTAACGAACAGAAATAGGAGCTCCCAAAAAGCGAAACACACGGACACACAAACCTCCCAACAAACAACTCTGCAGCAGATCCTTAAGCTCCCTGAATTTCGCTAGCTCTCCTTGAATATCGTCGGAAAACTCTCACACGATAAGTACCCGGTCCAAAAATCCCAATGTGGCTCCGGTATCTCGAATGAACGCCAAGAATCCACGACATCTCCTCCAAAGCTGACTAGCGGAAAAGGCTGAATTCAAGCTGTGAGAGGCGGCACAACTATCCACCAGCACAACACGAACTGACTCGCCGGGAAAACAATTCCTGACGTTTTCTCATGGTAGTCCACAGACGCCTAACACGTAGCTAACAAATCCATGCCCAGGAGAACCTCAAATCCAACATTCTCAAGAAGGATCACAATGACGGCAAAATCTCCTCACCGATTGGCATACGACTGAAATACGTGTCGCGCAACAAAAGAATCGCTGACAGAAGTTAACACAACAAAACGGCTGATCTAACAACACGATCCTCGTCCCAACCACGGCACAAAATGCGAAAACCAACAAGTACATCAAAGAACATGAACAAGGATACCTGACAAATCTGTACTGGACGCCCGTGCGTCCGGATGAGTAGAAACAAACTCCTGTGTCTGCCTTCTAGCCACAACTGGCTGAAATCCTCCACTCTGCGGTAAAGTTGTCTCGCGACTACGTAGCTCAGTACAAGCTCGAACCCGATGATACAAACTCCCGCACCGATAACACCCGGAAGAAAACTGCTGACCATCCTGGGGATAAGAGCTAGACGACTGACCTCGCCTCAAGCCTCTTGTACTCCCAGGACGTACACAAAACCTGTCACGACGACTGAACCTTTGTCCCTGGACTGGCACACCTGTACGGGTCCTCCACCGTCCTGGAACTCGCAAAGTCTCTGGAATACGTGTCTCGTCGACTGGGGCTGTATTCACTGGTGCTACGTAGGTGACAGACTGCTGCATGCTGATCCCAAGGAACAACTGAGTAACAGGGGTGACAACCTCCTGTAGCTGCGCTCGAATGGCATCAATCAATGATCTCATCGTCTGGCGCAAGTCCTGCATCTCTGTCACAAGCCTAGCGAGCTGATCTGTCGAAGGCTGATCCGTCTGCACCTGTGCTACAAGGGTGTCATCCTGGTCAGTGCTCATCTCACCCGAGCTAACTCTGACCTCGGCCCTCGCTGCATCACTCTGAGTCCCCATAGTCATCGATGGCAAGGCTATAAATAGAGATAGGATTCGATAAGAACAAGGAAATTGAATCTCAAGGATATGAATCATCAAAGAAGGAATATCAAGCAATTTGTACTTAGGCACTTTAGGCGAAATACTGCATCGCGAGTATGCTGCAGACATACACACACTACGTTACTCCGCTTAGGTTACCTACTCCATCATACCAAGGTCATCCTACACTCCGAAAGGTAAAACCATGCTCTGATACCAACTTTGTCACGACCCGAAATTGGCACGTGACGACCCTAATACTACGCAACGCCTCCAGACGTAACGTAGTAAAAGAAAGGCAAAACCTAGAAATCTAAACCATAAAAAATACGGAAAAGATAATAAAAGTTTTCGAAACATTTGAAATCACAACCCAAATTCTTTAAAAGAGTCCACTTTTCTTTAAAATTTTGGCAGCACCTCCTTTATAAAACAAGCCCCCAAAAGGGTACAACATAAATATAAAGTAAAGCATCCCAAACGGGAGCAAAATCCACGCCCAATTGCGGAAAACAACACCACAACAGATATACGACGCCGTAGCAAAGAAATAAGAGACAAAAGAAAGGAAACTGTATAAAAGCAACAAATCCACAATAACATACAATATCGTCCTCACCAAGTCTCTAAGTCACAACAAACTGGTAGTAGATGGTGAGTACAAGATACAACGAATATACAATACAATCTCAGATAACCACCAAACCCACCTGGGCAAAACTGCACACTACAGGCGAAGTGGTATCCGCAGCCAAAAGATGATAGATAAGTGAATAGCCAGCCTCGACTACTTTGGGGAAACACCTGCAATACCTGTGGCACAACGGGGGTGAGTTGCCAACTGGTGAATAGTAAATAACATATGCAGATAATCGCAAAAAGGTACGTACAGCATCAATCTAAGATATGACAATTGCAGTAATAACAGGTCATATGAGTACGAAATAATGGAAAGTACACTAACAAGTACCACCAATATATAAAGCAATAATGATATGACAACAGTATGCAATAATCATGCACTGGGGATATGAGAAAGTAAATGTGCAACACTCATGAAAGGTACACTCACAGGTACTCCTAATACATGGAATAGTGCACAAGTATATAAAGGTGAGGTATGGAGTGAAATATGTCATTTCCACGGAATCCTGACATCGTGGTAGGATCACAATCCAGCAAGACAAATCAAAATCCCAATTCCTTAATCAGCCCCCAAATTGGCTCTCATATCATCTAAGTATCACATCTCCTCAACTGCACAATATCTATTATATTTCGCATATGTATCGAATGTACAACACCAAGTATAACTCACATAAATCGAATGTACAACATCAAGTGAATCTCACATATCTTGTATGTACAACATCAGGTATATCTCACATATATCAAATGTGCAACATCAAGTGGATCTCACATATCTAGTATGTACAATATCAGGTATATCTCACATATATCAAATGTACAACATCAAGTGGATCTCACATATCTAGTATGTACAATATCAGGTATATCTCACATATATCAAGTGAATCTCACATATCTAGTATGTACAATATCACGTATATCTCACATATATCAAATGTACAGTATCAAGTGGATCTCACATATTTAGTGGTAGGATCTCGACGATGGAGGCTGAATACATCGCTGCCAACGATGCTGCTAAAGAAGCTGTCTGGATCTAGAAGTTCATTTCTGAACTTGGAGTGGTTCCATCCATTGAACATCCAATACCTTTGTATTGCGATAACAATGGAGCGGTGGCTTTGGCCAAGGAACCCAGGTCCCATCAGCGATCCAGGCATATTCTGAGGCGGTATCACCTGATCCGGGAGATAGTTGATCGCCGGGAGATCGAGGTCAGGAGAGTTGACACGAAGAACAACACGGCGGATCCACTCACGAAGGCCATTCCCCAGACACAGTTTGAGAGACTCTTCGGGATGCTCGGTATGCGATACTACAGCAGCTGGCCCTAGTGCAAGTGGGAGATTGTTAGTTGTATGTATGCCCTAGAGGCCAGTATTGTACAGATGTTGTATATTATATTGGATGCTTGGACATATATAGAGATGACTTTCTTGCTCGATATGATAGTATGCTATCTGGTTACTCTTTATCTTAACATGTACACTAGTCTCTTTATACTGTCTTGTAGTTGCATGTTGGTAAAGCCCTTAGGATGTGTACTTGACTACCTGGACTATGATGCAGATCATACTAGTGGGGACATGGTAGTCCATAAGTACATCCTTCAAGGTCCCTAGTTGTGGGTGTATCGAGACGGGGCATCGATATACCAGAGTAGACTAGCGTATACGCTTCTCGGCCCATGTGATGGGCGGTGGATGATCCTATATCCATTGGTGTTTGACATCAGAGATGGTATACGGGTGCTCAGTGGAGACTGGGTACACTGGACGGACTCGCCGAGAACTCCCAGATGGTATTATACCTCACGTCAGATGGCAGTTCTCAGGTGACACTTGTACAGGTTAGTCTGTAGACCCGAGATCGTCATAGAGTCTTGTGTGATTCCCACTGTGCTTTGATCTCCACCTTACCACGTCCATGAGGGCGTGCAAAACGGTGGTCTTTGGGTACAGTCCCGAGTCACATGGAGGCAATGAGCGATAGGAGGGGTTTCTTCTCTCCCGATATTGGGAGTTGATGTTGCGCTGTGCTCGATTGGCCGTAACAGGGAAGTCCCTGGCCAGGGCTGATCAGAGATTTGCTGGTAAGTGTTACCAGTAGTTTCTCGACCCGTTACGAGCCTCACATCGGCATGACTTATCGGGTTATTGGGGTCTGACGTTTACCACCCCTAGACTTGATATGCGATATATCAGACGAAGAGACAGGACTATACGGTAAGTGTTACTGGTCGGATTCGCAGGAGTGTGAGCGGGCTAGCTCGTCGATCTTCTGATCGCTCAATACCCGGGTGGCCGTTACGTTTAGCAGACCGCTTGCGGCTTGTGGGTGCTTGATATGATCATCATCTGCTACCGGCGTATTGACGAGTCTTTAGAGTCCTACACAGAGGTTTCCTGGTTCAAGCGAAACGAAATAGGAGCGCATATGAGATATATGCAGGACCGAGAATAATGCGTGTATGTGATACCGCATTTCATTCTCGCGATATATGTTTTCGATTGGTTATATTCGATATGACCTAGTTATCGAATCATTGATTCGATAAATCGATACATTAAATACTAGTCGGTCATGTGCGACATGACCGGATCATTGAATCAAATGTTGATTTAATGATTTAATGTATAATTATATATTTGATATATTACTTTGCATTAACTAGTATTGGTTCACTTTAAACGGATTTTTCTCACTTGGTTTGCACATTGTATATGTGATATACTTTTGTGCACTTTTGTATCATGTTTGATGATACTTGATCATTTAGTTATGTGTATAGAATTAATCCATGGTTAATTTGATAATTAGGGTTTTGCATATTCATTTATTTATTTATTTGTTTATTTATTTATTTGAAATGGATTAAGATAAGAATGGTGGCTTTATTTGTTTTATGTTGAAGCTTCATGAAGCTTTGACTTTGCTAACCATTCTTGTCTTCATGCTTAACCCTAACCCACTCAAATGACCATGGTTTATTCTCTACACTTAACCCTAGTTTAAGTTATGATAAGTATTGTTTTTCTATTTCTTTTTTAATAGAACTTATCATAACCATCTTCATCTTCTTCTTCTTCAAGCTTGCTACTTTAATGGCAACTTGAGATCTAATGAGAGAAATCGAAATCTAAAGTGAACCCACCTCCTATTTCTTCATCCTCTACCTCTTGCCAAGTGGTTTTGGGTGTTTTCTTCACAAGTTTCACAAGTTTGTGAAGTCGGAGCTTGAACTTGCGATGCCTCAACGTAGATCGTCTTTGATACGAAGCCGGCGACCTAGCTCACCCGTTTCTTCGACGAAGCCGATGCTTGAGCCCGGGGTTCAACATGGACAGCGAGGAGACTTGCGGAGCCGTGGAGGTGGATATCCGGATCTACAAAGGTTGTAATTTCCATATCCTAGAAGTTAAGTGTTAACTAGTTTACTTTTCGCCTAAAATTCTAGCAACGATCCGTAGTCTAGGGTTTCTCGGCACCAAAAATTTTAAATTGGCATGTCCGATGCCTTATGAGACCTTACTAGAGTGCCTAGGGACCTTTCACTGTACGGCCACGATCTCCCTCGGAACCATACGAAACCGTCTCCCGTAACTACAAGACCTAGGAGTCATCACAAACAAGCCTGAAGGAACACTCCGAGAATCTAGCAAACAGCTGGGGCTCTCCCAATGTTTGCAAAACAAATTCTTATGTGCTGCTCCTGTTCCTCAAGACATAAAGTATAGACCAGAATGTCGTCAAAACACAACAGCAACTGGTCGAGGAACAGCCTGAAGAAATCTGGTGCATCATATCTACAAATGTTGCTAGGGCATTGGCGAGTCCAGAGACACCACCAAAACACAAACTGCCCGTAGCACGCACAAAAACAGTATTCGGAATGCCACCACTCCGAACCCGCAACAATGATGACCTGATCCCAAACAAACTTAGAAAAAGTATCGCACTCTGGAGCTGATCGAAAAAATCGTCAAAGCGAGGTAAATGATTCCTAACCGCACCGTAAGCCGGTTCAATTGACGATCTATCAATCCACAACCGCAATCTGTCGTCTTTCTCCTTAACGAACAGAAATAGGAGCTCCCAATATGTGAAACACACGGACACACAAACCTCCCAACAAACAACTCTGCAGCACATCCTTAAGCTCCCTGAATTTCGCTAGCTCTCCTGGAATATCTTCGGAAAACTCTCGCACGATAAGTACCCGGTCCAACAATCCCAATGTGGCTCCGGTATCTCGAATGAACGCCAAGAATCCACGACATCTCTTCTAAAGCTGACTAGCGGAAAAGGCTGAATTAAAGCTGTGAGAGGCGGCACAACTATCCAACTGCACAACAAGAACTGACTCGCTGGGAAAAAAATTCCTGACTGTTTTCTCACGGTAGTCCACAGACGCCTAACACGTAGATAACCAATCCATGCCCAGGAGAACGTCAAATCCAACATCTCAAGAAGGATCACAATGACGGCAAAATCTCCTCACCGATTGGCATACGACTGAAATACGTGTCGCGTAACAAAAGAATCTCTGACAGAAGTTAACACAACAAAACGGCTGATCTAACTAACACAATCCTCGTCCCAACCACAGCACAAAATGAGAAAACCAACAAGTACATCAAAGAACATGAACAAGGATACCTGACAAATCTGCACTGGACGCCCGTGCGTCTGGATGAGTAGAAACAAACTCCTGTGTCTGCCTTCTACCCACAACTGGCTGAAATCCTCCACTTTGCGGTAAAGTTGTCTCGCGATTACGTGGCTCAGTACAAGCTCGAACCCGATGATACAAACTCCCGCACCGATAATACCCGGAAGAAAACTGCTGACCATCCTGGGGATAAGAGCTAGACGACTGACCTCGCCTCAAGCCTCTTGTACTCCCATGACGTACACGAAACCTGTCACGACGACTGAACCTCTGTCCCTGGACTGGCACACCTGTACGGGTCCTCCACCGTCCTGGAACTCGCAAAGTCTCTGGAATACGTGTCTCGTCGACTGGGCCTGTATTCACTGGTGCTACGTAGGTGACAGACTGCTGCATGCTGATCTCAAGGAACAACTGAGTAACAGGGGTGACAACCTCCTGTCGCTGCGCTCGAATGGCATCAATCAATGATCTCATCGTCTGGCGCAAGTCCTGCATCTCTGTCACAAGCCTAGCGAGCTGATCTGTCGAAGGCTGATCCGACTGCACCTGTGCAACAAGAGTGTCATCCTGGTCAGTGCTTGTCTCACCCGAGCTAACTCTGACCTCGGCCTTCGCTGCATCACACTGAGTCCCCATAGTCATCGACGGCAAGGCTATAAATAGAGATAGGATTCGATAAGAACAAGGAAATCGAATCTCAAGGATATGAATCATCAAGGAAGGAATTTCAAGCAATTTGTACTTAGGCACTTTAGGCGAAATACTGCATCGCGAGTATGCTGCAGACATACACACACTACGTTACTCCACTTAGGTTACCTACTCCATCATACCAAGGTCATCCTACACTCCGAAAGGTAAAACCACGCTCTGATACCAACTTTGTCACGACCCGAAATTGGCACGTGACGGCCCTAATACTACACAACGCCTCCAGACGTAACGCAGTAAAAGAAAGCCAAAACCCAGAAATCTAAACCATAAAAAATACGGAAAAGATAATAAAAGTTTTTGAAAAATTTGAAATCACAACCAAAATTCTTTAAAAGAGTCCACTTTTTCTTTAAAATTTTGGCAGCACCACCTTTATAAAACAAGCCCCCAAAAAGGGTACAACATAAATATAAAGTAAAGCATCCCAAACGGGAGCAAAATCCACGCCCAATGGCGGAAAACAACACCACAACAGATATACGACGCCGTAGCGAAGAAATAAGAGACAAAAGAAAGGAAACTATATAAAAGCAACAAATCCACAATAACATACAATATCGTCCTCACCAAGTCTCTAGGTCACAACAAACTGGTAGTAGATGGAGAGTACAAGAAACAACGAATATACAATACAATCTCAGATAACCACCAAACCTACCTGGGCAAAACTGCACACTACAGGCGAAGTGGTATCCACAGCCAAAAGATGATAGATAAGTGAATAGCCAGCCTCGACTACTTTGGGGAAACACCTGCAACACCTGTGGCACAACGGGGGTGAGTTGCTAACTCGTGAATAGTAAATAACATATGCAGGTAATCGCAAGAATGTACGTACAGCATGAATCTAAGATATGACAATTGCAGTAATAACAACTCATATGAGTACGAAATAATGGAAAGTACACTAACAAGTACCACCAATATATAAAGCAATAATGATATGACAACAGTATGCAATAATCATGCACTGGGGATATGAGAAAGTAAATGTGCAACACTCATGAAAGATACACTCACAGGTACTCCTAATACATGGAATAGTGCACAAGTATATAAAGGTGAGGTATGGAGTGAAATATGTCATTTCTATGGAATCCTGACATCGTGGTAGGATCACAATCCAGCAAGACAAATCAAAATCCCAATTCCTCAATCAGCCCCCAAATTAGCTCTCATATCATCTAAGTGTTACTTCTCCTCAACTGCACAATATCTAGTATATCTGGCATATGTATCGAATGTACAACACCAAGTATAAGTCACATAAATCGAATGTACAATATCAAGTGGATCTCACATATCTCTTATGTACAACATCGGGTATATCTCACATATATCAAATGTACAACATCAAGTGGATCTCACATATCTAGTATGTACAATATCAGGTATATCTCAAATATATCAAATGTACAACATCAAGTGGATCTCACATATCTAGTATGTACAATATCAGGTATATCTCACATATATCAAATGTACAACATCAAGTGGATCTCACATATCTAATATGTACAATATCAGGTATATCTCACATATATCAAATGTACAACATCAAGTGGATCTCACATATCTAGTATGTACAATATCAGGTATATCTCACATATATCAAATGTACAACATCAAGTATATCTCACAGATATCAAATGTATCTCTTATATCCTGAATCCAATCTCCAGCACAGTTCTAACATCCTAAATATAATAACATAAATAAGTTTGATGAGGGCAATACACATATATTAGCGTCCCATTCTACTAATATTGGTGTAAGGGCATATATAACAGTGGCTCAATCCCCTGTTATATATACAAATGAGTATTTAGAAATATCATGAAACCAATGTGCCAAGCATCGACACAAAAATAATGATTCCATCAGGTGCTGTCTCCATGACTGGCCCCCTGATAAGTACGTATCACACGCTATCCGAAAAGCACGGGTGCCTAGCTCTGACCCCCGTCTTTCCACGTATCTATACGTACATGACTCCCGTCGGTATCCACTCGATAGCCGATGAGTCATTGGTCCTGTCACCGGAAAGTATGGTTCCCCTAAGCCTTATCGCCTCCATCGCGATGTCAACTCACTGCAACAACGTTCTTGCTTCGGGGTACCTCCGGGCCCCACCATGTACCCTCATACGGCTCACTACGCCTCCTCGCTTGGGGTATATATATCAGCACCGATAAATCTCATGGTGGATGCTATAATATCATATCAAGGAAATCGGGTTTTTCAATGTATGCATAATTTCATGAACTACCACGGTTCCCAAATCCAGAAAACATCATGAAAAATCCATATAACAATGCCATAATCCATGAATAAAGTATACGCAACATAAAATCTGTAATGAAAACGTATAAAAGAACAGCATAGCTATAATCAGATATAAATGAACACATGAAAGGTATAGCAGAAATATAGGTATCTACCTATATGATGATGTGATACACCTATCAGTTATAAGGAAATATATAAAATGCAAGTACACCTGTAGCTATGTCCTTAGGTGTGTATGTACCTAACACTAATGGTATAAAACCCTATAGGTAAACAGGAACTAGCATATCAATGTCTAAGTTATAAACGATAAGAAATATGTATCAATGTCACAATGTCCCTAACCAGACAATATCATTTCTACATGTGGGTTGTGTATGACATGGCAATTATTGACGGTGTGTGTGGGATACAATCAGTGCTCTCGCAATCTAAGCAGTCAATAATAGTGCAGTGTCCTAAGGACACTAGTCCAAGTACAACTATCACTAAACAGTAAGGTAAATGCGCAATTCTAAACATGACTTAGAATATGCGACAAAGTAATTATTCCAAGCCCAGACGCATAACGCCATACGGGCGATTCCCCTGTAGATGTTAAATCTACCCAACCACACTCCAAGCTAGATGAAGTCTACCACCTGTATCTCCTTGTGGCAGTGTCCGTAGTCTCCGCCTGCGAACCTGCAACATATAAACAACAAGCAAATATATATTAATAACAGCTCTAAAACACGAACAAGCTACACCTAACCGACACAACAACACACAACCACCTCTTAAGTGTTCGTATCGTGGCTAACGAGAGTAGCGACACGACGAAAACAACTTAAGAGCGAAACCACGAAAACTGCACGACCCGTGTCGTAACACGTATCGCGCGGACACAAAACACTAGAAACTACATAAGTGATCCCAGATTTTGCCTACTGTGAAAACTAAACAAACAAATAAGACTAGAAGAACCTAAACCATAGAGACATCTACAGACAAAAACCCAAACCCTAACTCTTCACCATGGCCGGCGTCGCCGGCCCCTCCTCAAGCCGTCGCCGGCCCTGGCCGGTGGCCTAGGGTCCATCTCCTAGGTGGTGCTCCAGGTTCTCTAGTACAACACTACCATTATGTTTAGTTTTCCAGTATACATCCCGGATCACAGCAGGTCCTAGAAACCACAAACCGACACTAAAATATGATATTTCGCAACAAAACCTAATTTAAAACATTCTAAACTGAAACTATCAAGCAAAGCTACACTAAGAACACATAAAGAGTAGTAAAAGGATTTACCTATACAAAAGAAGCCAAAGAACCAAGCTTTAGAGCACTCCAAAGCATCCAAGGGAGAAAGCATCAAGAAAATGGAATTTTTGATGAAAAGAGATGGATTTGTGAAGGTTTTGTGTAAGTTTTGAGAGGAAAAGAGATAGAAAATTGCACAAGGCAGGAGTGGGGAGTGAGAGCTCGGCCGAGTGAGAGGGAGAGAGAGAGAATTTCCTAGCAATTTCCAAAGTGTAAATGCATTAATTGCATTCACACACACAACACTCACATTCATGCACCTTCCTTTCTTTTCTTTTCTTTTCTTTTTAACTTAAAACCTTATCCACAAACTCACTTAGATAATATGTGGTTTAGTTTACTTAAGAAAAAATTTAAGATAAGAAGCAAAGAGAAGATTTCCCAAAATGTGCAAACCGGACTAAAATAATATTAAAATTAGGAAAAATTCAAATTGGCCCAAAACGTCCCATATACTCACAAAGTTTGCGCACTAACTTTATTTTATCAAAACTAGGTGCTGGCAAGTCGATATGGCCGTTTGATCCCAATCGTTATAAAACTGAAAATACCGACGAATTTCACCCAAAAACACAAACATACACAAAACGATTTCTAAAACGTTACACAAGGTCCTTACAGAGACCAGCTATTTTGAGCTCACGCACCTGAAGACCACGTTGAAGAACGGGTCAGATGCTGACTTGATTCTACAGTCTCTGCCTTCTATCCTGAAGGAAAACTAAGGAAGTAGAAGGACAGGGAAGGGCAAAAGTTTCGGGACTGGATGTAGTAAAAGTGGGACGTTCCTGTTGTCACGGGAATGAACATTGGCAGAAAGATTGCAAGGCTAGCGAAGCTAGTAGCCAGGATTCGAAGCATATTGTGACTTTGGATTCGGGTGTGTTTGTAATAGAGAACTGTATTTCAGTTAACCCAACTTCCTTGGTATTGGATACCGAATCAGGATCTCACATCTGTAATTCTTTACAGGCTCTGAGAAACCATAGGGTTATCAAGATAGGTGATGTGACTCTTAGGGTTGCTAACGGAATGAGGATGTACGATGAATCCGTAGGGGAATATCATCTTGGACTGACAAGTGGGCAGATATTGATTCTGTGTAACTGTTTTTATGTACTAGGTGCGACTTGTAATATCATATCTGTATCCTTACTTTCTAAGGAAGGATATGATTTTACTTTTCTAAGCGATGTGGTCCACATCCACCTAAATCAAGTTCGGATTGGGTCAAGTACATTAAAAACAGGATATACGTATTAAATCAAGCTCAGATTTTCAATGTCCAGAACACACTAAAAAGAAAGTCTACAGAATTAAATCAGGCTTTCTTATGGCATTGTATACTGGGTCACATTAATGAGACACGGTTAACAAAGTTACATAAAGAAGGATACTTGGATCCATTTGAGTACCAGTCTTATGCCACTTGTGAATCTTGTCTCATGGGAAAAATGACAAAGACTCCATTCACTGGACACGGAGGAAGAGCAAGCGAGCTTTTGGGACTCATACACAGCGACGTGTGTAGTTCAATGTCTACACATGCGCGAAGTGGTTATTCAGACTTCATTACTTTCACAGATGATTTCTCTAGGTATGGACATGTCTTCCTGATGAAGCATAAATCCGAGGCCTTTGAGAAATTTCGGGAATACAAGAATGAAGTTGAAAAATAAACAAGAAAAAGTATCAAGACACTGAGATCTGATCGAGATGGTGAATACTTGAGTACCGAGTTTCTGGACTACTTAAAAGAGAATGGAATTCTCTCTCAGCTTATTCCTCCATACACACTACAGCACAACGGTGTATCGGAAAGGCGGAATCGAACCCTATTGAATATGGTTCGTTCCATGAAGAGTAAGGCCGAGTTACAGCGATCTTTCTGGGGTTATGCACTAGAAACAGCGGCATATCTTTTGAACCATGTTCCTACTAAGTTAGTGCCTATCACACCATATCAGATGTGGAGTGGGAAGAAACCCTGTCTTAAACACTTTAAGAAATGGGGATGTCCAGCTTTTGTCAAAAAGCAGCATGCGGACAAGCTCGAGGCACACTCGGTACAGTGTAAGTTTGTGGGATACCCAAAGAACTCCAAGGGGTATCTTTTCTATTACGCAGAAGAACAAAAGGTCATTGTTTCTCGTCATGCCCGCTTCATGGAAACTGAATTTTTAGAAAATCAGAGAAGCGGGAGCGCAATAGAATTAGAAGAAATTCCAGAACCACAAGCTATTACTGAAACCTTGGTAGAACCAGAAGGTTCAGGAGAACCGGGCATCCCTGCACCACTCCACAGAAGTAGTAGGCAGTCTCATCCACCCGAGAGATACTATGGTTCTCTCATTGAAGGGGATAAAGAGGATTGCACTATTGACTATGGTGAGCCTACTAGCTTCCAGCAAGCCATTCAGAGCGGTGACTCAGTAAAATGGCTAGATGCAATACGGGCCGAAATGGAGTCCATGTACACCAACAAAGTTTGGACTTTCGAATTTGCTCCAGAAGGGGTAAAACCCATAGGCTGCAAATGGATCTTCAGAAAGAAGATTGGTGTATATGGGCAGGTTGAAACCTATAAAGCTAGACTTGTTCAAAATAGTTTTTGTCAAAGACCTGGTTTGGACTATGACAAGACCTTTTCTCCAGTAGCTATGCTCAAATCCATTCGGATCCTTCTTGCTATTGCTGCCTTCCACGATTATGAGATCTGACATATGGATGTAAAGACGGCTTTCCTAAATGGAAATTTAGAAGAGTGTGTCAATATGGATCAGCTGGAGGGATTCATTTAGTGTCGGACCAGCAGTAAATTGTGCAAGTTGCTCAAGTCCATCTATGGACTGAAGCAGGCATCGCGGAGTTGGAACATCTTCTTTGATGATACTGTCAAGGAATTCGACTTGATCAAAAACCCAGATGAACCATGCATTTACAGTAAGATTGTAGGGAGAACTGTAGTATTCCTCGTCTTATACGTGGATGACATTCTCCTAATAGGAAAAGATATTCCTATGCTACAGTCAGTCAAAGGATTCTTGTCATAGAGGTTCTCTATGAAGGACATGGGCGATGCCAACTACATTCTGTGGATCCAGATCTATCGTGATAGATCTAAGAGGATGTTGGGACTTTCGCTGTCCAGGTACATTGACACCATACTGAAACGTTCAGTATGGAAGATTCCAAGTGCGGTAATCTAACGTCTTGTCACGGAATTACCCTCTCCAAAGAGATGTCTCTCAAGACTGATTTTGAAAGAGCTCGCATGTCATCTATACCCAACGCATCTGAGGTAGGCTCTATAATGTATGCGTTGTTATGTACCAGACCAGATGTAGCATACGCATTGAGCGTTGTAAGCCGGTATCAGTCGGACCCAGGAGAGAAACACTGGATAGCAGTAAAGAACATTCATAATTACTTGAGAAGAACTAACGAGATGTTCTTGGTGTATGGCGAAGAAAGACCTCCAGATCGAGGCCTTTGCTGACTCCAGCTTCCAGAGTGACAAGAATGACTCCAAGTCTATGTCGGGTTATGTCTTTACCCTCAATGGAGGAGTGATTTGCTGGAAGAGTTCGAAGCAGGAAACCGTTGCTGACTCAACTATGGAAGCGGAGTACATAGCTGCTTGCGATGCCGCAAAGGAAGCTGTCGGGATGAAGAAGTTCCTCACGGAGCTTCAGGTGGTTCCTACCATTGTTGATCCAATACCGCTGTATTGTAACAACAACGGCGCTATAGCTTTAGCGAAGGAACCCAGGTCCCATCAAAAGTCAAGGCACATTTTGAGGCGGTACCACCTGATCAGGGAGATCATAGATCGCTGGGAGATCGAGGTGAAGAGAGTAAATTCAGAAGATAACATTGCAGATCCACTCACGAAGGTCTTACCTTAGACTCAGTTCGAGCGGCTGATCGAGATGATAGGTCTTCGATACGCCAGTACAAGACCTTAGTGCATGTGGGGGATTGTTAGTGTATATGCCCTAGAGGCCATTATTGTATCATAATAGCTTGTATATTACTTGATGGAAGCTTGGGATATTCACAGTTGTATAGACAATCTTGCTCAAAATGGTAGTATGCAACTTGGTTTGTTTCTACTTCAATATGTGCATGTGTTTCTTTTAGCATATTGCTTATACATATTAGTAGAGCCCTTAGGATCTTTTCTTGATTACCAGCGTTGTGATGGCAATCACACTTGTGGGGGCTGGGTAATCTATAAGAACATCCTAATACAGGTTCCTAGTCAATAGACTACCGAGACAGGGCATCGATACTCCGGAGTAGACTAGCGTATGCGCTTCTCATCCCAGCAGGGGAGATGGTCTGTCCCATAACCATCAGTACGTCGCACTTGAGATAGTATGCGGGTGCTCGTTAGGTTACGAGTACACTGGACAGGACTCGTCGGGAACTGTTGGTTGGTATTATACCTATAGTCATATATCAGTTCCCAAGTGACATGAGTACGGCTTAGTCCGTTGACTTGACACCGTCACTTCGCCTCGAGTGTGTTCCCACTGTACTTTCATTACTACCCTACCGCGGCTCAATGGAGTCGTGCAAACAGATAGTAGTTGGGTGCAGTCCCGAAGCACTTGGAGGCAGTGACGGTTAGACAGGATTCGTCTCTCCCGGTATTGGGGGTTGATATCGCGCTGTGTCTAGAAGAGCCATTACACGTAGTAGTCCCTGGCCAGGGCAAGCGAGATATACTGGTAGGTTTCCAGTGTTATCTCAGGGTGTTCTGGGCTACACTCCGACACGACTTGTACCGCTATTAGGGGACTGACGATTACCAGCCCCTAAGCCCGCTATGCGATGTTCTCAGACGAACGGACCGGACTGTACGGAGATTGTCACATTCAGGCTCAATAGGAGTTCGGATGGGTTTACCTCATCGGCCTTCTTATAGGCATCTACCTGGGGACTATTCCGTACAGCTAGTGCCGCTTGCGGTCTGTGGTTAAACCCACTACCATCGTAGTGTAGAGTCTTTAGAGTCCCACATAGAGAGTTTCCATGCACTGAGCGAAACATGTATAGGCCGTATGGTTTTACGGCAGGGCTACGATCACTTACGTTCACTTGTGTGCGTATGCTGTTCGGGCAGGCAATACTAGTGGGCTTTGGTTTATGCCGGATCCTAGTAATGTATGGATGGATTTGTTTTGCCTTCTGTGCATTCGTATTCTACGGAATGCGGATGCGGGTGTGTATGCACAGTTGGGAGGAGCGAAGAAGAAGGAGGTGCCTCATTAGAGTTTTGACGGTTGATTCGGTCAAAACCATTGTGAGGCAGGCTCATTAGTGTTTTGGCAGTTGGTTCGGTCAAAACCATTATGAGCCGGGGACATTATTTACTAATCTTTTTAGTGATAATTATGTTATGTCTAATTGCTTTGACCATTTGACCATACTTGACTTTGTTGACCGTTTGACCAAAGTTGACATGGACCTTCATGAGAGGTCTAGAGTATTCTTTGTTTTTCTTTTTATTTTTGATATGAAAATGGTCAATTCAAATGTAGCCATCAACTTTATAATGAAAGGATTAGTAATCATGATGTTTTATGCATTATTGTAACCATGGTTCATTTTCTTTAGTTCACAATCTATTTCTCATTCTCTCTCTTAATATGAGAAAGCTCCATGGTTGTCCTTCTTCTTCTTCCTCTTGAAATTTCCTTTGATCTCATGTGTTGAGAGAAAAAGGATCCATGTTGACAAAAACATCCATCTACTATTTCTACACATCCTAGGATATGAAGCCTAGTGATCTTATTGCCCTAGTTGCCTCCGCTCGAGGTGGAGCTCGGAACACAAACTCTCGGGTGGATCGTCTTCGACTTATGGAGGCCGCGGAGGTTAGCAACATCCGGATCGATCCTCGGAGCTCGAATGGACGAGCAGGACAGTGGAGAGAAGACCTGAAGGACCGGTATCGTGAGATATAATCTCTATGACATAGTAGATTGAACTTCAAGTAGTTTGCTAGGTTTTTGTTTAGCAAAGATCCTTCTTTTAGTCCATGTTGCCCTTTGCGCCAAAAATCTTTTTTTTTACCGTTTCCGCCTCCCCGTAAGAACCGGGGTGAGTAACTTGGACTTACAGTAGCATCTGCTAGTTTCGCTAAAGAGGTCACTCCCGGTGATGGGATCTCGGCTCTTTCCTTATCGAATAAGGTGTTGGATATTTTACACGGAATACCGCTATGCAAAGCAAGAACTAGAGCTATCTTTTTTGAAAATTTGATTCCACAACATCTTTTGGTTTCTTTCTTTTCATTAATCACATTAATGAAGTCCTGCTCAGTCAAAAATATTGCATTTTTTACGCATCAATTTTATTACTATTTGCAATCATCTAAAGGTGTTCCGTATGTGTCACGACCCGAAAGTACGGAACGTGACCGGCACTTAGATTACGAAGCGTCTAGAGGCGCAACGTAACCTAAGTAAGCCGAATCCCAGAAATCTAAACCATATAAAAGAAGAAGAAGAAAAGAAAACATGAGGAAAAACAAGTTTAAAAGCATCAGCAAATTTTCTGAAAAATTTCGGCAGAGTCTCCTCTGTAAAAACTGGCCCCAAATGGGCACAACAAGTATAATATACATAAACAGTAAAAGGCATCCCCAAACGGGAGCTAGCTCAATGCCAACAGGCGGAAACAACCACAACAAGCATAATAATATACAACGCCAAAGGGCGAGGCTCAAAACTCAAAAGAAAAAAAAACCACCAGATCAGAATAATACATACGCGACTCTATGGTCGAAATAAAAGACTGGTCCAATAAACTTATCAAGTAATACAAGTATGGTTGATGGAGCTTACTAGATACAAACGAATGAATAAAATACAATGGTGGTTCAGATACAAGTGAACCAACCTACCGTGCAAATCACCCTGAATGAAATGATGTGCTAGCAAGCTGCTAGGGAAACCTGTATATCGAACCTGTAATAAAATTTGGCACAACGGGGGTGAGTTGCCAACTCGTGAGTAGAAGACATCTACGAAAAGAAATCGAATGCACGACGCTATCCTAGGTCATAATAATACACTATTATATCCTAATCATCTAGTAATAGCAGGGTAATACTACGTGTAAGTGCAGATACTCTGTGCTTGTGTCAGTGCCTCATACAGTACTATGTCATATGAATGGATATGCATGCACCATGAATATAAAATAATCAATCCTGAAATCAAGATATATCTGTATAAGAAATCTTTAGCTGTTATCATAGTAAAACGTGTTTAGAAATCTGAAATATCAACAATGAAATCCATGGAAATCCGTGTCAAGCATCGATACAAATATGTAAATCTCAGTCTCATAGTCTCAATATCTCGGGCTCCGTCAGTCATGATCGGCCCATATCATCAAATCTCATGACAACGGTCGGTATCCTCCGGATATCCGCCGCGCCAGACATCACCGGTAGGTAGCTCTCCCCAGCCAGGCTCATCGTCTACAACTCGATCTTCTTGCCCCGGGGTACCATACCGGGCCCACCATGTACCCGAGACGGTTCATCCACTCCTCGAATCGGGTCTCGAAATCCAACAGAAAACATGAAATCTCATGGTGGACGACACATACATCACGAGAAAACCGCATCTTATTTTAAAAAGAGAAGAGGAGAGAGAGAGAGAGAAGTTTTATATATTCTTGCGGTTTTCCCCAAAAATCCAGAAATCTCATAGAAATCCAAATCTTAAAATCATGAGTAAGTATATGATAAGTGTCGGCATATGCCCATGATACTGCATGATAACATGAAAATATGAATGCATGAATGTCTAAGTGATAAATATCATGTCTATACTAACATCAGAAAGTAATCACAATATTATATCGGTCTAGTTGTTAACTGATTCTATCAATAAAAGATAATATGATCTAAAGTATACGTGACATAGCAGTTACCGATGATGATGTGTGTGAGCCGGCAAATGAGTGTGCGTGGAATATGCGCATCATCGGTAATGGTGCTGGTTTCCTAACAGGTAAGGTTTATACTGATTATAGCAACATATGTAAGAACATGCATCATTATGATTCCAGTGTGAAAGTAAGACGGATGTATGTTATCCACTCATTTGATATACCATTACCACTGCCACTATATGACTCGAACCTAATCTAGTGTCCATCTAACCTCCTAAGGAACAAAACCTAAGAAACTAGTCAATAAGAAACAAGAGTCAACCTAAAGTCTGAATCAATATCTCTAATAGTCGGCGATCCGGCCTCAATAGCGTCACGTACGTAGTACGACTTCATCGAATCAAGAGTGCGGATCAATCATCATATTTATGTCTCGTACGGTAAAATCCATCGTACGGCATCCCAATATTAGGGGACGGGTCAAGTATCTCCCAGGTGTGTCATCGTTAGTATAATGTCATCATCAACACATCTCATGATGAAGGTGCTAAACTGTGATCGCATACATCAATCATATATCATTGCCATCATAATAAGAATCATTAGTTTATCCTCAGAAATATCATGTCATATGTATCATATCGTCCCCAAGTCACACCTCTATGATATCGACATCAGGTCACACCTATATGAGGTTGTAATCAAGTCATACATATCCCATATCGTGATCAATCACAAGTTACAGTCCGGGTACTATTTTAGAGTCCCATGTACCTCAATATCATCACCACCCATTATAATTTAAGTATACATGTTCATTATCTCATTCTCTAATGATCCGCTAACACTTAACACGACTGTATAGCCAAGAATCACGGCATCAAGCCCAGTTATACTGTTTCATCATACCTCGGATATCATATCACATCAATGTATCCCATACACGTGTTGTATATATACCTATACCTAGTCCTATATGTATATATACATGCACGTATACACCATGTCGTTTTTTCAGTGTGTGCGTGTGTGTGTTTCTACCTGAAACCTACGAACCTCTTCCAAGATATTCATCTTCTGATATGTCTTCCTAAATCAGTCTAGTCCAGCCTAGGGTCATTACTAGGGCCCTACTCATTAAGAATCTAGGGTCACAACTGGTTTCCAAATGTCAAAATGTACTATTCCTATTCTACGTTGCGGGGGTGCTAAACGCCATCCACCCGACTTCCCCCCATAGATATACATCTACTCACCTGGTCCATGTCTGCCGAAGACGGTGTCTCCATCCTCCTCTTCATCGCCCGCAGTCCACGTGAGGGGTACCTAAATGCAAACATATAAATAGCATCGTAAACTGAATCACATACAAAAGTCAAAACGACGCAGGAACAAGCATAGGTTAAAACCTATGTCCCGTCCACGCAAAAGCACCAAATATCGCTCGATATCGGCGTACAAACTCCGATGGATCGAGATAAACATCAACAAATAACTCGTAGTTTTAAAACACATTACTTATATTATAAAACATGATTAAATCCATCGAAACCCTAAAATCCATCAAACCGTCTAATTTCGTAAAACCCGAAAATGCCAATTTACCGTTTTTCTTCAAAACTTGACATTTAAATGAAACCAATGGTCATAAAACTCATTAAATAGCCTAACTAGATTATAAAAACCATTACTATATTTTTATTACACAATTTTGTATAAATTTGGAATTTCTAGTTTACAACCTTTATAGATTTTCAACACTTTGCAATCTAAAATTTCATAATATCACAACCAAACATGATTTTACATGAATTCACTTAATAAACCACAATTCATGATGATAATAATATAATGAAACTATAATTTAAATCTTTAATCTCATATATTTAGGAATTTCCAAAACCTAGTTTACGAAAATAGCAATTTTATTAGTATTTTCCAATTATCAAAAGAAACTAGTGATCAAACTAAGTTTTTCATTCCTTTAATATGCTAATATTCTCATTAAAACTACCATCTAATGATAACAACCTTAATAAGAATTTTATTTTACCCACAAACACATTTTGGAAAAATCTAGTTAGCTAAATAGCTTAATTAAAACAATTTGAATAAACAATTTATTATACAACAACCATGCAAGATTTTTCCACTCTAAAAGATGTTAAACTAGCTATTATAACCTTATTTAATTAATAAAAAGCACAACATGAATTTACAAACCCTAACTTGAATTTTAAAATTTGCGACTAGAATTAATATATTAAATCTAATTATATTTAAAAGAAACAACTAATAACTATAAATAAAAAGGAGAAGATTTATACCTCCAAACTATGAAATCCAAACATGAAAATGAGCCTCCAAAATGCATGCTTTACCACTCCAAAATCCATGTAAAAATGAGCAAGAGTAAAAGGATAGGAAATAAATAGGATTTTGTACAATTTTTGTTGAATTTTGATGGATTTTTGAGGTATTTTGGAGCAAAATAAAATGAGGAAAATGGGGGTTACCATGGGGGGTGAGGCCGGCCATTTTTTTGGAGGTGAGGGATAGAAAGAAGAGGGTGAGAAAGTGTGTAGAAGTCTCCACCAAAATATCACTTCAATATGTCTTTTCATGCATTTCTTTATTTTCTTTTATTTCTTTACTATAGCAACTCAAGAAAACTCTAGAAAATAGGAAAAATTTGCAAATAAATTTTGCATGATACACACTAAATTATAACATGCCAGGGTTCATTTTTACAAATTAAAACCCTTCAAATTTGTAATTTACACTAATTTAGTGTAAAAATAAAGCTTATGTTAATATTTAAAATAATTAATTTAGGAAAAATATTTAATTAAACTAAAAATTTATAAGTGGCTAAATAAACACCATTTACTAGTAATTACAAAATTAAAATAGGTATTTTTGAAATTATAATGAAAAACAATTACGGTTTTGTTTTACGAAAAATACATTTTACTTTGCCGAAAATCATAAAATTCACTTAAACAATTTTATTCATTTAATTATTTATTTAATTAGTTTTAGAATGTTACAATCTTCCCCCCTTTAAGAAATTCGGTCCCCGAATTTAAATTAAAACTCACCCTCCAAATACTAAAACATTTAGCAAAACACTCAAATCATCGGGGCTCCGAAATCATCAATACATAACAAAAATCAACTCCATCAAGCATAACGCAATCATCGGAGTTATGGCGAAGATATAATATCAAACCCCAATATGAAAACCATCATAATATACATCAATCTATAACTTATATATAGTGTGCATCATAGTAAAATCGCCTAAACATCATAATAAAGAAGCATACAAAAACCCCTCTTGAAAATCGCCGTGCAATGCACGTGTCATGGCATAAGTAGCAGACGTTTATTTATTTATTTATTTATTTTTTTATAAAAAATTAGCTATATATATATATATATATATCTTTTATTTAACATACACGTCCCGCCTGGTTACTAAATCAAATAATAATGATTATGAAACATACTGCTCAAACTGAAATCAATCCCAATCACATCAATAAAATATCATGTGTGTCCGGTGCGCACTGAAATCGAAACCAAATACAGATACCATGAATACACACAAAAACAAAATAAGTGCAACAGGTGTCCACCAAAACATCTGTCAAGTGCAACGGGCGTGCACGACTCACTATCAGGTGCATCTAATCTGCACAAAACCCCGATTTAGTGCATCTGGTATGCACAAAATCGCATCAAGTGCGCCAAGTATCCGCAAGAATCCTAATCAGGTGCACATGGTGCACGAAAACATACATCGAATACCAAAATCGAAATCACAGCACAAAAATGCATGAAAACTAGGTCGAAACATATGTCAAAATCATGTGTAACCCCTATGCACGAAATCAAATCAAAAATTTCAAAATATATAAAACTAAATCAAGTGTACTGGGTGTGTACTAAACAACATCAATACAACTGATATATGAAACACAAATAGAATGAAATGAAGGTACACCCATGAAATACCAATCGTAGGACAAGGTCCTCAAAATACCAAAATCCAATCAACGAAAATATGGAATTCAAATAACTAAATCACAATCGTAAACACTATCGTCAATGTCCGCCTCTTTCCTCTGATGTCGATTGCTTCGAACTCGTCTCTTCGTAGCTGTGCTGACTGTGCTACCCACGGCAATACTCATATCTAGAGTCTCCCACGTAGTCGATCCCTTCACTTGATATTCGGACTACATTAAACTTTTCAATCGATCCATCAAAATCCCATAATTCCCCGAGAGCTCAACACTCAAGTACAGTTTAAGAATATCCGGTACATACCCCAGCATCGATGATCCAGCCGTAGAAGGGCAAACCCAAGCCTCACTAATGGCACCGCGGAACTGCCGTAAACCCTAAGGTTCAAGGGTGTTCTCGTGGTCATTGTATCGAGTTAGGGTTTCATTCTTCTAGAGGGTCCATCGAAATACCTGCATGTTCTTCCGAATACTTTAAACTTGGAAAAATGGTTTTCTGATAATCGTTCGAACCCTTTAACTTCATCCGGACGGCATTTGAATACCCTTCGTCCGCACGCTAAACAATGCTTCAATCCTCAAGAATAACCCATACTCTAATAGTTATCGCATTCGAGCCGCAGCTCCCTCTGCCAGTGTGTCCGTGGTAACAGAAACCACCCTCCAACATTGACGAAGATAGATCAAAAGAACGAATGGAATACGGTGCAAACAATGTACATCCTAAGGCTCCTTAAGCAGAGTAGCGTATCGTAAGTATGCCGCAGACCATACCCACGGTACGTTACTCTACCTAAATCGCCTACTCCATCAACCAAGGGTCACCTAGACTTATACAAGGTTAAACCTAGCGCTCTGATACCAACTTTGTCACGACCCGAAAGTACGGAACGTGACCGGCACTTAGATTACGAAACGTCTAGAGGCGCAACGTAACCTAAGTAAGCCGAAGCCCAGAAATCTAAACCATATAAAAGAAGAAGAAGAAAAGAAAACATGAGGAAAAACAAGTTTAAAAGCATCAGCAAATTTTCTCAAAAATTTCGGCAGAGTCTTCTCTGTAAAAACTGGCCCCAAACGGGTACAACAAGTATAATATACATAAACAGTAAAAGGCATCCCCAAACGGGAGCTAGCTCAATGCCAACAGGCGGAAACAACCACAACAAGCATAATAATATACAACGCCAAAGGGCGAGGCTCAAAACTCAAAAGAAAACAAAACCACCAGATCAGAATAATACATACGCGACTCTAAGGTCGAAATAAAAGACTGGTCCAATAAATTTATCAAGTAATACAAGTATGGTTGATGGAGCTTACTAGATACAAATGAATGAATAAAATACAATGGTGGTTCAGATACAAGTGAACCAACCTACCGTGCAAATCACCCTGAATGAAATGATGAGCCAGCAATCTGCTAGGGAAACATGTATATCGAACCTGTAATAAAATTTGGCACAACGGGGGTGAGTTGCCAACTCGTGAGTAGAAGACATCTACGAAAAGAAATCGAATGCACGACGCTATCCTAGGTCATAATAATACACTATTATATCCTAATCATCTAGTAATAGCAGGGTAATACTACGTGTAAGTGCAGATACTCCGTGCTTGTGTCAGTGCCTCATACAGTACTATGTCATATGAATGGATATGCATGCACCATGAATATAAAATAATCAATCCTGAAATCAAGATATATCTGTATAAGAAATCTTTAGCTGTTATCATAGTAAAACGTGTTTAGAAATCTGAAATATCAATAATGAAATCCATGGAAATCCGTGTCAAGCATCGATACAAATATGTAAATCTCAGTCTCATAGTCTCAATATCTCGGGCTCCGTCAGTCCGGATCGGCCCATATCATCAAATCTCAAGACAACGGTCGGTATCCTCCGGATATACGCCGCGCCAGACATCACCGGTAGGTAGCTCTCCCCTGCCAGGCTCATCGTCTACAACTCGATCTTCTTGCCCCGGGGTACCATACCGGGCCCACCATGTACCCGAGACGGTTCATCCACTCCTCGAATCGGGTCTCGAAATCCAACAGAAAACATGAAATCTCATGGTGGACGACACATACATCACGAGAAAACCGCATCTTATTTTAAAAAGAGAAGAGGAGAGAGAGAGAGAAGTTTTATATATTCTTGCGGTTTTCCCCAAAAATCCAGAAATCTCATAGAAATCCAAATCTTAAAATCATGAATAAGTATATGATAAGTGTCGGCATATGCCCATGATACTGCATGATAACATGAAAATATGAATGCATGAATGTCTAAGTGATAAATATCATGTCTATACTAACATCAGAAAGTAATCACAATATTATATCGGTCTAGTTGTTAACTGATTCTATCAATAAAAGATAATATGATCTAAAGTGTACGTGACATAGCAGTTACCGATGATGATGTGTGTGAGCCGGCAAATGAGTGTGCGTGGAATATGCGCATCATCGGTAATGGTGCTAGTTTCCTAACAGGTAAGGTTTATACTGATTATAGCAACATATGTAAGAACATGCATCATTATGATTCCAGTGTGAAAGTAAGACGGATGTATGTTATCCACTCATTTGATATACCATTACCACGGCCACTATATGACTCGAACCTAATCTAGTGTCCATCTAACCTCCTAAGGAACAAAACCTAAGAAACGAGTCAATAAGAAACAAGAGTCAACCTAAAGTCTGAATCAATATCTCTAGTAGTCGGCGATCCGGCCTCAATAGCGTCACGTACGTAGTACGACTTCATCGAATCAAGAGTGCGGATCAATCATCATATTTATGTCTCGTACGGTAAAATCCATCGTACGGCATCCCAATATTAGGGTACGGGTCAAGTATCTCCCAGGTGTGTCATCATTAGTATAATGTCATCATCAACACATCTCATGATCAAGGTGCTAAATTGTGATCGCATACATCAATCATATATCATTACCATCATAATAAGAATCATTAGTTTATCCTCAGAAATATCATGTCATATGTATCATATCGTCCCCAAGTCACACCTCTATGATATCGACATCAGGTCACACCTATATGAGGTCGTAATCAAGTCATACATATCCCATATCGTGATCAATCACAAGTTACAGTCCGGGTACTATTTTAGAGTCCCATGTACCTCAATATCATCACCACCCATTATAATTTAAGTATACATGTTCATTATCTCATTCTCTAATGATCCGCTAACACTTAATACGACTGTATAGCCAAGAATCACGGCATCAAGCCCAGTTATACTGTTTCATCATACCTCGGATATCATATCACATCAATGTATCCCATACACGTGTTGTATATATACCTATACCTAGTCCTATATGTATATATACATGCACGTATACACCATGTCGTTTTTTCAGTGTGTGCGTGTGTGTGTTTCTACCTGAAACCAACGAACCTCTTCCAAGATATTCATCTTCTGATATGTCTTCCTAAATCAGTCTAGTCCAGCCTAGGGTCATTACTAGGGCCCTACTCATTAAGAATCTAGGGTCACAACTGGTTTCCAAATGTCAAAATGTACTATTCCTATTCTACGTTGCGGGGGTGCTAAACGCCATCCACCCGACTTCCCCCCATAGATATACATCTACTCACCTGGTCCATGTCTGCCGAAGACGGTGTCTCCATCCTCCTCTTCATCGCCCGCAGTCCACGTGAGGGGTACCTAAATGCAAACATATAAATAGCATCGTAAACTGAATCACATACAAAAGTCAAAACGACGCAGGAACAAGCATAGGTTAAAACCTATGTCCCGTCCACGCAAAAGCACCAAATATCGCTCGATATCGGCGTACAAACTCCGATGGATCGAGATAAACATCAACAAATAACTCGTAGTTTTAAAACACATTACTTATATTATAAAACATGATTAAATCCATCGAAACCCTAAAATCCATCAAACCGTCTAATTTCGTAAAACCCGAAAATGCCAATTTACCGTTTTTCTTCAAAACTTGACATTTAAATGAAACCAATGGTCATAAAACTCATTAAATAGCCTAACTAGATTATAAAAACCATTACTATATTTTTATTACACAATTTTGTATAAATTTGGAATTTCTAGTTTACAACCTTTATAGATTTTCAACACTTTGCAATCTAAAATTTCATAATATCACAACCAAACATGATTTTACATGAATTCACTTAATAAACCACAATTCATGATGATAATAATATAATGAAACTATAATTTAAATCTTTAATCTCATATATTTAGGAATTTCCAAAACCTAGTTTACGAAAATAGCAATTTTATTAGTATTTTCCAATTATCAAAAGAAACTAGTGATCAAACTAAGTTTTTCATTCCTTTAATATGCTAATATTCTCATTAAAACTACCATCTAATGATAACAACCTTAATAAGAATTTTATTTTACCCACAAACACATTTTGGAAAAATCTAGTTAGCTAAATAGCTTAATTAAAACAATTTGAATAAACAATTTATTATACAACAACCATGCAAGATTTTTCCACTCTAAAAGATGTTAAACTAGCTATTATAACCTTATTTAATTAATAAAAAGCACAACATGAATTTACAAACCCTAACTTGAATTTTAAAATTTGCGACTAGAATTAATATATTAAATCTAATTATATTTAAAAGAAACAACTAATAACTATAAATAAAAAGGAGAAGATTTATACCTCCAAACTATGAAATCCAAACATGAAAATGAGCCTCCAAAATGCATGCTTTACCACTCCAAAATCCATGTAAAAATGAGCAAGAGTAAAAGGATAGGAAATAAATAGGATTTTGTACAATTTTTGTTGAATTTTGATGGATTTTTGAGGTATTTTGGAGCAAAATAAAATGAGGAAAATGGGGGCTACCATGGGGGGTGAGGCCGGCCATTTTTTTGGAGGTGAGGGATAGAAAGAAGAGGGTGAGAAAGTGTGTAGAAGTCTCCACCAAAATATCACTTCAATATGTCTTTTCATGCATTTCTTTATTTTCTTTTATTTCTTTACTATAGCAACTCAAGAAAACTCTAGAAAATAGGAAAAATTTGCAAATAAATCTTGCATGATACACACTAAATTATAACATGCCAGGGTTCATTTTTACAAATTAAAACCCTTCAAATTTGTAATTTACACTAATTTAGTGTAAAAATAAAGCTTATGTTAATATTTAAAATAATTAATTTAGGAAAAATATTTAATTAAACTAAAAATTTATAAGTGGCTAAATAAACACCATTTACTAGTAATTACAAAATTAAAATAGGTATTTTTGAAATTATAATGAAAAACAATTACGGTTTTGTTTTACGAAAAATACATTTTACTTTGCCGAAAATCATAAAATTCACTTAAACAATTTTATTCATTTAATTATTTATTTAATTAGTTTTAGAATGTTACAATCTTCCCCCCTTTAAGAAATTCGGTCCCCGAATTTAAATTAAAACTCACCCTCCAAATACTAAAACATTTAGCAAAACACTCAAATCATCGGGGCTCCGAAATCATCAATACATAACAAAAATCAACTCCATCAAGCATAACGCAATCATCGGAGTTATGGCGAAGATATAATATCAAACCCCAATATGAAAACCATCATAATATACATCAATCTATAACTTATATATAGTGTGCATCATAGTAAAATCGCCTAAACATCATAATAAAGAAGCATACAAAAACCCCTCTTGAAAATCGCCGTGCAATGCACGTGTCATGGCATAAGTAGCAGACGTTTATTTATTTATTTATTTATTTTTTTATAAAAAATTAGCTATATATATATATATATCTTTTATTTAACATACACGTCCCGCCTGGTTACTAAATCAAATAATAATGATTATGAAACATACTGCTCAAACTGAAATCAATCCCAATCACATCAATAAAATATCATGTGTGTCCGGTGCGCACTGAAATCGAAACCAAATACAGATACCATGAATACACACAAAAACAAAATAAGTGCAACAGGTGTCCACCAAAACATCTGTCAAGTGCAACGGGCGTGCACGACTCACTATCAGGTGCATCTAATCTGCACAAAACCCCGATTTAGTGCATCTGGTATGCACAAAATCGCATCAAGTGCGCCAAGTATCCGCAAGAATCCTAATCAGGTGCACATGGTGCACGAAAACATACATCGAATACCAAAATCGAAATCACAGCACAAAAATGCATGAAAACTAGGTCGAAACATATGTCAAAATCATGTGTAACCCCTATGCACGAAATCAAATCAAAAACTCAAAATATATAAAACCAAATCAAGTGTACTGGGTGTGTACTAAACAACATCAATACAACTGATATATAAAACACAAATAGAATGAAATGAAGGTACACCCATGAAATACCAATCGTAGGACAAGGTCCTCAAAATACCAAAATCCAATCAACGAAAATATGGAATTCAAATCACTAAATCACAATCGAAAACACTATCGTCAATGTCCGCCTCTTTCCTCTGATGTCGATTGCTTCGAACTCGTCTCTTCGTAGCTGTGCTGACTGTGCTACCCACGGCAATACTCATATCTAGAGTCTCCCACGTAGTCGATCCCTTCACTTGATATTCGGACTACATTAAACTTTTCAATCGATCCATCAAAATCCCATAATTCCCCGAGAGCTCAACACTCAAGTACAGTTTAAGAATATCCGGTACATACCCCAGCATCGATGATCCAGCCGTAGAAGGGCAAACCCAAGCCTCACTAATGGCACCGCGGAACTGCGGTAAACCCTAAGGTTCAAGGGTGTTCTTGTGGTCATTATGTCGAGTTAGGGTTTCATTCTTCTAGAGGGTCCATCGAAATACCTGCATGTTCTTTCGAATACTTTAAACTTGGAAAAATGGTTTTCTGATAATCGTTCGAACCCTTTAACTTCATCCGGACGGCATGTGAATACCCTTCGTCCGCACGCTAAACAATGCTTCAATCCTCAAGAATAACCCATACTCTAATAGTTATTGCATTCGAGCCGCAGCTCCCTCTGCCAGTGTGTCCGTGGTAACAGAAACCACCCTCCAACATTGACGAAGATAGATCAAAAGAACGAATGGAATACAGTGCAAACAATGTACATCCTAAGGCTCCTTAAGCAGAGTAGCGTATCGTAAGTATGCCGCGGACCATACCCACGGTACGTTACTCTACCTAAATCGCCTACTCCATCAACCAAGGGTCACCAAGACTTATACAAGGTTAAACCTAGCATTCTGATACCAACTTTGTCACGACCCGAAAGTACGGAACGTGACCGGCACTTAGATTACGAAACGTCTAGAGGCGCAACGTAACCTAAGTAAGCCGAAGCCCAGAAATCTAAACCATATAAAAGAAGAAGAAGAAAAGAAAACATGAGGAAAAACAAGTTTAAAAGCATCAGCAAATTTTCTCAAAAATTTCGGCAGAGTCTCCTCTGTAAAAACTGGCCCCAAACGGGTACAACAAGTATAATATACATAAACAGTGAAAGGCATCCCCAAACGGGAGCTAGCTCAATGCCAACAGGCGGAAACAACCACAACAAGCATAATAATATACAATGCCAAAGGGCGAGGCTCAAAACTCAAAAGAAAACAAAACCACCAGATCAGAATAATACATACGCGACTCTAAGGTCGAAATAAAAGACTGGTCCAATAAACTTATCAAGTAATACAAGTATGGTTGATGGAGCTTACTAGATACAAATGAATGAATAAAATACAATGGTGGTTCAGATACAAGTGAACCAACCTACCGTGCAAATCACCCTGAATGAAATGATGTGCCAGCAAGCTGCTAGGGAAACCTGTATATCGAACCTGTCATAAAATTTGGCACAATGGGGGTGAGTTGCCAACTCATGAGTAGAAGACATCTACGAAAAGAAATCGAATGCACGAAGCTATCCTAGGTCATAATAATACACTATTATATCCTAATCATCTAGTAATAGCAGGGTAATACTACGTGTAAGTCCAGATACTCCGTGCTTGTGTCAGTGCCTCATACAGTACTATGTCATATGAATGGATATGCATGCACCATGAATATAAAATAATCAATCCTGAAATCAAGATATATCTGTATAAGAAATCTTTAGCTGTTATCATAGTAAAACATGTTTAGAAATCTGAAATATCAACAATGAAATCCATGGAAATCCGTGTCAAGCATCGATACAAATATGTAAATCTCAGTCTCATAGTCTCAATATCTCGGGCTCCGTCAGTCCGGATCGGCCCATATCATCAAATCTCACGACAACGGTCGATATCCTCCGGATATCCGCCGTGCCAGACATCACCGGTAGGTAGCTCTCCCCTGCCAGGCTCATCGTCTACAACTCGATCTTCTTGCCCCGGGGTACCATACCGGGCCCACCATGTACCCGAGACGGTTCATCCACTCCTCGAATCGGGTCTCGAAATCCAACAGAAAACATGAAATCTTATGGTGGACGACACATACATCACGAGAAAACCGCATCTTATTTTAAAAAGAGAAGAGGAGAAAGAGAGAGAAGTTTTATATATTCTTGCGGTTTTCCCCAAAAATCCAGAAATCTCATAGAAATCCAAATCTTAAAATCATGAGTAAGTATATGATAAGTGTCGGCATATGCCCATGATACTGCATGATAACATGAAAATATGAATGCATGAATGTCTAAGTGATAAATATTATGTCTATACTAACATCAGAAAGTAATCACAATATTATATCGGTCTAGTTGTTAACTGATTCTATCAATAAAAGATAATATGATCTAAAGTGTACGTGACATAGCAGTTACCGATGATGATGTGTGTGAGCCGGCAAATGAGTGTGCGTGGAATATGCGCATCATCGGTAATGGTGCTGGTGTCCTAACAGGTAAGGTTTATACTGATTATAGCAACATATGTAAGAACATGCATCATTATGATTCCAGAGTGAAAGTAAGACGGATGTATGTTATCCACTCATTTGATATACCATTACCACTGCCACTATATGACTCGAACCTAATCTAGTGTCCATCTAACCTCCTAAGGAACAAAACCTAAGAAACTAGTCAATAAGAAACAAGAGTCTACCTAAAGTCTGAATCAATATCTCTAATAGTCGGCGATCCGGCCTCAATAGCGTCACGTATGTAGTACGGCTTTCTCGAATCAAGAGTGCGGATCAATCATCATATTTATGCCTCGTACGGTAAAATCCAACGTACGGCATCCCAATATTAGGGTACGGGTCAAGTATCTCCCAGGTGTGTCATCATTAGTATAATGTCATCATCAACACATCTCATGATCATGGTGCTAAACTGTGATTGCATACATCAATCATATATCATTGCCATCATAATAAGCATCATTAGTTTATCCTCAGAAATATCATGTCATATGTATCATATCGTCCCCAAGTCACACCTCTATGATATCGACATCAGGTCACACCTATATGAGGTCGTAATCAAGTCATACATATCCCATATCGTGACCAATCACAAGTTACAGTCCGGGTACTATTTTAGAGTCCCATGTACCTCAATATCATCACCACCCATTATAATTTAAGTATACATGTTCATTATCTCATTCTCTAATGATCCGCTAACACTTAACACGACTGTATAGCCAAGAATCACGGCATCAAGCCCAGTTATAATGTTTCATCATACCACGGATATCATATCACATCAACGTATCCCATACACGTGTTGTGTATATATATATATATACCTATACCTAGTCCTATATGTTTATATACATCCACGTATACACCATGTCGTTTTTTCAGTGTGTGCGTGTGTGTGTTTCTACCTGAAACCTACGAACCTCTTCCAAGGTATTCATCTTCTGATATGTCTTCCTAAATCAGTCTAGTCCAGCCTAGGGTCATTACTAGGGCCCTACTCATTAAGAATCTAGGGTCACAACTGGTTTCCAAATGTCAAAAAGTACTATTCCTATTCTACGTTGCGGGGGTGCTAAACGCCATCCACCCGACTTCCCCCCATAGATATACATCTACTCACCTGGTCCATGTCTGCCGACGACGGTGTCGCCATCCTCCTCTTCATCGCCCGCAGTGAGGGGTACCTAAATGCAAACATATAAATAGCATCGTAAACTGAATCACATACAAAAGTCAAAACGACGCAAGGAAAAAGCATAGGTTAAAACCTATGTCCCGTCCACGCAAAAGCACCAAATATCGCTTGATATCGGCGTACAAACTCCGATGGATCGAGATAAACATCAACAAATAACTCGTAGTTTTAAAACACATTACTTATATTATAAAACATGATTAAATCCATCGAAACCCTAAAATCCATCAAACCGTCCAATTTCGTAAAACCCGAAAATGCCAATTTACCGATTTTCTTCAAAACTTGACATTTAAATGAAACCAATGGTCATAAAACTCATTAAATAGCCTAACTAGATTATAAAAACCATTACTATATTTTTATTACACAATTTTATATAAATTTGGAATTTCTAGTTTACAACCTTTATAGATTTTCAACACTTTGCAATCTAAAATTTCATAATATCACAACCAAACATGATTTTACATGAATTCACTTAATAAACCACAATTCATGATGATAATAATATAATGAAACTATAATTTAAATCTTTAATCTCATATATTTAGGAATTTCCAAAACCTAGTTTACGAAAATAGCAATTTTATTAGTATTTTCCAATTATCAAAAGAAACTAGTGATCAAACTAAGTTTTTCATTCCTTTAATATGCTAATATTCTCATTAAAACTATCATCTAATGATAACAACCTTAATAAGAATTTTATTTTACCCACAAACACATTTTGGAAAAATCTAGTTAGCTAAATAGCTTAATTAAAACAATTTGAATAAACAATTTATTATACAACAACCATGCAAGATTTTTCCACTCTAAAAGATGTTAAACTAGCTATTATAATCTTATTTAATTAATAAAAAGCATACTTGAATTTACAAACCCTAACTTGAATTTTAAAATTTGCAACTAGAATTAATATATTAAATCTAATTATATTTAAAAGAAACAACTAATTACAATAAATAAAAAGGAGAAGATTTATACCTCCAAATTATGAAATCCAAACATGAAAATGAGCCTCCAAAATGCATGCTTTCCCACTCCAAAATCCATGTAAAAATGAGCAAGAGTAAAAGGGTAGGAAATAAATAGGATTTTGTACAATTTTTGTTGAATTTTGATGGATTTTTGAGGTATTTTGGAGCAAAATAAAATGAGGAAAATGGGGGCTACCATGGGGGGTGAGGCCGGCCATTTTTTTGGAGGTGAGGGAGAGAAAGAAGAGGGTGAGAAAGTGTGTAGAAGTCTCCACCAAAATATCACTTCAATATGTCTTTTCATGCATTTCTTTATTTTCTTTTATTTCTTTACTATAGCAACTCAAGAAAACTCTAGAAAATAGGAAAAATTTGCAAATAAATTTTGCATGAGACACACTAAATTATAACATGCCATGGTTCATTTTTACAAATTAAAACACTTCAAATTTGTAATTTACACTAATTTAGTGTAAAAATAAAGCTTATGTTAATATTTAAAATAATTAATTTAGGAAAAATATTTAATTAAAAAAAAATTTATAAGTGGCTAAATAAACACCATTTACTAGTAATTACATAATTAATATAGGTATTTTTGAAATTATAATGAAAAACAATTACGGTTTTGTTTTACGAAAAATACATTTTACTTTGCCGAAAATCATAAAATTCACTTAAACAATTTTATTTATTTAATTATTTTTAGAATGTTACAGTATGAATATAGCACATGTTAGCAATTTGTTTGTAAAATACCAAATAACATGTGTTATATATTATAACCTGCATTTTGAGGGAAATTGAATGTTTATCATTGTACGCATTATCTTTTGTATAGTGCAACACTTGTCTCGGGATTGTGTGCAGGAAATTCCAGGAAAAGTGCCGAATCTGCTAAAAGTGCTGATAAAAATACGCCAAGTCCAAGACATGTAATCTGGCAGTGAACAAGACGTTATAAAAATATTCCAGACATCATAAAATACCATGAGGCCAACACAAAGCAGCAGAGGAATTTCCAGACATCAATGCAATCAAACGACGACGGATACGCAGCCGAATGCGCCTATTGGCGGTGGATCCGCAACTATATGGACACGTCAGCATGCCAGATTTCCTCCACATGCGTTCTTATAACGACCTCAGCTTCTGGAACACTCTAAAAGACCACGCGGCTTCATCTAGAAGGCTCGACCTAACACCTTATCCTAGAATATTCCTCATTCTAGAATATTCCCTCCAACAAACTTCTTTTGGAAGCCTATCTCTAACAACCTAGCTTTGGAGGGATGATTCAAATGAGGTGGCCATAAAATGAGATCTAGATCTACGGTTTGAGGTTGTTGTTTTGGGTTGTCGAAAATTGAGCCAAAAATCCCACAAGTTGAGTGACACAACTTGTGCATCAAAACCCTAACCCTAATCTAAATCCGAAAGCCAATTCAAGATCTCCGATTACAAAATCAAGCAAGAAGCCATCAAGACTTTTTGAAGCGACGCCGATCATCAACCGAGCAAGTGATCTAAGACGATCCGCTATAAACGGAGACGATACGAAACTAATTCGACGGTCAAGTTCCATCATCAATTCTTGTAGTTCTTGATCGAATTTTATAGAAATTGTTGGATAATAAAGGGTGAAATTTCATTGTCTCGCTTATCTTTATATTTGAGCATTGTGACGAGTTCTCAATTCATAATTGTTTTCTTTATCATGATGTTTGAGTGAAAACTCCGCTCGTAGAGGAATCGAGAAAATTAATAGTTGACGATGATTAAATTCTTGTACGATTCTTAAGTCGTATGAGTTTTGTAAACTCTAGTAAATTGAATCATCGACAACCTAGTTTCGAGCGAGATGCTTTCTTGATTGTTTTCGCTCTTAACTAAAGATTAACGATAGATGATTGAATTTCCTAGAGGCTAAAATTTGAATGAAAATCAACGAAAGGACAAAGGATATGATAAAGAAACCTTAGTTTATTTAATAGATCCTTAATTCTAGTTGATCATCATCGATCTAGCAACAAAGCATCAATGGACAAGAATACGTAATCACAAGTCTTCATCCTCATTATAGATTCGATCAATTCATACGAGCCTCATTACAAATCTTGATAACTAATTCAAATTGGAAGATTCTTGATTCTTGATTTCTTGATTTTTATTTTCTTTTAATTCTTGAAGCTAAAATTCATAAATCTAGACTCAAATTTTCTTTTCTTTCCTTTAATTTTCGACTCGACTAAAACAAATACTAGTAAATCTCACTTTCCCTGTGGACGATCAGCACTCGCGAACGACCCTACAATTGGCAACGTTATTGATTGCGGTTTACAAATTTCTTTGGTTGTGATCTTTACACTTTTTCTATATACACACCGAAAAATGATCAATCAAATGGCACCGTTGCCGGGAATACTGTGCTAATTTGTTTGTTTTTGAAATTTTAATTGAAAGGTTTATTAATCCATCAGAATTTTTAGATTAAAATTCGCACAAACACTAAAAGATTTGTTGTGAACTGTAGTGAGGAAATCTGGAATCGATGGAGCAAGTGGAAAAATTTTCTAAATATTCCAGAGAGTTCAGTGAGTGAACAGGAGCAGCTGCAAGAATTTCTATGCAGGAATATCAACATCAGACAGCGGAAGCGCAGCCATTGTGTGCATCTCACGGCGGATCCGTGGTCGATCTAGGGCTTCACTACACCAACTTCGCTCGGTGACTTTCAGACTTTGTTATCTCCTCCCTGATCTGCTCCATTAACCAATTTCTGCAGGATTCTTTGCAAAAATTCGCAGCGCCGCAAAAAGAAAAATTGTGCGTGTTTGATCTTGGTTGTTTGCATTTTTAATACGGAAATTAAGGGGCAAAGACCAAATTAAGATTAGGTCGGGAGTTCATTACCCTTCCTAGCTAAGACCCGAAAATCGCAAACTGCATCCGCATTACCCTCATTAACTAAAAAAATCTTGACATGACTCTAAGGTCCGTCGCGCTCACTTTGGATAGACGAAGGTGGTGGGTAATCTATTGCTTATCCGCGTTTCTTTTGTGGTGTCTAACGCAAGTGTGTCTAAGGAAAATGGTTTCTTAATTAGTCCCACTACTTACGTAGTTGAGACCCTCGCACTTACCTGTCCACAGGAGAGGCAAAGAGGCAGTAGAGGATTGATTTTGCGACTTTTCTTCTGGCAGTTAGGAGCGGTCTAGAGATTTGACCTAGGTGACCACTAGATTTAGGGTTGCTTGTGCATTGTTTGTGATTTGCATTTTTCAAAAATCCGTATCCTTTTCAAAACAAACACCACTTCATCTTTTCCATAATTATCTTAACGCTGCCACTTGTACTAAACCCTTTAATGGGCTGGACACGGAATTCTAGTGCCCGTCTTGTCCACGTTCCCACTATCGATTCCGAAGTCGGTATTTCAACGTTTACTTCTTCTTTACCCACCACCACACCCATTTCGATGGACGGTTCTCCATCGAATTTCTTTAACACTACTTTACCGCCGTCCGCAGGTGCACAGAATCCACCTCGCATCTCTTTCCAAGAGAGATGTTACCCAATGTGAGGTCCACTTTCGACCCGTCTCACTATTCCACCATCCAACGCGGACAATTTTGAAATTAAACCCCAATACATCAACCTTCTACCAAAATATCATAGTCTCGAGTCTGATGTCGCATATGTCTTTATTACGAAATTTGAAAATGTATGCGCCATAATAGGTACTACACAGCTTTCTGTGAATGCTATGCGTCTTCGTCTTCTCCCAATTACCTTGTGCGATATAGCCAACAAGTGGCTTTATAACACAGCTGCACATTCCATTTCAAACTGCGAAGGATTCATAAAAGCATTCCTTAAGAAATTCTACCCCAATCATAAAACAGCTCGAGTCTGTAGCGAAATAAATCAATTCACCCAGCTTCTAAATGAACCATTCTCGAAGTGTTTTGAACGCTTCAAGGATTTGTTAGTTCAATGTCCACATCACGGAATCCCTAGTTGGGATCTGTGCATAATCATATATGAGGGCATTAATCTTACCACAAAACAGACCGTTGAACCTATGTGTCAAGGCACCTTCATAACTAAAGATGATGGTGAAGCCTGGAGATTCTTAGAAGATTTCGCTGAAAGATCTTTACAGTGGGAGAGTGTAAGTCAACCATCGTCTAAGAGTGGCAATAACTAATCTGATGTTTTCATAGGACTTAGAGCCGAAATGTCAGCAATGCAAAAGAAACTCGAAACTATTGAAAACAAATTTTTAGCAGCCGCCCTAAATCAGATGTCACTCTCCAAAACTGTTTGTGGATGTTGTTCTGATCCATCACATCTTACGAAAGAATGTCCATTGAATTCTCCGTTTCAAGGTCATGAGCATATCAACGCAGCTTTTCAACAAAGACCTAGAAACGATCCATTTTCTTCCACTTATAATCAAGGTTGGAGGAATCACCCTAATTTTGCTTGGAACCAATCACAAACTCAAAACACGGTTCCAAACCAAAACAACTTTCAAAGGGCTTCTCCACCACAACCGCAACCACGTCAACTGAGTTAGCACCCCTACCATTCACAAAACTTCCAAAATCCAGTCAACACACCTGCACCATATAATACTTTGCAGTTGACCGGCACTGATGAATTCTCTTCATTCGCTCAAACTGTGAATTTACTTCTGACAAATTTCATGCAAGTTTCGGCAAATCTTCAGTCTTCCGTCGATAAAATCCAGAAAAATTCTGACTCCCAAAGTGAGAATATTAAATCGATTGAAGCACAGATTACACGAATAAAATCCGAATTGAGTGCTAGAGAAAAAGGTAAACTTCCAGCTCAACCTTTACCCAATCCTGGCTATTCACATCATGTGAACGCTATCACCACGTTGACGTCTGGAAGAGTGCTGAATAACCATGTTGGTGAAGAGATTGATAATAATGAAGAATCAATCGATGATACCGCGGCTGAGAACTTTCCTTCCACTTCTACATCTAATTCTTACCCCAGTTCGTCTACCCTACCATTTTTTTCCGAGCCTATTCTCCGTTTTCCCCATGGCTCGACACCTCAGCAAACCTCTTTTAGTCCACCAAAAACGATCCCCACTCCTATTCATAGATTGTTACTACCCATACGATCTTCTCCAATGTTGGACCCCGATCTTATTGCTCAAGCTCCTTATCAGAATCGGTTAAGGGGAAACACACCAAGTCCGCAAATGGAGAAGATCACGAAAATCTTTAAACAGCTTAATATCAACAACCCTCTTCTAGATGAAATACAACAAGTCCTTGATTATGCAAAAGTTCTTAAAGACTTGTGCACTAGAAAGAGGAAGACTCAAGTGCCAAAGAAGGTATTCATGTCAAAGACTATAGACACAGCTTTTCCCCAACAATTGCCTAGAAAATGTAAGGTCCTTGATATCCTACTATTTCTATTTCTATAGGGGATAAACACATTAACCGTGCTCTACTTGATCTTGGCGCAGGTGTTAACCTTCTTCCTTTCTCGGTTTATGGGTAGTTAGGGATCGGAGAGTTGAAACCAGCTCACTGCACTCTGCAGATGGCTGACCGATCATGCACCAAACCTAGGGGTGAACTAGAGTATGTGTTAATAAAAATCGGGGAATTTGTATTCCCTGCGGTCTTTATTGTACTTGATACACAGCCTGTAGCGAACCCATGAAATCAAGTTCCGGTGATTCTTGGTCGCCCCTTTTTGGCCAGTTCTAATGCAATAATCAACTGTCGTAATGGCTCTATGCCCTTATCCTTCTGGAATAGGTCAATAGAGCTGATAATTTACAAGTTGGGAAGTGTACCCTCCGAACCTACTGCTCAGGCTTGTTCTGTCGAATTAATGGATGTCGACAGTAGCGAATTTGATGATCCTCATGATACTGATCTAGACTCTTTTCATGTGTTGTTGTTTGAGCCAACTATTTATCATACACATACGGACTCTTCCACCGAGCTGTCCGAGTCAACAACTAACACTTATGAACTGTTTTTGGAGTCTTAAGATCACCCTGCGCTTTGTGATGACATTATTCTTCAGGGTATTGAGGAGACTTTTGAGGAAATTTTCGCTGATTAATTTGCCTTTTTGAAAAACACGAGTGTTGAGATGAATCCACCTCAAAACAATGAAATTGAACCTCCACCTCTTCTTCGGGATTATAAAAAGAATGCGAGTAATCCATCACAATCACTGTGTCATCTCTCCAAAACGAGATGAAAATACATTCTATTCCACTACTTATCTTTTCCCCACATCTTTCTTGCTCTCTTCTTCCAGCAACCGATGCACTACATTGATAAAATTTTCAAATGGCTGGTGTTAACTTTTGGTCTTTGCAAAGCATGGCACCGACCAATAACATTGACCCCCTCTTGGGATTTTCAAAGCTTAACATGTTTTAACTCAAGTTTGGGGGGGGGTATAATCTGGATAATGAAAATAAAAAAAAATTTACTCAAAATTGTGAGCCAATGAATAAGTTTGGGGGTGGATTTTCACTTTAATATATTTTGCCCCCGTTAATAAATTTCCTCCCAGGTATACAGGTTTTTGTGATCTAGCGGATAGCAACAGTGAGAACACTGTTGAAAACAAGTTTGGGGGAGGTTTGTGCTTATTTACGCATCATTTGCATATCACTTTGCATAAGCACAAAACATTTTCTAACACCTATAAAAATTTAAAAATTTTCAAAAATTATAAAGAATTAAAAAAGATATATTTTTTGTACATAAATATGATAATAAAAGATTAGATAGTGAAAAATAATATCCAAAAGATTAGAAAAATTTAATAAAACCAAGAAAATTAGAAGTTTTCTTAAACGAATCTAGTAATAAGTAGTTATGAGTCGTTGTCTCAAGGGTTAGTAAGTTGAAGGAAGTCACTAATCTGAGAACAAAAATAAGTCTAAAAAAGTAGTTTCTATTCTGGAAGCCAAACATTTGAACATTGATACCCTACTATACGCACTTATACACGTCTTGAAACTCGGGATAGTAGAGAATACCTTGAAATACTCTTGTCTGAAAGCCAAAGTATGAAGGAAATAATAAACGAAAATAAAATGGTGTAAGAAAAATGAACACTATTTTATTATCGCCAAGTCAGCAATAAAAAAATATAGCGAAGGTGATTCATCAGCTAGTGGCTTAGACCAACTGGTTTGGGAGTCACTGCTAAGCCTTAGGTGGTGCAAGATGAGAAAAATACTAAATACGCCGTATAAGCGATCACATGAGTAATCGGTCGTTTAGTACCTCAAGAAGTATTAGCGGTCGCATGAAAAATGTGTGAGAAAATTCCATCTAAATATCAATTAAAAAGTACTAAGGTGGAAGGATAAGAGTATGATTGCTTAAATTGAATTCTCTGAGTGTAGGGATGTATTTTACACAGACGTAGGGTTATATGATCGATGTGCGGAAGAAAGGTAGGAATGAAGAATAAATACGATGTTTTATTGAGGGATGATATAATTTCTAAGATCTTTTCATGACTATTATGATAGGGCTCATGACAACCAAAAAGCTAGTATTAGTTGGAAACACTAATTTTCAAAGTCTTTGTTTTACAATTCTTATCTTTATATGTAATTTTCACAGTCTTCCTTTTATTATTAGATTTTGTGGGTGTAATACGCTGAAAATCCTCAGGAGACAACACTCCTCTTATTAGGGACACCTAGACGTTTAAAGGCTTGTTGCACTTGCTCAGTGCGATCGTGTTGCCTACGAAAGTGTGCTAGATAGTTTTTCTTTTTCTTTTTTTTCTCTTTCTCTTTTTAATAAAGCAAGTTTGCTCGAGACGACCAAAAATAAGTTTGGGGGAATTTGATCATTCGAATATATTGCATTTGTTACACATCAATTTCCCTACTATTTGCAATCATCTATAGGTGTTCAGTATGAATGTAGAACATATTAGCAATTTTTCTGTAAAATACCAAATAACATATGTTAGATATTATAACATGCATTTTGAAGGAAATTGAGTGTTTATCATTGCACGCATTATCTTTTGTATAGCGCAACACTTGTCTCGAGATTGTGTGCAGGAAATTCCAGGAAAAGAGTCGAAACTCCTAAAAGTGCTGATAAAAATATAACAAGTCCAAGACTTGTTATCAGGCAGTGAACAAGACATTATAAAAATATTCCAGACATCATAAAAATTCCATGAGGCCAACACAATACAGGAGAGGAATTTCCAGACATCAATGCAACCAAACGGCCGTGGATCCGCAGTCGAATGCTCCTATAGGTGGTGGAACCGTGGCTATATGGACACGTTAGCATGCCAGATTTCCTACACTTGCCTTCTTGTACCAGCCTGAACTTCCAGAAGACTCTAAAAGACCACGTGGCTTCATCCAGAAGGCTCGGCCTAACAACCTTATCCTAGAATTTTCCTCATTCTAGAATATTCCCTCCAACAAACTTCTTCTAGAAGCCTCATTCTAACAACCTAGATTTGGAGGGAATATTCAAATGAGGTGGCTATAAAATGAGATCTAGATCTAGGGTTTGAGGTTGTTCTTTTGGGTTGTTGAAAGTTTACCCAAAAATCACACAAGTTGGGTGACACAACTTATGCATTTAAACCCTAACCCTAATCCTATTCCAAAAGCCAATTCAAGATCCCCGAGTACAAAATCAAGCAAGAAACCATCAAGCCTTTTTGGAGCGATGTCGCTTTCAACCGAGCAAGTGATCCAAGACGATTCGCGACTCACGGAGACGACGCGAAGCTAATTCGACGATCAAGTTCCTTCCTAAATTCTTGTAGTTCATGAGCGAATTGTAACGAAATTTTTGGATGATAAAAGGTGAAATTTCTTTGTCTTACTTATCTTTATATTTGAGCATTGTGATGAGTTCTTAATTCTTGATTGTTTTCTTTATCATGATGTTTGAGTAAAAACTTCGCTCGTGGAGGAATCGAGAAAATTAATAGTTGACGATGATTAAATTCTTGTACGACTCTTAAGTCCTATGAATTTTGTAAACTCTAGTAAACTGAATAATCGACAACCTAGTTTCGAGCAAGACGCTTTCTTGATTGTTTTCGCTCTTAACTAGAGATCAACGATCGATGATTGAATTTCCTAGAGCCTAGAATTTGAATGAAAATCAACGAAAGGACAAAGGATATGTTAAAGAAACACTATTTTCTTTAATAGATCCTTAATTCTAGTTGATCATCATCGATCTAGCAACAAATCATCAATGGATAAGAATTCGTAATCACAAGTCTTCATCCTCACTATCTAATCGATTGGTTTCTACGAGCCACATTACAAATCTTGATAACTAATTTAAATTGGACGATTCTTGATTCTTGATTTCTTGATCTTTATTTTCTATTAATTCTTGAAGCTAAAATTCATCAATCTATAACCAAATTTTCTTTTCTTTCCTTTAATTTTCGACTCAACTTAAACAAGTGCGAGTAAATCTCACTTTCCCTGTGGACGATCCGTACTCGCCAACGACCCTACAATTGACACCTTTATTGACTGCGGTTTACAAATTTCTTTGGTTGTGATCTTTACACTTTTTCTATATACACACTGAAAAATGATCAATCAAGTCCCATCATATAAATTTCCTAACCATTGCAGAAAAAGAAACAAAAATAGAACGTACGCTTATTCCATCCGCATTCGCCATGGGGCCACGTCAAGCAAAGTTAGGTTACTTATCTACCGGTAGAGCGGCGGCTGGACTAGTGCAGGTGCAAAACATAAGCAACGTTTATTATATATCATATATATAATATAACATAATACTGGGCTCCTAAGAAGCATCATACACAGAAGGTGCATGTAGCGGAGATCCACATGCTTCGTTGGATGTGCGGTAACAGTAGAAATGATAAGGTGCGAAATGTGGATATTCGTGCAAAAGTTGTTATAGCTCCTGTGGACGAGAAGATGCGGGAAAACCGGCTACGATGGTTTGGTCATGTGCGACGCAGACCTATGGAAGAACCGGTTTGACTAATAGATACTCTCGATATGGGCAATGGCAAAAGGGTAAAATGGAGACTGAAGAAAACATGGATGGATGTGATACGAATGATATGGTTACCAAGGGACTCAATGAAAGTATATTGTTCGATAGGAGTGAGTGGAGGCGGAAGATTCATGTGCTGGACCCGGCGTGATTCTTATGTTGGTTCATGTAGTCTACCCCATATGCTTGGGATAAAAGGCTCAGTGGTTGTTGTTGTTGTTTTATATATAATATAACATGATCACATCACAGAAACATGCAGCAGAAGCAACATATGAAGTATTGGATATACTAGGATATCCGTGTTATAAATTTAGCCAGTAATGTAAAACACGGATTTCACGGTCGTGATGAATAGTCAAACCCCCGAGACCCCTACGAGAGCGGAAAGTAATCCTGCCAATTCTAGAGTTAGGAGACCCGATCTCAACTCCTTGAGATGGTCTTCTACTGGACCCTAAAACCCGGTTACTTGTGCTCCCCACATTGGGTCTATCCTAATGCGGAAAAGTAAATAATATACAACAACGGTGGCATCATCCTCAACCCGGAAGTGCCCAAATAAAAGAATATTACATTGGATTTTACATGAATGAAAATATAAAAACTCTCATCTCATATAAAAAAAATTCGGCTATTCAATCACGACGATCCAATAAATCATATCATAAGCAACAGATAACATCTCATGTCATCAACGTAAGTAAATATACGTATCCCGAAAACTCTTTGATATATAGCAACTAGATAGGGATACCGCACATATTACACTTACGGTCGTTGAAAAGAAATAGAAAACTACAATGATTAGAATCCGCAATATCCATAGGCATCATAAACCCAGAATATTACATATTCCGAATTTCATGCCTAACATATAAAACTAGCATTTTAGTCTCACTTTTCAATAGTGTGTCAGATAATTCAACAGGATTCCCGACTAGGTGATCACGTACAATACACAATTGCGACGGAGTTTTTATCCGGATCAAAACTTCGTTGCAATTGATCAATTGAGGTTAAACGGCTAGGTTTACTAACTAGTTTTCATAAAATTAATTAATCCGGATTCTAATAATTGTATCACACATCATAAAGTTTGTAATGTAACCGCGACATTAGAATTCCGCATGCATTTAGCAAACTTAAACCAAATTTTTTCAACACTTGAAAAAACAGTGAGCTAAAGTTTTAAAACCGATCGTTTTAAGCCAATCCGGGAGTCGAAACGAACTCGAAACCTGCCCGAATATTCACGGGGAGAAGACCCAAGATTAAGTGTCGAATGTGGGGCCTATAGGGGGTACCCTACCACTGAGGCCACCACGAGGTGGCCAGGGGGTGAGGCAGACCCGAAACCTCCTTTCTTGGGGCAATTTTGGGTCCCCACCGCCAAGACCACCTTGTGGTGGTCTTGGGGAGTGGGCCAAGCCGTTCGGCCCCCCTCCAGGATGTCCCCGGTATGCGCACGCTCCACCCCGTGGCTTCTCGGTTCGAACAATGAGCCCGCGGGGTGTGCAAACAACCCAAAACATTAATTTCGAAACTGTTTTTTCGGCAGTTTTTGCACGATAAAAACGGCGGATTTCTAACGTCACTTCAAGTAATTCTGATGTTCTAGCTCGACTTTGATACCATGAAAATCGACCTTAGCACCGTCAAGGGGTTCAAGAGGTATCAAGCATTCCAAATTTTAATTTTATTTGGTGCTAAAACCTTCCAATGGGGTCGGCGTGGCACATACAGGTCTCTCAACAGCTACATAAAAGCATGCTACCTCATGAGGACTACAACCCGCCGGAAAACCTTCCGGTCTCAGGACACCCTGGGTGTAAGAGCCTATGCATCGCCACACCGTCACACAGTGAGAACCCCCCATAGGTCGACATCCAAGGCCTACTAGCTCTGATACTTCTTTAGGTGCCATGGCGACCCTATTGGATGGGGTTGATGCCTGACTTTTATGGTATCAGAGACAAGCTAGAACATTAGGTTATGGCTTTGTGATGTGATTAAACTTAAGAGAAGAAAAAGAGTATACAACCTTTCTAGTTCGTCTCCTTCTCTTCAAAAGCTCCGGGATGAAGTCCACGAGACTCTTCAAGGCTCCTCTCCAAGTTGAACGAACCTCCTTCGTGATCTTCGCGCCAAAGAAGATCCACCTGTTAGTAATATGTATGCCCTAGAGGCCATTACTGTACATACGATGTATATTGTAGTGGATGCTGGGACATATATAGGGAGGACTTTCTTGCTCGACATGATAGTATGCTATCCGGTTGTACTTTATCTTAACATGTACTCTGATTGTCTCTATATTACATGTTGATAAAGCCATTAGGATATGTACTCGACTACTGGGACTATGATGAGATCATACTAGTGGGGCCACGGTAGTCGACGAGTACATCCTATAACTGTTCCTAGTCGAGGGTCTATCGAGACAGGGCATCGATGCACCGGAGTACACTAGCGTATACGCATCTTGACCCATATGATGGGCGATGGATGATCCCATATCCATCGGTGTTTGACATCAAGGATAGTGTACGGGTGCTCAGTGGAGACTGGGTACACTGGACGGACTCGCCGAGAACTCCCAGATGGTATTATACCTCACGTCAGATGGCAGTTCTCCGGTGGCACTGGTACAGAGTAGTATCTTGACCCGAGATCGTCATAGAGTCTTGTGTGATTCCTACTGTGCCTTGATTTCCATCATACCTCGTCCAAGAGGGCGTGCAAAAAGGTGGCTTTTGGGTACAGTCCCGAATCACATGGAGGCAATGAGCGATAGAAGGGGATTCGTCTCTCCCGGTATAGGGAGTTGATGTTGTGTTGTGTTCGATTGGCTATAACCGGAAATCTCTGGCCAGGGTTGCTGAGATTTACTGGTAAGTGTTATCAGTAGTTTCTCGAACTGTTATAGACCTCATATCGACACGACTTATCGAGCTACCGGGGTCAGACGTTTACCACCCCTAGGCGAGATATGCAACATATCAGATGACGAGACCGGACTGTACGGGAGTGTTACTGTTTGGATTCACAGGAGAATGTACAGGCTTGCTTGTTGATCTTCTGAGCGCTCAATACCTGGGTAGCTGTTACGTTTAGCAGACCGCTTGCAGCTTGTGGGTGTTTGATATGATCATCACCTACTGCCGGCGTATTGACGATTCTTTAAAGTCCTACACAGAGGTTTCTTGACTCAGGCAAAACGGAGTAGGAGCACATATGTGATATGTGAGGGACCGAGGATAATGCGTTATGTGATATCGTATTGTATTCTCGCGATATTTGATATCAGCCGGGTCATCGGATCAAGTGTTGATTCGATGAATCGGTACGGATAAATATTAGTCGGTTATATGCGATATAGCCGGATTGTCGGATCGAGTGTTGATTCGATAATTTAATATATAATAATATATTTGATATATTAAATTGCATTAACTAATATTATCTCACTAAAAGATTCTTTTTCTCACTTGGGTAATACAATGATATATATGCGATATATGTTAATTGTATTATTTTATTTTGTTACAATAAATATTATATATGTCATATATAATATTGTAATATGATATGGTTATTAATGCAACATGTTTAGTGGAGATTAAATATGGTTAGGGTTTGATTAGGGTTAATCATTTCTAGAAGTTTCTAGAATGTTTTCTTTTTTGTTTTGGAAAAGATATTTTACAAGATATTTCTTTAACTCAACCCTAAACCCTAACCCTTGTTAATTCTCTACAATGGTTACTTGAACCATGGTTGCATTTCTAACCTTATCAAAGTCTATCATTGTTCATCACAAAAGGATTTCAATTACTATTTTCTTAGTCATCTTCTTCTTCCTTCATTCTTTCATGAAAAAGCTTTCTAGATTTTTTCCAAGTGATGAATAATTGTGAGAAAATGATAAATAAAAAGAGCAAAAATCCTACTTCATCATCCTCATCTTCCCTTGCCCTTTAGATGAGAGTGTTCACTCAATTTTAGTGAGTGTTAGGTTGTGTTTATGAAACTTCAAGTTAGATCATCTTTGTATCGAAGATCGGAAGCAAGACTGCATTTTTCTCTTCGTGGAACCTCTCGAGAGTCCGGAACCCGATGATCGTAGTGAAGGGACCACAACACGGAGCTTATGAAGTGAAGGACCGGATCTACAAAGGTTGTGATCCCTCTCACTTAGAGTTAAAGTGTTTAACATGTTAGTTTTCGCCTAAACTCTAGTTTAAAGATCCGTATTCGGATTGTTCGGCACGGCTAAAATTTTAATCGAGCATGGTTGATGCCTCGTAGACCCTTGTGCGCGTGCCTAGCAACCCTACACCACCCGATGTCCACAAGCACAATCTTTTCACTACACTAAACACTTTTAGTGTAGGAATCACACCACACCAAATTGGCAGTTTAGTGTCGGATGATGAATTAGGGAATAAGTAAAGCTCACTAAGGTCTCACAAGCTCAATGATTCATATCTAATGTGAAGGTTTTGGGCTTGGAGATGAGGTGAAGAAAATTGTAGAGAGGAAGAGAAGAAAAAGCTCTTGAAAAATAGCTAAGGCATGAACTATGAAGCAAGAGTAGAATGAATGAATAAAATGAGTAATAATTATCCTCACTTATTCAAGCATGGATTAAATTGCAAATCTAAATTGCAACCATGCATGAATAGTGAGTCAAGACTAATATTATATCATAAAAACCCATGTCTTAACCATACCTAAAATATCTCCACAATTTACTCCTCATTTTTCTATTTTCTAAAAATAGAAAAAGTGCCATGCTTCATATAATAATATATATGGAATATACATTAATATATATATATATATAAAGCAATTAGTTAGCTAATGATATTAGTTAAGAAATAATTATATCATATATAATATATATCACATTATTAAATCAACTCTTGATCTAATAATCCGGTTATATCACATATAACCGATAATATCATTAATCTGAATATCACATTATCAAACCAACACTTGATTCGATAATCCGGTTATATCACATAAAACTTGAATGATAACAGATAACTGCCAGATTACAATACAGTATCGCATACTCGTATTTAATCAGGCCTATACACATATCACATATGTGTCCTACTTCGTTTCGCTTGAACCAGAAAACTTCTGTGTAGGACTCTAAAGACTCTTCAATACGCCAGCAGTAGATGATGATCACATCAATCACCTACAAGCCGTCAGCGGTACTAGCTGGACGTAACGGCTACCTGGGTATCGAGCAATATGTAGATCAACGGGAAAGCCCGTCCATATTCTCCTTGAAGCTTATTAGTAACACTACTGTACAGTCCGATCTCCTTTTCTGATATGTCGCATATCATGTCTAGGGGTGGTAAACGTCAAACCCCAGTAACGTGATAAGTCATGCCGATGTCTGGCCTATAACGGTTCGAGAAACTATTGATAAAACTGTAGGGTTCCTAGGCACACCCATGAGGTTCTACAACTGATCAAATAAGGACAATTCAAAATTTTCTATATGCCGAGAAACCCTAATACGATCGTTAACTAAAGGATAGGCAAAACTACAAGCAAGTTAACAACTTAACTACTAAGTGAATGGAAATAAAACCTTTGTAGATACGGTCCTCCACTTTCTTCGCTCTGTAATGACATCCCTACGCTGCAACCATTGGAATCCTGGACACTCGCGGTGGTTTCATCGGAGAAAAGATCGGGCTAGGTCGTTGACTTCGATGTCGAAGATGATCTACGTCGAGGCGACTCTAACTCGAGCTCCATCTTCACCAAATCATGAAAGTTGTGAAGAAAACATCCTATACTACATAGCAAGTGGTAGAGGATGAAGAAATAGGAAGTGGGTTCACTTTGGATTTGGATTTCTCACTTGGATTCAACACTTGAAAATTTTCAAGCAAGCTTTCTTTTTCTTCATCAAGAAGAAGAAGAAGAGAATGAAAAAAGAATTAATGAATAATAATAAATCAAGTGATCTTATCATGTTAGCAACCATGGGTGAGTGTAACTAGTGTAGAGACTAAACTAAGTTTTTGGTGAATGGTTAGGTCTAAGAAAAAACAAAATGGTAGATAATGCAAAGAAACTTCATGAAGCTTAAGCAAGAAACAAAGTTAGCCACCATTTCATTTTTGCCCAAAAATGAATAAAGAAAATAAGTAAAGATAACAAAACCCTAACCATTAACCTAAACATGGTTTAAAGCATACAGACACCCAAGTTTGAATGTATCCTCTAACATGTTACAAACTAGTGAACAAAACTATATCATATATACAATGTGCACATCAGGTGAGAAAATCCATCTAAAGTGAAAAAATACTAGTTAATGTAAAATAATATATCAAATATATAATTATACATTAAATCATTAAATCAACACTTGATTTAACGATCCGGTCATATTGCATATGACCGACTAATATCCAATGTATCGACTTATTGAATCAATTCTCGATTCGATAACTAGGTTATATCGCATACAACCAATCGATACACTCATCGCGAGAATAGAATACGGTATCACATACACGCATTATTCTCGGTCCCGCACATATTTCATATGCACTCCTATTTCGTTTTGCTTGAGCCAGGAAAGCTCTGTGTAGGACTCTAAAGACTCGTCAATATGCCAGCAGCAGGTGATGATCATATCAAACACCCACAAGCCGCAAGCAGTCTGCTAAACGTAACAGCCACCCGGGTATTGAGCGATCAGAAGATCAACGAGAAAGCCCGCTCACATTCCTGTGAGTCCAACCTGTAACACGTACCGTACAGTCCGGTCTGTTCGTCTGATATGTCGCATATCTCGCCTAGGGGTGGTAAACGTCAGACCCCAGTAGCTTGATAAGTCATGCCGACGTATGGTCCATAACAAGTGTGAAACTACTGATAACTCATACCACCATATCACTGCGACCCGGCCAGGGATTTCTAGTTATGGCCAGTCGAGCATAGCGCAACATCAACCCCCAATACCGGGAGAGACGACTCCCCTCCTATCGCTCATTGCCTCCATGTGAATCAGAACTGTACCCAAAAACCACCTGTTTACATGACTCAGTAGAGCCGTGGTAGGGTGGAAATCAAAGCACAGTGGGAGACACACAAGACTCTTTGACAATCTCTGGTCAACAAACTAAGCTGTACCAGTGTCACCCAAGAACTGCAATCTGACGTGAGGTATAATACCATCTGGGAGTTCTCGGCGAGTCCGTTCAGTGTACCCAGTCTCCACTGAGCACCCGCATACCATCTTTGATGTCAAACACCAATGGATATGGGATCATCGAACGCCCATCACATGGGTCGAGAAGATATACGCTAGTCTACTCTGGAATATCGATGCCCCGTCTCGATATTCCCAAGAGTAGGAACATTGAAGGATGTACACATGGACCACCCAGGCCCCACTAGTATGATCTGCATCATAGTCCTGGAAGTCGAGTGCACATCCTAAGGGCTATATCAACATGTAACAGAGAGACAGAAAGTATACATGTTTAGATAAATAGCAACCAGATAGCATACTATCATGTCGAGCAAGAAAGTCCTACCTATATATGTCCCAGTAGCCACTACAATATATATCCAATGTACAGTAATGGCCTCAAGGGCATACATATAACTAACAATCTCGCACTTGCACTAGGGCCATCTGTAGCAGTGGTTGTAGTATCTAATACGCAACCATCCCATAAAAGTCTCTCTCTGGGAAAGAGCCTTTGTGAGTGGATCCGCCATATTGTCCTCTGAGTCTACTCTCCTAACCTCGATCACCCTGGAGATCAACTATCTCCATGATCAGGTGATGCCGCCTCAGAATATGTCTGGGTTACTGATGGGACCAGGGTTCCCGGGCCAAAGCCACACTTCCATTATCACACAATGGTAGGAACCTAGTTCATCTCATGAACTACTATACACCCAAACTGCCTTTTTGGTAGTATCTTTGATAGTGATGTTACCACCCTTTATCGTCTATTTTGCCACGGTATCTAGCTTGGAACTCTTCCAACATACTGTCCCTTTACTAAGGGTAAAGGCAATGCCTGCGACTGACACTCAGTCGTCCTTATCACCCTGGAACTGTTCCAGTGATTCTCCCCAGGATCGATTGATAACATCTCACTAAACCTTGTGAGAAGCATAACATCCATTTAGATCTATCTCATCAATCCAAATCCCAGGATTTAGGAGGTATCACCTTTATCCTATTGGAAACTCTTTATGATAAGAGGAGATTGACCGTGTGTAGTATAGGAAGCTCTTTTCCTATCAAGAGAATGTTGTCAACGTACAATACGAGGATGATCACCTTACTCTCTACTACCGTTTTTTATATACAAGGTTCATCTACCATTTTGATGAAGTCAAACTCTTTGACTACCACATCAAAATAGACGTTCCAACTCCTCCATGCCTGCTTTATTCTGTAAAGTATCTTGCACAAGTTTCCGCTGCTCCCACTGTTTACGAAGCCCTCTGGTTGTGTACTTATAGACGTTCTCTTTTAAAACATTTTAGAAAAGCAGTCCTGGCACCCAACCGCCAGATATCGTAGTCATGGTATGTAGCAATGGCATCTGGATGGACTTAAGCATAGTCCCTGGAAAAGGTTTCATCATTATCCATGCCTGGTCGATGACGAAAATCTTTAACAAGTATAGCTTTGAAAGTCTCAACTTTTCCATCTACACCAAGTAATCTTCTCAAGATATACTCGCTCCTGATGGGGATTTAACCCTTCAGATATAGCATCCAAAGTCCATAATTTGTTGGTGTACATGGATTCCATCTCAGATCGCTAAGGATCCAGCCATTCATACAAAGTCCATAATCTCGATGGCCTGGTCGAAAACTAGTTGGGTCATCATCTCATGATGCATTCCTTGCTCCCACTGTCATCGAGAAACCGAAGTATCTCTCAGGTAGATGAGGAACCCTTCCAGATCGGCGGAGAGAGTGAGGTTCGTCGGGAACTAATGAATTTTTTGGTTCTGTCAAATCATCAGCTGCAGTTTTGTATAGCTGGAACTTTTCCAATTCTACAGAACTGACCTTGCCTTGATCTTGTCTGGTTTTTGCTTTTGACATAGGCCGGACAATCCCAAATCTTAACTTACTTAAGAGATAGGCTCTTCCTATACCATATCTCATATGGAGTGGCAGGCACTGATTTGATTCGAACCCAATTCAATAGGTATGCGGCTTCTCAAGTGCATAACCCCCTTAAAAAAACAGGTAACTCAGAAATACTCATCATAGAGCACATCATATCATTTAGGGTGTTATTGTTCCGCCCTGATACACCGATGTGCTGTGGTATATTTAGAGGAGTAATACGGAGAGAGAATCTCATTCTCCTTTAGAATAGTCCAGGAACTCTAGGCACAAGTATTCTCCTCCCTGATCTTATCATAGGACATAATACTTATACCCGGTTTTTGGTTCTCTACTTCTGACTTATATTCTGTAAATATCTCAAAAGCTTTGGACTCATGTTTCAACAGGAACATATGACTGAATGTTGAGAGATCATCAGAGAATGTACTGAAGTACTAAGAACCGGTCCTGGCATGTGTAGACAGGGGACCTTACATACATCATCATGTATCAGTCCCAAGAGTTTACTAACTCTTTCACTGTTTCTAATAAACAGAGCTATGGTCACCTAATCTTTGTGACATGACTGGCTAGTTTCACAAGATGTAAATTCAAACTGATTTAAATATGCATCTGAAATGTAACTTAAGCTAGTCGGGTCACACTGATATGACCTAGTCTACAATACCTCAAGAAGGAATCGTTCATATCTGAACTCTTCCTCTTTTGTCTGTTCTGTATACTAGGAACTGTAGTTTGATTTAGAACGTCAATACTTTTAGATAACGTGCCTGAACCTATCAACTTTTGAAATAGGAAATGTTCTAAACATTATCCAAAATACAAAATTTTATCATTTCTTTACTAATAAAGAGATTGATATGATTTTGTATATCAGGTTCGGTATCTAATAGCATTTGTTCAGAATTAATGTATTTGTAATACAGGGTGATAGTGACCAACAGACTTGGCTGCAACACTTGCCCCATTTTCTGTCTCATGAAACTTATCACCTGTTCTCAGTTCTCTACCTTTCTGTAGCCCTATGTAACAGATTATATATCTGGGATCCTGATCCAGTATCAAATACCCAGGACGCAGAGGATACTGAGAAACAGTTCTTTGTAATGAACGCACCCGAAGGAGATGCATCTTATGCACTTTCTTCGTTTGGGCGGCATGGGAATCCTGGTATTCCCCTTTTTCCTATTCTGTCTTATAACAATTATAAGTTGGAGCGGGACCAACGTTCCACAGCTCAGTATAACAAGCGGGTTCGGTCAATACATCCATATTATTATCTTGAGTAAGGCGTGATATGGTCGCTACCTGGAGAGAGAGAGAAGAAAACACTCTGCGTGCGCTCTTACAAGATTAGATTGGTTATTTATTTGATCTAATCAGGATGGATCCAACTGTTTTTATCAAATCTTCAAACCTTAAAAGGAAAGACTAGCCGGGATTAATTACACTCTACAAGTTCGCCAATCTTTCAGCCAGGCCAGTGTCGGTACTTTGAGGGCGGTTCTCCGTGCTTTCGCATGGACCTAATTACAATAAACCTCGTTTTCCCAGAGAGCGTAACACTGTTGACACCTTTCTAGACACCTACTTGATCGGCTAATTGCAAAGTGCAAAACTCTCCCACGAGTAACAATTACTCACAGTGGGTATCGGGATCCAACTATCATATAGAAGGTATGCAATCTCATCAACACTTGAAACTCCCAATAAAGGTTTTTACCCCTAGCACTTATGACCTTAACTATGGTCAACAAATCATAAGTACTAGTCAAGTTCTACCCATCACTTCGTGATTAATTAGACCCACCCACATGACCATTAACTAAGGTCAACATAGTCACGCGACTATCCTAACTAATCGCATCATATACGGTATAGGAAGATATCACTTAGCTACCGTACACTGTGCCTTGACTATGGTCAACAAACACAGCACGAATACTAAGTACTCTACTTCATAAAATTACGGAGGGTTGCGAATGGTTTTTATGAAAACCCTTAACGCTTTGAACATGATCTCGTTGCTTAATCAAATGGTTTTTAAATGGAGTGTTTTTTAGGCTTTTCTAGTTTTGCTGGGGTCACTCCCGGTGATGGGATCGTCGGCCCTTTCCTCATCGAATAAGGTGCAGGATATATCATATATACCGCTGTGCAAAGCAAAAACTATAGAAGCAATCAAAATACAAACCGAGGGTTGTAGCATCTGCCAGTTATTGCTAAAGGGGTCACTCCCGGTGAAGGGATCCCGTCCCTTTCCTTATCAAATAAGGTGCAGGATGTTCTACAAGGAACACCGCGATGCAAAGCAAGAACTGTATCTACCTGTTTTTGAAAAATTCGATTCCACAACATCTTTTAGGTTTATTTTCATTCATTAATCACATTAATGAAGTCCCACCATTTAAGTCCACCTAAACATCACAGATAAATATAACGTGCGCTTATGCCATCCGCATTCGCCTCGATGTCCCGTCTGCACCGTTAGGTTAGGTAACTAACGGCAGAGCGAGGCAGGACTAGTGCGGGAGTAAAACATAAGCAACGTCTATATAATATATCATATATACTATAAACAATATCTATCTGAACAAATCACATGATCACATCACAGATAACGCGGCAGAAAATATCATATGAAATATTGGATATAATAGGACGTCCGTGTTTTATTTTGAGCCTGAATAAAACACGGATTCCACGGTCGTGATGAATAGCCAATCCCACACCCCTAGACCCCTATGAGAGCGGCAAGCAACCCTGCCAATTCCAGGGTTAGGAGACCCGGACTCGACTCCTCGAGATGGTCTCCCACTGGACCCTAGAACCCGGTTACTTGTGCTCCCCTCCTTGGGTCTATCCTAATGCGGAAAAGTAAATAATATACAAATGGTGACATCATCCACAACCTGGAAGTGCCCCAATAAAAGAATATTACATACAAGTTTTTACATGAATAAAAAAGAAAAACACTCATCTCGCATAAAACCCCCCGGCTATTCAAACACGACAATCCAATATTACATATCCAGCAACACTAACATCACATGTCATCAACGTAGGTAAGTATGCATACACCGATTGACGTCGACGTATAGCAACGACAATCGACAATACCACTACATACTAAACTTACAGTCACAGAAAAGAAAATGTGAAACTGCAACAGTTGGAATCCGCAACCTCTTTAGACATCGCATACCTAATCAAATGAATTCCTTAGACATCGCATGCCTAACAATTATAAACCCCGCATTTTGTTTCATTATCGAAAACTCTTTTCAATATCGAGTCGGGCAATTCAAAAAGATTCCCGACACCCGGTACGAATGCTCGTCGCAAACTTTAGTAGACGGCTGCACCCCCGATACTGTCGACGATGTGCACTAAGACGGAACACCGCTACCGCGAGCACCTGAACGGATGGTTTCGGCGGCGGGGTTCTCCTACAGTAACTTGATCGGGGCTTTGGGGTGTGGCTGTCTATTTCATTTACTGGCGAGTATCCGCTTTCGCAACGTGATTACGACGGATTTTTGATCGTATCAAAATTCCGTGGCAACCGAACAAGTGAGACTAAACTGCTATGTTTATAACATTCATTCAGTTATCTCATAACTACTTGTGAATTCCAAATATTGTATCACATTCCAGATAAATAGAAAATGTTAAAGTTTCCGATCGAACAATCAAACACCTACGTTTTGCCGAAACAGCTCAACACATGAAATAAGTTTAAAAACATTCACTTCATACCTCAGTACCAACGGTCCAGCCATAGAAGGGTCAAGCCAACGCCTCACATGTGCCACGCCATACTGCCCCAAACCCTAAGGTTCAAAGGGCAGTTCAAGACGGTCACATAATCGAGTTAAGGTTTGTTGTCTTCTAGAGAGACCATAGCGTTACTTGCACTACTTAGAACGTCATTAAACTCCGGAAAAATCCAAGAATTGGAAATTTCCCGGCAGGGGGAAAAAGTGGGTATTTATATCCGGTCGAAGTTTTTAATATATTCTAAAATTACCCGGAAAAACACATAGACAAAATTAGGCAATCCGATCGAATCTATGAACTCCCAATACAACCCAGAAAACTCAACTCTTGAGTAGAAGTTAAAAATTCCCAGAAAATACAGCACTAATAGATAGGAATTACTGTGCAATTTCCAAAAGCTAATGTGATTGTACGGCCACGGAACTGCCGCACGAGCCATGCTCGTGCCACGCTTCCGCGGCGCTTTAGTGGATTCAGGCGCACGTGCTGCACAGTATTTCTTAGAAATCCCTGCTGATTTTTCTCCATATTTTTAATTCACAAAAATTCCAGTTTTGAAAAAATGTATAGAGAAGGGCTTTGGATTAGGGTTTCGGGTTCGATCGGGTTTCTAACATCGTCTACGCATTGCTTAACGCTCTAGTTAGGCTCTGATACCACTGTAGGGTTCCTAGGCACACCCATGAGGTTCTACAACTGATCAAACATGGCCAATTCAAAATTTTCTACGTGCCGAGAAACCTTAATATAATCGTTAACTAGAGGATAGGCGAAACTACAAGCAAGTTAACAACTTAACTACTAAGTGAATGGAAATACAACCTTTGTAGATCCGGTCCTCCACTTCATTGGCTCCGTAATGACGTCCCTCCGCTACAACCATCGGAATCCTGGACTCTCGCGGTGGTTTCATCGGAGAAAAGATCGGTTAGGTCGTTGACTTCGATACCGAAGATGATCTACGTCGAGGCGACTCTAACTCGAGCTCAATCTTCACCATGTCATAAAACTTTTGAAGAAACTACCCTATACTACATGGCAAGTTGTAGAGGATGAAGAAATAGGAAGTGAGTTCACTTTGGATTTGGATTTCTCACTTGGATTCATCACTTGATAATTTTCAAGCAAGCTATCTTTTTCTTTATCAAGAAGAAGAAGAAAAAGAAGAGAATGAAAAAGAATTAATGAATAATAATAAATCAAGTGATCTTATCTTGTTAGCAACCATAGGTGAGTGTAACTAGTGTAGAGACTAAACTAAGGTTTAGGTGAATGGTTAGGTCGAAGAAAAAATAAAATGGTAGATAATGCAAAAAAGTTTCATGATGCTTAAGCAAGAAACAAAGTTAGCCACCATTTCATTTTTGCCCAAAAATGAATAAAGAAAATAAGTAAAGATATCAAAACCCTAACCATTAACCTAAACATGGTTTAAAGCATAAAACACCCAAGTTTGCATGTATCATCAAATATGATACAAACTAGTGCTCAAAACTATATCATATGTACAATGTGCAGATCAAGAGAGAAAATCCATCTTAAGTGAACAAATACTAGTTAATGTAAAATAATATATAAAATACATAATTATACATTAAATCATTAAATCAACACTTGATTTAACGATCCAGTCATATCGCATATGACCGACTAATATCCAATGTATCGACTTATCGAATCAATTCTCGATTCGATAACTAGGTTATATCGCATACAACCAATCGATACATTCATCGTGAGAATAGAGTACGGTATCACATACACGCATTATTCTTGGTCCCGCACATATCTCATATGCGCTCCTATTTCATTTTTCTTGAGCCAGGAAACCTCTGTGTAGGACTCTAAAGACTCGTCAATGTATAAGTAATACTAGATATTGTATATACGACCTAGTGAAGAAATAAAGCGGGAGCTAGCTCTTCACCCAAGGCGGATCACAACCACATGCAATATATAAGTAATATCAAGAAAATAGCATAAAAGAAACGCAAATATCAGAAAACACAACGCCGGCTCCAGTGAGCTCGACCCAAAAGAAACCACAAATATACAAATCTCTCAGTCTCATCACTAGGTCGCATATACAATATAAAGTGGTAGATGGATAATACTAGATACAATGATAAAGCAAAAAGAAATGAAGTGTGCTCGCAACCCACCTACGGGCGATGTCGGGAGTCTGAGCAAAAGGAGCTGATAATAAGATAGTCGCCGCTACAAGACTGATGAGTCCGACCTGCAAGACACTGTGGCACAACGGGGGTGAGTTGCCAGCTCGTGAGTAGAATATAACATCTAGTAAGGCAATCGTAAGAATGCACGCAATGCGGCACAACATGTATGTCCAAATGTGATATAACATCTCTAGTATGCATGCACAGGTATGCAATGTCATTACTAAATCTTTATGTGTTTTAAATACTAAGGTTATTGAATTCTTAACTTTAGAAAGTAAATATCTGTATAATAGCTAAGTACCATCAAGAAATCATCTGAAAACCCATGTCAAGCATCGACACCAAATATGAAATCATATCTGTCTCAATATCTCACTGTATCAATATCTCAAATATCGGGCTCCGTCAGTCCGGATCGGCCCATATCATAAATCTCACGACAACGGTCGGTATCCTCCGGATATCCGCCGCGCCAGACATCACCGGTAGGTAGTCTTCCTCTGCCAGGCTCATCGTCTACAACTCGATCTTCTTGCCCCGGGGTACCATACCGGGCCCACCATGTACCCGAGACGGTTCATCCACTCCTCGAATCGGGTCTCGAAATCCAACAGAAAACATGAAAACTCATGGTGGACGACACATACATCACGAGAAAACCGCAACTTTGTTTTAAAAATGATAAATATAAGCTTTTGTTAAATTCTTGCGGTTTTTCCCAAAAATCCAGAAATCGCAGCAAAACTGAAATCCTCAAGAAAATCGTAATGTCCACATGTTATATATATGATAAATGTCTATGATATCAATGTGTATGATGTGAATTTTGGCTAGAGTTCTATGTAAATATGATGATGATGCGAGATATGTGCATGCGATGCAGTTTCATATATCAAGTATGAATGCAGGTGATGATATTAAGATAAACAGGTTCTATCGTGCACATGGCATGTCAATTACCAATGGCGTGTGTGTCACATGAATAGTGCGCGTGCAACAGATGCCAATGGTAAGGTGTTCGTGTCCTACGAAATGGTATCGCATAGGTAGAGATGAATGTCCATGCAATTTAACATACTGTTCGCTATAAGGGTATGCAGTGTACATGAATGGATAAACTAACTAACAATATAATCTTGCAAAAAGTAGGGTAATCCTAACTAGGGGGGCGCCTCGCGCCATCCAGACGATTCCCCCATAGATGAATATATCTACTCACCAGAAATCCCCGCTAATCTGATCCGGCCACCGCTTTGCCTTTACACGCCGTGTCCGAAGTTTCCCCGACCGATCCTATATTTGCACAATATCAAGCATAAGATTACAAAACCTAACAAAATGCAAGTCACAACATACAATTATCCACGCTCTCGAAATAATCATAGCATGCACTCGGTGCGCGGAAAAACGCACGAAAATCGCTAACCTTTAACTAAAATCGTCATTTCGGGGAAATCGACAAAACTACAACCTGACTAGACGAAACCCCGCGTTCGTGCATTCTGATAATCCTATACGAAGCTAATAATATTGCTAACCTAACGCAAATTGAACGCATTCTATTTTTCGTAAAAATCTAGCTAGCAAATTCAACGCCGATTCAATGCAAACATCGATATTTTGTCGATTTAGCGAGCATATAAATACACCATTAACCACTACAACCAATTAGAAACCCAAAGCCCTAATTTAATCCTAACAACTATGCTTCAAACCCTAGTTTTAAAATCAATCCTTCTCTTGATTTTTCCTAAACAACATTTACCACTTAAACTAATATTTAGAATTTCAATTCTAGCATAATTAAACCACAAGTTAACAAAAAGATTAGAATTTTCACCTCTCAAGCTTGAACCCTAGCTTGATCAAGTCACCAAGAAGCCTCCTTTCATCTAGTTTTTGAACCAATTTGGGTAGAAGAGAGAGTGGTTTAGGGTTTGGGTTTGAATGGAGATGGAAATTTATGAATTTAAATGGATTTTTAGCAAGGAAAAAGAAGCAAAATGAAGTGATGAAGTGGGGAAATCTGCAGGTGAGGGGTCGGCCAGCAGGTGGGGAAGGGAAATGGGGGTTTTTTGGAGAAGTTTCTAGGTCTATAACCATCATAAGTTATCATTTAATGCTTTCATGTCAACCTTTTTGCAAAAAAACCCATTTTTACTTCATTTTTCATTAAATTTCCCACCTTTAAACCAAAAGTTTGCAAGACATGATACAATTTTATTAACACCATATTTTAGCTTATAAAGACTGCTAATTAAGAAATTTACCTGATTAAATTTGTATTTATCCCTAATTAAATGTATTTTAAAAAGCTTAAAATAATAAAAAAAATTAATTAATTACGAAATTTTTTTTATTTAACTAGAAAATTATAAGTGACAAAATTATAGTAATATCTTATCTAAATTTTTTATAATTAGATCTACAATGAAAAATATCAATTTTGACTTTTTACGGAAAAAGCCGAAAAATTGGCCGATTACCGAAAAACTGCCTAAACGATTTTCGAAGGGTTACACTAATGATGGATAAATTTGTCTAAGCACCTAAGGTTTCTCAATATATGAGAGGGTTATGGTAGAGGTAGAAAAAAGTCAGGAAAGATGAGAGTGTCAAGCAAGAGCTCAACTCAAGAATGGCTAACTGTTGTGAGCAATAATGCAAGCAAGTGTAGAAAAATATATCACAACCCAAAACAAAATATCAAGCATGCCACAATAATGTTTCATGAGTCACACCATGAGTCACCCTATGAGTCACCACATGAGTCTCTAATTGTGCCTTGCTTGAATTAATACTAAGCACACTCATCCCTCCAACTAAATTAAGCATTTAACCAAATGGTTAATAAACATAATGAGGTGTAATCTTCTAGAAAACAATCTTGTAATAAATTACAAGAATACCCATCATCCGTATATACATACCCGTATCCGTATTCCGAAAAATATGAATACAATGAGATGAAAATAATCTAACAATATAATACTAGTATCCGGCTTAAACAATGCCCCTAGTAAAATCCGTCCGAATCATGATATGTGCACAAGTGCACGTATATGATAAAACCCTTCAGTAAAACTATACGGCCTCTACATCGTTTCGCCAGAAGCAGGGAAACCCTCTGTGTTGGACTCTAAAGACTCGTCAATATGCTGGCAGTGGGTTTAACCACAAGCACGTCAGCGGCATTAGCTATACAAAACGGCTACTCAGGTATTGAGTGAAAGGATGGCCGACGAGCAAACTCATCCTGACCCCTACTGAGCCTGTTCGTTACAATCTCCGTACAGTACGATCTGTTCGTCTAGGAGTATCGCATATCGAGTCTATGGGATGGATAAAGTCAGACCTCTGATAATGCGACATTTTGTTTCGGTATGAAGCCCATCACAAACTGAGAAACTACTGATCCAAAAAAGTAATTCTTGACTTCCTTTTTCAAGGATTTGTGGTGATGGCCTCCCGTGCACCTCACGACATCAACCCCCAATACCTGGAAAGATGAATTCCCGATAATCCGCTCACTGCCTCCATGTGGCTCGGGACTGTTCCTAAATAAATCTTGTTTGCACGAGTCCTTTTAGCCGTTGTAGGATAGTAATCAAACCACAGAAGGAACTCATACGAGACAAATGACGATCTCAAGACAACGGACTAATCCGTACACATGTCACCTGAAAACTGCTATCTGACAATAGCTTTAATACTAACTACCATGTTCCCACTGTGTCCGTCCAGTGTACTCATAACCCAATGAGCACCTGTATACTATCTTAAGTGAATTAACTAACACTAATGGCTTGTGAAACCGGCCACCGCCCCTTGTCGGGGTCTCGATCAGTATAAACTAGTTTACTCTGGAGTACCGATGCCCAGTTTCGATACTCCTATTACTAGGGACAATAAAGGATGTGCATATACACCACCCAGCTCCCACATATATGATCTCCATCATAATTCTGGCAGTCAAGCAAGAATCCTATGGGCTCTATCAACATGTAATGGTGATCTGTAATACCACCTAAAGCATGTACATGATGATAATGAAAAACCATATAGCATAATATCATCTTGAATAAGACTGTTCTACCCGTATAGGTCCTCCATCAATCATCGCATTCGGGTGCTTGCGATTCAATAATTGACTTGAGGGCACTATAGCCAACAATTAGCAGACATTTAGCAACATATATACAAACACAAAACACAGATTAGCTAAGAACTTAGAATTTCGATTGAAAATAACAACCCGTGTCTACCCCATGTACAAACCAGTACACAAACAAATCTGGGTAGAAACCAAATATACCAAAAATCATATTTCCAAACACTAGAACACCAGAAAAATTACAGGCGAATCGGTCATGTCTCGGACGCGCATCCGCGGCTAAACTACTTGTTTCGCCACGGTTTTACGGTTAAGCTGGTAGATTACGTTCTCGAAATTTTTTCCTGTTCTTAGAAAACCCCGCATGTATTTTTAAGTGTAAGTCCATAATGCACACCCCACGTGTCGTGGGGAGGCGGAATAGTTTAAAAACGTTTTTCTCACACCAAAAGAAACATGTTTTAGCATTGCATCATGAACTTGTTCCACTTTTGGATCTTTATTAAATCTTAGCTAACAAAACTAAACTACTAAAGAGTGCTAACTACTAGGTTGAGAAGTTATACCCTCATGTCTAGTCCTTCGGTTCTTCAAGTGGTTCCTTGCTCCTTGGTTCAAGCCTTTTCTTCTTGATATCCTTGCTTTGGCTTCTTCTTGGCTTTTGAACGATCTCAGTCGCCGGTCTCCTTTGTGTCAAAGATCGATCCACCAGAGGGCCTATGGTCAAGCTCCAACCTCCATGAGATAACTTAGTGATCTAACTTGCTAAGAGAGAAGACTATGTTGATGTAGAGTGAGTGTTTTGGATTAATTGATCTTCAAGCTCAACGATTTGCAACACATGCAAGTGTTATGAGCTTGATGAAGAAGGAGAGAAGAAAAACCTAGGAGAGAGAAAGCTTTTGTCATAATGATCATAAAATGAGAAGAGAGAATGGTTAAGTCTTGAGCCAATAAATCAACCGTGGCAGTATTAAATCATATAATCTACAACCATACTTGAATAGTGGCTCCAAAAGAAATAAACAAATACTTTGTCATTCTTCAACCCATGCCTCCTAAATTCCACCTCATTAATTCTTTATGGAAAAAGAATAAAACAATAATGAGGTGTCTCATTCTAGAAGCTCATTCTTGTGAAATTACAAGAATGGCTTTTTTCCGTATTTTCATACCCGTATACGTATTTCGAAAAATACGGATACACTGAGATCAGTATAATCCAATACTACAATACTAGTATCCGGCTTAAACTAAAGCCCACTAGTATTATCCGTCCGATCGTCATTCGAGTACCCAGTACACGAATGCGATCGAAACCCTGCCGTAAGACCATACGGCGTCTACATCGTCTCGCCTGATCCAGGGAAACCCTCTGTCTGGGACTCTAAAGATTCGACAGTACACTGGCTGTGGGTTTAACCACAAGTCCGTCAGTGGCACTAGCTGCACGTAATGGTAACCCAGGTACGTGTCGAAAAAAAGGCCGACGAGCGAACTCGTCCGTAACCCCTAATGAGCCTGTCCGTGACAATATCCATACAGTCTGGTCTGTTCGTCTGAGAGTATCACATATATGGTTTAGGGGGTGGTGAACGTCAGACCCCTAACAACCGTACAAGTCATGTCGGTGTGGCTTAAGACTATCCGAGAATCTACTGGTCAGTCCACCAGTAATTCTCTATCAGTCCTGGACAGGGACTTATGGTAATGACCAACCGATCATAGTGCGATATTGACTCCTTATACTGGGATAGACAAATCCCTAACAGTCGCTCACTGCCTCTATGTGGTTCGGGATTGTACCCAACTAAAATCTGTTGGCACGACTCCTTTGAGCCGTGGTAGGGTAGTAATCACAGTACAGTGGGAACTCACGCGAGAAAAATGACGACCTCAAGTCGACAGACTATCTACACACATGTCACCTGAGAACTGCAATCTGACGCTAGGTATAATACTATCCAGTCAGTTCTCGGCGAGTCCTGTCTGGTGTACTCACACTCAGTGAGCATCTGTATACAATCTTAGGTGCACATCACCAATGGCTGCGGGACCAATCCATCGCCCCTCGTCAGGGTCTAGATATGTATACACTAGTATACTCTGGAGCATCGATGCCCAGTATCGATACTCCTGCGACTAGGGACATTTTTAAGGATGTGCCTATTGACCATCCAGCTCCCACAAGTATGACCTCCATCACAACGCTGGTAGTCAGGCACACTCCCTACGGGCTTTATCAACATATATACAAAGTAAAATATATCACATGTTAGGATAAAGACAAACCAAGTAGCGTACTATCATATCAAGCAAGATTGTCATATACATATATATCTCTAGCATCCTATACAATGAAGGCCTCTAGGGCATATATATATCCAACAATCTCCCACTTGCAATAAGTCCTGTAATTGGTGCAATGAGTACCCACTGTTTGTACTAGATTCAGTTGCTGGTGTGCCGCATGCCCAACATCTCAAACAGCCTCTTGAACTGAACTTGAGGGATGACCTTGGTGAATGGATCTGCCGTGTTGTCTTTTGTTTCCATCCTCCGCACCTCGATCTCCCATCGATCTACGATCTCCCTGATCAGGTGATACCGCCTTAAGATATGCCTAGATTTCTGATGGGACTGGGGTTCCTCCGGTAATGCTATAGCCCCGTTGTTATCACAATACAAAGGTATTGGATTTGCAATGGACGGAACCACCGAAAGAACCGAGATGAACTTCTTCATCCAGACAGCCTCTTTCGTGGCATTGTTAGCAGCTATATACTCAGCCTCCATAGTTGAGTCTGCGATGGTATCCTGTTTGGAACTCCTCCAACATACTGCCCCTCCATTTAGAGTAAACACAAAACCCGAAACGGATTTAGAGTGATCTTTGTCACTTTGGAAGCTGGAGTCGGTAAAAGCCTCGACCTGGAGGTCCCTATCACCGTAAACCAAGAACATCTCCTTAGTCTTTCTCAGGTAGAATGTTCTTTACTGCTATCCAATGCTTCTCACCAGGGTCATACTGATACCTGCTTACCACACTAAGTGCGTAAGCTACATCTGGTCTGGTACATAACATCGCAAACATTATGGATCCTACTGCTGAAGCGTAGGGTATAATGCCCATGCGAGCCCTCTCTTCATCAGTCTTTGGAGACATTTCTTTGGAGAGGGTGATCCCGTGACAAGTGGGTAAATTACTGCGCTTGGAATCATCCATACTAAATCTCTTTAGTATAGTGTCAATATACCCGGACTGTGAAAGTCCAAACATATTTTTGGATCTATCACGATAGATCTTAAAATCCAGAATGTAGGATGCATCTCCCAAGTCTTTCATGGAGAATTTTTGCGACAAGAAGAGCTTTACTGATTGTAGCATAGGGACATCATTCCCTATCAGTAGTATGTCGTCGACGTACAAAACGAGGAAGACTACTGCCCCTTCTACAATCTTTGTATAAATGCATGGTTCATCTACAGTTTTGATAAAGTCAAATTCTTTGACCGTCTCATTAAAGCAGATGTTCCAACTTCGCGATACTTACTTTAATCCATAAAATGATTTAAGCAACTTGCACACCTTTCCACTGCTCCCACTGTCGAAGAAACCTTCTGGTTGATCCATGTAAACACTTTCTTCTAAATGTCTATTTAGAAAAGCTATTTTTACGTCCATCTACAAGATTGCATAGTCATGGATGGCAGAAATGGCAAGCAGGATCCTAATGGATTTAAGCATAGCTACTGGGGAAAAGGTTTCATCATTGTCCAATCCAGGTCTTTGACGAAAACATTTTGCAACGAGTCTAGCTTTGTAGGTTTCCACTTGTCCAAATGCACCAATCTTCTTTTTGAAGATCCATTTGCATCCAACTAGTTTAACCCCTGGAGGAGCAACATCTAAAGTTTATACTTTATTGGTGTACATGGATTCCATTTTGGATCTTATAGCATCCAGCCACTTCACCGAGTCTTTACTCGTGATAACCTGCTAAAAATTTGTAGGCTCATCATCATCGATGATGCAATCCTCTCGATCCCCATCTACAAAAAACCCATAGTATCTTTCACGAGGATGATGAAGCCTACTAGATCTGCAGAGCGGTGTTGGTTCATCGGGCTCTATTGAAACCTGAGGTTCTACTAAGTCCTCGGTAGAAGTTTGAGATTTTGGAATTTCTTCCAGCTCTACCGTGCTCCCACTAATTTCTTTTGCAAGAAATTCCCTCTTTAAGAAGACAATGTGGCGAGTGACAAAAACCTTTTGTTCTTCAGTGTGGTAGACAATAGATCCCCATGAATGCTTGGGGCATTCCACAAACTTGCACAAAATTGATCGTGACTCGAGCTTGTATGGATTATGCTTTTTAACAAATGCCAGAAACCCTTATATCTTGATATACCTGAGAAATTATCTCTTTCCGCTCCACATTTCATATGGAGTGGTAGGCACAGACTTAATCGGAACTCTACTCAATAGGTATGGTGCTGATTCTAGTGCAAAACCCCAGAAGGAAAGTGGCAACTAAGCACTACTCATCATTGAACATACCATGTCCAGTAGCGTGTGATTCCTCCTTTTTGATACTCCATTATGCTGAGGTGTATAAGGTGGAGTAAGCTGAGAGAGAATTCCATTCTCTTTTAAGCATTCAAGGAAACCGGTACTTAAGTATTCTCCACCTCGATCAGATCGAAGTGCCTTAATGCTTTTACCAGTTTGTTTCTCTACTTCATTTTTATACTCCTTTAACTTCTCAAAAGCCTCAGATTTATGCTTCATTAAAAACCCATGTTCATACCTAGGGAAGTCATCAGTAAAAGTGATGAAGTAGGAGTGACCGCTTCATGCATGTGTAGACATTGGACCACATACATCACTGTGTACAAGTCCAAAGAGTTCCGTGGCTCTTTCTCCTTGTCCGGTGAACAAAGATTTGGTCATCTTTCCATTGATACATGATTGACAAGTTGCATACGATGAATATTCAAACGGATCTAAATATCCATCTTTATGTAACTTAGTCAACCTTGTTTCGTTTATATGACCAAGTCTACAATGCCATAGGAAGGCTTGGTTTGAATCTAGAGCCTTCCTTTTAAGCATGTTTTGAATATTGAAAACTTGAGGTTGATTAAGTATGTATATGCCATTTTCCAGTGCGCCAAACCCAATCATTTCTTGATTTAGGAGAATGTTCATGACATTTCTTTCAAGTGCAAAATTATATCCTTCATTAGATAACAATGATACTGATATACTATTACACAACATACTGGGAATACAAAAATCGCTGTACAACACCAAAATGTGCCCACTAGTCAACCCTATGTGATATTCCCCCTTTGCAACAGCATCTACATGCATTCCATTGCCCATCCAGAGGGTCATATCACCTGTCTTCAGTGCTCTACAGTTTCTCAGAGCCTACAAAGAATTACAGTTGTGAGAACCAGAACCGGTATCAAGTCCTCATGATGTAGAGTTTACTGAAACACAATTTTCGATTGCAAACACACCTGAAGCAGAAGCAGCATCTTTGTTCGTGTCCTTGGCTTTGAAAGCCATGCAATCCTTCTTGCAGTGCCCTTTCTTATGACAATAGTAGTAATCGTTCTTATCCGCCTTCACCCTTCCTGCCTTGTTCGTTCCCTGCACCTTCTTAACCCCGCATTTCGGTTTCGTGGTTTTCATCTTCTTCTTCCCTTTAGCTTTCTCTTTAGATTTAGAAGAGAATGATTGGTCAACATACAGAACAGGGGTCTTCTCCTTTTTTAAGGAGGTCTCTGCTACCCTCAGCATGTTGAGGAGCATTGGAAGATCAGCTTCCATTTCGTGCATGTTGAAGTTCAGCACGAACAGAGAGAAGGTGTGGGGAAGGGACTGCAAAATCAAGTCGATGTACAACTCATTCTCTAGCACACATCACAGGCTTGTGAGTTCCTCAATGAGGCTGATCATTTTTAGGACGTGCTCTCCTACCGGCGATCCTGGAGCTAACCACATCTGGAATAGTTTCCTTGAGGTCTCATACCCTGTGATACGGGAGTGTTCTCCATACAGTTCCTTGCAATGGAGAAAAATGGATTCAGTATCCATACTTTCGTGCTGTTTCTGGAGTTCATTATTCATGGACGCTAGCACGATACACTTACCTCTCTCGTAGTCTAGATCCCAAGTTTTGCGGACCTCCTTGTCCGCAACCGAGGAATCTGGTCCTGGGATAGAAGGAGGAACAACGGTGGTAACATATGCAACTTTGTCATACATCAGTGCAAGTTGACGTTCCTTAGCCAATCTTTATAGTTTTGCCCAATCAGTGTATTCTTTTCAAGTAATAGTTTTAGTCCTGTCATGGTAGCTGCCAGAGGGAGAAAAGAAACACTCAGCATATGCTCTTGCAAGTTTAGATTGGTTTATTTGTTTATCTAAACAGGATGGCTCCCACAGTTTCTTCAAATCCTTCTTCAAACCCTAAAATAAGAATTAGTCAGGATTAATCGCACGTCACAATAATTGCTGAACCTTTCAGATAGGCTAGTGTCGGTACTTCGAGAGAGGTTTTCCAACGCTTTCGTGAAGTTCCTTAATTAAATAACCTCTTTTCCCTGGAGGCATAGCCCTACTAACACCTTTCTAGACACCTACTTGGTTTATAACATTGATTGTTAAGTGATAAAGTTTCCCGAGAGTAATCCTACTCATCAGTGGGATCGGGATCCAACTATCATCGTGTGATGCCCTAGATGAAAGCCACTCTAGTCACCACACTCCAGAAGGTATGCTAAATCTGTAAGTTTCCTTTATGTTTGAAACTCCCGATGTGATTTTTACCCAAAGCTCTTATGACCTTGACATAGGCCAACAAATCATAATATGCAAGTCAAGTTCTACCCATCGTTATCCTGATTAATTTAGATCCATCCGTACTCGCCCTTGACGTAGGGAAACAAGGCTGTACGACTGTTCTAAACTAATGCATCTACCTGTGCAACAAATAAGCAACACATTGCTACCATACACTATGCATTGACATAGGCCAACAAACATAGCATGAATATGATGTGAAGTTTATTTGAAACGACGGAAGGTTATGGCTCGTTTTTGGCGAAAACGTTAACGTAATAAACTTTATATGATCGAAGGAACCATGATAGCTTTTTTAAAGGAGTGGTTCAAGCTTCGCATTTAAAATTTTCTTTTTTGAAGAAAACCGAGTGGTTTTGAAATTGTTCCAACGATTTAGTTTAGGTTTATTTGTTTGGATTAATGAATTAATGTTGTACGATCATTTAATCCTACCATTGCCGAAAACAACGAAAATACAACGTACGCTTATGTCACCCGCATTCGCCACTGGGCCCCGTCATCACCTGTTAGGTTACTTAATTAACGACAGAGCGGGGGCTCGACTAGCGAGGGTGTAAAACAGAAGCAATGCCTAATAAATATCATATATAGATATATCCATCCGTTGCACGAAATAATCGGAATTCCATAACACAGATGAACATATTGGATATACTCGGAATTCCGCACTTCATTTAAGCCCATAACGAAGGACATGTTCCACGGTCGTGATGAATAGCCAAAACCCTACCCTAGACCCCTACGGGTGCGACAAGTTATCCGCCAAGTACAAGAAGTGAAGCAGTCTCCCTCAACAACGTGAGTAGGCCAATAAGCACTTCAAAATACCCGGTAGTTTGTGCACCCTTCCTTGGGTCTATCGTAGAAGCAAAAACAGTAAAAGAAATAATACAACGGTGGCTACAAGCTCAACCCGGATGTGCCCCGCAAAAATAATATTACATCAATTTTACATATTACATTAAATGAAAGAAAAGAAAACACTCGTCCCACACCCCCCGGCTATCCATCATCGACAATCCAATAAGATTCATATACACAAACCAATCATCACAGAAATGTGCAACCCCCACTAATAGTCGTATAGCGATTAGAAGACGTTTCAAAACACATATAACATTATAGAGGAACCGATTAGCTAAATCAATTAAAATTTGGATCAATAAAGCAATTTTCGAATCTACCCCAAGTCAAGCATAGTAGACAAAATATCTGGGCAGAAACAAAATATCCCAAAAATCACAATTCCAGAAAATAAGAATAGCAAAAAAAATTTGGACAGAAATGGAGTCGACTCGGGCGCGGATCGGCGGCAGAACGCATGGTTCGGCCGCGCATCCGTGGAGGTCTGACCTATTCATGAGCCCAAATTTCTTCAGTATTCTTAAAAAAGCCTGCACGAATTTTTAAGCTCTCTGAAAAAATTTGAAGACCAGATTTCAAAATCGATAGAAACTGGCTTTTTCGGACGTGATTTCGGGATTTTTCCTGCGATCGAATTTCTAACACTTTGCTAACAAGTTAGTTAAGTTTTAACTAGGCTCTGTTACCGGTGTAAGTCCATGATGCATACCCCACATGTCGCGGGGAGGCGGAATAGTTTAAAAACATTTTTCTCACACCAAAAGAAACATGTTTTAGCTTTGCATCATGAACTTGTTCTACTTTTAGACCTTTATTAAACCTTAGCTAACAAAACTAAACTACTAGAGAGTGCTAACTACTATGTTAAGAAGTTATACCCTCGTGTCTAGTCCTTCGGTTCTTCAAGTAGTTCCTTGCTCCTTGGTTCAAGCTTCTTCTTCTTGATCTCCTTGTTTTGGCTTCTTCTTGGCTTTTGAACGATCTCGGTCGCCGGTCTGCTCTGTGTCGAAGATGGATCCAACCGAGGGCCTATAAGTGTATTGGATTAACTGTTCTTCAAGCTCATTGATTTGCAACACATGCAAGTGTTATGAGCTTGATGAAGAAGGAGAGAAGAAAACCTAGGAGGGAGAAAGCTTTTGTCATAATGATCATAAAATGAGAAGAAAGAATGGTTAAGTCTTGAGCCAATAACTCAACCATGGCATTATTCAATCATAATATTTAAAACCATGCTTGAATAGTGGCTCCAAAAGAAATATACAAATACTTAGCCATTCTTCAACTCATGCCTCCTGATTTCCACCTCATTAATTATTTATGGAAAAAGAATAAAACAATAATGATGTGTCTCCTTCTAGAAGCTCATTCTTGTGAAATTACAAGAATACCCTTTTTCCGTATTTTCATACCCGTATCCGTATTCCGAAAAATACGGATACACTTAGATCAGTATAATCCAATACTACAATACTAGTATCCGGCTTAAACCAAAGCCCACTAGTATTATCCGTCCGATCGTCATTCGAGTACCCAGTACACGAATGCGATCGAAACCCTGCCGTAAGACCATACGGCGTCTACATCGTCTCTCCTGGTCCACGGAAACCCTCTGTGTGGGACTCTAAAGACTCGACAGTACGCTAGAGTGGGTTTAAAGACAAGTCCGTCAGTGGCACTAGCTGTACGTAACGGCAACCGTGGTACGTGTCGAAAAGGAGGCCGACGAGCAAACTCGTCCGTAACCCCTATAGAGCCTATCCATTACAATATCCGTGCTGTCCGGTCTGTTCGTCTAAGAGTATCGCATATATGGTTTTGGGAGGTGGTGAACGCCAGACCCCTAACAACCGTACAAGACATGCCGGTGTGGCTCAAGACCATCCAAGAATCTACTGATCAGTCCACCATTAATGCTCTATCAGCCCTGGCCAGGGACTTATTGTAATGACAAACCGATCACAATGCGATATCGACTCACTATACCGGGAGAGAAAAATCCCTAATGGTCGCTCACTGCCTCCATGTGGCTCGGGACTGTACCCAACTAAAATCTATTTGCATGAATCCTTTGAGCCGTGGTAAAGTAGTAATCAAAGTACAGTGGGAACTCACACGAGAAAAATGACGACCTCAAGTCGACAGACTATCTGCATACATGTCACCTGAGAACAGCTATCTGACGCTAGGTATAATGCCATCCAGTCAGTTCTCGACAAGTCCTTTCCGGTGTGCTCACACTCCGTGAGCATCTGTATACAATCTTAGGTGCACATCACCAATGGCTGCGGGACCAATCCATCACCCCTTGTCAGGGTCTAGATATGTATACACTAGTCTACTCTGGAGCATCGGTGCCCAGTCTCGATACTTCTGCGACTAGGGTCATTTTTAAGGATGTGCCTATTGACCATCCAACTCCTACAAGTATGACCTCCATCACAACGCTGGTAGTCAGGCACACACCCTACGGGCTTTATCAACATGTATACAAAGTAAAATATATCACATGTTAAGATAAAGACAAACCAAATAGCGTACTATCATATCAAGCAAGATTGTCATGTACATACATATCCCTAGCATCCTATACAATGAAGGCCTCTGAAGCATATATATATATCTAACATCAAGGCCACTGAAGCAATTTTTTGAGTAGTTTTGAAAATTGATAGCAAGCATAGAAATGGACATGTAATTTCGTATATTTTCCGCCGATCGAAGTTCTAACTACTTCCTAACTTGCTAGTTAAGGTTTAAGTGGCCCTGATACCTGTGTAAGTCGATGTCGCACACCCCGTAGGTTCGCTGGGAGGCTGAATTCACAAAAAACGATTTTTCTAGACTTGTAACATCGACCAAAGCCCTAGGATCTTTCAGAAACACTACCCAGTTATACTACAAAGATGTTCTAACTACTCGGTAAGAGTTATATACCTTTAAAGTTCAAGACCTTCGGGTCTTCTTTTTCTTTTCTTAATCTCCTAGATGGCTTGAATCAAACTCGGTCATCGGCCTCCTCGTGTCGAAGATGATCCACCCGAGAGTCTATGGTTCGAGCTTCAACCACAAGAAAGAGGTAACTGAAGTATCTAGTTTTCTAATCTAGATATAGCTTAGGAGATGAAGAGAGATGATTAGAGTATTTTATCTCAAGAACCCTAATATTTACAACAAATGTAATGGTTAGGGTTTGTGGAAGAAAGAGAGGAGCTAAAATGGAGAGAGAAAGAGCAAACACAAATGAACTAATTCTTGAGGTAAATGAGGAACGGCTAACACTTTCAATAATCAAGCATATGATATTTTCAATAGAAAATAAGCAACCATGCTTGAGTAAAGTCAAATGAATAAACAAATGTGTTAGCTATGCTTCAACCTTGGTACAAATATTTACATTTTCCACCTCATTAATCTATTTCCAAAATTAGATAAATGCAATAATGAGGTGTCCCTTTTTAGAAGCATCTCTTATGAAATTACAAGAATGCCCTCACCGTATATACAAACTCGAATTCTTACTATAAAATACGAATACAATGAGATAATAATAATCCAATAATATAATACTAGAATCCGGCTTAAACCAAAACCCACTAGTATTATCCGTCCGAACAACATCCGTGCAGCTAGTGCACGTATATGATCGGAACCCTGCACGTAAAACCTTACAGCTTCTACAACGTTTCTCCGGAACTAGGGAAACCTTATGTGTGAAACTCTAAAGACTCGACAGTACGCTGGTAGTGGGTTTATCCACAAGTCCGTCTGTACGTAACGGCTACCCAGGTATCTGTTGAAAAGGAGGTCGATGAGTGAACTCATCTGAATCCCTTTTGAGCATGTCCGTGACAATCTCCGTGCAGTCGTGTCTATTTGTCGAAGAGTATCGCATGTCGGGTCTAAGGGGTGGAAAATTTCAGACCCCTAATTGTTGGATATAGTGCCCTCAAAGTCAATTATTGGATCGCAGGCATGTGATTGCAATGATTGAGGGATGACCTATACCGGTAGGACAATCTTACTCAAGATGATAGTATGCTATCTGGTTTATCTTTATCATCGTGTACAGCTTTAGGTGACCTTACAGGTCACTATTATACGTTGATAGAGCCCATAGGATTCCTGCTTGACGGCTAGCAGTATGATGGCGATCATATACGTGCGAGCTGGGGTCTATAAGCACATCCTTAAAGTGGTCCCTAGTCGTGGGAGTTTCGAGACAGGGCATCGATACTCCGAAGTAGACTAGTGTATACAGTCAAGACCCCGACAAGGGGCGGTGGCTGGTCTCACAAGCCTTTGGTGTCAGTTGGTTCAGCTATGATGTGTATAGGTGCTCATTGGGTTATGAGTTCACCGGACAGGACTTCCCGGGAACATGCTAGTTAGTATTATACCAGACGTCAGATAGCAGTTCCCTGGTAACATGTGTATAGGTTAGTTCATCGACCTGAGATCATCATTTGTCTTGTGTGAGTTCCCACTGTACTTTGATTACTACCCTACCATGGCTCAAAGGAGTCATGCAAATAAATTTTAGTTGGGTACAGTCCCGAGCCACATGGAGGCAGTAAGCGGATCGGCAGGGGTTTCGTCTCTCCCGGTATTGGGGGTGAGATCACGCTGTGTCTAGGAAAGCCATTACGTGAAGTCCGTGGCCAAGGCAGGAGATTTACTGGTAGGTATTCCAGTAGTATCTTAGGGTGTTCTGGGTTACACTCCGACATGACTTGTACCGCTTTTGGGTGTCTGACTTTTACCAACTCCCTAGGCCCGCCATGCGATGCGCATAGACGAACGGACCGGACTGTACGGATATTGTCACTGACAGGCTCAGTAGGGTGTCAGGATGAGTTCGCTCATCGACCTCCCTTTTGGTCAGTACCTCGTAACCCGTTACGTACAGCTAGTACCACTGATGTGCTAGCGGTTAAATTCACATCCAAAGTTTTGACGAGTCTTTCATGCCCCCCATAGGCAGTTTCTCAAGTTTCGGGCGAAACGTTGGACAGACCGTATGGATTTCTGGTAGGGTTCGAACATACGCGTGCACTTGTGCACGTCTAGTGTTTCGGACGGATAATACTAGCGGGCTTTGGTTTAAGCCGGATCCTACTATTATACTGTGTATATTTTGTTTCATTGCATTTGTATTCGGTCAGAATACAAATGCGGGTATGTATATGCAATCGCGGGGTTATCCTATAATTTATTACGGGATCGCTTTTTGAAATTGCTAGTTTGCATTCCATTTCAGCCATTTTCCTTTCTTTCTCTTCTTGGCTGATTTTTGCATTGAAGGGGGGCTTATTTGCAAAGTGGGGATTTATAAAAGCAGGGTGTTTTTTGTGCTTATTGGGGCTCCAGTGCTTTTCCTGCAAGCTCCTTGATTTGATTTGCTTTCTTTGCGCATTATTTGTGCTCATTCCTTGCATTGATGTGATGGGATTTGAGAAAGACTTTGGTGTGACCTTTTTCCATGTTATCATCCATTCTCTTTTGTTTTGCTTACCCCTTTTCTTCGTCAAATTAGCATGGCCGGCCACATGAAAGGGCAGACCCTCTTTCATTTTGGTGTGGGAATTTTGATCTCATTTTTCCTTGCACAAAATCCTTAGTTCATCTCAAAAGCTCTTTTCTCCACCTCCACTCCAAATGGTAACTTCTAATAACCCTTGAGACAAAGGTTTCTACGTATATTCTACAGCAATCTTGGACACGTCGGTTAGCAAACTCCGTGTCCGAGTTGCCTCAGTTCAGAGGTGGGATCCCATAAAAAGACTCGATGATGTGGTGCCCTTTCCGACGAGGAGAATGGAGATCGAACGAGATCGGAGATGCCGCGAGGAGCTTAGGATGGTTGCCAAAGACCGAAGGACACGGATCGATAGGTATAACTTTTCCAACCCTTTCTCTAGTTGCTAGTTGTAGGTTAATGGTTCGATCCGGATTTAAGGTATACGATAGCGCCGGTTTCAAGTTTAGTAAAAAATTTCGTTTCCGCATTTTGGTCTCGGATAGACAGCCGGGGCGCTACCGTAGACTTACATAGTATCAGAGCCACGCCATTAACCTTTACTAGCTTGTTCTAATGTATTTAAAATATCGATCGAACGAAATTTCCGAAACCGCGATTCGATTCATGAAGTTTCTGTTGAATTTTTTTTGTGGTCGAAAAATTATTTTGAGTATTGCAGAAAATCAGGAAGGCTTTTCGTAGAAAACTGCAGAAATTTCGTAGCATGATTACACTGTAGCGCCGCGTAACCGTGGCCGTACCCACGTTTTGGCCGCGGTTCCGCTGCCTTACTGTAGCAACATTGCACAAAATTTTCTACAGTGGGCTCTGTAATGGAATTGGGGTTTCTGGAAATTTTAGTTTTGGCCCAGATTATCTTGAGTGCTGGATTTGTGCTTGGGGCCCACTTCCGAAAATTTGCTCGATCGAAATAATTAAATAAGTTAGTTCACGGTGCTTACAATATATTAGTGACCGTGAAAGTTATTTGATCGGTAAATCTTGTCTAATTGCTATAGCCATTTTAGACGGATTGGTGAACGTGACATTTACGTTGATATTCTGTGTTGTGCTGTGATGTTGTGGATTTGTCGTAATGGATAGCCTTGTTGCAATATTAGTACAGTGTTGTTATTATTATGTACATTCGATATTGCGGGGCGAGCGTCCGACATGTGGACTGCCGTCACTCCCTGTTTGTATATTATTCTTTTGGGGAACGACCGGGCTGTGGTCGATGTACCCGTTGTATATATTTTATTTTCTGTACTAAGATTACCCCGCGGTGGGATGCACTGATAGCCAGGTTTTAGAGGGCAACCGGCCCGCATTTTATGGCTTTGAGATGGAGGGGAATTACATAAGAATTGGCGGGCTATTCGCCGCACTCTTAGGGGGTATAGGTTGACCCAAGAAGGGGTGCCCAAGTTACCGGATTCCGTGAAGTGCTGGGTGGCCCATTCACTTTGTTGAAGCGGCTGCCTCACTTCAGGTTTTGGCGGGTAACTTGCCGCGCCCGTTGGGGTCTAGGATTTCATTGCACAGGCTATCCACATGACCAGGGGAACGTAGGGTTTCAGTAGCGGCTCTATGGAAACCCGGGGACCCCAGATTATCTGTATTGTTCTGTGATACTTATTACATTTCTGTGATGTTGCATTTTCTCACGCCTTGAGCGATTATTATATATTGATATATGTACTAGAAGATGTTGTATATGTTTTACATACGCGCTAGTCCAGTCCCCGCTCTGTCGTTAGTTATGTAACCTAACGGGTGATGACGGGACCCAGTGGCGAATGCGGATGGCATATACGTACATCGTATTTTCTTTCTTTATTGGTGCGATCAATTAATGGGACTGCATTGATTCGTATCAATGCAAGCTAAATAAACCTATTCTGATGTTGTTGGAACATTTTTCAGAAATTTGTTATTGCAAGGACGTCCTCTTTTATTTTGCACAGTGGTATTCGGTTATGAATATCCTACACCTCGGTCGACGAGGCAAGGGCCGAGATCCCTTAACCGAGAGTGACCCCTTGGATAGAAGTTTGCGTCTGGGTAATAACTTCACTATAGTCGATTACTTTTTCCTTTGCATCGTGGTATTCAGTTGGAATATCCTGCACCTCATTCTACGGGGAAAGAGCCGAGATCCCTTCACCTAGAGTGACCTCTTTAGCAAAGGTTTTCACCACTATATATTTATAAAAAGCTATCGGGTTCCTTCAACGATATCAAGTTCATTAGGTTAAAGGTTTTTCGCCAAAAACCATTCATTGCCCTCCATCATTTCAGACGTGTAGCACTTAGTATTCATGCTATGTTTGTTGACCTTCGTCAAGGCATAGTATATGGTAGCTGCTTGTTACCTTTCTGCTGCATAGATAGATGCGTTGGTTTGGGACAGTCGTACAGCCTTGTTGGCCTTCGTCAACGGCTTGTACGGGTGGGTTCAAATTAACCAGGATAATGATGGGTACAACTTGACATGTGACTTACGATTTGTTGGCCTTCGTCAAGGTTATAAGTGCATAGGGCAAAAATCACATCGGGAGTTTCTAAAGAAACTGAAACTTGCCAGATATGCGCATACCTTCTCGAGTGTGATAATGTGAGTGGATTCCATCATGTTATCATGCGATGATAGTTGGATCCCGATTCCCACTGATGAATCGGTTTACTCCTCGGGTGTCCCGACTAATTATTCTTTCAGGTTTGGAGGAGAATTTGAGGTTACAGTGCGAGGTTTCCTGATTAGATAAATTGATAACCATTATGATCTAGGTTAGAGTGCACGCTGAGTGTTTCTTTTCTCTCTCTTTGGCAGCGACCATGGCTCGACCCGAGACTATGACCCAGTGACCAAGTTGACAGAATCTTCTTATAACACTTGCTTTTGGATTATCAGAGTTGCATACCTCATTGCCACTCCTTCTTTTACCATTTTCTCCAGAACACCTTGTATTACTATGAACATCGACTTCCATTGGATAAAACCATTGTATGATTATATACGAACTCGAAGGAACTTGATCCAGATTCGAGGATGGTTTCCAGTTCTGGAGAAAACGAACAGGACTATTCAGTTGTCTTTTCCTTTTAACTTCTCTCAGGTTGTGAGTGCTCCTTGGATTAGGACGGTACACCTATTACGCTAATTGGATAGTCTTCTTCCAAACCATAGACAGGTGCCGAATAGTGGGGAATGAAGAAAACCAATTAGCCAGACGATGGTGTACAAAAAGTAATAAGTTAAGACAAATAAAGGGATCAGAAAGAATGCAATGTAAATTGCGACTGCTATTCACGACCAAACCATTTATTTCATTACCACTCCTAGTTCACCTTTGTATTTCTCCAGAACACTCCGTATCACTGCGAAGATCCATAGTTATTTGGATACTCCATCGTATTGTTATATACGAACTCGAAAGGAACTTGTTCCAGTTCGGGGATGGATTCTGGTTCGGGAGAAAAAGGAATAAAGTTTTATTCAGTTGTCTTTTATCTTTACCTTCTCTCGGGTTGCAAGTGCTCCTAGGATTAGGACAGTACACCTATTACGCTTATTGGATAGTCTTCTTCCAAACCATAGGCCGGTGCCGAACATTAGGGAAGGAAGGAAACCATTTAGCCTACGAAGGTGTACAGAAGGTAACGACTAAAGACATATAAAGGGATTTGGAGAGATGGCAAAGAAATATACGGTTATAGTTGTGAATTTGATAATGTAAGAGGCATTACTATGATTACCCGGATACCCCTTCGAAACATTTACATGTTTCAGTTTCACTGTGTATTGTTAAAAGAAAAAACTGATTTCCCAATTAGTCCTTGCTCCAAGGTATGTATTTACTAGGTTTGATTCTCACATCTGTATGGTTTTACAGATGATGAGTGGGAGTAAGTTATTAGGAATTGGGTGATCATCCTCATTATATCGGGATTCGTTGCAAATGGTGATATTTGAGGAAATCGCCTTGGTTATTTGCCGGACGGCAAATATTTGGTTTTGAATATCCGTTGTTATGCACCAATTTCAAATTGATATATATGTACGTTTATTTTTATAAAGTGAGATATAACTTTTTGAAATTATGTCCATGACATTTACCTATATCAGTGGATGGTTAGGTAAGGTGCATTAAACAGCGGTGTGATTCTTCTTAACCAAAAGTACAGTTTTCAAACCACGACACACAGGCAGTGAGTTATTAGACTCAGGGGACTTATACAGAGTATTGTATGTTCTCCAGTGTCCATTAGGACAGAGGGGTTAGTACTCGCACTATATTCTGTTTACTTGTGACTTCTCCAGTTTTTAGACAACTGTTTCGTAGAAACACAAAGTCCAAGTTTTGAGAAGTTATAGGTATATGAATAAAGTAGAGAACCAGGTATTGCAAGTATCAAGATTCTTCAAGGTGATCGAAGATGTAGATACTTGTGTATGGTATTAAGTTGATAGTAATGATATGAGAACTTGCATCTTTTTCAGGTTACTCATATTAGGATGTATTCCTTAGTTGAGTAATGCAGATCGGCCTCTCTCCATTTAGTTGACATGCACTGGAGACAGCTGCATGATTTGAATCCGGTTCCAACTAAATCAATGCCTCTGTTTCTATATTGGATATAGAATAGTTCATAGCTTAACGTTGTTAAGGTACGGGGAGTTGTCCGGCTTATGCGTAAAACCAGACTCTGGATAACTCAAGGCACATTTCTGTAATTGTTGTTTGTGGGTTGACCCGGGCTATGACAAGGGTTGACTTTCTACCATCTGTAAGATCAATACTGATATTGTTCTTGACTCGCCACAGTTTTTAAAAAAATGTATTTTTTTCATAAAGCAGTAGTTGGAGTATGGTAGAACAGGAAGTGATTCCAGAACTGAAAACTATTACTGAAAATTTGATAAGAACCTAAAGATTCAATTTGGATGACGTTCCATTGGCCACTCCGCAGATATGGTTGGTTACCTCAAGCACTCGAGAGGTACTTCAATATTCTCAGGGACGATGAGAGAGAGGTTCTTGTTTACCCAGAATTGACACTACTGTTGTTCCAGGCTATAAGACCCGGCAAAAGGATGAGGATAGCATCGTTCTAAAGTAGCTTTAGAAGTGTACGTGTATATTATTCTGCCAGAGTGTTGTCGTAGTCAATGGGAGCAGCGGAAGCAAAGTGGAAGAGTTGCTTATGTCTATTTATAGACTAAAACAGATATAACGGAAATAGATCATCTATTTCTGATGTGACTGTCATAGGTTTGACTTCATCAAAATAGGAGATTGATCTGTTAATAGTATAGTAGGGTGTGATGTCCTGGTATTTGTATGACATACACAGTGTAGGAAGTGAAATTCCTATACTAAGATCGGTTATACTTTGGTTGTCATACAGTGTTTTCTCCACATAGGATATCACTACTACAAATAAGGGTTACAACTACGGATTTACCTGTAGGGGCAAACCACTGCCCCTACGGATATATCCATAGGGACAATGAAATACCCTGTAGGTACAAATGCCGTAGGTGCAAGTTGAAGCCCTGAACTTGCCCCTACGGACAAGAACTTGCCCCTACGGAGTTCTGTGTAGGTCCCGTTTCACCTACGGAGTAGGCCGTAGAGGCAAAAAAATTATTTTATTTACTGTTTTTAAAAATATATTACTTGTACGTACGGATTAATCCATAGGGCCAAGAAATAGCCTCCACGGATAGATGCGTAGGTACATATCCGTAAGGGCAAAATATCATAAATCCTGATATTTTGCCCCTACGGAGGACTCCGTAGGGACTTTTGTTTGCCCCTACGGATATATCTGTAGGGGCACTCCCAACCCCCTGATACAGAGATCAGGGGGGAAAATACCAGTTATTCTGATATTTTGCCCTTACAGTTTAAACCGTAGGGGCAACGTTGGTACCTACAGATTAATCCATAGGTACATATTATCAGTTTTTTTTAAAAAAGGGCTGCCTGATTTCTCCTCGCCCTGTGCACAATAATATATATATCAATCGAATATAAAATTAATCATCACACAACATATATCGCAGTATTCATAATCACATCCGACGCATATAATATACAAAAGAAACCAAAAACTGAATATGATATAAATATAAACACCGTAGGACCACCAATATCAATATCGTCCAAAATGTATCATATAAATAAATACATGTTTAAAAAATAAGAATCAAAAAGCTACCCTAGCTCGGTGCAGCTCCACCTCTGATAAACGCTAGAATCTGGCGCGCCTGCTCCTTGGTCATTAAACCATGCAATTCGGCATGTGCGGGAGTCTGAGCGGGCTGTGGAGCTGGCGATGTGGTCTGCGCAGCCGTCGTCGAGGTAGCGGCTTGCGGAGCCGCGGCTGCGGGATTCTGAGTAGGCGGTGGAGCTATAGGAGCTGTCTATGGAACCACAGCCGATGTAATGGCTTGCGGAGCCGCAGCCGAAGGAGATGCATGTGGAGGCTCGGCCGATGTACCCTGTCGCGTCTAGACCTAACGTGTGTAATAAGCATGTAATAAAACGTTCTAAATCTATATGCATGCACTATAGGATATATAAACATACCCGCAGGTGCGGTGGTGTTACCACCTACGGTTAGACAATAATAAAAATTGTTAAGTAAGAGCAAAAGGAATGTGTGTAAATCTATGATATAGCATTCTAAATCAATATACATTCACTATATGATATATAAACATACCTAGAGGAGTGGGAGTAGCCTCTGTCCCAGATGTGGACGCATCACCAACAACTAGACAATCAAACATTGACAATATAAGTAATTTTGACATAAACATGCATGAATAGCTGTAATATTACATTCAAAATGGATATGCGTGCAGTATACCTGGAGGTGTGGAAAAATCCACACGGAAAGAGGCATCCGAAGGGGTCTCCGATCTGGGTTCAAGACTGGCCCTCTGAAGCTCCCTACGGAGCTCTTCGGGCGGCAGAACCGCTCTGCCTCTGCCTCTGCGGCGGCTGGAGCTCCTGCCGCCTCTCGCTGCTCCCGATATCGTCATCAAATCTAGATAAAAGGTTCGTGGACGCATTAGACAATCATTAAAAGTATTGACTATGTATGTATAGATCGTAAAATGTGAAGTAATAATATAACATTACTGATAACCTTTTTTGTTTCATGGGCGCATTATACATATCTACTTGGATTTCATCGTCGATGTCATTTCTAACCTACGTAACTTCATGATCGACCGAAGACAACCCGTCCTACGAAACAGATGGTCGGAGCACTCTAAGCCTTCTCTCTTCTTCATCCTCATCGCTGTCCTCGAATTCTGGGACATCGTAAACATCTCTGGGTTTCCATCGGCATACAACACTCCATCCCGGATGCTTCAAACACTGTGAGTAGTATACTTGGAACACTTAGTTCGGAAAGATAAACGGATCTTCCTGACCGTAAGATCGAAGTGTGTTCACACTGGTTAATCAATATTCATCTTTCCAAGTCCTAAGATTGCTTTTCCACTTATCCGTATCGGTTCGCGTATTGTACCAAGTACACTAGAATATATAAAAGGGTTCTGATCGTCCGGCATAGTGGATGCCGAGTATACAATTTAAGTACCCATAATAAATCACACCGTCCGATCCTACCGTCGCAATCCCATTATTCTGAGTGGTTCTAGATATTTCTTTGTCCTTAACTTCGAATTTGTATCCAAGGACACCAAATCCTTTGTAATATGTAACCTCCATACTAGGAAATTGAACTAAACATCTTGAATCACTCTCAAATGATGCAGACAAGTTCGGATCGTGGATCTAACAAAACAAATTTTACGAAAAATACATAACGATACAAGTTTAGATTAAAACTGATAGAAATAAAATGTTATTCGAATAAATTACATGATCTGTGACCCAATCACAAAAATTATCCTGATGATATTTTTCCAATTGTTCTTCGTTCGAATCAGGATGCCCCTCACGTACCTCGTTAAAATGAATTCTGTTTTTGACAAATAATGGTGACATTAATATTATATCATTTCATACACACACAAACACAGATATAACAATTAATCCAAAAAAAACTTACTCACTAATTTGATCAAGACATGCTTAATGAAGCAAGATAAACCGGTATATCTTGTTGATAAACATATTGTCTACCTTCTTTTACTCGGCATTACCATATGGCCCGTCTTGAATTCTTCGAGGCCGGTTAAGTCTTGTCTCAATATTCTCGTCCAGATAGCGGGAACAAAATGTGGTTGCTTCATAAAGAAGATAATCTTGCATGATAGAACCCTCTGGTCGATTTTTATTGCGTATATACTTTTTAAAGTATAGAGGTACCTAATGAAAATAGGTTGAATAAATAATTACGGGCATACAGGACAACAATAAATTTATAAATTGCGCGAAACAAAAAATTACACGTACCTCTCGACGGGATACATCCATCGATATTATACCGGTCCGGCTAACTTAGCCTCTGTTGCAAGATGAAACGTCAAGTGTATTATGATATCGAAGAATGACGGTGGGAAAATACGCTCAAACTTGCAAGGTATCAACGCAATAGAATTTTCTAGTTTATCCAGCGTCATAAGCTCCAGTGTTTTAGCACACAACTCTATGAAAAAACAATTTAGGTCGTTGATTACTAGACAAACCGATTCGGGGAGAGAAATCCTGAGGGCTAATGGAGGAAGGTTGTCCACGATAACATGGTGATCATGACTTTCAGCCCATCGATCTTTCCTGTAATAATTTTTATTTTCTTGTTGAATGATCTTGAGAAACCTGTGGGAACTTTCAAATCATGCAACACCTGCAGGAATCTTTTCTTCCCTGGTTCTGACACCTGATAAGCGGCATTGCGAAGTACAAAGTTGCCCCGTTTACCCGCTACCGGTCTAGGGTGCAATTCACTTCTTATTCCCTACTCTTGTAGATCCATCCGACCATTCAGGTTGTCTTTCGAATTCCCGTCTTTACAATGAAGCAAGTTAAGTATGTGCTCTGATATTCACTTCTCTATATGCATGACGTCCAAACAATGACACATTAAATTTGTTGACCAGTACGGAGGCTCGAACAAAATGCTTAACTTTTTTCCAAAATGGTGGTTTGACCTGTTTCGCCAGATCCATCCCGAAGGTCACATTCTTGTAAACAACCCATTTAGAAGTCATGTCCTCTCCGGAAAATAGGGATGGTGGTCTAAGAAGCTCCAGATGACCAACAATATGTACCGTGTATAACCTATAGGGGTGGTCTGAAGGCAGGAATCGTCGATGGCCGCAATAACAAACCTTCCTGCTAAAATTCAATAATTTCGATGTTGTGTGTTCATGGTAATAAGGACATGCTTTGTGACCATGTACGGACCAACCTGATAGCATTCCATACGCAGGAAAGTCATTAATTGTCCACAATAAAGTCGCACGCAGTATGAAGGTTGTATATGTGTCTGCATTATATGTCTCTACACCATCAATGAACAAAGATTTCAACTCCTCGATCAGAGGTCGGAGATAGACGTCGATATTGTTCCCCGGTGAGTTTGGTCCGTTGATAAGAAGATGCATCATAATGTATGAATGGTCCATAGCCAACCAAGGCGACAGATTATAAATTATCATTACAACGGGCCATGTGCTGTGACTTCCAGCCATATAGTTGATTGGGTAGAAGCCACCAGTAGCCAGACCGAGCTGGACATTGCGAGGATCGCTACTGACTATTGCGTGCCTCCTATCGAAATCCTTCCATTTCGGTGAATCTTTTGGAGGGCTCATTTTCCATCTTCACTTGGACGAGCACGGTGATGCCAAATCATTGCCTCGGTTTTTTTCTTGCACCTGAATAGCCTCTGTAGCCTCTGTGATATCAGAAAGTATCGTGCTATATCGACAGGTATATCAGGCTTCTTATCAGAATCTTTCGGCTTATACCCGGCCTCTCCGCATGTTGTAAACTCTTTCAAATGTGAATTCTCTTTCCGGTACAACACGCATTTTTTAGGACATGCTTGAATCTTCTCGCACTTTAGACCCAAATCAGACATCATCTACTGGGCCCCGTACCAGCTGTCGGGCACGTTATTTCCTGGGGGCATAAAATCTTTCAAGAACGAAAGAAGCATTGTGATTGACTTATTGCACTATCCATTTAGGCACTTAATCTGGAAAAGTTGGACGACCTATGAGAGTGTGGAATACTTCGCATTCTCAAAAATTGGTTTTCTAGCTTCATTCATGAAATTTTCATATTTATTCGCACGCGGTCCTTGAACGGAAGGAATGTCATCATCGGTACGAATAGATTCACCAAGGGTAGCATCTACCATATCCTCTATTTCTTCTGATTGAAATAAATTACCGTCTTCTCCTTCTGCCACATTACCAAATTCTTCTTCTTCTCTTGCCGCATTATCGTGTTTCTTTCCTCTTCTGCCGCAATACTGTATTCTTCTCCTTCCCCGTGATATTTCCAAGTTGTATAAAGTCTAGTAAACCTATATTTTATAATATGAAGCTCTGTCAATTCTACCATCTGCCAGTACTTATTGCCACATCTATCGCACTGACAGAAAATCTTCTCTATTATGATCTTATTATTTGTGCCTGGAAATTCAATGAAAGTAGCAACTCCAGCGACAAACTTAGGTTGCATGCATTGTTGCCAATCCACATACATCCAGTCCTTAACTCTGACGTACTCATGGGCCATGTTAGACTGTATAACATATAAATTGTAGGTTATGGTTACTATATTGAGAAATATAAGAACGGGATAGTTACTGACAAAGGAGAAAATCCGTGTATATTTGTGCGTTTGTCGTTGAAAAGAATAATTTATCGAAAGTATATTAACCGATAGACGGGGACTAAGTGGCGCTTTTAGTTTCATATATGAGTATCGATGAGAATATGAAGCTTTCATATTATCATCGAGTATCATATATTGGTTTTAACTTGAACATCTCGAATCACACTCCAATTATATGTTTGTTATGTGTTCTTATTGTATATGTGTGTTCCGGCTGTCGGGGGTAAGACTTCTATCCCATTAAGAATGTATTGAGCAAACACCCACCACTTGTGCTTTCAACCGTTCCAAGTAAATTTCGGTAGCAACACCCCGTTGTTCTCCGATTACACTGTAATAGAATAGATAATCATTTCAAAGATGTGAAACAACGTTGAAATGAACATCTAATCTATTTTTGTACACGGAGAACCAGCGGAAAGGTACCGACGAAATATCTCGAAACGGATGAAAACACAAGTGAATGAAGGTGTTTGCTTTATACATTCCTAACTTGTCCAAACGGGACAAATCTATCGGTTACCATACGATTGATTTTTCTTGTCGCCTAGATTATACGACGGTTGTTAGTATCAAGCTATACCGTCCGATATTTAACAACCTTCGTATAGTTCTTTGTCACGACGAACATCGCACGTATGATAACAGATAGACGGGGACTAAGTGGCGCTTTTAGTTTCATATATGTGTATCGATGAGAATATGAAGGTTTCATATTATCATCGCGTATAATATATTGGTTTTAACTTAAACATCTTGAATCTCTCTCTAATTAGGCGTCTGTTGTGTATTCTTGTTATATGTCTGTGTTCTGGCTGTCGGGGGTAAGTCTTCTATCCCATTAAGAATGTATAGAGCGAACACCCATTATTTGAGCTTTCAACCGTTTCGAGCACATTTCGGCAGCACCTCCCCACTGTTCTCCGAGTACACTGTAATAGAATAGATAATCATTTCAAAGCTATGAAATAACGTTTAAATGAACATCTAATCTATCTTTGTACACGGAGAACCAGCGGAAAGGTACCGACGAAATATCTCAAAACGGATGAAAACACAAGTGAATGAAGGTATTTCCTTTATACATTCATAACTTGTCCACACGGGACAAATCTATCGGTTACCATACGATTGAATTTTCTTGTCGCATAGACTATACGACTGTTGTTAGTATCGAGCTATATCGTCCGATATTTAACAACCTTCGTATAGTTCTATATCACAACGAACATCGCATGTATGTTAATCGATTGACGGGGACTAAATGGCGCTTTTAGTTTCATATATGAGTATCGATGAGAATATGAAGGTCTCATATTACCATCGAGTATCATATATTGGTTTTAACTTGAATATCTCGAATCACTCTCTAATTATGCATATGTTCTGTATTCTTGTTGTATGTGTGTGTTCTGTCTGTCGGGGGTAAGGATTCTATCCCATTTATAATGTATAGAGCGAACACCCATCACTTGTGCTTTCAACCGTTTCGTGTAAATTTCGGCAGCACCTCCCCGCTGTTCTCTGAGTACATTGTAATAAAATAGATAATCATTTCAAAGCTGTGAAACAACTTTGAAATGAACATCTAATCTATCTTTGTACATGGAGAACCAGCGGAAAGGTACCGACGAAATATCTCAAAACGGATGAAAACACAAGTGAATGAAGGTGTTTGCTTTAAACATTTCTAACTTGTCCACACGGGACAAATCTATCGGTTACCATACGATTGAATTTTCTCGTCCCATAGACTATACGACGGTTGTTAGTATTGAGCTATACCGTCCGATATTTAACAACCTTCGTATAGTTCTATGTCACGACGAGCATCGCACGTATGTTAACTGATAGACGGGGACTAAGTGGCGATTTTAGTTTCATATATGAGTATCGATGAGAATAGGAGGGTTTCATATTATCATTGAGTATCATATATTGGTTTTAATTTGAATATCTTGAATCACTCTCTAATTATGCGTTTGTTGTGCATTCGTGTTGTCTGTGTAATATGATTTTAAACCATTAAGAGTAAGATTGATAGAATTGATCATCGTACATTGCAACGACATTCATCTACCAAAAATTATTATTGCAATGGCATTCATCAATAACAATCAATAATTAAAACTACAAATGTCGGATACTGATATCATAAAGCGTTATACGCAACATATGAATTCACTTAACTGAAACATGCATCAAAAAAACATGTTCATCCAAAAGAAAGGCCACTGCCAACAAATATAGACAAATACGTCATTTAAACAGTAACCAATTAACAAGTTGATTAGTGTCTGGATCAAGAAAATGATAGGAAAAACAATTGACTATGATCTATATTGACAAGTCTATTACCATGACTCTCGACTAACAAAGGTGGCTTTTCGTCCACGATAGCTTGATAATTGATGGAGGATATAAACTTTTGACGACACCTAATGAAAAGTGGACCCTCTTTTCTTCATTAATTCACTCCCTATGTGTGTGTTTGTTTTTTTGAATTAAAGGTCATTGATTTTAGAAAGACCTGATGATATATATGTTGAATATATGTAGGGTGATATGCATGATAACAAGAGCTTGGTGGAGGCAATAAAGAAAGTTAATGTGGTGATCTCTATGCTGGGCTACAAATATCATGAGCAGTTGGTTGATCAAGTTAAAATCATAGAGGCTATTAAAGATGCCGGAAATGTCTAGGTAATCAACAAATATATATTTATATTAGGATAAGGAAAACGAGAAATTTGGATTGGATAGTCGCAATATTACATATTGTTATTTTTTCATTTCTTTCTTATTTTCTGTTAATTGCAGAAAACCCCCTTTTAGTTTATCCCATATAGCAATATCCCCATCCCCACCCTAACCGAACCCTAGCCCCAGCCCCATACCAGCCCCAGTCCCAACCGAACCCTAGCCCCAGCCCCAGCCCAGCCCAGCCCTACCCCAACCGAACCCTAGCCCCAGCCCAACCCCAGTCCCAACCCTAACCGAACCATAGCCCCAGGAGCAGCCCCAGCCCAGCCCCAGCCCCAGCCCCAGCCCCAACCCCAACCCCAACCGAGGCCCTACAACTGAAACCTAACCCTAACTCTAACCGAACCCGATGCCGGCGCCGACACGGATGCCAAACCCTCACCCCTACCCGAACCTGGCATGAACCCTAGACTACATCGTTAAAATTAAAAATTATTTGAGATTTAACAACAAACGGTATGCGTAGTGGAGGAGACGGTAGTAATTGGTGGTCGACGACGATCGGCGAAGGTGGCGACGAGGCACGGGAAGTCGACGAAGCTATGTGAACGACAGACAAAGGTGGCGACGAGGCGCGAGCACTGTGGCGATGAGGCGTGTGAACATGCGATGAGAGGTGCGAGAGTGAGAGAAAGAAATTTTGGGAACGATGAATAATTTTTCTGTGCTTTTTTATTAATAACCTATTTAGATGCCCCTACGGACATGACCGTAGGTCTACGGTTTGCGGCTTCGTAGGCCAACCAAAAAATTATAACGTAAGGCACCGTAGGGACAACGATGTGGCCCTACGGATAAATCCATAGGGCAAGAAATATTTGCCCCAACGAATTCTTGAGTCCGTAGGGGCAACCCCATATTATAGAAGTGTATAGATATAATATCAGACATTCTGATTACTAGATCTATGGTTTTAGATCAAGATTTGGGAAAAGTCCCAATATGGGTACTTAGACAGCATTCTGAAGGTGTTTTAGAATAAACAACTCCTGGCGTGGTGCTATACCTGCAGATGATGGAGTCACCCTCTCTAAAGGTATCTTATAGACTAAAGGGGAGAGGGATGTGCATGAATGACATATCACTTGCTTAGGCGTTTAAGTCAATCATGAGATGTCAAGTACCACACCAGATATTATTTTTGCACTAGCTGCAATAAATTGATATTAATCCTATCCTGGAAAAACGTTCGGAAGCAGTTTTTAAGTGGATGTTATAGGGATATAAAAACAACAGCCTCTTTTAGAAGACGGTTATCATTCCAGGCTTCTATGGTGACCTGGATGACAGAGTGACTATAGAGTTATAGTTTCCCCTCTAACGTGGGGCGGTATTTTAGACAGGTGGTCCAAGCGGATACTGAGAGAGGCATAGCGCAGGCTACTGATTGAATTCAGTTGTCGATACAGTATAAGAAGTTTGGATTTGGAGTTCGTTTATGAACTAGGACCCATCAGATATCCAGACATATTCTAAGACATGTATTGAACATTTCGGGAGATGGTTTTCTCGGTAAACTTTAGATAAAGAGATCCATAGAAAGAAACATCAGAGCGGATCCAATCACTGACACTATTTGATCAGTCGAAAATATTGCATATTTTAACCGGCAATTTCCCTATCATCTGCATCCATATAGAAGTGTACGGTATTCATAATTCACATATTAGCAAATCGGTCATAAAATATCACATTACATGTATTAGACCTTAAAACCGGCATTTCTAGGGAAATTGACTGCATATCATAGCATGGCATCTTTTCTATATATCGCAACCCTTGTTTGGAAGTCTGTGCAGGAAAATCAGAAGCTTGCTCAAATTTACACCGCTCAAATATTACGCCAACTCAATGATTTCAGTTCTGGTAGCATTCCAAAAGGACAAATGCAAATCAACATATCAGATAAAAGCCCAAGTATCAATCCAAGACCACACCAAAAGGAACAAGGCCCAAGGACCTCAAGGAGCCGCGGATCCGCGGCAGGAGGTTACTTGTGCCACGGATCCGCGGTGGTTCCAATGAGTTAACTCCGCAAATTTGGCCCAAAATACTTCACTCAGTGGCTACAGTTCAGAAAGGCATGTCATTTTCCAGAAGACTCCTGAACATTCTGCCAGATCAGCAAGCTTTGGGATCAACTCTAAACTAGCCTTGTAATCTAGAAACTTCTTCTTAAACCCTAGCTTAAACCCTAAGCTAAGCCTAACAAACTCTTTCTAGAAGTCTTTCAACAAACTTTTGGAGGGAACGCAAAGGCTTAGGGTTTGAGAGATCTATAAATAAGACCCTAGACTCACTTGTAAAGAATCATGAAAAATCTTGGAAATATCCTTGATTAGTTCATTTTAGCTAATTTAGATCCATTCACTCTCTTTCTTCATCTTCTTCTTCTACAAGTCTAGTGAGAGGATTTGTGTGAAACCCTAACCCTAATTCCAATCAAAAGCCAAGATCCCGAGTACCCATCAAGCAAGAAGCCTTGCAATCTTTTACGAACCGAGCCGATCTTCAACGGAGCAAGTGATCCAAGATGATCCACGACTCACGAAGCCGAGCGACGCCAAATCGACAATTTAGTTCTTCCTCTTGTAGTTCTTGAGCGACTGTAATTAAATTGTTGATATAAATAAAAGGTGAAATTCTTTTATCTTGTTTTCTTTAAATTCTTGTATCATGATATCTTTTCAATTCTTGAATGCTTTCTGTGTGATGATGTGTGAATAAAACTACGCTCTTCGAGGAGTCGAGATGATCAATAGAATGATGATGTAACATATCTCAAATCGATTCTTGAATCCCACGAGTTTTGTAAACCCTAGCAAGTTCAAGAATCGACGACCCAATTCGTTGCGATGCTTTCTTGATTGATATCGCTCGAGATTGGGGAGTTACGATCGTTTCTTGAAATTGCTAGAGTGTAGAATATAAATGATATCTACGAAAGAACAAGGGTTAAGAGATGAAACCCTAGTTTCATCAAGAAAGCCCTAACTCTCGTCGATCATCATTGATCTAGTATCAATTCTTCGAAGGACAAGAACACGAAACCTATAGATTACATCACGTCTATAGATCCGATCAACTCCTACGAGCCTCTTTTAGATTCTTGACATTTGGTTGGAAATATCATTGAAACCCTGATTCTTGATTGTTTATCATTTTCTTGATTCTTGAATAAGAATGGTGACACCTGAAATCGATCATTCTTGAATCATGTTTTCTTTTATCTCTGCTTAACTTTTCAATTCAAACAACTTAATATTGAAACGAATCACACAATCCCTATGGACGATCCGTACTCACTTACGATCTACAATTGACACCGTTATTGATTGCGGTCAAATATAATTCTTTGATTGTGAATTTTATTCATTCTCTAATACCGACACAAATAAGAAAATCGATCAATCAAATGGAACCGTTGCCGGGGACCATTTGAGTTCTTTACACAATCGGATAATTTTCAATTGAAATCAAATGGCGCCGTTGCCGGGGATCGCGTGCTAATTCGTTTACATTTTAGTTTGAAGTGAAAGATTTATTACATTTTATTTCTTGAGATCAAAATTCGCACAAACTCTAATACGTGCGTTGTGATTTGATTGCAAGGAGATCTGGAGCTTTCTGTGCAGTGGAAATAATTTTTGGGATATACCAGAGAGCTGAGGGAGCCAACAGAAGCTCACTGGTGAAATTTTATACAGTGTTCTCACTGTGTGACCGCGTTTCCGCGGCACTGACCTACCAACCGCGGCGGAACCGCCGCAGTATTGAGGGATCTCTGTTCCAAAATTCTGCAGGTGACTTCTCACCCTCTCCTCTCTGCTTTTTTTTATCTCCAACTAATATTTTCTGCAGGCTTCTTTGAAAAAATCGCAGCGCCGCTAAAAAGCAAATTAAATTTGTGCGTATTTTTGTTTCTTGGTTGTTCGCATTACTAATACGGAAATTAAGGGGCAAAGACCAAATTCAAATTAGGTGTGGAGTTCATTACCCTTCCTAGGCCCTAAAAATCATAAACCTTCATACGCATTGTCCCTCATTAATTAAAAGAAATTTAGAGATGACTCTAAGGACCGTCGCGCTCAATTAGGACAGAAGAAGGCCGTGGGTAATCCATTGTTTATCCGCGTTTCTCTTGTGGTGCCTAGGAAAGTGTATCGAAGGCTAGTGGTTACTTAATTAGGCCCACTACTTACGTAGTGGAGAACTTCCCACTTACCTGGCACTTACCTGGCCGCAGGAGGGACAAAGAGGCAGTGGAGGATTCTATCCTGCGTCTTATCTTCTGGCAGTTAGGAGCGGTCTAGAGATCTGACCTAGGTGACCATTAGATTTTAGGGTTTTGTGTGTTGCATCATTTTTTCGAAATCCGTCCGTTTTCAAAAGCAAGCACCGCATTCATTCATTTTCCCCTAATTATAAGCCACGCTGCCACTTGTACTAACCCCTTTTAGTACAAGATAGGCTGGACACGGGATTCTAGTGCCCGTTTAGTCTGCGTACCTCCTATTGATTCCGAAGTCGATATTTCTACATTTACCTTTTCTTTACCCACCACCACACCCACATCGATGGATCCGAATCCATCGAACTTCTTTTCCACTCATCTGTCGTCGTCCATTGGTGTGCAGAATCCACCCCGCATCTCTCTCCAGGAGAGATGTTACCCTATTCGAGGTCCTCTTTTGACCTGCTTATCCACACCACCAGCCAACGGGGATAATTTTGAAATTAAGCCCCAGTATATAAATCTTTTACCCAAATTCCACGGTCTCGAGTCTGAGGACGCTTACGTTTTCATTACCAAATTTGAAAATTTATGCGCAATGAAGGGTACGTCACAACTTTCAGTGGATGCTATACGTCTACGACTTCTTCCATTTACTTTATGCGATATAGCCGAGAAGTGGCTATATAACACTACTGCACATTCCATTACGAATTGGGAAGAATTCGTCGCTGCATTCCTTAAGAAATTTTACCCAATACAAAAGACAGCTCGAGTCCGTAGCGAACTCAACCAATTTGCCCAACTCCCTAATCAACCATTCTCGAAATGCTTTGAACATTTGAAGGATCTTTTGGTTCAGTGTCCTCATCACGGCATCCCGAGATGGGAGCTTTGCCGAATCATTTATGAGGGCATTAACCCAAGCACTAAACAGAGCCTTGAAAACATGTGTCAAGGTACTTTTATGACCAAACATGATGGGGAGGCTTGGAAGTATTTAGAAGAGTTCGCAGAAAAATCACTACGGTGGGAGACTGGAACCCAACCAATGAATAGGGGTGGCGTACACCAAGTAGATGTGTCCATAGGTGTTCGAGCTGAAATGGCAGCAATGCAAAAGAAGCTCGAAGCTATGGAACACAAATTTTCTGCAGCCTCTCTAAACCCAATGTCGCTCCCCAAAACTGTTTGTGGGTGCTGTTCTGATCCGTCTCATTTAATGGAAGAATGTCCACTAAACTCTGCGTTTCAAGGTCATGAGCATTCTAATGCCGCATTTCAAAGACCTCGAAATGATCCATATTCTTCCACGTACAATCAGGGTTGGAGGAATCACCGAAATTTCGCTTGGAACCAAAACCAATCTCAAAACACGGTTCCAAAGATGAATCAATTTCAAAGGGCACTTCCTCCACCACAGCAACCCCTTCAACTTACTCAGCACCCCCACCAGTCACAAAACTTCCAAAATCAGGTCAACATTCCTACACAGTCTAATCCCATGACCTGTTCTGACGAGTTCTCTCAATTCACTCAAACCATGAAATCACTTTTATAAAATTTCATAGAGGTTTCGGCTGAGGTTAGATCTTCCGTCAGCGAGATAAAGAAAAACTCAGCGTCCCAAGCTGAGAGTATCAGATCGATGGAAGCTGAAATCGCACGACTTAAAGCCGAAATGTGTGCGAGAGAAAAAAGGAAACTTCCTTCTCAACCCCTACCGAACCCTGGGCATTACAATGTAAATGCCATCACAACGTTGAAATCAGGAAGAGTGCTGAACAATCATGTCGGGGAAAGTATTGATGATACTGAAAATCATATCAACACCCCGGCTGAGACCTTCCCTCACACACACACTTCTCCTTCTGATCCTTCTTCTTCTATCACACCCCCTTCTCACGAGCCTATTCTCCATTTCCCATTAGGCTCGACACCTTCACCCAAACCTTATAGTTCTCTAAAGACGGTCCCCACTCCTCTTTTGGGATCTCATCTACCCCCTTTCCTTCTCCTATGATAGACCCGACGCTTATTGCAAAAGCACCTTACCCGAATCGGCTAAGGGCTAACAAAACAAGTCATCATATGGAGAAAATAATAGAAATGTTCAAACAGGTTAACATTAATATCCCTCTCCTAGATGCAATTCAGCAAGTCCCCGCTTATGCGAAAATTCTTAAGGACTTGTGCACTAGGAAGAGGAAGACCCAAGTGCCAAAGAAGGTCTTCATTGCTAATAATATCAGCACTGCTTTTTTCCCACAGCTACCAAAGAAACGAAAGGACCCAGGATCTCCTACTATTTCGATTTCTATTGGGGGTAAAAACATAAATCGTGCTCTTTTAGACTTTGGCGCAAGTGTTAACCTACTCCCTTATTCTGTATATGAGCAACTAGGGATTGGAGAGTTAAAACCTGCTTACTGCACTCTCCAAATGGCAGACCGTTCGATCACCAAACCTAGGGGTGAACTTGAAGATGTGTTGATTAAGGTCGGGGAATTTGTATTTCCCGTGGACTTTATTGTTCTAGACACACAACCAGTAGCAAACCCCCGAAGCCAAATTCCGGTGATTCTGGGTCATCCTTTCCTTGCCACTTCCAACGCTGTGATTAACTGTAGAAACGGTTCAATGAACTTATCCTTTGGAAATATGACTATTGAACTGAACATCTATAGAGTTGGAAGTCAGCCATCACTACCATCTGCTCATATTCTAGATGTGTGCTCTGTCCACGAGATCGCTCCCGATAGTTGTGGTGCTGATGATCTTTGCTTGCTAGATCTCGATGACATTATCACATCTCTGCTTGATCTTACACCTGATCTTAGTGAGGACACTTTTCCTACACTTGAGTCCTGCACTCTTGACCTTACTCCACCCGAGTCTGTATCTTACACAGGCTACGAACTTCTTTGTAACTCTGAGAATCACTCGATGATCTCTCCTTCTATCATTTCTCCGCCAGTTTTAGATCTCAAAATTTTACCTTCTCACCTTAAATATTCATATCTTGGTGAGAACGAGTCTTTACCGGTTATCATTTATGCTTCTCTTGCATCAGAGCAAGAGAATGCACTTTTATCGGTATTGAGATCTAACAAAGAGGCGTTTGGTTGGACCATGGTGGACATCAAAGGGATCAGTCCCTTGATTGTTGAACATCATATAAATGTGATGGATGATGCCAGACCAACCCGAGAACCACAGAGACGGTTGAATCCCGTCATGAAGGAAGCGGTAATGAAAGAGATCGTCAAATGCTAAGATAATTGTATTATATACCCAATCTCCGATAGCCAATGGGTAAGTCCTATACATGTCGTCCCTAAGAAATCTGGCATCACTGTTGTGACCAATGAGACGAATGAGTTGATTCAGACACGCGCCCAAACTGGGTGGCGTGTATGTATTGATTATAGAAAACTCAACGCCGCTACAAGGAAAGACCATTTTCCTCTGGCCTTCATTGATCAGATGCTGGAGCGCTTAGCCAAACGAGAGTATTATTGTTTTATGGATGGATACTCAGGCTACAATCAGGTCCCCATAGCCAAAAAGGATCATGATAAAACCACTTTTACTTGTCCTTTTGGCACATTTGCTTACAGTCGCATGCCCTTTGGGCTTTGCAATACTCCCGCTACCTTTCAGCGGTGTATGATGGGGATATTCTCTGATATGGTAGAGAATTTCTTGGAGATTTTTATGGGCGACTTCTCGATTTTCGGAGATTCCTTTTCAGATTGCCTATCGAATCTTGACGCTGTTCTTACTCGTTGCAAAGAGATGAACTTAACCTTGAACTGGGAAAAATTCCACTTTATGGTTCATGAAGGAATTGTTCTTGGACATGTCATTTCACAGAAAGGCATTGAGGTTTGACAGAGCTAAGATAGATGTCATTCAAAACCTACCTCGTCCCAAAAGCGTCAAGGACATTCGATCCTTTCTTGGCCACGCTGGTTTTTATAGGAGATTCATAAAGGACTTTAGCAAAATTGCTAGACCTTTAACTCTACTCCTGGCCAAGGATACGACCTTCCACTTTGACTCGGATTGCGAGACAGCTTTCGACTCACTTAAACACTCACTCACCACAGCCCCCGTATTCTCGTCTCCAGATTGGGATTACCCATTTGAGCTGATATGTGATGCATCCAACTTTGCAGTAGGTGCAGTCTTAGGACAACACATTGATAAGATGCCACACGTGATCTACTACGCAAGTAAGACCCTGAATGATGCGCAAATCAATTATACAACCACAGAAAAAGAGCTTTTAGCGGTTGTATTTGCACTAGAAATATTCAGGCCTTACTTGATTGGCTCACCCATAGTTGTGTACACTGACCATTCCGCGCTAAAACATCTTTTGGCGAAGAAAGATGCCCAAGGTCGACTAATACGTTGGATCCTTCTTTTACAAGAATTCGATTTTGTTATCAAAGATAAGAAAGGATGTGAAAACGTTGTAGCCGACCATCTTTCACGCATCATTTCTTCCCCTGTGACCCTGCCGATCAATGATTCGTTCCCTGATGAACAACTCTTGAACGTATCCACTGAACCTTGGTTCAGGGATATTGTGAACTATCATGCCAAGGGACTGATACCCAGCGATTGGTCAAAACAGGACAAATACCGTTTTCTATCCCAAGTAAAACACTTTTACTGGGATGAACCCTATTTGTTTAAATATTGTCCTGATCAGATCATTCGCCGGTATGTCCCGAATGAAGAGTTCAAGAGTGTTCTTTCTTTTTTTCATGATCAGGACTGTGGGGGTCACTTTGGTCCTAGAAAGACAGCGGAAAAGGTTTTGCAAAGTGGATTTTACTGGCCGACTTTATTCAAGGACGCATTTGAGCATTGCAAAACCTGTACACAGTGTCAGTACATGGGTAGAATATCCCGGAGAAATGAAATGCCTCAACAACCCATCTTGGTTGTTGAAATCTTCGATGTTTGGGGCATAGATTTTATGGGTCCCTTTCCCAACTCCTTTGGAAATTTGTATATACTGCTGGCGGTTGATTATGTTTCCAAGTGGGTAGAAGCCATTCCATGTCGCACTAATGACAAGAAAGTTTTCATTAAGTTCTTAAAACAGAATATCTTTTCGTGATTTGGACACCCACGCGCTATCATTGGCGATAATGGGACACATTTCTGCAACAGATCATTCGAGACTCTGATGCGAAAATACGGAATCAACCACCAACTTTCTACACCCTATCATCCCCAAACAAGAGGGCAGGCTGAAATTTCAAATAGACAGATCAAATTTTTCCTGGAGAAAACTGTTGCTAAAACTAGAAAAGACTGGTCGACCAAACTGACGGATGCTCTTTGGGCATTCAGAACTGTATATAAAACCGACCTATGAATGTCTCCATATAGGATAGTGTTTGGGAAAACATGTCATTTACCCGTCGAGATAGAGCATAAAGCATTGTGGGCTATAAAGGAAATAAAATTTGATTTAAAAGAACCCTGCAACTTTCGGAAGCTACAACTAAATGAGCTAAGCGAACTCCGCGATGAAGCTTATGATAATGCTGTAATCACAAAGAATAGGACTAAGGTTTTTCACGATCAAAATATTTTAAGGAAAACATTTTCACGTAATCAACAAGTCCTTCTTTATGATTCACGATTACACCTTCACGCGGGTAAGCTTCGATCTCGATGGAAGGGACCTTATATTGTGCGGTCTGCATACACGCACGGGACAGTATAGATAAAAAATGTTAAAAACGGCACATTTTTCAAAGTGAATGGACATAGACTAAAGCCGTATTTTTCTACTGACCCCACGGAGGAGCTCTTGTTCTTACAAGAGCCAGTTTATTTGGATTAAAATTCCTCCGTCTCACCTTCATATCCTGTATATCATTGCATCATGTTTTTGAATGAAGGTGAGTGAAAAGAAAAAGTTTGGGGGAAGTTCTTCACTTATATATTGTGCCCCCACTAATAATTCCCCCCAGTCTTACAGATTTTTGTAGGTATAGCAGTTGGCAACAGTGAGGACACTGTTGAAAACAAGTTTGGGGGAGGTTTGTGCTTATTTTTGCATCATTTGCATATCATTTGCATAAGCACAAAACATTTAAAAAAAACTATAAAAATTTAAAAAATTTCAAATATAAAAATAATTTTAATATTTACAATTTTTTTGTATATAAATAAGATAATGAAAGATTAGATAATGAACAATTACATCCATGAGATTAGAAAAATTTTAGAAAACTAAGAAAATTAGAAGTTTACTTATACGAACTAGTAATAAGTAGTTATGAGCCGTTGTCCCAAAGGTTAGTAAGATGAAGGACGTCACTAATTTGAGGATAAAACTAAGTCTGAAAAATAGTTTCTATTCTGGAAGCCAAACATTTTGAACGTGGCTACCCTGCTATCGCACTTACACACGTCTTGAAGCCTAGGATAGTAGAGGATACCTTGAAATGCCTTTGTCTTAAAGCCGATGTATGAAGGAAAAAAAAAGTGAATAAAAAAGAATAAAGTGGTGAGAAAAATGGATACTGGTTTTGTTATCACCAAGGGCAAGAAAAATATATTGCGAGGGTGCTTCTTCACCTAGTGCCCTAAGGCCAACTGGTCTGGGAGTCACTGCTATGTCTGAGGTGGTACAAGACGAGGAAAATACACCAAGTAAGCAAGCACATGAGTAATCGGTCGATTAGTACCTCAAGAGGTATTAACGGTCGCATGAAAGTGTGTGAGCAATCTCATCTAAATATTCATTAATTAAAAAGTACCGAGTCTGATGGGCAAGAGTATGATAGCTTGAATTGAATTCTCCGGGTGTAGGGATGTCTTTACACACATGCAGGGTGATATGATCGATGTTTGGAAGAAAGATAGGAATGAAGAATAAGACGATGTTTTATTGAGGGAGGACGTGATTTCTAACATCTTTTCATGACTATTAAGATAGGGCTCATGACCACCGAAAAGCTAGCTTAGTTGGAAACCCTAATTTTCAAGGCTTTTCTTTTACGATTCTTGTCTTTAAATGTAATATTCATGATCTTTCTTTTATTATTGGATTTTGTGGGTGTAATCCGCTGAAAACCCTCAGGAGACAACACTCCTCCTACTAGGGACACATAGAGGTTTAAAGGCTTGTTGCACGTGCTCAGTGCGATCGTGTTGCCTACGAAAGTGTGCTAGTTAGTTTTTCTCTTTCTTTATTTTCTCCTTCTCTTTTTAATAAAAAGTTCGCGCGAGATGATCGAAATTAAGTTTGGGGGAATTTGATTAGTCAAAAATATTGCGTATTTTAACCGGCAATTTCCCTATCATCTGCATCCATATAGAAGTGTACGGTATTCAAAATTCAAATATTAGAAAATCGGTCGCAAAATATCAGATTACATGTATTAGACCTTAAAACCGGCATTTTCTAGGGAAATTGATTGCATATCATAGCATGGCATCTTTTCTATATATCGCAACCCTTGTTTCGAAGTCTGTGCAGGAAAATCAGAAGCTTGCTCAAATTTACACCGCTCAAATATTACACCAACTCAATGATTTCAGTTCTGGTAGCATTCCAAAAGGACAAATGCAAATCAACATATCAGATAAAAGCCCAAGTATCAATCCAAGACCACACCAAAAAGAACAAGGCCCAAGGACTTCAAAGAGCCGCGGATCCGCGGTAGGAGGCTACTTGTGCCGCGGATCCGCGGTGGTTCCAAGGAGTTAACTCCTCAAATTTGGCCCAAAATACTTCACTCAGTGGCTAAAGTTCAGAAAGGCATGTCATTTTCCAGAAGACTCCTGAACATTCTGCCAGATCAGCAAGCTTTGGGATCAACACTAAACTAGCCTTGTAATCTAGAAACTTCTTCTTAAACCCTAGCTTAAACCCTAAGCTAAGCCTAACAAACTCTTTCTAGAAGTCTTTCAACAAACTTTTGGAGGGAACTCAAAGGCTTAGGGTTTGAGAGATCTATAAATAAGACCCTAGACTCACTCGTAAAGAATCATGAAAAATCTTGGAAAAATCCTTGATTAGTTCATTTTAGCCAATTTAGATCCATTCACTCTCTTTCTTCATCTTCTTCTTCCACAAGTCTAGTGAGAGGATTTGTGTGAAACCCTAACCCTAATTCCAATCAAAAGCCAAGATCCCGAGTACCCATCAAGCAAGAAGCCTTGCAATCTTTTACGAGCCGAGCCGATCTTCAACGGAGCAAGTGATCCAAGCTGATCCACGACTCATGAAGCCGAGCGACGCCAAATCGACAATTTAGTTCTTCCTCTTGTAGTTCTTGAGCGACTGTAATCAAATTGTTGATATAAATAAAAGGTGAAATTCTTTTATCTTGTTTTCTTTAAATTCTTGCATCATGATATCTTTTCAATTCTTGAATGCTTTCTGTGTGATGATGTGTGAATAAAACACCGCTCGTCGATGAGTCGAGACGATCAATAGAATGATGATGTTACATATTTCAAATCGATTCTTGAATCCCACGAGTTTTGTAAACCCTAGCAAGTTCAAGAATCGACAACCCAATTTGTTGCGATGCTTTCTTGATTGATATCGCTCCAGATTAGGGAGTTACGATCGTTTCTTGAAATTGCTAGAGGCTAGAATATAAATGATATCTACGAAAGAACAAGGGTTAAGAGATGAAACCCTAGTTTCATCAAGAAAGCCCTAACTCTCATCAATCATCATTGATCTATTATCAATTCTTCGAATGACAAGAACACGAAACCATTATATTACATCACGTCGATAGATCCGATCGACTCCTACGAGCCTCTTTTAGATTCTTGACATTTTGTTGGAAATATCATCGAAACCCTGATTCTTGATTTTTATCATTTTCTTGATTCTTGAATAAGAATGGTGACACTTGAAATCGATCATTCTTGAATCATGTTTTCTTTTATCTTTGCTTAACTTTTCAATTCAAACAACTTAATATTGAAACGAATCGCACAATCCCTGTGGACGATCCGCACTCACTTACGATCTACAATTGACATCGTTATTGATTGCGGTAAAATATAATTATTTGATTGTGAATTTTATTCATTCTCTAATACCGACACAAATAAGAAAATCGATCAATCAAATGGAACCGTTGCCGGGGACCATTTGAGTTCTTTACACAATCGGATAATTTTCAATTTAAATCACTATTCCCGAACTCAATAGTTTCATAAACCAGCTTTGTGAGACTGATTAGTAGAGGAGTTGGGTGTTCGGTTTCACACGGGATGTGAGTACGCGAAATCGCAACAATTAGCCTTGAGTGCAAGTGGGAGATTGTTGGATATAGTGCGCTCAAAGTCAATTATTGGATCACAGACACATGATTGCAATGATTGAGGGAGGACCTATGCCGGTAGGACAATCTTACTCAAGATGATAGTATGCTATCTAGTTTATCTTTATCATCGTGTACTGCTTCAGGTGACCTTACAGGTCACTATTACACGTTGATAGAGCCCATATGATTCTTGCTTGACGGCCAGCAGTATGATGGCGATCATATACGTGGGAGCTGGGGTCTATAAGAACATCCTTAAAGTGGTCCCTAGTCGTGGGAGTTTCGAGACAGAGCATCGATGTAACACCTTGGATTTTCGTTTGATTGTTTGGTGATAATTAGGAGTCATGCATGTTTTTATATTGGTAGTGTTAGCATTTTGGAATTTTTCCTTTGTAGGGTGCACCATGCATACTTAGGCATTTTGTGACTTGTTAACCATTCTTTGTGCATGGTTGCAAGTTTATTTTTCCCCCATCAATTAATCCTTGCATTAACCATTCTTTTTATAATTTCAAAAGGAAACAACAAAAGAAAAGTAAAATCCAAATACCCTTAAACAAATGAGCATGGTGGGTAGGTAAACCTTGACTTTTGACCCTCTTTCTCTTCTCTCCTCTCTCTTTCCCTCATTCTGAGATCCCACAGAATTTCCAGCAGCAAAAACTTCATTCTTCCTCCATATTCTCTTCTCTTTTCAATCCCCTTTGATCCATACACAAAACTCTATGCATATCAACTCTTTTTCTTCACAAAAGCTTGGAAAAAGTGAGGTTTTTGGGGTGTTCTAAGGCAAGTCTGCACACTTAAGGGAGAAGCTGGAACTTTTAGTCTTTCTAAGGCTCTTAGAAGGTATTAATTCATATTTGCACTACTTTTCCTTAGACTTGTTATATTCTCTAGTAAAAATCTCTTTTTGTGCATTTTTAGTGATATTAAGGGATATTTGTGATTCACATGTTAGATTGGTGTTCTCATAGTTTAGTTAGCTCCTTTAAGTGTCATTAGAGCTATCTTAACTAGGTTATACCTCAGGTTGCACAAAAATACCCTAAAGTTCCATTTTTAGTGCAACTGTGGATTTTTACTACAATTTGGGCACTGTAGGAATCTGCTACTACCCGAGACTTTTCAGTAGAAATCTAGATAGTACTGCAGCATGTATGGGAAGAATTGAGTGCACCAACCAAACCTGGGAACCCAATTCCCAAGTCTGGCCGCCAAAATGGGCATTCTGGCCGTAAATTGCGGCCAGATGGGGGAGATTTGGGTTGGGGTTTGGGGTGTTGGTCTCTGCTTGTGTGTGGGTTATTTTGGCATATATAGTTTTGAAATATCTTTCCTGTATCAAAATCTGGGGTAGAATACCTATTTTCCCGTATTTTCAACCTTTCGCGACACGCGTGATACGTGTGTGTGGGTTTTGGGTTTCTGCGTATCGCGACGCGTCAGGGTGCGTTTAGGTTCGTAACCACGCGTTTTAGCGTATCGTGCACACGCGCGCTTGGTTCGCGACACGAGTTACTGGTTCGGCTTAAGTGTCGCATTTTCATGAATTCAAGCTTACGTGTGATATATTGTGTAATTCCAGGTTCGCAGGCAAGTACAACGGACGCCGTGCAGGAGGGGACACAGGTTGTTGGCTATACGTAGTGGGAGGCTACGGTGAGTAGATTTCACATCTACGGGGATATCGCCCGCATGGCGTTCTACGTCAGGGCTGATAGGACCTTATAGTGTTCCTTATATACATATTGCATATTCATGGATACTAGCTAGAACATTGCATTGTAGCTCATTTATATGTGACATGACTTGATATTCATACTTGATACCTATATCACATTGGATCATTGCATTGTAGCTCATTTATATGTGACATGACTTGATATTCATACTTGATACCTATATCACATTGGAACATTGCATTGTAGCTCATTTATATGTGACATGACTTGATATTCATACTTGATACCTATATCACATTGGATCATTGCATTGTAGCTCATTTATATGTGACATGACTTGATATTCATACTTGATACCTATATCACATTGGATCATTGCATTGTAGATCATTTATATGTGACATGACTTGATATTCATACTTGATACCTATATCACATTGGATCATTGCATTGTAGCTCATTTATATGTGACATGACTTGATATTCATACTTGATACCTATATCACATTGGATCATTGCATTGTAGCTCATTTATATATGACATGACTTGATATTCATACTTGATATCTATATCACATTGGATCATTGCATTGTAGCTTATCTATATGTGACATGACTTGATATGATATTTGGGGCGCCGCCCCGTGTTTTCTCGGTGCTAGAGGCATGTACTGAGATAGGGCTGACCCGGAATGACGGATGCCCGATGGATTGATATAGGGCTGACCCGGAATGACGGATGCCCGATGGATTGAGATAGGGCTGACCCGGACTGACGGATTCCCGATATGTACTTGAGAGAGAGGGCTGACCCGGAATGACGGATGCCCGGGGTATTGATATAGGGCTGACCCGGAATGACGGATGCCCGATGTATTGAGAGAGGGATGACCCGGACTGACGGATTCCCGATATATATATACATACATTGAGAGAGGGCTGACCCGGACTGACGGATGCCCGATACAGGATGTTTTACGTTTCGATGCTAGACACGAGTATTTATGATATTTGGGTGCCGATGTTGGGCACTCGGGATTCTCAGAGATGTACAGGATTTGAGGGCCGAGGAGAGTGCCGGCGCATGAGCTATCTTCGGGAGATCTGGGTGCACTAAGGAGCCGATTATATATGTTCCACGTTGACATTCCGTGTAGATATTATATTGCCCCGGCTCAGCATTACTTTTGTACCTCATCCTGTAGATGCATTACCTGTTAGAGCATTTATACCTCATCTGGTAGTACAGTACCCTATAGAGCACTTGCACGATTATTGCACATACTGCTCATCCCATATAGATATCATCTGTTGGCATATGATAGAGTAGTGTAGTACGTACATGCTCGCGATTACCTTTATATGTTATCTCTATTCACGAGTTGGCAACTTACCCCCGTTGTGCCACAGTGTTTGCAGGTTGCCCTTCGGAGTAGTCGCGGCAGGCTGCTTTGCATCTTTTGACACAGATACCCCCACAGTTGGTGTACTAGCTCTTTTGCTGATAGGTGGGTTTTGCGCGGTATCTGTTTATCTTTCAGTATGTACATTGTTGTATCTAGTATTCTCCATCTACCATGTATGTGTTGACTTAGAAACAGTGTGAGGACGATGTTGTATTATTTTGTATTCTGGTGTCGAGCTCGTTGTGAGCCGGCTGTACTTGCACTTCATTCTATCTGTGTTGTTCCCACTTGTGGATCTTGATCTTCGCTACGGCGTCGTATATTGTTTTCTTAGAGATTGTTACTTAGTTTTCTTATCATGTTTTGGTTAGTGCTTCCTTTAAAACTCTATCACTCTATACTTTCACTGGTTTGATTTCTGGGTTTTCGGTTCACTTAGTCGCGTTACGCCTGTAGACGTTACGTGGATAAGTGCCGGTCAATGGCCAAACTTCGGGTCGTGACAAAGTTGGTATCAGAGCGTAGGTTTTACCTTTCGGAGTGTAGGACGACCCTGGTATGATGGAGTAGGTAGCTGCGGCAGGGTAGCGTAGCGTGTGTATGTTCCGCGGCATACTCACGACACGGTACCTCGCCTACGCGACCTTAGGACTTGTTGATTGTAATTCCTCCTTGGGTATATACATTCTTGCGATTCGATTTCCGTATCCTTATCGAATCCTGTTGTTTTTGATAGCCAATATGCCGCCAAGGACTACGAGGGCACAGAGAGCGGCCGTGAGGGCCGAGGCTCGAGTTGATTCATCTGAGACAAGGACTAATCCGAGTAGTACTCCTGTTGCACCAGGACAGATTGTTTCCCCTACGGCAGCTCAGGTTGCTAGACTAGTGGTAGAGATGCATGGCCTATGCCAGGCGATGAGCTCATTGATAGAGGTCGTTCGAGCGCAGCGACAGATGGTTGCCACCCCTGTTACCCAGTTGTTCCTTGCGATCATCATGCAGTATTCCGTTCCCTACATAGCACCGGTGGAGGCAGCTCCCGTGTACGAGACACGTCTTCCAGAGACCGTGAGAATTCCGGAACGGTTGTGGAATTATACTAGTGTACCAGCCCAGAGCAGAGGCTTAGGACGAGGACAGCCGTTTGGCTTTCATCCCCAGGCAGGATGGCATTCAATGCGTAGGTGTTTACGATGCGGAAGCCTTCAACACCTCATCAGGCAGTGTTTCTTCACAGCACGTCAGGGTCGTGCTCGGAGACGTCGTGGACGTGGAGGGTTTGCACAGAGGGGTCAGGCTAGTAGAGGAGGAGTTCGGTCAGTCGCAAATGAAGGACAGGCACAAGCTTTTGCTTCGACTCATCGGGACTTACGGGTATCCGATGCTGTGGTTTCAGGTACTCTTTCAGTTTGTCCTTTGTTGCACCAGTATTGTTTGATCCGGATCGTTGTGCTCATATATTTCCACACACCCTGTGCTGAGTTTGAGTAGAGAGTCCGGTTTGCTTGGTCAACCGCTAGTTGTGACTACTCCTGCGGGAGAGTCGGTTGTTGTTAGGCACGTGTTCCGATCCTGTACCGTCCGTATCGGCGAGAGAGAGTTGCCGGTCGATTTGATCCTTCATGAGAGGTTGGACTTCGACGTTCTTTTGGGCGTGGATTGGTTAGCCACGTGCTATGCTTCTGTTGACGGCCGTGAGAAGACAGTTCGATTTTGTTTTTCCGACAAGTCGGTTGTTGTTGTTGTGTTGGGGGACCGTAGTGCCACCCCTCACGGTGTGATTTCTTCCGTTCGCGCTGGACAGCTTTTGCGGAAAGGATGTCAGGGATTTCTCGCATATGTTTGCGATACTGGGGCTATAGAGTTTCTTCGGATCAGGTTCCGGTTGGTAGCGAGTTCCCTGATGTGTTCCCTGACGAGCTTCCTGGACGGCCGCCCGAGCGTGATAATTCTTTCTGCATTGATTTGATTCCTGGCACGGGACCTATTTCGGTACCGCTTTTTTGGATGGCCCCGGCGGAACTTAGAGAGTTGAAGGGTCAGTTGCAGGATACTTTTCGAGGATCGATTTACGATCGGGCTATCATCAACTGCGGGTTCGACGGGAGGACATTCCTAGGACGGCCTTCCGCACACGTTACGGCCATTATGAGTTTTTGGTGATGTCGTTCGGACTCACCAACGCGCCAGCAGCGTTTATGGACATGATGAACTGTACTCTTCGGCCGTATCTTGATCTGTTCATTATGGTGTTTATGGACGATATCTTGGTATATTCTCGGAGTAGAGAGGAGCACGAGCAGCACCTGCGGATTCCACAGCAGACCTTGAGGGAGCATCAGCTTTTCGCCAAATTCTCCAAGTATGCCTTAGGGCTAGATAGTGTGGACATCTCGGGGCACGTGATTTCACGAGATGGTATATGTGTTGACCCGAGGGAGGTTGAGGCAGTTCGGAGTTGGTCTAGACCCACGTCAGTGACGGAGATTCGCAGCTTTCTAGGGCTGGCAGGCTATTACCGGCAATTTGTGCAGGACTTCTCTCGCTTTGCTACACATTTGACCGGGTTGACCCGGAAGGGAGTTACTTCGATTGGACGGAGGAGTGTGAGCACAGTTTCCAGCAGCTACGGGCTCTACTGGCTATGACACCAGTGTTATCATTGCTTTTGGGATCAGGCGGATTTGTGGTCTACTGCGATGCTTCACGAGTAGGGTTGGGGTGCGTTTTGATGCAGTATGACAGGGGGATTGCGTATGCTTCACGGCAAGTAAAGAGACATAAGCAGAATTACCCTACTCATGATCTTGAGATGGCTGCAGTGGTCTTTGCATTCAAGATCTGGCGACATTATCGGTATGGGGAGTCGTGCCAGATATTCACCAACCACAAGAGCTTAAAGTACATATGTCAGCAGCGAGACCCGAACCTTAGACAGCACCGACGGATGTAGTTAGTGAAGGACTACGATGGTGAGATCTTGCATCAACCGGGAAGAGCTAATGTAGTGGCGGATGCTTGAGTAGGAGGCCGGGGGGTAGTCTATCTTGTTTGAGCGCAGTACAGAGGCAGCCGTCGGCAGATTGACAGATCTTATGCGACAGCCGGGTACAGTTCGAGTTTACGCCGATCGGGGGACAGATTGCGCATGTTCGTGCATGCCCACAGTTGCTTGACCGTATATAAGAGGCACAGCACAGTATTGACCGCTGTTCAGAGATCAGAACATAGATGGGACATGGCAGATTTTCCGAGTTCGTGATCGATGATCTGGAAATACTACGATTGGGAGTTAGACCGTGCGTACCAGATGCTAAGGGATTGCGGCGCGAGGTTTCCGAGGAGGCACATCGATCGGTTTATAGTGTTCATCCCGGTGTCACCAGGATGTACCATGACTTGAGAGATGTTACTGGTAGGACGGTATGAAGAGGGATATTGCAGATTTTGTATCGAGATACCTGACTTGTCAACAAGTCAAGGCCGAGCATCAGAGGCCAGCGGGAGAGCTACAGCCGTTACCCATTCCGGAGTGGAAATGAGAACAGATATCTATGGATTTCATTGTGGGTCTACCCAGGACTAGTCGAGGGTATAACTCCATCTAGGTGATCGTGGATCGTTTGACGGAAGCGGCTCACTTCCTACCGGTGAAGACGACTTTCGGATTTACTCAGTATGCCCAGGTCTACATTGATCAGATTGTGCCACTGCACGGAGTTCCGACATGCATCGTGTCCGATAGAGGCACCCAGTTTACCAGCCGGCTATGGCAGAGGCTTCAGGAGGCTTTGGGCACTCGTTTGAGTTTCAGCACAGCGTCCCATCCGCAGACCGACGGACAGTCAGAGCGGACTATTCAGACTCTCGAGGACATGCTCAGAGCATGCGTTGTAGATTTCGGAGGTAGCTGGGATCATCAATTGCCCTTAGTAGAGTTCTCGTACGACAACAGCTACCAGGAGACCTTTCAGGCGGCACCATTTGAGGCTCTTTATGGGAGGAGATGCAGATCACCCACCTGTTGGACGGAACTCAGCGAGAGCAGTATCTTGGGGCCACAGATAGTAGAGGAGACGACAGCAAAGATCCAGTTGATTTGCGATGGGATGAGAGCAGCCCAGAGTAGGCAGAGATCTTATGCGGACCGTCGTCGACGCAGATTTGAGTTTTCTGTTGGTGATCATGTTTTCTTGAGGGTCTCCCAAATGAAGGGCGTAATGAGGTTGGAAAGAAGGGGGAAGCTTAGTCCCAGATTTGTGGGCCCCATTGGAGGTCCTTGAGCGAATTGGTGCAGTTGCGTATCGATTAGCCCTTCCGCTCAGTTTTCCAGACGTGCAACCCGTATTTCATGTTTCGATGCTCCGCAGATATCTTCATAATCCTTCGCTTGCGATCCAGCACCCGACGATTCAGTTTGAGCGCGACCTTTCCTATGCGGAGCAGCCGGTGATGATCTTGGATCGACGAATGAAGAAATTGAGGTCGAAAGAGATACCGTCCGTCAAAGTACTTTGACGTGACCAGGGCGTCGAGGAAGTCACTTGGGAGACTGAGAGCGGGATGAGGAAGAGGTATCCCCACCTTTTTGAAGATGCGTATAGTTAGATTTTTTAAATTCGGGGACCGAATTTCTTTAAGGGGGGTAGATTGTAACACCTTGGATTTTCGTTTGATTGTTTGGTGATAATTAGGAGTCATGCATGTTTTTATATTGGTAGTGTTAGCATTTTGGAATTTTTCCTTTGTAGGGTGCACCTTGCATACTTAGGCATTTTGTGACTTGTTAACCATTCTTTGTGCATGGTTGCAAGTTTATTTTTCCCCCATCAATTAATCCTTGCATTAACCATTCTTTTTATAATTTCAAAAGGAAACAACAAAAGAAAAGAAAAATCCAAATACCCTTAAACAAATGAGCATGGTGGGTAGGTAAACCTTGACTTTTGACCCTCTTTCTCTTCTCTCCTCTCTCTTTCCCTCATTCTGAAATCCCACAGAATTTCCAGCAGCAAAAACTTCATTCTTCCTCCATATTCTCTTCTCTTTTCAATCCCCTTTGATCCATACACAAAACTCTATGCATATTAACTCTTTTTCTTCACAAAAGCTTGGAAAAAGTGAGGTTTTTGGGGTGTTCTAAGGCAAGTCTGCACACTTAAGGGAGAAGCTGGAACTTTTAGTCTTTCTAAGGCTCTTAGAAGGTATTAATTCATATTTGCACTACTTTTCCTTAGACTTGTTATATTCTCTAGTAAAAATCTCTTTTTGTGCATTTTTAGTGATATTAAGGGATATTTGTGATTCACATGTTAGATTGGTGTTCTCATAGTTTAGTTAGCTCCTTTAAGTGTCATTAGAGCTATCTTAACTAGGTTATACCTCAGGTTGCACAAAAATACCCTAAAGTTCCATTTTTAGTGCAAGTGTGGATTTTTACTAGAATTTGGGCACTGTAGGAATCTGCTACTACCCGAGACTTTTCAGTAGAAATCTAGATAGTACTGCAGCATGTATGGGAAGAATTGAGTGCACCAACCAAACCTGGGAACCCAATTCCCAAGTCTGGCCGCCAAAATGGGCATTCTGGCCGCAAATTGCGGCCAGATGGGGGAGATTTGGGTTGGGGTTTGGGGTGTAGGTCTCTGCTTGTGTGTGGGTTATTTTGGCATATATAGTTTTGAAATATCTTTCCTGTATCAAAATCTGGGGTAGAATACCTATTTTCCCGTATTTTCAACCTTTCACGACACGCGTGATACGTGTGTGTGGGTTTTGGGTTTCTGCGTATCGCGACGCATCAGGGTGCGTTTAGGTTCGTAACCACGCGTTTTAGCGTATCGTGCACATGCGCGCTTGGTTCGCGACACGAGTTACTGGTTCGGCTTAAGTGTCGCATTTTCGTGAATTCAAGCTTACGTGTGATATATTGTGTAATTCCAGGTTCGCAGGCAAGTACAACGGACGCCGCGCAGGAGGGGACACAGGTTGTTGGCTATACGTAGTGGGAGGCTACGGTGTGTAGATTTCACATCTACGGGGATATCGCCCGCATGGCGTTCTACGTCAGGGCTGATAGGACCTTATAGTGTTCCTTATATACATATTGCATATTCATGGATACTAGCTAGAACATTGCATTGTAGCTCATTTATATGTGACATGACTTGATATTCATACTTGATACCTATATCACATTGGATCATTGCATTGTAGCTCATTTATATGTGACATGACTTGATATTCATACTTGATACCTATATCACATTGGAACATTGCATTGTAGCTCATTTATATGTGACATGACTTGATATTCATACTTGATACCTATATCACATTGGATCATTGCATTGTAGCTCATTTATATGTGACATGACTTGATATTCATACTTGATACCTATATCACATTGGATCATTGCATTGTAGCTCATTTATATGTGACATGACTTGATATTCATACTTGATACCTATATCACATTGGATCATTGCATTGTAGCTCATTTATATGTGACATGACTTGATATTCATACTTGATACCTATATCACATTGGATCATTGCATTGTAGCTCATTTATATGTGACATGACTTGATATTCATACTTGATACCTATATCACATTGGATCATTGCATTGTAGCTTATCTATATGTGACATGACTTGATATGATATTTGGGGCGCCGCCCCGTGTTTTCTCGGTGCTAGAGGCATGTACTGAGATAGGGCTGACCCGGAATGATGGATGCCCGATGGATTGATATAGGGCTGACCCGGAATGACGGATGCCTGATGGATTGAGATAGGGCTGACCCGGACTGACGGATGCCCGAGTAATTGAGAGAGGGATGACCCGGACTGACGGATTCCCGATATGTACTTGAGAGAGAGGGCTGACCCGGAATGACGGATGCCCGGGGTATTGATATAGGGCTGACCCGGAATGACGGATGCCCGATGTATTGAGAGAGGGATGACCCGGACTGACGGATTCCCGATATATATATATACATACATTGAGAGAGGGCGGACCCGGACTGACGGATGCCCGATACAGGATGTTTTACGTGTCGATGCTAGACACGAGTATTTATGATATTTGGGTGCCGATGTTGGGCACTCGGGATTCTCAGAGATGTACAGGATTTGAGGGCCGAGGAGAGTGCCGGCGCATGAGCTATCTTGGGGAGATCTGGGTGCACTGAGGAGCCGATTATATATGTCCCACGTTGACATTCCGTGTAGATATTATATTGCCCCTGCTCAGCATTACTTTTGTACCTCATCCCGTAGATGCATTACCTGTTAGAGCATTTGTACCTCATCTGGTAGTACAGTACCCTATAGAGCACTTGCACGATTATTGCACATACTGCTCATCCCATATAGATATCATCTGTTGGCATATGATAGAGTAGTGTAGTACGTACATGCTCGCGATTACCTTTATATGTTATCTCTATTCACGAGTTGGCAACTCACCCCCGTTGTGCCACAGTGTTTGCAGGTTGCCCTTCGGAGTAGTCGCGGCAGACTGCTTTGCATCTTTTGACACAGATACCCCCACAGTTAGTGTACTATCTCTTTTGCTGATAGGTGGGTTTTGCGCGGTATCTTTTTATCTTTCAGTATGTACATTGTTGTATCTAGTATTCTCCATCTACCATGTATGTATTGACTTAGAAACAGTGTGAGGACGATGTTGTATTATTTTGTATTCTGGTGTCGAGCTCGTTGTGAGCCGGCTGTACTTGCACTTCATTCTATCTGTGTTGTTCCCACTTGTGGATCTTGATCTTCGCTACGGCGTCGTATATTGTTTTCTTAGAGATTGTTACTTAGTTTTCTTATCATGTTTTGGTTAGTGCTTCCTTTAAAACTCTATCACTCTATACTTTCACTGGTTTGATTTCTGGGTTTTCGGTTCACTTAGTCGCGTTACGCCTGTAGACGTTACGTGGATAAGTGCCGGTCACGGGCCAAACTTCGGGTCGTGACAATCGATACTCCGAAATAGTCTAGTGTATACAGTCGAGATCCTGACGAGTGGCAGTGGCTGGTCTCACAGGCCATTGGTGTCAGTTGGTTCACCTAAGATGTATACTGGTGCTCATTGGCTTATGCGTACACCGGACAGCACTCGCCGGGAACATGCTAGTTGGTATTATACCTGACGTCAGATAGCTGTTCCCTGGTGACATGTGTACGGGTTAGTTCATCGACCTGAGATCGTCATTTGTCTCGTGTGAGTTCCCATTGTGCTTTGATTACTACCCTACCACGGCTCAAAGGAGTCGTGCAAACAGATTTTAGTTGGGTACAGTCCCGAGCCACATGGAGGCAGTGAGCGGATCGGCAGGGGTTTCGTCTCTCCCGGTATTGGGGGTGAGATCGCGCTATGTCTAGGAGATCCATTATACGAAGTCCTTGGCCAAGGCAGGAGATTTACTGGTTGGTATTCCAGTAGTATCTCAGGCTGTTCTGGGCTACACTCCGACACGACTTGTACCGCTTTTGGGGGTCTGACTTTTACCAACCCCCTTGGCTCGCCATGCGATGCTCATAGACGAACGGACCGGACTGTACGGATATTGTCACTGACAGGATCAGTAGGGTGTGAGGATGAGTTCGCTCATCGACCTCCCTTTTGGTCAGTACCTGGTAGCCCGTTACGTACAGCTAATGCCACTGACGTGCTAGTGGTTAAATCTACAGCCAAAGTATTGACGAGTCTTTAGAGTCCCTCACAGACAGTTTCTCAAGTTTCGGGCGAAACGTCATAGAGGCCCTATGGATTTATGGCAGGGTTCGAACATACGCGTGCACTTGTGCACGTGTAGTGTTTCGAACGGATAATACTAGCGGGCTTTGGTTTAAGCCGGATACTAGTATTATACTATGTAGATTTTTTTCTCATTGCGTTTGTATTCGGTGGGAATACAAATGCGGGTATGTATATGCAGTCGTGGGGTTATCCTGTAATTTATTACGGGATCACTTTTTGAGCTTGCTAGTTTGCATTCCATATCAGCCATCTTCTTTTCTTTCTCTTCTTGGCTGATTTTTGCATTCAAGGGGTGCTTATTTTCAAAGTGGGGATTTATAAAAGGAGGGTGTTTTTTGTGGTTGGCGGTGCTTCAGTGCTTTTCCAGCAAGCTCCTTGATTTGCTTTACTTTCCTTGTGCATTATTTGTCCTTATTGGTTACATTAATGTGATGGGATTTGAGAAAGACTTTGGTGTGACCTTTTTTCTTTCTTATCATCCATTCCCTTTCGTTTTTCTTACACCTTTTCCTCCTCAAATTAGCATGGCCAGCCATATGAAAGGGCAACCCTTCTTTCATTTTGGTGTGGGAATTTTTTTCTCAATATTCCTTGCACAAAATCCTTAGTTCATCTCTAAACCTCATTTCTCCACCTCTACTACAAATGGCAACTTCTAATAACCCTTGAGACAAAGGTTTCTACTTATATTCTACAGCAATCTTGGAAACGCCGGCTAGCAAACTTCGTGCCCGAGATTCCTCAATTCAGAGGTGGGAGCCTGTAAAAACACTCAATGATGTGGTGCCCTTTCCGATGAGGATAATGGAGATCGAAGGAGATCGGAGATGCTGCGAGGAGCTTGGGATGGTGGCCAAAGACCGAAGGACACGGATCGGTCGGTATAACTTTTCCAACCCTTTCTCTAGTTGCTAGTTGTAGGTTAATGGTTCAATCCGGATTTAAAGTATACGATAGCACCGGTTTCAAGTTTAGGGAAAGTTTTCGTTTCTGCATTTTGTCCTCAGGCAGACGGCCGGGGCGCTGCAGTTGACTTACATCCCTAACCACCGGACAACTCATGCCGGTCTGGCTCAAGACCATCCGAGAATCTACTGGTCTAATTACCAGTAATTCTCAATCCGCCATGGACAGGGACTTATGGTGTTGGATAACCGATCACAGCACAACATCGACTCTCTATACCAGGATGGACGAATCCCCAACAGTCGCTCACTGCTTCCATGTGGCTCGGGACTGTACCCAACTAAAACCTGTTTGCACGACTCAGTAGAGCCGTGGTAGGGTAGTAATCAAAGTACAGTGGGAAATTGTTGGATGTAGTGCACTCAAAGTAAATTATTGGATCGCAGGTACGTGATTGCAATGATTGAGGAGGACCTATACCGGTAGCACAGTCTTAATCGAGATGATAGTATGCTATCTGGTTTGCCTTTATTAGTCGTGTACAGGTTCAGGTGACTGATCACTATTACACGGTGATAGAGCCCTTAGGATCTTGCTTGACCACCAACAGTATGATGGCGATCATATACGTAAGAGTTGGGTAGTCTATACGCACATCTTTAAAAGTGGTCCCTAGTCATGGGAGTTTCGAGACAGGGCATCGATACTCCGGAGTAAACTAGTGTATGCAATCGAGACCCCGATGTAGGGCGGTGGCCGGTCTCACAAGCCACTGGTGTCAGTTGCATCACCTAATATGTATACAGGTGCTAATTGGGTTATGAGTACACCGGACACGACTCGCTGGGAACCTGCTAGTTGGTATTATACCAAGCATCAGATAGCAGTTCGCTGGTGACATGTGTACAGGTTAGTTCATCGACATGAGGTCGTCATTTGTCTCGTGTGAGTTCCCACTGTGCTTTGATTACTACCCTACCACGGCTCAAAGGAGTCGTGCAAACAGCTCTATTTTGGGTACAGTCTCGAGCAACATGGAGGCAAGTGAGCGGATCGGCATGGGATTCGTCTCTCCAGGTATTGGGGGTGCGATCGCGCTGTGTTTAGGAGAGCCATTACGCAAATCCCTCGGCCGAGGCAGCAGATTTACTGGTAGGTACTCCAGTAGTATCTCAGGGTGTTCTGGGCTACACTCCGATACGACTTATACCGCTATTGGGGGTTTGACGTTAACAGCACCGTAGGCCCGATATGCGATACTCATAGACGAACGAACCGGACTGTATGTATATTGTCACTGATAGGCTCAGTAGGGTTCCAGGATGAGTTCGTTCATCTGCTACCCTTTAGGTCAGTATATGGGCAGCCATTACGCACAGTTAGTGTCGCAGACGGCTTGTGGTTAAACCCACTGCCTGGGTACTGACGAGTCTTTAGAGTCCCCCACTGATAGTTTCCCAAGTTCGGGCGAAACGTTGTAGAGGCCGTATGGTTTTATGACAGGGTTTGGAAAATACACGTGCATTTATGCACGTGTCATATTTCGGACAGATAATACTGGTGGGCTTTGGTTCAAGCCGGATCCTAGTATTATACTGTGTATATATAATATTTTTATCTCAGTTGCATTTGTATTCGATCGTAATACAAATGTGGGTATGTATGTATAGTTACGGGATTATCTTGAAATTCGTTTCGGGATCGCTTTTCGAAGTTACCAGTTTTCAGTCACCCATCTTAAACATTCGGTTTAATGCGGAATTATCTTGTTCATTTGGGTGAGTCATGAGGGTGAGTCATATATGAGATTCTATAATGTGATGAGGTGTTTAAGTGTGTCACCATTTTGCATTAAATGATTTTGTTTGCATGAAGGATATTTATAGATCTTTTGTGAGATATTCTTGCTAATGGTCACCTTAATCTTTCTTATGCTTACCCCCCCACCTCATCATTGGCCGGCCCCACTCCATTTTAGCCCATAAAGCTTGGCCGAGCCCTTTTTTTGAATGATGGAATTTTGTTCATGGAAATTTCATAGCTCATCCAATTTATTCACAATCCAAATGGTAACTTCATTAACCGTTCATCCTTAGTTTTGGATGAAACGAGACAAGGTATTCTACATCATTCCTTACTTCATCTTGGTCATCTCTTTTAGCAGACTTGATGACCAAGTTGCTTCGGTATAGAGGCGGGAGCCCGTTTAAAGATCCGTTGACATGGTGCCACCTGGGTGAGGAGACAGGAGATCGGATTCGCCGCGAGGAGCGTGGGATGATGGCTAAAGACCGAAGGACTCGGATCGTTCGGTATAGCTTTTCTACCTCTTTATAGTTTGTTAGTTTGTTGATAATGGCATGATCCGTGTTACAGTATGCGATAGCGCCAGTTATAAAAGTTTTTGTTCCGCGTTTGGCGTCAGAATAATGGCCGGGACGCTACCGTAGACTTACAGGGTATCAGATCTACGCCATTAACCTTTACTAACTTGTTCTAATGTGTTTAAAACAACGATCGAACGAAATTTCCAAAACCGCAATTTTCTGTCCAAAGTTTCTGTCGAATTTTTAAACAGGTCTAAAAATCATTTTGAGCATCTTAGAAAATCGAGAAGGCTTTTTTAAGAACACTGTAGAAATTTGGTCAACTGTTGACTCCAAAGCACCGTGGAACGCCACACAAGCCATGCAATGGCTGCGGTTCCGCCGCGGCTTTGGAGCAACAGTGCACCAATTTTCTACAGTAGGGTCTTTCATGTAAATTGTGGTTTCTGGGATATTTGTTTCGGGCCTAGGTTTTATTTGTGTACTGCAGATGTACATGGGGCCCTGTTCGGGAAGTTTTGTTGATCGGAATTTTAAACTTGTTAGTTTACAGTACTTACATTATATCTCCGACCGTGAATGTCATTCGTGCGGTAAATTTCGTCTAATTGCAATAGCTCTTTTAGACGGGTTTGAGAACGTGATATTTGCGTTGATGTTCCGTGTTGTGCTGTGATATTGCGGATTTGTCATGGTGGATAGCAGTGTGCAATGGTTGTGCAGTTTAAATTTATTTGTACATTTGATATTGCGGGGACAGCATAAAAAATGAGGACTGCCGTCTCTGCCTGTTTGTATAATATTCTTTTGGGGCACGACCGGGCAGAGGTCGATGTACCCATTGTATATATTTTTCATTTCTGTACTAGGTTTACCCCGCAACGGAGTGCACGGATAGCCTGGTTCTCAGGGGCAACGGGTCCGCATCTCATGGCTTTGAGAGGCAGAGGGGCCTCACTCTAGAATTGGCAGACTATTCGCCGCACTCGTAGGGGTATAGGTTGACTCAAGGAGGGGTGCTCAAGTTACCGGATTCCGTGAAGTGCAGGGTGGTCCATTCACTTTACTGTAGGGGGCTTACTCGCTTCAGGTTTTGGCGGGTAACTTACCGAACCCGAACGGGTCTAGATTTCATTGCACAGGCTATCCACACGACCAGGGGAACGTCAGGTTTCAGTAGCGGCTCTGTGAAACCCGGGGATCCCAGATTATCTGTATTGTTCTGTGATGCTTATTACTTTCCTGTAATGTTGCATTTATCACGCCTGGAGCGATTATTGTATATTGGTATATATACTAGTAGACGTTGTAAATTCTTTACACCCAGGCTAGTCCAGTCCCCGCTCTGTCGTTAGTTTAGTAACCTAACGGGTGATGACGGGACCCAGTGACGAATGCAGATGGGATATACGTACATTTTAATTTTTGTACTTTTCTGGTGTGATTAATTGATGGGACTGCGTTGATTCTGATCAATGCAAAGGAAAACAAACCTGTTTGGACGTTGTGGGAACAGTTTTAAAATGTATTATTACAAAGACGTTTCCTTTTGTTTTGCATAGTGGTATTCGGTTGGAATATCTTGCACCTCATTCGACAAGGTAAGGGCCGAGATCCCTTCACCGGGAGAGACCCCTTGGGCAGAAGTTTAAGTCCGGGTAATAACTTCACTATAGTCGATTACTTGTTGCTTTGCATCACGGTATTCAGTTGGAATATCCTGCACCTCATTCCACGAGGAAAGAGCCGAGATGCCTTCACCGGGAGTGACCTCTTTAGGAATGGTTTTCGCCACTATATTTTTATAAAAAGACATCAGGTTCCTTCAACCAGATCAAGTTCATTACGTTAAAAGTTTTTCACCAAAAACAAGCCATAGCCCTCTATAATTTCTTTTGGGTATTCAGTAGTATTCAAGCTATCTATTTTGACCAAAGCCAAGGCATAGTGTTTGGTAGCTACTGGGTATTCATTTGTTGCATATATAGATGAGTTGGTTTGGGACAGTCGTTCTGCCATTTGGCCAACGTCAGGGGGATGTGCGGGTGGGTTCAAATTGACAGGATAATGATGTTAGTTATATGCATGCCCTAGAGGCCATTACTGTACATTGGATGTATATTGTAGTGGATGCTGGGACATATATAGGTAGGACTTTCTTGCTCGATATGATAGTATGCTATCTGGTTGCTCTTTATCTTAACATGTATACTTTCTGTCTCTCCGATAACATGTTGATAAAGACCTTAGGATGTATACTCGACTTCCAGGACTATGATACAGATCATACTAGTGGGGCCTGGGTAGTCGATGAGTACATCCTTCATTGTTCCTAGTCGTGGGAATATTGAGACGGGGCATCGATATTCCAGAGTAGACTTGCGTATATCTTCTCGACCCATGTGATGAGCGATGGATGATCCTATATCCATTGGTGTTTGACATCAGAGATGGTATGCGGGTGCTCAGTGGAGACTGTGTACACTGAACGGACTCGCCGAGAACTCCCAGATGGTATTATACCTCACGTCAGATGGCAGTTCTCAGGTGACACTGGTACAGCTTAGTCTGTTGACCCGAGATCGTCATAGAGTCTTGTGTGTCTCCCACTGTGCTTTGATTTCCACCCTACCACGGCTCTACTGTGTCATGCAAACAGGTGGTTTTTGGGTATAGTCCCGATTCACATGGAGGCAATGAGCGATAGGAGGGGATTCGTCTCTCCCGGTATTGGGCGTTGATGTTGCGCTATGCTCGACTGGCCATAACAGGAAATCCCTGGCTAGGGTTGCAGTGATCTACTGGTAAGTGTTATCAGTAGTTTCACACATGTTATAGACCTCACGTCGGCATGACCTATTGAGCTACTGGCGTCTGACGTTTACCACCCTTAAGCGAGATATAGGACATATCAGACGAACAGACCGGACTGTACGGTAAGTGTTACTGGTTGGATTCACAGGAGTGTGAGCGGGCTTGCTCGTCGATCTTCTGATCGCTCAATACCCGGGTGGCCGTTACGTTTAGCAGACCGCTTGCGGCTTATGGATGCTTGATATGATCATCATCTGCTGCCGGCGTATTGACGAGTCTTTAGAGTCCTACACAGAGGTTTCCTGGCTCAAGCAAAACGAAATAGGAGCGCATATTAGATATGTGCAGGACCGAGAATAATGCGTGTATGTGATACCGTATTCCATTCTCGCGATGAATGTATCGATTGGTTGTATGCGATATAACCTAGTTATCGAATCAAGGATTGATTCAATAAGCCGATACATTGGATACTACTCGGTTATATGCGATATGACCGGATCGTTAAATCATGTATTGATTTAATGATTTAATGCATAATTGTATATTTGATATATTACTTTGCATTAATTGGTATTTTTTCACTTTAAAAGGATTTTCTCACTTGATGTACATAAGTAGTATATGTGATATACTTTTGTGCACTTGTTTGTATCATGTTTGATGATACATGCTCACTTAGGTTTGTGTAAAGAATTGAACCATGGTTAAGTTAATGATTAGGGTTTTGTTTATTTAATTACTTATCTATTTATTTATTTTTCCATTTTGGAAAAGATAAATAAGATATGGTGGCTTTCTTTTTTTGTTAGTTGAAGCTTCATGAAGCTTTGACTATGTGACCCTTTTTGTTTTCATGATTAACCCTAACCATTAAAACTAACCCTAGTTCATTCTCTACACCTAACCATGGTTGCCTAATGATAAGTATTCATTTTATTTTATTTTTTAAAGAAGACTTTATCATTCTTTCTTCTTCTTGTTCATCTTCAACAAAAGAAAAAGCTTGCCTCCATCAATGGCAACTTGAGAAATAGAGTGAGAAATCCAATTCTAAAGTGAACCCACTTTCTATTTCTTCATCCTCTACCTCTTTCCAAGTAATATAGGGTGTTTTCTTCACAAGTTTCATGACTTGGTAAAGTGGGAGCTTGATCTTGTGATGCCTCGACGTAGATCATCTTTGGCATCGAAGACGACGACCAAGTCCGCCCATTTCTCCGATGAAACCGATGCTAGAGTCATGGATTCAATTTGGACAGTGGAGGGACGTCATCAAGGAGCCTAGGAGGTGGAGGACCGGATCTACAATAGTTGTAGCCCCTTTCCTTTAGAGTTAAAGTTGTTTACTTGCATCGCATCACCTATAAATCTAGTTAACGATCCGTATTAGGGTTTGTAGGCACATGAAATTTTTGAATTGGGCATGTTTGATCACTTGTTAGACCTCATTAGTGTGCCTAGGAACCCTACAGTGGTATCAGAGCCTAGCTAGAGCCTTAGGCGATGTGTAGACGGAGTTAGATGTCCGATCGAACCGAAACCCTAACTACAAAATGCTCTCTGTACATTTTTGAAATTCGTGGAATTTTGTAAATTAAAAATGCTTAAAAATTCAACAGGAAATTCTAAGAATTACGGTGCAAAAATTACATATTGATCTGTCTAATGCGCGGCGGAACTGCGGCATTAGCCGCCTATTGCGGCGGTTCCGCACCCATTTAGTCTCTTCAGTCAACCCGTCTTTGCACAGCAACTACTTTATTTAAATGCTGAGTTTTATGGGAATTTTTAATATTTACTCAAGAGTTGAGTTTTCTGGGTTGTATTAGGGACTCGGTATTTCGATCAGATTGTCTAATTTTGTATGTGTGTTTTTTTTCCGGATATTTTAGAAACTGTTAAAAAGTTCGACCGGATATAAATACCCACTTTTTCCCCTGCCGGGAAATTTCCAAGTGTTGGATTTTTCTGTGGTTTAAGGACGTTCTAAGTAGTGCAAGTAACGCGATGGTCCCTCTAGAAGACAACGGACCTTAACTCGATTATGTGACCGTCTTGAACTGCCCTTTGAACCTTAGGGTTTGGGGCAGTACAGTATGCCACATGTGAGGCGTTGGCTTGACCCTTCTACGGCTAAACCGTTGGTACTGAGGCATGAAGTGAATGTCTTTGAACTTATTTCATGTGTTGAACGGTTTCGGGAAAACATAGGTGTTCGATTGTTTGATCGGAAAGTTTAACATTTTCTATCTTATCCGGAATGTGATACAATAATTGGAATTTACATACAGTTATGAGATAACTAAATGAATGTAATAAATCTAGCGGTTTAGTCTCACTTGATCGGTTGCCACGGAATTTTGATGTGATCAAAAGTCCGTCACAATCACGTTGCGTACGCGGATACTCGCCGGGTAAACTTAATAGGCAGCCTCGCCCCGTAGCACCGACCAAGTGACTGTAGGAGAACCCCGTCGCCGAAAGCATCCGTTCGGGTGCTCGCGACAGCGGTGTTCCGCCTTGGTGCTTTTGGTCGACGGCGTCGGGGGTGCGGCCGCCTACTAAATTTTGCGACGAGCATTCGATCAGGATGTTGGGAATCTTGTTGAATTGCCCAACTTGATATTGAAAAGAGTTTTCGATAATGAGACTAAAACGCGGGGTTTATAATTGTTAGGCATGCGATGTCTAAGTATTTCATTTGATTAGGCATGCGATATCTAAAGAGATTGCGGATTCCAACTGTTGTAGTTTTACACTTTCTTTTCTGTGACCGTAAGTGTAGTATATAGTGGTATTGCCGATTGTCGTTGCTATACGTCAATGACAATCGGTCTATGCATACTTACTTACGTTGATGACATGTGATGTTATGTGTTGCTCGATATGTTATATTGGATCGTCGTGTTTGAATAGCCGGGGGTTTTTATGTGAAATGAGTGTTTTTCATTTTCATTCATGTACAAACTTGTATGTAATATTCTTTTATTGGGGCACTTCCAGGTTGCGGAAGATGTCACCTTTTGTATATTATTTACTTTTCCGCATTAGGATAGACCCAAGGAGGGGAGCACAAGTAACCGGGTTCTAGGGTCCAGAGGGAGACCATCTCGAGGAGTCGAGTCCGAGTCTCCTAACCCTAGAATTGGTAGGGTTGCTTGCCGCGCTCGTAGGGGTCTAGGGTTGTGGGATTGGCTATTCATCACGACCGTGGAATCTATGTTTTATACTGGCTCGTATTAAAAACACGGACGTCCTAGTATATCCAATATTTCGTATGATATTTTTCTGCTGCGTTATCTGTGATGTGATCATGTGATTTGTTCAGATAGATATTATATATAGTATATATGATATATTATATAGACGTTGCTTATGTTTTACACCCGCGCTAGCCCTGCCTCGCTCTGGCGTTAGTTACCTAACAAAACGGTGCAGACGGGATATCGAGGCGAATGCGGATGGCATAAGCGTACGTTATATTTATCTGTGATGTTTAGGTGGACTTAAATGATGGGATATTCATTAATTAGATTAATGAAAGAAAATTATCCTAATTGATGTTGTGGAATCGAATTTCAACAATAAAAAAGGTAGCTACAGTTCTTGCTTTGCATCGCGGTGTTCATGATATAACATCCTGCACCTTATTCGATGAGGAAAGGACCGAGATCCCTTCACCGGGAGTGACTCCTTTAGCAATAACTGGCTGATGCTACACACTCGGATTGTCTTTTGATCGCTTCTATAGTTTCCGCTTTGCACAGTGATATATATGATATATCTCGCACCTCATTCGACGAGGAAAGGGCCGACGATCCCTTCACCGGGAGTGACCCCTTTAGCAAAACTAGAAAAGCATCAAAAACATTCCATTTAAAAACCATTTGATTCCGCAACAAGATCAAGTTCAAAGCATTAAAGGTTTTCATAAAAACCATTCGCAGCCCTCCGTCATTTTAGGAAGTAGAGTACTTAGTATTCGTGCTACGTTTGTCGACCATAGCCGAGGCGTAGTGTGCGGTAGCTAAGTGATGTCTTCCTACACCGCATATGATGAGATTAATTAGGACAGTCATGTGGCTTTGTTGACCTTAGCCAAGGGTCATGTGGGTGGGTCTAATTAATCACGAAATGACGGGTAGAACTTGACTAGTACTTATGATTTGTTGACCTTAGCCAAGGTCATAGGTGCTAGGGGTAAAAACCATTATCGGGAGTTTCAAGCGTTGAAACTTGCAATTAGATTGCATACCTTCTATATGATAGTTGGATCCCGATACCCACTGCGAGTAATTGTTACTCCTGGGAGAGTTTTGCACTTTACAATTAGCCGATCAAGTAGGTGTCTAGAAAGGTGTCAATGGGGTTACGCCTCTGGGAAAACGAGATTTACTGTAATTAGGTCCATGCGAAAGCACGGGGAACCTCCCTCAAAGTACCGACACTAGCCTGGCTGAAAGATTGGCGAACTTGTAGAGTGTAATTAATCCCGGCTAGTCTTTCCTTTTAAGGTTTGAAGGAAGATTTGATAAAAACAGTGGGAGCCATCCTGATTAGATAAAATATATAACCAATCTAATCTTGCACGAGCGCACGCAGAGTGTTTTCTTCTCTCTCTCTCCAGGTAGCGACCATATCACGCCTTAATCAAGATAATAATATGGATGTATTGACCGAACCCGCTTGTTATACTGAGCTGGGGAACGTTGGTCCCGCTCCAGCTTATAATTGTTATAAGACAGAGCAGGAAATAGGGGAATACCAGAATTCCTATGTCGCCCAAACGAAGAAAGTGAATATGATGCATCTCCTTCGGGTGTGTTCATTACAAAGAACTGTTTCTCAGTATCCTCTGCATCCTGGGTATTTGATACCGGATCAAGATCCCAGATATGTAATCTGTTACATAGGGCTACAAAAAGGGTAGAAAACTGAGAACGGGTGATAAGTTTCATGAGACAGAAAACGGGGCAAGTGTTGCAGCCAAGTCTGTTGGTCACTGTCACCCTGTATTACCAATACATTGATTCTGAACAAATGCTATTAGATACCGAACTTGATATACAAAATCATATCAGTCTCTTTATTAGTAAAGAAATGATAAAATTTTGTATTGATGGATAATGTTTTGAACATTTCCTATATCAAAAGTTGATCGGTTCAGGCACGTTATCTAAAATTATTGACGTTCTAAATCAAACTACAGTTCCTAGTATACAGAACACACACAAGAGGAAGAGTTCAGAAATGAACGAATCCTTCTTGAGGCATTGTAGACTAGGTCATATCAATGCGACCCGACTAGCTTAAATTACATTTTAGATGCATATTTAAATCAGTTTGAATTTACATCTTGTGAAACTTGCCAGTCATGTCACAGAGATAAGATGACCATAACTCTGTTTATTGGAAACCGAGAAAGAGTTAGTAAACTCTTGGGACTGATACATGATGATGTATGTAAGGTCCCCTGTCTACACATGCCAGGACTTGTTCTTTATACTTCATTACGTTCTCTGATAATCTCTCAAGATTCAGACATATGTTCCTGTTGAAACACAAGTCCGAACCTTTTGAGATATTCACAGAATATAAGCTAGAAGTAGAGAACCAATACAGGTATAAGTATTATGTCCTATGATAAGATCAGGGAGGAGAATACTTGTGCATGGCATTCCTGGACTATTCTAAAGAAGAATGAGATTCTCTCTCAGTGTTACTCCTCTGAATATACCACAGTACTATGGTGTATCAGGGCGGAGCAATAGCACCCTATGTGATATGGTGTGCTCTATGATGAGTATCACTGAGTTACCTATTTTTAAGGGGGTTATGCACTTGAGAAGCTGCATATCTATTGAATTTGGTTCGAATCAGATCGCTGCCTACCACTTCATATAAGATATGGTATGGGAAGAGCCTATCTCTTAAGTTAGTTAAGATTTGGGGTTGTCTGGCCTATGTCTAAAGCAAAATCCGGACAAGATCGAGGCAAGGTCAGTTCTGTAGAACTGGAAAGGTTCTAGCTATACAAAACTGCAGCTGATGATTTGACAGAACCAGAGGATTCAATAGCTCCCGACGGACCTCAGCCTCTCCGCCGATCTAGTAAGGTTCCTGATCTGCCTGGGAGATACTTCGGTTTCTCGATGACAGTGGGAGCGAGGATTGCATCATGAGATGATGACCCAACTAGATTCGAGCTGGCCATCGAGAGTAGGGACTCTGTAAGAATGGCTGGATGCTTAGCGATCAGAGATGGAATCCATGTACACCAACAAAGTATGGACTTTGGTTGCAATATCTGAGGCGTTAAATCCCCATCAGGAGCAAGTATATCTTGAGAAGATTATTTGGTGTAGATGGATAAGTTGAGACTTTCAAAGCTAGACTTGTTAATGATTTTCGTCATCAACCAGGCATGGAAAATGATGAAACCTTTTCCAGGGACTATGCTTAAGTCCATCCAGATCCTACTTACCATTGCTATATACCATGACTACGATATCTGGTGGTTGGATGCCATGACTACTTTTCTAAATAATGATTTAGAAGAGAACGTCTATAAGAACACAGCCAGAGGGCTTCATAAACAGTGGGAGCAACGGAAACATGTGCAAGATGTTTTATGTGATAAAACATACATCGCGGAGTTGGAACATCTGTTTTGATGAGTTAGTCAAACAGGTTGACATCATCAAAATGGTAGATGAACCTTGTATATACAAAAAGGTAGTAGGGAGTATGGTATTGATCCTCGTAGAGTACGTGGATAACATACTCTTGATAGGGAAGGAGTTTCTTATGCTACGCACGGTCAATCTCCTCTTATCATAAGGATTCTCCAAATAGGATAAAGGTGACACCTCCTCGATCCTGGGGAGAATCACTGTAAAAGTTCCAGGGTGATAAGGACGACTGAATGTCAGTCACAGGCATTGTCTTTACCCTCGGCTAAGGGACGGTATGTTGGAAGAGTTCCAAGCTAGATACCGTGGCAAACTAGACGATTAAGGCTGGATACATCGCTATTAAAGATACTACCAAAGAGGTAGTTTGGGTGTATATTAGTTCATAAGATGAACTAGGTTCCTACCATTGTATGACAATAGAACTGTGGCTTTAGCCAAGGAACCCTGGTCCCATCAGTGACCCAGACATATTCTGAGGCAGCATCACCTGATCATGGAGATAGATGATCTCCAAGGAGATCGAGGTTAGGAGAGCAGACTCAGAGGACAACACGGCGGATCCACTCACAAAGGCTTTTTCCCAGAGAGAGACTAATTTTGGATAGCTGAGTATGTGATGCTGCAACCCCTGCTACAGATGGCCCTAGTGCAAGTGGGAGATTATTACTTATATGTATGTCCTAGAGGCCATTACTGTACATTGGATGTATATTGTAGTGGATGCTGGGACATATATAGGTAGGACTTTCTTACTCGATATGATAGTACGCTATCTGGTTGCTCTTTATCTTAACATGTATACTTTCTGCCTCTCTGATAACATGTTGATAAAGCCCTTAGGATGTGTACTCGACTTCCAGGACTATGATGCAGATCATACTAGTGGGGCCTGGGTAGTCGATGAGTACATCCTTCATTGTTCCTAGTCGTGGGAATATCGAGACGGGGCATCGATATTCCAGAGTAGACTAGCGTATATCTTCTCGACCCATGTGATGAGCGATGGATGTTCCTATATCCATTGGTGTTTGACATCAGAGATGGTATGCGGGTGCTCAGTGGAGACTGGGTACACTGAACGGACTCGCCGAGAACTTCCAGATGGTATTATACCTCACGTCAGACGGCAGTTCTCAGGTGACACTGGTACAGCTTAGTCTGTTGACCCGAGATCGTCATAGAGTCTTGTGTGTCTCCCACTGTGCTTTGATTTCCACCCTACCACAGCTCTACTGAGTCATGCAAACAGGTGGTTTTTGGGTACAGTCCCGATTCACATGGAGGCAATGAGCGATAGGAGGGGATTAGTCTCTCCCGGTATTGGGGGTTGATGTTGCGCTATGCTCGACTGGCCATAACAAGAAATCCCTGGCCAGGGTTGCAGTGATCTACTGGTAAGTGTTATCAGTAGTTTCACACATGTTATAGACCTCACGTCGGCATGACTTATCGAGCTACTGGGGTCTGACGTTTACCACCTATAGACGAGATATGCGACATATCAGACGAACAGACTGGACTGTACGGTAAGTGTTACTGGTTGGATTCACAGGAGTGTGAGCGGGCTTGCTCGTCGATCTTCTGATCGCTCAATACCTGGTTGGCCGTTACGTTTAGTAGACCACTTGTGGCTTGTAGATGCTTGATATGATCATCATCTGCTGCCAGCGTATTGATGAGTCTTTAGAGTCCTACACAGAGGTTTCCTGGCTCAAGCAAAACAAAATAGGAGTGCATATGAGATATGTGCGGGACCGAGAATAATGCGTGTATGTGATACCGTATTCCATTATCGCGATGAATGTATCGATTGGTTGTATGCGATATAACCTAGTTATCGAATCATGGATTGATTCAATAAGCCGATACATTGGATACTAGTCGGTTATATGCGATATGACCGGATCGTTAAATCAAGTATTGATTTAATGATTTAATGCATAATTGTATATTTGATATATTACTTCGCATTAATAAGTATTTGTTCACTTTAAAAGGATTTTCTCACTTGATGTACACAAGTTGTATATGTGATATACTTTTGTGCACTTGTTTGTATAATGTTTGATGATACATGCTCACTTTGGTTTGTGTAAAGAATTGAACCATGGTTAAGTTAATGATTAGGGTTTTGTTTATTTAATTACTTATCTATTTATTTATTTTTCCATTTTGGAAAAGATAAATAAGATATGGTGGCTTTCTTTGTTTGTTAGTTGAAGCTTCATGAAGCTTGGACTATGTGACCCTTTTTGTTTTCATGCTTAACCCTAACCATTAAAACTAACCCTAGTTCATTCTCTACACCTAACCATGGTTGCATAATGATAAGTATTCATTTTATTTTATTTTTTAAAGAAGAATTTATCATTCTTTCTTCTTCTTCTTCATCTTCAATAAAAGAAAAAGCTTGCCTCCATCAATGGCAACTTGAGAAAAAGAGTGAGAAATCCAATTCTAAAGTGAACCCACTTCCTATTTCTTCATCCTCTACCTCTTGCCAAATAGTATAGGGTGTTTTCTTCATATGTTTCATGACTTGGTGAAGTGGGAGCTTGATCTTGTGATGCCTCGACGTAGATCATCTTCGGCATCGAAGCCGACGACCAAGTCCGCCCATTTCTCTGATGAAGCCGATACTAGAGTCATGGATTCAATTTGGACAGTGGAAGGACGTCATCAAGGAGCCTAGGAGGTGGAGGACCGGATATACAAAGGTTGTAGCCCCTTTCCTATAGAGTTAAAGTTGTTTACTTGCATCGCATCACCTATAAATGTAGTTAACGATCCGTATTAGGGTTTGTAGGCACATGAAATTTTTGAATTGGGCATGTTTGATCACTTGTGAGACCTCTTTAGTGTACCTAGGAACCTTACAAATGATGGGTAGAACTTGTCATGTGACTTATGGCATTTTGGCCATAGTCAAGGTCATAAGAGCATGGGGCAAAAATCACATCGGGTGTTTCTAAAGAAACTAAAACTTGCCAAGTATGCGCATACCTTCTGGAGTGTGATAAAACGAGTGTTTTAGTTCACGTTATCATGCGATGAGAGTTAGATCCCGATTCCCACTGATGAGTTGGTTTCTCTTCGGATGATCCCGATTGATTCTTCTTTCAGTTTTGGAAGAGAATTTGACAGTACAGTGGAAGGTTTCCTGATTAGATAAAGTGATAACTATTCTGATCTAGGTTAGAGTGCACAAAAAGTGTTTCTTTCCTCTCTCTCTTTGGCAGCGACCATTGACCGACCCTAGACTATGAATCAGTGACTAAGTTGACTGAACCTTCTTAAAATACTGGATTTTGGATTGTCTAAGTTGCATAAGTCATTCCCGCTCCTTCTTTACCCTTTTCATTTCACAGAACACCCCGTATTACTACGAACATCCACTTCTATTGGATAGATCCATCGTATATACGAACTCGAAGGGAATTCTTCGAGGATGGATCCTGGTTCAGGAGAAAATGAATTGGTTTATTTAGATGTCTTTTATTATCACCTTCTCCCAGGTTGCGAGGGCTCCTTGGTTTAGGAGAGTACACCTATTACGCTTATTTGATAGTCTTCTTCCAAACCATATGCAGATGCCGAAAGGTAGGGATTGAAGAAAACCAATTAGCCTAAATAGGGTGTACACAAAGTAATAAGTAAAGACAAAATAAAAGGATTAGAAAAAGGGTAAATAAAATTGCGACTGCTATCATTCACGACCAAACTGTGTACTTCATCGCCACTCCTATTTCACCTTTGCTTTTTTTCCGCAGTTCGAGAGAAATAAAATAAGGTATTATTCAGTTGTCTTTTATCATCACCTTCTCTCAAGTTGTGAGTATTCCTTGGTTTAGGAGAGTACACCTATTATGCTTACTGGATAGTCATCTTCCAAACCATAGGCTGGTGCCGAACGGTACGGAAGGAAGAAACCACTTAGCCTAAAGTGGTGGACAGAAGGTAATGAAGAAAGACAAATAAAGGGATTTGGAGTGATGGCAATAAAATATACGGTTACAGTCATGAATTAGATTATGGAAGAGGCATTACTAGGAATACCAGGATACCCCTACGAAGCATTTTCATGTTTCAGTTTCACTGTGCATTGTTAAAAGGAAAACTGATTTCCCGATTAGATACTTAATCAACGGTATGTATTTACTAGGTATGATTCTCACATCTGTATGGTTTTACAGATGATGAGTGGGAGTAGGTTATTGGGAATAAGGTGATCATCCTCATTATATCGGAATTCATTGTAATTGGTGATATTTGAGGAAATCGCCTGGGTTTTTTCTTAGTGTATATGCCCTAGGGGCCATTATTGTATCATACTAGTTTGTATATTACTTAATGGAAGCTTTGGATATTCACATGTATATAACAGTCTTGCTGAACATGGTAGTATGCTACTTGGTTTTTCTATCTCAATATGTGATTATACGTATTGATAGAGCTCTTAGGATCTTGCTTGACTACCAGCGTTGTGATGGCAGTCACACTAGTGGGGGCTGGGTAGTCTACAAGCACATCCTTATTCAGGTCCCTAGTCATAGGATTATCGAGACAGAGCATCGATACTCCGGAGTAGACTAGGGTGTACGCTTCTATCCCAGTTGGGGAGATGGTCTGTCCCACAGCCGTCAGTACGTCGTACTGGAGATAGTATACAGGTGCTCGTTGGGTTACGGGTACACCGGATAGGACTCACAGGGAACTGTTGGTTGGTTTTTATACCCATCGTCAGTTAACAGTTCCCAGGTGACATGAGTACAGCATAGTCCGCAGACTTGACACAGCTGCTTCGCCTCGAGTGTGTTCCCACTGTTCTTAGATTGCTACCCTACCACGGCTCAAAAGAGTCGTGCAAACAGGTAGCAGTTGGGTGCAGTCCCGAAGCACTTGGAGGCAGTGGCGGTTAGATAGGATTCGTCTCTCCCAGTATTGGGAGTTGATATCGTGTTGTGTCAGAGAGCCATTACGCATAGTCCCTGGCTAGGGAAAGCGAGATTTGCTGGTAGGTTCCAGTAGTTTCTCAGGGTGTAATGGGCTTCGCTCCGACACAACTTATTCCGCTTTTAGGGGACCGACGCTTGCCGCCCCCCTAGGCCGGATATGCGATAGTCTTAGAAGAACAGACCGGACTTAAAGGAGATTGTCACAGCAGGCTCAGTAGGAGTTCGGATGGGTTTCCTCATCGGCCATCTTATCGACATCTACCTGGGGACCATTACGTACAGCTAGTGCCGCTTGCGGTCTGTGGTTAAACCCACTGCCAGCGTAGTAGTCGAGTCTCTAGAGTCCCACACAGAGAGTTTCCTACTCCAGGCGAAACGGTTTAGAGGTCGTCTGGTTTTACGACAAAGGGTTCGGACGCGTATGTGTGTTTACACGTTTACGTCGTTTGGACAGTTTTTACCAGTCGGCTTTGGTTTAAGCCAGTTACTGGTATCCGGTTATTGGATTTTTACAGTCCAAAGTTTTTCCGTGTTTTCACGGAATGGAGGGGCGTTCTCGTAATTGTGCGAGAAGCTTCTAGAAGATGGTGACTAAGGAGGTTTAGGTGTCATATGCATTGAATGGGTTTAGTGAGTCATGAGAGTGATTCATCCATATCATTAATGCACAATAAATGCTTAATGAATCACCATTTGATATTTATGAAGCATGATTATTCATCATTTGTTTTTCTTTTCTTGATAAAAAGAAATGCTTCATATATATTATGATAACTCATTTTTCTCATTTGATTATTAACTTCACATTCTCTCTCCTCAAGCTCTCTCTCTTCAAACCCTAATCCTACCCTCTCATGTGTTGAGTACAAGGATTAGAAAGACTAATCAATCCACAACCTTCACTCTAGATCATCTATCTTCTTTGATTAGCAATTAAAGAAGTTTAGTTGCCTCAAGTTTAGAGGCTAAGCTTGGAGTTTTGCTCTCGGGTGGATCATCTACTACATCGAGAAGGCCGAGGAGGACGAGGAGATCGTAAAGACGAAGGACTTGGTTCGTTAGGTATAATCCCTAAGCATAGTAGTTTAGAACATCTATGTGTTTGGTTAGTTATCGTTTAGCTTCGATTTAAGCGGTTAGTCGATGTTTGTTCACTAAACGAGTTCGTTTTTGAAAATTCCGCCTCCCCACGAAGATTGGGGTGTAGTACATCGACTTACAGTGGTATCAGAGCCACGCTAAACAATAAATAACTTATTTGCAAATTTGTATGAATTTCGAACGGAAAAACGAAGCCGGAAAACCCTAAAAACCACTAGTTTCTGTCGAATTTTAAATGAACTCCAAAAATTTTTCAGGGAGGTTCAGAAAGCTTAAAATGACAGTAGTAGAACACACAAAAAATTTGGTCCCCTGAATCGCCTACGGTGCCGCGGAACCGCGGCGGATCGCACCGATCCGCCACGCTTCTGCCGCCGAGTTGGCGATTCAGGGAGCCATTTTCTTGTGTTGGTTCTCTGTGATATTTGGGATTTTCTGGTATTTTTTAATTTTGCTCAGGTTTCAAGTTTACAGAGAAGTATTGGAGCAATATTAAATGTGTTTAATCGATCAAAATTATACAGTTTTTGCTTATTGGATTATATCTGTGTTTGTTAATGTGTTGGTAAACCTCCCCTAACTGCTAGTATGTCGATTGGCAGGGGGTTGCACATTTCTGTAATGGTTTTATCTGTTTGTGCATATGAACTGTATTGGACTGTTGTGGTGTATAGCCGGGGTTATGAGATGGGTTTTTATTTAATTCATTTGTTGTAAATGTAATTTGTTGTAATATTATTTTGCGGGGCACATCCAGGTTGCGGTTGTAGCCACCATTGTATTATTTCATTTTACTGTTTTTGCTCCGAGGACAGATCCAAGGTGGGGTACACAAACTGCCGGGCGGGTAGTTTGCCGTACCCGTAAGGGTCTTGGGTGGGGTAATTGGCTATTCATCACAACTGTGTAATCTGTCTTTTCTTGCAGGCTCAAAAGAAATACAGATTGCTTGCAAATCCAATAAAGTTTATCTTTGTTCTGGAATGTATATCATTGCGTCAGACGAATGTAAAATATCTATATATATGATAGTTATTTTAGATGTCACTTATGTTTTACACCCACGCTAGCCCAGTCCCCGCTCTGTCGTTTGTTAAGTAACCTAACGGGTGATGACGGGACCCAGTGGCGAATGCGGATGGCATAAGAGGACGTCATATTTTCGTTGTTTTCTGCAATGATAGGTTAATTATGGGACACATTATCTATAATGCAAAGAAAATAAACCAAAGTTTAAATCGTTGGAACAATTTAAAAGAAACCACTCGGTTATTTTAAAAACAGATATTTTTTAAATGCGGAGCTTTAACCACTCCTTTTAAAAAGCTATCAGGTTCCTTCGGTTATATCAAGTTCACTACGTTCACGGTTTCGCCAAAACCAGTCGTAGCCCTCCGTCATTTCATTTGGGTATTCAGTAATATTCAAGCTATGTATTTTGACCTAACGCCAAGGCATAGTGTTTGGTAGCTGCTGGGTATTCATTTGTTGCATAGATAGATGAGTTAGTTTGGGACAGTCGTATAATCATTTTGGCCGAACGTCAAGGATATATACGGATGGGTTCAAATTGACAGGATAATGACGGGTAGAACTTAACATGTGACTTATGACATTTTGACCTAAAGCCAAGGTCATAAGAGCATGGGGTAAAAACTTATATCGGGAATTTCTAAAGAAACTGAAATTTGCAAAGAGATGCATACCATTTTGAGTTTGATGAATGTTGGTAGTATTCCTACAACATTATCAGACGATGATATTTGGATCCCGATCCTACTGTGAGTATATGCTACTTATCAGGATATTTGTCACTTAACGATCAATGCTATAAACCAAGTAGGTGTCTAGAAAGGTGTCAGCGGGGCTACGCCTCAGAAAAGAGGTTCTTAAATTAAGCAACTTCGCGAAAGCGTTGGACAACCTCCCTCGAAGTATCGACACTGGCCTGGCTGAACGGTTAAGCAAGTATTGTACGGTGAAAATAGTCCTGGCTAATTCTTCCTTTTTGGTTTGAGGAGGGATTCGAAAAACAGTGGGAGCCATCCAGTTTAGATAAACTAAAAACCACTCTAAACTTGCAATAGCATCATGCTAAAGTGTTTTCTTCTCTTTCTCCTAATTGCAGCGACCCTGAAATGACTGGACTTAAGTTAATTTTAGAGAAAAATATACTGACGGGGCCTAACTATAAAGATTGGCTGCGAAATGTCAAGATGGCCTTGACCTACGACAGATTGGGGTATGTCCTCACCACTAAGGCACCTGCAGCCCCAGGTCCAAAATCCAGTAATGCGGATAAGTAAATCTGCAAAACCTGGGATTTAGATTGCGCGAAAGCCAAGTGCTTCATGCTTGCCTCGATGGACAATGAACATCAGAGGAGGCACGAGGATATGGAACTAGATGCCATATTTCTCCATACAAAGGAACTTTATGGAGAGCAATCTCGTATAGCAAGATACGAGACCTCGAAGAACTTGTTTCGAGTGAGGTTGGCTGTCGGGTCATCGGTAGGAGAACATGTCCTAAAGATGATCGGCTATATAGAAGAGCTCGCAGACCTTGGGACGACTTTGGATAATGAGCTCTATACAGACCTTATTCTCCAGTCCCTTCCTTCCACCTACGCCCAGTTTATCCTGAACTTCAACATTCAAAGAAAAGAAGTTGAACTTCCGGAACTCCTGAACATGTTAAGGAGTGCAGAGGGCACCTTACAGAAAGTAAAGGAAACACCCGCTATGTTTGTTAGCGGTACATCTTCTTCCGGGTCAAAGGCTAGGGCCAAAGGAAGGAAGAAGAAGGCCGCCCCCAAACCTAGAGGAGGTGTAAGTATGGTGGGAGGGAAGGGAAAGAAAAAGTTGCCGTTACAGGTAGCGGCACAGGATGAGTGCTTCCATTGTCATAGGAAGGGGCACTGGAAAAAGGATTGCAAGGCGTGGATCGCCAACAAGAACCAAGGACCGAAGCAAGCTGTGGCTTCGACTTCAGGTGTGTTTGTAATTGAGAATTGTTTGTCAATCAACTCTACTTCCTGGGTATTGGATACCGGATCAGGATCTCATATTTGCAATTCATTGCAGGCACTGAGCAACCGTAGAGTGCTGAAGGAAGGTGATATGATCCTCAGGGTTGCTAACGGAGCTAGCGTGGGAGCTGTGTCCGTCGGGGATTATCACCTAGGATTGACCAGTGGACACATTTTGGTTTTGCATAACTGTTTTTGTGTACCTAGTTTGACGTGTAATACCATATCTGTTTCTTTGTTATTAAATAAAGGTTATGATTTCACGTTTGTAAGTGATGTTGTCAACATCCACCTTAATCAAAGTTTGATTGGGTCCGGTACACTAGATAACGGTATATATGTATTAAACCAAATCCAGATTTTCAATGTCCAGAACACACTAAAAAGAAAGTCTCCAGATTTAAATAAGGCTTTCTTATGGCATTGTAAACTAGGTCATATCAATGAGACAAGATTAACTAAGTTACATAAAGAAGGATATTTGGATACGTTTGAATATCAAACTTATGCCACTTGTGAATCATGTCTCAAAGGAAAAATGACAAAGACTCCATTCACTGGACATGGAGTAAGAGCGAGCGAGCTCTTAGGACTCATACACAGTGATGTATGCGGGCCAATGTCTACACATGCAAGAGGTGGTTTTTCCTATTTCATTACTTTTACGGATGATTATTCAAGGTTCGGATTCATTTATCTGATGAAACATAAATCCGAAGCTTTTGAAAAATTCCAAGAGTATAAGAATGAAGTAGAAAACGAAACCGGCAAAAGTATCAAGACACTAAGATCCGATCGAGGTGGTGAATACTTAAGTGCCGAGTTCCTAGGTTATCTAAAAGAGAAAGGAATTCTCTCTCAGCTTACTCCTCCATACACTCCACAGCATAATGGTGTATCGGAGAGACGGAATCGAACCTTATTGGATATGGTACGATCCATGATGAGTAATGCTGAGTTACCGCGATCTTTCTGGGGTTATGCGCTAGAATCAGCGGCATATATTTTGAACATGGTTCCTACCAAGACTGTGCCTACCACACCATATCAGATGTGGAGTGGGAAGAAACCCCATCTTAAGTATATAAAGATAGGGAGATGTCCAGCTTTTGTTAAAAAGCAGCATGTGGATAAGCTCGAGGCACGATCAGTAAAATGTCAGTTTGTGGGATATCCAAAGAACTCCAGGGGATATCTATTCTATTTCGCAGAGGAACAAAAGGTTTTTGTTTCTCGTAATCCCCATTTTCTAGAACATCAGTTTTTAGAAAAGGAAACAAGTGGGAGCGAAATAGAACTGGATGAAATTCCAGAACCACAAACTACTGCTGAAAGTTTGGTAGAACCAGTAGTTCAAGAAGAACAGGACATTCCCGCACCCCTCCGCCGAAGTAGTAGGCCGTCTCATCCGCCTGAGAGATACTACGATTTTCTCGTCGATGGGGATAGAGAGGACTGCATCATAGATGATGATGAACCTACTAGCTTCCAGCAGGCCATCCAGAGCGGCGACTCGGTACGATGGTTAGATGCAATGGGAAGCGAAATGGAGTCTATGTACACAAACAAAGTATGGACTTTGGACTTTGCTCCAGGTAGGGTAAAACCCATAGGATGCAAATGGATCTTCAAGAAAAAGATTGGTGTAGATGGGCAGGTAGAAACCTATAAGGCTAGACTTGTTGCAAAGGGTTTTCGTCAAAGACCTGGTTTGGACTATGACGAAACTTTTTCTCCAGTGGCTATGCTCAAATCCATTCGTATCCTTCTTGCGATTGCTGCCTTCCATGATTATGAAATCAGGCAAATGGACGTAAAGAAGGCTTTTCTGAATGGTAATTTAGAAGAGAGCGTCTATATGGATCAGCCGGAGGGTTTCAATCAGAGTGAGAGCAGCGGGAAAGTATGCAAGTTGCTTAAGTCCATTTATGGACTAAAGCAAGCATCGCGGAGTTGGAACATCTGTTTTGATGAAACTGTCAAAGAATATGACTTTATCAAAAATCCAGATGAACCGTGCATATATAGTAAAGTTGTAGCAAGAAGTGTCGTATTCCTCGTTTTATACGTGGATGATATTCTACTGATAGGAAATGATATTCCTATGCTACAATCCGTCAAAGGATTCTTGTCACACAGGTTCTCCATGAAAGACCTAGGTGATGCCTCTTACATTCTGGGGATCCGGATCTATCGTGATAGATCCAAGAGGATGTTGGGACTTTCGCAGTCCAGGTATATCAACACTGTACTGAAAAGATTCAGTATGGAAGATTCTAAGCGCGGTAATCTACCGGCTTGTCACAGAATCACTCTATCCAAAAAGATGTCTCCCATGACTGATTTGGAAAGGGATCGCATGTCGATTGTACCCTACGCTTCTGCGGTAGGTTCTATAATGTATGCGATGTTGTGTTCCAAACCAGATGTAGCTTATGCACTCAGCGTGGTAAGCCGGTATCAGTCTGACCCAGGGGAGAATCACTGGATAGCAGTAAAGAACATTCTCAAGTACCTGAGAAGGACTAAGGAGATGTTATTGGTCTACGGCGGAAAAGACCTCAAGTTAGAGGGCTTTGCCGATTCTGGCTTCCAGAGTGATAAGGACGATTCCAAGTCCATGTCGGGTTATGTCTTTATCCTCAATGGAGGGGCGGTGTGCTGGAAGAACTCCAAGCAGGACACCGTTGCTGACTCGACTATGGAAGCGGAGTATATTGCTGCTTATGATGCCGCAAAAGAAGCTGTCTGGATGAAGAAGTTCCTAACAGAACTTCAGGTGGTTCCTACCATAGTTGATCCAATACCTCTGTATTGCGACAACAACGGAGATATAGCTTTAGCGAAGGAACCAAGGTCCTATCAGAAGTCCAGACACATCTTAAGACGGTATCACCTGATCAGGGAGATCATTGATCGTCGGGAGATCGAGGTTCGGAGAGTCGCTACCGAAGAGAACATAGCTGATCCATTCACGAAGGCCCTACCTCAGATTCAGTTCGAGAGGCTACTCGAGATCATCGGTCTTCGATACGCCAGTTTATGGCCCTAGTGCAAGTAGGAGATTGTTCGTATATATGCCCTAGGGGCCATTATTGTATCATACTAGTTTGTATATTACTTAATTGAAGCTTGGGATATTCACATGTATATAACAGTCTTGCTGAACATGGTAGTATGCTACTTGGTTTTTCTATCTCAATATGTGAGTATACGTATTGATAGAGCTCTTAGGATCTTGCTTGACTACCAGCGTTGTGATGGCAGTCACACTAGTGGGGGCTGGGTAGTCTACAAGCACATCCTTATTCAGGTCCCTAGTCGTAGGATTATCGAGACAGAGCATCGATACTCCGGAGTAGACTAGTGTGTACGCTTCTCATCCCAGTTGGGAAGATGGTCTGTCCCACAGCCGTTAGTACGTCGTACTGGAGATAGTATACAGGTGCTCGTTGGGTTACGGGTACACCGGACAGGACTCACAGGGAACTGTTGGTTGGTTTTTATACCCATCGTCAGTTAACAGTTCCCAGGTGACATGAGTACAGCATAGTCCGCAGACTTGACACTGCTGCTTCGCCTCGAGTGTGTTCCCACTGTTCTTAGATTGCTACCCTACCACGGCTCAAAGGAGTCGTGCAAACAGGTAGCAGTTGGGTGCAGTCCCGAAGCACTTGGAGGCAGTGGCGGTTAGATAGGATTCGTCTCTCCCAGTATTGGGAGTTGATATCGTGCTGTGTCAGAGAGCCATTGCGCATAGTCCCTGGCCAGGGCAAGCGAGATTTGCGGGTAGGTTCCAGTAGTTTCTCGTGGTGTAATGGGCTTCGCTCCGACACGACTTATTCCGCTTTTAGGGGACTGACGCTTGCCGCCCCCTAGGCCGGATATGCGATAGTCTTAGACGAACAGACGGGACTGTAAGGAGATTGTCACAGCAGGCTCAGTAGGAGTTCGGATGGGTTTCCTCATCGGCCTCCTTATCGACATCTACCTGGGGATCGTTACGTACAACTAGTGCCGCTTGCGGTCTGTGGTTAAACCCACTGGCAGCGTAGTAGTCGAGTCTCTAGAGTCCCACACAGAGAGTTTCCTACTCCAGGCGAAACGATTTAGAGGTCGTATGGTTTTACGACAAAGGGTTCGGACGCGTATGTGTGTTTACACGTTTACGTCGTTTGGACAGTTTTTACCAGTAGGCTTTGGTTTAAGCCAGTTTCTGGTATCCGGTTATTGGATTTTTACAGTCTAAAGTTTTTCCGTGTTTTCACGGATTGGAGGGGCGTTCTCGTAATTATGCGAGAAGCTTCTAGAAGATGGTGACTAAGGAGGTTTAGGTGTCATATGCATTGAATGGGTTTAGTGAGTCATGAGAGTGATTCATCCATATCATTAATACACAATAAATGCTTAATGAGTCATGGTTATGAATCACCATTTGATATTTATGAAGCATGATTATTCATCATTTGTTTTTCTTTTCTTGATAAAAAGAAATGCTTCATATATATTATGATAACTCATTTTTCTCATTTGATTATTATCTTCACATTCTCTCTTCTTAAGCTCTCTCTCTTCAAACCCTAATCTTACCCTCTCATGTGTTGATTACAAGGATTAGAAAGACTAATCAATCCATAACCTTCACTCTAGATCATCTATCTTCTTTGATTAGCAATTAAAGAAGTTTAGTTGCCTCAAGTTTAGAGGCTAAGCTTGGAGTTTTTCTCTCGGGTGGATCATCTACTACATCGAGAAGGCCGAGAAGGACGAGGAGATCGTAAAGACGAAGGACTTGGTTCGTTAGGTATAATCCCTAAGCATAGTAGTTTAGAACATCTATGTGTTTGGTTAGTTATCGTTTAGCTTCGATTTAAGCGGTTAGTCGATGTTTGTTCACTAAACGAGTTCGTTTTTGAAAATTCCGCCTCCCCACGAAGATTGGGGTGTAGTACATCGACTTACATTTTTGCCGGATGACATGTATTTGGTTTTGAGTATCCGTTGTTGTGCACCAATTTCAAAATGATATATCTGTATGTTTATTTTTACAAAGTGAGATATATCTTTTTGAAATTATGTTTATGACATTTACCTATATTAGTTGATGATTGGGTAAGGAGTGTTGAACAATGGAGTAGTTCTTATCCGTAAGTACAGTTTTCCACCTACGATATACAGGTTTTGAGTTATTCTACTCAGGGGACTCATACAGAGTATTGTATGCTGTCCAGTGTCCATCAGGACAAAAGGGTTGGTCCTCATACTATGTTCTGTTTAGTTCTGGCTTCTCTAGTTTTTAGACAAGTGTTTCGCAGAAATACAAGGTCTAAGTTTTGAGAAGTTGTAGTTATATGATTAAAGTAGAGAACCAGATGTCGCAAGTATCGGGATTCTTCAAACTGATCGAAGATGTAGATACTTGTGATTGGTATTCAGATAATAGTAATGGTTTTAAGAAACTTGTTTCTCTTTCAGGTTACTCATAATTGGATGGATTCCTAAGTTGAGTAATGCTGATTAACCTCTCTCCATTAAGTTGATATGCACTGGAGACACCTGCATGATTAGAATCTGGTTCCAATTAAATAAGTGCCAAAGTTTCTATATTGGATATAGAATTATTCATATCTTAACGATGTTAAAGTACGGGGAGTTTTCCGGCTTATGCTTAAAACCGGACTCTGGATAACACAAGGCACGTTTCTGTAATGGCAGTTTGTGCGTTGGCCCCGGCTATGACGAAGGTTGATTTTCTACCATCTGGAAGATTAATGGTGATATTGTTCTTGACTCAACATAATTTTAGTAAAATGGATTTTTTTCAGAAAACAGTATTGGGGGTATGGTAGAACTGGAAGTGATTCCAGAACCGCAAACGATTACGGAAAATTTAAATAGAACCTAAAGATTCAATCAGGTTTGACATTCCAATTGTAAGGGTACTAGGCACTCTAACAAGGGTTAAGAAAGCATCAACCATGCCCGATTAAAATTTTAGCCATGCCTAACAACCCTAAAACAGATCTTTGCTAGAAAATTAGGGTTTCATATGCTAGTAGATAACAATTACAACTAAGTGAATACGAAATACAACTTTTGTAGATCGGTCCTTCACATCATTAGCTCCTTGTTGAAGTCCCTTCACTGTGATCGTGGTTCTCTCGGGCTCTTGCATGGCTCCACAAGGCGGAAGAAGCGTCCTTGCTTGAAGTCTCCGAAGCCGAAGATGATCTACGTCGAGGGGTTGCCAACTCAAGCTTCTACTTCACTAACTTGAGAATTAGTGAAGCAAACACCCTATACTAAAGTGCTAGTCTAGTAGAGGATGGATAAATAGAAAGTGGGTTCTCTTTAGAATTATATTTCTCCCAATCTTTCACTCTCTTTTAAAACCCTAGCAAGCTTTTTCTTTTTGCTCAAATGAAAAGATGATGAACAAAAGAGAAGGATGAGGATAATGATCAAGTGAGTGAGTTAACCATGGTGAGTGAGTATTATATACTAACCCATATAGAGACTTTACCATGGCTAATCTTAAATTGTTAGGTTAACTAAAATCTAAAGTAAAGGCAAAGTGAGTGGGCTTTGTCAAAGCAAATAAAGCTTCTACAAGCTTCATGCTTTTTCCAAATCTCCACTAATTTTATAATTACCTTAAATAGTTATTAAGCACCATTTAAATTAGAATGGTGTATGTCTTGCACACCCATGTATAATGTATCATCAATCATGATACAAAAAAGAAAACACATTTTAATATATATCACATATATTTTAAAGTTGTGCACATGTGAGAAAAATCCTTAAGTGAACAAATGTTAGTTAATGTAAACTAGTGTAACTAATATACAATTATATACTAAATTATTAAATCTACACTTGACATAATAATCCGGTCATATCTCATATAACCGACTAACATCCATTGTATCAACTTATCGAATCAACACTAGATTCGATAACCCGGCTATATCATATATAACCGACCAATGCAAAAAGTCGCGAGAATAGAATACGGTATCACATTCAAGGATTATTCTCCGTCCCACACAAATCACATACGTGCTCCTATTTCGCTTTTCCTGAGCCAGTAAAACCTCTATATAGGACTTTAAAGACTCGTCAATACGCCGGCAGTAGGTGATGATAACATCAAACACCCACAAGCCGTCAGCGGTACTAGCTGGACGTAACGGCTGTTAGTTGTATGTATGCCCTAGAGGCCAGTATTGTACAGATGATGTATATTATATTGGATGCTTGGACATATATAGAGATGACTTTCTTGCTCGATATGATAGTATGCTATCTGGTTACACTTTATCTTAACATGTATACTAGTCTCTTTAAACAGTCTTATAGTTACGTGTTGGTAAAGCCCTTAGGATGTGTACTTGACTACCTGGACTATGATGCAGATCATACTAGTGGGGACAGGGTAGTCTACAAGTACATCCTTCAAGGTCCCTAGTCGTGGGTGTATCGAGACGGGGCATCGATATACCAGTGTAGACTAGCGTATACGCTTCTCGATCCATGAGATGGGCGATGGATGATCCCATATCCATTTGTGTTTGACATCAGAGATGGTATACGGGTGCTCAGTGGAGACTGGGTACACTGGACGGACTCGCTGAGAACTCCCAGATGGTATTATACCTCACGTCAGATGGCAGTTCTCAGGTGACACTTGTGCAGGTTTGTCTGTAGACCCGAGATCGTCATAGAGTCTCGTGTGATTCCCACTGTGCTTTGATCTCCACCTTACCACGTCCATGAGGGCGTGCAAAACGGTTGTTTTTGGGTACAGTCCCGAGTCACATGGAGGCAATGAGCGATAGGAGGGGTTTCATCTCTCCTGGTATTGGGGGTTGATGTTGCGCAGTGCTCGATTGGCCGTAACAGGGAAGTCCCTGGCCAGGGCTGATCAGAGATTTGCTGGTAAGTGTTACCAGTAGTTTCTCGACTCGTTATGAGCCTCACATCGGCACGACTTATCGGTTATTGGGGTCTGACGTTTACCACCCCTCGACTTGATATGCGACATATCAGACGAACAGACTGGACTGTACGGTATGTGTTACTGGTTGGATTCACAGGAGTGTGAGCGGGCTTTCTCGTCGATCTTCTGATCGCTCAATACCCGGGTGGCCGTTACGTTTAGCAGATCGCTTGCGGCTTGTGGGTGCTTGATATGATCATCATCTGCTGCCGGCGTATTGACGAGTCTTTAGAGTCCTATACAGAGGTTTCCTGGCTCAAGCGAAACGAAATAGGAGCGCATAGGAGATATGTGCGGGACCGAGAATGATACCAGTATGTGATACTTTATTCGATTCTCGTGATTTGTGACATTGATCGGTTATATGCGATATAGCCGGGTTATCGGATCAAGTATTGATTCGATAAGTTGTTACTGTTGATATTAGTCGGTTATATGCGATATGACCGGATCATTAAATCAAGTGTTAATTTAATGATTTAATGCATAATTATATATTTGATATATTACTTTGCATTAACTAGTATTGGTTCATTTTAAAGGGATTTTCTCACTTGAAGCGCACATTGTATATGTGATATATTTTTGTGTGTACTTGATTGTATCATGTTTGATGATGCATGCTAACTTGTGTTTTGTGTAAAGATTAAACCATGGTTGTGTAATGGTTAGGGTTTTCTTTTTCTTAATCATTTATTTATTTATTGATTTTGGAAAAGATTATGAAGAAAAATGGTGGCTTTCTTTGTATTTAGTTGAAGCTTCATGAAGGTTTGACTTTGTTGCCATTTTGTCTTCATCCTTAACCCTAACCATTCTAACTAACCATGATCTATTCTCTACACTTTACCATGGTTAGCATATGATAAGTATTGATTTTATTTTCATTTTAAAAGCAACACTTATCATATTCTTTCTTCTTCTTCTTCATCTTCATCAAGAACAAAAGCTTGCCACAATTAATGGCACCTTGAAAAAAAGAGTGAGAAATCCAATTCTAAAGTGAACCCACCTCCTATTTCTTCACCCTCTACCTCTTGCCAAGTAGTATAAGGTGTTTTCTTCACATGTTTCACAACTTGGTGAAGTTGGAGCTTGATCTTGTGTTGCCTCGACGTAGATCACCTTCGGCACGAAGCCGACGACCTAGCCCGCCCATTTCTCCGATGAAGCCGATGCTTGAGTCCGGGATTCGAGATGGACAGCGAGAGGACGTCTACGTGGAGCTAAGGAAGTAGAGAACCGGATCTACAAAGGTTGTAGCCTCTTTACTTTAGTTAAGATGTTAACTAGTTTCATATTTCGCCAAAACACTAGTGAACGAATCCGTATTAGGGTTTCTCGGCACTCGTAAAATTAGAAATTGGCATGGTTGATGCCTTGTGGGACCTTGTTAGTGTGCCTAGGAACCCTACAATGGTATCAGAGCCTAGCTAGATTCTTAGGCGAAGTGTAGACGACCTTTGAAATCCGAACGAACCGAAACCCTAATTCCCAAGATGCTCTCTGGACTTTTACCTAAAACTGGGATTTTTCCATATTAAAAATGCTTAAAAAATTAAGCAGGGAATTCTAAGAATTATGGTGCAAAATTTAACCCATGATCTGCCTATAGCACGGCGGAACCGCGGCAGAAGCCTGGCTTCTGCGGCGGTTCCGCGGCCATATGATGACGTCATCCTTAAATTTCTGCACAGTAATTCCTATTTTATGATGCTGAGTTTTCTGGGAATTTTTAATTTGACTCAAAAGTTGAGCGTTCTGGGGTTGTATTGGGAATCGAAGATTCGATCGGATTATCAAGTTTTGTCTATGTGTTTTTCCGGGTAATTTTAGAATATGTTAAAAAGTTCGACCGGATATAAATACCCACCTTTTCCCCTGCCGGAAAATTTCCAAGTGTTGGATTTTTCTGTGGTTTAAGGACGTTCTAAGTAGTGCAAGTAACGCGATGGTCCCTCTAGAAGTCAACAAACCTTAACTCGATTATGTGACCGTCTTGAACTGCCCTTTGAACCTTCGGGTTTGGGCAGTACGGCGTGCCATATGTGAGGTGTTGGCTTGACCCTTCTACGGTTAGACCGTTGGTACTGAGGCATGAAGTAAATGTCTTTGAACTTATTTCATGTGTTGAACGGTTTCGGGAAAACTTGGGTGTTCAAATGTTCGATCGGAAAGTTTAATATTTTCTATTTATCCGGAATGGGATACAATAATTTGAATTCACAAACAGTTATGAGATAACTGAATGAACATTATAAATCTAGCGGTTTAGTCTCACTTGATATTGAAAAGAGTTTTCGATAATGAGACTAAAATGCGGGGTTTTATAATTGTTAGGCATGTGATGTCTAAGTATTTCATTTGATTAGGCATGTGATGTCTAAACAGGTTGCGGATTCCAACTGTTGTAGTTTTACACTTTCATTTCTGTGACCGTAAGTGTTGTATGTAGTGGTATTACCGATTGTTGTTGCTATACGTCGACGACAATCGGTGTATGCTTACTTACTTACGTTGATGACATGTGATGTTATGTGTTGCTGGATATGTTATATTGGATCGTCGTGTTTGAATAGCCGGGGTTTTTTTTGTGAGATGAGTGTTTTTCATTTTCATTCATGTAAAAACTTGTATGTAATATTCTTTTATTTGGGGCACTTCCAGGTTACGGAAGATGTCACCTTTTGTCTATTATTTACTTTTCCGCATTAGGATAGACCCAAGGAAGGGAGCACAAGTAACCGGGTTCTAGGGTTTAGTGGGAGACCATCTCGAGGAGTCGAGTCCGGGTCTCCTAACCCTAGAATTGGTAGGGTTGCTTTCCGCTCTCGTAGGGGTCTAGGGGTGTGGGATTGGCTATTAATCACGACCGTGGAATCCGTGTTTTATACTGGCTCGTATGTAAGTGCACGGCGGCGCCCCAGCCGTCAATCCGATGGCCAAACGCGGAAACGGTGGTAAACTTAAAATTTTGCGGACTTTGCAAACCGGCACCACCGCGCACAAAACCCCGGATCGTGTCATTAAACTAGTCTAAGCAAAGTAACAAGATAGGTTAGAGATGTACCGACGATCCAAGTCCTCCGGTCTTCATCTCCACTCCGATCTCCTCGCGGGATCTCCGTCCGTCTCCTCCTCGTCGGAAAGGGCACCACGAAGCCGGGTACTTTTACGGGCTCCCACCTCAATACCGAGGGAACTCACGCATGAAGCCGGCTACTCGACATGCTCAAGATATGCTGTAGGAATATAGTGTAGAGTGTATGTCTCACTTTGGGGTTGGTTGCCATAGATGGAGGAATGGTGTATAGAAAATTGGTGCTTTCAATTTTCTAGCAATGGAATGAGATGAAGAATGATATGCACAAAAATGAATCACTCTCATTTTTCTTCCTCTCAAAGATGAAGCTCTCATTTTCTTCTCTTTTCTTCTTCTCTCTTTTCTTCTTCTCTCTTTCTTTTCTCAACCATGATAATAATCTCTCTCTCCTTTAGAAATGGTGGAGGAAAAACCATATGAAGCAAGAAGGGAGGTGAGTGTAGTAAAAGGAGGAGGGTGACCACATCCAAACATAATCATCACTAAACTTTACATCAACCTCAAATCCATCTCAAATCCATTCTAATCTCATAAATACATGAAAAGCAAAGATGCTTATCATATCACACCTTATGCAATAAAACCCCCCACCATGTGTTATTTGCAAACTTGCAAATAACACCCTCCATCGGAAAAGTCCGGCCGGGAAAGAACAAAGGAAAACCGGCCGGAACGGAATGCGAACTGGCAACTCCAGAAAACTGGTCCCGTAATAAATTACAGGAAAACCCCGATACTGTGCATACACACCCGCATCTGTATTCCGTCCGGATACAAATGCAAAAAGACAAAATCTACACTGTACTAAACTAGGACCGGCTTAAACCAAAGCCGGCTAGTAATATCCGTCCGATCCTGATCCGTCCAATACCGCACGTATCTGATCGAACGCTGCCATATAACTATACGACCACTAGTACAAAACCGTCCGATCCTGATCCGTGCAATACCGCACGTATCTGATCGGACCCTGCCATATCTCCATACGGCCTCTACAGCGTTTCGTCCGAAAGCTTGAGTAACTGTAAGTGTGGTGGACTCTAAAGACTCGTCAATACTATGGCTGTGGATTTAACCACTAGCACGTCAGAGGTATAAGCCAATACGTGACGGGCCACCAGCTATTGACTAAAAGGGACGTCGATGAGGAAGCTCACCCCGACACCCAACTGAGCCTGTCAGTGACAATATCCGTACAGTCCGGTCCGTTCGTCTATGAGCATCGCATGGCGGGCCTAGGGGGTTGGTAAAAGTCAGACCCCCAAAAGCGGTACAAGTCGTGTCGGAGTGTAGCCCAGAACACCTTGAGATACTACTGGAATACCTACCAGTAAATCTCCTGCCTTGGCCAAGGTCTTCGTGTAATGGCTCTCCTAGACACAGCGCGACCTCACCCCCAATACCGGGAGAGACGAACCCCTGAAGATCCGCTCACTGCCTCCATGTGGCTCGGGACTGTACCCAACTAAAACCTGTTTGCACAACTCCTTTGAGCCGTGGTAGGGTAGTAATCAAAGTACAGTGGGAACTCACACGAGACAAATGACGATCCCCAGGTCGATGAACTAACCTGTACACATGTCACCAGGGAACTGCTATCTGACGTCAGGTATAAGACCAACTAGCATGTTCCCGGCGAGTCCTGTCCGGTGTACTCATAACCCAATGAGCACCTGTATACATCTTAGGTGAACCAACTGACACCAATGGCTTGTGAGACCGGCCACCGCCCCTCGTCGGGGTCTCGACTGTATACACTAGTCTACTCTGGAGAATCGATGCCCTGTCTCGAAACTCCTACGACTAGGGACCTTTTAAGGATGTGCTCACAGACTACCAGCTCCCACGTATATGATCGCCCTCATACTGCCGGTAGTCAAGCAAGAATTCTAGGGGCTCTATCAACGTGCAATAGCGACATGTCCGGTCACCTAAAGCAGTGCACGATGATAAAGGTAAACCAAATAGCATACTATCATCTCGAGTAAGACTGTCCTACCGGGACAGGTCCTCCCTCAATCATTGCAATCACGTGCCTGTGATCCAATAATCGACTCTGAGGGCACTATCTCCAACAATCTCCCCCTTGCACTCAAGGCTAATTATTGCGATGTCGCATACTCACAGCCCGTGTGACACCGAACACCCAACTCCTCTACTAGTCAGTCTCACAAAAACCGTTTGTGAAACTATTGCGTTCAAGGAATAGCCTCAGTGAGTGGATCCGCCTTGATGTTTCTTTCTATGTCTCTCTATATCTCAAGTTCGCGGAGAAAGCCATCTCCCGAAATGAGCAATACCTGTCTTAGAGTGTCTGGATGTCTGATGGGACCTAGCTCATATATGAACTCCAAATCCAAACTTCTTAGACTGTATCGTCAACTGAACTTAATCAGTATCTTGCGCCATGCCACCCTCAGTATCACCTTGGACCATCTGTCCAAAATACTGCCCCTCGTCAGAAGGAAAAAATATAACTCTGACAACCTCCTTGTCGTCCATGTCACCTTGGAAGCCTGAAATGATAACTGTCTCTCGAATGGAGCTTTCGTTATCATATCCCTAGAACAGCCACTTATGTTCTAAAACTGCTTCCGACCGTTTCTCCAGGATTGGATTAATATCAACTTATTGCATCTAGTGCAAGAACAACATCTGGTGTGGTGCTTGACATCTCATGATTGACTCAATTGCCTGAGCAAGTGATCTGCCAATCATGCACGTCCCTCTCCCCTTTAGTCTGTAAGACACCTTTAGAGAGGGTGACTCCATTACCTGCAGGTACACTACCGTGCCAGGAGTCGTCCATTCTAAATACTCTTAGAATGCTGTCAAAGTACCCTGATTGGGAAACCACCCAAATCCAGATCTAAAACCATAGATCTAGTAACCAGAATGTCTGATATATATCCAAGTCCTGTGTGGAGAAACCACTGTGTGACGACCAAAGTCTAACCGATCGTAGTATAGGAATATCACTTCCTACTACCTTCTCAACAGATCCATCCCCTATTCTGATGACGTCAAACCTATGACTGTCACATCAGAAATAGATGATCTATCTCCGCTATATCTGCTTTAGTCTATAAATAGACATAAGCCTGATGTCCACCAATGCTTCCGCTGCTCCCACTGACTACGACAACCCTCTGGCAGAGTCATATAGACGTGCACTTCTAAAGCAAGTTTAGAACGACGCTATACTCATCCTCCTGCCGGGTCTCGCAGCCTGGAACAACAACAATGGCAAGTGTGGGTAAACAAGAACTTCCCTGTCACCGTCCTTGAGGCTACCGAAGTACCTCTCGGGTGCCTGAAGTTACCCACCTTATCTACGGAGTGGCCAATGGAATGTCAAATCAGATTGAATTTTTAGGTTCCTTATCAAATCTTCATTAATCGTTTGCGGTTCTGGAATCACTTCCAGTTCTACCATATTCCCACTGCTGTTTTTGAAAAAATCTATTTTTAATAAAACTGTGGCGAGTCTTGAACAATATTTCTATTGATCACCCAAATGGTAGAAAGTCAACCCTCGTCATAGCCTGGGTCAACCCATAAACAGCCATTACAGAAACGTGCCTTGAGTCATCCAGAGTCTGGTTTTAATCATAAGCCGGACAACTCCCCGTATCTTAACATCGTTAAGATATAAACTGTTCTATATCCAATATAGAAACAGAGGCACTGATTTAATTGAACCAGATTCAAATCATGCAGCTGTCTCCAGCGCATGTCAACTAAATGGAAAGAGGCCGATCAGCGTTACTCAACTTAGGAATGCTTCCAATTATGAGTAACCTGAAAGAGAAGCAATTTCTCTTTATCATTACTATCAACTGAATACCATGCACAAGTATCTACATCTTCGATCACTTTGAAGAATCCCGATACTTACTACACCTGGTTCTCTACTCTATTCAAATACCTATAACTCCTCAAAACTTAGACCCTCTGTTTCTACGAAACACATGTCTAAGAACTAGAGAAGTTAAAAGTAAACAGAATATAGTATGAGGACCAACCTCTCTGTCCTAATGGACACTGGACAACATACAATACTCTGTATAAGTCCGTTGAGTCTAACAACTCTTTCACTGTATGTCGTAGGTTGAAAACTGTACTTATGGTTAAGAAGAATTACACCGCTGTTTAATGCTCCTTACCTAACCATCCACTGATATAGGTAAATGTCATCGACATAATATCAAAAGGTATATCTCACTCTATGAAAATAGACGTACAGATATATCAATTTGAAATTGGTGCACAACAGCGGATATTCAAAACCAAATATTTGCCGACCGGCAAACAACCCAGGTGGCATCCTCAAATATCACTGATTCCAACGAATCCCGATATAATGAGGATGATCACCCAATTCCCAATAACTTACTCCCACTCATCATCTGTAAAACCATACAGATGTGAGAATCAAACCTGGTAAATACATACCCTGGAGTAAGTATCTAATCGGGAAATCAGTTTTCTTTTAACATTACACGGTGAGACTGAAACATTGAAATGTTTCGGTGGGGTATCCCGGTATTCTTAGTAATGCCTCTTCCAGATTCACGACTGTAACCGTATAGTTCTTTGCCACCTCTCCAAATCCCTTCATATGTCTTTAGTCTTTACCTTCTGTACACCCCTTTAGGCCAAATGGTTTTCTTCCTTCCCTACCGTTCGGCACCAGCCTATGGTTTGGAAGAAGACTATCCAAAAAGCATAAAGGGTGTACTGTCTTAATCCTAGGAGCACTCGCATCGCGAGAGAAGGTGAAGATAAAAGACACCTGAATGTACTTTATTCCTATTTCTCCTGAACCAGGATCCATCCCCGAACTGGAACGAGTTCCTTTCGAGTTCGTATATAACCATACGATGGATTATCCAATAAAATGGGATCTTCGTAATGATACGGAGTGTCTTGGAGAAATACAAAGGTGATTTAGGATTGGCGAAGGAATACATGGTTTGGTCGTGAATATCTGTTGCAATTTACTTTGCCCTCTTACTAATCCCTTACTTTGTCTTAACTTAATACTTTCTGTACACCGTTTAGGCTAATTGGCTTTCTTCCTTCCCTACCGGTCGGCACCAGCCTATGGTTTGGAAGAAGACTATCCAATTTGCATAATAGGTGTACTACTCCTAAACTAAGGAGTACTCGCAACCTGAGAGAGGGTGAAAAGAAAAGACAACTGAATAATCCTATCCGTTTTCTCCAGAACCAGAAACCATCCTCGAATTCCTTCGAGTTCGTATCTAACCATACGATGGTTTTGTCCAATGGAAGTGGACGTTCGTAGTAATACGGGGTGTCCTGGAGAAAAGGGTAAAAGTAGGAGTGGCAATGAGGTCTGCAACTCTGACAATCCAAAAGCCAGTGTTAAGTAGGTTCGGTCAACTTGGTCACTGAGTCATAGTCTAGGGTCGGGTCAATGGTCGCTGCCAGAGAGAGAGAGAAAAGAAACACTCAGCGTGCACTCTAACCTAGATCAGAATGGTTGTCACTTTTTCTAATCAGGAAACCTCCCACTGTGCCTCAAATTCTCCTCCAAACCTGAAAGAAGAATTAGTCGGGGTCACCCGAGGAGTAAACCAACTCATCAGTGGGAATCGGGATCCAACTCTCATCGCATGACAACGTGACGGAATCCGCTCACGGTATCACACTCCAGAAGGTATGCGCATATCTGGCAAGTTTCAGTTCTTTTGAAACTCCCGATGTGATTTCTGCCCCATGCTCTTATGACCTTGACTAAGGCCAACAAATCATAAGTCACATGTCAAGTTCTACCCGTCATTGTCCAGGTTGATTTGAATCCACCCGTACAAGCCCTTGACTAAGGCCAACAAGGCTATACGACTGTCCCAAACCAACGCATCTATCTATGCAGCATATGAATACCCAATAGCTACCAAACACTGTGCCTTGACTAAGGCCAACAAACACAGCTTGAATACTATTGACTACCCATATGAAACGACGGAGGACTACGAATGGTTTCTGGCGAAAACCTTTAACGTAGTGAACTTGATATCGTTGAAGGAACGGATAGCTTTTTAGAAAATATAGTGACGAAAACCTTTACTAAAGAGGTCACTCCCGGTGAAGGGATCTCGGCTCTTTCCCCGTAGAATGGGGTGCAGGATATTCCAAATGAATACCACGATGCAAAGCAAAAGTAATCGGCTATAGTGAAGTTAATGCCCTGATGCAAACTTCTGTCCAAGGGGTCACTCCCGGTGAAGGGATCTCGGCCCTTGCCTCGTCGACTGAGGAGCAGGATATTCCAAATGAATACCACTATGCAAAACAAAAGTGAACGTCCTTGCAATAACAGCTTTTTGAAAAAGTGTTCCAACAACATCAGATTAGGTTTGTTTTTAACTTGCATTGATCCGAATCAATGCAGTCCCATCAATTGATCACACCACAAAGAACGAAAATATACTGATGTACGTATATGCCATCCGCATTCGCCACTGGGTCCCGTCATTACCCGTTAGGTTAGCTTACTAACGACAGAGCGGCGACTGGACTAGCGCGGATGAAAAACATATACAACATCTACTAATATATATACCAATATATTAAATTTCGCTCAAGGCGTGAATAAAATGCAACATCACAGAAATGTACAGCATCACAGAACAATACAGATATCTGGGATCCCCGGGTTTCACAGAGCCACTACTGAAACCCGACGTTCCCCTGGTCGTGTGGATAGCCTGTGCAATGAAAACCTAGACCCCTACGGGCGTGGAAAGTTACCCGCCAAAACCTGAAGCGAGGCAGCCCCCCTTCAGCGCCGTGAATGGACCACCCAGCACTTCACGGAATCCGGTAACTTGGGCACCCCTCCTGGGTCAACCTGTACCCCCTACGAGTGCGGCGAATAGCCTGCCAATCCTAGAGTGAAGCCCCCTCCATCCCAATGCCATGAGATGCGGGCTTGTTGTCCTCTAGAACCCGGCCATCCGTGCACCCCACCGCGGGGTAATCCTAGTACAGAATGTAAAATATACATACACCGGGTACATCGACCGCAACCAGGTCGTGTCCCAAAAGAATAATACAATCAGGCAGTGACGGCAGTCCACATGTCGGACGCTCGCCCCGCAAAATCAAATGTACATAATACACCAACACTGTACTAGCATTGCATCCAGGCTATCCCCCACGACCGATCCGCAACATCACAGCATAAACATAGAACATCAACGTGAAAGTCACGTTCGCAAATCCGTCTAACCGGGCTATAGTAGTTAGACCGGATTTACCGATCGAGTGACATTCACGGTCGCAGATATAATGTAAATACTGTGAAATAATGTGTTTGAAATATCCGATCGATCAAAAATTAACAAGTGGGCCCTCAATCAAAACTGTAGCACTCACAGAAATCCTGGGCCCAATTTTAATATTCCAAAACCCATATTTTAAGCCCAGAAGGCCTCTGAAAAAATTTGGTGAAGTGATGTGAATAGTGCGCGGCGGAAGGGCCGCGGGAATGGGGTTTTCGCGGCGCTTCCGCGCTCCCACTGTGAAGTTACTTCGTCAAATGTTTACAGAACTCTTAGATTTTCCAGTACATCAATATTTTACAACCTGAAAAAATTTTCGAGACCAAAAATTTTCAACAGAAACTGATTCGAACTAAAATGCAGTTTTGGAACATTCGATCGATCGAAACAGAAAAACACATTACACCAAGCTAGACTATGTTAATGGCGAGGCTCTGATACCACTGTAAGTGCACGGCGGCGCCCCGGCCGTCAATCCGACGGCCAAACGCGGAAACGGTGGTAAACTTAAAATTTTGCGGACTTTGCAAACCGGCACCACCGCGCACAAAACCCCGGATCGTGCCATTAAACTAGTCTAAGCAAAGTAACCAGATAGGTTAGAGATATACCGACGATCCAAGTCCTCCGGTCTTCATCTCCACTCCGATCTCCTCGCGGGATCTCCGTCCGTCTCCTCCTCGTCGGAAAGGGCACCACGAAGCCGGGTACTTTTACGGGCTCCCACCTCAATACCGAGGCAACTCGCGCATGAAGCCGGCTACTCGACATGCTCAAGATATGCTGTAGGAATATAGTGTAGAGTGTATGTCTCACTTTGGGGTTGGTTGCCATAGATGGAGGAATGGTGTATAGAAAATTGGTGCTTTCAATTTTCTAGCAATGGAATGAGATGAAGAATGATATGCACAAAAATGAATCACTCTCATTTTTCTTCCTCTCAAAGATGAAGCTCTCATTTTCTTCTCTTTTCTTCTTCTCTCTTTCTTTTCTCAACCATGATAATAATCTCTCTCTCCTTTAGAAATGGTGGAGGAAAAACCATATGAAGCAAGAAGGGAGGTGAGTGTAGTAAAAGGAGGAGGGTGACCACATCCAAACATAATCATCACTAAACTTTACATCAACCTCAAATCCATCTCAAATCCATTCTAATCTCATAAATACATGAAAAGCAAAGATGCTTATCATATCACACCTTATGCAATAAAACCCCCCACCATGTGTTATTTGCAAACTTGCAAATAACACCCTCCATCGGAAAAGTCCGGCCGGGAAAGAACAAAGGAAAACCGGCCGGAACGGAATGCGAACTGGCAACTCCAGAAAACTGGTCCCGTAATAAATTACAGGAAAACCCCGATACTGTGCATACACACCCGCATCTGTATTCCGTCCGGATACAAATGCAAAAAGACAAAATCTACACTGTACTAAATTAGGACCGGCTTAAACCAAAGCCGGCTAGTAATATCCGTCCGATCCTGATCCGTGCAATACCGCACGTATCTGATCGAACGCTGCCATATAACTATACGACCACTAGTACAAAACCGTCCGATCCTGATCCGTGCAATACCGCACGTATCTGATCGGACCCTGCCATATCTCCATACGGCCTCTACAGCGTTTCGCCCGAAAGCTTGAGTAACTGTAAGTGTGGTGGACTCTAAAGACTCGTCAATACTATGGCTGTGGATTTAACCACTAGCACGTCAGAGGTATAAGCCAATACGTGACGGGCCACCAGCTATTGACTAAAAGGGACGTCGATGAGGAAGCTCACCCCGACACCCAACTGAGCCTGTCAGTGACAATATCCGTACAGTCCGGTCCGTTCGTCTATGAGCATCGCATGGCGGGCCTAGGGGGTTGGTAAAAGTCAGACCCCCAAAAGCGGTACAAGTCGTGTCGGAGTGTAGCCCAGAACACCCTGAGATACTACTGGAATACCTACCAGTAAATCTCCTGCCTTGGCCAAGGTCTTCGTGTAATGGCTCTCCTAGACACAGCGCGACCTCACCCCCAATACCGGGAGAGACGAACCCCTGAAGATCCGCTCACTGCCTCCATGTGGCTCGGGACTGTACCCAACTAAAACCTGTTTGCACGACACCTTTGAGCCGTGGTAGGGTAGTAATCAAAGTACAGTGGGAACTCACACGAGACAAATGACGATCCCCAGGTCGATGAACTAACCTGTACACATGTCACCAGGGAACTGCTATCTGACGTCAGGTATAAGCCCAACTAGCATGTTCCCGGCGAGTCCTGTCCGGTGTACTCATAACCCAATGAGCACCTGTATACATCTTAGGTGAACCAACTGACACCAATGGCTTGTGAGACCGGCCACCGCCCCTCGTCGGGGTCTCGACTGTATACACTAGTCTACTCTGGAGAATCGATGCCCTGTCTCGAAACTCCTACGACTAGGGACCTTTTAAGGATGTGCTCACAGACTACCAGCTCCCACGTATATGATCGCCCTCATACTGCCGGTAGTCAAGCAAGAATCCTAGGGGCTCTATCCACGTGCAATAGCGACATGTCAGGTCACCTAAAGCAGTGCACGATGATAAAGGTAAACCAGATAGCATACTATCATCTCGAGTAAGACTGTCCTACCGGGACAGGTCCTCCCTCAATCATTGCAATCACGTGCCTGTGATCCAATAATCGACTCTGAGGGCACTATCTCCAACATCGTATTGAAAACACGGACGTCCTAGAATATCCAATGTTTCATATGTTTCTTCTGCTGCGATATCTGTGATGTGATCATGTGATGTTCTATGATAGATACAGTATATAGTATATATGATATATTATATAGACGTTACTTATGTTTTTCACCCGCACTAGCCCTGCCCTGCTCTGTCGTTAGTTACCTAACCTAACGGTGCACGAGGGGACATCCAGGCGAATGCGGATGGCATAAGTGTACGTCGTATTTATCTGTGATGTTTAGGTGACTTAAATGATGGGACTTCATTAATGTGATTAATGAAAGAAAACAAACCTAAGATGTTGTAGAATCGAATTTCAAAAATAAAACAGGTAGCTACAGTTCTTGCTTTGCAAAGCGGTATATGTAATATATCCTGCACCTTATTCGATGAGGAAAGGACCGAGATCCCTTCACCGGGAATGACTCCTTTAGCAATAACTGGCAGATGCTACACATTCGGTTTGTTTTGATTGCTTCTATAGTTTCTGCTTTGCACAGTAATATATATGATATATTCCGCACCTCATTCGACGAGGAAAGGGCCGACGATCCCTTCACCGGGAGTGACCCCTTTAGCAAAACTAGAAAAGCCTCAAAATCACTCCATTTCAAAACTTCATTTGATTCTACAACGATATCAAGTTCATTACGCTTATGGTTTTCAGAAAAAACCTGCGTAGCCCTCCTTCAATTCATATATGTAATATTCAGTATTCGTGCTACGATTGTTTGGCATACGTCAGGGCGTAGTATACGGTAGCTGATTATTACTTATCTGTAGCATGAGATGCGATTGGATTAAGGTATTCGTACGGCGTTGTTTGGCATGTGTCAAGGGTCGTACGGGTGGGTTTAATTCGATCACGAATTGTACGGGTTGAACTTGACTAGCGGAGTATGGGTTGTTTGGCATGCGTCAAGGTCATAGCACGCTAGGGGCAAAATATTATCGGGAATTTCAAGTGTTGAAATTTGCAATGAGATTACATACCTTCTATGACATAGTTGGATCCCGATACCCACTGCGAGTAAGAGTTACTCCTGGGAGAGTTTTACACATTACAATTAGCCGATCAAGTAGGTGTCTAGAAAGGTGTCAACGGGGTTAGGCCTCTGGGAAAACGAGGTTTACTTTAATTAGGTCCGTGCGAAAGCACGGGGAACCTCCCTCAAAGTACCGACACTGGCCTGGCTGAATGATCGACGAAGTTGTAGGGTGTAATTAATCCCGGCTAGTCTTTCCTTTTAGGGTTTGAAGGAAGATTTGATAAAAACCAGTGGGAGCCATCCTGATTAGATAAGATAATAACCAATCTGATCTTGCACGAGCATACGCTAAAGTGTTTTCTTCTCTCTCTCTCCAGGTAGCGACCATGTCATGCCTTAATCAAGATAATAATAAGGATGTATTGACAGAATCCTCATGTTATGTTGTGCTGGGGAACGTTGGTTCCGTTCTTTCTTATAAGAGTTATAGGAATGAACAGGACATAGGGGAATACCAGGATTCCCATGCCACCCGAATAAAGAAAGTACATGATGATGCATTTTCTTCGGGTGTGTTCGTTACAGAGAACTATTTCTCCATTTGCTCTACGTCCTGGGTATTAGATACTGGGTCAGGATCCCATATATGTAATCAGTTACATGGGCTTAGGAAAGGTAGGGAACTTGGAGAAGGTGATAAAGACATTAGGGTTGGAAATGGTGCAATTGTTGCAGCTAAGACTGTCGGGGAATATCACCTTGTATTACCAACTGGTAATACATTGGTTCTGAACGAATGCTATTACATGCCGAACCTGATATGCAACATTATATCGGTTTCTTTGTTGAGTAAAGAGGGATATAATTTTGTATTACAGGATAATGTTATGAACATTTTCCGTAACCAAAAGTTGGTTGGATCAGGCACGTTGTGTAATGGCATTTATGTTCTAAATCAATCAACAGTTCTGAGCATAACAAACACACACAAGAGGAAGAGTTCAGAACTGAACGAATCCTTCTTGTGGCATTGTAGACTGGGTCACATCAATGCGACACGACTAGCTAAGTTGCATAAGGATGTATATTTAAATCCGTTTGAATTTTCATCTTATGACACTTGCCAGTCATGTCTCAAAGGCAAGATGACCAAAACTCCGTTTACAGGACACGGAGAAAGAGTTACTGAACTCTTAGGACTGATACATAGTGATATATGCGATCCTATGTCTACACATGCCAGGGATGGTTCTTCGTACTTCATTACATTCACTGACGATCTCTCTAGATTCGGATATGTGTTCTTGATGAAACACAAATCAGAAGCTTTTGAGAAATTTAGAGAATATAGACAAGAAGTCGAGAACCAAACCGGAAAAAGTATTAAAATCCTTCGATCTGATCGAGGAGGTGAATACTTGAGCAATGAATTGCTGGACTTCCTAAAAGAGAATGGGATTCTCTCTCAGCTGACTCCTCCATATACACCACAGCACAACGGTGTATCAGAATGGAGGAACCGCACCCTATTAGATATGGTGCGCTCTATGATGAGCACAGCTGAGTTACCTATTTCTTTCTAGGGATATGCGCTTGAGAAAGCCATGGACCTACAGAATAGAGTTCCTACCAAACCAGTGCCTACCACTCCATATGAGATATGGAAAGGGAAGAGACCACATCTTAATTACATTAAGATATGGGGTTGTCCAGCCTATGTCAAAAGACAAAATCCGGACAAACTCGAGGCAAGATCAGTCTTATGTAAGTTTATAGGATATCCCAAAAATTCACAAGGGTATATATTCTACCATCCTGAGGAATAAAAGGTGTTTGTTTCTCGGCATGCCACTTTCTTAGAAAAAAGTTTTCTTATGAAACAGACAAGTGGCATTGTGGTAGAACTGGAAGAGGTTCCAGCGACACAAACTATAACAGAAGACTTGGTAGAACCAGAGGATTCAGTAGTACCCGACGAACCCAGCCTCTCCGCCGATCTAGTAGGGTTCCTCGCCAACCTGAGAGATACTACGGTTTTCTCATGGATGGTGGGAGCGAGGATTGCATCATGGAGGATGATGACCCAACTAGCTTCGAGCAGGCCATCACGAGTAGGGACTCGGTGAAATGGCTGGATGCTATGCGGTCCGAGATGGAATCAATGTACACCAACAAAGTATGGACTTTGGAAGTTGCTCCTGAAGAGGTAAAAACCATTGGGAGCAAGTGGATCTTCAAGAAAAAACTTGGTGTAGATGGGAATGTGGAGACTTTCAAAGCTAGACTTGTTGCAAAGGGTTTTCGTCAAAGACCAGGTGTGGACTATGACGAAACCTTTTCTCCAGTGGCTATGCTTAAATCCATCCGGATCATGCTTGCCATCGCTGCATATCATGACTACGAAATCTGGCAAATGGATGTTAAGACCGCCTTTCTAAATGGTTATTTAGAAGAGTGCGTGTACATGACTCAGACAGAGGGCTTTGTAGATAGTGGGAGCAGCGGGAAGGTGTGCAAGCTGCTTAAATCCATTTATGGATTAAAGCAAGCATCACGGAGTTGGAACATCTGCTTTTACGTCGTTATCAAAGAGTTTGATTTCGTCAAAAACCCAGATGAACCTTGTATATACAAGAAGGTGGCAGAGAGTAAGGTTGTCTTCCTCGTATTGTACGTCGACGACATACTCTTGATAGGAAATGATATTCCTATGCTGCAATCGGTCAAGCTCTTCTTATCATAAAGATTCTCAATGAAAGATCTTGGTGATGCCTCCTGCATATTGGGAATTAGGATCTATAGAGATAGATCCAAACGGATATTGGGATTATCCCAATCCAGGTGCATTGACACCATACTAAAGAGTTTTAGTATGGAAGAATCCAAGCGTGGGAACTTGCCCACGATCTCTGGAGTCACTCTCTCCAAAGAGATGTCTCCCAAGACTGATTTAGAGAGAGCTCGCATGCATGGGATACCCTATGCTTCAGCAGTAGGCTCTATCATGTATGCGATGCTATGTACCCGACCCGATGTAGCATACTCACTAAGTGTAGTGAGCAAGTATCAAGCTGATCCTGGAGAGAATCACTGGACAGCTGTGAAAAGCATTCTCAAGTACTTACGAAGGACTAAAGAGATGCTCTTGGTGTATGGTAACGGAGAACTCCAAGTAGAGTCCTTTACCGATTCGAGCTTCCAGAGTGATAAGGAAGACTCTAAGTCGCAGTCGGAATTTGTCTTTACCATTTACGGAGGGGCGGTTAGCTGGAAGAGTTCCAAGCAGGAAACCGTGGCAGACTCGACGATGGAGGCTGAATACATCGCTGCCAACGATGCTGCCAAAGAAGCTGTCTGGATCAAGAAGTTCATTACTGAACTTGGAGTAGTTCCATCCATTGAGCATCCAATACCTTTGTATTGCGATAACAATGGAGCGGTGGCTTTGGCCAAGGAACCTAGGTCCCATCAGCGATCCAGGCATATTCTGAAGCGGTATCACCTGATCCGGGAGATTAATGATCGCCGGGAGATCGAGGTCAGGAGAGTTGACACGAAGAACAACACGGCAGATCCACTCACGAAGGCCATTCCCTAGATACAGTTTGAGAGACTCTTTGGGATGCTCGGTATGCGATACTACAGCAGCTGGCCCTAGTGCAAGTGGGAGATTGTTAGTTGTATGTATGCCCTAGAGGCCAGTATTATACAGATGATGTATATTATATTGGATGCTTGGACATATATAGAGATGACTTTCTTGCTCGATATGATTGTATGCTATCTGGTTACACTTTATCTTAACATGTATACTAGTCTTATAGTTACATGTTGGTAAAGCCCTTAGGGTGTGTACTTGACTACCTGGACAATGATGCAGATCATACTAGTGGGGAAAGGGTAGTCCATAAGTACATCCTTCAAGGTCCCTAGTCGTGGGTGTATCGAGACGGGGCATCGATATACCAGTGTAGACTAGCGTATACGCTTCTGGACCCATGAGATGGGCGATGGATGATCCCATATCCATTTGTGTTTGACATCAGAGATGGCATACGGGTGCTCAGTGGAGACTGGGTACGCTGGACGGACTCGCCGAGAACTCCCAGATGGTATTATACCTCACGTCAGATGGCAGTTCTCAGGTGACACTTGTGCAGGTTAGTCTGTAGACCCGAGATCGTCATAGAGTCTTGTGTGATTCCCACTGTGCTTTGATCTCCATCTTACCACGTCCATGAGGGCATGCAAAACGGTGGTTTTTGGATACAGTCCCGAGTCACATGGAGGCAATGAGCGATAGGAGGGGTTTCTTCTCTCCCGGTATTGGGGGTTGATGTTGCGCAGTGCTCGATTGGCCGTAACAGGGAAGTCCCTGGCTAGGGCTGATCAGAGATTTGCTGGTAAGTGTTACCAGTAGTTTCTCGACCCGTTATGAGCCTCACATCGGCACGATTTATCGGTTATTGGGGTCTGACGTTTATCAGCCCTAGACTTGATATGCGACATATCAGACGAACAGACCGGACTGTACGGTAAGTGTTACTTATTGGATTCACAGGAGTGTGAGCGGGCTTGCTCGTCGATCTTCTGATCGCTCAATACCTGGGTGGCCGTTACGTTTAGCAGACCGCTTGCGGCTTGTGGGTGCTTGATATGATCATCATCTGCTGCCGGCATATTGACGAGTCTTTAGAGTCCTACACGGAGGTTTCCTGGCTCAAGCGAAACGAAATAGGAGCGCATATGAGATATGTGCGGGACCGAGAATGATACCAGTATGTGATACTGTATTCAATTCTCGTGATGTGTGACATTGATCGGTTATATGCGATATAGCCGGGTTATCGGATCAAGTATTGATTCGATAAGTTGTTATTGTTGATATTAGTCGGTTATATGCGATATGACCGGATTATTAAATCAAGTGTTGATTTAATGATTTAATGCATAATTATATATTTGATATATTACTTTGCATTAACTAGTATTGGTTCATTTTAAAGGGATTTTCTCACTTGAAATGCACATTGTATATGTGATATATTTTTGTGTGCACTTGATTGTATCATGTTTGATGATGCATGCTAACTTGTGTTTTGTGTAAAGGTTAAACCATGGTTGTGTAATGGTTAGGGTTTTCTTTTTCTTAATCATTTATTTATTTATTGATTTTGGAAAAGATTATGAAGAAAAATGGTGGCTTTCTTCGTATTTAGTTGAAGCTTCATGAAGGTTTGACTTTGTTGCCATTTTGTCTTCATCCTTAACCCTAACCATTCTAACTAACCATGATCTATTCTCTACACTTTACCATGGTTAGCATATGATAAGTATTGATTTTATTTTCATTTTAAAAGCAACACTTATCATATTCTTTCTTCTTCTTCATCATCTTCATCAAGAACAAGAGCTTGCCACAATTAATGGCACCCTGAGAAAAAGAGTGAGAAATCCAATTCTAAAGTGAACCCACCTCCTATTTCTTCACCCTCTACCTCTTACCAAGTAGTATAGGGTGTTTTCTTCACAAGTTTCACAACTTGGTGAAGTTGGAGCTTGATCTTGTGTTGCCTCGACGTTGATCATCTTCGGCACGAAGCCGACGACCTAGCCCGCCCATTTCTCCGATGAAGCCGATGCTTGAGTCCGGGATTCGAGATGGACAGGGAAAGGACGTCTACGTGGAGCTAAGGAAGTGGAAAACCGGATCTACAAAGGTTGTAGCCTCTTTACTTTAGTTAAGATGTTAACTAGTTTCATATTTCGCCTAAACACTAGTGAACGAATCCGTATTAGGGTTTCTCGGCACTCGTAAAATTTGAAATTGGCATGGTTGATGTCTTGTAGGACCTCATTAGTGTGCCTAAGAACCCTACAACGTCCACCCGGGTATTGAGCGATCAGAAGATCAGCAAGCAAGTCCGCTCCAACTCCAGTAAAAGCCTGCCGGTAACACTTCCCGTACAGTCAGGTCTCCTCGTCTGATATGTCGCATATTACGTCTACGGGTGGTAATCGTCAGACCCCAATAACCGATAAGTCGTGCCAATGTGAGGATCATAACGGGTCGAGAAACTACTGGTAACACTTACCAGTAAATCTCTAAATCAGCCCTGGCCAGGGACTTCCCTGTTATGGCCAATCGAGCACAGCGCAATATCAACCCTCAATACCGGGAGAGACGAAACCCCTCCTATCGCTAATCGCCTCCATGTGACTCGGGACTGTACCTAAAAACCACCATTTTGCAAGCCTTCTTGGACGTGGTGTCACGACCCGAAGGTACGGAACGTGACTGGCACTTAGATTACGAGACGTCTAAAGGCGTACCGTAACCGAAGTCAGCCAAAGCCCAGAAAAATCTAAACCAAAATCAAAAGAGAGTGAAGGAAAACCTTTAATGATACGGTTTTTAAAATCATTTAAGTTGCAAAGAATCCCCATTTTAAAACATCAAAAATTTCCGAAAATTTTGGCAGAGTCTCCCCTGTATTTTCTATCCCCCAAAATGGGTACAACAAGATAATAAACCTGTAATCATAAAAATGGCATCCCCAAGCGGGAGCTAGCTCTTCGCCCAAGGCGGATCACAACCACATGCAATATAATAGTAATATAAAGAAAAGAACATAAAGAAACGCAAAATACCAGAAAACACACGTCGCCTCAAGTGAGCTCGATCCAAAAGGAACCAAAAATATACATATCTCTCAGTCTCATCACTAGGTCGCATATACAATACAAGTGGTAGATGGAGAATACTAGATACAATGATAAAGCAAAAAGAAATAAAGTATACTCGCAACCCACCTACGGGCGATGTCGCGAGTCTGAGCAAAAGGAACTGATGACAAGATAGCCCGCCGCTACAAGACCGACGGGTCCGACCTGCAAAACACTGTGGCACAACGGGGGTGAGTTGCCAGCTCGTGAGTAGAATATAACATCTAGTAAGGTAATCGTAAGAATGCACGCGATGCGGAACAACATGTATGTCCATATGTGATATAATAACTCTAGTATGCATGCACATGTATGCAATATCTTTTCTAACTCTTTAAGTGTTTTAAATGTCAATGTTACTGCGTTCTTAACTTTTAGAAAATGAATGTCTGCATAATAGCTAAATATCATCAAGAAATCCTCTAAAAACCCGTGTCAAGCATCGACACCAAATAGGAATCACATCTGTCTCAATATCGGGCTCCGTCAGTCCGGATCGGCCCATATCATAAATCTCACGACAACGGTCGGTATCCTCGGGATATCCGCCACGCCAGACATCACCAGTAGGTAGTCTTCCCCTACCAGGCTCATCGTCTACAACTCGATCTTCTTGCCCCGGGGTACCATACCGGGCCCACCATGTACCCGAGACGGTTCATCCACTCCTCGAATCGGGTCTCGAAATCCAACAGAAAACATGAAAACTCATGGTGGACGACACATACATCACGAGAAAACCGCAACTTTGTTTTGAAAATGATAAATATAAGGTTTTGTTAAATTCTTGCGGTTTTCCCCAAAAATCCAGAAATCGCAGAAATACTGAAATCCTCAAGAAAATCTTAATGTCCGCATGTTATATATGATAAATGTCTATGATATCAATGTGTATGATGTGAACTTTGTCTAGAGTTCTATGTAAATATGATGATGATGCAAGATATGTGCATGCGATGCAGTTTCATATATCAAGAATGAATGCAGGTGACGATATTAAGATAAACAGGTTCTATCGTGCACTTGGCATGGCAATTACCAAAGGCGTGTGTGTCACATGAATAGTGCGCATGCTACAGATGCCAATGGTAATGGTGTTCGTGTCCTACAAAGTGATATCGCATAGGTAGAGATGAATGTCCATGCAATTTAACATACTGTTCGCTATAAGGGTATGCAGTGTACATGAATGGATAAGCTAGCTAACAATATAATCTTGCAAAAAGTAGGGTAATCCTAACTAGGGGGGGCGCCTCGCGCCATCCAGACGATTCCCCCATAGATGAATACATCTACTCACCTGAAATCCCCGCTAATTCGATCCGGCCACCGCCTTGCCTTTTCGCGCCGTATCCGAAGTTTCCCCGACCGATCCTATATTTGCACAATACCAAGCATATGATTACCAAACCTAACAAAATGCAAGTCACAACATACAATTATCCATGCTCTCGAAATAATCATAGCATGCACTCGGTGCACGGAAAAACGCACGAAAATCGCAATCCTTTAACTAAAATCGTCATTTCGGGGAAATCAACAAAACTACAACCCGACTAGACGAAACCCCGCGTTCGCGAATTCTAATAGTCCTATACGAAGCTAATTATATCGCTAACATAACGCATTTTGGTCGCATTCTAATTTCTACAAAAATCTAGTAAGCGAATTTCTAGCCGATTCGATACAAACATCGTAATTTGTCGATTTAGCAAGCATATAATTACACCATTAACCATTCTAATCAATTAGATAACCATCCCTAACATAATCCAACCATTATGCTACAAACCCTAATTTTTAAAAATCAAAACCTTCTCTTGATTTTTCATGAACAAAGATTTACACTAAATTAATACTTAAAAATTAGATTTTAGCACAAATAAACTACAAGTTAGCAAACTAGTTTAGAATTTTTACCTCACCAATTGAATCCTAGCATGATCAAGTCACCAAGAAGCCTCCTTTCATCATGTTTTTGAACCAATTTGGGTTGAGAGAGAAAGAATTAGGGTTTTGGTTTGAATGGAGAAAGAAATTTGTGAATTTTTATGAATTTTTTGCAAGAAAATGAAGCAAAATGAAGTGGGAAAATGGGGAAAAACTGCAGGTGAGGGTCGGCCAGCAGGTAGAGGAGGAAGTGGGGAAATTTTGGGGAAGTTTCTAGGTCATTACAACATCATATGATATCATTTCAAGCTTTCATATCAACCTTTTCACAAAAAAAACCCTTTTTTCATCATTTTTTTCATAATTTTCCCCCCTTTAAACCAAAAGTTTGCAAGACATGATACAATTTTATTAACACCATATTTTAGCTTATAAAGACTCCTAATTAAGAAATTTACCTAATTAAATTTGTATTTATCCGTAATTAAATGTATTTAAAAAGGCTTAAAATAATAAAAAAATTAATTAATTACGAAAAAAATTTATTTAACTAGAAAATTATAAGTGACATTTTAGTGACAAAATTATACTAATATCTTACCTAAATTTTGTATAATTAGGTCTACAATGAAAAATATCAATTTTGACTTTTTACGGAAAAAGCCGAAAAATTTGCCGATTACCGAAAAACTGCCTAAACGATTTTCGAAGGGTTACAATCTTCCCCCTTTAAGAAATTCGGTCCCCGAATTTAGAATTTAACTACGCGTACCTTCAAAAAGATGGGGATATCTCTTCCTCATCTCGACCTCGGTCTCCCAGGTAACCTCCTCGCTGTTCGGGCCACGCCAAAGAACCTTGACAGACGGTATGACCTTCGACCTTAATTTCTTCACCTGCCGATCCAAGATGACAACCGGCTGCTCGGTGAAAGAAAGATCACGCTCTAACTGGATCGTCTGGTGCTGAATCGCCTGGGAAGGATCATGAAGGTACTTGCGGAGCATCGAGACATGGAATACGGGGTGAACATCGGGGAAGCTGGGCGGAAGAGCTAACCGATAAGCGACTGGACCAACACGCTCTAGGATCTCGAAAGGACCAACATATCTAGGACTCAGTTTCCCTTTCCTCCCAAATCTCATCACACCCTTCATCGGAGAGACCTTCAGGAAAACATGATCGCCAATAGCGAACTCGAGTCGGCGACGACGCCTGTCAGCATAAGATTTCTTCCTGCTCTGTGCCGCTCTCATCCTGTTCCGAATCAGCTGTATCCTCTCGGTCGTCTCCTGTACAATCTGCGGCCCCAAAATACTGCTCTCCCTGAGCTCTGTCCAACATATAGGCGATCGACATCTCCTCCCATATAAAGCCTCAAAAGGTGCCTTCTGAATCGTCTCCTGGAAGCTATTATTGTAGGAAAACTCGATCAAAGGCAAATGACGATCCCAGCTACAACCGAAATCTAAAACACAAGCTCTGAGCATGTCCTCAAGAGTCTGAATCGTACGCTCCGACTGACCGTCAGTCTGCGGATGAAAGGCTGTGCTAAAACTTAATCGGGTGCCCAAAGCTTCCTGGAGTTTCTGCCACAATCGGCTGGTAAACTAGGTGCCACGGTCGGACACGATGCAAGTCGGAACGCCATGCAGTCGCACTATCTCATCAATATAAACCTGGGCGTACTGGCAGAAAGTGAGCCGCTTTCGTCAGTCGATCCACAATCACCCAAATATAGTCATACCCTCGACTGGTCCTGGGTAGACCCACAACGAAGTCCATGGAGACCTGCTCCCACTTCCACTCAGGAATGGGCAAAGGCTGTAACTCGCCGGCTGGCCTCTGGTGCTCAGCCTTGACTTGCTGACAAGTCAGGCATCTCGACACAAAGTCTGTAATATCCATCTTCATCCCGTCCCACCAGTAAACCTCTCTCAAATCACGGTACATCTTGGTGGAACCTGGATGCACACTGTATACTGATCTATGGGCCTCCTCGAGAATATCACACCTCAGTCCCTCTGAATCTGGCACACACAGTCGAGTCCCAAATCGAAGTATCCCCTGATCATCAAGCACGAACTCAGAAACTCTGCCCTACCGAATCTGCTCAATAATCTCTAAGATACGGGCATCGCCGGACTGTGCCTCGCGAATACGTCAAGTAACTGTGGGCGTGCTCTGAAATGGGCTAGCTGTCCCCCTGTAGGAGTGAACTCGAACTGCACTCTGCTATCACATAAAACCTGCCAATCCGCCGTCGACTGCATGTGTACGGCGCTCAAACAAGATAAGCTACCTCCGGGCCTCCTACTCAAAGCATCTGCCACCACATTCGCCTTGCCCGGATGGTATAGAATCTCGCAGTCATAATCCTTCACCAACTCCATCCAACGGCGCTGTCTCAGGTTCAGGTCTCGCTGCTGGAAGATATACTTCAAACTCTTGTGGTCAGTGAATATCTGGCACGACTCACCGAATAGGTAATGTCTCCAGATCTTAGGTGCAAATACCACTGCAGCCATCTCTAAATCATGGGTGGGGTAGTTCTGCTCGTGTTTCCTCAACTGCCGAGAAGCATACGCGATAACTCTGTCGTGCTGCATCAATACACAGCCCAGCCCTACTCTAGAAGCATCACAATATACCACGAACCGGCCTGATCCTGAAGGCAATGCTAACACTGGAGCAGTAGTCAGACGAGTCTTCAACTGCTGGAAGCTATCCTCACATGCCTGGGTCCAATCAAAAGGAACCCCCTTCCGGGTCAACCCGGTCAACGGTGCAGCAATGCGGGAGAAATCCTGGACAAAACGTCGATAATAGCCGGCCAGACCTAGAAAACTGCGAACCTCCGTGACTGATACCGGTCTAGGCCAACGCTGAACTGCCTCGATCTTCTTCGGGTCCACGCAAATACCATCTCTCGTCACCAAATGACCCAAGAAGTCGACACTGTCTAGCCAGAATGCACACTTGGAGAATTTGGCGAACAGCTGATGCTCCCTCAAAGTCTGCAATGTGATACGTAAGTGTTGCTCATGCTCCTCCCAGCTCCGAGAATAAACCAAGATGTCGTCAATGAACACAATGATGAACTGATCGAGATACGGCCTGAATACACGGTTCATCAAATCCATAAAAGCTGCCGGGGCATTGGTGAGCCCGAACGACATCACCAAGAACTCATAATGACCATAACGAGTACGAAAAGCGGTCTTCGGAATATCCTCCTTCCGAACCCGCAACTGGTGATAACCTGACCGTAAATCAACCTTCGAGAAGAACCCTGCACCCTGGAGCTGATCAAATAAGTCATCAATGCGGGGTAGGGGATACCTGTTCCGCACAGCAACCCGGTTCAGCTGACGATAATCAATGCATAAACGCATACTTCCGTCCTTCTTCTTAACAAACAAGACGGGAGCGCCCCAAGGTGACACACTCGGTCTGATAAGCCCTTTTTTCCAGCAAGTCCTGTAACTGATCCTTTAGCTCTCTCAACTCCGCCGGGGCCATCCGATAAGGCGGTATAGAGATAGGCCCCGTGCCGGGGATCAAGTCAATACAGAACTCAATCTCGCGCTCTGGTGGCAGACCAGGCAGCTCGTCAGGAAATACATCAGGAAACTCTCTCACAACAGGGACCTGGTCCAACGGAACCTCTGTGGAGCTAGTATCACAAACATAAGCTAAGAATCCCTGACACCCTTTCCTTAAGAGTTGACCAGCGCGAAGAGAAGAAATCAAGCTGGGAAGGGTAGCACTACGATCTCCCTGAATAATAAGAACCGGCTCACCAGGAAAACTGAATTTGACTGCTTTCTCTCGGTAGTCCACGGATTCATAACAGGTGGCTAGCCAGTCCATACCAAGAAGAACGTCAAAGTCTAGCATATCGAGGAGAATCAAATCAACTGAAGAATCCCTCTCCCCGATACGAACGGAACACGATCGGTACACAAAACGGGCAACAAAAGACTCGCCTACAGGGGTAATAACGACAAGCGGCTGATCTAACGGAGAAGACTCTCGGCCCAACCTCGGTGCAAAGTACGTGGAAACATAGGAATGTGTGGAGCCTGGATCAAATAATACCCGTGCATCAAAGGAACATACTGGTAGAGTACCTGTCACGACGGCATTGGATGCCTGTGCATCCTGAGGAGTCAATGCGAACACTCGGGCCTGTCCACCACTAATAGCTGGTTGTGCTCTGTCTCTACCTCGGCCTCTGCCTCTGCCTCTGTCGCCTCGTCCTCTCTGAACCGGACCGCCACGCCCACGGCCTCTAGAAGCATCTGGCTGGCGTGAAGCATCATCAGGAGTAGGAAGTAAAGCTCTCTGCGAAGGTGGTAAGGTCACATGCGGGACTGTCGCCGCGCCCGGACGTCCCATGGTATAGTCTCTGACACGGTGATACTGACTCCCACACCGAAAACATCCTGGAGACGACTGCTGGGTCTGTGAATATGAACCAAATAACTGACCTCGTCTCAATCCTCTGCCTCCGCCATCTCCCGGAAATAATCTATCACGATGTCTGCCCATCTGCCACTGAGCTGGCGTATCAGTACGGATCCTCTTCGGCCCAGAAACGACCGGAGTCTCAGAAATACGCTCCTCCAAAAGTAAGGCTGCATCCATCGCGGCTGCGTATGTATCAAAGTGCTGGGTGCCGATGGCAAGGAATAGCTGTGTATCAAGCCCTCGTACAAACCTCTTTATTCTCTTCTCTTCTGTGTCGACTAGGTACGGAGCATATCGAGACAACTGGGTAAACTGTATATCATACTCCGACATTGTCATCCCAGGAGTCTTGCGCAAAGACTCAAAACTACGGGCTCGAGCATCTCGGACACTCTCCTGAAGAAAACGGGCAAGAAATGCAGCTGTAAACTCATCCCAGGTCATAGAAGGCAGACCTGCAGCTCGGCCTCTCTCTACTGAATCGTACCATGTCTGGGCAAGACCCTCCAGACGAAAACTCGCAAACTCCACCAATCTATCCTCAGAATACCTCAACGAACGGCAAATCCGAGCCATCCTATCAAGAAATGCCTGTGGGTCCTCTGTCGCATCTGTACCGGTAAAAGCTGGAGGTCTCAATCTTATGAACTCCTGTAGTGAAACAGGGATAGTCTCCGTAGTTGCAGCAGGAGTGACCATCTGTGCAGCAGGTACGATCGTGGTCTGTGCGGTGGAAGGAATGTCCTCGGATCTCTGTGCCCGGCTGGACTCAACTAAAGATCCCATCATCTGCCGCAACTCTTGCATGCCGGCCTCTAATCTGGCAATACAGTCAGGATAAGGCGGATCAGTGGGACCCTGAGGGGTAGGCGTATCCTCCCGCTCGATCCTCGACTCAGACGAGCCAGCTCGAATCTCATCCCTAGCGGCAGCCCGCTGAGCTCTCGTAGTCTTTGGCGGCATCGAAGCTGGAATAAGAAACAGGACTGATAAGGACATTGCAATTGAATCAAGGAATGCAAGGAATAAAGAAAGGAAATACAAGCAATTATGTCCTAAGGTCACTTAGGCGGAGTATCGTATCGTAAGTATGCCGCGGATCATACCCACGGTACGCCACTCTGCTTAAGTCACCTACTCCATCTACCAAGGTCGTCCTACACTCAGAAAGGTAAAACCTACGCTCTGATACCAATTTTGTCACGACCCGAAGGTACGGAACGTGACTGGCACTTAGATTACGAGATGTCTAAAGGCGTACTGTAACCTAAGTCAGCCAAAGCCCAGAAAAATCTAAACCAAAATCAAAAGAGAGTGAAGGAAAACCTTTAATGAAACGGTTTTTAAAATCATTTAAGTTGCAAAGAATCCCCTTTTTAAAACATCAAAAATTTCCGAAAATTTCGGCAGAGTCTCCCCTGTATTTTCTATCCCCCAAAATGGGTACAACAAGATAATAAACCTGTAATCATAAAAATGGCATCCCCAAGCGTGAGCTAGCTCTTCACCCAAGGCGGATCACAACCACATGCAATATAATAGTAATATCAAGAAAAGAACATAAAGAAACGCAAAATACCAGAAAACACACGTCGGCTCAAGTGAGCTCGACCCAAAAGGAACCACAAATATACATATCTCTCAGTCTCATCACTAGGTCGCATATACAATACAAGTGGTAGATGGAGAATACTAGATACAATGATAAAGCAAAAAGAAATAAAGTATACCCGCAACCCACCTACGGGCGATGTCGCAAGTCTGAGCAAAAGGAACTGAGGACAAGATAGCCCGCTGCTACAAGACTGACGGGTCCGACCTGCAAGACACTGTGGCACAATGGGGGTGAGTTGCCAGCTCGTGAGTAGAATATAACATCTAGTAAGGCAATCGTAAGAATGCACGCAATGCGGAACAACATGTATGTCCATATGTGATATAATAACTCTAGTATGCATGCACATGTATGCAATATCTTTTCTAACTCTTTAAGTGTTTTAAATGTTAATGTTACTGCATTCTTAACTTTTAGAAAATGAATGTCTGCATAATAGCTAAATATCATCAAGAAATCCTCTGAAAACCCGTGTCAAGCATCGACACCAAATAGGAATCACATCTGTCTCAATATCGGGCTCCGTCAGTCCGGATCGGCCCATATCATAAATCTCACGACAACGGTCGGTATCCTCCGGATATCCGCCGCGCCAGACATCACCGGTAGGTAGTCTTCCCCTGCCAGGCTCATCGTCTACAACTCGATCTTCTTGCCCCGGGGTACCATACCGGGCCTACCATGTACCCGAGACGGTTCATCCACTCCTCGAATCGGGTCTCGAAATCCAACAGAAAACATGAAAACTCATGGTGGACGACACATACATCACGAGAAAACCGCAACTTTGTTTTGAAAATGATAAATATAAGGTTTTGTTAAATTCTTGCGGTTTTCCCCAAAAATCCAGAAATCGCAGAAATACTGAAATCCTCAAGAAAATTATAATGTCCACATGTTATATATGATAAATGTGTATGATATCAATGTGTATGATGTGAATTTCGGCTAGAGTTCTATGTAAATATGATGATGATGCAAGATATGTGCTTCCGATGAAGTTTCATATATCAAGAATGAATGCAGGTGACGATATTAAGATAAACAGGTTCTATCGTGCACGTGGCATGGCAATTACCAAAGGCGTGTGTGTCACATGAATAGTGCGCGTGCTATAGATGCCAATGGTAATGGTGTTCGTGTCCTACAAAGTGATATCGCATAGGTAGAGATGAATGTCCATGCAATTTAACATACTGTTCGCTATAAGGGTATGCAGTGTACATGAATGGATAAGCTAGCTAACAATATAATCTTGCAAAAAGTAGGGTAATCCTAACTAGGGGGCGCCTCGCGCCATCCAGACGATTCCCCCATAGATGAATACCTCTACTCACCTGAAATCCCCGCTAATCCGATCCGGCCACCGCCTTGCCTTTTCGCGCCGTATCCGAAGTTTCCCCGACCGATCCTATATTTGCACAATACCAAGCATAAGATTACCAAGCCTAACAAAATGCAAGTCACAACATACAATTATCCACGCTCTCGAAATAATCATAGCATGCACTCGGTGCACGGAAAAACGCACGAAAATCGTAATCCTTTAACTAAAATCGTCATTTCGGGGAAATCGACAAAACTACAACCCGACTAGACGAAACCCCACGTTCGCGCATTCTAATAGTCCTATACGAAGCTAATTATATCGCTAACATAACGCATTTTGGTCGCATTCTAATTTCTACAAAAATCTAGTAAGCGAATTTCTAGCCGATTCGATACAAACATCGTAATTTGTCGATTTAGCAAGCATATAATTACACCATTAACCATTCTAATCAATTAGATAACCATCCCTAACATAATCCAACCATTATTCTACAAACCCTAATTTTTAAAAATCAAAACCTTCTCTTGATTTTTCATGAACAAAGATTTACACTAAATTAATACTTAAAAATTAGATTTTAGCACAAATAAACTACAAGTTAGCAAACTAGTTTAGAATTTTTACCTCACCAATTGAATCCTAGCATGATCAAGTCACCAAGAATCCTCCTTTCATCATGTTTTTGAACCAATTTGGGTTGAGAGAGAAAGGATTAGGGTTTTGGTTTGAATGGAGAAAGAAATTTGTGAATTTTTATGAATTTTTTGCAAGAAAATGAAGCAAAATGAAGTGGGAAAATGGAGAAAAACTGCAGGTGAGGGTCTGCCAGCAGGTAGAGGAGGAAGTGGGGAAATTTTGGGGAAGTTTCTAGGTCATTACAACATCATATGATATCATTTCATGCTTTCATATCAACCTTTTTACAAAAAAACCCTTTTGTCATCATTTTTTTCATAATTTTCCCCCCTTTAAACCAAAAGTTTGCAAGACATGATACAATTTTATTAACACCATATTTTATCTTATAAAGACTCCTAATTAAGAAATTTACCTAATTAAATTTGTATTTATTCCTAATTAAATGTATTTAAAAAGGCTTAAAAAAATAAAAAAATTAATTAATTACGAATTTTTTTTTATTTAACTAGAAAATTATAAGTGACATTTTAGTGACAAAATTATAGTAATATCTTACCTAAATTTTGTATAATTAGGTCTACAATGAAAAATATCAATTTTGACTTTTTACGGAAAAAGCCGAAAAATTTGCCGATTACCGAAAAACTGCCTAAACGATTTTCGAAGGGTTACACATGGTAAGGTGGAAATCAAAGCACAGTGGGAATAACACAAGACTCTATGACGATCTCGGGTCTACAGACTAACCTGCACAAGTGTCACCAGAGAACTGCCATCTGACGTGATGTATAATACCATCTGGGAGTTCTCGGCGACTCCGTCCAGTGTACCCAGTCTCCACTGAGCACCCGTATACTATCTCTGATGTCAAACACCAATGAATATGGGATCATCCATCGCCCATCGCATGGGTCGAGAAGCGTATACGCTAGTCTACTCTGGTATATCGATGCCCTGTCTCGATACACCTACGACTAGGAACATTAAAGGATGTAATTTTGGACTACTTTGTCCCTACTAGTACGATCTGCATCATAGTCCAAATAATCAAGTACATATCGTAAGGGCTTTACCAACAGGTAACTATAAGACAGTATCAAGAGTCAAGTATACATGTTAAGATAAAGAGCAACCAGATAGCATAATATTATATCGAGTAAGAAAGTCCTCTCTATATATGTCCGACCATCCAATATAATATACATCATCTGTACAATTCTGCCCTCTAGGGCATACATACAACTAACAATCTGCCACTTTCACTAGGGCCAGCTGCTGTATTATCGCATACCTAGCATCCCGAGGAGTCTCTCAAACTGTATCTGGGGAATGGCCTTCATGAGTGGATCCGTAGTGTTGTTCTTCATGTCAACCCTCCTTACCTCGATCTCCCGGCGATCAACTATCTCCCGGATCAGGTGATACCGCCTCATAATATGCCTGGTTCGCTGATGGGACCTGGGTTCCTTGGCCAAAGCCACTGCTCCATTGTTATCGCAATATAAAGGTATTGGATGCTTAATGGATCGAACCACTCCAAGTTCAGTAATGAACTTCTTGATCCAGACAGCCTCTTTAGCAGCATCGTTGGCAGCAATGTATTCAGCCTCCATCGTCGAGTCTGCCACGGTTTCCTACTTGGAAATCTTCCAGCTAACCGTCCCTCCGTAAAGGGTAAAGACAAATCCAGAGTGGGACTTAGAGTCGTCCTTAACACTCTGGATGCTTGAATCGGTAAAGGAATCCACTTAGAGTTCTCCATTACCATACACAAAGAGCATCTCCTTAGTCCTTCATAAGTACTTGAGAATGCTCTTCATAGCTGTGCAGTGACTTTCTCTAGGATCAGCTTGATACCTACTCACTACACTTAGTGAGTATGCTACATCGGGTCTGGTACATAGCATTGCGTACAGGATAGAGCCTACTGCCGAAGTATAGGGTATCTCTTGCATACGAGCTCTCTCCAAATCAGTCGTGAGAGACATCTCTTTAGAGAGAGTGAGCCCTGAGATCGTGGGTAAAACCCACGTTTGGGCTCTTCCATACTAAACCTCTTTAGTATGGTGTCAATGTACCTGGATTGGGACAATCCCAATACCCTTTTAGATCTATCTCTATAGATCATAATTCCTAATATGTAGGAGGCATCACTAAGATCTTTCATTGAGAATCTTTGTGATAAGAAGAGCTTGACCAATTGCAGCATAGGAATGTCATTTCCTATCAAGAGTATGTCGTCCACGTACAATACGAGGAAGACAATCTTACTCTCTGCCACCTTCTAGTAGATACAAGGTTCATCTACGTTTTTGACGAAATCAAACTCTTTGATAACGACGTCAAAGCAGATGTTCCAACTCCACGATACTTTCTTTAATCCTTAAATGGATTTAAGCAGCTTGCACACCTTCCCGCTGCTCCTACTATCTACGAAGCCCTCCAGCTGAGTCATGTACACGCTCTCTTCTAAATTACCGTTTAGAAAGGCGGTTTTAACATCCATTTGCCATTTTTCTTAGTCATGATATGCAGCGATGGCAAGCATGATCTGGATGGATTTAAGCATAGCCACTGTAGAAAAAGTTTCGTCATAGTCCACACCTGATCTTTGACGAAAACCCTTTGCAACAAGTCTGTCTTTTAAAGTCTCCACTTTCCCATCTACACCAAGTTTTTTCTTGAAGACCCACTTGCTCCCAATGGGTTTTACCCCTTCAGGAGCATCTTCCAAAGTCCAAACTTTATTGCTGTACATAGATTCCATCTCGGACCGCATTGCATCAAACCATTTCACTGAGTCTCCACTCGTGATGGCCTGCTCGAAGCTAGTTGGGTTATCATCCTCCATGATGCAATCCTCGCTCCCACCATCCATGAGAAAACCGTAGTATCTCTCAGGTGGGTGAGGAACCTTACTAGATCGGCGGAGTGGCCAGGGTTCATCGGGAACTACCGAATCCTCTGGTTCCACTAAATCTTCAGTATGAATTTGTGTAGCCGGAATTTCTTCCAATTCTACCTCACTGCCACTAATTTCTTTTGTAAGAAATTCCTTTTCTAAAAAGGTGGCATGTCGAGAAACTAACACCTTTTGTTCCTCGCTATGGTAGAAAAGATATCCATGTGAATGTTTAGGACATCCCATAAACTTGCATAGAATTGACCGTGCCTCGAGTTTGTCTGGATTTTGCCTTTTGACATAGGCCGGACAACCCCATATCTTAGCTCGTTTAAGACATGGTCTCTTCCCACTCCATATCTCATATGGTGTGGTAGGTACAGATTTAGATGGAACTTGATTCAATAGGTATGCAGTTGTCTCCAGCCCATACCCCTAGAAGGAAATAGGTAACTCAGTTGTGCTCATCATAGAGCGCACCATATCTAATAGGGCGTGGTTCCTCCATTCCGATACACCGTTGTGCTGTTGTGTATATGGAGGAGTTAGCTGAGAGAGAATCCCATTCTCTTTTAGGAAGTCCAGGAATTCAATGCTCAAGTATTCACCTCCTCGATCAGATCAAAGGATTTTAATACTTTTCCCGGTTTGGTTCTCGACATCTTGTTTATATTCTCTAAATTTCCCAAAAGCTTCTGATTTGTGTTTCATCGGGAACACATATCCGAATCTAGAGAGATCGTTAGTGAATGTAATGAAGTACGAAGAACCATCCCTGGCATTTGTAGACATGGGGCCGCATACATCACTATGTAGCAGTCCCAAAAGTTCCGTAACTCTTTCTCCGTGTCCCGTAAACGGAGTTTTGGTCATGTTTTCTCTGACACATGACTGACAAGTGTCATAAGATGAAAATTCAAACGGATTCAAATATCCATCCTTATGCAACTTAGCTAGTCGTGCCGCATTGATGTGACCCAGTCTACAATGCCACAAGAAAGATTCATTCAGTTCTGAACTCTTCCTCTTGTGTGTGTTTGTTATGCTCAGAAATATAGATTAATTTAGAACATAAATGCCATTGCACAACGTGCCTGATCCAACCAACTTTTGGTTAAGGAAAATGTTCATAAAATTATCCTGTAATACAAAATTATCCCTCTTTACTAAATAAAGAAACCGATATAATGTTGCATATCAGGTTCCGCATGTAATAGCATTCGTTCAGAATCAATGTATTGCCAGTTGGCAATACAAGGTGATATTCCCTAATGGTTTTAGCTGCAACAATTGCACCATTTCCAACCCTTATGTCTTTATCACCTTCTTCAAATTCTCTACCTTTCTTAAGCCCATGTAACTGATTACATATGTCACGACCCGAAAGAGCACGTGACTGGCCCTTGAAACATATGAAGTCTATGGGACTCCATCTGATCCAAGTAAGCCAAAAGCCCAGAAATCTAAAACCATTTTAGGAATAAGTAAAGAAAACTGGTTTAAAGAAGTGAAGAATACAGGTTTGAAATCAAGGTTTTCAAATAACTAAGCCGAAAGTACGTTTTGAAAACAATAAAGTCTTTTCTAAAAATTTCGGCAGAGTTTCTTTTGTAAAACTGGCCCCGAATGGGGTACAATATGAATAACAATATATAAAATGATAAAGGAATCCCCAAGCGGGAGATAGCTCTTCGTCAATCGACGGTCACAACCACGCAATGATATAATAATATACAACGCCAAATGGCGAGGATCAAAACCAAAGAATGCTCAAAAGCAACAAGAAAACCGCAATACTACTAAGCGCGACTCTAGGTCGAATAATACAACATGTCTCTAAGTCTGAAAGAATATACAAGTTTTGGTTGATGGACAATTTCTAGATACAACGAAATAAATAAATACAATGGTGATTCTTGATATGAAAGAATCCACCTACCAAAGCAAATCACCCGCAAGAGGGTAGTGTGCCAGAAATGCCGCAAAGAAACCCGTACGGCAGAACCTGCAAGAACTGTGGCACAACGGGGGTGAGTTGCCAACTCGTGAATAGAAACATCTACAAGCAGAAACCGAATGCAAGACATAAACCTAAGTCAACAATCAGTAATATAATCCACAAGAGTACATCTGAGTGTGACAAGGTGGCAAGGTAACATCTAATCATGTATGTAGTGCCAAGTACTCAGGTAACAACATGTCATCAGTATAAGGTATGTCTGCAAGAAGTAAATATGATGCAGTATCAAATGATATCAATACACATATATTAGCGTCCCATACCACTAATATTGGTGTAAGGGTATATATAACAGCGCCCTCATACCCTGTTATATATACAAATGAAGTATGATAAGTGTAAATCCAGTCTGTATATATATGATCCATGTCTGTATATGATCCATATCTGTATATGATCTATGTCTGTATATGATCCATATCTGTATATGATCTATGTCTGTATATTATCTATGTCTGTATATGATCCATATCTGTATATGATCTATGTCTGTATATGATCCATGTCTGTATATGATCCATGTCTGTATATGATCCATATCTGTATATGATCTATGTCTGTATATGCGTGGAACCCGTCCACCCGTCACCCAATGACAATAAGCATCATGTATGCAATATGAGGATATAAACAACATCATGGTAAAACATCATGAAACCCGTGCCAAGCATCGACACGTAAATCCTCATCCATATGGGGCTCCGTCTGCGGTATCGGCCCTCGGCCCCGGCAGTACGAGTCAACCCATGTCCATCTCTGGGCTCCGTCTGCGGTATCGGCCCTCGGACCCGGCAGTACGGGTCAGCCCATATCCATCTCTGGGCTCCTGTCGGAATCCTCCAGATATCCGCCGAGCTCAAGTACAATCACCGGTAGGTAGTGGTCCCTCTGCCGGGCTCACCGTCTATCACACAGCGAAACCGTTCTCGCCCCGGGGTAACATACCGGGTCCACCATGTACCCGTAATCGGCCTCAACCGCCTCCTCGATTCGGGTTTTTATATATCACTCTAGCACCGAGAAAACACATGGTGGACGCACCGAAATATCATATCAAGGGAACCGGGTTTTTAAATGATTACATATTTGAAATAGCCACGGTTCCCAAATCCAGAAATCGCATATAATCCAAACCAAAATGTAAGTCACTAATCTGATATGATATGTGCGTCAAACATAAATATCATGTCAAGTCACATATAGATGAGCTACGATATAATGATCAGGTGTGATATAAGCATCAAATGTGAGTATCAAGTCATGTCACATATAAATGAGCTGCGATATTATGATGCGATGTGACATATGTATCAGGTATGAATATCAAGTCAAAATCATATATGTTTGTGTATAGGTCTATGTGTACAATATGCCATGCGGAAATCATACCATGAATGCAGCAGTACTACAGTGTAATGACATAGCAATTATCGATGATGAAGTGTGTGAGTCGGAAATCAGTGTACGTGGAACATACGCATCATCGATAATGGTGCTGGTGTCCTAACAGCATGATGGTAATATAACAATAAGCACAAGTAATGCCATGCAAATAGTATAAACAGGTGCAATCGAAATAAGCAACGCAACAGTGAAGAATCTAACTCAAAAGCTATATCATGCAGCCTTGCCTTTTGAAATAAGACGAATCGGGGTCTTTGGTAAAACAAGGGCTACGGTGTTTAGAAAATAGACGCTACACATTTGAAAATATCCGTAGAATCCCCTTTTTCCCTATCTTGCAATATTCCCGATTGGTTAGTTTGAAATAGATATGACTCTGGTCTAATCTAACATCTACTATGCAACTACTGACCTAAGTATCATGCAAGTCTGGAGGGGTATGGAAACCGCCTAAATCTGAGTCGATATATATAAGGGTATATAGTCGGTGATCTCACCTCAATATCACCTCGTAAGATATCCTCGAGTTAGGAGTGCGGATCTATCATCAATATCGGCTCGTACGGTAATCATCATACGGCATCCCAATAGCTGGGTACGGGTCAACATCTCACTATCTCATCACATAACAGGTATCACTATCATCAGATCACATAGCCTGGGGTACTACTCTATGTCTAGCACCAACGATACCATCAGTGAAGTATGCATGCGGGGTAAACACATATCCCAAGCCCGCAAGAAATCACAAGTCATATCACATAATGAATCGTATCCAATCACCGATCTCAAGCCATCAGCCCACATCATCGACTCATTACCAACGTCATCAAACATCATCCATCAAGGGTAGATATAAGAGATATACAAGTGTAGGCGTGTAGGTGCAATTCTATCCTAGGGATCGCAACTAGGAACTACACTAATCACTTCTAACCCTAACTACCCATAATACTTCTAACACAAGCTACAACACACTAAAACTATCACACATCTACTATTATATAGTATACTAACTACGGACTGCGGGGGTGCTATACGCCATCCACCCGACTTCCCCCTGTAGATATAATCTACTCACCTGTATCATCATTTGCGGACATCACCACGCATTTGCTCGTCGTCCCGAAGTCTTCATGGGTACCTACACATCAAATATCGTATATGCACATTAAAACCAAATCCAAGCTAAAACGGCGCATGAAATCCAAAACGATACGATAAGGGGGCCTATAGGTGAGAACCTATGGCACGCCTTCAAAACCATCAGTAAATCCTCTATATCGTCGTATAAACGCCAAATAGTCGAGGCAAAACGAAACATACCAATGCAGAAATGAAAATACGGAATACGGAAACTAAAGTCCAAAACAACAACTCATGAAATGTGTCCCAGATTCTACCCTAGATCAGTTTATACAAATCTATATATACCAGGGGCCTAAACTAACAATGTAGGAGCTACAGAACCAATACGAGACAACAATGTGGGACCCAGGCCGCAATTGGCGGCCAAAAGGGAGAAATTGGCGGCCGTACGGATGAGTTGGGGGCTAGGGTTTGGGGTGTTGGTTCAATTGTGCCTTCACATCTCACTGTCCACTCAATATTATTTTAGGGGTCTCGGGGTGATAGCAGATTCAAATTAACCTTCCCAGATTTCACATTTTCCCCGATATCGGTTTCTAAAATCCGTATTTCTGGTTCTAGCTTCAGGTTTTGGTTTCTAATTCAAACACTAGGGTGTTTACAAGTCCTCTACTGAGCTCAATTTCACATTACAACTCAAGTTCCTTTCAAACCCTAACTAGGTTTTCATCAAGTCCATAATATCACACAATATCGATATAATCTTAACATGGGGTTATAGGAAAGGCTATAATTGAGCTAATGGTTCAGAAATTACCTCACTTGGCAACTCAAGAACTTTCTTGAGTTGCCCTCTAGTGGCCAAATCCACGCTTTCTTGGTCCATCTTGTAGATCTCGAGCTCGTGCACATTTTTAATGAAACGGACATGAGGTTTTGGGGTTGTTTTTGAGATGAAAAGAGGAGTTGAAGAGGGGAGGGAGATGAGGAAGTGGCAGCAGCAGCAAGAGCCGAAGGAGAGGGAGAGAAATGAGGAGGAGAACAATGGCTAAGGGTTTGTCAAAGATGCCCATACCCTCTCTCACCAACTCCATTCTTAATTCCTTTTCTTTTTCTTTTCTTTTCCTTTTTCTTTTAAATCCCTAACCTTCTTACAAGAATAGTAAACCCAAATGAAAACCATGGCAAGAAAAATGCACAAGTGTAGAAAATGTGATATGTGCAAGTTTTGCACAAAATTGCCAAAAAACCCGATTAGCGATTTTAATCGCGATTAGCACTAAATTAGTGTCAAACTAATCACAAAAACTTAAAAATGTCATAATTTCAATAATTAACCCATTTTAGAATTTTCCATAATTTTTCATAATTTTTCTAACATTTTTCCTATTTATTTGCATTAAATATTAAAATAATCAATAAAATAATATTAAATTATAAAAATTCCCAAAATTAATATTTTATATTTTTGAAAATGTTACCACATATATGGGATCCAGACCCGGTATCTAATACCCAGGACGTAGAGCAAATGGAGAAACAGTTCTCTATAACGAACACACCCGAAGAAAATGCATGAACATGTACTTTCATCTCTCGGGTGGCATGAGAATCCGGGTATTCCCTTTATCCTGTTCAGTCCTATAACTCTTATAAGAAAGAACGGAACCAACGTTCCCCAGCACAGTATAACATGCGGGTTCGGTCAATACATCCATATTATTATCTTTATTAAGGCATGATATGGTCGCTGCCTAGAGAGAGAGAGAGAAGAAAACAGTTTAGCGTATGCTCTTGCAAGATCAGATTGGTTATTATTTTATCTAATCAGGACGGTTTTATCTAATCAGGATGGCTCCAACTTTTTTTATCAAATCTTCATTCAAACCTTAAAAGGAAAAGATTAGCCGGGTTTAATTACACCATTCAACTTCGCCGATCTTTCACCCAGGCCAGTGTCGGTACTTTGAGTGAAGTTCCCCGTGCTTTCACACGGACCTAATTAAAGTAAACCTCGTTTTCCCAGAGGCGTAACCCCGTTGACACCTTTCCAGACACCTACTTGATCGGCTAATTGTCCTGTGTAAAACTCTCTCAGGAGTAACAATTACTCGCAGTGGGTATCGGGATCCAACTATCTCATAGAAGGTATGCTATCTCATTGCAAATTTCAACACTTGAAATTCCCGATAATATTTTGCCCCTAACCCCTATGACCTTGACAAAGGCCAACAAATCATAGGATGCTAGTCAAGTTCAACCCGTCATTTCTTGATTGAATCAAACCCACCCGCACGACCCTTGACAAAGGCCAACAAGGTCGTATGACTACCCTAAAACAATCTGCATCATATGCATAAGCAGATAAGCACCATTCAGCTACCGCACACTACGCCTTGACAAAGGCCAACAAACACAGCACGAATACTAAACAGTTCTTATCTGAAATGACGGAGGCCTACGACAGGTTTTTCTGAAAACCTATTGCGTAATAAACTTGATATCGTTGTAGAATCAAATGAATTTTGAAATGGAGTGATTTTGAGGCTTTCATTAGTTTTGCTAAAGAGGTCACTCCCAGTGAAGGGATCTCGGCTCTTTCCTCATCGAATAAGGTGCAGGACATATCATATATATCACTATGCAAAGCAAAAATTCCAAAAGAAATCAAAAAACAAACCGAGTTTTGTAGCATCTGCTAGTTTTGCTAAAGAGGTCACTCCCGGTGAAGGAATCTCGGCTCTTTCCTCATCGAATAAGGTGCAGGATATATATATCACTATGCAAAGCAAAAACTGTAGCTACCCTTTTTCGAAAATTTGATTCTACAACATCTTTTAGGTTTCTTTTGTTTCATTAATCACATTAATGAATTCCCATCATTTAAGTCACCTAAACATCACAGATAAATATGACGTACACTTATGCCATTCGCATTCGCCTCGATGTCCCCTCGTGCACCGTTAGGTTAGGTAACTAACGGCAGAGCGGGGCAGGGCTAGTGCGAGTGTAAAATATAAGTAATGTCTATATAATATATCGTATATACTATATATAGTATCCATCTCAACATATCAAATGATCACATCACGGATATCGCAGCAGAAGAAACATATGAAACATTGGATATACTACGACATCCGTGTTTTATTTTGAGCCTCTATAAAACACGGATTCCGCGGTCGCGATGAATAGCCAAATCCACATTCCTAGACCCCTATGAGAGTAGAAAGCAACCCAACCAATTCTAGAGTTAGAAGACCCGGACTCGACTCCTCGAGTTGGTCTCCACCTGGACTCTAGAACCCGGTGACTTGTGCTCTCCTCCTTGGGTCTACCTAACGCAGAAAAGTAAATCATATACAATGGTGACATCATCCTCATCCCAGAAGTGCCCCAATAAAAGAATATTACATTCAATGAATTTTACATGAATGAAAATAAAAACCCTCATCTCACATAAAAACCCCCGGATATCCAAAACGCGACGATCCAATATAATATATCCAGCAACACATAACATCACATGTCATCAACGTAAGTAAGTATGTATACACCGATCGTCATTGATGTATAGCAAAAAAACCAACAATACCACTACATACTACACTTACAGTCACAGAAAAGAAATTGTAAAACTATAATATTTGGAATCCAAAATCACTTTAGACATCGTAAATCCGAAATATCACATACTTCGCATTCCATGCCCAACTATATGAATTCCACATACTATATCACATTCCAGATAAATAGGCAGTATTAAACTTTCTGACCGGATTATCAAACACCCAAGATTTCCTTAATAGCTCAACACTTGAGTGGAGTTAAAAAATTCCTGAATACGTCACAGTATCAACGGTCAAGCCGTAGAAGGGTCAAGCCAACGCCTCACATGTGGCACGCCGTACTGCCCCAAACCCTAACGTTCAAAAAGCAGTTCAAGACGGTCACATAATCAAGTTAAGGTTTGTTGTCTTCTAGAGGGTACATCGCGTTACTTGCACGTTTTTCCGAAAAATCTAAACTGAAGAAAAATTCAACACTTGAAAGTTTTTCGTGCCGGGAAAAATTGAGTTAATGATATCCGCTCGAACATTTTAACAGTTTCTAAATAATCCGGAATACAAAACAAAATTAAATTCTCCGATCGAATCAACGATTACAAAATAAACCCCAGAATACTCAACACTTGAGTCAGATTAAAAATACCTAGAAAATAGCAATAACAGAGAAGGGTATTACTGTGCAAAATCCAAAGCACAATCTCACTGTACGGCCGCGGATCCGCGGCACAAGCAGGGTATTGCTGCTGTTCCTCGGCCATTCGTACAACTTACTTTGTCATTTTGCACAATAATTCCTAAAATCACCTGCTGAATTTTTTAGGTATTTTTAGTTCAGAAAAATCACAGTTTTTAAAAAAATGTCCACTGAGGGGGTTAAATTGACGTTTCCGGGTTCGATCGGGGTTTTAACTTTGTAAACACATCGCCTAATGCTCTAGCTAGGCTCTGATACCACTGAAAGGTTATTAGGCACTATAACAAGGGTTAAGAAAGCATCAAGCATGCCCGATTAAAATTTTAGCTGTGCCTAACAACCCTAAACAAAATCTTTGCTAGAAAATTAAGGTTTCATGAGCTAGTAGATGACAATTACCACTAAGTGAATACGAATTACAACCTTTGTACATCGGTCCTTCACTTCATTAGCTCCTTGTTGAAGTCTCTTCGCTGCGATCGTGGTTCTCCCGGGCTCTTGCATGGCTCCACGAGGCGGAAGAAGCGTCCTTGCTTGAAGTCTCCGAGGCCGAAGATGACTTACGTCGAAGGGATGCCAACTGAAGCTTCTACTTCACTAACTTGAGAATTAGTGAAGCAAACACCCTATACTAAAGTGCTAGTCTAGTAGAGAATGGAGAAATAGGAAGTGGGTTCTCTTTATAATTATATTTATGACAATCTTTCACTCTCTTTTAAAACCTTAGCAAGCTTTTTCTTTTTGCTCAAAGAAGAAGAAGATGAACAAAAGAAAAGGAAGAGGATAATGATCAAGTGAGTGAGTTAACCAAGGTGAGTGAGTATCATATACTAACCAATGTAGAGACATTACCATGGCTATTCTTAAATGGTTAGGTTAACGAAAATCTAAATTAAGGACAAAGTTAGTGGACTTTGTCAAGGCAAAGAAAGCTTCTACAAGCTTCATGCTTTTTCCAAATCTCCACTAATTTTATAATTACCATAAATAATTATTAACCACCATTTAAAATAGAATGGTGTATGTCTTGAACACCGATGTATGATGTATCATCAATCATAATACAAAAAAGAAAACAAATTTTAATATATATCAAATATATATTAAAGTTGTGCACATGTGAGAAAAATCTTTAAGTGAACAAGTGTTAGTTAATGTAAACTAGTATATCTAATATACAATTATACACTAAATTATTAAATCAACACTTGACTTAATAATCCGGTCATATCTCATATAACCGACTAACATCCATTGTATCGACTTATTGAATCAACACTCGATTTGATAACCCGACTATATCATATATAACCGACCGATGGAAAAAGTCACGAGAATAGAATACGGTATCACTTACACGCATTATTCTCGGTCCCGCACATATCATACGCGTGCTCCTATTTCGTTTTGCCTGAGCCAGTAAAACCTCTATGTAGGACACTAAAGGCTCGTCAATATGCCGGCAGTAGGTGATGATCATATCAAGCACCCACAAGCCGTCAGCGGTACAACTGGATATAACGGCCACCCGGGTAATGAGCGATCAGAAGATCAGCAAGCAAGCCCGCCCCATCTCCTGTGAAAGCCTGCCGGTAACACTTCTTGTACAGTGCGGTCTCCTCGTCTGATATGTCGCATAACAAGTCTAGGGGTGGTAATCGTCAGACCCCAATAACCGATAAGTCGTGCCGATATGAGCCTCATAACGGGTCGAGAAACTACAGGTAACACTTATCGGTGAATCCTTAAATCAGCCCTGGCCAGGGACTTCTCTGTTGTGTCCAATCGAGCACAACGCAACATCAGCCTCCAATACCGGGAGAAACGAAACCCGTCCTATCGCTCATCGCCTCCATGTGACTCGGGACTGTACCCAAAAAATCACTGTTTTGCATGCCATCTTGGACGTGGTAAGGTGGAAATCAAAGCACCGAAGGAATCACACAAGACTCTATGACGATCTCGGGTCTACGGACTAACCTGCACAAGTGTCACCAGCGAACTGCTATCTGACGTGAGATATAATACATCTGAGAGTTCTCGGCGAGTCCGTCTAGTGTACCCAGTCTCCACTGAGCACCTGTATACCATCTCTGATGTCAAACACCAATGGATATGGTATCATCGATCACCCATCTCATCGGTCGAGAAGCGTATATGCTAGTCTACTCTGGTATATCGATGCCCTGTCTCGTTACACCTATGACCAGGAACATTAAAGGGTGTACTTATGGACTACTCTGTCCTCACTAGTATGATCCGCATCATTGTCCAGATAGTCAAGCACACATCCTAAGGGCCTTACCCACATGTAACTATAAGACAGTATCAAGAGACAAGTATACATGTTAAGATAAAGAGTAACCAGATAGCATACTATCATATCGAGCAAGAAAGTCCTCTCTATAAATGTCCGAGCATCCAATATAATATACATCATCTGTACAATACTGGCCTCTAGGGCATACATACAACTAACACCAATAGACACTCCACAGATATGGTGGGTAACCTCAGACACCCGAGAGGTACTCCGGTAGCCTCAAGGACGGTAACAGCGAGGTTCTTTTTTACCCAGACTTGACACTACTATTGTTCCAGGCTATGAGACCCGGCAAGAGATTAAGTATAGCGTCGTTCTAAACTAGCTTTAGATGTGCACGTATATATAATTCAACTAGAGGGTTGTTGTGGTCAGTCGGAGCAGCGGAAGCATAGTGGGCAAGTAGCTTATGTCTATTTATAAACTTGAGCAGATATAGCGGAGGTAGATCATCTATTTTTAATGTGACAGTCATGGGTTTTACTTCATAAGAATAGGGGATGGATCTGTTGAGAAGGTAATAGAGTGTGATGTCCTAGTATTTATATGACATACACAGAGTAGGAAGTAAAATTTCTATACTACAATCGGTTGTACTGTGGTCGTCACGCAGTTTTTCTCCACAAAGGATATGGATATAATGTCTGACATTCTGGTTTCTAGATCTATGGTTTTAGATCTAGATTTGGGTAGTTTACCAATGTGGGTACTTTGGCTGTATTCTAAAGGTATTTAGAATAGATGACTCCTGGCATAGTGGTGAACCTGCAGGTGATGGAGTCACCTTCTCTAAAGGTATCTTACAGACTAAAGGGGAGAGGGATGTGCATGATTGGCAGATCAATTGCTTAGGCAATTGAGTCAATCGCGAAATGTCAAGTACCACACCAGATGTTGTTTTTGTACTAGATGCGATAAGTTTATACTAATCCAATCTTGAAGAAACGTAAGGAAGCAGTTTTAGAACATAAGTGGATGTTCTATGGATTTTATGACGGCAGCCTCCTTCGGGAGGCGGTTATCATTCCAGGCTTCAATGGTGTCATGGATGACAAAGTGATTGTCAGAGTTATAGTTTTTCCTCCATAGAAGAGGGACAATATTATGGACAGGTGGTCCAAGAGGATACTGTGGGAGGAATGGTGCATAATAGTGATTAGGTTCAGTTATCGATATAGTCTAAGAAGTTTTGATTTTGAGTTCATTTATTAATTAGGTCCCATCAGATGTCCAGACATATTCTAAGACAGGTATTACTCAATTCGGGAGATGGCTTTCTCCGCGAACTTGAGATTAAGAGAGACAAAGAAAGAAGCATCGGGGCGGATCCACTCATTGAGGCTATTTCTCGAACACAATAGTTTTACAAACGGGCTTTGTGAAACTGATTAGTAGAGGAGTTGGGTGTTCGGTATCACACGGACTGTGAGTATGGGACATCGCAATAATTAGCCTTAAGTGCAAGTGGGAGATTGTTGGATGTAGTGCCATCAAAGTCAATTATTGGATCGCAGGTATGTGATTGCAATGATTGAGGAGGACCTATACTGGTAGCACATTCTTACTCGAGATGATAGTATGCTATCTGGTTTACCTTTATCAGTCGTGTACAGTTTCAGGTGACTGATCACTATTACACGTTGATAGAGCCCTTAGGATCTTGCTTGACTACCAACAGTATGATGGTGATCATATACATGAGAGTTGGGTAGTCTATAAGCACATCATTAAAAGTGCACCCTAGTCGTGGGAGTTTCGAGACAGGGCATCGATACTCTGGAGTAGACTAGTGTATACAGTCGAGACCCCGACGAGGGGTGGTGGCCGGTCTCACAAGCCACTGGTGTCAGTTGGATCACCTAAGATGTATACAGGTGCTCATTGGGTTATGAGTACACCGGACAGGACTCGCTGGGAACCTGCTAGTTGGTATTATACCTAGCGTCAGATAGCAGTTCCTTGGTGACATGTGTACAGTTTAGTTCATCGACCTGAGAACGTCATTTATCTCGTATGAGTTCCCACTGTGCTTTGATTTCTACCTTACCACGGCTCAAAGGAGTCGTGCAAACAGGTCTTGTTTGGGTACAGTCCCGAGCCATATGGAGGCAAGTGAGCGGATCGGCAGGGAATTCGTTTCTCCCGGTATTGGGGGTGAGATCGCGCTGTGTCTAGGAGAGCCATTACACAAATCCCTGGGTCGAGGCAGGAGATTTACTGGTAGGTACTCCAGTAGTATCTCAGGGTGTTCTGGGCTACACTCCAACACGACTTATACCGCTATTAGGGGTCTGACATTACCAGCCCCCTAGGCCCGATATGCGATACTCATAGACGAACGGACCGGACGGCATGTTTATTGTAACTGATAGGCTCAGTAGGGTTCCAGGATGTGTTCGCTCATCGGCTACCCTTGAAGTCAGTACATGGAAAGCCGTTACGCACAGCTAGTGCCGCTGACGACTTATGGTTAAACCCACTGCTATGGTACTGACGGTTCTTTAGAGTCCCCTACAGATAGTTTCCTAAGTTCGGGTGAAACGTTGTAGAGGCTGTATGGTTTTATGGCATGCTTCGGAAAATGCACGTGCATTTATGCACGTGTCATATTTCGACAGATAATAATGGTGGGCTTTTGTTTATGCCGGATCCTACTATTATACCGTGTAGATATAATATCTTTATCTCAGTTGCATTTTTATTTGGTAGTAATACAAATGCGGTTATGTATATACAGTTACGGGGTTATCCTGAAATTCATTTCGGGATCGCTTTTCGAAGTTTCTAATTTTTTATGTAGGGTTCCTAGGCACACTAATGAGGTCTCACAACAGATCAAACATGCCCAATTCAATTTTTTTCATACGCCTACAAACTCTAATACGGATCGTTAACTAGATGATAAGGCGATGCAAGCAAGTTAATAGCTTTAACTAACAGTGAACGAAAATACAACCTTTGTAGATCCGGTCCTCCACCTCCATAGCTCCGTGTTGACGTCTCTCCACTGTATCCATCGGGATCCAAGACTCTCACGGTGGTTTCATCGGAGAAAAGATCGGGCTAGGACGCCGACTTCGATGCCGAAGATGATCTACGTCGAGGCAACTCAAGATCAAGCTCCACATTCACCAAGTCATGAAACTTGTGAAGAAAACACCCTATACTACTTGGCAAGTGGTAGAGGATGAAGAAATAGGAAGTGGGTTCACTTTGGAATTGGATTTCTCACTCTTTTTCTCAAGTTGCCATTAATGGAAGCAAGGTTTCTTCTTGTTGATGAAGGAGAAGAAGAAGGAAAGAATATGGTAAGAATTATTGGAAAATAGAAAATAAGTCATTCTTATCATATAGCAACCATGGTCAAGTGTAGAGAATAAACTAGGGTTAGGTTTAATGGTTAGGTTTAGCATGAAACAAAAATGGTAGACTTTTTCAAAGCTTCATGAAGCTTCAACTAGAAAACAAAGCAAGCCACCATTTCTCCTTTTTTGCCAAAAATGAATTAATAGAATAAATAAACAAGTAAATCTAAATCCTAACCATTAACATAACCATGGTTTATTCATATACACCCAAGCATGCATGTATCATCAAACATGACACAAACTAGTACACAAAACTATATCATATATACAATGTGCACATCAAGTGAGAAAATCCATTCTAAGTGAACCAATACTAGTTAATGTAAAGTAATATATCAAATATATAATTATACAATAAATCATTAAATCAACACTTGATTTAATGATCCGGTCATATCGTATATGACCGACTAATATTCAATGTATCGACTCATCGAATCAATCCTTGATTCGATAACTAGGTTATATCGCATACAACCAATCGATACATTCATCACGAGAATAGAATACGGTATCACATACACACATTATTCTCGGTCCCGCACATATCTCTTATGTGCTCCTATTTCGTTTTGCTTGAGCCAGGAAACCTCTGTGTAGGACTCTAAAGACTCGTCAATATGCCGGCAGCAGATGATGATCATATCAAGCACCCACAAGCCGCAAGCGGTCTGCTAAACGTAACGGCCACCCGGGTATTGAGCGATCAGAAGATCGATGAGCAAGCCCGCTCACACTCCTGTGAATCCAACCGGTAACACTTACCGTACAGTCCGGTCTGATCGTCTGATATGTCGCATATCTCGCCTAGAGGTGGTAAACGTCATACCTCAGTAGCTAGATAAGTCATGTTGATATGAGGTCTATAACAGTTCGAGAAAGTACTGGTAACATTTACCAGTAAATCTCAGCAACCCTGGCCAGGGATTTCCGGTTATAGCCAATCGAACACAGCGCAACATCAACTCCCTATACGGAGAGAGACGAATCCCCTCCTATCGCTCATTACCTCCATGTGATTCGGGACTGTACCTAAAAACCACCGTTTTGCACGCCCTCTTGGACGTGGTAAGGTGGAAATCAAAGCACAGTGGGAATCACACAAGACTCTATGACGATCTCGGGTCTACAGACTAACATGTACCAGCGTCACCAGAGAACTGCCATCTAACGTGAGGTGTAATACTATCTGGGAGTTCTCGGCGAGTCCGTCCAGTGTACCCAGTCTCCACTGAGCACCCGTATATCATCTCTGATGTCAAACACGAATAGATATGGGATCATCCATCGCCCTTCTGTATGGGTCGAGAAGGTATACGCTAGTCTACTCTGGTATATCGATGCCCCGTCTCGATACACCCACGACTAGGGACCTTGAAAGATGTACTTATGGACTACCATGTCCCCACTAGTATGATTCGCATCATAGTCCAGGTAGTCATGTACACATCCTTAGGTCTTTACCAACATGTAACAGAGAGACAATCAGTACACACGTTAAGGTAAAGAGTAATTAGATAGGTTACTATCATGTCGATCGAGAAAGTCCTCCCTATATATGTCCCAGCATCCACTACAATATATATCCTATGTACAGTAATGGCCTCTAGGGCATACATATAACTAACAATCTCCCACTTGCACTAGGGCCATCTGTAGCAGTGGTCGCAGTATCTCATACTCAACCATCCCATAAAAGTCTCTCTCTGGGAAAAAGGCCTTTGTGAATGGATCCGCCGTGTTGTCCTCTGAGTCTGCTCTCCTAACCTCGATCTCCTTAGAGATCAACCATCTCTATGATCAGGTGATACTGCCTTAGAATATGTCTGGATCACTGATGGGACGGACGTTCCTTGGCATAAGCCACAACTCCATTGTCACACAATGGGAGGAACTTAGTTCATCTCATGAACTAATATACACCCAGACAGTCTCTTTGGTAGCATCTTAAGTAGCGATGTATCCAGCCTTTATTGTCTATTATGCCACGGTATCTAGCTTGGAACTCTTCCAACATACCGTCCCTTTATTGAGGGTAAAGACAATGCCTGTGACTGACATTCAGTCATCTTTATCACCCTGGAACCCTTCCAGTGTTCTCCCTAGGATCGATTGATACCATCTCACTACATCTAGTGGGTATCCTAACATCCAATTATATCTATCACATAAATGAAAACTCAGGATTTAGGGGTATCATTTTGATCCTATATGGAGAATCCTTGTGATAAGCAGAGATTGGCTGAGCGTAGCAAAGGAAACTCCTTCCCTATCAATAGTATGTCATCCACGTACTCTACGAGGATCACTACCATACTCCCTACTACCTTTTTGTATATACAAGGTTCATCTGCCATTTTGATGATGTCAAACTCTTTGACTAACTCATCAAAACAGATGTTCCAACTCCGCGATGCCTGCTTCATCACATAAAACATCTTACACACGTTTCCGCTGCTCCCACTGTCTACGAAGCCTTCTGACTGTGTACTTATAGACTTTCTCTTCTAAAACATCATTTAGAAAAGCAGTCATGACACCCAACCGCTAGATATTGTAGTCATGGTATGTAGCCGTAGCAAGTAGGATCTGGATGGACTTAAGCATAGCTCCTTAGAAAAGATTTCATCATGATCCATACCTGGTCAATGATGCAAACCTTTAACAAGTCTAGCTTTGAAAGTCTCAACTTTTCCATGTAAACCAAATAATCTTCTCAAGATATACTTTCTCCTGATGGGGATTTAACCCTTCAGATAAAGCAACCAAAGTCCTTAGTTTGTTGGTGTATAAGGATTCCATCTCAGATCGCTAAGCATCCAGCCATTCTTACAGAGTCCCACTCCTGATGGCCAACTCGAAACTAGTTGGGTCATCATCTCATGTTGCAATCCTCGCTCCCACTGTCATCGAGAAACCGAAGTATCTCTCAGGCGAATGAGGAACCCTACCAGATCAGCGGAGAGGCTGAGGTTCGTCGGGGACTAATGAATCCTTTGGTTCTACCAAATCATCAGCTGTTGTTCATATAGATGGAACCTTTCCAGTTCTACAGAATAAACATTGCCTCGATCTTGTCCGGTTTTTGCTTTTAGACATAGGCCGGACAACCCCAAATCTTAACTAACTTAAGAAATGGGCTCTTCCCTTTCCATATCACATATGAAGTGGTAGGCGCTGATTTGATTCGAACCCAATTCAATAGGTATGCAGCTTCTCAAGTGCATAACTCCCAAAAAGGAAATAGGAAACTCAGTAGTACTCATCATAGAGCACACCATATCACATAGGGTGCTTTTGCTCCGCCCCGATATACCATCGTGCTATGGTGTATACGGAGGAGTAATGCTGTGAGAGAATCTCATTATCCTTTAGAATAGTCCAGGATTTCCGTGCTCAAGTATTCTCTTCCTTGATTTCATCAAAGGACATAATACTTTTACCCGTATTTTGGTTCTCTACTTCTAACTTATATTCTGTGAATATTTCAAAAGGTTCGGACTTGTGTTTCAACAGGAACATATGTCTGAATCTTGAGAGATTATCAGAGAATGTAACGAAGTACAAAGAACCCGTCCTGGCATGTGTAGACAGGGGACCTTACATACATCATCATGTATCAGTCCCAAAAGTTTACTAACTCTTTCTCTGTTTCCAACAAACAGAGCTATGGTCATATAATCTTTGTGACATGACTGGCAAGTTTCACAAGTTGTAAATTCAAACTAATTTAAAAATATATATAAATGTAAATTCAGCCAGTCGGGTAGCATTGATATGACCTAGTCTACAATGCCTCAAGAAGGATTCGTTTATTTCTGAACTCTTCCTCTTATGTGTGTTCTGTATAGTAAGAACTGTAGTTTGATTTAGAACGTCAATACTTTTAGATAACGTGCCTGAACCGATCAACATTTGATATAGGAAATGTTCAAAACATCATCCAACAATACAAAATTATATCCTTTCTTTACTAAATGAAGAGATTGATATGATTTTGTATATCAGGTACGATATCTAATAACATTTGTTCAAAATCAATGTATTGGTAATACATGGTGACAGTGACCAACAGACTTGGCTGCAACACTTGCCCCGTTTTCTGTCTCATGAAACTTATCACCCGTTCTCAATTCTTTACCTATCTGTAGCCCATATAACATATTACATATGTGGGATCCTGATCCGGTATCATATACCCAGGACGTGAAGGATACTGAGAAACAGTTCTATATAATGAACACACCCGAAGATGATGCATCAACATGCACTATCTTCGTTTGGGCGGCACAGGAATTCTGGTAATCCCCAATTTCCTGCTCTGTCTTATAACAATTATAAGTTGGAGCGGGACCAACGTTCCCCAGCTCAGTATAATAAGCGGGTTCGGTCAATATTCTGTATTATTATCTTGATTAAGGCGTGATATGGTCGCTACCTGGAGAGAGAGAGAAGAAAACACTCAGCGTGCGCTCTTGGAAGAATAGATTGGTTATAATTTTATCTAATCAGGATGGTTCCCACTGTTTTAATCAAATCTTCTTTCAAATCCTAACAGGAAAGACTAGCCGGGATTAATTACACACTACAAGTTCGCCAATCTTTCAGCCAGGCCAGTGTCGGTACTTTGACGGAGGTCCCCCGTGCTTTCGCACGAACATAATTAATGTTAACCTCGTTTTCCTAGAGGCGTAACCTCGTTGACACCTTTCTGGACACCTACTTGATCGGCTAATTGTAAAGTGTAAAACTCTCCCAGGAGTAACTCTTACTCGCAGCGGGTATCGAGATCCAACTATCTTATAGAAGGTATGCAATCTCATTGCAAATTTCAACACTTGAAATTCCCGATAATATTTTGCCCCTAGCAGTTATATGACCTTAACATAGTCAACAAATCATAAGTGCTAGTCAAGTTCAACCCGTCATTTCCTGATTGAATTAAACCCACCCGCACGACCCTTAACATAGTCAACAAAGTCGCACGACTAACCTAATCCAATCGCATCATATGCTTATACAGATAAGCACTAATTAGCTACCGCACACTACGCATTAACATAGTCAACTAACGTAGCACGAATACTAACTAGTACTTATCTGAAATGACGAAGAGCTACGACAGGTTTTTCTGAAAACCTATTGCGTAATGAACTTAATATCGTTGTAGAATCAAATGATTTTGAAATAGAGTGTTTCTGAGGCATTTCTACTTTTGCTAATGGGGTCACTCCTGGTGAAGGGATCGTCGGCCCTTTCCTCGTCGAATGAGGTGCGGGATATATCATATATATCACTGTGCAAAGCAGAAACTATAGATACAATCAAATGACAAACCGAGAGTTGTAGCATCTGCCAGTTATTGCTAAAGGAGTCACTCCCGGTGAAGAGATCTCGGTCCATTCCTCATCGAATAAGGTGCAGGATATATCATATATACCGCTGTGCAAAGCAAGAACTGTAGCTACCTATTTTAATTTTGATATTCGATTCCACAACATCTTAGGTTTCTTTTATTTTCATTAATCATATTAATAAAGTCCCATCATTTATATACCTAAACATCACAAATAAATATAACGTACGCTTATGCCATCCGCATTCGCCTTGATGTCCCGTCTGTGCCGTTATGTTAGGTAACTAACGCCAGAACGAGGCAGGGCTAGCGCGGGTGTAAAACATAAGCAACGTCTATATAATATATCATATATACTATATATGATATCTATCTGAACAAATCACATGATCACAACACAGATAACGCAGCAGAAAATATCATATGAAATATTGGATATACTAGGACGTCCGTGTTTTTAATACGAGCCAGTATAAAACATGGATTCCACGGTCGTGATGAATAGCCAATCCCACACCCCTAGACCCCTACGAGAGCGGCAAGCAACCCTACCAACTCTAGGGTTAGGAGACCAGGACTCGACTCCTCGAGATGGTCTCCCACTGGACCCTAAAACCCGGTTACTTGTGCTCCCCTCCTTGGGTCTATCCTAATGCGGAAAAGTAAATAATATACAAGATGTGACAACTTCCGCAACCTGGAAGCGCCCCAAATAAAAGAATATTACATACAAGTTTTTACATGAATGAAAATGAAAAAACACTCATCTCACATAAAAACCCCCGGCTATTCAAACACGACGATCCAATATAGCATATCCAGCAACACATAACATCACATGTCATCAACGTAAGTAAGTATGCATACACCGATTGTCGTCGACGTATAGCAGCGACAATCGGTAATACCACTACATACTACACTTACGGTCACAGAAAAGAAAGTGTAAAACTACAACAGTTGGAATCCGCAACCTCTTTAGACATCGCATGCCTAATCAAATGAAATACTTAGACATCGCATGCCTAACAATTATAAACCCCGCATTTTAGTCTCATTATCGAAAAGCCTTTTCAATATCAATTCGGGCAATTCAACAGGATTCCTGACATTCTGATCGAATGCTCATCGCAAACTTTAGTAGGCGGCCGCACCCGCGATGCCGTCGACGAAGTGCACCAAGGCGGAACACCGCTGCAGCGAGCACCCAAACGGATGCTTTCAGCGACGGGGTTCTCCTACAGTCACTTGGTCGGGGCTATGGAGTGAGGCTGTCTATTAAGTTTATCCGACGAGTATCCGCGTACGCTACGTGATTGCGACGGACTTTTGATCACATCAAAATTCCGTGGCAACCGATCAAGTGAGACTAAAGTGATATGTTTATAACATTCATTCAGTTATCTCATAAATACTTGTGGATTCCAAGTATTGTAACCCATTCCAGATAAACAGAAAATGTTAAACTTTCCGAAAGAACAGTCTAACACCCAAGTTTTCCCGAAATAACTCAACACATGAAATAAGTTTAAGAACATTCATTTCATGCCACAGTACCAACGGTCCAGCCGTAGAAGGGTCAAGCCAACGCCTCACATGTGGCACGCCGTACTACCCCAAACCCTAAGGTTCAAAGGGCAATTCAAGATGGTCATATAATCGAGTTAAGGTTTGTTGTCATCTAGAGGGACAATCACGTTACTTGCACTACTTAGAACGTCATTGAACAACGGAAAAATCCAACACTTGGAAATTTCCATGCAGGGGAAAAAGTGGGTATTTATATCCGATCGAACTTTTTAACATATTCTAAAATTACCCGGAAAAGCACATAGACAAAGTTTGAAATTTCCGATCGAATCATCAAAGCTCCAAAACACCCCAGAAAACTCAACTCTTGAGTGCAAATTAAAAATTCCCAGAAAACTCAACACCTGAAGAAACAAATTACTGTGCAAAAATAGAAGGATGATCTCATTATGTGGCCGCGGAACCGCCGCAGAAGCCAAGCTTCAGCCGCGGTTCCTCCGTGCTTTAGCCGTAACTTTTGGTCATTTTTGCACCGTAATTCTTATAACTTCATGCTGAATTTTTTATGAATTTTTAATCTGGAAAAAACCCAGTTTTGAAAAATGTCCAGAGAGGGGTCATGGATTGGCGTTTCGGGTTTGATCGGGTTTCTAACTCCGTCTACGCATCGCCTAAGTCTCTAGCTAGGCTCTGATACCACTGTAGGGTTCCTAGGCACACTAATGAGGTCTCAAAACAGATCAAACATGCCCAATTCAAATTTTTTTCATGTGCCTACAAACCCTAATACGGATCGTTAACTAGATGATAAGGCGATGCAAGCAAGTTAACAGCTTTAACTAAGAGTGAACGAAAATACAACCTTTGTAGATCCGGTCCTCCACCTCCATAGCTCCGTGTTGACGTCTCTCCGCTGTACCCATCGGGATCCAAGACTCTCACGGTGGTTTCATTGGAGAAAAGATCGGGCTAGGTCGCCGACTTCGATGCAGAACATGTTCTACGTCAAGGCAACTCAAGATCAAGCTCCACCTTCACCAAGTCATGAAACTTGTGAAGAAAACACCCTATACTACTTAGCAAGTGGTAGAGGATGAAGAAATAGGAAGTGGGTTCACTTTGGAATTGGATTTCTCATTCTTTTTCTCAAGTTGCCATTAATGGAAGCAAGGTTTCTTCTTGTTAATGAAGGAGAAGAAGAAGAAAAGAATATGATAAGAATTATTGGAAAATAGAAAATAAGTCATTCTTATCATATAGCAACCATGGTCAAGTGTAGAGAATAAACTAGGGTTAGGTTTAATGGTTAGGATTAGCATGAAACAAAAATGGTAGACTTTTTCAAAGCTTCATGAAGCTTCAACTAGAAAACAAAGCAAGCCACCATTTCTCCTTTTTTGCCAAAAATGAATTACGAGAATAAATAAACAAGTAAATCAAAACCCTAACCATGGTTTATTCATATACACCCAAGCATGCATGTATCATCAAACATGACACAAACTAGTGCACAAAACTATATCATATATACAATGTGCACATCAAGTGAGAAAATCCATTTTAAGTGAGCCAATACTAGTTAATATAAAGTAATATATCAAATATATAATTATACATTAAATCATTAAATCAACACTTGATTTAACGATCCGGTCATATCGCATATGACCGACTAATATTCAATATATCGACTCATCGAATCAATCCTTGATTCGATAACTAGGTTATATCGCATACAACCAATCGATACATTCATCGCGAGAATAGAATACGGTATCACATACACGCATTATTCTCGGTCCCACACATATCTCATATGCGCTCCTATTTCGTTTCGCTTGAGCCAGGAAACCTCTGTGCAGGACACTAAAGACTCGTCAATACGGCGACAGCAGATGATGATCATATCAAGCACCCATAAGCCGCAAGCGGTCTGCTAAACGTAACGGCCACCCGGGTATTGAGCGATCAGAAGATCGACGAGCAAGCCCGCTCACACTCCTGTGAATCCAATCAGTAACACTTACCGTACAGTCCGGTCTGATCGTCTGATATGTCGCATATCTCCCTAGAGGTGGTAAACGTCAGACCCCAGTAGCTCGATAAGTCGTGTCGATATGAGGTCTATAACAGTTCGAGAAACTACTGGTAACACTTACCAGTAAATCTCAGCAACCCTGGCCAGGGATTTCCGGTTATAACCAATCGAACACAGCGCAACATCAACTCCCTATACCGAGAGAGACGAATCCCCTCCTATCGCTCATTGCCTCCATGTGATTCGGGGCTGTACCCAAAAACAACCGTTTTGCACGCCCTTTTGGACGTGGTAAGGTGGAAATCAAAGCACAGTGGGAATAACCCAAGACTCTATGACGATCTCGGGTCTACAGACTAACCTGTACCAGTGTCACCAGAGAACTGCCATCTGACGTGAGGTATAATACCATCTGGGAGTTCTCGGCGAGTCCGTCCAGTGTACCCAGTCTCCACTGAGCACCAGTATATCATCTTTGATGTCAAACACCAACAGATATGGGATCATCCATCGCCCATCTGTATGGGTCGAGAAGGCATACGCTAGTCTACTCTGGTATATCGATGCCCCGTCTCGACACATCCACGACCAGGGACCTTGAAGGATGTACTTATGGACTACCATGTCCCCACTAGTATGATCCGCATCATAGTCCAGGTAGTCAAGTACACATCCTAAGGGCTTTACCAACATGTAACAGAGAGACAATCAGTATACACGTTAAGGTAAGGAGTAACCAGATAGCATACTATCATGTCGAGCGAGAAATTCCTCCCTATATATGTCCCAGCATCCACTACAATATACATCCTATGTACAGTAATGGCCTCTAGGGCATACATATAACTAACATTTTAAACATTCGGTTTAATGCGGAATTATCTTTTTCATTTGTGTGAGTCATGAGGGTGAGTCATATGTGAGCTTCTAGAATGTGATTAGGTGTTTAAGTGTGTCATCATTTTGCATTACATGGTTTTGTTAGCATGAAGGATATTTATAGATCATTTGTGGGATATTATTGCTAATGGTCACCTTAAACTTTCTTGTGCTCACCCCCCACATCATCATTGGCCGGCCCCACTCCATTTCAGCCCATAAAGCTTGGCCAAGCCCTTTTTTGGATGATGGAATTTTGTTCATAGAAATTTCATAACTCATCACATTTATTCCAAATCCAAATGGCAACTTCATTAACCGTTCATCCATGGTTTTGGATCAAACGAGACAATGTATTCTACATCATTCTCTACTTCATCTTGGTCATCTCTTTTAGCAGACTTGATGACCGAGTTGCCTCGGTTTAGAGGCGGGAGACCGTTTAAAGATCCGTTGACGTGATGACACTTCGGTGAGGAGACAAGAGATCGGATTCGCCATGAGGAGCATGGGATGATGGTTAAAGACCGAAGGACTCGGATCGTTCGGTATAGCCTTTCTACCACTTTAAAGTTTGTTAGTTTAGCGTTATTGGCATGATCCGGGTTATAGTATGCGATAGCGCCAGTTATAAAAGTTTTTGTTCCACGTTCGGCATCAGAATGACGGCCGGCACGCTACCGTAGACTTACAGAACTCATACGAGACAAATGACGATCCCAGGTCGACTGACTATCTGCACTCATGTCACCTGAGAACTGCTATCTGACGCTTGTTATAATACCATCTAACCAGTTCTCGGCGAGTCTGTCCGGTGTACTCACCCTAGTGAGCACCTGTATACAATCTTAGGTGAACTATACCAATGGTCGTGGGGCCAATCCATCTCCCCTTGTCAGGGTCTAGATATGTATACACTAGTTTACTCTAGAGTATCGATGCCCAGCCTCGATACTCCGATGACAAGGGACATTTTAAGGATGTGCTTATCGACTACCTAGCTTTCACAAGTATGATTTCCATCACAACGCTGGTAGTCAACCAAGGATCCTACGAGCTTTATCAACAGGTATACAAGATATGAAATACTAAGTAAAACACATCACATGTTAAGATAAAGAAAAACCAAATAGCATACTATCATATCGAGCAAGATTTTCCTGTACATATATATCCCTAGCATCTTATACAATGAAGTCATCTAGGGCATACATATCCAACAAATTCAGCATAGATACTGAAGTAAAAGTCACATCACAATCCAGAACGGGTATTTGATGAAAACTTTTTACAACAAGTCCAGCCTTATTTGGTTAGCACCTTTCCACCTGCACAGATCTCCGAAGATCCACTTGCTCCTAATGGGTATTTCCCTTTCAGGAGCACGCAGCAATGTCTAAAATCCATGGTTTACTGAAGTGCGTGGAGTCCATCTTGGATTCGAAGCATCTGGTCACCTGGAAGTTACCACTTCTTATGACCAACTGATAACTTGTAGAGTTATCATCACCATAATACCGACCTCTCTGTCACCGTCTACGAGGAAACCAAAGTATCTCTCGGATGTTTGAGGTCACATACTAAAACCTGCGGAGTAGCTAACGGTTTGTCAAGTCGAATTGAATCCTTAGGTTCTACTAAATTTTCTATAACCGTTTGTTGTTCTGGAATCACTTCCAATTCTACCAAACACCAGTTTCTTTTGCAAAAAGATCCTTTTGTAAAATGGTGGCGAGTCAGAAACAATGTAACTATTGATCCTGAAAATGGTAGAAACAAAATCCCAGCGAATGCTTGGGATAATCCATAAACCGCCATTACCGTAGTGTGCCTCGAGTTTTTCCGGATTCTTCTTTTAAACAAAAACCAGATAACTCCATACCTTAACAATCTTAAGATATGCAACTATTTTATATCCATATGGAATCAAGGCACTAATTTATATGGAACTAGATTCAAATGTCATGAAGCTATTTCCAGTGCATATTACCTAATAGAAAAGGGCCACTACAACATTACCTATCATGGAGCGCGGGCATGGATGAGTAACCAATGAGAGAATCAAGTTCTCGATATTATGATGGAATACCTAGCATAAGTATCTACATCTTTGATCATTTCAAAGAATCCCGATACTTCCAACATACGGTTCTTTACTTTATTCTTATACCTATAAACCTCTCAAGATCTTTAGACCTTGCATTACAACGAATGCGTGTCTAAAACCAGAGAACTTGCAGGTAAACCTGAATGAAGTAAAAGCGCCAACCCCTTGTCCTGAAGGACACTGGACATCATACATTTTCTTGTATAAGTACCAAGAATATATCAACTGAAATTCTGTGTTTTGTAATTTGAAAACTGTATCTTGGTTAAGAATATCTTATACCGTTATTCAATACACCTTACCTTATTCTCAACTGATAAAGATAAATATTTAAAACACAATTTTCAAAATATATATCTCACTTTATAAAAATAAAGGTATAGATACTTTATTTTAAAATTTGATGCATAACAACGGTTATTCGAAATCAAATATTTGTCGCCAGGCAAAAGCCAGGCAATTTAATATAATATCACCAATTGCAATGAATTCTGATATTGAGGATCAAAACTCCCATTTCGCAATATTCTACTCCTACTCATCATGTGTAATACCATACAGATGTGAGATCCAAATTGGTTAAATGCATACCCTGGAGTGGGAATTGATTGGAAAAATAGTTCTCTTTTTACAAGTACACAGAAATACTGACACATGAAAATGCTTCATAGGGGATGGTCACGTATTCTTGGTAATCCCTTTTCTATTCTCTAGATTCTTGACAGCGGTCGTAATTTCCTTTGCCCTTATTTCAGTCCCTTTATATGTCTCTACTTCTTACCTTCTGCACATCGTCCCTGTGCTAACTGGTTTTCTTCCTTCCCTACCTTTCTGCACCAGCTTAAGGTTTGGAAAAAGACAATCCAATAAGCATAACAAGTGTAATCTCCTAACGTAAGGAGCTCTCGCAACCTGAGAAATGGTAAAGGGAAGAGACAACCGAATAATCCTATTCAAATTTCTTTAGAACCTATGGCCATCCTTGATTGAATTAACTTCTTCGAGTTTGTATGTATCAATACACTAGCCATTTCAAGTAATATGGATCATCATAGTGATATGATGTGTTCTGAAGAAATGCAAAGGGTAGAGTAGGAGTGGCAAGGATATATACGACTTTGTCGTGAATCACGACAAGCCAAAGCCAAGGGTCTAAAAAGGTCCGGTGAAATTGGTTCAGGAGTTTTTATGGTAAGTCATGGGTCGCTGTATCACAGAGAGAGAGAGAGAGAGAAAAGAAACACTCAGCGTGCACTCTATCAAGATCATATTGGTTTTCACTTTATCTAATCAGGATGGCTCCTATTGTATCCTTGAATCCTCCTTAAAACCCTAAAAGGAGAACTAGTCGGGATCATTTACTATTTACAAGTTCGTTAACCGTTTAGGTAGGCCAGTGTTGGTACCCTGAGGGAGATCCCCCTTGCTTTCATATAAACCCAATTAATAATCTTGTTTTCGTAGAGGCGTAACCACGTTAACACTTTCTAGACACGTAATAGGTTAGCTGATTGTGAAGTAAAAAATCTCCCGAGGAGTAATACATGTTGGGGTTTCTTAGCACGACCACTAGGTTTTAGAAATCATTAAGTATGCCATTTTAAAAAATATAGAGTGCTAAGGAACACAAACCAAGAATCAAACTAGAGAATCAGGGTTTTATAAAGCATGTAAACAAACTTTACACTAAGTGAATAAGGAATACAACCTTTGTAGACCGGTCCTTCACTTCTAAAGATCCGTGTAGTAGTCTCTTAGCTCCAAGTAGTGGTTCCCGAACTCTTCTTAGGCTCCACAAGAGAAAAGGAATGAGCTTGCATAAGAATCTTCGAGGCCGAAGATGATCTACGTCGAAGAATCTCTAACTCAATCTACCTCTTCACTAATTGAGCAATTAGTGAAGTAAACAACCTATATTAAATGGCTAATTTGGTATAGATTGATGAAGTAGGAATTTTGCTCAGTTCAGAATTATTTTTATCTTTTTCTTTTTCACCTCACTCAAAAGCTACAGAGCAAAGAAGGAGATGAAGAAGATGAAAAAGTGATGAACCCTTGGGTGAGAAAATGTAACATTTCAAAAAAATAAAATATTATTTTTGGTAATTTTTATAATTTAATATTATTTTTAATGAATATTTTAATATTTCGGTATAATTAAATACCGATAAATGGGGGAAAAATTGGAAAATTATTGAAATTATTAAAAGACGGTGCTTTATGTGAATTATGCAATTTTTAAGTTTTTATGATTAATTATATACTAATATAGTGCTAATCGCGATTAAAAATCGCTAATCGCGTTTTAAGCTTGTTTTGTGTAAAACATGCACCATATCATTTTTACACTTGTTACATTTTTTTCCATGGTTTTCCTTCATCTTTTTATCATGGTTGTTGATTTACTAGAGAGCGAAAATGAAAAGAAAAGAAAAGGAAAAGAGTAGAATATATCGGCATGGGCAAGAGAGAGAGTGTGTGAGGGGTCAAGAGAGAGAGCCATTCCCCTTTGACCATTGCTTAATCTTCATCATTTTCTCCTCTCCACTTCAGCCCCATAGCGGCACCTTCTCCACCTCCACTTCAAAGCTCCACTTCATCATCAAAACAACTCCAAAACTTCATCACCATTTCACAAAAAAGGTGCACAAGCCCTTAAGCTACCCATTGGACCAAGAAAAATTCGATTTTGGCGCTGTAGAGGATTCTTGGGTGCTAAATGAGGTAATCCATTCACACTAAGTGTAGTTTTTCATTCACTTTAAACCATGTAAGTGTTAAGTTGTGATTTGGTGAACTTTGGAGATTTCTAGAGAGGGTTAGGGTTTAAGTTGAATTTTTTTGGTGAACTTAAGTATTTTGAGTGACCTTAAACCCCCATGGTGTGATTAACCCAGAACATACACATATACCAAACCTGAAACCAGAAATCAGGAAAAACAGAAACTGTAAATGTCGGTTTGTGAGGTATTTTAGTGTGCAGAGGAATCTGGAGTGCCCCGAGACCAAAACTTTAAAAGCAAACAATACTTGAGACACTTTTAGACCAATGTGAGACCACCCTACCAATGCGAGGCTATTCCACCATAGAAAAACCGAGGAGGCCGGATTCTCTGGGTATGTGGCCGGCCATGGAGTGAGGGGATGGGTCCAGGTTGCTACAGCAGGTCACATACACCATATATATCACCCTAGTGTTGTTTTGGAGCATTGTTTTCACCTTAATAAAAATCTGGAGCATGTTTTCTTAGTTGCTGCTTTACGTTTTGTGATGTTTATGGATTTAAGTTTTTGTATTTGTTTTTAGCATCGATCACTTGACGTTTGTACGTCACTATCGGGTGTTATTTGGTTAAGTTGCAAGGGCAAACCATATGTTTGGACCTATGTGAGTTCCGCGTGTCGTTTTGGTTTTGTGTGTCATTTCGTCTTTGATTTGGTTTTAATGCCATATGATGCGTGTGATATGTAGGTACCCCCATTATGATTCGAGACGATGAAGGAGATGGTGGCGACATCGACATCGGCAAGCAAGATCCAGGTGAGTAGATTATATCTACGGGGGAAGTCGGGTGGATGGCGTATAGCACCCCACAGTTCGATGTCTAGTATACTATATATACTATATATATATATATATATATATATATATATATATGATAGATTATTGTGTGTCGTGGATATTTGAGATAAGATTAGGTGTACCATGGTTAGACTAGGGCGTAGATGTAAACTAGTATAGTTCCTATTTGCGAACCCTAGAATAGTTTTACACCCACACGCGCACACCTGCATATCTGTTATACATATACATAAGTGACGAGGATAGTGTATGATATTTGGAGATGAGTCGATGATATTGGGCAGAGTGCCATGAGATCGGCGATATATTGCGATTCATATTTAGGGTACAACATGAATTTTTAGCGGGCCTTTGGACGTGTGATTACACACGCAATTATATAGATGGTGTCGATTTATACTAGACTTAGATCAGTTCCTCAGATCATGAGATATGATGATAAGGATACCTAATAATTGATGAGATGAATGTGATATTGACCCATACCCAGATTTGGGATGCCGTACAATGATTTACCGTACGAGCTTTATTTGATGATAAGATCTGCACTCATGACTCGAGGATGTCATATGATATTGTATCTTATGCAGTATCTTTGAGGCGGGATCACCGACTATTATACTTATATATATATATCGACTTAGATTTAGGTGGTTTCCATACCCCTCCTAATTGACTTACTAGTTAGAGTTGTAGATTTGCTAGTACATGTTTGGCTAGGCCGATGTCACACCTATTTAAAAAACTAACGAATCGGGAGTATTTTAAAGACAGGCAAGGGATTCTACCGATATTTTGCGAATCTTTTCTTAAAAACTCTGTTGCCCTTATTTTACTAAAAACCCCGATTCGTCTTATATCAAAAGATAAACTGTGGAACATTTTTATATCAATGCAGATGCGTCACCGTTGCATTTATTAGTCAATTCCTGCATATTCTTGTTATTCGCATTGCATGTGCAAATGGTTATTGTTATATTAAACTCATGCTGTTAGGACACCAACACCATTATCAATGATGCATATGTTCCACGTACATTTGTTTGCCAGCTCACACACTTCATCATCGATAATTGCCATGTGACTACACTGTAGTACTGTAGCATTCAGGATATGATCTCTTTCATGGCATACTTGTGTGCATACCCATTGTACACCCATATTTACATACATAAGTATTTGCACATACATAGATGATTCTAGCTTGATTTAAGATTTGGGAACCGCAAGATACTCTTGAAAATTGGTTCATTTTAAAAGAGCGGTTTCCCTCAATATGTGCATATTACTCTTCCATATTGGATGATATACTGATATGCTTACATTTCTTTTACATGTCGCATACATCATGCTTTTGATTATACGCATTGCGATATATTTTTTCTATGATATTTCTGGATTTGGGAACCGTGGATATTTCAAAAGAGAGTATGTAAATGTTTTAAAAACCCGGTTACCCTTGATATGATATTTCAGTGGGTCTACTATATGTTTTCTTGGTGCTGAGAGTGACATGTGAAACCCGATTCGAGGAGTGGATGAGGCGGATTGTGGGTACATGGTGGACCCGGTATAGTACCCCGGGACGAGAACGGATCTACTGTGTAGCTAGACGGTGAGCCTGGCAGAGGGACCACTACCTACCGGTGATATTATTTGGGCTCGGCGGATATCTGGAGGATACCGACCGGAGTCGGGAGATGATAGGGGCCAATCCAGACTGACGGAGCCCGATATATGAGGATTTACGTGTCGATGATAGGCACAGATTTCATGATGTTTTCGAGTGTCGATGCTTGACACTTAGATTCCATAATTTTTATATGTCGCGAGCGACATCTGTTGATTTACATTCTCATATTTCCATGCATATGTTTATGATGTTTACATGCATGATGGTTATTGTCATTGGGTGACGCGTAGACGATTTCCACATACATATATTGACATTGATGATATTGATTGCATAGTGGATTATATTGATCATACCTCATATTTATGATATGTTATTACCTGAGGCACTGGCAAGAGCATTTGGCACTACACTCTTGTATAGATGTTATATTACCACCTTATCATGCTTCAGACTTATTCATTTGAGGTTTATATATATATCTGATCGTATTGACCTAGGATTGCGTCATACATATGATTTCTGCTCTGTGATGTTTTCTATTCACAAGTTGGCAACTCACCCTCGTTGTGCCACAGTTTTTGCAAGTTTTGCCGTACAGGTTTCATTGTGTCTTTTCTGGCACACTGCTCCCTTTCTAGGTGATTGCATTGGTAGATGGGTTAACTAGCATCGTGACCACCCATGTATTATTTTATTCAGTTTTATCTACTAATTTCATAGACCAAAATTTGTATATTGTTTCAGACTTAGAAAACAGTTATGTATTATTTCGACTTTAGAGTCGTGCGTTGTAGTATTATGGTTTTCATATTGATTTTGAGTTCTTTTTGAGTTTTGATCCTCGGCCTTTGGTGTTGTATATTATATTGCTTGCGTGGTTGTGTTCGTCGATTGACGAAGAGCTAGCTCCCGCTTGGGGATGCCTTTTATCATTGCATATATATTATTCTTGTTGTACCCCTTTCGGAGCCAGTATTTACAAAGGAAACTCTGCCGAAAGTTTCAGAAAAGACTATAGATTTTAAAAATGCATATTCGGCTTACTTATTTAAAAACCTTGTTTTTAAAACATGTTTTCCTTACTTCATAAAAACTAGTTTCTTATTTATTCCTTAAAATGGTTTTAGATTTCTGGGCTTTTGGTTTAGTTGAATTAAATGGGGTCCTATAGGCTTCATATGATTCAAGTGTCAATCACGGGCTATTTCGGGTCGTGACAGAAAATACCTCAAATCATATTTGTAGAAACTTAACCATGGCTAAACATAATGGTTGGGTTAATAAATATTTAGAGTAAAATAAAATTAGTGGACTAACTCAAGGCTTCTACATGCTTACACAAGCATCTTAAGCCATGACATTTTCCACCTAATTTTGATTTATCCCTTAATTATTAATCTCCAAAATTATCTTTAGTTTGGTATGAGTCTGATACACCCATGTCCAATATATCATCTAGCATGACACAAAAAAACACATTAATATATATCTCATATATATTTATATGTATTTGTAGAAAACAAATTCTTAAGTGAGCTAATATTAGGTAATATATATTAATATATCAAATATGTAATTATCTATTAAATCATTTAATCAACACTTGATTTAATAATCCGGTTATATCATATATAACCGAATAATATCATTCTATGTACATCATGTGTATATATTAGAAATTATTGAATCAACTATTGATTCAATAATCCGGTTATATCACATATAACCTATACCGCGAGATTAGAATACTGTATCACATACATGTGTTAACCTCGGTCCCGCACATATCACATAAGTTCCCTACTTCGTTTCGCATGAGCTAGGAAACCTCTATATAGGACTCTAAAGACTCGTCGATACGCCAACAGTAGGTAATGATTATATCAGTCACCCATAAGCCGTCAGCGGTACTAGATGGATATAACAGCTACCCAGGTATTGAGCGATCAAAAGATCAACGAGCAAGCTTGTCCAAACTCCCATGAATCCAGTAAGTAATACTATTGTACAGTCCGTTCTCTTCGTCTGATATGTTGCATACCGAGTCTCGGGATGGTAAACGTCGTACCCTAATAAATTGATAAGTCATGCCGATGTGAGGCTCATAACGGGTCAAGAAACTACTGATAACACATACCGGTAAATCTCATCATCAGCCCTGGCCAAGGACTTCATGTTATAGCCAATCGAGCATAGAGCTCCCAATACCGGGAGAGACGAAACCCATCCTATCACTCATTGCCTCCATGTAACTCGAGACTGTACCCAAAATCCACTTGTTTGCACGCTCTCTTGAGCATGGTTGGGAGTAAATCAAAGCACAGTTGGAATTGTTATGTTACGGCAGCGCCCCGGCCGTCAATCCGAAGACAAATGCAGAAGAAAAAAAAATTTCAACTCGGCACTACCGCAACCAAATACCCGGATCGTTCCATAAACCGTTATCTAGCAATCTACAAAGTAAGTTGTGAGATTATACCGATCGATCTGTGTTCTTCGGTCTTCAATTTCCACACCTAACTCCTCGCTGGCTGTCCCAATCAAGTCCGCTCTCCGGTCTCGCTCGTCGGAGTGGCACCACGTCATCGAATCTTTATACGGGCTCCCGCTTTAATCCGAAGCAACTTGGACATGAAGTTTTCTAGTCGACATGTCCAAGATGGAAGTAGAGAGAGTGTAGAATACTTTGTCTTAAGGCACCCATGATATTGGGTGATAGTAAATGAAGTTGCCATGGATCTTTGATGATGTGAGCAATGGATTTTGGCAAAGAAAATTTTGGCTTGCAAAGAATGGCTCAGCTAAAATGGGGATTGCTCTCTTTGGATTTCAAAATTTGTGAGGAGAGAGATCACCAAGTCTTTTGGGAAAGAATACAAGCAAGAGGTGTATGTTGGATTAATTAATCAACAGAGAAAAATCCCAATATCAACAGCCCCCCCTATGCTGCCTATGCTTTTTAAAATAAACCCACTCCAAGCCATGCCCATTTAATGCTAGGGATACCTCATTACCCAATTTCGAATTGGCAGCCCCCCAATTACAGAATTTGCACACAAATGAAATTGGCTCAAAATAAACAATGGCTCACAAACATTAACCATTAAATAAACATTGATCCGGATGTGAGATACGGGTGGAAGAAAATTAGCAACTTCAAAACTAATCCTGTAATGAATTACAGGATTACCCTTAAACTGTATATACATACCTGCATTTGTATTCCGATCGAATACGAATGAAACTAGACAAAATTGCTCCTACACAATATAATAATAGGATCCGGATTAACCCAAAGACCACTAGTTTTATCTGTCCGAACCATGATACATGCACAAGTGCACGTGTATGTTTGAACCCTTCCATGAAACCATACGGCCTCTACAACGTTTCGCCCGAACTTGGTAAACTGTCTATGAGGGACTCTAATGACTCATCAATACACTGGCTGTGGATTTAACCACTAGCACTTCAGTGGTACTAGCTGTACGTAAAGGTTGCCCATGTATTGATCGGAAGGGAAGCTGATGAGCGAACTCATCCAGAAACCCTGCTGAGCTTGACAGTGACAATATCCATACAGTCCGGTTTGTTGATCTAAGAGTATCGCTGTCACGACCCGAAAGAGCACGTGACTGGCCCTTGAACCATATGAAGTCTATAGGACTCCATCTGATCCAAGTAAGCCAAAAGCCCAGAAATCTAAAACCATTTTTAAGAATAAGTACAGAAACTGGTTTAAAGAAGTGATGAAAAACATGTTTGAAATCAAGGTTTTTAAATAACTAAGACGAATATGCATTTTAAAAACAGTAAAGTCTTTTCTAAAAATTTCGGCAGAGTTTCTCTTGTAAAACTGGCCCCGAATGGGGTACAATAAGAATAACAGTGTATGCAATGATAAAAGGCATCCCCAAGCGGGAGCTAGCTCTTCGTCAATTGACGGCCACAACCACACAAGCAATAATAATATACAACGCCGAATGGCGAGGATCAAACTCAAAAGAAAGCTCCAAAAGCAAGAAAAACCGCAATACTACTAAGCGCGACTCTAAGGTCGAAATAATACAACACTAATGTCTAAGTCTGAAACAATATACAAGTTTTGGTTGATGGAAAATCTAGATACAATGGATAAAATAAATACAATGGTGGTTCCTGATACAAAAGAATCCACCTACCAAAAGAAATTCACCCGCAAGGAAGTAGTGTGCCAGAAATGCAGCAATGGAACCTGTACGGCAAGACCTGCAAGAACTGTGGCACAACGGGGGTGAGTTTCCAACTCGTGAATAGAAATATCTACAAGCAGAAACCAAATGCAGGACATAAACCTAGGTCAACAATCAGTAATATAGCCACAAGAGTACATCTGAATTATGATAAGGTGGCTAGGTAACATCTAAACATGTATGTAGTGCCAGGTACTCAGGTAATAACATGTTATCAGTATAAGGTATGTCTGCATGAGGTAAAAATGATGAAGTATCAATACACATATATTAGCGTCCCATTCCACTAATATTGGGGTAAGGGTATATATAACAGCGCTCTCATACCCTGTTATATATACAAGTGAAGTGTAATCAAGGTAAATCCAGTCTGTATGATCTATAACTGTACATACGTGGAATCCGTCCACCCGTCACCCAATGACAAAAAGCATCATGTATGCAAGTATGAGGATATACACAATATCATGGAAAACATCATGAAAACCCGTGCCTAGCATCGACACGTAAATCCTCATCCATTGGGCTCCGTCAGTCCGGATCGGCCCGCGGGCTATGTCTGCGGAATCGGCCCTCAGCCCCGGCAGTACGCCCATCTCTCAACCCCGGTCGGTATCCTCCTGATATCCGCCGAGCTCAAATACAATCACCGGTAGGTACTCGCCCGCCTCCAGGCTCAATCGGCAAAACCCATCGATCATTTTGCCGAGGGGAACCATACCGGGCCTACCACGAACTCGCAAACGGATCATCCACTCCTCGAATCGGGTTTCAAGCACACGTCTCAGCACCGAGAAAACGCGTGGTGGACGCACCAAAATATCATATCACGAGGTACCGGGTTTTTCAAAAGAGTGCATCTTTTCTTAAATAATCCCACGGTCCTCAAAACCAGAAATCACTTGAAAATCCAACACCAAGAAGTAAATCCGTGATGTATGCGACATGTAAAGAAAGGTAAGCATATCAGAAGTCATGCAGCATGGAATAGTAATGTGCATATGTCGAGGGAAACCGCTACTTTAGAATGAATCAGTTTTAAAGAATATCTTGCGGTCCGGATATCTCTAATCAAGTCAGAATCATCTATGTTTGTGTACAGGTATAAGTGTACAATATGCCAAGCAAGAATCATATCATGAATGCAACAGTACTACAGTGTAGTGGCATGGCAATTATCGATGATGAAGTGTGTGAGCCGGCAAATAATGTACGTGGAACATACGCATCATCGATAATGGTGCTGGTGTCCTAACAGCATGATAACAGTAGCAATAAACATATGCAAGCAATGCGAATAGCATGAAAATGCGGAAATCAAATAATCAACATCACATTGAAGAATCTACTATGCAACTACAGATCTAAGTATCAAATCAAATGGGAGAGGTATGGAAACCACCTAAATCTGAGTCGATAAATATATAGATATATAGTCGGTGATCCCGCCTCAGTAATATATCGTAGGACATCCTCGAGTTATGAGTGCGGATCTATCATCAATATCGGCTCGTACGGTAAATCATCGTACGGCATCCCAATAGCTGGGTACGGGTCAACATCACACTATCTCATCACATAACAGGTATCAATATCATCAGATCATATAATCTGGGGTACTACTCTATGTCTAGTACAAATCGATACCATCAATAAAGTATGCATGCGGGGGTAAACACACATCCCAAGCCCGCAAGAATCACAAGTCATATCCCAATTATGAATCATATCAAAACACCGATCTTGCGGCACAAGGCCCAATATAATCGACTCATCACCAATGTCGTCCAATATCATCAACAAAGTGCAAGTATAAGGAACATACAAGTGTAGGCGTGTGGGTGCAAATCTATCCTAGGGCTCGCAACTAGGAACCACGCTAGTTATTTCTACCCCTAACTAACCATATCACACTATAACTAACATATATACACTACATAGTATACTAACTACGGACTGCGGGGGTGCTATACGCCATCCACCCGACTTCCCCCTGTAGATATAATCTACTCACCTTGCGTCTCATTTGCGGACGTCTCCACGCATTTGCTTGTCGTCCCAAAATCTTCATGGGTACCTACATCAAAGTATCGTGTATGAGCATTAAAACCAAATCCAAGCAAAAACGGCACATGAAATCCAAAACGATACGATAAGGTACCTATAGGTTAGAACCCATGGCACGCCTTCAAAACCATCAACAAATCCTCTATATCGTCCTATAAACGCCAAATAGTCGAGGCAAAACACAATACACAAATGCAGAATTAAAAATACGGAATACGGAAACACGAATCCAAAACAGCAACTTAGGAAATATGTCCCAGATTTCACCCTAGGTCAATTTATACAAATCTATATATACCAGGGGCCTAATATAAACATGTAGGAGATACAGAACCAACACGAGTGAAAATGGTGGGACCCAGGCCACAATTTGCGGCCAATGGGAATAAATTGGAGGCCAGGAAAGGGAATTGGGGGCTAGGGCTTTGGTGGTAGCTTCCTGGGTGCCTGCACATGTCACTGTTCACACAATTTTATTTTCAGAGTCTCGGGGTAAAAGCAGATTCAATAAACACTACACAGATTTCATAAATTCCCCGATATCGGTTTCTAAAATCCTCATTCTGGGTTAAGCTTCAGGTTTTGGGTTCTAATTCATACACTAGGGTGTTGGTATAAGCTCTACTGACCTCAATTTCATATTACAACACATAAATCATCACAACCCTAACTAGGTTATCCACAAGTCCACAATATCACACAATATCGATTCGATCTTAATATGAGGGTAAAGGAAATTCATAAGCTAAGTTTAAGGTCCAGAAAATCTCTCATTTGGCAACTCAAGAATTTTCTTGAGTTGCCCCTAGTGGCCAAAATCCATGCTTCTTTAGCTCCAAGTGTAGATCTAGGGATGGTGCACACATTTAATGAAATGAGTGTGTGGTTTTGGTGTAGCTTTCATAGTGATTTGGGGCTATTGAAGAGGGGAGGTAGAGGAAGTGCAGGAGCAGCAGCAGTAGAAGGAAGAAGAGGGAGGGAAAATGGGGGGAAAATGGCTAAGTCCTTGGGTCCATTAAGCCCATACCTCTCTTTCTCACCAACCCCTACTTCTTTATTCTTTTCTCTTTTCTTTTCCTTATTTTCTTTTCTTTTAAAACTCTTCTCACTCAAATAGTAACCCAAAAACAACCATGGAAAATAAAAATGTAACACAAGTGTGAAAAAGTGATATGTGCATGTTTTGCACAAAAATGCTAAAAACCGATTAGCGATTTTTAATCGCGATCAGTACTAATTAAGCATATAACTAATCAATTAAACTTAGAAATGGCATAATTCTCTAATTTACCCTATTTTAGAATTTTCCATAATTTTTCTCAAATTTTTTCCTATTTGTTTGCATTTAATAATACCAAAATATTAAAATATTCAATAAAATAATATTAAATTATAAAAATTCCCAAAATAATATTTTATTATTTTGAAACGTTACAATCTACCCCCCTTAAAGAAATTCGGTCCCCGAATTTAAATTTAACCCTCCAATTACAACAAACATTTCAGTAAAAAAAAAATCCAATTTGTCGAGGTTCCGAAACATCAATACATAGCGAATATCATCAAAGAGTACTGCTCTACTAAAAATCAATCCACCAAATGTATATCTAAGAATATCCTATGCATCTGGTGCGCAAGGAATCAAAATCTATATATGTGTCATACAGGTGTACAAAACAACATCTAGGTGCAACGGGTGTGCACGAAACATCTGTCATAAGCAACGTGTGTGCCTGACAGCAACCAAATCAGGTGCATGTAACATGCACGAAGAATCCCGATTTAGTGCATCTGGCGTGCATCAAAATCGTATATCAAAACACTAAAAGTGCATGAAAACTATGCCGGAAGTGTAAATCAAATCACTGCATAAGATAGGCGTGAAATCTCAATCAATATCTCAAACGTAATAACTACGCGCAAAAACATAAATATCCAGTGGGTGCATGAAACAAATATCATGAAACTCAGTCATGAAAACTAAATCATGCAAACAAAACGCCCAAAATACCGAAATCCAAAACGACGGATACGTGATAATCGAATCACAAAATCACAAATCATAAATACCGTCGCCGGTAGTTCCGCCTTCGAGGTCGAGAAGGAGTCGGTGCATCCAATACTAGTAGCGCACGATATCTACTTGCCTCTTGCTCACGGTCTGGCGTCCTCTAACTCTGGGTCCTTATCTTCTCTGTGGATTACCGATCTCGCAGTCAATCGGCTCATCGTCCCTGTCAGGTGTGCTAACGGGGACGATTCCGTTCTGGCACTTCTCTGGTCATCTCTCGGTCAATCCTCACGACCACTCGTAAAGCATCATGTCACTGGCATCAGCCTCTGGCTCTCTGAATGCACATCACACACCTGATCCTGGGTGCAAACATTATTGCAGCAATGTCCTGGAAGGAATACTGCTCAAGGTCTCTTCCGATCCTGCCTATGCCGAACTGTACGGAGGCTAGCTTTCTTGCATAATCTCTTCTCGCTTGATAGACATCTGTGTCCTCAGTACAACATTTCTCGGAAACTGGTCACATCCCAACGCCTCTGGAAGCATATCAAGTATCTGGTCTCGACGAAAAGTAATGACAGTTCGTCAGTGTCTCGCACGAACCTCCGGTTCCACCTGTCTCTATCGTCGTCTACTATGACGTCACGCCATGCTATCTACGCACTGCACTGTTCTCGGCCACGGTCAATCCGAAATCTCTCACACGGACTAGAAATCGCGTACTCTGTAGCTTCATCATTCTGTAGAAGATGTCTGGCCAAACAGGTCCTCGGGAACGCGTCCCAACTATCGGAGGAATACTCAATACTCGTCCGTCCTTGATCAATTCGCAATGCATCTGGGTAAGTTCTTTTATCCGAACCTCACCAACTACCCTGTCAACGATGCCGAACTCTGGCCTGCTGGGTGGTGCGCAATATGACCACTCCTAGGTCTAGGACTTCTTGTATCGTTTTCCAGAAGGGTCCTGTCGAGGTTCTTCTCTCAAATCTCATTCCTGCCGAATTGCCCGGAAGTCATCATCCATTGCTGAAGCTAATTCTTATTCCGGAACGGCTGCATACTTATCACGCTTCTTCCTGGAAAATATATCCATATACCACGCCTCTGGGTGCGTATCACATCTCTGATATCAGCGGAGTGGGGCGTCATCCCGTCGAAATTTCTTGCGAACTCTTTTCTTCACTCTGCTTCAATGTCGACTAGTTCGGACTCGTCTCATCATGGCTGCATGGACTGTGCTCCAATGGCTATCCTCGTATCTGGGGTATCCCAAGCAATGTATCCCATCATATGATATCCGAATGATGTCGAATCATCCGATCGACTGGTCAGAACCTCATAATCCCCCAAGAGATCAACATCATGGGTACAGTTTAATAGTATCGAGTACATGCCACAGTGTCGGTGATCCAGCCGTAGAAGGGCAAACCCAAGCCTCACTAATGGCGCCGCGGAACTGCCGCAAACCCCAAGGTTCAAAGGCTTTCGCACAGTCATTAAGTCGAGTTAGGGTTTCATTCTTCTAGAGGGTCCATAGAATCACCTGCATGTCTTTCCGTATACTTTAAACTTGGAAAATGGGCTTCTGACATTCGATCGTCTCTATCGACTCTCAACGAACCTGCGTGAAGTCGTCTCTAGCTGGAAACAATCTATCCGATGACCTCGCATCGGTAAACGAACGAGCCACATGTCCTAGTCATTAGTCCTCAGGTGACTAGCGACCGTCCATCATATCTCTAAGTATATGCTCATGCTGCAGTAGCTCCAACCATCTGGGTGATATCTCGTCACTTGTAGCAACAACTGGCTCATTTGCCTGTACGCCGAACAACGCCTCAATCCTCCAGGAAAGGAGATACCTAAGCGGTCACCTCTGAGTCGGTCTGCTATAGATCTGAGTAAGACTCTCCACACTGGAAATCTTCAACTCAACTAGGCCCGCTCCGGCGCAAAAATCGGACAAATCACCCTCGTCTCTCAAATCGGGTAGACTAGCTATCATCTGTCTCATATCTGCCAGAAAGCTCCGGCAATCTTAGCTCGTAAGCTTCGGAAGCGACATCCTGTCAAACTCAGCAACAGCTGGTCCATCTGTCTGCACGGTAGGCGACATCATAATCTCTAAGGTATGCTGTACATCAACAGTACTCTTTCTACTGGCAGCTCTAACAATGACCCGATCATCCGGTGCAAGACCAAGCACTCGCCTCCACTAGAGGTCACAATAAACAATACCAACTCGAGACGTTCCCATGTCACCAGAAAACACAATGGTCGGCCCTCGTACGAGACGAGCTCGCATTGACCGTAACCCTAGCAGCAGCCCAAACTGCGCTCAAACATGGCGACAGGAACCTCAATCGAGTATCGAAGAGAGCAGATAAATGGCAAGAAAGAGAACAACAGATCCAGAGTGGATACATGATCATAAGAAGGAATAACATCAATAAAGGTATGATCGTGAAACTAATAAAATCGGGAATCTCAAATGGATGTATAATCATGGATATGAAGAGAATCACTGATCTCGAAAATATGTACAACCTAAGGTTCCTTACGCGCAGTGGCGTGTCGTAAGTATGCCGCGGAACATACCAACGGCACGTCACACTACTTTAGTCACCTATTCCATCAACCAAGGGTCATCCTACGCGAAGAAAGTTCGGGTCTAATACCCCCTCGACCAAGTCTATGTTGCGTAAGGTCAAGCCTAAGTTCCGTATATATATATATATATAAACGCCCTAGGCTCCACATAGTTAAACTTAGACTCGAACCAAGGTCAACCTGGCGCTCTGATACCAACTTTGTCACGACACGAAAGAGCACGTGACTGGCCCTTGAACCATATGAAGTCTATAGGACTCCATCTGATCCAAGTAAGCCAAAAGCCCAGAAATCTAAAACCATTTTTAAGAATAAGTGCAGAAACTGGTTTAAAGAAGTGAAGAAAAACATGTTTGAAATCAAGGTTTTTAAATAACTAAGCCGAATATGCATTTTAAAAACAGTAAAGTGTTTTCTAAAAATTTCGGCAGAGTTTCTTTTGTAAAACTGGCCCCGAATGGGGTACAATAAGAATAACAGTATATGCAATGATAAAAGACATCCCCAAGCGGGAGCTAGCTCTTCGTCAATTGACGGCCACAACCACACAAGCAATAATAATATACAACGCCGAATGGCGAGGATCAAACTCAAAAGAAAGCTCCAAAAGCAAGAAAAACCGCAATACTACTAAGCGCGACTCTAAGGTCGAAATAATACAACACTAATGTCTAAGTCTGAAACAATATACAAGGTTTGGTTGATGGAAAATCTAGATACAATGGATAAAATAAATACAATGGTGGTTCCTGATACAAAAGAATCCACCTACCAAAAGCAATTCACCCGCAAGGAAGTAGTGTGCCAGAAATGCAGCAATGAAACCTGTACGGCAAGACCTGCAAGAACTGTGGCACAACGGGGGTGAGTTGCCAACTCGTGAATAGAAATATCTACATGCAGAAACCGAATGCAGGACATAAACCTAGGTCAACAATCAGTAATATAGCCACAAGAGTACATCTGAAGTATGATAAGGTGGCTAGGTAACATCTAAACATGTATGTAGTGCCAGGTACTCAGGTAATAACATGTCATCAGTATAAGGTATGTCTGCATGAGGTAAAAATGATGAAGTATCAATACATATATATTAGCGTCCCATACCACTAATATTGATGTAGGGGTATATATAACAGCGCCCTCATACCCTGTTATATATACAAGTGAAGTGTAATCAAGGTAAATCCAGTCTGTATGATCTATAACTGTATATACGTGGAATCCGTCCACCCGTCACCCAATGACAATAAGCATCATGTATGCAAGTATGAGGATATAAAAAATATCATGGAAAACATCATGAAAACCCGTGCCAAGCATCGACACGTAAATCCTCATCCATCGGGCTCCGTTAGTCCGGATCGGCCCGCGGGCTATGTCTGCGGAATCGGCCCTCGGCCCCGGCAGTACGCCCATCTCTCAACCCCGGTCGGTATCCTCCAGATATCCGCCGGGCTCAAATACAATCACCGGTAGGTACTCGCCCGCCTCCTGGCTCAATCGGCAAAACCCATCGATCATCTTGCCGATGGGAACCATACTGGGCCCACCACGAACCCGCAAACGGATCATCCACTCCTCGAATCGGGTTTCAAGCACACGTCTCAGCACCGAGAAAACGCGTGGTGGACGCACCAAAATATCATATCACGAGGTACCGGGTTTTTCAAAAGAGTGCATCTTTTCTTAAATAATCCTACGGTCCTCAAAACCAGAAATCACATGAAAATCCAACACCAAGAAGTAAATCCATGATGTATGCGACATGTAAAGAAAGGTAAGCATATCAGAAGTCATGCAACATGGAATAGTAATGTGCATATGTCGAGGGAAACCGCTACTTTAGAATGAATCAGTTTTAAAGAATATCTTGTGGTCAGCAAATCTCTAATCAAGTCAGAATCATCTATGTTTGTGTACAGGTATAAGTGTACAATATGCCAAGTAAGAATCATATCATGAATGCAACAGTACTACAGTGTAGTGGCATGACAATTATCGATGATGAAGTGTGTGAGCCGGCAAATAGTGTACGTGGAACATACGCATCATCGATAATGGTGCTGGTGTCCTAACAGCATGATAACAGTAGCAATAAACATATGCAAGCAATGCGAATAGCATGAAAATGCGGAAATCAAATAATCAACATCACAGTGAAGAATCTACTATGCAACTACAGATCTAACTATCAAGTCAAATGGAAGAGGTATGGAAACCACCTAAATCTGAGTCGATAAATATATAGATATATAGTCGGTGATCCCGCCTCAGTAATAGATCATAGGACATCCTCGAGTTATGAGTGTGGATCTATCATCAATATTGGCTCGTACGGTAAATCATCGTACGACATCCCAATAGCTGGGTACGGGTCAACATCACACTATCTCATCACATAACAGGTATCACTATCATCAGATCATATAATCTGGGGTACTACTCTATGTTTAGTACAAATCGATACCATCAATAAAGTATGCATGCGGGGGTAAACACACATCCCAAGCCCGCAAGAATCACAAGTCATATCCCAATTGTGAATCATATCAAAACACCGATCTTGCGGCACAAGGCCCAATATAATCGACTCGTCACCAATGTCGTCCAATATCATCAACAAAGTGCAAGTATAAGGAACATACAAGTGTAGGCGTGTGGGTGCAAATCTATCCTAGGGCTCGCAACTAGGAACTATGCTAGTTACTTCTACCCCTAACTAACCATATCACACTATAACTAACATATATACACTACATAGTATACTAACTACGGACTGGGGGGGTGCTATACGCCATCCACCCGACTTCCCCCTGTAGATATAATCTACTCACCTCGCGTCTCATTTGCGGACGTCTCCACGCATTTGCTTGTCGTCCCGAAGTCTTCATGGGTACCTACATCAAAGTATCGTGTTTGCGCATTAAAACCAAATCCAAGCTAAAACGGCACATGAAATCCAAAACGATACGATAAGGGGCCTATAGGTTAGAACCTATAGCACGCCTTCAAAACCATCAACAAATCCTCTATATCGTCGTATAAACGCCAAATAGTCGAGGCAAAACACAATACACAAATGCAGAATTAAAAATATGGAATACGGAAACACGAATCCAAAACAGCAACTTAGGAAATATGTCCCAGATTTCACCCTAGGTCAATTTATACAAATCTATATATACCAGGGGCCTAATATAAACATGTAGGAGCTACAGAACCAACACGAGCCAAAATGGTGGGACCCAGGCCGCAATTTGCGGCCAATGGGAATAAATTGGCGGCCAGGAAAAGGAATTGGGGGCTAGGGGTTTGGTGGTATCTTCCTTGGTGCCTGCACATGTCACTGTCCACACAATTTTATTTTCAGAGTCTCGGGGTAAAAGCAGATTCAATAAACACTACACAGATTTCATAAATTCCCTGATATCGGTTTCTAAAATCCGCATTCTGGGTTAAGCTTCAGGTTTTGGGTTCCAATTCATACACTAGGGTGTTGGTATAACCTCTACTGACCTCAATTTCATATTACAACCCATAAATCATCACAACCCTAACTAGGTTATCCACAAGTCCACAATATCACACAATATTGATTCGATCTTAATATGAGGGTAAAGGAAATGCATAAGCTAAGTTTAAGGTCCAGAAAATACCTCATTTGGCAACTCAAGAATTTTCTTGAGTTGCCCCTAGTGGCCAAAATCCATGCTTCGTTAGCCCCAAGTGTAGATCTAGGGATGGTGCACACATTTAATGAAATGAGTGTGTGGTTTTGGTGCAGCTTTCATAGTGATTTCGGGCTATTGAAGAGGGGAGGAAGAGGAAGTGCAGGAGCAGCAGCAGTAGAAGGAAGAAGAGGGAGGGAAAATGAGGGGAAAATGGCTAAGTCCTTGGGTTAATTAAGCCCATACCTCTCTTTCTCACCAACCCCCACTTCTTTATTCTTTTCTCTTTTCTTTTCCTTATTTTCTTTTCTTTTAAAACTCTTCTCACTCAAATAGTAACCCAAAACAACCATGGCAAATAAAAATGTAACACAAGTGTGAAAAAGTGATATGTGCATGTTTTGCACAAAAATGCTAAAAACCGATTAGCGATTTTTAATCGCGATTAGTACTAATTAAGCATATAACTAATCAATTAAACTTAGAAATGGCATAATTCTCTAATTTACCCTATTTTAGAATTTTCCATAAATTTTCTCAAATTGTTTCCTATTTGTTTGCATTTAATAATACCAAAATATTAAAATATTCAATAAAATAATATTAAATTATAAAAATTCCCAAAAACAATATTTTATTATTTTGAAACGTTACAATCGCATATCGAGTCTAGGAGGGTGGATAAAGTCAGATCCTTAATAACGCGATAATTCGTGTCGTTATGAAACCCATTACCACCTGAAAAACTACCGATCCTAGATCGGTAATTCTCGACTATCTTGGCAAAGGTTTTATGGTAATAGTCACCCGTTCACTTAGCGGCAACCCCCAATACCGGGAGAGACAAATCTCCGACCATCCGCTCACTGCCTCCATGTGGCTCGACACTGTACCCAAATAAAACCTGTTTGCACAACTCCTTTGAGCCATGGTTGGATAGTAATCAAAGCACAGTGGGAACTCATACGAGAAAAATATCGATCTCAGGTCGATAGACTAACCTGTACACATGTCACCTAGAAACTACTATCTGACAATAGGTATAATACCAACTAGCAGGTTCCCTACGTGTCATGTCCGGTGTACTCATAACCGAATGAGCACCTGTATATATCTTAGGTGAACTAACTGACAATAGTGGCTTGTGAGACCGGCCACCGCCCTTCGTCGGGGTCTCGAATTGTACACAATAGTCTATTCTGGAGTATCGATGCCCAGCCTCGAAACTCCTACGATTAGGGACACATTAAGGATGCGTTTATAGACCCCAGCTCCCACGTATATGATCGCCATCATACTGCTGGCTGTCAAGCAAGAATCCTATGGGCTCTATCAACATGTACATGATGATAAGGACAAACCATATAGCATACTTTCATCTCGAGTAAGACAGTCCTACTGGTATAGGTCCTCCCTCAATCATTGCAATCACATACCCGCGATCCAATAATTGACTCGAGAGCACTATATCCAACAATCTCCCACTTGCACTTAAGGCTAATTATTGCGATGTCATATACTCACAGCCCATGTGATACCGAACATCCAACTCCTCTACTAATCTGTTTCACAAAGCTCATTTGTAAAACTATTGCGTTCGAGAAATAGCTTAAGTGAGTGGATCCACCCTGATGTTTCTTTACATGTCTCTCTTTATCGCAAATTCGCGGAGAAAGCCGTCTCTCGAAATGAGCAATACCTCTCTTACAATATTTCGGGATATCTGATGGGACCCAGTTCACAAATGACCTCCAAATCCAACAAACTTGTTAGACTGTATCATCAACTGAAATTAATCAGTATCCTGCGCCATGCTTCCCTCAGTATCCGCTTGGACCACATGTCCAAACTACAGTCCCTCGTCAGAGAGAAAGCTATAACTCAGACAGTCACTCTGTCATCCAGGTCATCTTGAAAGCCTGGAATGATAACCGTCTCCCGAAGGAGGATGCCGTTATCAATTCCCTAGAACATCCACTTATGTTCTGAAAATGCTTCTGAACGTTTAACAAGGATTGGATTAATATCAAATTATTGCATCTAGTGTAAAAACAACATCTGGTGTGGTACTTGACATCTCATAATTGATTCAATTGCCTGAGCAAGTGATATGCCAATCATGGATATCCCTCTCCCCTTTAGTCTGTAAGACACCTTTTGAGAGGATGACTCCATCACCTGCAGGTACACAACCATGCCAGGAGTCGTCCATTCTAAATATCTTTAGAATACTGTCTAAGTACCCAGATTAGGAAACAACCCAAATCTAGATTTAAAAGCATAGATCTAGTAACCAAAATGTCTGATATCATATCCATATTCTTTGTAGAGAAACAACTGTGTGACAACCATAGTATAACCGATCGTAGTATAGGAATTTTACTTCCAACTCTGTGTATGTCATCCAAATACTAGGGCATCACACCATACTATCTTCTTAACAGATCCATCCCCTATTCTGATTAAGTCAAAAATCTTATGAATGTCACCTAAAAAAATTAGATGATCTTTCTCCGCTATATTTGTTTTAGTCTATAAATAGACATGAGCTACTTGTCCACTACGCTTTCGCTGCTCCCACTCACTATGACAACCCTCTGGCAGAGTCATATACACGTGCATTTCTAAAGTTTGTTTAGAACGATGCTATACTCATCCTCCTGCCGGGTCACATAGTGTAGAACAACAGTAGTGTCAAGTCTGGGTAAACAAGAACCTCCCTGTCACCCTTTTTTGAGGATACCGAATTACCTCTCGGGCGCCTGAGGTTACCAACCATATCTGCGGAGTGGTCAATGGAATGTCAAACCTGATTCAATCTTTAGGTCCAATTAAATTTTCAGTAATCGTTTGCGGTTCTGGAATCTATTCCAGTTCTAACATACTCCCAATACTGTTTTCGGAAAAATTCCCTTTTACTAAAACTGCGGTGTGTCAAGAACAATATAAATATTGAACTTCCTGATGATAGAAAGTTAACCCTCGTCAAAGCCCGGGATAACCCACAAACAGCCATTACTGAAACATGCCTTGATTTATCCGGATTATAGTTTTAAGCATCCGCCAGACGACTCCCTATACCTTAACATCGTTAAGATATAAATTGATTCTATATATATCTAATATAGAAGCAATGGCACTAATTTAATTTGAACCAGATTCTAATCATGCAACTGTCTGCAGTGCATGTTAACTAAGTGGAGAGAGGCCAATCAGCATTACTCAACTTAGGAGTGCATCCAATTATGAGTAAACTGAAAGAGAAGCAAGTTCTCAAAACCCATTACTATCAACTGAATACCAACCATAAGTATCTACATCTTCGATCACCTTGAAGAATCCTGATACTTGCGACACCTGGTTTTCTACTTTATTCTTATACCTATAACTTCTCAAACTTTGATCTTGTATTTCTACGAAACACTTGTCCAAAACTTGAGAATTCACAAGTAAACAGAATATAGTATAAGGTCCAACCCGTTTGTCCTAATGAACACTGGACAACATACAATACTTTGTATAAGTGCGCTCAGTTGGATAACTCAAATCCTGTGCGTCGTAGGTTAAAAACTGTACCCTAGTAATTTCCACAAATATCACCAATTATAACGAATTCCGATATAATGAGGACCATCACATAATTCTCGATAACTTACTCCTACTCATCATCTGTAAACTATACAGATGTGAGAATCATACCTGGTAATTACATACCCTGGAATAAGGATCAAATTGGAAAATTGGTTTTCTATTAACAAAGCACAGTGAAACTGAAACATGAAAATGTTTCGAAAGGGTATCCGGGTATTCCTAGTAATGCAACTTACATTATCCGGATTCATGACTGTAACCGTATATTTCGTTACCATCTCACCAAATCCCTTTATTTGTCTTTAGTCATTACCTTCTATACACCTTCGTTAAGCTAAGTGGTTTTCTTCTTTCCCTACCGTTCGACACCACCTTATGGTTTAGAAGAAGACTATCCAATATGTTACGACCCGAGAGTTTCGACTCGTGACCTGTTAGTTATATGTATGCCCTAGAGGCCATTACTGTATATACGATGTATATTGTAGTGGATGCTAGGACATATATAGGGAGGACTTTCTTGCTCGACATAATAGTATGCTATCTGGTTGTACTTTATCTTAATATGTACTCTGATTGTCTCTATATTACATGTTGATAAAGCCCTTAGGATATGTACTCGACTACTGGGACTATGATGAGATCATACTAGTGGGGCCACGGTAGTTGACGAGTACATCCTATAACTGTTCCTAGTCGAGGGTGTATCGAGACAGGGCATCGATACACCAGAGTAGACTAGCGTATACGCATCTTGACCCATATGATGGGCGATGGATGATCCCATATCCATCGGTGTTTGACATCAAGGATGGTGTACGGGTGCTCAGTGGAGACTGGGTACACTGGACGGACTCGCCGAGAACTCCCAGATGGTATTATACCATACGTCAGATGGCAGTTCTCCGGTGACACTGGTACAGAGTAGTCTGTTGACCCGAGATCGTCATAGAGTCTTGTGTGGTTCCCACTGTGCTTTTATTTCCATCATACCATGTCCAAGAGGGCATGCAAAAAGGTGGCTTTTGGGTACAGTCCCGAATCACATGGAGGCAATGAGCGGTAAGAGGGGATTCGTCTCTCCCGGTATAGGGAGTTGATGTTGTGCTGTGTTCGATTGGCTATAACCGGAAATCCCTGGCCAGGGTTGCTGAGATTTACTGGTAAGTGTTATCAGTAGTTTCTCGAACTGTTATAGACCTCAAATCGACATGACTTATCAAGCTACTGGGGTCTGACGTTTACCACCCCTAGGCGAGATATGCAACATATCAGACGACGAGACCGGACTGTACGGGAGTGTTACTGTTTGGATTCGCAGGAGAAGTTACAGGCTTGCTTGTTCATCTTCTGAGCGCTCAATACCTGGGTAGCTGTTACGTTTAGCTGACCGCTTGCAGCTTGTGGGTGTTTGATATGATCATCACCTACTGCCGGCGTATTGACGATTCTTTAGAGTCCTACACAGAGGTTTCTTGACTCAGGCAAAACGGAGTAGGAGCACATATGTGATATGTGCGGGACCGAGGATAATGCGATATGTGATACCGTATTATATTCTCGCGATATTTGATACCAGCCGGTTCATCGGATCAAGTGTTGATTCGATGGATCGGTACGGATAAATATTAGTCGGTTATATGCGATATAGCCGGATTGTCGGATCAAGTGTTGATTCGATAATTTAATGTATAATAATATATATGATATATTAAATTACATTAACTAATATTTGCTCACTAAAAGATTCTTTTTCTCACTCGGATAATACATTGATATATATGCGATATATGTTAAATATATTATTTTATTTTGTTACGATAAATATTATATATGTGATATATAATATTGTAACATTATATGATAACTATTGCAACTTGTTTAGTGGAGTTTAAATATGATTAGGGTTTGGATTAGGGTTAAACCTTCTAGTTGATTATAGAAGCTTTTCTTTTTGTCATGATAAAGATATTTGCAAGTGACTCATGCTTTAACCAAACCCAAACCCTAACCCTAGTTAATTCTCTACAAGAGTTAGCTTGGCCATGGTTGCATTATCTATCATATTATTTCATTTCCTATTCATCACAAAAGAATAATCATTATTCATTCATCTTCTTCCCTCATTTCTTTCATGGAAAAAAAGCTTTCTTGATTTTTCCAAGTGATGAATAATAGTGAGAAAAAGATAAATAAATAGAGTAAAATTCCTACTTCATCATCCTCATCTTCCCTTGCCATTTAGATGAGGGTGTTCACATCATTTCATGAGTGTTAGCTTGTGTTAAAGAAACTTCAAGGTAGATCATCGTAGTATCGAAGATCGGAAGCAAAGGTTGCGTCATTCTCTTCGTGGAACCTCTCGAGAGTCCGGATCCCGATGATCGCAGGGAAGAGACCACAACACGGAGCATATGAAGTGAAGGACCGGATCTACAAAGGTTGTAATCCCTCTCACTTAGTGTTAAAATGTTTAGCATGCTTGTTTTCGCCTAATCTCTAGTTTAAAGTTCTGTATTCGGGTTGTTCGGCATGACTAAATTTTTATTCGGGCATGGTTGATGCCTCGTAAACCCTTGTGCGCGTGCCTAGCAACCCTACAGTGGTATCAGAGCCAGGCTAGAGCTTTAGGCGAAGTCTAGACGAAGTTTAAAGTCCGATCGAAACCCGAAACCCCGATAAAACCCGCTCTCTGGACTTTTTCTAGAAACTGGGATTTTTCCACATTAAAAATACTTAAAAAATTCAGCAGGGAATTCTAAGAATTACGGTACAAAAAGTTTTTGATGAACAGTACAACACGCAGCGGAACCACGGCAGAAGCATGCCTTCTGCGGCGGTTCCGCGGCACAATGGTGACGTCATCAACTCCTGTTTGCACAGTAACTCCTATTTTATTATGCTGGATTTTCTGGGAATTTTTAATATTTATTCAAGAGTTGAATTTTCTGGGGTTGTTTTGGGGATTCGATGATTCGATCGGATTATTAGAATTTGTCTATGTGTGTTTTCCGGATAACTTTTAGAAACTGTTAAAAAGTTCGAACGGATATCAATAACTCACTTTTTCCCCTGTCGGAAATTTTTTCAAAAGTTGGATTTTTCCTCGTGTTTAAGAATGTTCTAAGTCATGCAAGTAACTCGATGGACCATCTAGAAGACAACAAACCTTAACTCGATTATGTGACCGTCTTGAACTGCCCTTTGAACCTTAGGGTTTGGGGCAGTACGGCGTGCCACATGTGAGGCGTTGGCTTGACCCTTCTACGGCTGGACCATTGGTACTGTGGCATGTAATGGATGTTTTTAAACTGATTTCAAGTGTTGAGATATATTGGGGAAATCTTGGGTGCTTGATGATTCGATCGGAAAGTTTAACTTTTTCTATTTATCTGGAATGTGATACAATATTTGGAATCCACAGATAGTTATGAGATAACTAATTTGAATATTATAAACATAGCAGTTTAGTCTCAGATGATCGGTTGCCACGGAATTTTGATGCGATCAAAAGTCCGTCGCAATCACGTAGCGTACGCGGATACTCGCCGGGTAAACTTAATAGACAGCCTCACTCCATAGCCCCGACCAAGTGACTGTAGGAGAACCCCGTCGCCGAAAGCATCCGTTCGGGTGCTCCCAGTAGCGGTGTTCCGCCTTGGTGCACTTCGTCGACGGTATCGGGTGTGCGGCCGTCTGCTAAAGTTTGCGACGAGCATTCCATCAGGACGTCGGGAATCTTGTCGAATTGGCCGACTTGGTATTGAAAAGAGTTTTCGATAAATGAGACTAAAATGCGGGGTTTATAATTGTTAGGCATGCGATGTCTAAGGAATTCATTTGGTTAGGCATGCGATGTCTAAAGAGGTTGCGGATTCCAACTGTTGTAGTTTTAGACTTTCTTTTCTGTGACCGTAAGCGTAGTATGTGGTGTATCGCCGGCTTCGTTGCTATACATCAACGACAATCGGGATACGCATACTTGCTTATGTTGATGATATGGGATATTATTTGTTGCTGTGATATGTTGTATTGGATCGTCGCGTTTGAATAGCCGGGGGTTTTATGTGAGATGAGAGTTTTTTTTTCATTCATGTAAAATTCATTTGTATGTAATATTCTTTTATTGGGGCACTTCCAGGTAGCGGAAGATGTCACCGTTGTATATTATTTACTTTTCCGCATTAGGTAGACCCAAGACGGGGAGCACAAGTAACCGGGTTCTAGGGTCCAGTGGGAGACCATCTCGAGGAGTCGAGACCGGGTCTCCAAACCCTAGAATTGGCAGTGTTACTTGCCGCTCTCGTAGGGGTCTAGGGATGTGGGTTTGGCTATTCATCGCGACCGTGGAATCCGTGTTTTATACAGGCTCGTATTGAAAACACGGACGTCCTAGTATATCCAATATTTCATATATGTTCTTCTGCTGCAATGTTCTGTGATGAGATCATATTACTGCCTGAGACGAATGTTTATATTATATATGAGATATATGTTATATTGCAGATTTCGTTTCAAAAAGAGATGCTTGTGAAGCATATTAAAATGGGACTTCATTAATGAGATTAATGAAATAAAAGAAACCTAAGATGTTGTAGAAACTTGTTTATAAAAAATGGTAGCTACAGTTCTTGCTTTGCATAGCGGTGTTCCTTGAAGAACATCCAGCACCTTATTCGATAAGGAAAGGACCGAGATCCCTTCACCGGGAGTGACTCCTTTAGCAATAACTGGCAGATGCTACAAACTCGGTCTGTCTTTTGATTGCTTCTATAGTTCTTGCTTTGCACAGCGGTATATATGATATATCCTGCACCTTATTCGATGAGGAAAGGGCCGACGATCCCTTCACCGGGAGTGACCCCTTTAGCAAAACTAGAAAAGCCTCAAAAACACTCCATTTAAAATCACTCGATTCTACAACGATATCAAGTTCATTACGCAAAGGGTTTTCTTAAAAACCTGTCGTAGCCCTCCGTCATTTCAGATAAGTATTGGTTAGTATTCGTGCTGCGTTTGTTGACCTCTGTCAAGGCGTAGTGTGCGGTAGCTGATTAGTGCTTATCTGTATAAGCATATGATATGATTGATTTAGGGTAGTCATGCGACCTTGTTGACCTCTGTCAAGGGTCGTGCGGGTGGGTTTACTTCAATCAGGAAATGACGGGTTGAACTTGACTAGCAGCCTATGGTTTGTTGACCTCTGTCAAGGTCATAGGACGCTTGGGGCAAAATATTATTGGGAATTTCAAGTGTTGAAATTTGTAATGAGATTGCATACCTTCTATAAGATAGTTGGATCCCGATACCCGCTGCGAGTAAAAGTTACTCCTGGGAGAGTTTTACATATTACAATTAGCCGATCATGTAGGTGTCTAGAAAGGTGTTAACGGGGTTACGCCTCTGGGAAAACGAGGTTTACTGTAATTAGGTTCGTGCGAAAGCACAGGGGACCTCCCTCAAAGTACCGACACTGGCCTGGCTGAAAGATTGGCGAACTTGTAGCGTGTAATTAATCCCGGCTAGTCTTTCCTTTTAGGGTTTGAAGGAAGATTTGATTAAAACAGTGGGAGACATCCTGATTAGATATATTAGATAACCAATCTAATCTTGCAAGAGCATACGCTGAGTGTTTTCTTCTCTCTCTCTCCAGATAGTGAACATATCACGCCTTAATCAAGATAATAAAACGGATATATTGACCGAACCCGCTTGTTATACCGAGCTGGGGAACGTTGGTCCCGCTCCAACTTATAATTGTTATAAGACAGAGTAGGAAATTGGGGAATACCAGGAAATTGGGGAATACCAGATTTCCCGAGCCGCCCAAACGAAGAAAGTGCATGCTGATGCATCATCTTCGGGTGTGTTCATTACACAGAACTATTTCTCAGTATCCTTTACGTCCTGGGTATGTGATGCCGGATCAGGATCCCATATATGTAATCTGTTACATGGGCTACAGATAGGTAGAGAACTGAGAACGGGTGATAAGTTTCATGAGACAGAAAACGGTGCAAGTGTTGCAGCCAAGTCTGTTGGTCACTATCACCCAGTATTACCTGAATACATTGATTCTGAACAAATGTTATTAGATACCGAACCTGATACACAAAATCATATCAGTCTCTTTATTAGTAAAGAAAGGATATAATTTTGTATTGTTGGATAATGTTTTGAACATTTCCTATATCAAGAGTTGATCGGTTCAGGCACGTTATCTAAAAGCATTGACGCTCTAAATCAAACTACAGTTCTTAGTGTACGGAACACACACAAGAGGAAGAGTTCAGAAATGAACAAATCCTTCTTGAGGCATTGTAGACTAGGTCATATCAATGCGACCCGACTGGCTGAAGTTACATTTAAATGCATATTTAAATTAGTTTGAATTTATATCTTGTGAAACTTGCCTGTCATGCCACAAAGATAAGATGACCACAGCTCTGTTTGTTGGAAACAGAGAAAGAGTTAGTGAACTTTTGGGATTGATACATGCTGATGTATGAAAGTCTCCTGTCTACACATCCCAAGATCGGTTCTTTGTACTTCATTACATTCTCTGATAATCTCTCAAGATTCAGACATATGTTCCTGCTGAAACACAAGTCCGAAGCTTTTGAGATATTCACAGAATATAAGTTAGAAGTAGAGAACCAAATACGGGTATAAGTATTATGTCCTTTGATGAGATCAAGGAGGAGAATACTTGAGCACGGAATTCCTGGACTATTCTAAAGGAGAATGAGATTCTCTCTCGGCATTACTCCTCCGTATACACCACAGCACGTTGGTGTATCGGGGCGGAGCAAAAGCACCCTATGTGATATGGTGTGCTCTATGATGAGTACTACTGAGTTTCCTATTTCCATTAGGGAGTTATGCACTTGTGAAGTTTCATACCTATTGAATAGGGTTCAAATCAAATCTGTTTCCTACCACTTCATATGTGATATGGAAAGGGAAGATCCCATATCTTAAGCTTCTTAAAATTTTGGGTTGTCCGGCCTATGTCTAAAAGCAAAATCCGGACAAGCTCTAGGCAAGGTCTGTTATGTAGAACTGGAAATGTTCCAGCTATATAAACTACAGCAGATGATTTGATAGAACCAAAGGATTCAATAGTTACCAACGAACCTCAGCCTCTCCGCCGATCTAGCAGGGTTCCTCACCCACCTGAGAGATACTTCGGTTTCTTTATGACAGTGGGAGCGAGGATTGCATCATGAGATGATGACCCAACTAGTTTCGAGCTGGCCATCAGGATTGAAACTCTGTAAGAATGGCTGGATGCTTATCGATCTAAGATGGAATCCTTATACACCAACAAAGTATGGACTTTGATTGCTTTATCTGAAGGGTTAAATCCCCATCAGGAGCGAGTATATCTTGAGAAGATTACTTGGTGTACATGGAAAGGTTGAGACTTTCAAAGCTATGCTTAAGTCCATCCAGATCCTACTTGCCACGGCTACATACCATGATTACGATATCTGGTGGTTGGGTGTCATGACTGCTTTTCTAAATGATGATTTAGAAGATAACGTCTATAAGTACACAGCCAGAGGGCTTCGTAGACAGTGGGAGCAGCGGAAACGTGTGCAAGATGTTTTATATAATAAAACAGGCATCGCGGAGTTGGAACATCTGTTTTGATATGGTAGTCAAAGAGTTTGACTTCATCAAAATGGTAGATGAACCATGTATATACGAAAAGGTAGTAGAGAGTATGGTGGTGATCCTCGTAGAGTACGTGGATGACATACTCTTGACAGGGAAGGAGTTTCCTATGCTACGATCGGTCAATCTCCGCTTATCACAAGGATTCTCCATATAGGATCAAAGTAATACCTCCTAAATCCTGGGTTTTGGATCTATGAGATAGATCTAATTGGATGTTAGGACACTCACTAGTTGTAGTGAGATGGTATCAATCAATCCTGAGGAGAATCACTGGAAAGGTTCCAGACTGATAAGGATGACTGAATGTCAGTCAAAGGCATTGTCCTCACCCTCAGTAGAGGGACGGTATGTTGGAAGAGTTCTAAGCTAGATGCCGTGACATACTAGATGATTAAAGGCAAGATACATCGTTACCAAGGATGCTACCAAAGAGGCAGTCTGGATACATATAAGTTCATGCGATGAACTTCGTTCCTACCATTGTGTGACAATGGAGTTGTGGCTTATGCCAAGGAACTACCGTCCCATCAGAAATCCAGATATAATTCTTAGGCAGTATCACCTGATCATGGAGATGGTTGATCTCCAGGGAGATCGAGGTTAGGAGAGTAGATACAGAGGACAACAGCGCGGATCCACTCACAAAGGCCTTTTTTCCCAGTAAAGACTTTTATGGGATGGTTGAGTATGAGATACTTCAACCGCAGCTAATTATTGGGTATGCGATACCATAACAGATGGCCCTAGTGCAAGTGGGAGATTGTTAGTTATATGTATGCCCTAGAGGCCATTACTGTACATACGATGTATATTGTAGTGGATGCTAGGACATATATAGGGAGGAATTTCTTGCTCGACATAACAGTATGCTATCTGGTTGTACTTTATCTTAACATGTACTTTGATTGTCTCTATATTACATGTTGATAAAGCCCTTAGGATATGTACTCGACTATTGGGACTATGATGAGATCATACTAGTGGGGCCACGGTAGTCGACGAGTACATCCTATAACTGTTCCTAGTCGAGGGTGTATCGAGACAGGGCATCGATACACCAGAGTAGACTAGCGTATACGCATCTTGACCCATATGATGGGCGATGGATGATCCCATATCCATCGGTGTTTGACATCAAGGATGGTGTACGGGTGCTCAGTGGAGACTGGGTACACTGGACGGACTCGCCGAGAACTCACAGATGGTATTATACCATACGTCGGATGGCAGTTCTCCGGTGACACTGGTACAGAGTAGTCTGTTGACCCGAGATCGTCATAGAGTCTTGTGTGGTTCCCACTGTGCTTTGATTTCCATCATACCACGTCCAAGAGGGCGTGCAAAAAGGTGGCTTTTGGGTACAGTCCCGAATCACATGGAGGCAATGAGCGATAGGAGGGGATTCGTCTCTCTCGGTATAGGGAGTTGATGTTGTGCTATGTTCGATTGGCTATAACCAGAAATCCCTGGCCAGGGTTGCTGAGATTTACTGGTAAGTGTTATCAGTAGTTTCTCGAACTGTTATAGACCTCAAATCGACACGACTTATCAAGCTACTGAGGTCTGACGTTTACCACCCCTAGGCGAGATATGCAATATATCAGACGACGAGACCGGACTGTACGGGAGTGTTACTGTTTGGATTCGCAGGAGAAGTTACAGGCTTGCTTGTTGATCTTCTGAGCGCTGAATACCTGGGTAGCTGTTACGTTTAGCTGACCGCTTGCAGCTTGTGGGTGTTTGATATGATCATCACCTACTGCCGGCATATTGACGATTCTTTAGAGTCTTACACAGAGATTTCTTGACTCAGGCAAAACGGAGTAGGAGCACATATGTGATATGTGCGGGACCGAGGATAATGCGATATGTGATACCGTATTATATTCTCGCGATATTTGATATCAGCCGGTTCATCGGATCAAGTGTTGATTCGATGGATCGGTACGGATAAATATTAGTCGGTTATATGCGATATAGCCGGATTGTCGGATCAAGTGTTGATTCGATAATTTAATGTATAATAATATATATGATATATTAAATTACATTAACTAATATTTTCTCACTAAAAGATTCTTTTTCTCACTCGGGTAATACATTGATATATATGCGGTATATGTTAAATGTATTATTTTATTTTGTTACGATAAATATTATATATGTGATATATAATATTGTAACATGATATGATAACTAATGCAACTTGTTTAGTGGAGTTTAAACATGATTAGGGTTTGGATTAGGGTTAAACCTTCTATTTGATTCTAGAAGCTTTTCTTTTTGTCATGATAAAGATATTTGCAAGTGACTCATGCTTTAACCAAACCCAAACCCTAACCCTAGTTAATTCTCTACAAGAGTTAGCTTCACCATGGTTGCATTATCTATCATATTATTTCATTTCCTATTCATCACAAAAGAATAATCATTATTCATTCATCTTCTTCCTTCATTTCTTTCATGGAAAAAAAGCTTTCTTGATTTTTCCAAGTGATGAATAATAGTGAGAAAAAGATAAATAAATTGAGCAAAATTCCTACTTCATCATCCTCATCTTTCCTTGCCATTTAGATGAGGGTGTTCACATCATTTCATGAGTGTTAGCTTGTGTTAAAGAAACTTCAAGGTAGATCATCGTAGTATCGAAGATCGGAAGCAAAGGTCGCGTCATTCTCTTCGTGGAACCTCTCGAGAGTCCGGATCCCGATGATCGCAGCGAAGGGACCACAACACGGAGCATATGAAGTGAAGGACCGGATCTACAAAGGTTGTAATCCCTCTCACTTAGTGTTAAAATGTTTAGTATGCTTGTTTCCGCCTAATCTCTAGTTTAAAGTTCCGTATTCGGGTTGTTCGGCACGGCTAAATTTTTATTCGGGCATGGTTGATGCCTCGTAGACCCTTGTGAGCGTGCCTAGCAACCCTACATGACTGGCACTTAACCACGCAACGTCTACAGGCGTAATGCGGCTAAGTAAGCCGAACCCAGAAATCAAAAACAATAAATAAAGAGTGATTAAAACATTTTTGTAAAAACAGTCATACATGTCTAAGAAACTTCCATTAATTTAGTAGAATTCCTTTTTAAGTTCAAGAGTTATCACTTTTATAATTTTGGTAACATTTCCTTTTAAACATTTGTCCCGCAAGTCGAGTAAAAGCAAGGTGTAGCAGAAGTAACATGTGAAATGAATAGGGCATCACAATATGATATACTATGCCGTAGCGAAGAATACACAGTAAGGCAAGGACAAATATCACAAAAGGTAAGACTGCATAAAATAAAGTTGGCTCACATGCGAGCTCGACACCAGAGTACAAAACCATACACATCGTCCTCACAACTGTCTCTAAGTCAATACAGAAAGGTAGATGGATAATACTAGATATATCAATATACGACTGAAAGATAACAGATACCGTACAAAACCCACCTAACAGCAAAAAGGCTAACTCGCCTCAGAAATGGTATCTGTGCCAAAATATACGGTAAACAGCCAGCCGCGACCACTCCCAAGGGCAACCTGCAAATACTGTGGCACAACGGGGGTGAGTTGCCAACTCGTGAATAGAGATAACATATAAAGGTAATCGCGAGCATGCACGTACTGCGCTACTCTAACATATGCCAGCTGATGATATCAATGCAAGGTAAGCAGTATGTATAATAATCATGCAAGTCCGCTATCAGGTGATATAACTACAGGATGGGATGCAATAATGAATGCTGAGCATGGGAATATAGCATCTACACGAAGTGTCGAGGTGGACTAAATATATATGTATGCACCGCGAATCCCAACAACCCAGACGCCGGTACTCCATCGGCCTCAAATCCTGTACATCCCTGAGAATCACGAGTGCCCAGCATCGGCACCCAAATAACATAAATACTCATGTCTAGCATCGACATGCAAATCATCATCTATCGGGCATCCGTCAGTCCGGGTCAGCCCTCTCTCAATATATCGGGAATCCGTCAGTCCGGGTCATCCCTCTCTCAATATATCGGGCATCCGTCAGTCCGGGTCAGCCCTCTCTCAATATATCGGGAATCCGTCAGTCCGGGTCATCCCTCTCTCAATATATCAGGAATCCGTCAGTCCGGGTCATCCCTCTCTCAATATAAGCCACTCTAGCACCGAGAAAAAATGGGGTAGCGCCCCAAAATATCAAATCAAGGGAACTGGGTTTTTAAATGATTACATATTTGAAAAAGGCCACGGTTCCCAAATCCAGAAATCATATATAATCCCAACCAATATGTAAGTAAATGTGATGTGATAAGTGCATCAAGTATGAATCTCATGTTAAGTCACATATAGACAAGCTACAATATAATGATCCGATGTGATATAGTTCCTACAGTGTGCGTGTTTTATCAATTCTAATTTATATCCGTGTGGCAGGGAATGCAATATGCACTAAATAGTAACCATGAACAGTCAATGTGTACAAAGGAACTATAAGGTCCTATCAGCCTTGACGTAGAACGCCATGCGGGCGATATCCCCGTAGATGTGAAATCTACTCACCGTAGTCTCTCGCTAGGTATAGCCAACAACTTGTTTCCCCTTCTGCGCGGCGTCCACCGTACTCGCCTGCGAACCTAGAATTACACAAGACATATATCACACATAAGCTCAATTGCACAGAAACGTGATATTACGGTCCAACTAGGAACCCGTGTCGTAAACCAATCGTGCGTGTGCGCGATACGCTAAAACGTGTGATCACGCGTCTGAAACTACCCTGACGCGTCGCGATACGCAGAACCTCAAACCCACACGCGTATCACGCGTATCGTGAAGGTTTAGAAATACGGAAAAACAGGTATTTAGTCCCAGATTTTTATATAGAACTTAACTTACAAAAATACATATAACATAACACTCCACACATTAGCAGACACCTATAGGACCAAACCCCAACCCAAACCCTACCCATCTGGCCGCAAATTGCGGCCAGAACGAATTTATTGGCGGCCACAGTAAGGAATTAGGTGGTCGGGTTCTATATAGGGTATCAGCACCTAACAACTATACTGCAGTTTTCTCAAATTTATTCTGAGCTCACCGGGTCGATAGCAGTTTTCAGAAACTCCAATTTTGCTTAAAAATGATGAATTTGCATCAAATAGGGATCTGGTGGTATTTTAGTGCAATCGGGGTTTAAGCTGGGTTAATATGGCCTTAACAACACCCTATCAACCTACTTAAACCAAAACACACATCACTTGGCCATGGTTCCCACTAACCACCTCATATCGCATTAAACCGAATCAATAACCACTAACCGTAGCAAAACTACTTTAACCAAGTAAACTGGGGAGTAAGTTTAGGAAATATACCTCACACTCGACCCTAGGGAGCTGGAGGAAGAAGAAGAGGTGAAGGGAAGGGGCTGTGGTTGAAGCTGCTGCTGTTGCTGCACACTGCTGCTACTGATTCACTGTTGCTGCTACTGATTTCTGCTGATGTGTGTGGCTGTGTTGCTGGCTGCTGCTGTGCTGCTTGCTTCTGCTGGTGCTGAAGAGGTAAGTGTGTGTGTGTGTGTGAGAGAGAGTGAGGTTTGAGAGAAGAACAAAAGAAATGAGAGTGAAACAAATCATCACCCTAATGTCAACCCCTCCTCTCTCTCTCGTCATTAATTGCAAGCATGGCCTAAGCCATGATGCACTCTCTCTCTCTCACAAGTCAACACCCCAAGGAATTCAAATTAAAGCAACTACTAATTAACTAATTAAACTTAATTAAAATCCAAAAAGACTTAATCCCATGATTAACCCACCATGGTTACTAATCATGGTATTATCTTATTTAAAAACCCTAGTTTACATGCACATGTGTGTGCAAGCCTAGGAAAATTTTAGAAAAATATTTATTAAATTAGGAAAAATATTTAAAACACAATTTGGTAAACTTTTTTTTTATTAAAAACCCTTTATTTAAATATAATTAGTCACCAAACATATCCTAAGGTGTTACACAATAAGCATAATAGGTGTACTCTCCTAATCCTAGGATTACTCGCAACCTGAGAGAAGGTAATGATAAAAGACAACTGAATAAAGCTTATTCCTATTTCTCCTGAACCAGAATCCATCCTCGAAAAGTTTATTTGGAGTTCGTAACCATAAGATGGATTTATTCAATGGAAGTGGATGTTCATAGTGATACGAAATGTTCTGGAGAAATACAAAGGTGAAGTAAGAGTGGAGATGAAATACCTGGTTCGGTCGTGAATGATAGCAGTCGCATTTTACTTTGCCCTCTTTCTAATCCCTATATTTGTCTTTCCTTATAACCTTCTGCACACCATACTTAGGCTAATTGGTTTTCTTCATTCTATACCTTTCGGCTCCTGCCTATGGTTTGGAAGAAGACTATCCAATAAGCGTAATAGGTGTACTGTCTCCTAATCTTAGGAGCCCTCACAATCTGAGAGAAGGTAAAAGGAAAAAACAACTGAATAATCATATTCAATCTCCAGAACCAAAATCCATCCTCGAAAAAGTTCCTTCGAGTTCGTGTAAGTCAATGTTTCACACCTCACGAGTTGCGGGGAGGCGGAAATATGAAAAACAACCTTTTTCTTTAAACTAACATCGACTTACCGAAAAAATCTTTGCTAAACTATAACTAAAACTATCATAGGAGTAATTAGCTACTTCGAAAGAAGATTATACCTGATGAACCAAGTCCTCCTTCTTCTCGTTAACCACCTCCTCGTCGGCCTCCTCTTTGTAATAGACGATCCACCTGAGAACTTCTACTCCAAGCTTTGCCTCTAATCTTGAGGTAACTAGGTTACTCTAATAGCTAATCAAAGTCAACTAGGGAATATAGAGTATGATTATGGATTAATGAGTCTTTTTAATCCTTGATCTTAACACATGAGAGGGTAAGATTAGGGTTTGAAGTGAGAGAGCTTGAGGAGAGAGAAGGTGAGAGTGAGAATGAAATGAAATAATGATCTCATTTGAATATATGAAGCATAATGATTTATCAAATAAATACATCAAATGACTTATCAACCATGATTCATTTATTCATTATAAGTGATTCATCTCATGAGTCATTAGTCATTTAATGCACCATTAACTACATGAATGAATCACACAAATGAGTCACTAAATCAATAAATGCAAATGCCACCTTAGCCCCCATGTCATCATCCTTCTAGAAACTTCTAACCAAATTACTAGAACGCCACTCTTATCAGTGAAAACACGGAAAAACTTTAGACTGTATAAATCCAATAATCCGATACTAGAATCTGGCTTAAACCAAAGCCGGCTAGTAAAAACTGTCCGAACATCGTATGTGCGTAAAAACACGTATGCGTCCGAACCCTTGTCGTAAAACTATACGACCTCTATATCGTTTCGCACGGAGCAGGGAAACTCTCTGTGTGGAACTCTAAAGACTCGACTACTACGCTGGCAGTGGGTTTAACCACAGACCGCAAGCGGCACTAGCTGTACGTAACGGTCCCAAGGTAGATGTTGATAAGAAGGCCGATGAGGAAACCCATCCAAACTCCTACTGATCCTGATGTGACAATCTTCTTACAGTCTAGTCTGTTCGTCTAGGACTATCGCATATCGGGCCTAGGGGGTGGCAAGCGTCAGTCCCCTAAAAGCGGTATAAGCTGTGTCGGAGCAAACCCCATTACACCTTGAGAAACTACTGGAAAAACTACTAGTAAATCTCGCTTGCCCTAGCCGAGGACTTTGCATAATGGCTCTCTGACACAGCGCGATATCAACTCCCAATACCGGGAGAGACGAATCTTATCTAACCACTACTGCCTCCAAGTGCTTCGGGACTGCACCCAACAGCTACCTGTTTGCACGACTCCTTTGAGCCGTGGTAGGATAGCAATCTAAGAACAGTGGGAACGCACTCGAGGAGAAGCAGCAGTATCAAGTCTGCGGACTATGCAGTACTCATGTCACCTGGGAACTGTTAACTAACGACGGGTATAATACCAACCAACAGTTTTCCGCAAGTCCTGTCCTGTCTACCCGTAACCCAACGATCACCCGTATACTATCTCCAGTACGACGTACCGATGGCTGTGGGACAGACTATCTCCCCAACTGGGATGAGAAGCGTACACACTAGTCTACTCCGGAGTATCGATGCTCTGTCTCGATAAACCAACGACTAGGGAACTGAAAAAGGATGTGCTTGTAGACTACCCAGCCCCCACTAGTGTAACTGCCATCACAACGCTGGTAGTCAAGCAAGATCCTAAGGGCTCTATCAATACGTACATATATATTAAGATAGATAAAACCAAGTATCATACTACCATGTTTAGCAAAACTGTTAATATAACTGTGAATATTCTAAGCTTCCATTAAGTAATATACAAACTAGTATGATACAATAATGGCCCCTAGGGCATATACACTAAAAATCTCCCACTTGCACTTAGGCCATGTACTGGCATATCGAAAACCGATCATCTCGAGTAGCCTCTCATACTGAATTTGAGGTAAGGCCTTTGTGAATGGATCAGCAATGTTCTCCTCTGTACCAACTCTCCGGACCTCAATCTCCCGGCGATCTATGATCTCCCTGATCAGGTGATATTGACTTAAGATGTGTCTGGACTTCTGATGGGACCTGGGTTCCTTTGCTAAAGCAATAGCTCCGTTGTTGTCACAATACAGAGGTATTGGATCAACAATGGTAGGAACCACCTAAAGTTCTGTTAGGAACTTCTTCAACCAGAACGCTTGTTTTGTGGCATCGCAAGCTGCAATATACTTCGCTTCCATCATCGAGTCAGCAACGGTATCCTGCTAGGAACTCTTCCAGCACACCGCCCCTCCATTGAAGGTAAAGACATAACCTGACATGGACTTAGAGTCATCCTTATCACTCTGGAAGCCGGAATCAGCATAGGCCTCGATCTTGAGGTCTTTTCCGTCGTAAACCAAGAACATCTCCTTAGTCCTTCTTAGGTACTTGAGAATGTTCTTTACCGCTATCCAGTGCGTTTCCCCTCGGTCTGACTGATACCGGCTTACCACGCTCAATGCGTAAGCTACATCTGGTCTGGTGCACAATATCGCATACATTATAGAGCCCACCGCAGAAACGTACGGTATAATAGACATGCGATCCTTTCCATATCAGTCTTGGGAGACATCTCTTTCGAGAGGGTGATTCCATGACAAGCCGGTAGATTACCGTGCTTAGAATATTCTATACTGAACCTTTTCAGTATAGTGTTTATATACCAGAACTGCAAAAGTCCCAACATCCTTTTGGATCTATCATGAAAGATCCGAATCCCCAGAATGTAAGAGGCATGACCCAGGTCTTTAATGAAGAACCTGTGTGACAAGAATCGTTTGACAGATTGTAGCATAGGAATGTCATTTCCTATCAATAGAATGTCATCCACGTAAAAGACGAGGAATAGAATTGTTCGTGCTACAATTTTACTATATATACATGGTTCATCTGGATTTTTGATAATGTCATATTCTTTGACCGTTTCATCGAAACAGATGTTCCAACTCCGCGATGCCTGCTTTCGTCCATAAATGGACTTAAGCAACTTGCACACTTTCCCGCTGCTCCCACTCTGATTGAAACCTTATGGCTGATCTATATAGACACGCTCTTCTTAATTACCATTTAGATTCATAATCATAGAAGGCAGCAATGGCAAGAAGGTTCCGAATGGATTTGGGCATATCCACTGGAGAAAAAGTTTCGTCATAGTCCAAACCAGGTCTTTGACGAAAACCCTTTGCAACAAGTCTAGCCTTATAGGTTCCCACCTGTCCATCTACACGAATCTTTTTCTTGAAGATCCATTTGCATCCAATGGGTTTTATCCCATCTGGAGCAAAGTCTAAAGTCCATACTTCGTTGGTGTACATGGACTCCATTTCGGTCCGCATTGCATCTAGCCATCGTATCGAGTCGCCGCTCTGGATGGCCTGCTGGAAGCTAGTAGGTTCATCATCATCAATGACGCAATCCTTTCCATCCCCATCTATGAGAAAAACTGTAGAATCTCTCAGGCGGATGAAATGGCCTACTACTCAGGCGGAGGGGTGCGGGAATGTCCTATTCTTCTTGAACTACTGGCTCTACAAAACTTTCAGTAGTAGTTTGTGGTTGTGGAATTTCTTCCAGTTCTATTTCGCTCCCACTTGTTTCCTTTTCTAAAACCTGCTGTTCTAGAAAATGGGCACTACGAGAAACAAATACCTTTTGTTCCTCTGCGTAATAGAAGAAATATCCCTTGGAGTTCTTTGGATATCCCACAAACTTACACTGTACTGATCGTGCCTCGAGCTTGTCCGCATGCTGCTTTTTAACAAAAGCTGGACATCCCCATATCTTCAGGGGTTTCTTCCCACTCCACATCTGATATGGCGTGGTATTCACAGTCTTGGTAGGAACCCTGTTCAAAAGATATGCCGCTGATTCTAGCGCATAACCCCAGAAAGATCGCGGTAACTCAGCATTACTCGTCATGGAACTTACAATATCCTATAGGGTTCGATTCTGTCTCTCCGATACAACTTTATGCTGTGGAGTGTATGGAGGAGTAAGCTGAGAGAGAATTCCTTTCCCTTTTAGGTAACCTAGGAACTCGGCATTTAAGTATTCACCACCTCGATCAGATCTCAGTGTCTTGATACTTTTGCCAGTTTGGTTTTCTACTTCATTCTTATAGTCTTGGAATTTCTCAAAAGTCTCGGATTTATGTTTTATCAAGAAAATGAATTCGTACCTAGGGTAATCATCCGTAAAAGTAATGAAATAGGAAAAACCACCTCTTTCATGTGTAGACATTAGACCACATACATCGCTGTGTATAAGTCCTAAGAGCTACTCGCTCTTACTGCATGTCCAGTGAATGGAGTCTTTGTCATCTTTCTTTTGAGACATGATTGACAAGTGTCATAAGATTGATATTCGAACGGATCCAAATATCATTCTCTATGTTACTTAGTTAACCTTGTCTCATTGATGTGACCTAGTCTACAATGCCATAAGAAAGCCCTATTTAAATCTGGAGGCTTTCTTTTAGTGTGTTCTGGACATTAAAAATCTGTAATTGGTTTAAGACATATATACCGTTATCCAGTGTACCGGACCCAATCAAACTATGATTAAGGTGGATGTTAACAATATCGCTTACAAACGTGAAATCATAAGCATTATTTGATAACAAGGAAACTGATATGAAATTACACGTTAAACTAGGTACACAAAAATAGTTATGCAAAACCAAAATATGTCCACTCGTCAATCCCAGGTGATAATCCCCTACGGACACAGCTCCCACGCTAGCTCCGTTAGCAACCTTCAGGGTTATATCACCAACATTCAGCACTCTACGGTTTCTCAGTGCCCGCAATAAATTGCAAATATGAGATCCTGATTCGGTATCCAATATCCAGGAAGTAGAGTTGATTGACAAACAATTCTCAATTACAAACACACTTGAAGTCGAAGCCACAGCTTGCTTCGGTTCCTGCTTCTTGGCGTTCCACGCCTTGCAATCTTTCTTCCAGTGCCCTTTCCTATGACAGTGGAAGCACTCATCCTTTGCCACTACTGGCACCGCAATCTTTTTCTTTCCCTTCACTCCCCCCTTACTAACACCACCTCTAGGTTTGGTGGCGGCCTTATTCTTCCTTCCTTTGGCCTTAGCCTTAGACCGGGAAGAAGAAGCACCGCGAATAAACATAGTGGGTGTTTCCCTTGCCTTCTACAAGGTGCCCTCTGCACTCCTCAACATGTTAAGGAGTTCTGGAAGTTCAATTTCTTTTCTTTGAATGTTGAAATTCAGAATAAACTGGGCATAGGCGGAAGGAAGGGACCGGAGAATCAAGTTTGTATAGAGCTCATTCTCCAAAGTCGTCCTAAGGTCTGCGAGCTCTTCTATATAGCCAATCATCTTTAGGACATGTTATTCTACCGATGATCCAACGGGCAAGCTCTCCTGAAACAAGTTCTTTCAGGTCTCGTATCTTGCTATACGAGATTGCTCCCCATACAAATCCTTTGTAGGGAGAAATATGGATTCAAGATCCATATCCTCGTGCCTCCTCTGATGTTCATTATTCATCGAGGCAAGCACGATGCACTTGGCCTTGGCACAATCTAACTCCCAGGTTTTGTGGATTTCCTTATTCGCAATACTGGAGTCTGGACCTGGGACTGCAGGTGCCTTAGCGGTGAGGACATAACCCAATTTGTCATAGGTCAAAGATATTTTTACATTCCGCCGCCAATCCTTATAGCTTGGCCCTGTCAGAATATTCTTTTTTAGTAGTAACATAAGTCCTGTCATGTTCTGGGTCGCTGCAATTAGGAGAGAGAGAAAAGAACACTTTAGCATGATGCTCTTGCAAGTTTAGAGTGGTTTTTAGTTTATCTAAACTGGATGGCTCCCATTGTTTCTCGAATCCCTCCTCAAACCAAAAAGGAAGAACTAGCCAGGACTTTTCTCACCGTGCAATACTTGCTTAACCGTTCAGCCAGGCCAGTGTCGATACTTCGAGGGGGTTTTCTAAAGCTTTCGCGAAGTTCCTTAATTAAGTAACCACTTTTCTCTGGGGGCATAGCCCCGCTGACACCTTTCTAGGCACCTACTTGGTTTATAACAATGATCGTTAAGTGACGAATCTCCTGATGAGCAGCATATACTCACAGTAGGATCGGGATCCAAATATAATCGTGTGATAATGCTAATGGAATCCTACCAACATTCATCATACACCAAATTGTATGCATCTCTTTGCAAATTTCAGTTTCTTTATAAGTTCCCGATATAAATTTGTGCCCCATGCTCTTAATACCTTGGCGTTGGTCAAAATTTCATAAGTCACATGTCAAGTTCTACCCATCATTATCTTGTTAATCTAAACTCATCCGTTCATACACCTGACGTTGGCCAAATGATATTACGACTGTCCCAAACTAATTCATATATCTATGCAACAAATAAATACCCAGCAACTACTAAACACTATGGCTTGACTGTGGCCAAAACGCATAGCTTGAATACTACTGAATACTCAAATGAAATGACGGAGGGCTACGAATGGTTTTGGCGAAACCGTGAACGTAGTGAACTTAATATGACCGAAGGAACATGATAGCTTTTAAAAGGAGTGGTTAAAGCTCCGTAATTAAAAATATCTTCTGTTTTAAAAATAACCGAGTGGTTTCTTTCAAACTGTTCCAACGATTCAACTTTGGTTTATTTTCTTTTCATTAAAAATAATGCGTCCCATCATTAACCTATCATTGCAGAAAAAAAAGAAAATAAAACGTCCTCTTGTACCATCCGCATTCGCCACTGGTTCCCGTCATCACCCGTTAGGTTACTTAACTAACGACAGAGTGGGGGCTAGGATAGCGTGGGTGTAAAATATAAGTGACGTCTAAATAGCTATCATATATAGATATTGTACATTCATCAGACGCAATAATAGGCATTCCAGATCACAGATGAATATTATTGGATATACACGCAATCCGCGTTTCCTTTGAGCCAGCAACGAAAGACGGATTACACAGTTGTGATGAATAGCCATTACCCCACCCTAGACCCCTACGGGTACGACAAACTACCCGCCAAGTATCCGAAGTGAAGCGGTCTCCCTCAACAAAGTGAATAGGCCACTAAACACTTCAAAGTACCCGGTAGTTTGTGCACCCCACCTTGGGTCTATCCTAGGAGCAAAAATCAGTAAAATGAAATAATACAACGGTGGCAACAACCGCAACCTGGATGTGCCCCGGAAAATATTATTACAACATATTACAATTTACATCGAATGAATGAATATAAAAATCCATTACTCAAACCCCGGGTAATCATCACAACGATCCAATCAAGTCCATAAACAAAAACAGTAAAATCATTACAGAAATGTCCAACCCCCTGCCAACCGACATACTAGCAGTTAGGGGAGGTTTACGAACACACCATACAATTCACAGATATATTCCAATTAGCCAAAAATCGTAGAATATCAATTGAACAAACACAATAGATTCTACTCCAAAAACTTCTCTGTGCACCTGAGACTTGAGCAGAAAATAAACATTCCAGAAAGAACAAAATATTCACAGAAGAGTTACTAGGGAATTTTGGGGTGAATCGGCTTCAACTCGGCTGCGGATCCGCGGTGGATCGCTTGGATCGGCCGCGGTTCCGCGGCTGTTTGGCCGATTCATGAACCCAAATTTCTCCAGTATTCTTATATTTTCCTGCATGTATTTTTAGGGTCCCTGAAAAAATTTTAAGCTTCGTTTTAAAATCGACAAAAACTTGATGAATTTGTTGTTTTTTCCGGTTCGTTTTGCGTTCGAAATTCTAACGACTTTGCTAACAAGTTAGTTATTGTTTAGCGAGGCTCTTATCCTACTGTAAGTCAATGTTTGACACCCCACGAATTGCGGGAAGGCGGAAATATGAAAAACAATATTTTTCTTTAAACTAACATGGACTAACTGAAAGGATCTTTGCTGAACTATAACTAAAACTATCATCGGTGTAATTAGCTAGTATGAAAGAAGATTATACTTAATTAACCAAGTTCTTCTTCTTCTCTTTAACCACCCCTCGTCGGCCTCCTCTTTGTAATAGACGATCTACCCGAGAGCTTCTACTCTAAGCTTTACCTCTAATCTTGAGGTAACTAGGTTACTCTAATTGCTAATCAATGTCACCAAAGGAATATAGAGTATGAATATGGATTAATAAGTCTTGCTAATCCTTGATCTCGACACATGAGAGGATAGGATTAGGGTTTGAAGAGAGAGAGAGCTTGAGGAGAGAGAATGTGAGAGTGAGAATGAAATGAGATAATGATCTTATTTGAATATATGAAGAATAATGATTTAACAAATAAATAAATCAAATGATTTATCAACCATGCTTCATTTATTCATTATGAATGATTCATCTCATGAGTTATTGGTCATTTAATGCACCATTAACTACATGAATAAATCACACAAATGAGTCGCTAAATCAATAAATGCAAAGGCCACCTTAGCCCCCAAGTCATCATCATTCTAGAAGCTTCTCGCCAAATTACGAGAACGCCACTCCTATCCGTGAAAACACGGAAAAACTTTAGACTGTATAAATCCAATAATCCGATACTAGAATCTGGCTTAAACCAAAGCCGGTTAGTAAAAACTGTCCGAACATCGTACGTGCGTAAAAACACGTATGCGTCCGAACTCTTGTCGTAAAACCATATGACCTCTATATCGTTTCGCCCGGAGCAGGGAAACTCTGTGTGTGGGACTCTAAAACTCGACTACTACGCTGGCAGTGGGTTTAACAACAGACCGCAAGCGGCACTAGCTTTACGCAACGGTCCCTAGGTAGATGTCGATAAGAAGGCCGATGAGGAAACCCATACGAACTCCAACTAAGCCTGATGTGACAATCTTCGTACAGTCTGGTCTGTTCGTCTAGGACTATCGCATATCGGGCCTACAGGGGCGGCAAGCGTCAGTCCCCTAAAAGTGGTATAAGTCGTGTCGGAGCAAAGCCCATTACACCTTAAGAAACTATTGGAAAAGCTACCGGTAAATCTCGCTTGCCCTTGCCAGGGACTTTTCTTAATGGCTCTCAGACACAGAGCGATATCAACTCCCAATACCGGGAGAGACGAATCCTGTCTAACCGCCACTGCATCCAAGTGCTTCAGGATAGCACCCAACTGCTACCTGTTTGCACGACTCCTTTTGTAAGTCGATGTACAGCACCCCAATACTTGTGGGGAGGCGGAAATTTTAAAAACGAACTTGTTTAAAGCGTAAACATCGACTAACCGCTTTGAATCGAAGCTAAACAATAACTAACACTTATCATAGATGTTCTATACTACTATGTGAAGGGATTATACCTAAAGAACCGTGTCCTTCGTCTTTACGAACTCCACCTCCTCCTCGGCCTTCTCGAAGTACTAGACGATCCACCCGAGAGCTTTACTCTAAGCTCTGTCTCTAAACTTGAGGCAACTAGGTTTCTTTAAGTGCTAATCAAATAACCTAGATGATATAGAGTGAGGGTTATGGTTTAATTAGTCTAACAAATCCTTATACTCAACACATGAGAGGGGATGATTAGGGTTTGAAGAGAAAGAGCTTGAGGAGAGAGAAGATGAACATAATAATCAGAAGAGAAAATGAGTTATCATAATATATATCAAGCATTTTATTTATCAAGAAAAGAATAAGAAAATGATTTACAACTATGCTTGATAAATATCAAGTGGTGATTCATCTCCATGAGTCATTAAGCATTTATGATGCATTAATGACATGGATGAATCATCCATATGACTCACTAATCTCATTCATTGTATATGCTACCTAAACCCCCTTAGTCATCACCTTCTAGAAGCTTCCCCCGCAATTACGAGAACGCCCCTCCTTTCCGTGAAAACACGGAAAAACTTTAGACTGTATAAATCCAATAACTGGATACCAGTAACTGGCTTAAACCAAAGCTGACTAGTAAAAACTGTCCGAAGGACGTACGTGTATAAACACACGTATGCATCCGAACCATTTGTCGTAAAACCATACGACCTGTATATCGTTTCGCCTGGAGAAGGAAACACTCTGTGTGGGACTCTAGTGACTCGACTACTATGCTGGCAGTGGGTTTAACCACAGACCACAAGCGGCAGTAGCTGTACGTAATGGCCCCCAAGTAGATGTCGATAAGAAGGCCGATGAGGAAACCCATCCGAACTCCTACTGAGCCTGGTGTGATAATCTCCGTACAGTCCGGTCTGTTCGTCTAAGACTATCACATATCCGGCCTAGGGGGCGGCAAGCGTCAGTCCCCTAAAAGCGGAATAAGTCATGTCGGAGTGAAGCCCATTACACCTTGAGAAACTACTGGAACCTACCAACAAATCTCGCTTGCCCTGGCCAGGGTCTTTGCGTAATGGCTCTATGACACAGCGCGATATCAACTCCCAATACCGGGAGAGACGAATCCTATCTAACTGCCAATGCCTCCAAGTGCTTCGGGACTGCACCCAACTGCTACCTGTTTGCACGACTCCTTTGAGCCGCGGTAGGGTAGCAATCTAAGAACAGTGGGAACACACTCGAGGCGAAATAGCAGTGTCAAATCTGCGGACTATGCTGTACTCATGTCACCTGGGAACTGTTAACTGACGACGGGTATAATACCAACCAACAGTTCCCCGTGAGTCCGGCCCGGTGTACCCGTAACCCAACGAGCACCTGTATACTATCTCCAGTACGACGTACTGACGGCTGTGGGACAGACCATCTCCCCAACTGGGATGAGAAGCGTACACACTAGTCAACTCCGGAGTATCGATGATCTGTCTCGATAAACCTGCGACTAGGGACCTGAATTAGGATGTGCTTATAGACTACACAGCCCCCACTAGTGTGACTGCCATCACAACGCTGGTAGTCAAGCAAGATCCCAAGAGCTCTATCAATACGTATACTCACATATTAAGTTAGAAAAACCAAGTAGCATACTACTATGTTTAGCAAGATTGTTATATAAATGTGAATATCCCAAGCTTCAATTAAGTAATATACAAACTAGTATGATACAATAATAGCCCTAGGGCATATACACTAACAATCTCCCACTTGCACTAGGGCCATGTACTGGCATATCGAAGACCGATGATTTCGAGTAGCCTCTCGAACTGAATCTGGGGTAGAGCCTTCGTGAATGGATCAGCAATGTTCTCTTCAGTAGCGACTCTCCGAACCTCGATCTCCCGACGATCAATGATCTCCCTGATCAGGTGATACCCCCTCAAGATGTGTCTGGATTTCTGATGGGACCTTGGTTCCTTCGCTAAAGCTATAGCTCCGCTGTTGTCGCAATACAAAGGTATTGGATCAACTATGGTAGGAACCACTTGAAGTTCGGTTAGGAACTTCTTCATCCAGACTGCTTCTTTTGCGGCATCACAAGCAGCAATATACTCCGCTTCCATAGTCGAGTCAGCAACAGTGTCCTGCTTGGAGCTCTTCCAGCACACCGCCCATCCATTGAGGGTAAATACATAACCCGACATGGACTTGGAATCGTCCTTATCTCTCTGGAAGCCAGAATCGACAAAGCCCTCTATGTTGAGGTCTTTTCCGCCGTAAACCAATAACATCTCCTTAGTCCTTCTCAGGTACTTGAGAATGTTCTTTACTGCTATCCAGTGATTCTCCCCTGGGTCAGACTGATACCGGCTTACCATGCTGAGTACGTAAGCTACATCTGATCTGGTACACAACATCGCATACATTTATAGAGCCCACCGCAGAAGCGTTGGGTATAGTCGACATGCGATCCCTTTCCACCTTTTTGGATAGAGTGATTCCGTGACAAGCCGGTAGATTATCGCACTTAGAATCTTCCATACTGAATCTTTTCAGTATAGTGTTGGTATACATGGACTGCGAAAGTCCCAACATCCTCTTGGATCTATCACGATAAATCCAGATCCCCAGAATGTAAGAGGCATCACCTAGGTCTTTCATGGAGAACCTGTGTGACAAGAATCCTTTAACAGATTGTAGCATAGGAATATCATTTCCTTATCAGTAGAACATCATCCACGTACAATACGAGGAATACAACACTTCTTGCTACAACTTTACTATATATGCATGGTTCATCTGGATTTTTGATAAAGTCATATTCTTTGACTGTTTCATCAAAACAGATGTTTCAACTTCGCGTTGCTTGCATTAGTCCATAAATGGACTTAAGCAACTTGCATACTTTCCCGCTGCTCCCACTCTGATTGAAACCCTCTGGCTGATCCATATAGACGCACTCTTCTAAATTACCATTTAGAAAAGCCATCTTTACGTCCATCTGCCAGATTTCATAATGATGGAAGGAAGCAATTGCAAAAAGGATACGAATGGATTTGAGCATAGCCACTGGAGAAAAGGTTTCGTCATAGTCCAAACTAGGTCTTTGACGAAAACCCTTTGCAACAAGTCTAGCTTTATAGGTTTCTACCTGCCCATCTAGACCAATCTTTTTCTTGAAGATCCATTTGCATCATATGGGTTTTACCCCACATGGAGCAAAGTCCAAAGTCCATACTTTGTTGGTGTACATGGACTCCATTTCGCTTCGCATTGCATCTAGCCATCATACTGAGTTGCCGCTCTGGATGGCCTGCTGGAAGCTAGTAGGTTCATCATCATCAATAATGCAGTCCTCTCTATCCCCATCGACGAGAAAACCGTAGTATCTCTCAGGCGTATGAGATGGCCTACTACTTCGGCGGAGGGGTGCGGGAATGTGCTGTTCTTTTTGAACTACCGGTTCTACTAAACTTTCAGCAGTAGTTTGTGGTTCTGGAATTTCTTCCAGTTCTATTTCGCTCCCACTTGTTTCCTTTTTCTAAAAACTGATGTTCTAGAAAATGGGCATTACGAGAAACAAAAACCTTTTGTTCCTCTGCGTAATAGAAATAATATCCCTCAGAGTCCGTTGGATATCCCACAAGCATATATTTTACTAATCGTGCCTCGAGCTTGTCCGCATGCTGCTTTTTAACAAAAGATGGACATCCCCATATCTTTATATGTTGACGATGGGGTTTCTTCCCAGTCCACATCTGATATGGAGTGGGAGGCACAGTCTTGGTAGGAGCCCTGTTCAGAAGATATGCTGCTGATTCTAGCGCATAACCCCAGAAAGATCATGATAACTCAGCATTACTCATCATGGATCGTACCATATCTAATAGGGTTCGATTCCGTCTCTCCGATCGTTATGCTGTGGAGTGTATGGAGGAGTAAGCTGAGAGAGAATTCCTTTCTCCTTTAGGTAACCTAGGAACTCGGCACTTAAGTATTCACCACCTCGATCGGATCTTAGTGTCTTGATACTTTTGCCGGTTTGGTTTTCTACTTCATTCTTATACTCTTGGAATTTCTCAAAAGCCTCGGATTTATGTTTCATCAGATAAATAAACCCATACCTTGAGTAATCATCCGTAAAAGTAATGAAATAGGAAAAACCACCTCTCGCATGTGTAGACATTGGACCGCAAACATCACTGTGTACAAGTCCTAAGAGCTCGCTCGCTCTTACTCAGTATCCAGTGAATGGAGTCTTTGTCATCTTTCTTTTGAGACATGATTCACAAGTGGTACAAGTTTGATATTCGAACGGATCCAAATATCCTTCTTTATGTAACTTAGTTAATCTTGTCTCATTAATATGACCTAGTTTACAATGCCATAAGAAAGCCTTATTTAAATCTGAAGACTTTCTTTTTAGTGTGTTCTGGACATTGAAAATCTTGATTTGGTTTAAGACATATATACCGGTATCCAGTGTACCGGACCCAATCAACTTTGATTAAGGTGGATGTTGACAACATCACTTACAAACGTGAAATCATAACCTTTATTTGATAACAAGGAAACAGATATGATATTACACGTTAAACTAGGTACACAAAAACAGTTACGTAAAACCAAAATGTCTCCACTGGTCAATCCTAGATGATAATCCCCGACGGACACAGCTCCCACGCTAGCTCCCTTAGCAACCTTGAGGATCATATCACGTTCCTTCAGCACTCTACGGTTTCTCTGTGCCTGCAATGAATTGCATATATGAGATCCTGATATGGTATCCAATATCCAGGAAGTAGAGTTGATTGACAAACAATTCTTAATTACAAACACACCTGATGTCGAAGCCACAGCTTGCTTCGGTCCTTGGTTCTTGGCGATCCACGCTTTGCAGTCTTTCTTCCAGTGCTCTTTCCTATGACAATGGAAGCACTCATCCTGAGCCACTACTGGTACCGCCAACTTTTTCTTTCCCTTCGCTACCACCTTACTAACACCTCCTTTAGGTTTGGTGGCGGCCTTATTCTTCCTTCCTTTTGCCTTAGCCTTGGACCCGGAAGAAGAAGCACCGCGAAAAAACAAAGTGTGTGTTTCCCTTGCCTTCTGCAAGGTGCCCTCTGCACTCCTCAACATGTTAAGAAGTTCTGAAAGTTCAACTTCTTTTCTTTGAATAATGAAGTTCAGTATAAACTGGGCGTAGGTGATAGGAAGGGACTGGAGAATAAGGTTTGTATAGAGCTCATTATCCAAAGTCGTCCCCAGGTCTGCGAGCTCTTCAATGTCGCCAATCATCTTTAGGACATGTTCACCTACCAATGATCCGACAGCCAACCTCGCTTGAAACAGCTTCTTTGAGGTCTCGTATCTTGCTATACGAGATTGCTCCCCATACAGATCTTTTGTATGAAGAAATATGGATTTAAGGTCCATATCCTCGTGTCTCCTCTGATGTTCATTGTTCATTGAGGCAAGCACGATACACTTGGCTTTCGCGCAATCTAAATCCCAGGTTTTGCAGATTTTCTTATCCGCATTACTGGATTTGGGACCTGGGGCTTCAGGTGCCTTAGTGGTGAGGATATACCCCAATTTGTCGTAGGTCAAAGCCATTTTGACATTCCGCAGCCAATCTTTATAGTTTGGCCCCATCAGTATATTTTTCTCTAAAAGTAACTTAAGTCCAGTCATTTTCAGGGTCGCTGCAATTAGGAGAGAGAGAAGAAAACACTTTAGCATGATGCTCTTGCAAGTTTAGAGTGGTTTTTAGTTTATCTAAACAGGATGGCTCCCACTGTTTTTCGAATCCCTCCTCAAACCAAAAAGGAAGAATTAGCCAGGACTATTTTCATTGTACAATCCTTGCTTAACCGATCAGCCAGGCTAGTGTCGATACTTCGAGGGAGGTTTTCCAACGCTTTCGCGAAGTTCTTTATTTATGAACCTCTTTTCTCTGGAGGCGTAGCCCCGCTGACACCTTTCTAGACACCTACTTGGTTTATAGCATTGATCGTTAAGTGAAAAATATCCTGATAAGTAGCATATACTCACAGTAGGATCGGGACCCAAATATCATTGTCTGATAATGTTGTAGGAATGCTACCAACATTCATCAAACTCTAAATGGTATGCATCTCTTTGCAAATTTCAGTTTCTTTAGAAATTCCCGATATAAGTTTTTGCCCCATGCTCTTATGACCTTGGCTTTGGTCAAAATGTCATAAGTCACATGTCAAGTTCTACCCGTCATTATCTTGTTAATTTCAACCCATCCATATATATCCCTGACTTTGGTCAAATAATAATACGACTGTCCTAAACCAACTCGTCTATCTATGCAACAAATGAATACCCAGCAGCTACCAAACACTTTGCCTTGACTTTGGCCAAAATGCATAGCTTGAATACTACTGAATACCCAAATGAAATGACGGAGGGCTACGACTGGTTTGGCGAAACCGTGAACGTAGTGAACTTGATATAACCGAAGGAACCTGATAGCTTTTAAAAGGAGTGGTTAAAGCTCCGCATTTAAAAATATCTATTTTAAAAATAACCGAGTGGTTTCTTTTAAATTGTTCCAATGATTTAAACTCTGGTTTATTTTCTTTGCATTATAGATAATACGTCCCATCATTAACCTATCATTGCAGAAAACAACGAAAATATGACGTCCTCTTATGCCATCCGCCATTCGCCACTGGGTCCCGTCATCACCCGTTAGGTTACTTAACTAACGACAGAGCAGGGACTGGGCTAGCATGGGTATAAAACATAAGTGACGTCTAAATAGCTATCATATATATAGATATTTTACATTCGTCAGATGCAATAATATTCATTCCAGATCACAGATGAACTTTATTGGATTTGCATGCAATCCGTATTTCTTTTTGAGCCTACAAGGAAAGACGGATTACACAGTTGTGATGAATAGCCATTACCCCATCCAAGACCCCTACGGGTACGACAAACTACCCGCCCGGCAGTTTGTGCACCCCACCTTGGGTCTGTCCTAGGAGCAAAAACAGTAAAATGAAATAATACAACGGTGGCTACAACCGCAACCTGGATGTGCCCCGCAAAATAATATTACAACAAATTACATTTACATCAAATGAATTAAATAATAACCCATCACATAACCCCGGCTATACATCACAACAGTCCAACACAGTTCATATACACAAACAGATAAAATCCATTACAAAAATGTGCAACCCCTGCCAACCGACATACCAGCAGTTAGGGGAGGTTTACGAACACATTATACAAACACAAATATAATCCAACAAGCAAATACCATATAATTTCGATCAATTAAACACATTTAATTTTGCTCCAATACTTCTTTGTAAATCTGAAACCTGAGCAAAAATTAAAAATTTCCAGAAAATACCAAATATCACAGAGGACCCACACAGGAAAATTGGGATGATGAGTCGTCCGAAGCGCGGCGGATCGGGAGGATGGGCCGCAGTTCTGCGGCGCTTTGGCCGCTTCATAAGCCCAATTTTCTTGGGTGTTCTTATACAATCATTTTGGGCTTTCTGAACCTCCCTGAAAATTTTTTGAACCTCATTTAAAAATCAACAGAAAACTCATGATATCGGTGTTTTCCGGTTTGGTTTTTCCGTTCGAAATTCATACAATTTTGCAAGTGAGTTATTTATTGTTTAGCGAGTCTCTGATAGCATTGTAAGTCGATGTACAACACCCCAATACTTGTGGGGAGGCGAAAATTTTAGAAACGAACTTGTTTAATGTAAGTCGATGTACAACACCCAAATACTTGTGGGGAGGCAGAAATTTTAAAAACGGACTTGTTTAAAGTATAAACATCGACTAACCGCTTGAATCGAAGCTAAACAATAACTAACATCAAACATTGAAGTTTATACTACTATGTTTAGGGATTATACCTAAAGAATCGTGTCCTTCGTCTTTGTGAAGTCCACCTCCTCCTCGACCTTCTCAAAGTAGTAGACGATCCACCCGAGAGCTTTACTCCAAGCTTAGCCTCTAAACTTGAGGCAACTAGCTTTCTTTAAGTGCTAATCAAAGAAGCTAGGTGATATAGAGTGAGGGTTATGGTTTAATTAGTCTAACTAATCCTTGTACTCAACACATGAGAGGGGAGGATTAGGGTTTGAAGAGAGAGAGCTTGAGGAGAGAGAAGATGAACATCATAAATGAGATGAGAATAATAGATATCATAATATATATCAAGCATTTATTTATAACAAGAAAAGAAAATAAATCATCTTACAACCATGCTTGATAAATATCATGTGACGATTCATCTCCATGAGTCATTAAGCATTTATGATGCATTAATGACATGGATGAATCATCCATATGATACACTAATCTCATTCATTGTATATGCCACCTAAACACCCTTAGTCATCACCTTCTAGAAGCTTCTCGTGCAATTACGAGAACGCCCCTCTTTTCCGTAAAAATACGGAAAAACTTTAGACTGTATAAATCCAATAACTGGATACCAGTAACTGGCTTAAACCGAAGCCGACTAGTAAAAACTGTACGAACGACGTACGTGTGTAAACACACGTATGCGTCCGAACCCTTTGTCGTAAAACCATATGACCTCTATATCGTTTCACCTAGAGTAGGAAACTCTCTGTGTGGGACTCTAGAGACTCGACTACAACACTGGCAGTGGGTTTAACCACAGACCGCAAGCGGCACTAGCTGTACGTAACGGCCCCCAGGTAGATGTCGATAAGAAGGCCGATGAGGAAACCCATCCGAACTCCTACTGAGCCTGCTGTAACAATCTCCGTATAGTCCGGTCTGTTCGTCTAAGACTATCACATATCCGGCCTAGGGGGCGGCAAGCGTCAGTCCCCTAAAAGCGGAATAAGTCGTGTCGGAGCGAAGCCCATTACATCCTGAGAAACTACTAGAACCTACCAGCAAATCTCGCTTGCCCTGGCCAGGGACTTTGCGTAATGGCTCTCTGACACAGCGCGATATCAACTCCCAATACCGGGAGAGACGAATCCTATCTAACCGCCACTGCCTCCAAGTGCTTCGGGACTGCACCCAACTGCTACCTGTTTGCACGACTCCTTTGAGCCATGGTAGGGTAGCAATCTAAGAACAGTGGGAACACACTCGAGACGAAGCAGCAGTGTCAAGTCTGCGGACTATGCTGTACTCATGTCACCTGGAAACTGTTAACTGACGACGGGTATAATACTAACCAACAGTTCCCTATGTGTCACGTCCCGAAAGAGAACGTGACTGGCCCTTGAACCATATGAAGTCTACAGGACTCCATCTGAATCAAGTAAGCCAAAAGCCCAGAAATCTAAAACCATTTTAAAAGTATGTAAAGAGAACTGGTTTAAAGAAGTGAAGAAAGACATGTTTGAAGTCAAGGTTTTTAAATGACTAAGCCGAATATGCATTTTTAAAATGTAAAGTCTTTTCTAAAAATTTCGGCAGAGTTTCTTTTATAAATACTGGCCCCGAATAGAGTACAACAAGAATAATATATATGCAATGATAAAGGCATCCCCAAGCGGGAGCTAGTTCTTCATCAATCGACGGTCACAACCACACAAGCAATAATAATATACAACGCCGAAAGGCGAGGGTCAAACCAAAAGAACTCAATAAGCATGAAAACCGCAATACTACTAAGCGCGACTCTAAGGTCAAATAATACATCACTAATGTCTAAGTCTGTAACAATATACAAGTTTTGGTTGTTGGAAACTCTAGATACAATGAATAATACGAGTACAATTGTGGTTCTTGATGCAAAAGAATCAACCTACCAAATGCAATTCACCCGCAAGGAAGCACTGTGCCAGAACTGCCGCAATGGAAGCTGTACGGCAAAACCTACAAGAACTGTGGCACAACGGGGGTGAGTTGCCAACTCGTGAATAGAAATATCTACAAGCAGAAACCGAATGCAAGACATAAACCTAGGTCAACAATCAGTAATATAAACCACAAGAGTACGTCTGAAGCATGATAAAATGGCAATGTAACATCTAATCATGTAGGTAGTGCCAAGTACTCAGGTAATAACATGTCAACAGTATAAGGTATGTCTACATGAAGTATGATCAATGTAAATCCAATCTGTATGTGATCAAGTCTGTATAAACTTGGAACCCGTCCACCCGTCACCCAATGACAGTAAATGTGGAACCCGTCCACCCGTCACCCAATGACAATAACATCATGTATGTAAAATATGAGGATATAAACAAAATTATGGAAAACATCATGAAACCCGTGCCTAGCATCGACACGTAAATCCTCATCTATCGGGCTCCGTCAGTCCGGATCAGCCCACGGGCTATGTCCGCGGAATCGGCCCTCAGCCCCGGCAGTACGCCCCTCTCTTAACTCCGGTCGGTATCCTCCAGATATCCGCCGAACTCCAATACAATCACCGGTAGGTAGTAGTCCTTCTGCCGGGCTCACCGTCTACTACGCAGCGAAACCGTTCTCGCCCCGGGGTACCATACCGGGTCCACCATGTACCCGCAATCGGCCTCATCCGCCTCCTCGAATTGGGGTTCACATGTCGCTCTAAGCACCGAGAAAACACATGGTGGACGGACTGAAATATCATATCAAGGGTAACAGGGATTTTAAAACAATTATATATTCTCTTTTGAAATATCCACGGTTCCCAAATCCAGAAATATCATGGAAACAACATATCTCAATGCGTATAATCAAAACATGATGTATGCGATATGTAAAGAAAGGTAAGCATATCAGAAGTCATGCAACATGGAATAGTAATGTGCATATGTCGAGGGAAACCGCTCCTTTAGAATGAATCAGTTTTAAAAAATATCTTGCGGTCCACAAATCTCTAATCATGTCAGAATCATATATGTTTGTGTACAGGTATAAGTGTAAAATATGCCATGCAAGAATCATATCATGAATGCAACAGTACTACAGTATAGTGGCATGGCAATTATCGATGATGAAGTGTGTGAGCCGGCAAATAGTGTACGTGGAACATACGCATCATCGATAATGGTGCTGGTATCCTAACAACATGATAACAATATAGCAATAAACATATGCAAGCAATGCGAATAGCATGAATATGCAGAAATCAAATAATCAACACCACCGTGGAGAGTCTACTATGCAACTACAGATCTAAGTATCAAGTCAATTGGGAGAGGTATGGAAACCACCTAAATCTGAGTCGATATATATATAGATATAATAGTCGGTGATCCCGCCTCAATAATATCACGTACGATACAATATATCGTAAGACATCCTCGAGTCATGAGTGCGGATCTATCATCAATACGGTCTCATACGGTAAATCGTCGTACGGCATCCCAATAGCTGGGTACGGATCAATATCACACTATCTCATCACATATCAGGTATCGCTATCATCATATCACAAAATCTAGGGTACTGATCTAAGTCTAGTACAACTGATACAATCAATATACTGCGTGTGCAAGCACACGTCCCAAGGTCCGTTAGAGATCTCGTATCGTATCCCAAATACGAATCACATCAATCACCGATCTCGCGGCACAAAGCCCACATCATCGACTCATCTCCAATGTCATCCAATATCATCAACACGGTGCATGTATAATGAATATGCAAGGTGTGCATGTAGGTGTAAAACTATTCTAAGGTTCGCGACTATGAACTACACTAGTCACTTCTAACCCTACACTATCTATAGTACGCCTAACTATCATATAATATATCAACTACGGACTGCGGGGGTGCTATACGCCATCCACCCGACTTCTCCCCGTAGATATAATCTACTCACCTTGCGTCATCATTTGTGGACGACACCACGCATTTGCTTGTCGTCTCGAAGTCCTCATGGGTACCTACATATCAAAGTATCGTATATGCGCATTAAAACCAATTCATAGCTAAAACGGTACATGAAACCTAAAACGATACGATAAGGGGCCTATCGGTTAGAACCTATGGCACGCCTTCAAAACCATCAATAAATCCTCTATATCGTCGTATAAACGCCAAATAGTCGAGTTAAAATACAATACACTAATTCAGAATTTAGAATACGGAATACAGAAACATGAATCCAAAACAACAACTTAGGAAATATGTTACAGATTTCACCCTAGGTCAATTTATACAAATCTATATATACCAGGGGTCTAACATATACATGTAGGATCTACAGAACAAACACGAGACAAAATGGTGGGACCCAGGCCGCAAATTGCGGCCAAACAGATTAAATCTGTGGCCTGGAAGAGGAGATGGGGTCTAGGGCTTTGGTGGTAGCTTCCTGGGTGCCTGCACATGTCACTTTCCACTCAATTTTATTTTAGGATGCCTCGTATGATAGCAGATTCCATAAACACTACACAGATTCCATAATTTCTCCGATATCGGTTTCTAAATCCGTATTTCAGGTTTCAACTCCCAGGTTAGGGTTTCAATTCGTGCACTAGGGTGTTAGTATAACCTCTACTGAGCTCAATTTCACATTACAACCCATAATTCATCACAACCCTAACTAGGTTATCCTCAAGTCCACAAAAACACACCATATCGATATGAAACTTTAAATCGAAGCTTAAGCACAAGAAATACCACTCTAATAGTGGAGGAATTACCTCAAAAGACCCACATGAATCCTCAACAGCGCCAAAATGAAAACTTTCTTGGTCCATCCTATAGCTTGCAATCTTGTGCACATTTTTTGTGAAATGAGAGTGAGGTTTTAGTGAAGTTTGTGAGATGATTTGGGGCTTGAAGTGGGGAGGGGAGGTGAAGAAGAAGCAGCAGCAGCAAGCAAGGAAGAGGGAGAGAGAAATGAGTGTTGAAAATGGAGGAGAATGGCTAAGTCTTGGGTCAAAAGGAACCATACCTCTCTCTCACACCATACCTCATAAAATAATCCCTTTTCCATTTCTTTTTCTTTTCTTTCTCTCTTCAAAATCCTTCTCACATAAATAGTAACCCCAAATCAAACCATGGCAATAAAAATGTAACACAAGTGTAGAAAAAGATATGTGCGTGTTTTGCAAAAAATTACTTAAAAGCCGATTAGCGATTTTTAATCGCGATTAGCATTAAATTAGTATATAAATAATTAATTAAACATAGAAATGGCATAATCTTCTAATTTACCCTATTTTAGAATTTTCCATAATTTTTCTAAAATTTTTCCCATTTATTTGTATTTAGTAATACCAAAATATTAAAATATTCAATAAAATAATATTAAATTATAAAAATTCCCAAAAATAATGTTTTTATTATTTCGAAATGTTACAATCTACCCCCCTTAAATAATTTCGGTCCCCGAATTAAATTTAATCCCCCAAATACCAAAACATTTCAGTAAAATCCATATTGTCGGGGTTCCGAAAACATCAATACGTAGCGAATATCATAAAAATGTACTGCTCTATAAGAAATCAATCCCCAAAAAGTATATATAAGAATATCCTGTACGTCTGATGGGCAAGGAATCAAAATCCATATATGTGTCAAACAGGTGCACAAAACAACATCTAGGTGCAACTAGTGTGCACGAAACATCTGTCATAGGCAACGTGTGTGCCTAACAGCAAAAATCAGGTGCATGTGACATGCACGAAAAATCCCGATTTAGTGCATCTGGCGTGCACCAAGATCGTATATCAAAACACTAAAGGTGTATGAAAACTATGCTGGAAGTGTAATCAAATCACTACATAAGATAGGCGTGAAATCACAATCAATACCTCAAATGTAATAACTATGCGCCAAATATAAATATCCAGTGGGTGCATGAAACAAATATCATGAAACTCGGTCATCAAAACTAAATCATGCAAACAGATCGTCCAAAATACTGAAATCTAAAATGACGGATACATGATAATCGAATCACAAAATCACAAATCATAAATACCGTCGCCGGTAGTTCCTCCTTCAAGGTCGAGAAGGAGTCGGTGCATCCAATGCTAGAAGCGCAAGATATCTACTTGCCTCTTGCTTACGGTCCGGCGTCCTCTGTCTCTGGGTCTTTATCTGCTCTGCGGATTACCAATCTCACTATCCATCGGCTCATCGGCCCTGTCAGGTGTGCTAACGGGGACGATTCCGTTCTGGCACTTCTCTGATCATCTCTTGGTCAATTCTCATGACCACTGATAAAGTAGCATGTCACTGACGTCGGCCTCTGGCTCTCTGAATGCACATCACATATCTGATCCTGAGTGCAAACATCGTTGCAGCAGTGTCCAGGAAGGAATCCTGCTCAAGGTCTCTTCCGATCTTGCCTATGCCGAACTGTACGGAGGCTAGATTTCTTGCATAATCTCTTCTCACTCGGTAGACATTTGTGTCCTCAGCACAACATTTCTCGGAAACTGGTCGCATCCCAATGCCTCTGTAAGAATATCAAGTCTCTGGTCTCGACGGAAAATAATGACAGCTCGCCAGTGTCTCGCACGAACCTCTGGTTCCACCTGTCTCTATCGTCGTCTACTATGACGTCGCGCCATGCTATCTACGCACTGCCCTGTTCTCGGCCACGGTCAATCCGAAATCTTTCATAGGGACTCGAAATCACGTACTCTGTAGCTTCATCATTCTGTAGAAGATGTCTGGCAAAACAGGTCCTCGGGAACGCGTCCTAACCATCGGAGGAATACTTAATACTCGTCCGTCCATGATCAATTCACAACGCATCTGGGTAAAGTTCCTTTATACGAACCTCGTTAACTACCTCGTCGACGATGCCGAACTCTGGCCTGCTAGGTGTGCGCAGCATGACCACTCCTGGGTCTAGGTCTTCTCGTATCGTATTCCAGAAAAGTCCTGTCGAGGTTTATCTTCTCAAATCTCATTCCTGCCGGATTGCGCGGAAGTCATCATCCATTGCTGAAGCTAATTCTTATTCCGGAACGGCTGCATACTTATCGCGCTTCTTTCTGGAAGATATATCCATATACCACGCCTCTGGGTGCGTATCACATCTCTGATGTCGGCGGAGTGGGACGTCATCTCGTTGAAATATCTTGCGAACTCTTTTCTTCACTCTGCTTCAATGTCGACTGATTCGGACTCGTCTCATCGTGGCTGCATGGACGGTGCTCCAACGGCTATACTAGTATCTGGAGTCTCCCAAGCAATGCATCCCATCACATGATATCCGAATGATGTCGAATCATCCTATCGACTCGTCAGAACCTCATAATCCCCCAAGAGATCAACATCATGGGTACAGTTTAATAGTATCGAGTACATGCCACAGCGTCGGTGGTCCAGCCGTAGAAGGGCAAACCCAAGCCTCACTAATGGCGCCGTGGAACTGCCGCAAACCCTAAGGTTCAAAGGCTTTCATGCGGTCATTAAGTCAAGTTAGGGTTTCATTCTTCTAGAGGGTCCATAGAATCACCTGCATGACTTTCCGTATACTTTAAACTTGGAAAATAGGCTCCTGACATTCGATCGTCTCTATCGACTCTCAACGAACCTGCGTGAAGTCGGCTCTATCTGGAAACAATCTATCTGATGACCTCACATCGGTAAAACGAACGAACCACATGTCCTAGTCATTTATCCTCAGGTGACTAGCGACCGTCCATCATATCTATAAGCATATGCTCATGCTGCAGTAGCTCCAACCATTTAGGCGATATCTCGTCATTTGCAGCAGCAACTGGCTCATTCGCCTGTATGACGAACAACGCCTCAACCCTCCAGGAAAGGCGATACATTGGCAGTCATCTCTGAATCGGTCTGCTCTAGATCTGAGTAAGACTCTCCATACTGGAAATCTTCAACTCAACTGGGCCCACTCCGGCGCATAAATCGGACGAATCATCTTCGTCTCTCAAATCGGGTAGACTAGCTATCATCTGTCTCATATCTGCCTGAAAGCTCCGGCAATCTCAGCTCGTAAGCTTCGGAAGCGACATCCTGTCAATCTCAGCAACAGCTGGTCCATCTGTCTGCACGGTAGGCAACATCATAATCTCTGAGGTATGCTGTACAGCAGCAGTCCTCTCTCAACTGGCATCTCTAACAATGACCCGATCATCCGGTGCAAGACCAAGCACTCGCCTCCACTAGAGGTCACAATCATCAATACCAACTCAAGACGTTCCCATGTCACCAGAAAACACAATGGCCGACCCTCGTACCAGACGAGCTCGCCCTGACCGTAACCCTAGCAGCAGCCCAAACTGCGTTCAAACATAGCGACAGGAACCTCAATCGAGTATCGAAGAGAGCAGGTCAATGGCAAGAAAGAGAACAACAGATCCGGAGTGGATACATGATCATAAGAAGGAACAACATCAATAAAGGTATGATCATGAAACTAATAGAATCGGGAATCTCAAATGGATGTATAATCATATGTATGAAGAGAATCACTGATCTCGAAAATATGTACATCCTAAGATTCCTTAAGCGGAGTTGCGTGTCGTAAGTATGCCGCGGAACATATCCACGGTACGTCACTCGATTTTAGTCACCTATTCCATCAAACAAGGGTCATCCTATACGACGAAAGTTCGGGTCTAATACCCCTTCGACTAAGTCTAAGTTCCGTAAGGTCAAGCCTAAGTTCCGTATGTATATAAACGCCCTAGGCTCCACATAGTCAAACTTAGACTCGAACCAAGGTCAACCTAGCGCTCTGATACCAACTTTGTCACGACCCGAAAGAGCACGTGACTGGCCCTTGAACCATATGAAGTCTATAGGACTCCATCTGAATCAAGTAAGCCAAAAGCCCAGAAGTCTAAAACCATTTTAAAAGTAAGTAAAGAGAACTGGTTTAAAGAAGTGAAGAAAGACATGTTTGAAGTCAAGGTTTTTAAATAACTAAGCCGAATATGCATTTTTAAAATGTAAAGTCTTTTCTAAAAATTTCGGCAGAGTTTCTTTTGTAAATACTGGCCCCGAATAGGGTACAACAAGAACAATATATATGCAATGATAAAGGCATCCCCAAGCGGGAGCTAGCTCTTCGTCAATCGACGGTCACAACCACACAAGAAATAATAATATACAACGCCGAAAGGAGAGGGTCAAACCAAAAGAACTCAATAAGCATGAAAACCGCAATACTACTAAGCTCGACTCTAAGATCAAATAATACATCACTAATGTCTATGTCTGAAACAATATACAAGTTTTGGTCGATGGAAATTCTAGATACAATGAATAATACGAGTACAATGGTGGTTCTTGATGCAAAAGAATCCACCTACCAAATGCAATTCACCCGCAAGGAAGCAGTGTGCCAGAAATGCCGCAATGGAACCTGTAAGGCAAAACCTGCAAGAACTGTGGCACAACGGGGGTGAGTTGCCAACTCGTGAATAGAAATATCTACAAGCAGAAACCGAATGCAAGACATAAACCTAGGTCAACAATCAGTAATATAAACCACAAGAGTACGTTTGAAGCATAATAAAGTGGCAATGTAACATCTAATCATATAGGTAGTGCCAAGTACTCAGGTAATAACATGTCAACAGTATAAGGTATGTTTGCATGAAGTATGATCAATGTAAATCCAATCTGTATGTGATCAAGTCTGTATAAACGTGGAACCCGTCCACCCATCACCCAATGACAACAAACGTGGAACCCGTTCACCTGTCACCCAATGACAATAACATCATGTATGTAAAATATGAGGATATAAACAAAATCATGGAAAACATCATGAAACCCGTGCTTAGCATCGACACGTAAATCCTCATCTATCGGGATCCGTCAGTCCGGATCAGCCCACGGGCTATGTCTGCGGAATCGGCCCTCGGCCTCGGCAATACGCCCCTTTCTCAACACTGGTCGGTATCCCTCAGTTTTAAAGAATATCTTGCGGTCCTCAAATCTCTAATCATGTCAGAATCATATATGTTTGTGTACAGGTATAAGTGTCAAATATGCCATGCAAGAATCATATCATGAATGCAACAGTACTACAGTGTAGTGGCATGGCAATTATCGATGATGAAGTGTGTGAGCCGGCAAATAGTGTACGTGGAACATACGCATCATCGATAATGGTGCTGGTGTCCTAACAGCATGATAACAATATAGCAATAAACATATGCAAGCAATGCGAATAGCATGAATATGCAGAAATCAAATAATCAACACCACCGTGGAGAGTCTACTATTCAACTACAGATCTAAGTATCAAGTCAATCGGGAGAGGTATGGAAACCACCTAAATCTGATTCGATATATATATAGATATAATAGTCGGTGATCCCGCCTCAATAATATCGCGTACGATACAATATATCGTAAGACATCCTCGAGTCATGAGTGCGGATCTATCATCAATACAAGCTCGTATGGTAAATCGTCGTACGGCATCCCAATAGCTGGTTACGGGTCAATATCACACTATCTCATCACATATCAGGTATCACTATCATCATATCACAAAATCTAGGGTACTGATCTAAGTCTACTACAACTGATACCGTCAATATACTGCATGTGCAAGCATACGTCCCAAGGTCCGCTAGAGATCCCGTATCGTATCCCAAATACGAATCACAACAATCACCGATCTCGCGGCAAAAAGCCCACATCATCAACTCATCTCCAATGTCATCCAATATCATCAACACAGTGCAAGTATAATGAATATACAAGGTGTGCGTGTAGGTGTAAAACTATTCTAGGGTTCGCGACTATGAACTACACTAGTCACTTCTAACCCTACACTATCTATAGTTAGCCTAACTATCATATAATATATCAACTACGGACTGCGGGGGTGTTATACGCCATCCACCCGACTTCTCCCCGTAGATATAATCTACTCACCTTGCGTCATCATTTGTGGACGTCACCACGCATTTGCTCCTTTAGAATGAATCAGTTTTAAAGAATATCTTGCGGTCCTCAAATCTCTAATCATGTCAGAATCATATATGTTTGTGTACAGGTATAAGTGTCAAATATGCCATGCAAGAATCATATCATGAATGCAACAGTACTACAGTGTAGTGGCATGGCAATTATCGATGATGAAGTGTGTGAGCCGGCAAATAGTGTACGTGGAACATACGCATCATCGATAATGGTGCTGGTGTCCTAACAGCATGATAACAATATAGCAATAAACATATGCAAGCAATGCGAATAGCATGAATATGCAGAAATCAAATAATCAACACCACCGTGGAGAGTCTACTATTCAACTACAGATCTAAGTATCAAGTCAATCGGGAGAGGTATGGAAACCACCTAAATCTGATTCGATATATATATAGATATAATAGTCGGTTATCCCGCCTCAATAATATCGCGTACGATACAATATATCGTAAGACATCCTCGAGTCATGAGTGCGGATCTATCATCAATACAAGCTCGTATGGTAAATCGTCGTACGGCATCCCAATAGCTGGTTACGGGTCAATATCACACTATCTCATCACATATCAGGTATCACTATCATCATATCACAAAATCTAGGGTACTGATCTAAGTCTACTATAACTGATACCGTCAATATACTGCATGTGCAAGCATACGTCCCAAGGTCCGCTAGAGATCCCGTATCGTATCCCAAATACGAATCACAACAATCACCGATCTCGCGGCAAAAAGCCCACATCATCAACTCATCTCCAATGTCATCCAATATCATCAACACAGTGCAAGTATAATGAATATACAAGGTGTGCGTGTAGGTGTAAAACTATTCTAGGGTTCGCGACTATGAACTACACTAGTCACTTCTAACCCTACACTATCTATAGTTAGCCTAACTATCATATAATATATCAACTACGGACTGCGGGGGTGTTATACGCCATCCACCCGACTTCTCCCCGTAGATATAATCTACTCACCTTGCGTCATCATTTGTGGACGTCACCACGCATTTGCTTGTCATCCCGAAGTCTTCATGGGTACCTACATATCAAAGTATAGTATATGCGCATTAAAACCAATTCACAGCTAAAACGGCACATGAAACCCAAAACGATACGATAAGGGGCCTATAGGTTAGAACCTATGGCCCGCCCTCAAAATCATCAATAAATCCTCTATATCGTCGTATAAACGCCAAATAGTCGAGGTAAAACACAATACAAAAATTCAGAATTTAGAATACGGAATACGGAAACACGAATCCAAAATAGCAACTTAGGAAATATGTTCCAGATTTCACCCTAGGCCAATTTATACAAATCTATATATACCAGGGGTCTACCATATACATGTAGGAGCTACAGAACAAACATGAGACAAAATGGTGGGACCCATGCCGCAAATTGCGGCCAAACAGATTAAATATGTGGCCTGGAAGAGGAGATGGGGGCTAGGGCTTTGGTGGTAGCTTCCTGGGTGCCTGCACATGTCACTTTCCACTCAATTTTATTTTAAGATGCCTCGTATGATAGCAGATTCCATAAACACCACACAGATTCCACACTTTCACCGATATCGGTTTCTAAATCCATATTTCAGGTTTCAACTCTCAGGTTAGGGTCTCAATTCATGCACTAGGGTGTTAGTATAACCTCTACTGAGCTCAATTTCACATTACAACCCATAATTCATCACAACCCTAACTAGGTTATCCTCAAGTCCACAAAAACACACCATATCGATATGAAACTTTAAATGGAAACTTAAGCACAAGAAATACCACTCTAATAGTGGAGGAATTACCTCAAAAGACCCATATGAATCCTCAACAGCGCCAAAATGAAAACTTTCTTGGTCCATCCTATAGCTTGCAAGCTTGTGCACATTTTTTGTGAAATGGGAGTAGGGTTTTAGTGAAGTTTGTGAGATGATTTGGGGCTTGAAGAGGGGAGGTGAGGTGAAGAAGAAGCAGCAGCAGCAAGCAAGGAAGAGGGAGTGAGAAATGAGTATTGAAAATGGAGGAGAATGGCTAAGTCTAGGGGTCAAAAGGAACCATACCTCTTTCTCTCACACCATACCTCCTAAAATAATCCCTTTTCCATTTCTTTTTCTTTTCTTTCTCTCTTCAAAATCCTTCTCATATAAATAGTAACCCCAAAACTAACCATGGCAATAAAAATGTAACACAAGTGTAGAAAAAGATATGTGCATGTTTTGCACAAAATTACTTAAAAGCCGATTAGCGATTTTTAATCGCGATTTGCATTAAATTAGTATATAAATAATCAATTAAACTTAGAAATGGCATAATTCTCTAATTTACCCTATTTTAGAATTTTCCATAATTTTTCTAAAATTTTTCCCATTTATTTGTTTTAATAATACTAAAATAATCAATAAAATAATATTAAATTATAAAAATTCCCAAAAATAATATTTTTATTATTTCGAAATGTTACACTATGAGACCTGTCCGGTGTATCCGTAACCCAACGAGCACCTGTATACTATCTCCAGTACGACGTACTGACGGCTGTGGGACAGACCATCTCCCCAACTGGGATGAGAAGCGTACACACTAGTCTACTCCGGAGTATCGATGCCTTGTCTCGATAATCCTATGACTAGGGACCTGAATAAGGATGTGCTTGTAGACTACCCAAACCCTACTAGTGTGACTGCCATCACAACGCTGGTAGTCAAGCAAGATCTTAAGAGCTCTATCTATACGTATACTCACATATTAAGATAGAAAAACCAAGTAGCATACTACCATGTTTAGCAAGACTGTTATATACATGTGAATATCCCAACCTTCCATTAAGTAATATACAAACTGATATGATACAATAATGGCCCCTAGAGCATATACACTAACAATCTCCCACATGCACTAGGGCCATATACTGGCATATCGAAGACCGATGATCTCGAGTAGCCTCTCGAACTGAATCTGAGGTAGAGCCTTCGTGAATGGATCAGCAATATTCTCTTCAGTAGCGACTCTCCGAACCTCGATCTCCCGACGATCAATGATCTCCCTGATCAGGTGATACCGCCTCAAGAAGTGTCTGGACTTCTGATAAGACCTTGGTTCCTTCGCTAAAGATATAGCTCCATTGTTGTCGCAATATAGAGGTATTGGATCAACTATGGTAGGAACCACCTGAAGTTCTGTTAGGAACTTCTTTATCCAGACTGCTTCTTTTGTGGCATCGCAAGCAGCAATATACTCCGCTTCCATAGTCGAGTCGGCAACGGTGTCCTGCTTGGAGCTCTTCCAGCACACCGCCCCTCCATTGAGGATAAAGATATAACCCGACATGGACTTGGAATTGTCCTTATCACTCTGGAAGCCAGAATCGACAAAGCCCTCTAACCTGAGGTCTTTTCCGCCGTAAACCAATAACATCTCCGTAGTCCTTCTCAGGTACTTGAGAATGTTCTTTACTGCTATCCAGTGATTCTCCCCTGGGTCAGACTGATAGCGGCTTACCACGCTAAGTGCTTAAGCTACATCTGGTCAGGTACACAACATCCTATACATTATAGAGCCTACCGCAGAAGCGTATGGTATAATATACATGCGATCCATTTCCAAATCAGTCTTGGGAGACATCTTTTTGGGTAGAGTGATTCTGTGACAAGCCAGTAGATTACCGTGCTTAGAATCTTCCATACTGATTCTTTTCAGTATAGTGTTTATATACCTGGACTGCGAAAGTCCCAACATCCTCTTGGATCTATCACGATAGATCCGGATCCCCCGAATGTAAGAGGCATCACCTCGGTCTTTCATGGAGAACCTGTGTGACAAGAATCCATTGACAGATTGTAGCATAGGAATATCATTTCCTATCAGTAAAATGTCATCCACGTATAATACGAGGAATACGACACTTCTTGCTACAACTTTACTATATATGCACAGTTCATCTGGATTTTTGATAAAGTCATATTCTTTGACTGTTTCATCAAAACGGATGTTCCAACTCCGCGATGCTTGCTTCAGTCCATAAATGAACTTAAGCAACTTGCATACTTTCCCAGTACGCCCCATTCTGATTGAAACCCTCTGGCTGATCCATATAGACGCACTCTTCTAAATTACCATTCAGAAAAGCCGTCTTTACATCCATCTGCCAGATTTCATAATCATGGAAGGCAGCAATTGCAAGAAGGATACAAATGGATTTGAGTATAGCCACTGGAGAAAAAGTTTCGTCTTAGTCCAAACCAGGTCTTTGATGAAAACCCTTTGCAACAAGTCTAGCCTTATAGGTTTCTACCTGCCCATCCACACCAATCTTTTTCTTGAAGATCCATTTGCATCCTATAGGTTTTACCCCACCTGGAGCAAAGTCCAAATTCCATACTTTGTTGGTGTACATGGACTCCATTTCGCTTCGCATTGCATCTAGCTATCGTACCGAGTTGCTGCTCTGGATGGCCTGCTGGAAGCTAGTAGGTTCATCATCATCTATGATGCAGTCCTCTCTATCCCCATTGACGAGAAAACCGTAGTATCTCTCAGGCGGACGAGACGACCTACAACTTCGGCGGAGGGGTGCGGGAATGTCCTGTTCTTCTTGAACTACTGGTTCTACCAAACTTTCAGCAGTAGTTTATGGTTCTAGAATTTCTTCCAGTTCTATTTCGCTCCCACTTGTTTCCTTTTCTAAAAACTGATGTTCTAGAAAATGGGCATTACGAGAAACAAAAACCTTTTGTTCCCCTGTGTAATAGAAATAATATCCCTTGGAGTTCTTTGGATATCCCACAAACATACATTTTACTGATCGTGCCTCGAGCTTGTCCACATGCTGCTTTTTAACAAAAGCTGGACATCCCCATATCTTTATATGTTGAAGATGGGGTTTCTTCCCAATCCACATCTGATATGGAGTGGTAGGCACAGTCTTAGTAGGAGCCCTGTTCAGAAGATATGCCGCTGATTCTAGCGCATAACCCAAGAAAGATCGCGGTAACTCAGCATTACTCATCATGGATCGTACCATATCCAATAGGGTTTGATTCCGTCTCTCCGATACACCATTATGCTGTGGAGTGTATGGAGGAGTAAGCTGAGAGAGAATTCCTTTCTATTTTAGATAACCTAGGAACTCGGCACTTAAGTATTGACCACCTCGATCAGATCTTAGTGTCTTGATAGTTTTGCCGGTTTGGTTTTCTACTTCATTCTTATACTCTTGGAATTTCTCAAAAGCCTCGGATTTATGTTTCATCAGATAAATGAATCCATACCTTGAGAAATCATCTGTAAAAGTAATGAAATAGGAAAAACATGTAAGGTTAGTATAGCAACCTATGAAGAGTTTTGAAGCATCACATGACCCAAAGTTATAATTTTCAAGGTGCTAAACTAACGTGCAAGTGGATCGATCCTAGAAAATTAGGGTTATTAAACTTTAAGCTAGAAAAGATTAGGGTTTGAAGGCTACAACCTTTGTAGCTCCCCTTTGCTAGACTCCTTGGTGTCTTGGGTGTTGAGTCGAGGTCCTCTCGAAGTTCCCTTGCGTCCACGACGATCCACTACGGAGCACTCCGTCCAAGCTCGCAATTTCGACAAACCGAAGAGAACACTCTAAACCAAGCGGCTAAGCTTGTATAGAATGATGTTGTGGTTAGGTTTCTCACTTCAAAAACCTTTCTTTAGTTGTATTTCACTCACTAGAAAAGACTAGAGAAGAAAAGATGAAGGAAGATGAAGATGGTGGCTAATATTGACAAGAGGTAAAGATATAACCCTTGAGTTAAGAAGAGAAAGAAATATATATCCCTATATATATTTATTTCCTTCTTGACTTCAACCATGATTAAATGATGGATAGTTAGTTTAACTTGGGTTTTAAATGATAAAGAGAAAGATAACCATAGGTTAGTGGTAGTTGAGCAAGGTTAGGTCAAAAGAAGAATGTAGAAGCATGAATGATTATCCTTTCTTTTTCATTTTCTTTTTAAACCCAAAATGAAATAATAATCCATTATATAATCCATGGTGTGAGTCTTATATTGCCACCATTTCCATATGCTAACAACCATGATGGATGGGTGTATGTATGTATGCATGTATGCACATTCACATGTGCATGAAACTAGCATGAAAGAAAGAAAGAAAAGCACACATGCATGCGCACATCCATCATCCAAGAAAAGGTTTTAAGTGAGAAAACTAATGGTTAAATGATAAATCAACACTTGATTTATCAATCCGGTCATATCTCATATGACCCCACCAAAAGCAGTTCACCCAATCAATGTTCGGTATCATATACGCACATTTCAATCGGGTGCATGCGCATATCGCATATGCGCACCACAACGTTTCGCCTGGACTGGGTAACTCCTCTGTGGGACTCTAAGACTCTTCAATACACCGGCAGAGGGTAATTATCATATCAAGTACCCTCAAGCCGCAAGCGGTCAGCTAAACGTAACGGCCACCCGGGTATTGAGCGATCAGAAGACAACAAGTGAACCTGCTACAACTCCCGTCGAGCCATCCGGCAACACTACCGTACAGTCCGGTCTCTTCGTCAGATATGCTGCATATCGAGCCTAGGGATGGTCACGTCGACCCCAATAACTCAATAAGTCGTGTCGGTGAATGGTTTATAACAGATCGAGAAACTACTGATAACACTTATCAGCAAATCTCAGCAGCCCTGGCCAGGGACTTGCTGTTATAACCAGTCGGGCACTGCACAGCATCAACTCCCAATACCGGGAGAGACGAAACCCCTCCTGTCGCTCATCGTCTTCGTGTGTCTCGGGACTGTACCCAACGGTCACCTGTTTGCACGACTCAGTAGAGCCGTGGTAGGGTGGCAATCAAAGTGCAGTGGGAGAACACACAAGACTCCATGACGATCTCGGGTCTACAGACTAACCTGTACCAGTGTCACCTGAGAACTGCTATCCGACGATAGATATAATTCCATATAGGAGTTCTCGGTGAGTCCGTCCAGTGTACCCAGTCAACACTGAGCACCCGTATATGATCTTGATGTCAAACATCGATGAATGTAGGAACATTCATCGCCCATCGTATGGGTCTAGTATCATATACGCTAGTCTACTCTGGTATATCAATGCCCCGTCTCGATATACCTACGACTAGGGACGTTCCAGGATATGCTTATAGACTACAGATGTCCCACTAGTATGATCTCCATCATAATCAGAGTAGTCAAGCCGATATCCTCAGGGCTTAATCAGCATGTATGAATGAATAAAAGCATGATCAAATCAACATGTCAGATAAAGAATAACCAAATAGCATACTATCATGTCGAGCAAGAATGCAAACTGAATATATATACATGTATAGATACATCCACTATCACATAATGGCCTCTAGGGCATACATATATCCAACAATCTCCCACTTGCACTAAGGCCAGTTATTGGCGTATCTCATACCCAACATCTCAAAAAGTCGCTCATGCTGTGGCTGAGGGAGGGCCTTGGTGAGTGGATCCGCGGCATTGTTCTTTGTGTCTACTCTCTTAATCTCGATCTCGCGGCGATCTACAATCTCCCGGATCAAATGAAAGCGCCTCAGGATATGTCTGGACCGCTGATGGGATCTGGGCTCCTTGGCTAACGCCATTGCCCCATTATTGTCACAATACAAAGGTATTGGATCAATAATGGTTGGAACTACTCCTAGCTCCGAGACGAATTTCTTCATCCAGACGGCTTCCTTGGCGGCATCATTTGCAGCAATGTACTCAGCTTCCATTGTAGAGTTTGCAACGGTATCTTGTTTGGAACTCTTCCAACTTACCGCCCCTCCATTGAGGGTAAATACAAACCCTGAGATAGATTTGCTGTCATCCTTATCGCTCTGGAAGCTCGAATCGGTAAAGGCCTCCATTTGGAGGTTTGTATTACCATACACCAAGAACAATTCTTTAGTCCTTCGTTAGTACTTAAGAATGTTCTTCACAGCTGTCCAGTGGTTCTCCCCTGGGTCGGATTGATACCTGCTTACAACACTAAGTGCATAAGCTACATCAGGGCGTGTACATAACATCGCATACATTATAGATCCTACTGCCGAAGCATCAGGTATAATGCTCATGCGAGCTCTCTCTTCATCGGTCTTTGGACAAGAATCCTTGGAGAGAGTGACTCCATGGCAAGCGGGTAAGGCACCCCGCTTGGAGTCTTCCATACTAAACCTCTTTAGGATGGTGTTGATGTACCTGGTTTGGGACAGTCCCAATAACTTTTTGGATCTATCCCTATAGATCCTTATGCCCAGGATGTATGTGGCATCACCCAGGTCCTTCATGGAGAACCTCAGTGATAAGAATGATTTGACCGACTGCAGCATAGGAATATCATTTCCTATTAGAAGAATGTCATCCACGTACAATACGAGGAATGTGACAGCTCTTCCTACAGCCTTCCTATAAACACAAGGTTCATCTAATTTTTGATGAAATCAAACTCTTTGATAACATCATCGAAACAGATGTTCCAACTCCGAGATGCCTGCTTTAACCCATATATGGATTTAAGCAATCTACATGCTTTCTCGCTGCTCCCACTGTCAATGAAGCCCTCTGGCTGATCCATATAAACGCATTCTTCTAAATCTCCATTCAGAAATGCTGTTTTAACGTCCATCTGCCAGATTTCATAGTCGTAGTGAGCAGCAATAGCAAGTAGGATCCGAATGGATTTAAGCATGGCTACGGGCGAAAAAGTTTCGTCATAGTCCAAACCTGGTCTTTGACGGAAACCTTTCGCTACAAGTCTTGCCTTATAGGTCTCTACCTGCCCATCCACACCAATCTTTCTTTTAAAGATCCATTTGCACCCTACTGGTTTTACCCCACGGGGTACAACGTCCAAAGTCCATACTTTGTTGGTGTACATAGACTCCATTTCGGATCTCATGGCATCCAGCCACTTCACAGAGTCACCACTCGTGATAGCTTGCTGAAAACTGGTAGGATCATCATCTTCCATGATACAGTCTTCTCTGTCACCATCAATGAGGAAACCGTAGTACCTCTCCGGTGGGCGAGAAGTCCTACCAGGCCTACGGAGTGGCCGAGGTTCTTCAGTTTCTGTTGCAACAGCCGGTTCAACTAAATCGTCATTTGTAGTTTGTGTCTCCAGAACCTCTTCCAGATCTACTACCTTGCCATCATCTTTATCTGTGAAAAATTCTTTTTCCAAGAATTTGGCATACTGAGAAACAAACACCTTTTGTTCCTCTTTGTGGTAGAACAGATATCCATAAGAATTCTTTGGATATCCCACAAAGTTACACATGACCGACCGTGTCTCGAGTTTGTCCGGATTCTGCTTTTTAACATAGGCCGGGCAACCCCAAATCTTAATTCTTTTAAGAGATGGTCTCTCCCCATTCCATATCTCATATGGCGTGGTAGACACGGCTTTGGTTGGAACCCTGTTTAGCAGAAACGCTGCAGTCTCCAATGCATGTCCCCAAAACGAGACTGGTAACTCAGCGTTACTCATCATGGACCGGACCATATCTAATAGGGTCCTATTCCGTCGTTCTGACACACCGTTGTGCTGTGGTGTGTAAGGAGGAGTGAGCTGAGAGAGAATCCCATTCTCTTTTAGGAAGTTTGCAAATTCTGTACTGAGATACTCTCCACCTCGATCTGATCGAAGCATCTTAATACTCAAACCGGTTTGTTTTTCTACTTCTTGTTTATTTTCAATGAATTTCTCGAAAGCGTCGGACTTGTGCTTTAATAAAAATACATGACCGAATCTTGAGAAATCATCAGTGAATGTAATGAAGTATGAAAAACCTCCTCTAGCCTGTGTAGACATAGGCCCACATACATCACTATGTATGAGGCCCAGGAGCTGAGTAGCTCTTTCTCCGTGTCCGGTAAACGGAGTTTTGGTCATTTTACCCTTGATACAAGACTGGCAAGTCGCATAAGATTTATATTCAAAAGAATTTAAATATCCATCTTTGTGTAACTTGTTTAGTCTTGTTTCGTTAATATGACCAAGTCTATAGTGCCAAAGAAAAGCTTCATTTAATTCTGAAAGTTTTCTTTTTTTAGTGTGTTGTATACTGAAAACTGTGTGTTGATTTAGGACATATATTCCGTTATTAAGCGTACCATACCCAACCAACATTTGATTCAGGTGAATGTTCATAACATTGTTTTGCAATACAAAATTATACCCTTCATTGTCCAACAAAGAAACGGATATTATATTACATAGCATATCAGGTACAAAATAACATGGATTCAAAATCAAAATACATCCAGACGGCAACCCCAAGTGATACTCTCCCACTGCGACTGTATGTACATTGGAACCATTTCCAACGCGGAGAGTATGGTCACCTGTCTTCAAAACCTTGCTATTTCTCAGCCCCTGCATAGAATTGCAAATGTGAGAACCTGAACCGGTATCCAATACCCAGGAAGCAGAGTTTATAGAAAAACAGTTTTCAGTCACAAACGCACCTGAAGCAGAAGCATCACCATGCTTCTTCTTGAGACTTAGGTACTCCGTGCAGTTGCGCTTCCAATGTCCTGTCTTGCGGCAATGAAAACACTCGCCTTTCCCTGGGTCTCCAGCCGTGGACTTTCCCTTTCCCTTCACCTTTTTGACTCCGCCCTTAGGATTAGTGGGTTTCTTCTTTTTCTTTCCCTTGGCCTTAGCTTTCGGGCGAGAAGAAGAAGACTGTCCAATAGTCATAACGGGAGTCTTTGCTGACTTCATAGTGCTCTCTGCACTCCTTAACATATTAAGGAGTTCAGGGAGTTCCTTCTCCATGCCATGCATGTTAAAGTTCACTATGAACTGAGCAAAGGTGGAGGGGAGGGACTGCAGAATAATATCTATATATTGTTCATTGTCCATTATCCATCCGAGGTCCTCAAGCTCTTCTATAAGAGCTATCATCTTCAAAACATGGTCTGCTACTGGTGTGCCAGGGGCCATCCGCATGTGAAAAATTTTCTTTGATGCTTCGTATCGTAATACGCGGGACTGTTCCCCATACAACTCCTTTGTATGGAGCAATATCCCGTGAATGTCCATGTCCTCGTGCTGCTTTTGATGTGTGTTGTCCATCGATGCAAGCGCGAGGCATTTTGCCGTGGCACAGTCAGCGTCCCATGTCTTGCGGACTTCAATGTCCGCAACTGAGGATTTTGGGCCTGGGACGGGCGGGGCTGAAGCCGTGAGGACATATGATACATTATCATAAGTCAAGGCGATCTTCAGATTCCTTAGCCAGTCTTCATAGTTGGTCCCATTCAGTTTGTTCTTAACTAGTAGAAGTTTAAGTCCAGTCATTGGTATCTGCCATTAAGAGAGAGAAAAGAATACACTCAGCGAAAGCTCTTGCACAGATTAGATTGGTTTATTATCTTGTCTAATCGATGTTTCCCACTGCTTTTTATCAAGTTTTCTTTCAAACCTTAAAAGGAAAAACGAGCCAGGATTAATTACAGTCTACAACTTCGCTAACCGTTCAGCCAGGCCAGTGTCGGTACTTTGAGGGAGGTTCCCCGTTCTTTCGCACGGACCTAATTAGAGTAAACCTCGTTTTCCCAGAGGCGGAGCCCCGTTAACACCTTTCTAGACACCTAATGAGCTAGCTAATTGTAAACTGTAAAACTCTCCTAGGAGCAACTATTGCCCACAGTGGGATCGGGATCCAACCATCACATGGAAGGTATGCAATCTCATTGCAAATTTCAACACTTGAAATTCCCGATGTAATTTTTACCCCTAGTACTTATGACCTTAACTATGGTCAACAAATCATAAGTACCAGTCAAGTTCTACCCGTCATTTCTTGATCAATTAGACCCATCCATATGACCCATAACTATGGTCAACAAAGTCGCATGAATGTCCTAATTAATCTGCATCATATGCATTGTAGGAAGACATCAATTAGCTACCGTACACTACGCCTTAACTAAAGTCAACAAACGTAGCACGAATACTAAGTACTCTACTTCCTAAAATGACGGAGGGTTGCGAATGATTTTTAAGAAAATCTTTAACGCTTTGAACTTGATATCGTTGTAGAATCAAACAGTTTTCAAAAAGGAGTGGCTTAAGCTCCGCAGTTTTGAAATGTAGCTTTTTCATAAATAGCCGAGTAGTTTTTAAATCCGATTCTACAACATCTTTTTAGGTTTATTTTCTTTACATTAATCACATTAATGTAATCCCATCATTTAAGTCCTTAAGCCAATCACAGAAAAGAAACGAAAATAACACGTACGCTTATGCCATCCGCATTCGCCGCAATGTTCCGTTATGCACCGTTAGGTTACTTAACTAACGGCATACCGGGACGGGACTAGTGCGGGTGTAAAACATAAGCAACGTCTACTATATATCATATATATAATATGTCATTCGTCTCAGATATCACAGAACACAGGCAGCAGAAATATAGATATAACGTGGGATATACTAGGACGTCCGTATTTAGTATTTAGCCAGAATAGAAAATACGGATTCCACAGTCGCGATGAATAGCCAAGCCCACACCCTGGACCCCTACGAGAGCGGCAAGTGACCCTACCAATCCTGGAGTTTAGGAGACCCGGTCTCGACTCCTCGAGATGGCCTCCCACTGAACCCCAGAACCCGGTCACCTGTGCTCTCCTCCTTAGGTCCATCCTAATGCGGAAAAGTAAATAATATACAACACTGGTGACACAACCGCAACCTGGAAGTGCCCCAAATAAAAGAATATTACATTACATTTGAATTTACATGAATGAAAATATAAAACTCTCATCTCACAAAAACCCCCGGTTATTCGATCGCGACAATCCTACACATCATATCTCAGCAACACATAATATCACATATCATCAACGTAAGTAAGTATGCGTACCCCGATTGTCGTTGATGTATAGCAACGAAACCGGCGATATCTAACATACTACACTTACGGTCACAGAAAAGAAAGTGTAAAACTACAATATTTGGAATCCAGATTCTCTTTAGACATCATAAATGTGAAATATCACATATTTCGTATTTCATGCCTAAACCATATGAATTCCACATATTGTATCACATTCCAGACAAACAGACAGTATTAAAGTTTTCGAACGAACAATCAAGCACCCAAGATTCACTAAAGCTCAACACTTGAGCAGGGTTCAAAAAAATCTGGAGTGTGACACAGTAGCGGCGGTCCAGCCGTAGAAGGGTCAAGCCAACGCCTCACATGTGGCGCGCCGTACTGCCCCAAACCCTAGGGTTCAAAGGGCAGTTCAAGACGGTCACATAATCGAGTTAAGGTTTGTTGTCTTCTAGAGGGAACACCGCAAAAAGACTTGCACGTATTTCCAAAGTATTTAAACCCCGTGAATAGTGAGCAAATGATATTTGTTCAAACACTCCAATACTTTCTAATTTACCCGGAAAAGCTACGAAAACAAAATTCCGATCGAATCGACGGGTCTAAAATTATCTCCAGAATTTTTCTAAACTAAATACGGATCAAAAATATCCAAAATTATATACAAGCAGATTAATGAATTACAAAAGAAAAATGATCCATCAATTTATACATATAGCCGCAGAACCGCGGTCTAAGCAAGCTTAGGCCGCGTTTCCGCGGCCGTTCTAACTGTTCATGGGATTATTTTTCTGCCGTAATCCTTATATTTTCCTGCTATGATTTTTACATATTTTTAATTCTGCAAAATGTCAAGTTTTAGAAAATTTCCAGAGAGCACCTAAAGAAACCGTATTTCGGTTCGATCGGAGTTTTGACTTCGTAAAAAGGTCGCCTAATGTTCTAGGTCGGCTCTGATACCAATGTAAGGTTAGTATATCACCCTATGAAGAGTTTTGAAGCATCACATGACCCAAAGTTATAATTTTCAAGGTGCTAAACTAACATGCAAGTGGATCGATCCTAGAAAATTAGGGTTATTAAACTTTAAGCTAGAAAAGATTAGGGTTTGAAGGCTACAACCTTTGTAGCTCCCCTTTGCTAGACTCCTTGGTGTCTTGGGTGTTGATTCGAGGTCCTCTCGATGTTCCCTTGCGTCCACGACGATCCACCACGGAGCACTCCGTCCAAGCTCGCAATTTCGACAAACCGAAGAGAACACTCTAAACATAGCGGCTAAGCTTGTATAGAATGATGTTGTGGTTAGGTTTCTCACTTCAAAAACCTTTCTTTAGTTGTATTTCACTCACTAGAAAAGACTAGAGAAGAAAAGATGAAGGAAGATGAAGATGGTGGCTAATATTGAAAAGAGGTAAAGATATAACCCTTGAGTTAAGAAGAGAAAGAAATATATATCCCTATATATATATATTTCCTTCTTGACTTCAACCATGATTAAATGATGGATAGTTAGTTTAACTTGGGTTTTAAATGATAAAGAGAAAGATAACCATAGGTTAGTGGTAGTTGAGCAAGGTTAGGTCAAAAGAAGAATGTAGAAGCATGAATGATTATCCTTTATTTTTCATTTTCTTTTTAAACCCAAAATGAAATAATAATACATTATATAATCCATGGTGTGAGTCTTATATTGCCACCATTTCCATATGCTAACAACCATGATGGATGGGTGTATGTATGTATGCATGTATGCACATTCACATGTGCATGAAACTAGCATGAAAGAAAAAAAGAAAAGCACACATGCATGCACACATCCATCATCCAAGAAAAGGTTTTAAGTGAGAAAACTAATGGTTAAATGATAAATCAACACTTGATTTATCAATCCGGTCATATCTCATATGACCCCACCAAAAGCAGTTCACCCGATCAATGTTCGGTATCATATACGCACATTTCAATCGGGTGCATGCGCATATCGCATATGCGCACCACAACGTTTCGCCTGGACTGGGTAACTCCTCTGTGGGACTCTAAGACTCGTCAATACGCCGGCAGAGGGTAATGATCATATCAAGCACCCTCAAGCCGCAAGCGGTCAGCTAAACGTAACGGCCACCCGGGTATTGAGCGATCAGAAGACAACAAGCGAACCTGCTACAACTCCCGTCGAGCCATCCGGCAACACTACCGTACAGTCCGGTCTCTTCATCAGATATGCTGCATATCGAGCCTAGGGATGGTCACGTCGACCCCAATAACTCAATAAGTCGTGTCGCTGAATGGTCTATAACAGATCGAGAAACTACTGATAACACTTATCAGCAAATCTCAGCAGCCCTGGCCAGGGACTTGCTGTTATAACCAGTCGGGAACTGCACAGCATCAACTCCCAATACCGGGAGAGATGAAACCCCTCCTATCGCTCATCGTCTTCGTGTGTCTCGGGACTGTACCCAACGGTCACCTGTTTGCACGACTCAGTAGAGCCGTGGTATGGTGGCAATCAAAGTGCAGTGGGAGAACACACAATACTCCATGACGATCTCGGGTCTACAGACTAACCTGTGCCAGTGTCACCTGAGAACTGCTATCCGACGATAGATATAATTCCATATAGGAGTTCTCAGTGAGTCCGTCCAGTGTACCCAGTCACCACTGAGCACCCATATATGATCTTGATGTCAAACATCGATGAATGTGGGAACATTCATCGCCCATCGTATGGGTCTAGTATCATATACGCTAGTCTAATTTGGTATATCAATGCCCCGTCTCGATATACCTACGACTAGGGACGTTCCAGGATATGCTTATAGACTACAGATGTCCCACTAGTATGATCTCCATCATAATCAGAGTAGTCAAGCCGATATCCTCAGGGCTTTATCAGCATGTATGAATGAATAAAAGCATGATCAAATCAACATGTCAGATAAAGAATAACCAGATAGCATACTATCATGTCGAGCAAGAATGCAAACTGAATATATATACATGTATAGATACATCCACTATCACATAATGGCCTCTAGGGCATACATATATCCAACAAAACCACCTCTCGCATGTGTAGACATTGGACCGCATACATCACTGTGTACGAGTCTTAAGAGCTCACTCGCTCTTACTCCACGTCCAGTGAATGGAGTCTTTGTCATCTTTCCTTTGAGACATGATTCAAAAGTGGCATAAGTTTGATATTCGAACCGATCCAAATATCCTTCTTTATGTAACATAGTTAATCTTGTCTCATTGATATGACCTAGTCTACAATGCTATAAGAAAGCCTTATTTAAATCTGGAGACTTTCTTTTTAGATTGTTCTGGACATTGAAAATCTGGATTTGGTTTAAGACATATATACCGTTATCCAGTGTACCAGACCCAATCAAACTATGATTAAGGTGGATGTTGACAACATCACTTACAAACGTGAAATCATATCCTTTATTTGATAACAAGGAAACAGATATGATATTACACGTCAAACTAGGTACACAAAAACAGTTATGTAAAACCAAAATGTGTCCACTGGTCAATCCTAGGTGATAATCCCCGACGGACACAGCTCCGACGCTAGCTCCGTTAGCAACCTTGAGGATCATATCACCTTCCTTCAGCACTCTACGGTTTCTCAGTGCCTGCAATAAATTGCAAATATTGAGATCCTGAGACGGTATCCAATACCCAGGAAGTAGAGTTGATTGACAAACAATTCTCAATTACAAACAAACCTGAAGTCGAAGCCACAGCTTGCTTCGGTCCTTGGTTCTTGTTGGCAATCCATGCCTTGCAATCCTTTTTCCAGTGCCCATTCCTATGACAAAGGAAGCACTCATCCTGAGCTGCTACTGGTACCGGCAACTTTTTCTTTCCCTTTCCTACCTCCTTACTAACACCTCCTCTAGGTTTGGTGGCAGCCTTATTCTTCCTTCCTTTTGCCTTAGCATTGGACCCGGAAGAAGAAGCACTTCGAACAAACATAGTGTGTGTTTCCCTTGCCTTCTGCAAGGTGCCCTCTGCACTCCTCAACATGTTAAGGAGTTCTGAAAGTTCAACTTCTTTTCTTTGAATGTTGAAGTTCAGTATAAACTGGGCGTAGGTGATAGGAAGGGACTGGAGAATAAGGTCTGTATAGAGCTCATTATCCATAGTCGTTCCCAGGTCTGCGAGCTCTTCAATGTAGGCAATCATCTTTAGGACATGTTCACCTACCGATGATCCGACAGCCAACTTCGCTTGAAACAGCTTCTTTGAGGTCTCGTATCTTGCTATACGAGATTGCTCCCCATACAGATCTTTTGTATGAAGAAATATGGATTGAAGGTCCATATCCTCGTGCCTCCTCTGATGTTCATTGTTCATTGAGGCAAGCACGATGCACTTGGCTTTCGCGCAATCTAAATCCCAGGTTTTGCGGATTTCCTTATCCGCATTACTGGATTTAGGACATGGGGCTTCAGGTGCCTTAGTGGTGAGGACATACCCCAATTTGTTGTAGGTCAAAGCCATTTTGACATTCCGCAGCCAATCTTTGTAGTTTGGCCCCGTCAGTATATTTTTCTCTAAAAGTAACTTAAGTCCAGTCATTTTCAGGGTCGCTGCAATTAGGAGAGAGAGAAGAAAACACTTTAGCATGATGCTCTTGCAAGTTTAGAGTGATTTTTAGTTTATCTAAACTGGATGGCTTCCACTGTTTTTCGAATCCCTCCTCAAACCAAAAAGGAAGAATTAGCCAGGACTATTTTCACCGTACAATACTTGCTTAACCGTTCAGCCAGGCTAGTGTCGGTACTTCGAGGGAGGTTTTCCAAAGCTTTCGCGAAGTTCCTTAATTTAAGAACCTCTTTTCTCTGGAGGCGTAGCCCCGCTGACACCTTTCTAGACACCTACTTGGTTTATAGCATTGTTCGTTAAGTGACAAATATCCTGATAAGTAGCATATACTCACAGTAGGATCGGGATCCAAATATCATCGTCTGATAATGCTGTAGGAATGCTACCAACATTCATCAAACTCAAAATGGTATGCATCTCTTTGCAAATTTCAGTTTCTTTAGAAATTCCCGATATAAGTTTTTGACCCATGCTCTTATGACCTTGGCTTTGGTCAAAATGTCATAAGTCACATGTCAAGTTCTACCCGTCATTATCTTGTCAATTTGAACCCATCCGTATATATCCCTGACTTTGGTCAAATGATAATACGATTATTCCAAACTAACTCATCTATCTATGCAACAAATGAAAACCCAGCAGCTACCAAACACTATGCCTAGACTTTGGCCAAAATACATAACTTGAATACTACTGAATACCCAAATGAAATGACGGAGGGCTACGACTGGTTTTGGCGAAACCGTGAACGTAGTGAACTTGATATAACCGAAGGAACCTGATAGCTTTTAAAAGGAGTGGTTAAAGCTCCGCATTTAAAAAAATATCTGTTTTAAAAATAACCGAGCGGTTTCTTTTAAATTGTTCCAACGATTTAAACTTTGGTTTATTTTCTTTGCATTATAGATAATGCGTCCCATCATTAACCTATCATTGCAGAAAACAACGAAAATATGACGTCCTCTTATGCCATCCGCATTCGCCTCTAGGTCCCGTCATCACCCGTTAGGTTACTTAACTAACGACAGAGCGGGGACTGGGCTAGCGCGGGTCTAAAACATAGTGACGTCTAAAATAGCTATCATATATATAGATATTTTACATTCGTCGGACGCAATGATATTCATTCCAGATCACAGATGAACTTTATTGGGTTTGCAAGCAATCCGTATTTCTTTTGAGCCTGCAAGAAAAGACGGATTACACAGTTGTGATGAATAGCAATTACCCCACCCAAGACCCCTACGGGTACGGTAAACTACCCGCCCGGCTGTTTGTGCACCCCACCTTGGGTCTGTCCTAGGAGCAGAAACAGTAAAATGAAATATTACAACGGTGGCTACAACTACAACCTGAATGTGCCCCGGAAAATAATATTACAACAAATTAAATTTACATCAGATGAATTAAATAATTACCCATCACGTAACCCCGGCTTTACATCACAACAGTCCAACACAGTTCATATGCACAAACAGATAAGATCCATTACAGAAATGTGCAACCCCCTGCCAACCGACATACTAGCAGTTAGGGGAGGTTTACGAACACATTATGCAAACACATATATAATCCAACAAGAAAATACTGTATAATTTCGATCGATTAAACACATTTAATTTTGCTCCAATACTTCTTTGTAAATCTGAAACCTAAGCAAAAACTAAAAATTCCAGAAAATACCAATTATCACAAAGAACCAACACAGAAAATTAGGTTCTTGATTCGGCAACTTGGCGGCGGAACCGCGGCGGATCCCACACGATCCGCCGCGTTTCCGCGGCGCTTTAGCCGAATCATGGGCCCAATTTTCTTGGGTGTTCTTATACTGTCTTTTAGAGCTATTTGAACCTCCCTGAAAAATTTTTGGACTTCATTTAAAAATCGACAGAAACTCATGATATCGGGGTTTTCCGGTTTCGTTTTTTCCGTTCGAAATTCATACAATTTTGCAAGTGAGTTATTTATTGTTTAGCGAGGCTCTGATACCACTGTAAGTCGATGTACAACACCCCAATACTTGTGGGGAGGCGGAAATTTTAAAAACAAACTTGTTTAAAGCGTAAACATCGACTAACCGCTTGAATCCAAGCTAAACAATAACTAGCATCAAACATAGAAGTTCTATACTACTATGTTTAGGGATTATACCTAACGAATCGTGTCTTTCGCCTTTGCGAACTCCACCTCCTCCTCGGCCTTCTCAAAGTAGTAGACGATCCACCCGAGAGCTTTACTCCAAGCTTAGCTTCTAAACTTGAGAAAACTAGCTTTCTTTAAGTTCTAATCAAAGAAGCTAGGTGATATAGAGTGAGGGTTATGGTTTAATTAGTCTAACTAATCCTTGTACTCAACACATGAGAGGGGAGGATTAGGGTTTGAAGAGAGAGAGCTTGAGGAGAGAGAAGATGAACATCATAAATGAGATGAGAATAATAAATATCATAATATATATCAAGCATTTCTTTTTAACAAGAAAAGAAAATAAATCATTTTACAACCATGCTTGATAAATATCATGCGACGATTCATCTCCATGAGTCATTAAGCATTTATGATGCATTAATGACATGGATGAATCATCCATATGACTCACTAATCTCATTCATTGTATATGCCACCAAAACACCCGTAGTCATCACCTTCTAGAAGCTTCTCACGCAATTACGAGAACGCCCCTCCTTTCCGTAAAAATACGGAAAAACTTTAGACTGTATAAATCCAATAACCGGATACCAATAACTGGCTTAAACCAAAGCCGACTAGTAAAAACTGTCTGAACGACGTACGTGTGTAAACACATATATGCGTCCGAACCCTTTATCGTAAAACCATACGACCTCTATATCGTTTCACCAGGAGTAGGAAACTCTCTGTGTGGGACTCTAGAGACTCGACTACTACGCTGGCAGTGGGTTTAACCACAAACCGCAAGCGGCACTAGCTGTACGTAACGGCCCCCAGGTAGATGTCGATAAGAAAGCCGATGAGGAAACCCATCCGAACTCCTACTGAGCCTGCTGTGACAATCTTCGTACAGTCCGGTCTGTACATCTAAGACTATCGCATATCCGGACTAGGGGGCGGCAAGCGTCAGTCCCCTAAAAGCAGAATAAGTCGTGTCGGAGCGAAGCCCATTACACCCTGAGAAACTACTAGAACCTACCAGCAAATCTCGCTTGCCCTGGCCAGGGACTTTGCGTAATGGCTCTCTGACACAGCGCGATATCAACTCCCAATACCGGGAGAGACGAATCCTATGTAACCGCCACTGCCTCCAAGTGCTTCGGGAATGCACCCAACTGCTACCTATTTGCATGACTCCTTTGAGCCATGGTAGGGTAGCAATCTAAGAACAGTGGGAACACACTCGAGGCGAAGCAGCAGTGTCAAGTCTGCGGACTATGCTGTACTCATGTCATATGGGAACTCTTAACAGACGACGGGTATAATACCAACCAACAGTTCCCTGTGAGTCATGTCCGGTGTACCGGTAACCCAATGAGCACCTGTATACTATCTCCAGTACGACGTACTGACGGCTGTGGGACAGACCATCTCCCCAACTGGGATGAGAAGCGTACACACCAGTCTACTACGGAGTATCGATGCCCTGTCTCGATAATCCTACGACTAGGGATCTGAATAAGGATGTGGTTGTAGACTACCTAGCCCCCACTAGTGTGACTGCCATCACAACGCTGGTAGTCAAGCAAGATCATAAGAGCTATATCAATACGTATACTCACATATTAAGATAGAAAAACCAAGTAGCATACTACCATGTTTAGCAAGACAGTTATATACATATGAATATCCTAAGCTTGCATTAAGTAATATACAAACTAGTATGATACAATAATGGCCCCTAGGACATATACACTAACATTTAAAGCGTGAATATCGACTAACCGCTTTGAATCGAAGCTAAACAATAACTAACACTTATCATAGAAGTTCTATACTACTATGTGAAGAGATTATACCTAAAGAACCGTGTCCTTTGTCTTTACGAACTCCACCTCCTCCTCGGCCTTCTCGAAGTAGTAGACGATCCACCCGAGAGATTTACTCCAAGCTTTGTCTATAAACTTGAGGCAACTAGGTTTTTTTAAGTGCTAATCAAAGAACTTAGATGATATAGAGTGAGGGTTATGGTTTAATTAGTCTAACTAATCCTTGTACTCAACACATGAGAGGGGAGGATTAGGGTTTGAAGAGAGAGAGCTTGAGGAGAGAGAATATGAACATAATAATCAGAAAAGAAAATGAGTTATCATAAAATATATCAAGCATTTTATTTATCAAGAAAAGAATAAGAAAATGATTTACAACCATGCTTCATAAATATCAAGTGGTTATTCATCTCCATGAGTCACTAAGCATTTATGATGCATTAATGACATGGATGAATCATCCATATGACTCACTAATCTCATTCATTGTATATGCCACCTAAACCCCATTAGTCATCACCTTCTAGAAGCTTCTCACGCAATTACGAGAACGCCCCTCCTATCCGTGAAAACATGGAAAAACTTTAGACTGTATAAATCCAATAACCGGATACCTGTAACTGGCTTAAACCAAAGCCGACTAGTAAAAACTGTCCGAACGACGTACGTTTGTAAACACACGTATGCATCCGAACCCTTTGTCGTAAAACCATACGATCTCTATATCGTTTCGCCTGGAGTAGGAAACTCTCTGTGTGGGGCTCTAGAGACTCGACTACTAAGCTGGCAGTGGGTTTAACCACAGACCGCACGCGGCACTAGCTGTACGTAACGGCCCAGAGGTAGATGTTGATAAGAAGGCCGATGAGGAAACCCATCCGAACTCCTACTGAGCCTGCTGTGACAATCTCCGTACAGTCCGGTCTGTTCGTCTAAGACTATCGCATATCCGGCCTAGGGGGCGGCAAGCGTCAGTCCCCTAAAAGAGGAAAAAGTCGTGTCGGAGTGAAGCCCATTACACCCTGAGAAACTACTGGATCCTACCAGCAAATCTCGCTTGCCCTGGCCAGGGACTTTGCGTAATGGCTCTCTAACACAGCGCGATATCAACTCCCAATACCGGGAGAGTCGAATCCTATCTAACCGCTACTGCCTCCAAGTGCTTTGGGGCTGCACCCAACTGCTACTTGTTTGCACGACTCCTTTGAGCCGTGGTACGGTAGCAATGTAAGAACTGTGGGAACACACTCGAGGCGAAGTAGCAGTGTCAAGTCTGCGGACTATGCTCTACTCATGTCACCTGGGAACTGTTAATTAACGACGGGTATAATACCAACCAACAATTCCCCGTGAGTCCTGCATGGTGTACTCGTAACCCAACGACCATCTGTATACTATCTCCAGTACGACGTACTGACGGCTGTGGGACATACCATCTCCCCAACTGGGATGAGAAGAGTACACACTAGTCTACTCCAGAGTATCGATACTCTGTCTCGGTAATCCTGTGACTAGGGACCTGAATAAGGATGTGCTTGTGACTACTCAGCCCGCACTAGTGTGACTGCCATCACAACGCTGGTAGTCAAGCAAGATCCCAAGAGCTCTATCAATACTTATACTCACATATTAAGATAGAAAAACCAAGTAGCATACTACCATGTTTAGCAAGAATGTTATATACATGTGAATATCCCAAGCTTCCATTAAGTAATATACAATCTAGTATGATAAAATAAAGGCCCCTAGGGCATATACACTAACACCTTTGAGCCGTGGTAGGGTAGCAATCTAAGAACAGTAGGAACACACTCGAGGCGAAGCAGCAGTATCAAGTCTGCGGACTATGCTGTACTCATGTCACATGGGAACTGTTAACTGACGACGGGTATAATACCAACCAACATTTCCTCGCGAGTCCTGTCAGGTGTACCCGTAACCCAACGAGCACCTGTATACTATCTCCAGTACGACGTATTGATAGCTGTGGGACAGACCATCTCACCAACTGGGATGAGAAGCTTACACACTAGTCCACTACGGAGTATCGATGCCCTGTCTCGATGATCCAACGACTAGGGACCTGAAAAAGGATATGTTTGTAGACTACCCAGCACCCACTAGTGTGATTGCCGTCACAACGCTGGTAGACAAGCAAGATCCTGAAGGCTCTATCAATACATACATACATATTAAGATAGATAAAACCAAGTAGCATACTACCAAGTTTAGCAGGACTGTTAATATAACTGTGAACAACCCAAGCTTCCATTAAGTAATATACAAGCTAGTATGATACGATAATGGCCCCTAGGGTATATACACTAACAGTTCATATATAACCATACGATGGATTTATCCAATGGAATTGGATGTTCGTAGTGATACGGGGTGTTTTGGAGAAATGCAAAGGGTAAATGTTGGAGTGGCAACGATGTATGCAACTCAGGCAATCAAAAAGCTAGTGTTTTAAGAAAGTTCGGTTAATTTGGTTACTGAGTTATAGTATAGGGTCAGGCCATGGTCACAGTTAAAGAGAGAGAGAAAAGAAACACTCTGTGTGCACTCAAACTTAGATCAGAAATGTTAATCATTTTATCTAATCTGGATGGCTCCCACTGTATCCTCGAATTCTCCTCCAAACCTAGAAGGAGAATTAGTTGGAATCACCCGAGGAGTAATCCTACTCATCAGAGGGAATCGGGATCCAACTATCATCGCATGATAACTTGATGGAAGCCACTCAAGCCACCACACTCTAGAAGGTATGCGCAAGCCTGTCATGTTTCCTGTATGTTTGAAACTCCCGATATGATTTTTACCCCTAGGACCCAAGTGACATTGACGGAGTCAACAAATCAAAGAGTCCTAGCTATGTTCAACCCATCATTATCTTGATTGCATTAAGCCCACCCGTACGTGCCCTTGACGGAGTCAACAAGGTCGTATGACTGTCTTAACCAATCGCATATCCATGCAACAAACAAGCACAACTTAGCTACCGTACACTACGCCTTGACGGAGTCAACAAACATAGGACGAATACTAAGCACTACTTGTAAGAAATGACGGAGGGCTACGACTGGTTTTTGGCGAAAAACCTTTAGCGTAATGAACTTGATATAGTTGAGGGAATCCAAGTTGTTTTATAAAAATATAGTGGCGAAAACTTTTGCTAAAGAGGTCACACCCGATGAAGGGATCTCGGCTCTTTCCTCGTCGAATGAGGTGCAGGATATTCCAAATTGAATACCATGATGCAAAGCAAAACGTAATCGACTATAGTGAAGTTATTACGTTGATGCAAACTTCCGCCTAAGGGGTCACTCCCGATGAAGGGATCTTGGCCCTTGCCTCGTCGAATGAAGTGCTGGATATTCATAACCGAATACCACTGTGCAAAGCAAAAGAGAACGTCTGTAATGTCAGTTTTATTAAAAACTTGGTTCCAACAACATCATATATATGTTTGTTTTCCTTGCATTGATCTGAATAAACGCAGTCCTATCAATTAATCATACTATAAAAGAATGAAAATATAAGTACGTATATGCTATCCGCATTCGCAACTGGGTCCAGTCATCACCCGTTAGGTTACATAACTAACGACAGAGCGGGGACTGGACTAGCACGGGTGCAAAACATATACAATATCTACGAGTGTATATATAAATATATAATAATCGCTCCAGGCGTGATAAATGCAACATCACAGAAAAATAAAAAGTATTACAGAACAATACAAATAATCTGGGATCCCCGGCTTTCCTTTGAGCCACCAGTGAAACCCGACGTTCTCCTGGTCGTGTGGATAGCCTGTGCAATGAAATCCTAGCCCCCTATGAGCACGGCAAGTTACCCGCCAAATCCAAAACCAAGCCAGCCCCTTCAGCAAAGTGAATGGACCACCCAGCACTTCACGGAACCCGATAACTTGAGCACCCTACCTTGGGTCAACCTGTACCCCCACGAGTGCAACGAATATCCCTCTAATTCTAGAGTGAAGCCCCCTCCGTCTTAACTCCATAAGATGCTGGCTGGTTGCCTTCTAGAACCCGGCTATCCTGGCACCCCACCACGGTGAAATCCTAGTACATAAAAAAAAATATATACAACGGGTACATCGAACTCGACCCGGTCATGCCCCAAAAGAATAATATACAAACAGGTAGTGACGACAGTCTACATGACGGACGCTCGCCCCACAATATCAAATGTATAAATAAATCCTAACTACACTACCATTGCACATAAGCTATCCACCACGACAAATCCGCAACAACACAGTACAACATAGAACATCAGCGTGAATGTCACCTTCGCAAACCCGTTAAAAAGGACTAAAGCAATTAGACAAGATTGACCACTTGAATGACATTCACGGTCACAGATATAATGTAAGCACTGTAAAACTTTAAACGATGTTATAAATATCGACTTTGAAAAAAACCCCGAATAAGCCGAAACAAACTGAAAAAATCATATCCAAACTGGGCTTAACAAGCAATACCACTGAACTAATATTCTAAAGATTATATGCCTTCATGATGAAGAAAATATGAAGTGGCATGTGAAATCAAGTGGCTGTATAATTCATGCAAGTCAAGAATAGATGAAGCGGCTTTGTCAATGAAAATTCCAGTAGTTATGGAATTCTCTTGGTGGTGAAGTGGTTTTTTTGTTCACAAATCAACAAAAAAAATCCTGCACCCTCCCATTTCGCAGCAACCAAAATTCCTTTTTCTACCCTCAAATTCAACAACCACTTGATTTCCTAAAAATGTCATAATCAATCAAAAATATCATTGGTATTGTTTTGGGGTTGTTTCGGTTTCTATATTTTATTATCGTCTAAATAACTAGTATATGGTTAATAGGTTGACTCTGATACCATGTTAGGTAACGGCAGCGCCCCGGCCGTCAATCCGAGGCCAAATGCGGAACAAAAACTTTTTACAACTCAGCGATACCACAACCAAATACCCGGATCATTCCATTAACCGTTAACTAGCAATCTACAAAGTAAGTTGAGAGATTATACCGATCGATCCGTATCCTTCGGTCTTCAATCTCCACGCCTAGTTCCTCGCTGGCTGTCCCGATCAAGTCCGCTCTCCGGCCTCGCTCGTCGGAGTGGCACCACGTCATCGAATCTTTATACAGGCTCACGGTCCAATCCGAAGAAACTCGTACTTGAAGTTTACTAGCTGACATCTTCAAGGTGAAAGTAGAGAGAGTGTAGAATAGTTTGTCTCAAGACACCCAAGCTATTGGGTGATGGTAAATGAAGTTGCCATGGAACTTTGATGATGTCAGCAAAGGATTTTGGCATAGCAAATTTTGGCTTGCAAAGAATGGCTCGGCCAGAATGGGGATTCCTCTCTATGGATTTCAAAATTGGGGAGGAGAGAGATCACCAAGTATTTTGGAAAGGAAAACAAGCAAGAGGTGTATGTTGGATTAATTAATCAACAGAGAAAAATCCCAATATCAACAGCCTCCCCATGCTTCCCATGCCTTTTAAAATAAACCCACTCCAAGCCATGCCGATTAAATGCTAGGGATACCTCATTACTCAATTTCGAATTGGTAATCCCCCTAATTACAGAATTTGCACACAAATGAAATTGCCTCAAACTAAACAATAGCTCACAAACATTATCCATTAAATAAACATTGATCCGGATGTGAAAGGCTGGTGGAAGAAAATTGGCAACTTCAAAACTAATCCCGTAATGAATACCCCTAAACTTTATATACATACCCACATTTGTATTCCGACCGAATACGAATGCAACGAGACAAAATTATTCCCACAAAATATAATACTAGGATCCGGCTTAAAATAAAGCCCACTAGTATTATCTGTCCGAACCATGATACATGCACAAGTGCACGTGTATGTTCGAACCCTGCCATAAAACCATACGGCCTCTACAACGTTTCGTCCGAACATGGTAAACTGTCTTTGGGGGACTCTAATGACTCATCAATACACTGGCTATGGATTTAACCACTAGTAAGTCAGTGGTACCAGCTGTACTTAACGGTTGCCCATGTATTGATCGGAAAGGAAGCTGATGAGCGAACTCATCCAGAAATCCTACTGAGCCTGACAGTGACAATATCCGTATAGTCCGGTCTGTTCGTCTAAGAGTATCAGATATCGAGTCTAGGTGGGTGGTTAAAGTCAGACCCCTAATAACACGATAATTCGTATTGGTATGAAACCCATCACCAGTTGAGAAACTACCGATCCTAGATCGATAATTCTCGGCTACGTTGGCCAAGATTTTCTGGGGATGGCCACCCGTGCACTGAGCGACATCAACCCCCAATACCGGCAGAGACGAATCCCCGAACATCCGCTCACTGCCTCCATGTGGCTCAGGACTTTACCCAACTAAAACCTGTTTGCACGAATCCTTTGAGCCATGGTAGGATAGTAATCAAAGCACAGTGGAACCTCACACGAGACAAATGACGATCTCAGGACGACAGACTAACCTGTACATATGTCACCTGGAAACTGCTATCTGACAATAGGTATAATACCAACTAGCAGGTTCCTGGCGAGTCCTGTCCGGTGTACTCATAACGGAATGAGCACATGTATACATCTTAGGTGAACTAACTGACACCAATGTCTTGTGGGACCGGCCACCGCCCCTCATCGGGGTCTCGAACTGTATACAATAGTCTACTCTAGAGTATCGATGCCTAGTCTCGAAACTCCCACTAGTAGGGACACATTAAGGATGTGCTTATAGACCCCAGCTCCCATGTATATGATCGCCATCATACTCCTGGCTGTCAAGCAAGAATCCTATGGGCTCTATCAACATAAACATGATGATAAAGATAAACCAGATAGCATACTATCATCTTGAGTAAGACTGTCCTACCGATATAGGTCCTCCCTCAATCATTGAAATCACGTACCCGCAATCCAATAATTGACTTCGAGGGCACTATATCCAACAGGAATCACACAAGACTCTATGACGATCTCGGGTCTATAGACTAACCTGTACCAGTGTCACCAGAGAACTACTATCTAACGATAGGTATAATACTATCCAGGAGTTCTCGGCTAGTCCTGTTCGGTGTACCCATTCTCTAATGAGCAACTGTGTACAATCTTTGATGTCAAACACCAATGGCTGTGGGATCAACCGTTTCCATATAGAGGGTCAAGAAACGTACGCACTAGTCTACTCTTGAATATCGATGCCTTGTCTCGATACTCACTCGACTAGGAACAATTAAAGGATGAACTTGTGGACTACCCTGGTCCTACTAGTACGATCTGCATCATAGTCTTGGTAATCAAGTACACATCCTAAGGGCTTTATCAACATGTAACAAAGAGACAGTATAATGATACAAGTGTACATGTTAAGATAAAGAGCAGCCAAATAGCATACTATCATGTCGAGCAAGAAATTCCTCTCTATATATGTCCAAGCATCCACTATAATATACAATGTTGTACAATAATGGCCTTTAGGTATACATATAATTAATAATCTCCTAGTTGCACTAAGGCCAGTTGTTGTAGTATCTCATACCCAACATCGCAAAGAGTCTCTCAAATTGCATCTGGGGAATGGCATGTTGGGTTTCTATAGCACCTTACCTATAGTTTGGAAGCATCACACATGCCGCTATAAATTTTTTTAAGGAGGTGCTAAGAAAACTAACAATGAATAAGACTAGAATTTTGGTATAACATCAAACTAGTATCATATACAACAGGTAATCTACACTAAGAGATAAGTGATACAACCTTTGTAGACTTTCTTGGATCTCCTAGAGTTTGAACCGGCTCACTTGAATTGTTCCTTGTCCACGATGATCCACCCGAAGTCCCTTTGCTTAAGCTCCAAGCTTCACTTGATAAAGGATGAAGATGAAGCAAACATTTTACACTAATGGGCTAAAGTAGTGTAAAAAGGTGATTTGGTTTGTTTTCTCATTTCAAAACCATTTCTTTTTATCTATCTCACTCACTAGAAAAACTCAAGAGAGCTTGAGAGTGGAGGAAGATGAAGACAACAAAAGATTTTCATAATTTTTGATTATCTTCTAATAAAATGAAAAAGAAAAGAATATATATGCGAGACACTCTCACATCAAACCATGATTAAACAAATATCTAGATATTTTCGTAGAAGAGTTAAGGATCAAAGGAAATCAAACTAGGGTTAAAGTCAATGGTCAACCCAAAAAGAGTGTAGAAACAATGAGTCATATTTAATTTCCTTTTTCCTTTTTCTCAAAAAAAAATATACATATATTCAAACCATGTGAGGCTTGCACTGCCATCTCCTTTGTATCAACAACCATGATACAATTGTATGTTTGTATGTGTGCATGCACATTAACATGTACATACATCCACGCATACATCAAAAAGAAAAGGTTTATGTAAATGAGCTAAAAGTCAATATTAAATCAAAACTTGATTTAATAAACCGGTCATATCACATACGACCTGAGCAATAGAAAAACACCCGATTAAAAAACGGTATCATATACACGCATTAAATCGAGCTCCCGCGCATATCTCATATGCACACCACATCATTTCGCCTGAGCTAGGAAACTCCTCTGTGGGACTCTAAGACTCGTTAGACGCCGGCAGTAGGTGATGATCACATCAAACACGCACAAGCCGCAAGCGGTCATCTAAACGTAACGGCCACCCGGATATTGTACGATCAGAAGAAAAACAAGCAAACCTGTCAAAACTCCCATCCGCTGCTCCCATTATGTACGAAGCCCTCTGGCTGAGTCATGTACACTCACTATTCTAAATCACCATTTAAAAAGGCGGTCTTAATATCCATTTGCCATATTTCGTAGTCATGGTATGCAGCAATGGCAAGTAAAATCCGGATGGACTTAAGCATAACCACTAGAGAAAATGTTTCGTCATAATCTACACCTGCTCGTTGACGAAAACCCTTTGCAACAAGTCTAGGTTTGAAAGTCTCAAATATTCCATATACACCAATTTTCTTTTTAAAGATCCACTTGCTCCCAATGGGTTTTACCCCTTCAGGAGCATTTTCCAAAGTCCATACTTTGTTGGTGTATATGGATTCCATCTCAGATCGCATTGCATCAAGCCATTTCACAGAGTCACTACTCGTGATGGCCTGCTCAAAACTAGTTGGGTCATTATCTTCCATTATGCAATCCTCGCTTCCACCATCAATGAGAAAACCGTAGTATCTCTTAGGTGGATGAGAAACCCTACTAGATCGGCGAAAAGGCTGGGGTTCGTCGGGTACTACTGAATCCTCTCATTCCAATAAATCATCAGTTGTAGTTTGCGGTGCTGGAACCTGTTCCAGCTCTACCTCATCGCCACTAATTTCTTTTGCAAGAAATTCCTTTTCTAAAAAGGTGGCATGTTGAGCAACAAACACCTTTTGTTGTTCACTATGGTAGAATAAATATCCATACGAATTGCTTCGATATCCTATAAACTTACAAAGAACTGATCGTGCCTCTAGCTTGTCCGGATTTTTCTTTTTAACATAGGACGGAAAACCCCATATCTTAACTCTTTTAAGAGATGGTCTCTTCCCATTCCATATCTCATATAAAGTGGTAGGCACAGATTTAGTTGGAACTCTATTCAATAGGTATATGGCTGTCTCCAGCGCATACACCCAGAAGAAAATAGGTAACTCAGCTTTACTCATCATAGAGCGCACCATATATAATTGGGTGCGATTCCTCAGCTCCGATACACCGTTGTACTGTGGTGTATAAGGAGGAGTAAGCTGAGAGAGAATTCCATTCTCTTTTAGATATTCTAGGAACTCGTTGCTCAAGTATTCTCCACCTCGATCAAATCGAAGGATCTTTATACTTTTGTCCATTTGGTTCTCTACTTCGTGCTTATATTCTCTGAATTTTCTCAAAAGCTTCAGACTTGTGTTTCATCAGGAACACATGCCCGTATCTAGAGAGATCGTCAGTGAATGTAATGAAGTAGGAAGAACCGTTCCTGGCATGCGTAGATATAGGACCGCATACATCACTGTGTACCAGTCATAAGAGTTCCGTAACTCTTTCTCCGTTTCCACTAAACGGAGTATTGGTCATTTTACCTTTGAGACATGAATGGAAAGTATCATAAGATGATAATTCGAACGGATTCAAATATCCATCGTTATGTAACTTAGCTAGCCGTGTCGCATTGATATGACCAAGTCTACAATGCCACAAGAAGGATTCGTTCATTTTGAACTCTTTCTCTTGTGTATGTTTTGTATATTAAGGACTGTATTTTGATTAAGAATGAATATGCTATTATGTAACGAGCCTGATACAATCATCTTTTGATCTAGGAATATGTTCATAACATTATCTTTTACTACAAAATTATATCCTTCTTTACTTAATAAAGAAATTGATATAATGTTGCACATCATGTTCGGTATATAATTGCACTCATTCAGAATCAGTGTATTACGACTTGGTAATACTAGGTGATATTCGCCAACTGCTTTGGCTGAAATACTTGCACCATTCCCTACTTGAACAGAATGATCACATTTTCCTAGTTCTCTACCTTTACGTAGTCCATGTAACAATTTACATATGTGGGATCCCGATCCGGTATCTAATACCCATGACATATGGTGAACTAAGAAACATTTCTCAATAACTAAGACACCCGAAGAAGGTGCATCAACATGCATGTTCTCCGTTTGGGCGGCGTGAGAATCCAGATATTCTCCTATTCCCTGTTCAGTCTTATAACTCTTATATGAAATAACAGGGAAAAACGTTCCCCTGCTCAGTATAATAAGCGGGCTCAGTCAATACATCCATATTATTATCATGATTATGGCCTGACATGGTTGCTACCTAGAGAGAGAGAAGAAAACACTTTAGCGTATGCTCTTGCAAGATTAGATTGGTTATTATCTTATCTAATCAGGATGTCTCCAACTGTTTTTATCAAATCTTCGTCCAAACCATAAAAGGTAAGATTAGCCGGGATTAATTACACCCTACAATTTCGTCAATCTTTCAGCCAGATCAGTGTCGGTACTTGAGGGAGGTTGCCCGTGCTCTCGCACGGACCTAACTAAAATAAACCTCATTTTCCCAGAGGCATAACCCCGTCAACACCTTTCCATACACATAACTAATCGGCTAATTGTCCTGTGTAAAACTTTCTCAGGAGTAACACTTACTCGCAGTGGGTATCGGGATCCAATTATCTCATAGGAGCTATGCAATCTTATTGCAAATTTCAACACTTGAAATTCCCGATAATGCTTTTACCCCTAGCAACTTATGACCTTGGCTAAGGTCAACAAATCATAAGTGCTAGCCAAGTTCAACCCGTCATTTCCCGATTGAATTAAACTCACCCGTACGACCCTTGTCTAAGGTCAACAAAGTCGTACGACTGCCCTAACTTAATCACATCTCTTATTTTAGCAGATGAACACTAATTAGTTACCGTACACCACGCCTTGGCTAAGGTCAACAAACACACCACGAATACTAACTAGTCTCTATATGAAATGACGCAGGACTACGCAGTTTTTTTAGAAAACCATGAGCGTGATGAACTTGATATCGTTGTAGAAATAAGCGATTTTGAAAAGGAGTGTTTTTTTAGGCATTTCTAGTTTCGCTAAAGAGGTCACACCCGGTGAAGGGATCTCGGCTCTTTTCCCATCGAATAAGGTGCAGGGTATATCATATATACAGCTGTGCAAATCAAGAACTATATAAGCTGTAAACTAAACCGTGAGTTTGTATTATCTGCCAATTTTGCTTAAGACGTCACTCCCGGTGAAGGGACCTCTGCTTTTTCCTCATCGAATAAGGTGCAGGGTATATCATATATACCGTTGTGCAAAGTAAAACTGTAGCTACCCTTTTTGTAAAGTTTTGATTCTAAAACATCATTTAGGTTTCTTTTCTTTTTATTAATCTCATTAATATCTCCCATCATCTTATGCTTCCTAAGTATCACAGAAGAAATGAAAGCAGTAATATTTATATATCAGCATATGTATAGTATAAGCATTCGTCTCAGACAGTAATATAATCTCGTAACAGAACATTGCAACAGAAGAACATGTATAAAATATTGGATATACTAGGATTTCCGTGTTTTAATACGAGCCTGTATAAAACACGGATTCCACGGTCGCGATGAATAGCCAAACCCACATCCCTGGACCCCGATGAGAGCGGCAAGTAACACTGCCAATTCTAGGGTTAGGAAACCAGGTCTCGACTCCTCGAGATGGCCTCCCACTGGACACCAGAACACGGTTACTTCTGCTCCCCTCCTTGGGTCTACCTAATGCGGAAAAGTAAATAATATACACCGGTGACATCAACCTCATTTTGGATGTGCCCCAATAAAAGATTATTACATACAAACGAATTTTACATAAATGTCAATAAAAACCCTCATCGCACTTAAAACCCCCGGCTATTCAGAATACGACGACCCAATATAACATATCACAGCAACACATAATATCTCATATCATCAACGTAAGTAAGTATGCATACACCGATCGTCGTTGATATATAGCAATGAAAAACGGCAATACAACTACATACTAAACATACGGTCACAGAAAAGAAATTGAAAAACTACAACATTTGGAATCCACAATCACTTTAGACATCATAAATTCGAAATATCACATACATCGCATTTCTTTCCTAACAATATGAATTCCACATATGGTATCACATTCCAGATAAATAGACAGTATTAAACTTTCCGATCGAATAATCAAATACCCAAGATTTTCTAAATAGCTCAACACTTGAGCGGAGTTCAAATAATCCCAAAATATGTCACATACCAATGGTCCAACTGTAGAAGGGTCAAACCAACGCCTCACATGTGGCATGCCATACTGCCCCAAATCCTAAGGTTTAGAGGCAATTCAGACGGTCACATAATCGAGTTAAGGTTTGTGTTCTTCTAGAGGGTCCACCGTGTTACTTGCACGTTTTTGCGAAAGATTTAAACTTAAGAAAAATTCAACACTTGAATGTTTTTCATGCCGGGAAAAAGTGAGTTAATGATATCCGTTCGAACATTTTAACAGTTTCTAAAATATCCGGAAAACAAAACGAAATTACTATCCAATCGAATCAAAGAATTCAAAATAATCCCCAGAACACTCAACACTTGAGTCAGATTAAAAATACCCAGAAATATGCACTAACAGCTATGGATATTACCGTGCCAAAACCAAAGCCCAATTCAACTTTATGGCCGCGGATCCGCGGCACAAGCATGGTATTGCCGTGGTTCCGTGGCTGTTTGTATGAATTACATGCTCATTTTCCACGGTAATGCTTATAATTCCCAGCTGATTTTTTGGGTATTTTTAATGCAGAAAAAAATCACATTTTTACAAAATTTCCAGAGAGGGGGTCATTTTCAATGTTTCGGGGTTCGATCGGAGTTTTAACTTCGTATATACGTCGCCTAATGCTCTAGCTAGTCTATGATAGCACGATAGGGTTCTTAGGCAGTCATACAAGGGTCTATAAAGCATCAACCATGCCCGATTAAAAATTTAGACATACCGAACAACCCAAAGCAAGGATATTTCTAGATAATTAGGGTTTCACATGCAAGTAAACATATTTACAACTAAGAGTGAAGGATTACAACCTTTGTAGTCCACTCCTTCGCTTCATAAGCTCTGAGTAGAAGTCCTTTCGCCGCGATCCATGATCTCCCGGACACAAAGGAGGCTCCACAACTCGAACGATCCATGCTAGCTTGTGGTCTTCCTTTTCTCCGATGATCTACCTCAACGTTTCTATAACTCAAGCTCTCTCTCTCTCTCTCTAATGAGGTGAACACCCTAATCTAATTGGCTAGATTAGATGAGGATGATGGAGTAGTATTTATGCTCTCTTTTATTATCATATTCTCACACTAAATTATCACATAAAGAAAACCAAGAAAGCTTTCTCAAAGCTCAAAGGAAGAAGAAGATGAATATAAAATCAATAAATCTTTTTTTGATGAATAATGAAAAGATATATGATTACAAATGCAACCATGGTCAACTATGACAAGGCTAACACATGTAGAGATTTAATTAGGGCTAAGGGTTTAGGTTGGGTTAAGGAATGAGTCACTAAAATATCAAGCATAATATCTTAGCTCAAAACAAAAGAAAACCTTCTAGAAGGTTCATGAAAGAACTAACCCAAATTCAATCCTAACCATGTTTAATCTCCACTAATCATGTTGCATTAGAAATTATAATATGTTACAATATTATATATCACATATATAATATGTTTTGTAACAAAAGAAAATAAAACAATTAACATATATCGCATATATATCAATGTATTATCCGGTGAGAAAATGAATCAATAAAGCGAGCTAATATTAGATAATGTAATGCAATATATCATATATATTATTATACATTAAATTATCGAATCAACACTTTATCCGACAATCCGGCTATATCGAATATAACCGACTAATATATCATGTACCGATTCATCAAATCAACACTTGATCCGATGACTCGGCTCATATCAAAATATCTGGAGAATATAATACGGTATCTCATATCGCATTATCCTCGGTCATGCACATATTACATATGTGCCCCTACTCCGTTTCGCCTGAGTGAAGAAAGCTCCGTGTCGGACTCTAAAGAATCGTCGATACGCCGGTAGTAGGTGATGATCATATCAAACAACCAAAAGCTGCAAGCGGTCAGCTAAATGTAGTAGCCACCCAGGTGTTGAGCGTTCAAAAGAACAACAATCAAGCCTGTACATTCTCCTGTGAATCCAATGAGTAACACTCACATAAAGTCCGGTCTCTTCGTCTGATATGCTGCATATCTAGTCTCGGGGTGGTATACGTCAGACCCTAGTAACCGATAAGCCGTGTCAGTGTGAGGCTCATAACGGGTCAAGAAACTACTGGTAACACTGTTAGTTATGTATATGCCCTATAGGCCATTGTTGTACATATGATGTATATTATAATGGATGCTTGGATATATATAGAGAGGACTTTCTTGCTCGTCATGATAGTATGCTATTTGGTTTCACTTTATCATAACATGTTGACTTGTATTGGTTTACTGTCTTACTCTCACATATTGATAAAGCCCTTAAGATCTGTACTCGACTACTGGGACTATGATGATATCATACTAGTGGGGCCACGGTAGTCGATGAGTACATCCTATAACTGTTCCTAGTTGAGGGTATAACGAGACAGGACATCGATACACAAGAGTAGACTAGCGTATAAGCATCTTGACCCATATGATGGGCGATGGATAATCCTATATCCACCGGTGTTTTGACATTAAGGATGGTGTACGAGTGCTCAGTAGAGACTGGGTACACTGGACGGACTCGCCGAAAACTCCCAGATGGTGATATATCACACATTAGATGGCAGTCCTCCGGTGACACTGGTATAGGGTAGTCTGTAGACCCGAGATCGTCATAGAGACTTGTGTGATTCCCACTTTGCTTTGATTTGCACTTTAGCACGTACAAGAGGGCGTACAAAACGGTGGCTTTTTGGTGCAGTCCCGAATCACATGGAGGCAATGAGCTATAGGAAGGGATTCGTCTCTCCCGGTATAGGGAGTTGATGTTGTGCTGTGTTCGATTGGCTATAACTGGAAGTCCCTGTCCAAGGCTGATATAGAGATTTACTGGTAAGTGTTACCAGTTGTTTCTCGACCCATTATGAGCCTCATATCGACACGACTTATCGGTTACTGGTGTCTGACGTATACCACCCTTAGACTAGATATGCAACATATCATACGAAGAGACCGGACTGTACGGGAGTGTTACTGATTGGATTCACAGGAGAATGTACAGGCTAGCTTGTTGATCTTCTGATCGCTCAATACCTGGGTTGCTGTTACGTTTAGCTGAACGCTTACAGCTTGTGGGTGTTTGATATGATCATCACCTACAACCGGCGTATTGACGATTTTTTAGAGTCCTACACAGAGGTTTCTTGACTCAGGCAAAACAGAGTAGGGGCACATATCTGATATGTGCACGACCGAGGATAATGCGATATGAGATACCATATTATATTCTCTCGATATTTAGATATGAGCCAGATCATCGGATCAATTGTTGATTCGATGAATCGGTACATGATATATTAGTCGGTTATATTCGATATAGCTGGAATGTCGGATCAAGTGATGATTCGATAATTTAATGTATAATAATATATATGATATATTGCATTACATTGTCTAATATTGGCTCGCTTTATTATTTCATTTTCTCACCATGAAATACATTGATATATATCCGATATATGTTAATTGTATTATTTGCTTTTGTTACAAATATATAATATATATGTGAAATATATTATTGTAACATTATATGATTACTAATGCAACTTTTTTAGTGGAAATTAAACAAGGTTAGTGTTTGAATTGGGTTAGTTCTTTCTTTCAACTTCTAGAAAGATTTCTTTTGTCATGAATTTGATATTATGGTTGATATTATCTAATGACACATTATTTAACTCAACCCAAACTCTAGCCCTAGTTAATTCTCTACATGAGTTATCCTTGTCTTCCTTGACCATGGTAGTGTTTGAATTTGATATGAGTTATCCTTGTCTTCCTTGAGATTATGGTTGATATTTCATCTTCTTCTTCAACCTTATGCTTTGAGAAAGCTTACTAGGTTTTCATTTTGTGATGATTTCATGTGAGAATTTGATATAAAAAGAAAGCATAAATACTACTTCATCATCCTCATCTAATCTAGCCAATTAGATTAGGGTGTTCACCTTATTAGAGTGAGAGAGCTTGGGTTATAGAAAGTTCGACGTAGATCATCGGAGAAAAGGAACACTACAAGCTAGCATGGATCGTTCGAGTCATGGAGCCTCTCTGGAATCCAGGAGATCGTGGATCGCGGCAAAGGGACTTCTACATGGAGCTTATGAAGTGAAAGAGCGGACTACAAAGGTTGTAATCCCTCACTTTTAGTTGTAAAGATGTTTACTTGCATGTTAAACCCTAATAATCTAGCAATGATCCCGGCTTTGGGTTGTTCGGCACGTCAAATATTTTATTCGGGCATGGTTGATGCCTTATTAGACCTTGTATGACTGCCTAGGAACCCTACAGTGATATCAGAGCCTAGCTAGAGCATTAGGCGACGTGTATACTAAGTTAAAACTCTGATCGAACCCCGAATCATCGAAACGACGCCCTCACTGGACAAATTTTAAAAATGTGATTTTTTCTGTATTAAAAATACCTAAAAAAATCAGCAGGGAATTATAAGTATCACTGTGAAAAATTATAAGCTAAACCGTACGGACCGCCGCGGAACCACGGCAGTACCTTGCTTGTGCCGCGGATCTGCTTCCGTACAGTTGGGTTTGACGTTTCTTTTGGCAGAGTAATGACCGTATCTGCTAGTTCATATTTCTGGGTATTTTTAATCTGACTCAAGTGTTGAGTGTTCTAGGCATTATTTTGTATTCGTTGATTCGATCAGAAAATTTCATTTCGTTGTGTTTTCCGGATATTTAGAAAATGTTAAAATGTTCGAACGGATATCATGAACTCATTTTTTCCCGGCACGAAAAACTTTCAAGTGTTGAATTTTTCTTGGGTTTAAACCTTTCAGAAAAACGTGCAAGTAACGTGGTGGACCCTCTAGAAGAACACAAACCGTAACTCGATTATGTGACCATCTGAACCGCCTCTAAACCTTAGGGTTTGGGGCAGTACGGTGTGCCGCATGTGAGGCGTTGGCTTGACCATTCTACGGCTGGACCATTGGTACTGTGACATATTCTGGGATTATTTGAACTCCGCTCAAGTGTTGAGCTATTTAGGAAATCTTGGGTATTTGATTATCCGATCGGAGAGTTTAATACTGTCTATTTATCTGGAATGTAATACAATATGTGGAATTCATATAGTTAGGCATGAAATGCGAAGTATGCGATATTTCATATTTATGATGTCTAAAGTGATTGTGGATTCCAAATGTTGTTGTTTTACAATTTCTTTCTGTGACCGTAAATGTAGTATGTAGTTGTATTGAATGTTTTCGTTGCTATACATCAACGACGATCGGTGTATGCATACTTACTTACGTTGATGATATGAGATATTATGTGTTTCTCTTATATGTTATATTGGATCGTCGTGTTCTGAATAGACGGGGATTTTATGTGTGATGAGGGTCTTTATTTTCATTCATGTAAAATTCATTTGTATGTAATATTCTTTTATTTGGGCACATCCGGGATGAGGTTGAATTCCCCAGTGTATATTATTTACTTTTCCGCATTAGGTAGACCCAAGGAGGGGAGCACAATTAACCGGGTTCTAGGGTACAGTGGGAGGCCATCTCGAGGAGTCGAGACCAGGTCTCCTAACCCTAGAATTGGCAGTGTTACATGCCGCTCTCGTAGGGGTCTAGGGATGTGGGTTTGGCTATTCATCGTGACCGTAGAATCCGTGTTTTATACAGGATCGTATTAAAATACGGACATCCTACTATATCCAATATTTCATACATGTTCTTCTGCTGTAACGTTCTATGATGAGATCATATTACTGCCTGAGACAAATGCTTATAGTATATATATATGCTGATATATAAATATTACTGCTTTCGTTTCTTCTGTGATGCTTAGGAAGCATAAGCTGATGGGATTTATTAATGAAATTAATAAAAGAAAATAAATCTAAAAGATGTTGTAGAATTAAAACTTTGTAAAAATGGTAGCTACAGTTTTGCTTTGCATGGCGGTATATATGATATACCATGCACCTTATTCGATGAGGAAAGAGCCGAGATCCCTTCACCAGGAGTGACCTCTTTAGCGAAATTGGCAGATGCTACAAACTCACGGTTTAGTTTTTGAGAGCTTCTATAGTTCTTGCTTTGCACAGCGGTATATATGATATATCGTGCACCTTATTCAATGGGGAAAGAGCCGAGATCCCTTCACCGGGAGTGACCTCTTTAGCGAAACTAGAAAAGCCTAAAAAATACTCCATTTCAAAACACTCGATTCTACGACGATATCAAGTTCATTACGCTCAAGGCTTTGGGAAACACCTGCGTAGCCCTCCGTCATTTCAGATAGAGGCTAGTTAGTGTTCGTGCTGCGTTTGTTGACCTTAGCCAAGGCGTGGTGTACGGTAGCTAATTAGTATTTATCTGCTAAAACATAAGATGTGATTGAGTTAGGGTAGTCATACGACTTTGTTGACCTTAGCCAAGGGTCGTACAGGTGGGTTTAATTCAATCTGGAAATGACGAATGAACTTGGCTAGCACTTATGATTTGTTGACCTTAGCCAAGGTCATAAGTTGTTAGGGGTAAAAGTATTATCGGGAATTTCGTGTGTTGAAATTTGCAATGAGATTGCATACCTCCTATGAGATAGTTGGTTCCCGATACCCACTGCTAGTAAGAGTTACTCCTGTGAGTGTTTTACACAGGACAATTAGCCGATCAAGTAGGTGTATAGAAAAGTGTTAACAGGGTTATGCCTCTGGGAAAACGAGATTTACTTTAATTAGGACCGTACGAAAGCACGGAGAACCTCCCTCAAGTACCGACACTGATCTAGTTGAAAGATTGACAAAATTGTAGGGTGTAATTAATTCCAGCTAATCTTACCTTTTAGGTTTTAAAGGTAGATTTGATAAAAACTGTGGGAGACATCCTGATTAAATAAGATAATAACGAATCTAATCCGGCAAGAGCATGCGCTAAAGTGTTTTCTTCTCTTTCTCTCCACAGGTAGTGACCCGATAACACTAGAAAATATAAGGTGCGAAATGAGGATATTCGTGCAAATGTTGGTGTAGCACCTGTGGAGGAGAAGATGCGGGAAAACCGGCTAAGATGGTTTGGTCATGTGCGACACAGACCTATAGAACCACTGGTTCGACGAATAGATACTCTAGATATGGGCAATGGCAAAAAAGCAAAAGGAAGACCGAAGAAAACATGGATGGAGGTGATACAAAACGATATGGTTGCCAAAAGACTCGATGAAAGTATATTGTTTGATAGGAGTGAGTGGAGGCGGAGAATTCATGTGCTGGACCCGGCGTGATTCTCATGTTGGTTCATGTAGCCTACCCTATATGCTTAGGATAAAAGGCTCAGATGTTGTTGTTGTTGTTGTCTCTCAATATAGCAACCATGTCAGGCCATAATCTAGATAATAATATGGATGTATTGACTGAACCCGATTATTATATTGAGCAGGGAAACGTTGGTCCTGTTCTTTCTTATAAGTGTTATAAGACTGAGCAGGGAATAGGAGAATATCTGGATTCTCACGCCTCCCAAACGGAGAACATGCATGTTAATGCACCTTCTTCGGGTGTGTTAGTTATTGAGAACAGATCCTCAGTTCACCCTACGTTCTTGGTATTAGATACCGGATCAGGATCCCACATATGTAAATTGTTACATGGGCTACGTAAAGTTAGAGAACTGGGAAAAGGTGATCATTCCGTTCAAGTAGGGAATGGTGCAAGTATTGCAGCCAAAGCAGTTTGCGAATATCACCTTATATTACCAAGTCGTAATACACTGATTCTGAATGAGTGTTATTATATACCGAACATGATGTGAAACATTATATCATTTTCTTTATTAAGTAAAGAAGGAAATAATTTTGTAATAAAGGATAATGTTACGAACATATTCCTAGATCAAAAGTTGATTGGATCAGGCTCGTTACATAATGACATATTCATTCTTAATCAAAATACAGTCCTTAATATACAAAACACACACAAGAGGAATAGTTCAGAAATGAACGAATCCTTCTTGTGGCATTGTAGACTTGATCATGTTAGCGTTTATGCCCTAGAAGGCCTTTACTATATCATACTAGTTTGTATATTACTTAATGGAAGCTTGGGATATTCATATGTATATAACAGTCTTGCTAAACATGGTAGTATGCTACTTGGTTTTTCTATCTTAATATGTGAGTATACGTATTGATAGAGCTCTTAGGATCTTGCTTGACTACCAGCGTTGTGATGGCAGTCACACTAGTGGGGGCTGGGTAGTCTACAAGCACATCCTTATTCAGGTCCCTAGTCGTTGGATTATCGAGACAGAGCATCGATACTCCGGAGTAGACTCGTGTGTACGCTTCTCATCCCAGTTGGGGAGATGGTCTGTCCCACAGCCGTCAGTACGTCGTACTGGAGATAGTATACAGGTGCTCGTTAGGTTACGGGTACACCGGACAGGACTCACAGGGAAATGTTGGTTGGTTTTATACCAGTCGTCAGTGAGCAGTTCTCAGGTGACATGAGTACAGCATAGTCCGCAGACTTGACACTGCTACTTCGCCTCGAGTGTGTCCCACTGTTCTTAGATTGCTACCCTACCACGGCTCAAATGAGTCGTGCAAACAGGTAGCAGTTGGGTGCAGTCCCGAGCACTTGGAGGCAGTGGCGGTTAGACAGGATTCGTCCCTCCCGGTATTGGGAGTTGATATCGCGCTGTGTCAGAGAGCCATTACGCAAAGTCCCTGGCCAGGGCAAGCGAGATTTGCTGGTAGGTTCCAGTAGTTTCTCAGGGTGTAATGGGCTTCCCTCCGACACGACTTATACCGCTATTAGGGGACTGACGCTTGCCGCCCCCTAGGCCCGATATGCGATAGTCTTGGACGAACGGACCGGACTGTATGGAGATTGTCACAGCAGGCTCAGTAGGAGTTCGGATGGGTTTCCTCATCGGCCTTCTTATCGACAACTACCTAGGGACCGTTACGTACAGCTAGTGCCGCTTGTGGTCTGTGGTTAAACCCACTGCCAGCGTAGTAGTCGAGTCTCTAGAGTCCCACACAGAGAGTTTCCTACTCCAGGCGAAACGATATAGAGGTCGTATGGTTTTACGACAAAGGGTTCAGACGCGTATGTGTGTTTACACACTTACGTCGTTTGGACAGTTTTTACCAGTCGGCTTTGGTTTAAGCCAGTTACTGGTATCCGGTTATTGGATTTATACAGTCTAAAGTTTTTCCGTATTTTTGCGGAAAGGAGGGGCATTCTCGTAATTGTGCGAGAAGCTTCTAGAAGATGGTGACTAAGGAGGTTTAGGTGTCATTTGCATTAAATGGGTTTAGTAAGTCATTAGAGTGATTCATCCATATCATTAATGCACAATAAATGCTTAATGAGTCATGGTTATGAATCACCATTAGATATTTGTGAAACTTGATTATTCATCATTTGTTTTTCTTTTATTGATGAATTATAAAGTTTCATATATATTATGATAACTTACTATTCTCACTTAATAATCATTCTCACCTTCTCTCTCCTCAAGCTCTCCCTCTTCAAACCCTAATCCTCCCCTCTCATGTGTTGAGTACAAGGATTAGTTAGACTACTTAATCCATAACCCTCTCTATATTACATCTATCTTCTTTGATTAGCAATCCAAGAAGGTTAGTTGCCTCAAGTTTAGAGGCTAAGCTTGGAGTTTTGCTCTCGGGTGGATCGTCTACTACAAAGAGAAGGCCGAGGAGGACGAGGAGATCGTAAAGACGAATGACTTGGTTCGATAGGTATAATCCCTAAGAATAGTAGTTTAGAAATACTATGTGTTTGGTTAGTTATCATTTAGCTTCGATTCAAGCGGTTAGTCGATGTTTGTTCACTAAACAAGTTCGTTTTTGAAAATTCCGCCTCCCCACAAGTATTGGGGTGTTGTACATCGACTTACAGTGGTATCAGAGCCTCGCTAAACAATAAATAACTTAATTGCAAATTTGTACGAATTTAGAACGGAAAAAACGAAACCGGAAAACCCCGAACTGTCAAGTTTCTGTCGAAATTGAAATGAAGTCTAAAAATTTTTCAGGGATGTTTAGAAAGCTTGAAAAGTATCCAGGAGAACACCCAAGAAAATTGGGCCCATGACTCGGCTAAAGCGCCGCGGATCCCACCGATCCGCCGCGGTTCCACCGCCGCGGTTCCACCGCCGAGTTGCCGAGTCATGAACCCAAATTTCTTGTGTGGGTCCCCTGTGATATTTGGTATTTTCTGGAATTTTTTAATATTTGCTCAGGTTTCAGTTTTACAGAGAAGTATTGGAGCAATATTAAAAGTGTTTAATCGATCGAAATTGTACAGTATTTGCATATTGGATTATATCTGTGATTGTTTTATGTGTTCGTAAACCTCCCCTAACTGCTAGTATGTCGGTTGGCAGGGGGTTGCACATTTCTGTAATGGTTTTATCTGTTTGTGCATATGAACTGTATTGGACTGTTGTGGTGTATAGCCGGGGTTTTGCAATGGGTTATTATTTAATTCATTTGTTGTAATATTATTTTTGCGGGGCACATCCAGGTTGCGGTTGTTGCCACCGTTGTATTATTTCATTCTACTGTTTCTGCTCCTAGGACTGACCCAAGGTGGGGTACACAAACTGCCGGGTGGGTAGTTTGCCGTACCCGTAGGGGTCGAGGGTGGGGTAATGGCTATTCATCACAACTGTGTTATCCTTCTTTTCTTGCAGGCTCAAAAGAAATACGGATTGCTTGCAAATCCAATTAAGTTCATCTGTGTTCTGGAATGTATATCATTGCGTCAGACGAATGTAAAATATCTATATATATGATAGCTATTTAGACGTCACTTATGTTTTACACCCGCGCTAGCCCAGTCCCCGCTCTGTCGTTAGTTAAGTAACCTAACGGGTAATGACGGGACCAAGTGGCGAATGCGGATGGCATAAGAGGACGTCATATTTTCGTTGTTTTCTGCAATGATAGATTAATGATGGGACGCATTATCTATAATGCAAAGAAAATAAACCAAGTTTAAATCGTTGGAACAATTTAAAAAAAAAACCACTCGGTTAATTTTAAAACAGATATTTTTTTAAATGCGGAGCTTTAACCACTCCTTTTAAAAGCTATCAGGTTCCTTCGGTTATATCAAGTTCACTACGTTCACGGTTTCGCCAAAACTAGTCGTAGCCCTCCGTCATTTCTTATGAATGGTCAGTAGTATTCAAGCTATGTTTGTTTGGCGCTTAGTCAAGACATAGTGATTGGTAGCTGCTGGGGTATTCATTTGTTGCATAGATAGATGAGTTGGTTTGGAACAGTCGTATTACTTTGTTTGGCCCTTAGTCAAGAGTATATACGGATGGGTTCAAATCAACAGGATAATGATGGGCAGAACTTGACATGTGACTTATGATTTGTTGGCCCTTAGTCAAGATCATAAGAACATGGGGTAAAAATCAATATCGGGAATTTCTAAAGAAACTGAAATTTGCAAAGAGATGCATACCATTTGGAGTTTGATGAATGTTGGTAGGATTCCTTCAACATTATCATACGATGATATTTGGATCCTGATCCTACTGTGAGTATATGCTACTTATCAGGATATTCGTCACTTAACGATCAATGCAATAAACCAAGTAGGTGTCCAGAAAGGTGTCAGCTTGGTTACGCCCCCAGAGAAAAGAGGTTATTTAATTAAGGAACTTCGCGAAAGCGTTAAAAAACCTCCCTCGAAGTATCGACACTAGCCTGGCTGAACGGTTAAGCAAGTATTGTACGGTGAAAATAGTCCTGGCTAATTATTCTTTTATGGTTTGAGGAAGGATTCGAGAAACAGTGGGAGCCATCCAGTTTAGATAAACTAAAAACCACTCTAAACTTGCAAGAGCATCATGCTATAGAGTTTTCTTCTCTCTCTCCTAATTGCAGTGACCCTGAAAATGACTGGACTTAAGTTACTTTTAGAGAAAAATATACTGACAGGGCCAAACTATAAAGATTGGCTGCGGAATGTCAAGATGGCTTTGACCTATGACAAATTGGGGTAAATCCTCACCGCTATGGCAGCTGCTGTCCCTGGTCGCAAATCCAGGAATGCGGATAAGAAAATCCGCAAAACCTGGGATTTAGATTGCGCGAAAGCCAAGTGCATCGTGCTTGCCTCGATGAACAATGAACATCAGAGGAGGCACGAGGATATGGAACTAGATGCCATATTTCTCCATACAAAGGAACTTTATGGAGAGCAATCTCGTATAGCAAGATACGAGACCTCAAAGAACTTGTTTCGAGCGAGGTTGGCTGTCGGGTCATCGGTAGGAGAACATGTCCTAAAGATGATCGGCTATATAGAAGAGCTCGCAGACCTTGGGACGACTTTGGATAATGAGCTCTATACAGACCTTATTCTCCAGTCTCTTCCTTCCACCTACGTCCAGTTTATCCTGAACTTCAACATTCAAAGAAAAGAAGTTGAACTTCCGGAACTCCTGAACATGTTAAGGAGTGCAGAGGGCACCTTGCAGAAAGCAAGGGAAACACCCGCTATATTTGTTGGCGGTGCATCTTCTTCCGGGTCCAAGGCTAGGGCCAAAGGAAGGAAGAAGAAGGCCGTCCCCAGACCTAGAGGAGATGTTAGTAAGGTGGAAGGGAAGGGAAAGAAAAAGTTTGCGGTACCGGTAGTGGGCCAGGATGAGTGCTTCCATTGTCACAGGAAAGGGCACTGGAAGAAAGATTGCAGGGTGTGGAACGCCAAGAACCAGGAACCGAAGCAAGCTGTTGCTTCGACTTCAGGTGTGTTTGTAATTGAGAATTGTCTGTCAATCAACTCTACTTCCTGGGTATTGGATACCGGATCTGGATCTCATATTTGCAATTCATTGCAGGCACTGAGAAACCGTAGAGTGCTGAAGGAAGGTGATATGACCCTAAAGGTTGCTAACGGAGCTAGCGTGGGAGCTGCGTCCGTCGGGGATTATCACCTAGGATTGACGAGTGGACATATTTTGGTTTTACATAACTGTTATTTTGTACCAAGCTTAACGTGTAATATCATATCAGTTTCCTTGTTATCAAATAAAGGTTATGATTTCACGTTTGTAAGAGATGTTGTTAACATCCACCTTAATCATGGTTTGATTGGGTCCGGTACATTAAATAACGGTATATATGTTTTAAACTAACTCCAAATTTTCAATGTCCAGAACACACTAAAAAGAAAGTCTCCAGATTTAAATAAAGCTTTCTTATGGCATTGTAGACTGGGTCACATCAATGAGAGAAGGTTGGCTAAGTTGCATAGAGAAGGATATTTGGACTCGTTCAAATATCAAACTTATGACACTTGTCAATCTTGTCTCAAAGGAAAGATGACAAAGACTCCATTTACTGGACAAGGAGTAAGAGCGAGCGAGCTCTTAGGACTCATACACAGCGATGTATGTGGTCCAATGTCTACACATGCAAGAGGTGGTTATTCCTACTTCATTACTTTTACAGATGATTTCTCTAGGTATGGAAATGTTTTCTTAATGAAGCATAAATCCGAGGCCTTTGTGAAATTCAAGGAATACAAGAGTGAAGCGGAAAACCAAACAGGCAAAAGTATTAAGACACTAAGATCTGATCGAGGTGGAGAATACTTAAGTGCCGAGTTCCTAGGTTACCTAAAAGAGAAAGGAATTCTCTCTTCGCTTACTCCTCCATACACTCCACAGCATAACGGTGTATCGGAGAGACGGAATCGAACCCTATTTGATATGGTACGATCCATGATGAGTAATGCTGAGTTACCGCGATCTTTTTGGGGATATGCGCTAGAATCAGCGGCATATCTTCTGAACCAGGTTCCAACCAAGACTGTGCCTACCACACCATATCAGATGTGGAGTGGGAAGAAACCCTGTCTAAAACATTTTAAGACATGGGGTGTCCAGCTTTTGTAAAAAAGCAGCATTCGGAGAAGCTCGAGGCACGCTCAGTACAGTGTAAGCTTGTGGGATATCCAAAGACCTCCAAGGGATATTATTTCTATTACGCAGAGGAACAAAAGGTTTTTGTTTCTCGTCATGCCCACCTCTTAGAAACTGAATTTTTAGAAAATCAGAAGAGTGGGAGCGCAGTAGAACTGGAAGAAATTCCAGAACCACAAGCTGCTACTGAAAGTTTGGTAGAACCAGAAGTTCAAGAAGAACAGAACATTCCCGCACCCCTCCGCAGGAGTAGTAGGCCGTCTCATCCGCCTGCGAGATACTACGGTTTTCTCATTGATGGCGATAGAGAGGATTGCATCATAGATGATGATGAACCTACTGACTTCCAGCAGGCCATCCAGAGCGGCGACTCAGTACGATGGCTAGATGCAATGCAGACCGAAATGGAGTCCATGTACACCAACAAAGTATGGACTTTGGACTATGCTCCAGATGGGGTAAAACCCATAGGATGCAAATGGATCTTCAAGAAATAGATTGGTGTTGATGGACAGGTGGAAACCTATAAGGCTAGACTTGTTGCAAAGGGTTTTCGTCAAAGACCTGGTTTGGACTATGACGAAACTTTTTCTCCAGTGGCTATGCTCAAATCCATTCGGGTCCTTCTTGCTATTGCTGCCTTCCATGATTATGAAATTTGGTAGATGGACGTAAAGACGGCTTTTCTGAATGGAAATTTAGAAGAGTGCGTCTATATGGATCAGCCAGAGGGTTTCAATCAGAGTGGGAGCAGCGGGAAAGTATGCAAGCTGCTTAAGTCCATTTATGGACTAAAACAGGCATCGCGTAGTTGGAAAATCAGTTTTGATGAGTCAGTCAAAGAATATGACTTTATCAAAAATCCAGATGAACCGTGCATATATAGTAAAGTTGTAGCCAGAAGTGTTGTATTCCTCGTCTTGTACGTGGATGACATTCTATTAATAGGAAATGATATTCCTATGCTACAATCTGTCAGAGGATTCTTGTCACACAGGTTCTCCATGAAAGACCTGGGTGATGCCTCTTACATTCTGGGGATCCGGATCTATCGTGATAGATCCAAGAGGATGTTGGGACTTTCGTAGTCCAGGTATATCAACACTGTACTGAAAAGATTCAGTATGGAAGATTCTAAGCGCGGTAATCTACCGGCTTGTCACGGAATCACCCTCTCCAAAGAGATGTCTCCCAAGACTGATTTGGAAAGGGAACGTGTGTCTATTATACCCTACACTTCTGCGGTAGGCTCTATAATGTATGCGATGTTGTGTACCAGACCGGATGTAGCTTACGCACTGAGCGTGGTAAGCCGGTATCAGTCAGACCCAGGGGAGAAGCACTGGATAGCAGTAAAGAACATTCTCAAGTACCTGAGAAGGACTAAGGAGATGTTCTTGGTTTACGGCGGAAAAGACCTCAGGTTGGAAGCCTTTGCTGATTTCGGCTTCCAGAGTGATAAGGACGATTCCAAGTCCATGTCGGGTTATGTCTTTACCCTCAATGGAGGGGTGGTGTGCTGGAAGAGCTCCAAGCAGGACACCGTTGCTGACTCGACGATGGAAGCGGAGTATATAGCTGCTTGCGATGCCGCAAATGAAGTAGTCTGGATGAAGAAGTTCCTAACAGAACTTCAGGTGGTTCCTACCATAGTTGATCTAATACCTATGTATTGCGACAACAATGGAGCTATAGCGTTAGCGAAGGAACCAAGGTCCCATCAGAAGTCCAGACACATCTTGAGGCGGTATCACCTGATCAGGGAGATCATTGATCGTCAGGAGATCGAGGTTCGGAGAGTTGCTTCTGAAGAGAACATTGCTGATCCATTCATGAAGGCCCTACCTCAGATTCAGTTCGAGAGGCTACTCGAGATCATTGGTCTTCGATATGCCAGTACATGGCCCTAGTGCAAGTGGGAGATTGTTAGTGTTTATGCCCTAGAAGGCCATTACTGTATCATACTAGTTTGTATATTATTTAATGGAAGCTTGGGATATTCACATGTATATAACAGTCTTGCTAAACATGATAGTATGCTACTTGGTTTTTCTATCTTAATATGTGAGTATACGTATTGATAGAGCTCTTAGGATCTTGCTTGACTACCAGCGTTGTGATGGCAGTCACACTGGTGGGGGCTGGGTAGTCTACAAGCACATCCTTATTCAGGTCCCTAGTCATTGGATTATCGAGACAGAGCATCGATACTCCGGAGTAGACTGGTGTGTACGCTTCTCATCCCAGTTGGGGAGATGGTCTGTCCCACAGCCGTCAGTACGTCGTACTGGAGATAGTATACAGGTGCTCGTTAGGTTACGGGTACACCGGACAGGACTCACAGGGAACTGTTGGTTGGTTTTATACCAGTCGTCAGTGAGCAGTTCCCAGGTGAAATGAGTACAGCATAGTCCGCAGACTTGACACTGCTACTTCGCCTCGAGTGTGTCCCACTGTTCTTAGATTACTACCCTACCACGGCTCAAATGAGTCGTGCAAACAGGTAGCAGTTGGGTGCAGTCCCGAGCACTTGGAGGCAGTGGCGGTTAGACAGGATTCATCCCTCCCGGTATTGGGAGTTGATATCGCGCTGTGTCAGAGAGCCATTACGCAAAGTCCCTGGCCAGGGCAAGCGAGATTTGCTGGTAGGTTCCAGTAGTTTCTCAGGGTGCAATGGGCTTCCCTCCGACACAATTTATACCGCTATTGGGGGACTGACGCTTGCCGCCCCCCTAGGCCCGATATGCGATAGTCTTGGACGAACGGACCGGACTGTATGGAGATTGTCACAGCAGGCTCAGTAGGAGTTCGGATGGGTTTCCTCATCGGCCTTCTTATCGACAACTACCTGGGGACTGTTACGTACAGCTAGTGCCGCTTGCGGTCTGTAGTTAAACCCACTGCCAGCGTAGTAGTCGAGTCTCTAGAGTCCCACACAGAGAGTTTCCTACTCCAGGCGAAACGATATAGAGGTCGTATGGTTTTACGACAAAGGGTTCGGACGCGTATGAGTGTTTACACACTTACGTCGTTTGGACAGTTTTTACCAGTCGGCTTTGGTTTAAGCCAGTTACTGGTATCCGGTTATTGGATTTATACAGTCTAAAGTTTTTCCGTATTTTTGCGGAAAGGAGGGGCGTTCTCATAATTGTGCGAGAAGCTTCTAGAAGATGGTGACTAAGGAGGTTTAGGTGTCATTGGCATTAAATGGGTTTAGTGAGTCATGAGAGTGATTCATCCATATCATTAATGCACAATAAATGCTTAATGAGTCATGGTTATGAATCACCATTAGATATTTGTGAAACTTGATTATTCATCATTTGTTTTTCTTTTATTGATGAATTATAAAGTTTCATATATATTATGATAACTTACTATTCTCACTTAATAATCATTCTCACCTTCTCTCTCCTCAAGCTCTCCCTCTTCAAACCCTAATCCTCCCCTCTCATGTGTTGAGTACAAGGATTAGTTAGACTACTTAATCCATAACCCTCTCTATATTACATCTATCTTCTTTGATTAGCAATCCAAGAAGGTTAGTTGCCTCAAGTTTAGAGGCTAAGCTTGGAGTTTTGCTCTCGGGTGGATCGTCTACTACAAAGAGAAGGCCGAGGAGGACGAGGAGATCGTAAAGACGAAGGACTTGGTTCGATAGGTATAATCTCTAAGCATAGTAGTTTAGAAATACTTTGTGTTTGGTCAGTTATCGTTTAGCTTCGATTCAAGTGGTTAGTCGATGTTTGTTCACTAAACAAGTTCGTTTTTGAAAATTCCGCCTCCCCACAAGTATTGGGGTGTTGTACATCGACTTACAGATCATATCAATGCGACACGACTAGCTAAGTTACATAAGGATGAATATTTGAATCCATTCGAATTTTCATCTTATGATACTTGCCATTCATGTCTCAAAGGCAAAATAACCAAAGCTCCGTTTGGTGGACACGGAGAAAGAGTTACGGAACTCTTCGGACTGGTACATAGTGATGTATGCGGTCCTATGTCTACGCATGCCAGGAACTGTTCTTCCTACTTCATTACATTCACTGAGGATCTCTCAAGATACGGATATGTGTTCCTGATGAGACACAAATCTGAAACTTTTGAGAAATTCAGAGAATATAAGCACGAAGTAGAGAACCAAACGGGCAAAAGTATTAAGATCCTTCGATCTGATCGAGGAGGAGAATACTTGAGCAATGAGTTCTTAGATTATCTAAAAGAGAATGGGTTTCTCTTTCAGCTTACTCCTCCTTATACACCACAGCACAACGGTGTATCGAAGCGGAGGAATCGCACCCTATTAGATATGATGCGCTCTATGATGAGTACAGCTGAGTTACATATTTCCTTCTGTGGGTATGCACTGGAGACAGCCATATACCTATTGAATAGAGTTCCAACTAAATCTGTGCCTACCACTCCATATGAGATATGGAATGGGAAGAGACCATCTCTTAAAAGAGTTAAGATATGGGGTTGTCCGGCCTATGTTGAAAAGCAAAATCTGGACAAGCTCGAGGCACGATCATTTCTTTGTAAGTTTGTAGGATATCCAAGTAATTTGTATGGATATCTATTATACCACAGTGAACAACAAAAGGTGTTTTTTGCTCAACATGCCACCTTTTTAGAAAAGGAATTTCTTGCAAAATAAATTAGTGGCAATGAGGTAGACCTGGAAGAGGTTCCAGCAACACAAACTGCAACTGAAGATTTAGTAGAAACAGAGGATTCAGTAGTACCCGATGAACCCCAGCTTCTCTGCCGATCTAGCAGGGTTCCTCATCCACCTGAGAGATACTACGGTTTTCTCATTGATGGTGGGAGCGAGGATTGTATCATGGAAGATGATAACCCGACTAGTTTCGAGCAGGCCATCACGAGTGGTGACTCTATGAAATGGCTGGATGCAATGTGATCTGAGATGGAATCCATGTACACCAACAAAGTATGGACTTTGGAAAATGCTCCTGAAGGGGTAAAACCCATTGGGAGCAAGTGGATCTTTAAAAAGAAAATTGGTGTAGATGGAAAAGTTGAGACTTTCAAAGCTAGACTTGTTGCAAAGAGTTTTCATCAACGTCCAGGTGTGGATTATGACGAAACCTTTTCTCCACTGGCTATGCTTAAGTCCATCCGGATCTTACTTGCCATTACTGCATACCATGACTACAAAATCTGGAAAATGGATGTTAAGACCGCTTTTCTAAACGGTGATTTAGAAGAGTGCATGCACATGTCTCAGCTAGAGGGCTTCTTAGATAGTGGGAGCAGCGGAAATGTGTGCAAGCTGCTTAAATCAATTTATGAGTTAAGGAAAGTATCGCGGAGTTGGAACATCTGTTTTGATGTTGTAGTCAAAGAGTTTGACTTCATTAAAAATATAGATGAACCTTGTATCTGTAAGAACGTAGCAGAGAGTAAGGTTGTCCTTCTCGTATTGTACGTGGATGACATACTCTTGATAGGAAATTATATTCCTATGCTACAATCAGTGAAGCTCTTCTTATCAAAAGGATTCTCAATGAAAGTTCTAGGTGATGCCTCCTGCATATTGGGAATCATAATCTATAGAGATAGCTCTAAACGGATACTAGGATTGTCCCAATCCATGTACATTGACACCATACTAAAGTGGTTTAGTATGGAAGAATCCAAGCATGGGAACCAACCCACAATCTCTGGACTCACTATCTCCAAAGAGATGTCTCCCAAGACTGATTTGGAAAGAGCTCGCATGCAAGGGATACCCTATGCTTCGGCAGTAGGCTCTATCATGTATGCATGTATGCGATTCTATGTACCAGACCCGATGTAGCATACTCACTAAGTGTAGTGAGTCGGTATCTAGAAGATCCTGGAGAGAGTCACTGGACAGCTGTAAATAACATTCTCAAGTACTTGCGAAGCACTAACGAGATTTTCTTAGTGTATGGTAACGGAGAACTCCTGGTGGAGTGCATTACCGATTCCAGCTTCGAAAGTGATAAGGACGACTATAAGTCACACTCAGGATTTCCCTTTACCCTCAATGGAGGGGCGGTATGTTTGAAGAGTTCCAAACAAGATACCGTTGCTGACTCGACGATGGAGGTTGAATACATCGCTGCCAACGATGCTGCCAAAGAGGCTGTCTGGATAAGTTCATTAGTGAACTTGGTATGGTTCCATCTATTGAGCCTCCAATACATCTATATTATGATAACAATGGAGCCGTGGCTTTGGCCAAGGAACCAAAGTCCTATCAAAAGTCCAGACATATTCTAAGGCGGTATCACCTGATTAGGGAGATAGTTGATCTCCGGGAGATCGAGGTCAGGAGAGTAGATATGAAGGAAAACACTGCGGATCCACTCACGAAGGCCATTCCCTAAATACAGTTTGAGAGATTATTTGGGATGCTAGGTATGAAATACTACAGCAACTGGTCTTAGTGCAAGTGGGAGATTGTTAGTTATGTATATGCCGTAGAGGCCATTGTTGTACATATGATGTATATTATAATAGATGCTTGGATATATATAGAGAGGACTTTCTTTCTCGTCATGATAGTATGCTATTTGGTTTCACTTTATCTTAACATGTTAACTTGTACTGGTTTACTGTCTTAATCTCACATGTTGATAAAGCCCTTACGATCTGTACTCGACTACTGGGACTATGATGAGATCATACTAGTGGGGCAACGGTACTCGATGAGTACATCCTATAACTGTTCCTAATCGAGGGTATATCGAGACAGGGCATCGATACACCAGAGTAGACTAGCCTATACGCATCTTGACCCATATGAAGGGCGATGGATGATCTCATATCCATCAGTGTTTTGACATCAAGGATGGTGTACGGGTACTCAGTGGAGACTGGGTACACTGGATGGACTCGCCAAGAACTCTCAGATGGTGATATACCACACGTCAGATGGAAGTTCTCCGGTGACACTGGTACAGGGTAGTCTGTAGACCCGAGATCGTCATAGAGACTTGTGTGATTCCTACTGTGCTTTGATTTCCACCTTACCACGTCCAAGAGGGCGTGCAAAACGATGGCTTTTGGGTGCAGTCCCGAATCACATGGAGGAAATGAGCGATAGAAGGGGATTCGTCTCTCCCGGTATAGGGAGTTGATGTTGTGTTGTGTTCGATCGGGTATAACTGGAAGTTCCGGGCTAGTGCTGATATAGAGATTTACTGGTAAGTGTTACCAGTAGTTTAACGACCCATTGTGAGCCTCACATCGATACGACTTTGTAACGTTTCAAAATAATAAAATATTATTTTTGGGAATTTTTATAATTTAATATTATTTTATTGAATATTTTAATATTTTGGTATTATTAAATACAAATAAATGGGAAAAATTTTAGAAAAATTATGGAAAATTCTAAAATTGGGTAATTATTGGAATTATGGCATTTTAAAGTTTTTATGATCATTTATATGCTAATTTAGTGCTAATCGCGATTAAAAATTGCTAATCGGATTTTTGGTGTTTTTATGCAAAATATGCACATATCCTTTTTCCTACACTTGTGTTACATTTTATTTGCCATGGTTCTTTTGGGTTCACTATTTGAGTGAGAAGGATTTATGGAGAAAAGAAAAGAAAAGGAAAAAGTAAGTGTGATGATGAGAGAGAGACAGTAGTTGCTTTTGACTTTTGAAGCCATGCCCCCATCATTTTCCATCTCATTTTCTCTCTCCCCTCTCCTTGACCTGCTGCTGCTCCAGCCCCTCCCTCTTCTTCTTCCTCCCTCTTCAAGCTTGATCCACCATTAAAACCAACCCAAAACCCCAATTCCACTTCACGAAACTTGTTCCCGAGCTCGCTAGCTACACATCGGACCAAGCAAGATAGGATTTTGAGGACTTTGAGCAACTTAAGAATTTTCTTGAGTTGCCAAAGAAAGTAATTTATGCAGCCTAGAGTAGTATTTCATTTCCCTTGTGCATCCATGCTAGTTTCATATCGATATTGTGTCGTTTTGTGGACTTTGGAGAATTCAAGTAAGTGTTTAGGTGAGATCTGAAATCAAAGGTGAATTGAGGTGTAATTAGAGGTTATAACCCCTGGTGTGATGTATATTGGATCAAACTAGAAAGTAAAACCCAGAATACGGATTTAGCGAATCGAAAACTGTAAATCTTTCACTGTTTTTGGAGATCTACTAACACCCGAGACATCTGAAAATCAAATTGATTGGACAGTGTGATGTGCAGGTACCCTCGAACCACCACACAAAGCCTTAGCCCCCACCACCTCCTCCAGGCCGCAGATTTAATCTGTTTCGCCGCAATTTGCGCCCTGGGTCCCACCATTTTGTCTCGTGTTTGTTCTGTAGCTCCCACATGTATATTTTAGACCCCTGGTATGTGTAGATTTGTCTAATATGACATTGGGTGAAATCTGGAACATATTTCCTCAGTTGCTGTTTTGGATTCGTGTTTCCGAATTCCGTATTTTTCTTCTGATATTTGTGTTTTGTTTTACCTCTACTATTTGGCGTTTATACGACAATATAGAGGATTTATTGATGGTTTTGAAGGCGTGTCATAGGTTCTAAACTATCGGCCCCTTATCGTATCATTTTGGGTTTCGTGTGCCGTTATAGCTTTGATTTGGTTTTAATGCGCATATACGATACTTTGATATGTTGGTACCCATGAAGACTTCGGGACGACAAGCAAATGCGTGGGGACGTCGACAATGGAGACGCAAGGTGAGTAGATTATTTCTACTGGGGGAAGTCAGGTGGATGGCGTGTAGCACCCCCGCAGTCCGTAGTTGATATATTATATATGATAGTTAGGTGTACTATGGATAGTGTAGGGTTAGAAGTGACTAGTGTAGTTCCTAGAATAGATTTACACCTACACGCACACCCTTGCATATTCATTATACTTGCACTGTGTTGATGATATTGGATGACATTGGAGATGAGTCGATGATGTGGGCTTTGTGCCGCGAGATCGGTGGTGGGTGATTTTCGTATTGGGATACGATACGTGATCTCTAGCGGGCCTTGGGACGTGTGCTTGCACACGCAGTATAGTGATGGTATCAATTGTAGTAGACTTAGATCAGTACTCAAGATTTTGTGGTATGATGATAGCGATACCTGATATGTGATGAGATAGTGTGATATTGACCCGTACCCAGCTATTGGGATGCCGTACGACGATTTACCGTACGAGCCTATATTGATGATAGATCCGCACTCCTAACTCGAGAATGTCTTATGATATATTGTATCGTACGCGATATTATTGAGGCGGGATCACCGACTATTATATCTATATATATATATATCGACTCAGACTTAGGTGGTTTCCATACCTCTCCCGATTGACTTGATACTTAGATATGCAGTTTGCATAGTAGATTCTTCATTGTGGTGTTGATCACTTGATTTCCGCATATTCATTCTATTCGCATTGCTTGCATATGTTTATCGCTACATTATTATCATGCTGTTTGGACACCAGCACCATTATCGATGATGTGTATGCTCCACGTACACTATTTGTCGGCTCACACACTTCATCATCGATAATTGCCATGCCACTACACTGTAGTACTGTTGCGTCAGGACATGACCTTATATGCGCATACTATTATTCCATGCTGCAGGATATATTGTTACTTGTATTTCATTTGTATGTCACATGCATCATGCTTTCTGATTTGCGCATTGAGATATGTTGTTTTTATGATATTTCTGGTTTTGAGAGAGGGCTGACCCGGACATACGGATGCCCGATATATTGAGAGAGGGCTGACCCCGGACTGACGGATGCCCGATATATTGAGAGAGGGCTGACCCGGACTGACGGATGCCCGATATATTGAAAGAGGGATGACCCGGACTGATGGATGCCCGATATATTGCGAGAGGGCTGACCCGGACTGACGGATGCCTGATATATGAGAGTGTGGGCTGACCTGGACTGACAGATGCCCGATATATGAGAGAGTGGGCTGACCCGGACTGACGGATGCCCGGTATATGAGGATTTACGTGTCGATGCTAGGCACAGGTTTTCATGATGTTTTTGAGTGTCGATACTAGGCACTCAGGTTCCATGGTTTTGGCTATATCCTCATATTTTCTATGCATATGCTTTATGACTTTTACATGCATAATACTTTTGTCCTGTAGGTGACAGGTGGACGGGGTCCACATACATACAGATGTTTATTACATTGATCATATTTCATTTGTATATATAACTGGCTATGAGGGCGCTGTTATATATACCCTTACACCAATATTAGTGGAATGGGACGCTAATATATGTGTATTGATATTCATTTTGATATTTCATCATATTTACTTCATGCAGACATACCTTTTACTGATGACATGTTATTACCTGAGTACTTGGTACTACATGCATGCTTAGATGTTACGTTGCCACTTTATCATGCTGCAGACGTACTCTTGTGGTTTATATTACTGATTGTTGACTTAGGATTATGTCTTGCATTCGGTTTCTGCTTGTAGATATTTCTATTCACGAGTTGGAAACTCACCCCCGTTGTGCCACAGTTCTTGCTGGTTTTGCCGTACAGGTTCCATTGCAGCATTTCTGGCTCTCTACTTCCTTGCGGGTGAATTGCTTTTGGTAGGTGGATTCTTTTGCATCATGAACCACCATTGTACTTGTATTATTCATTGTATCTAGAATTTCCATCAACCAAAACTTGTATATTGTTTCAGACTTAGACATTAGTGATGTATTATTTGACCTTAGAGTCGCGCTTAGTAGTATTGCAGTTTTCATGTTTATTGAGTTCCTTTTTGGTTTTGACCCTCGCCATTCGGCGTTGTATATTATTATTGCTTGTGTGGTTGTGACCGTCGATTGACGAAGAGCTAGCTCCCGCTTGGGGATGCCTTTTATCATTGCATATATATATTGTTCTTGTTGTACCACGTTCGGGACCAGTATTTACAAAAGAAACTCTGCCGAAATTTTTAGAAAAGACTTTACCTTTTAAAAATGCACATTCGGCTTAGTTGTTTAAAAACCTTGACTTCAAACATGTTTTCCTTCACTTCTTTAAAAACCAGTTTTCTTTACTTACTCTTAAAATGGTTTTAGATTTCTGGGCTTTTGGCTTACTTGGATCAGATGGAGTCCTATAGACCTCATATGGTCCAGGTGCCAGTCACGTGCTCTTTTCGGGTCGTGACAAAATTGGTATCAGAGCGCTAGGTTGACCTTGGTTCGAGTCTAAGTTTGACTATGTGGAGCCTAGGGCGTTTATATATATACGGAACTTAGGCTTGACCTTACGGAACTTAGTCTTGGTCGAGGGGGTATTAGACCCGAACTTTCGTCGCGTAGGATGACCCTTGGTTGATGGAATAGGTGACTAAAGTTGAGTGACGTACCGTGGGTATGTTCCGCGGCATACTTACGACACGCCACTCCGCTTAAGGAACCTTAGGATGTACATATTTTCGAGATCAGTTATTCTCTTCATACCTATGATTATACATCCATTTGAGATCCCCGATTCTATTAGTTTCATGATCATACCTTTATTGATGTTGTTCCTTCTTATGATCATGTATCCACTCTGGATCTGTTGTTCTCTTTCTTACCATTGACCTGCTCTCTTCGATACTTGATTGAGGTTCCTGTCGCCATGTTTGAGCGCAGTTTGGGCTGCTGCTAGGGTTACGGTCAGTGCGAGCTCGTCTGGTACGAGGGCTGACCAATGTGTTTTCTGGTGACATGGGAACGTCTCGAGTTAGTGTTGATGATTGTGACCTCTAGTGGAGGCGAATGCTTGGTCTTGCACCGGATGATTGGGTCATTGTTAGAGCTGCCAGTTGAGAGAGGACTGGTGATGTACAGCATACCTCAGAGATTATGATGTCGCCTACCGTGCAGACAGATGGACCGGCTGTTGCTGAGATTGACAAGATGTCGCTTCCGAAGCTTACGAGATGAGATTGCCAGAGCTTTCAGGTAGATATGAGATAGATGATAGCTAGTCTACCCGATTTGAGAGACGAGGGTGATTCGTCCGATTTTTGCGCTGGAGCGGGCCCAGTTGAGTTGAAAATTTCCAGTGTGGAGAGTCTTACTCAGATCTAGAGCAGACCGATTCAGAGACGACCGCCAATGTATCGCCTTTCTAGGAGGATTGAGACGCTGTTCGGCGTACAGGAGAATGAGCCAGTTGTTGCTGCAAATGACGAGATATCGCCCAGATGGTTGGAGCTACTGCAGCATGAGCATACGCTTAGAGATATGATGGACGGTCGCTAGCCACCTGAGGACTAATGAATAGGATATGTGGTTCGTTCGTTTACCGATACGAGGTCATCAGATAGATTGTTTCCAGCTGGAGACGACTTCTTGCAGATTCGTTGAGAGTCGATAGAGATGATCGAATGTCAGGAGCCCATTTTCCAAGTTTAAAGTATACGGAAAGACATGCAGGTAATTCTATGGACCCTCTAGAAGAATGAAACCCTAACTCGACTTAATGACCGTGTTAAAGCCTTTGAAACTTAAGGTTTGCGGCAGTTCCGCGGCGCCATTAGTGAGGCTTGGGTTTGCCCTTCTACGGTTGGACCACCGACGCTGTGGCATGTACTCGATACTATTAAACTGTACCCACGATGTTGATCTCTTGGGGGATTATGAAGTTCTGACGAATCGATCGGACGATTCGACATCATTCGGATATCATGTGATGGGATGCATTGCTTAGGAGACTCCAGATACGAGTATAGCCGTCGGAGCACAGTCCATGCAGCCACGATGAGACGAGTCCGAATCAGTCGACATTGAAGCAGAGTGAAGAAAAGAGTTCGCAAGATATTTCGACGAGATGACGTCCCTCTCCGGTGACATCAGAGATGCGATACGCACCCAGAGGCGTGGTATATGGATATATCTTCCAGAAAGAAGCGCGATAAGTATGCAGCCATTCCGGTATAAGAATTAGCTTCAGCAATGGATGATGACTTCCGGGCAATCCGTCAGGAATGGGATTTGAGAGAGAAACCTCGACAGGACCTTTCTAGAATACGATACGAGAAGACCTAGACCCAGGGGTGGTCGTATGGCGCACAACCAGCAGGCCAGAGTCCGGCGTCGTCGACGAGGTAGTTGACCAGGTTCGAATAAAGGACTTTACCCAGATGCGTTGCGAATTGATCAAGGAAGGACGAGTATTGAGTATTCCTCCGATGGTTGGGACGTTCTCCCGAGGACCTGTTCGGCCAGACATCTTTTACAGAATGATGAAGCTACAGAGTACGCGATTTCGAGTCCGTGCGAGAGACTTCAGATTGACCGTGGCTGAGCACAGTGCAGTGCGTAGATAGCATGGCATGACGTCATAGTGATCGACGATAGAGACAAGTGGACAAGATGTTCGTGCGAGACGCTGACGAGATGTCATTACTTCCCGTCGAGACAAGAGACTTGATATGCTTATAGAGGCGTTGGGATGCGACCAGTTTTCGAGGAAATGTTGTGCGGAGGACGCAGATGTCTATCGAGCGAGAAGAGATTGTGCAAGAGTACCAACCTACGTACAGACCGGCATAGGCAAGATCGGAAGAGACCTTGAGCAGGATTCCTTCCAGGACATTGCTGCAATGATGTTTGCACCCAGGATCAGATGTGTGATGTGCATTCAGAGAGCCAGAGGTCGACGCCAGTGACATGCTGCTTTACGAGTGGTCATAAGGATTGATCGAGAGATGACCAGAGAAGTGCCAGAATGGAATCGTCCCCGTTAGCACATCTGACAGGGCCGATGAGCCGATTGATTGTGAGATTGGTAATCTACCGAGAAGATAAGGACCCAGAGACAGACGATGCCAGACTGTGAGCAAGAGGCAAGTAGATATCTTGCACTTCTAGCATTGGATGCACCGACTCCTTCTCGACCTTGAAGGAGGAATTACCGACAACAGTATTTATGATTTGTGATTTTCTGATTCGATTATCACGTATCCGTCATTTTGGATTTCAGTATTTTGGGCGTTCTGTTTGTATGATTTAGTTTTGATGACTAAGTTTCATGATATTTGTTTCATGCACCCACTGGATATTTATATTTTGCGCATAGTTATTACATTTGAGCTATTGATTATGATTTCACGCCTATCTTATGCAGTGATTTGATTTACACTTCCAGCATAGTTTTCATGCACCTTTAGTGTTTTGATATACGATTCTGGTGCATGCCAGATGCACTGAATCGGGATTCTTCGTGCATGACAAATGCACCTGATTTTTTTTTCTTGCTGTCAGGCACACACGTTGCCTAGGACAGATGTTTCGTGCACACCAGTTGCACCTAGATGTTGTTTTGTACACCAGTTTGACACATATATGGATTTTGATTCCGTGCGCACCAGACGCACCGGATGTGCTTATATACATTTTTGGGGATTTATTTCTTATAGAGCAGTACATTTTTATGATATTCGCTACGTATTGATGTTTTCGGAACCCCGACAATATGGATTTTACTGAAATGTTTTGGTATTTGGGGGTTTAAATTTAAATTCGGGGACCGAATTTATTTAAGGGGTGTAGATTGTAACGTTTCAAAATAATAAAATATTATTTTTGGGAATTTTTATAATTCAATATTATTTTATTGAATATTTTAATAATTTGGTATTATTAAAAACAAATAAATGGGAAAAAATTTAGAAAAATTATGGAAAATTCTAAAATTGGGTAATTATTGGAATTATGGAATTTTTAAGTTTTTATGATCATTTATATGCTAATTTAGTGCTAATCGGGATTAAAAATTGCTAATCGGATTTTTGGTGTTTTTATGCAAAACATGCACATATCCTTTTTTCTACACTTGTGTTACGTTTTATTTGCCATGGTTCTTTTGGGTTCACTAATTGAGTGAGAAGGATTTATGGAGAAAAGAAAAGAAAAGGAAAAAGTAAGTGTGATGATGAGAGAGAGAGAGTAGTTGCTTTTGACTTTTGAAGCCATGCCCTCATCATTTTCCATATCGTTTTCTCTCTCCCCTCTCCTTGACCTGCTGCTGCTCCAGCCCCTCCCTCTTCTTCTTCCTCCCTCTTCAAGCTAGGTCCACCATTAAAACCAACCCAAAACCCCAATTCCACTTCACGAAACTTGTTCCCGAGCTCGCCAGCTACACATCAGACCAAGCAAGATAGGATTTTGAGGACTTTGAGCAACTCAAGAATTTTCTTGAGTTGCCAAAGAAGGTAATTTCTGCACCCTAGAGTAGTATTTCATTTCCCTTGGGCATCCATGCTAGTTTCATATCGATATTGTGTCGTTTTGTGGACTTTGGAGAATTCAAGTTAGGGTTTAGGTGAGATCTGAAATCAAAGGTGAATTGAGGTGTAATTAGAGGTTATAACCTCTGGTGTGATGTATATTGGATCAAACTAGAGAGTAAAACCCAGAATACGGATTTAGCGAATCGAAAACTGTAAATCTGTCACAGTTTTTGGAGATCTGCTAACACCCGAGACATCCGAAAATAAAATTGATTGGACAGTGAGATGTGCAGGTACCCTAGAACCACCACACAAAGCCCTAGCCCCAACCTCCTCTTCCAGGCCGCAGATTTAATCTGTTTGGCTGCAATTTGCGGCCTGGGTCCCACCATTTTGTCTCGTGTTTGTTCTGTAGCTCCCACATGTATATTTTAGACCCCTGGCATGTGTAGATTTGTCTAATGTGACATAGGGTAAAATCTGGAACATATTTCCTCAGTTGCTGTTTTGGATTCGTGTTTCCATATTCTGTATTTTGATTCTGATATTTGTGTTTTGTTTTACCTCGACTATTTGGCGTTTATACGATGATATAGAGGATTTATTGATGGTTTTGAAGGCGTGCCATAGGTTCTAACCTATAGGCCCCTTATCGTATTATTTTGGGTTTCGTGTGCCGTTATAGCTTTGATTTGGTTTTAATGCGCATATACGATACTTTGATATGTAGGTACCCATGAAGACTTTGGGACGACAAGCAAATGCGTGGGGACGTCGACAATGAAGACGCAAGGTGAGTAGATTATATCTACAGGGGGAAGTCGGGTGGATGGCGTGTAGCACCCCCGCAGTCCATAGTTGATATGTTATATATGATAGTTAGGTGTACTATGGATAGTGTAGGGTTAGAAGTGACTAGTGTAGTTCATAGTCGCGAACCCTAGAATAGATTTACACCTACACGCACACCCTTGCATATTCATTATACTTGCACTGTGTTGAGGATATTGGATGATATTGGAGATGAGTCGATGATGTGGGCTTTATGCCACGAGATCGGTGGTGGGTGATTTTCGTATTGGAATACGATACGTGATCTCTAGCGGGCCTTAGGACGTGTGCTTGCACACGCAGTATATTGATGGTATCATTTGTACTAGACTTAGATCAGTACTCCAGATTTTGTGGTATGATGATAGTGATACCGGATATGTGATGAGATAGTGTGATATTGACCCGTACCCAGCTATTGGGATGCCGTACGATGATATACCGTACGAGCCTATATTGATGAAAGATCCGCACTCCTGACTCGAGGATGTCTTATGATATATTGTATCGTACGCGATATTATTGTGGCGGGATCACCGACTATTATATCTATATATATATATATATATCGACTCAGACTTAGGTGGTTTCCATACCTCTCCCGATTGACTTGATACTTAGATCTGCAGTTTGCATAGTAGATTCTTGATTATGGTGTTGATCACTTGATTTCCGCATATTCATTCTATTCGCATTGCTTGCATATGTTTATCGCTATATTATTATCATGCTGTTAGGACACCAGCACCATTATCGATGATGCGTATGTTCCACGTACACTATTTGTCGGCTCACACACTTCATCATCGATAATTGCCATACCACTACATTGTAGTACTGTTGCGTCAGGACATGACCTTATATGCGCATACTATTATTCCATGCTGCAGGATATATTGTTACTTGTATTTCATTTGTATGTCACATGCATCATGCTTTCTGATTTGCGCATTGAGATATGTTGTTTTTATGATATTTCTGGTTTTGAGAGAGGGCTGACCCGGACTGACGGATGCCCGATATATTGAGAGAGGGCTGACCCGGACTGACGGATGTCCGATATATTGAGAGAGGGCTGACCCGAACTGACGGATGCCCGATATATGAGAGAGTGGGCTGACCCGGACTGACGGATGCCCGATATATGAGAGAGTGGGCTGACCCGGACTGACGGATGCCTGGTATATGAGGATTTACGTGTTGATGCTAGGCACAGGTTTTCATGATGTTTTTGAGTGTCGATGCTAGACACTCAGGTTCCATGCTTTTGGCTATATCCTCATATTTTCTATGCATATGCTTTATGACATTTACATGCATAATACTTTTGTCCTGTGGGTGACAGGTGGACGGGGTCCACATACATACAGATGTTTATTACAATGATCATATTTCATTTGTATATATAACAGGGTATAAGGGCGCTGTTATATATACCAATATTAGTGGAATGGGACGCTAATATATGTGTATTGATATTCATTTTGATATTTCATCATATTTACTTCATGCAGACATACTTTTTACTGATGGCATGTTATTACCTGAGTACTTGGCACTACATACATGCTTAGATGTTACGTTGCCACTTTATCATGCTTCAGACGTAGTTTTGGGGTTTATATTACTGATTGTTGACTTAGGATTATGTCTTGCATTTGGTTTCTGCTTGTAGATATTTCTATTCACGAGTTGACAACTCACCCCCGTTGTGCCACAGTTCTTGCAGGTTTTGCCGTACAGGTTCCATTGCGGCATTTCTGGCACTCTACTTCCTTGTGGGTGAATTGCTTTTGGTAGGTGGATTCTTTTGCATCAAGAACCACGTTTGTACTTGTATTATTCATTGTATCTAGAATTTCCATCAACCAAAACTTGTATAATGTTTCAGACTTAGACATTAGTGATGTATCATTTGACCTTAGAGTCGCGCTTACTAGTATTGCGGTTTTCATGCTTATTGAGTTCCTTTTTGGTTTTGACCCTCGCCATTCGGCGTTGTATATTATTATTGCTTGTGTGGTTATGACCGTCGATTGACGAAGAGCTAGCTCCCGCTTGGGGATGCCTTTTATCAATGCTTATATATATTGTTCTTGTTGTACCCCGTTCGGGACTAGTATTTACAAAAGAAACTCTGCCGAAATTTTTAAAAATGACTTTACCTTTTAAAAATGCACATTCGACTTAGTTGTTTAAAAATCTTGACTTCAAACATGTTTTCCTTCACTTCTTTAAAAACCAGTTTTCTTTACTTACTCTTAAAATGGTTTTAGATTTCTGGGCTTTTGGCTTACTTGGATCAGATGGAGTCCTATAGACCTCATATGGTCCAGGTGCCAGTCACGTGCTTTTTTCGGGTCGTGACAGACTTATCAGTTACTGGGGTTTGACGTATACCACCCCTAGACTAGATATGCAACATATCAGACGAAGAGACCGGACTGTACGGGAGTGTAACTAGTTAAATTCACAGGAGAATGTACAGGCTAGTTTGTTGATCTTCTAATCTCTCAATACCTGGGTGGCTGTTACGTTTAGCTGACCGCTTGCAACTTGTGGGTGTTTGATATGATCATCACCTGCTACCGGCGTATTGACGATTCTTTAGAGTCCTACACAGAGCTTTCTTGACTCAGGCAAAATTGTGTAGGGGCACATATGTGATATGTGCACGACCGAGGATAATGCGATATGAGATACCGTATTATATTCTCGCGATATTTATATATGAGCCGGATCATTGATCAAGTGTTGATTCGATGAATCGGTACAAGATATATTAGTCGGGTATATTCGATATAGCCGGATTGTCAGATCAAGTGTTGATTCGATAATTTAATGTATAATAATATATATGATATATTGCACTACGTTATCTAATATTGGCTCGTTTTATTATTTCATTCTCTCACCAGGTAATACGTTGATATATATGCGATATATGTTAATTGTATTATTTTCTTTTGTTACAAATATATAATATATATGTGATATATATTATTTTAACATGATATGATTACTAATGCAACTTGTTTAGTGTAGATTAAACAAGGTTAGGTTATGATTTGGGTTAGTTCTTTCTTGCACCTTTTAGAAAAATTTCTTTTGTCATGAGTTAGATATTATAGTTGATATCATCTAATGACTCATTGTTTAACTCAACCCAAACCCTAACCCTAGTTAATTATTTATATTAGTTATCCTTTTCATCCTTGACCATGGTTGCATTATTATTCATATACCATTTCCTTATTCATCACAAAAGAAATTAATTGATATTTCATCTTCTTCTTCAACCTTGAGCCTTGAGAAAGCTTACTAGGTTTTCATTCTGTGATGATTTCATATGAGAATTCGATATAAAAAGATAGCATAAATACTACTCCATCATCCTCATCTAATCTAGCCAATTAGATTAGGGTGTTCAACTCATTAGAGTGGGAGAGCTTGAGTTATAAAAACTTCGACGTAGATCATCGGAGAAAAGGAACACTACAAGCTAGCAAGGATCGTTCGAGTCGTGGAGCCTCTCATAAGTCCGGAAGATCATGGATCATGGCAAAGGGACTTCTACTCGGAGCTTATGAAGCAAAGGAGCGGACTACAAAGGTTGTAATCCCTCACTTTTAGTTGTAAAGATGTTTACTTGCATGTTAAACCCTAATAATCTAGCAAAGATCCCGGCTTTGGATTGTTCGGCATGTCTAAAATTTTATTCGGGCATGGTTGATGCCTTATTAGACCTTGTATGACTGCCTAGGAACCCTATAAACACTTACCAGTAAATCACTATATCAGCCGTGGCGAGGGACTTCCAGTTATAGCCAATCGAACACAGTACAACATCAACTCCCTATACCGGGAGAGTGGAATCCCCTCCTATCGCTCATTGCCTTCATGATATTCGGGACTGCACCCAAAAGCCACCATTTTGCACACCCTCTTGGACGTGGTAAGGTGTAAATCAAAGAACAGTAGGAATCACACAAGACTCTATGACGATCTCGGGTCTACAAACTACCCTGTACAAGCGTCACCGGAGAATTGCCATCTGACGTGAGGTATAATACCATCTGGGAGTTCTCGGTGAGTCCGTCCAGTGTACCCAGTCTCCGCTGAGCACCCGTACACCATCCTTGAAGTCAAACACCGATGGTTATGGGATCATCCATCGCCCATCATATGGGTCAAGATGCGTATACGGTAGTCTACTCTGGTGTATCGATGCCCTGTCTCGATATACCCTCGACTAGGAACAGTTATAGGATGTACTCATCGACTACCGTGGCCCCACTAGTATGATCTCATCATAGTCCCAGTAGCCGAGTACAGATCCTAAGGGCTTTATCAACATGTGAGAGTAAGACAGTAAACTAATATAAGTCAACATGTTAAGATAAAGTGAAACCAAATAGCATACTGTCATGACGAGCAAGAACGTCCTCTCTATATATATTCAAGTATCCATTATAATAAACATCATATGTAAAACAATGGCCTCTAAGGCATATACATAACTAACACTAACATCCGTTTAGATCTATCTCTATAGATCATAATCCTCAGGATGTAGGAGGCATCACCCAGATCCTTCATAGAGAACCTTTATGATGAGAAGAGCTTCACCGAGTGTAACATAGGAACATCATTTCCTATCAAGAGTATATCATCCATGTACAATACGGGAAAGAAAACCTTACTCTATATAACCTTCTTGTATATACAAGGTTCATCTATGTCTTTGATTGCCATATCGAAACAGATGTTCCAGCTCCACGATGCGTGCTTTAATCCGTAGATTGATTTAAAAAGCATGCACACCTTTCCGCTTCTTCCAATATCAACGAAGCCCTCTGGCTGTGTCATGTACACGCTCTCTTCTAAATCACCATTTAGAAAAGTGATCATGACATCCATTTGCCAGATTTCGTAGTCATGGTATGCAGCGAAGGAAAGTAGGATCCGAATGGACTTAAGCATAGCCACTGGAGAAAAGGTTTCATGATAATCCACATCTGGTCGTTGACGAAAACCTTTTGCTACAAGTCTAGCTTTAAAAGTCTCAACTTTTCCAACTACACCAAGTTTCTTCTTAAAGATCCACTTGCTCCTAAAGGGTTTTAACCCTTCAGGAGCATCTTTCATTGTCCATACTTTGTTGGTGTACATGGATTCCATCTCAGATCGAATTGTATCCGGCCATTTCATAGAGTCCCCACTCGTGATGGCCTGCTCGATACTAGTTGGGTCATCATCTTCCTTGATATAATCCTCTCTCCCACCGTCAATGAGAAAATCGTAGTATCTCTCTGGTGGATGAGGAACCCTACTAGATCTGCGGAGTGGCCGAAGTTCGTCTGGGACAATTGAATCCTCCGGTTCGACCAAATCATCAGTTGTAGTTTCTGTAGCTAGAACTTTTTCCTGTTCTACCTCATGGCCACTAATTTCTTTTACAAGAAATTCCTTTTCTAAAAAGGTGGCATGATGAGTAACAAACAACTTTTGTTCCTCACTGTGGTAGAAGATATATCCATAGGAATCTTTTGGATATCCCATAAACATGCACAGAACAGACCTTGCCTCGAGCTTGTCCGGATTTTTCTTTTTAACATAGGACGGATAACCCCATATCTTAACTCGTTTAAGAGATAGTCTCTTCCCATTCCATATCTGATATGGAGTGGTAGGTACTGATTTGGTTGGAACTCTATTTAAAAGAAAATAGGTAACTCAGCAGTATTCATCATAGAGCATACCATATCTAATATGGTGTGATTCGTCCGCTCCAATACACCATTGTGTTGTGGTGTATACGGAGGAGTAAGATAAGAGAGAACCCCATTCTCTTTTAAATAGTCACGGAATTCTGTGCTCAAGTATTCTCCTCCCCGATTTGATCGAAGGATTTTAATACTTTTACCCATTTGGTTCTTTACCTCGTACTTGTATTCCTTGAATTTCTCAAAAGATTCAGACTTGTGTTTCAACAGGAACACATGTCCGAATCTTGAGAGATCATCGGTGAATGTAATAAAGTACAAGGAATCATTTCTGGCATGTGTAGACATAGGACTGCATACATCACTATGTATCAATCCTAATAGTTCAGTAGCTATTTCTCCATATCCTGTAATCGGATATTTGGTCATTTGGCCTTTGAGACATGACTGGCAAGTTTCATAAGATATAAATTCGAACCAATTCAAATATCCATCCTTATGTAACGTAGCTAGTCCTATCACATTAATATGACCTAGTCTATAATACCACAAGAAGGATTCGTTCATTTCTGAACTTTTCCTCTTGTGTGTGTTTTGTATACTTAGATCTTTGATTTGATTTAGAACACATATGCCATTACAGAACGTGCCTGATCCAATCAACTTTTGATTTAGGAAAATGTTCATAACATTATCCTGCAATACAAAATTATATCCTTCTTTACTTAATAAAGAGGCCGATATAATATTGCATATAAGGTTCGGTATATAATAACAGTCGTTCAGAATCAATATATTACCACCAGACGATACAAGGTGATATTCGCCAGCTGCTTTGGCTGCAACAATTGCACCATTCCGTACTCCTGTATCCTTATCTCCCAATCCCAGTTCTCTACCTCTCTTAAGCCCATGCAACAGATTACATATATGGAATCCTGATCTGGTATCTAATACCCAGAACGTAGAGCACACTGAGAAACAGTTCTCGGTAACGAACACACCCGAAGAAGATGCATCAACATGCTCTTTCCTCGTCCGGGTGGCGTGGTAATCCGGATATTCCCATATTTCCTACTCAGACTTATAACAATTATAAGGTAGAGTCGAACCAACGTTCCCCAGCTCAGTATAACAAATGGATTCGGTCAATACATCAATATTATTATCTTGATTAAGGCGTGTCATGGTCACTACTTGGAGAGAGAGAGAAGAAAACACTTTAGCGTATACTCTTGCAATATTAGATTGGTTATTATTTTATCTAATCAGAATGGCTCCAACTGTTTTTATCAAAAATTCCTTCAAACCCTAAAAGGTAAGACTAGCCAGGATTAATTACACCCTACAAGTTTTCCAATCGTTCAGGTAGGCAGGTATTGGTATTCCAAGGGAGTCTCCCCATGCTTTCGCATGGAACTAATTAAATAATCTCATTTCTGCAGGGGCATAACTACGTTAACACCTTTCTTAGACACCTACTTGATCAGCTAATTGTAAAGTGCAAAACTCTCTCAGGAGTAACTCTTACTCGCAGTGGGTATCGGGATCCAACTATCTTATAGAAGGAATCCAATCTCATTGCAACTTTTTCAACACTTGAAATTCTCGATAATGTTTTTGCCCCTGGCAACTTATGACCTTGGCTATAGTCAACAAATCATAAGCACTAGCCAATTTCAACCCGTCATTTCCTGATTGAATTAAACCTACCCATACGACTCTTGGATATGGTCAACAAAGCTGTACAACTACCCTAATCAAATCGCTACATATGCTTGCAGATAAGCACTAATTAGCTACCGCACACTAAGACTTGGCTATGGTCATCAAACATAGCACGAATACTAAATATCATTTATCTGAAATGACGGAGGGCTACGACTGGTTTTTAAGAAAACTTTTTGCGTAATGAACTTGAAATCGTTGTAGAATCGACTGATTTGAAAATGAGTGGTTTAAGCACCACTTTTAAAATCATGTGTTTTTCAATATACACCGAGTGGTTGTAGCATCTTCTTGCTTTTCCTAAAGACATCACTCCCGGTAAAGGGATCTAGGCTCTTTCCTCATCGAAGGAGGTGTTGGATATTCATCAAGGAATACCACTATGCAAAGTAATAACAAAAGCTCCTTTTTGAAAATTTGCTTCTACAACATCTTTAGGTTTCTTTCCTTTAATTAATCGCATTAATGAAGTCCCGTCATTTATGTTTCTTAAACATCACAGAAGAAAAGAAAATACAACGTACGCTTATACCATCCGCATTTGCCACGGGGTCCCGTCATGCACCGTTATGTTACTTAATTAACGGCAGATCGGGGGCAGGACTAGCGCGGATGGAAAACATAAGCAAAATTTATTATATGTCATATATATAATATAAAGCATTTGTCTCACGCAGTTATATGATCTCATCACACAACATTGCAGCAGAAGTCAATATATGAAATATAGGATATATTAGGAAGTCTATGTTTTAAACCAAGCCAGTAAAAAACATGGATTCCACGGTCTTGATGAATAGCCAAACCCACATCCCTACGAGAGCGGCAAGCAACCCCGCCAATTTTAGAGTTAGGAGACCCGGTTTCGACACCTCTAGATGGTCTCCCACTGGACTCTACAACCCGGTTACTTTTGTTCTCCGTCTTGGGTCTATCGTAATGCGGTAAAGTAAATAATATACATCAATGGTGACATCATCCTTAACCCGGAAGTGTCCCAATAAAAGAATATTACGTACAAGTTTGTACATGAATGAAATTGAAAAACTCTCATCTCACAGGAAAAAACCCCGGCTATTCAAACACGACGATCCAATATAACATATCACAGCAACACATAACATCACATGTTGTCAACGTAAGTAAATATGCGTATCCCAATTGTCGTTGACGTATAGCAACGAAACCGGCGATACACCACATATTACACTTACGGTTGCAGAAAAGAAAATGAAAACTATAATAATTGGAATCCGCAACCATCTTAGACATCAAAAACCCGAAATATCACATATTTCGGATTTCAGGCTTAACCGTATAAATTCCTTAGACAACATAAACCCAAAATATTACATATTCCGAATTTCATGCCTAACGTTATAAACACGGAATTTTAGTCTCAAATTGAAAAGATTTTTCAATAATCAGTCTGGCAATTCAACAAGATTCCCGACAACTGATAGAATTCTCGTCGAAAATATTAGTAGATGGCCAAACCCCCGATGCCATCGACGAGGTGCACTCAGACGGAACACCGCAACCACGAGCATCCGAACGGATGCTTTTGGCAACGGGGTTCTCCTACAGTCACTTGGTCGGGGCTATGGGGTGTGGCAATCTAGTAGTGTTACGCGGAGAGCGTTTGCGTACTATAGGAGATTGCGACGGAGATCCGAATCGAAACCCCGTGACAACCGATCAAAAGAGACTAAATTGGTAAATTTAGAAAGCACTAACTAGTTTTCACAAAACTAATTATTCTGAATTCCAAATATTGTACCACATATCACAGATATACTAGACGATATTAAATATTTTGATCATTTTATCAAACAGCCAAAATACTCAGAGACCTCAACACTTAAGTCTCACTTAAAAATACCCAGAATTTGTCACAAGTACCTACAGATCAGCATAAGAAGGCACAGTCCCGGCCTCACCAACTTATCCGCGGAACCGCGGCTAAACCCATGGATTAGCCATGGTTGCCCGGTCGTCTGGTCGAGTTGGGTGCTCGTTCTTCTTGGGGATCCACAGAAAACCCTGCTCAATTTTCAGCAAATTTTTAATTTCAAAAATTACAACTTTTGAAAAAAAATTCCAGAAACCCGGATTTTAAGGTTTCGAAAAGTCGATCGAACACTTTAACTCCGTCTAGGCCACTCCTAATGCTCTATCTTGGCTCTGATACCACTGTTGGAGTTTCTTTGCACGACCACTAGGTTTAGCAAGCATCAAGTATGCAATTTAAAAAAATATAGAGTGCTAAGGAACACAAACCTTGAATAGAACTAGAGAATTAGGGTTTTATAAAGCATGTAAACAAACTTTACACTAAGTGAACAAGGAATACAACCTTTTTAGACCGGTCCTTCACTTTTAAAGCTCCGTGTAGTAGTCCCATAGCTCCAAGTAGCGGTCCCCGAACTCTTCTTAGGCTCCACTAGGAGAAAGAAACGAGCTTGCTTAAGGATCTTCGAAGCCGAAGATAATCTACGTCGAAGAATCTCTAACTCAAGCTACCTCTTCACTAATTGAGGAATTAGGGAAGTAAACAACCTAAACTAAATGGCTAGTTTGGTATAGATTGATGAAGTATGAATTTTGCTCACTTTAGAATTATTTTTCTCTTTTTCTTTTTCACCTCACTCAAAAGCTAGAGAGCAAAGAAGGAGATGAAGAAGATGAACAAGTGATGAACACTTGGGTGAGAAAATATCTCAAATCTTATTCGTAGAGATATAACCATAGCTAATGATAATAGTTGGGTTAATAAATATCTAGAGTAAAACAAAATTAGTGAACAAAGTCAAGGCTTCTACATGCTTCCACAAGCATCTTAAGCCATGACATTTTCAACCTAATTTTGATATATCCCTTAATTATTAATCACTTAAATTATATTTAGGTTGGTATGAGTCTTATACACCCATGTCCACTTTATCATCTAGCATTTCACAAAAATAAACACATTAATATATATCTCATATATATTTATATGTATTTGTAGAAAACAAATTCTTAAGTGATCTAATATTAGTTAATATATATTAATATATCAAATATATAATTATATAATAAATTATTTAATCAACAATTGATTTAATAATCCGGCTATAGCACATAAAACCGACTAATATCATTTGTATGTATATCAAATATACATATTATAAATTATTTAATCAACACTTGATTCAATAATCCGGTTATATCACATATAACCTATATCGCCAGAATATAATACTGTATCGCATAAACGTATTAACCTCGGTCCCGCACATATCACATATGTGTCCTACTTTATTTTGCTTGAGCTAGGAAACCTCTGTGAAGGACTCTAAAGATTCATCAATACGCCGGTAATAGGTAATGATCATATCAGTCACCCATAAGCCATCAGCGGCACTAGCTTGATGTAACAGCTACCCCGGTATTGAGCGATCAGAAGATAAATAAGCAAGCTTGTCTAAACTCGCATGAATCCAGTAAGTAAGACTACCGTACAGTCCGGTATCTTCGTCTGATATGTCGCATATCGAGTCTGGAGGTGGTAAACATCAGACCCCCAATAACTTAATAAGTCATGCCGATGTGAGTCTCATAACGGGTCGAGAAACTACTGATAATACTTACAAGTAAATCTCATCATCAGCCCTGACCAGGGACTTCTTGTTATAGCCAATCGAGCATAGCGCAACATCAACTCCCAATACTGGGAAAGAAAAACCCCTCCTATCGCTCATTGCCTCCATATGACTCGGGATTGTACCCAAAATCCACCTGTTCGCACGCTCTCTTGAGCGTGGTAGGGAGGAAATCAAAGTACGTTGGGGATCACATAAGACTCTATGACGATCTCGGGTCTACAAACTAACCTATACCAGTTTCACCAGAGAACTGCTATCTGATGATAGGTATAATACCATCTAGGAGTTCTTGGCGAGTCCTGTTCGTGTAACATTTAAAAAATATAAAATATTATTTTTTGAAATTTAATATTAAAAAAATATATTTCACGAAAACTATTCGATTTGCGAATATGGGTTTTTCGTAAAATGGTATAAGTATATACAAATATTTGGTAAATAATTGGAGATTAAAATGATTTATTTATTATAATGATATTTATCGGATTTTGGCATTTTTATAATTAACGATATGCAAGTTTAAATTAAATTGATTAGTGCACTACTAATCGCAATTAAGCAAAATCCGTATTTCTACATTTTTCCATGGCTATTGCACCATGTCATGTCGCATTTGGTTACATGTATGTTCATTGCCTTTGGTTTTATTAAAAAAATAAAATAAAATAGATTCCATTGTCGATGAGAGAGAAAGATGAGACAAAATAGATATTTAAAGAGAGAGTGGGCTTAAGAGAGAGTGAGATTAAGATAGAAAGAGACCATTGACCCATCTTTATTCCATTTCCTTCTCAATTATTCCTCTTCCTTCTTCAATCTTCACCATTTCCTTCACCTCCTTTTCTACCTCCATGTATTATCTCATATTCATTTTAAAAACCCCATGCTACCTTCATTAAAAAGATGCCCACCCTCATCCTAAATCCTTTGAATCATTCATGTTTGGATTTTGAAAACTTTGGGCAACTCAAGAATTTTTCTAAGTAGCCAAATGAGGTAATCCCTACACTTTTAGTTAGGTATTTGTGTTTAGTACACCCTATTTGTAGGGTTACCTAGGACGGCAGCAAAGTTTCGGGAAGCATCGTCCATGCCAAATTCAAAATAAATGCCGTTCTAGCTAACCCTAACCATGAATCGTAAACTAGAAATCGACGGAATAGGAAATGCAAACACTTTGCAATAAGCAGTAAGCAAAAATACAACCTTTGTAAACAGGTCCTTCACTTCAATAGCTCTGTGTAGTGGTCCCTTTCGCTGCGATCGTGAACTCCGAACTGTAGAGAGGCCACCATGAAGAAACGAATATGCTTGCTTTGATGTCTTCGAGGCCGAAGATGATTTACGTCGAGGAGACATTAACCCGAGCTATTTCTTCACTAGGTTAAGAACTTTGTGAAGAGAACACCTTAAACTAAATGGCATGTAGTATAGGATGATGAATTAGGTAGTGGGCTCACATTAGATTTTATTTTCTCGCATGTTTTCATCACTTGATCAAGATCTAAGGAGCAAAAATCATGAAGAGGAAGAAGATGAACCTCAAGTGAAGAAGTGATGAAAGAATAATGAGATAATGTTAGAAATGCAACCTTGGTTAGATAATATCATGCATAACCCTTGTAGAGATTAAACCATAGCCCAGGGTTAAAGTTGGGTTAATAAATATCTTAAGAAAGACAAACAAGTTGACTTAGTCAAAGGTTATCCAAAACCTTTCACGAGCTTAACGTTGACTTAATAAAAAGTTTGAATTAGCTTAAGACAAATAATACCCCAGCTTAACACTAGCATGGTTTAAGTCTCATACAACAAAATGTTGCATTTGTAACATAGCATGACACAAACATGAACACAATTGTACATATCACATATATACAATGTGCACATCAAGTGAGAAAAGAAACTTAAGTGAGACAATACTAGTAAATGTAAATTAATATATCGAATATATAATTATACATTAAATTATTAAATCAACACTTGATTTAAAGACCCGGTCATATCACATATAACCGACTAATATCAAATGTAACATCTTCTCGAATCAATACTTGATCCGATAACCCGGTTATATCATATATAACCAATCAAGTCACATATCGCAAGAATAGAATACGATATCTCATATCGTATCAATCTCGATCCCGCACATATCACATATGTGCTCCTACTCAGTTTTGCTTAAGCCAGAAAACCCCTGTGTAGGACTCTAAAGACTCGTCAATACGCCGGCAGTAGGTGTGATCATATCAAACACCTGCAAGCCGCAAGCGGTTTGCTAAACGTAACGGCTACCTAGGTATTGAGCGATCAGAAGATCAACAAGCAAGCCTGCCCACTCTCCTGCAAATCCAATCAGTAACACTACCGTACATTCCGGTCTCTTCGTTTGATATGTCGCATATCTCTTCTATGGGTAGTAAACGTCATACCGCAGTAACTCGATAAGTCGTGCCGATGTGAGGTTTATAACAGGTCGTGAAACTACTGATAACACTTACCAGAAAATCTCTGAAAGAACCCTGACCAAGGACTTCCTGTTATAGCTAATCGAACACAGTGCATGATCAACCGCCAATACCGGGAGAGTCGAATCCCCTCCTATCGCTCATCGCCTCCATGTGACTCGGGACTGTACTAAAAAATCACCGTTTTGCACATCCTCTTGAACGTGGTAAGGTGTAAATCAATGCACAGTGGGAATCACACAAGACTCTATGACGATCTCGGGTCAACAGACTAACCTGTACCAGTGTCACCAGAGAACTGCCATCTGGCATAAGGTATAATTCCATCTGGGAGTTCTTGGCGAATCCGTCCAGTGTACCCAGTCTCCACTGAGCACCCATATATCATCTCTGATGTCAAACACCAATGGATATGGGATCATCCATCGCCCATCTACATAGGTCGAGAAGGTATACGCTAGTCTATTCTGGTATATCGATGCCCTATCTCGATACACCCACGACTAGGGACATTAAAGGATGTACTTACTGACAACCTCTGTCCTATTAGTATGATCTGCATCATAATCAAGGTAGTCAAGTACGCATCGTAAGGGCTTTACCAACTTGTAACAGAGAGACAATCAGTGTACTTGTTAAGATAAAAAGTAACCAGATAGCATACTATCATGTCGAGTAAGAAATTCCTCCCTATATATGTCTAAGTATCCATTAAAATGTACATCTCAAGTACAGTAATGGCCTCTAGGGCATACTTATAACTAACAATCTCCCAGTTGCACTAGGGACAACATATTGCAGTTGTTGTAGTATCTCATACTCAACCATCCCATAAAAGTCTCTCTCTGGGAAAATGTCTTTGTGAGTGGATCTGTCGTGTTATCCTCTGAGTCTACTCTCCTAACCTCGATCCCCTGGAGATCAACCATCTCCATGTTCAGGTGATACTGCCTCAGAATATGTCTGGATCACTGATGGGACGCGGGTTCCTAAGCATAAGCCACAACTCCATTGTCGTACAATAGTAGGAACGAAGTTCATCTCATGAACTTATATACACCCATACTGCCTCTTTGGTAGTATCGTTAGTAGCGATGTATCGAGCCTTTATCGTCTACTTTGCCACAGTATATAGCTTGGAACTCTTCCAACATACCATCCCTCCACTCAGGCTAAAGACAATGCCTGTGGCTGACATTCAGTCGACCTTACCATCCTTTAAGCTATCCAGTGTTTCATCCCAGGATCTATTCATACCATCTCACTACACCTATTGAGAATCGTAAAATCCACCTAGATCTATCTCATAGATCCAAATCCAGGATTTAGGAGGTATCGCCTTGATCCTATATGGAGAATCTATGTGATAAGAGCAGATTGACCGAGTGTAGCATATGAAACTCTATTCCTATCAAGAGTATGTCATCTACGTATAATACGAGGATGACCACCTTACTCTCTACTACCTTTTTGTATAAACAAGGTTCATCTATCATTTTAATGAAGTCAAACTCTTTGACTATCACATCAAAACAGATGTTCCAACTTCGCGATGCCCGCTTTAGCCTGTAAAGCAACTTGCGCACGTTTCCGCTGCTCCCACTTGTCTACGAAGCCCTCTAGCTATGTACTTATAGACGCTTGCTTCTAAATCGCTATCTAGAAAAGCAATCATGACAACCAACCACCAGATATCGTAGTCATAGTTTGTAGCAATGGCAAGTAGGATCCAGATGGACTTTAGCATAGCTTCTGCAGAAAAGGTTTCATCATAAACCACACCTGGTCGATGACGAGACCTTTTTACAAAAAGTCTAGCTTTGAATGTCTCAACTTTTCTATGTACACCAAATAATCTTCTCAACATATATCTTGCTCCTGATGGGGGTTTAACCCTTCAGATAAAGTAACCAAATTCCATACTTTGTTGGTATATATGGATTCCATCTCAGATCGCTTAACATCCAGCCATTCTTACAGAGACCCCACTCTTGATGGCCTGCTCAAAACTAGTTGGGTCATCATCTCATGATGCAATCCTCTCTCCCACTGTCATAGAGAAAACCAAAGTATCTCTTAGGTAGGTGAGGAACCTTACCAGATCGGCGGAGAGGCTGAGCTTCGTCGGGAACTATTGAATCCTCCAGTTCTACCAAGTCATTAGCTGTAGTTTGTATCGCTGGAATTTGGATATCCAACAAACTTCCACAGAACTGACTTTGCCTCGAGCTTGTCCGGATTTTGCTTTTAGACATTGGCCGGACAACCCCAAATCTTAACTTACGTAGGATATGGGATCTTCCCATACCATAACGCATATGGAGTGGTAGGCACCTGATTTGGTTGGAACCCTATTCAATAGGTTTGCAGCTTCACAAGTGCATAACCCCCATAATGAAATAGGCAACTCGGTAGTACTCATCATAAAGCGCACCATATCTAATAGAGTGCAATTGTTCCGCCCCGATACACCGTTGTGCTGTCGTGTATACGGTGGAGTAATGCTGAGAGAGGATCTCATTCTCCTTTAGAATAGTCCAGGAATTCCGTGCTCAAGTATTCTCCTCCCTGATCACATTAAAGAACATAATACTTATACCCTTTTTGGTTATCTACTTATGACTTATATTATTTAAATTTCTTAAAAGCTTTAGACTTGTGTTTCAACAGGAACACATGTGTGAATCTTGAGAGATCATCAGTGAATGTAATGAAGTACAAAAAACCGATCCTGGCATGTGTAGACAAGGGACTTCATACATCATCATGTATAAATCCCAAGAGGTCACTAACTCTTTCTCTTTTTTCCAATAAACGGAGCTATGGTCCTCTTATCTTTGTGACATGACTGGCAAGTTTCATAAGACGTTAATTCAAACAGATTTAAATATGCATCCAAATATAACTTAGCTAGTCGGGTAGCATTGATATGACTTAGTCTACAATGCCTCAAGAAGGATTTGCTTATTTCTGAACTCTTCCTCTTGTTTGTGTTCTATAGGTAAAGAACTGTAGTTTGATTTAGAACGTATATGCTTTAAGATAACGTGCCTGAACTGATCAAGTCTTGATATAAAAATGTTCAAAAGATTATCCAACAATACAAAATTATATCCTTCTTTACTTAATAAAGAGACTGATATGATGTTGTATATCAGGTTCGGTATCTAATAACATTCGTTCCGAATCAACGTATTTCATAATACAGGGTGATAACTGCCAACAGATTTGGCTGCAACACTTGCACCGTTTCCAACTCTTGAAACTTATCACCCATTCTCAATTCTCTACCAATCTGTAGCCTATATAACAGATTACATGTATGGGATTCTGATCCGGTATCAGTATACCCAGGATGTAAAAGATACTGAGAAATAGTTCTCTGTAATGCACAAACCCGAAGAAGATGTATCAACATACACTTTCTTTGTTTGGGCGGCATGGGAATTCTGGTAATCCCCTATTTCCAGCTCGGTCTTATAACAATTAAAAGTTGGAGCGGGACCAACGTTCCCCAGCTGAGTATAACAAGCGGGTTCGGTCAATACATCTGTATTATTATCTTAATTAAGGCGCGACATGGTCACTACCTAGAGAGAGAGAGAAGAAAACACCCAGTTTATGCTCTTGCAAGATTAGATTGGTTATAATTTTATCTAATCAGGATGGCTCCCACTGTTTTTCTCAAATCTTCTTTCAAACCCTAAAAAGAATGACTAGCCGGGATTAATTACACCCTACAAGTTTGCCAATCTTTCATCCAGGCCAGTGCCGGTACTTTGAGGGATGTTCGCCGTGCTTTTGCACAGACCTAATTAAAATAAACCTCGTTTTCCCAAGGGCATAATCCTGTTGACACCTTTCTAGACACCTACTTGATCGGCTAATTGTAAAGTACAAAACTCTCCCAGGAGTAACTATTACTCATAGTGGGTATCAGGATCCAACTATCTCATAGAAGGTATGCAATCTCATTTCAAATTTCAACACTTGAAATTCCCGATAATATTTTGCCCCAAGCGTCCTATAACCTTGACGCAGGCCAACAAACCATAGTCTACTAGACAAGTTCAACCCGTATATTTCCTGATTGAATTAAACCCACCTGCATGACCCATGACGCAGGCAAACAAAGTCGCATGACTACCCTAACTCAATCGCATCATATGCTTTAGCAGATAAGCATAAATAGCTACTGTTAGTGTTTATGCCCTAGAAGGCCATTACTGTATCATACTAGCTTGTATATTACTTAATGGAAGCTTGGGATATTCACATGTATATAACAATCTTGCTAAACATGGTAGTATGCTACTTGGTTTTTCTATCTTAATATGTGAGTGTACGTATTGATAGAGCTCTTAGGATCTTGCTTGTCTACCAGCGTTGTGATGGCAGTCACACTAATGGGGGCTGGGTAGTCTACAAGCACATCCTTATTCAGGTCCCCGGTCGTTGGATTATCGAGACAGAGCATCGATACTCCGGAGTAGACTGGTGTGTACGCTTCTCATCCCAGTTGGGGAGATGGTCTGTCCCACAGCCGTCAGTACGTCGTACTGGAGATAGTATACAGGTGCTCGTTAGGTTACGGGTACACCGGACAGGACTCACAGGGAACTGTTGGTTGGTTTGATACCAGTCGTCAGTAAACAGTTCCCAGGTGACATGAGTACAGCGTAGTCCGCAGACTTGACACTGCTACTTCGCCTCGAGTGTGTCCCACTGTTCTTAGATTGCTACCCTACCACGGCTCAAAGGAGTCGTGCAAACAGGTAGCAGTTGGGTGCAGTCCCGAGCACTTGGAGGCAGTGGCGGTTAGACAGGATTCGTCCCTCCCGGTATTGGGAGTAGATATCGTGCTGTGTCAGAGAGCCATTACGCAAAGTCCCTGGCCAGGGCAAGCGAGATTTGCTGGTAGGTTCCAGTAGTTTCTCAGGGTGTAATGGGCTTCACTCCGACACGACTTATACCGCTATTAGGGGACTGACGCTTGCCGCCCCCCTAGGCCCGATATGCGATAGTCTTGGACGAACGGACCGGACTGTATGGAGATTGTCACATCAGACTCAGTAGGAGTTCGGATGGGTTTACTCATCGGCCTTCTTATCGACAACTACCTGGGGACCGTTACGTACAGCTAGTGCCGCTTGCGGTCTGTGGTTAAACCCACTGCCAGCGTAGTAGTCGAGTCTCTAGAGTCCCACACAGAGAGTTTCCTACTCCAGGCGAAACGATATAGAGGTTGCATGGTTTTGCGACAAAGGGTTCGGACGCATACGTGCGTTTACGCGCGTACGACTTTCGGACAGTTTTTACCAGTCGGCTTTGGTTTAAGCCAGTTACTGGTATCCGGTTATTGGATTTTTACAGTCTAAAGTTTTTCCGTATTTTTACGGATCGGAGGGGCGTTCTCGTAATTACTCGAGAAGCTTCTAGAAGATGTGACTAAGGAGGTTTCTTTTGGATAAGAGAGTGAGTCATGGTGGTGATTCATTCATTTCATTAATGCACATTTATTGCTTAATGACTCATGCTAATGAATCATCACTAGATATTTCATGAAGCATGCTTATTCATTTCTTTTTATTGATTATTGAAATATAAGAATGCTTCATAATATTATGATACACTCTCTCTCTTCTCTCATTATCTTATCTCACATTCTCTCTCCTCAAGCTCTCATCTTCAAACCCTAATCCTTAATCCTCATGTGTTGAGATCAAAGGATTAGTTAGACTAAACAATCCATAACCTACACTCTACATCATCCTTTCATCTTTGATTAGCAATCAAAGTTGATTAGTTACCTCAAGTTAGAGGTTTAGCTTGGAGTTTCGCTCTCGGGTGGATCGTCTACTACCTAGAGAAGGCCGAGGAGAACAAAGGAGGACACAAAGACGAAGGACTAGTTTCGATCGGTATAATCCCTTAACACTTTAGTTTAGTTTAGCTATGTGTTTGGTTATTATTTGTTTAGCTTCGATTCAAGCGGTTAGTCGATGTTCGTTGTTTAAACTTGATCGTTTTTGAAAATTCCGCCTCCCCATAAGTACTGGGGTGTACTACATCGACTTACAGTGGTATCAGAGCCTCGCTAAACAATAAATAACTTAATTGCAAATTTGTACGAATTTCGAACGGAAAAACAAAGCCGCAAAACCCTAATTCTGTCAAGTTTCTGTCGAAGTTAAAATCAAGTCAGAAAATTTTTCAGGTGTGTTCAGAGAGCTTGACATGACCACAGGAGAACACCCAAAAAATTTGGGCTACTGATTCGTCTATAGTGCCGCGGAAGGGCGGCGGATCCCACCGATCCGCCGCGCAACCGCGGCCGAGTTGACGAGTCAGCAACTCGTTTTTTTTGGGTGGGTCCCCTGTGGTGTTTTGGGTTTTCTGGAATATTTAATTATTGCTCAGGTTACTGTTTAACAGAGCAGATTTTGGAGCAATATTGATGATGTTTATTCGATCGAATTGTACAGTATTTGCGTATTGGATTATATCTGTGATTGTTTAATGTGTTCGTAAACCTCCCCTAACTGCTAGTATGTCGGTTGGCAGGGGGTTGCACATTTCTGAAATGGTTATATCTGTTTGTGCATATAAACTGTATTGGACTGTTGTGGTGTATAGCCGGGGTTCGCAATGGGTTATCGTTTAATTCATTTGTTCTAAATGTAATTTGTTGTAATATTATTTTCGCGGGGCACTTCCAGGTTGCGGTCGTAGCCACCGTTGTATTATTTCATTTTACTGTTTTTGCTCCTAGGACTGACCCAAGGTGGGGTACACAGACTGCCGGGTGGGTAGTTTGCCGTACCCGTAGGGGTCGAGGGTGGGGTAAACGGCTATTCATCACAACTGTGTAATCTGTCTTTTCTTGCAGGCTCAAAAGAAATACAGATTGCTTGCAAATCCAATATTGTTTATCTGTGTTCTGGAATGAATATCATTGCGTCAGACGAATGTAAAATATCTATATTATGATAGCTATTTAGACGCCACTTATGTTTTACACCCGCGCTAGCCCAGCCCCCGCTCTGTCGTTAGTTAAGTAACCTAACGAGTGATGACGGGACCCCGTGGCGAATGCGGATGGCATAAGAGGACGTTGTATTTTCGTTGTTTTCTGCAATGATAGGTTAATGATGGGACGCATTATCTATAATGCAAAGTAAAACAAACCAAAGTTTAAATCGTTGGAACAATTTAAAAGAAACCACTCGGTTATTTTTAAAACAGATATTTTTAAATGCGGAGATTTAACCACTCCTTTTAAAAGCTATCATGTTCCTTCGGTTATATCAAGTTCACTACGTTCACGGTTTCGCCAAAACCAGTCGTAGCCCTCCGTCATTTCTTATGGATGGTCAGTAGTATTCAAGCTATGCTTGTTGGCATACGTCAAGGCATAGTGTTTGGTAGCTGCTGGGGTATTCATTTGTTGCATAGATAGATGTGTTGGTTTGGGACAGTCGCATTACCTTGTTGGCATACGTCAAGGGTATATACGGGTGGGTTCAAATTAACAAGATAATGATGGGCAGAACTTGACATGTGACTTATGATTTGTTGGCATACGTCAAGGTCATAAGAGCATGGGGCAAAAACTTATATCGGGAATTTCTAAAGAAACTGAAATTTGCAAAGAGATGCATACCATTTGGAGTTTGATGAATGTTGGTAGGATTCCTTCAACATTATCATACGATGATATTTGGATCCCGATCCTACTGTGAGTATATGCTACTTATCAGGATATTCGTCGCTTAACGATCAATGCTATAAACCTAGTAGGTGTCCAGAAAAGTGTCAGCGGGGTTACGCCCCCAGAGAAAAGAGGTTACTTAATTAAGGAACTTCGCGAAAGCGTTGGAAAACCTCCCTCGAAGTATCGACACCGGCCTGGCTGAACGGTTAAGCAAGTATTGTACGGTGAGAATAGTCTTGGCTAATTCTTCTTTTATGGTTTGAGGAAGGATTCGAGAAACAGTGGGAGCCATCCAGTTTAGATAAACTAAAAACCACTCTAAACTTGCAAGAGCATCATGCTAAAGAGTTTTCTTCTCTCTCTCCTAATTGCAGCGACCCTGAAAATGACTGGACTTAAGTTACTTTTAGAGAAAAATATACTGACGGGGCCAAACTATAAAGATTGGCTGCGGAATGTCAAGATGGCTTTGACCTATGACAAACTGGGGTACGTCCTCACCACTACGGCACCTGCTGTCCCTGGTCCCAAATCCAGTAATGCGGATAAGGAAATCCGCAAAACCTGGGATTTAGATTGCGCGAGAGCCAAGTGCATCGTGCTTGCCTCGATGAACAATGAACATCAGAGGAGGCACGAGGATATGTCCTTAGATGGCATATTTCTCCATACAAAGGAACTTTATGGAGAGCAATCTCGTATAGCAAGATACGAGACCTCAAAGAAATTGTTTCGAGCGAGGTTGGCTGTCGGGTCATCGGTAGGTGAACATGTCCTACAGATGATTGGCTATATAGAAGAGCTCGCAGACCTTGGGACGACTTTGGATAATGAGCTCTATACAGACCTTGTTCTCCAGTCCCTTCCTCCCACCTACGCCCAGTTTATCCTCAACTTCAATCTTCAAGGAAAAGAAGTTGAACTTGCGGAACTCCTGAACATGTTAAGGAGTGCAGAGGGCACCTTGCAGAAGGCAAGGGAAACACCCGCTATGTTTGTTGGCGGTGCATCTTCTTCCGGGTCCAAGGCTAGGGCCAAAGGAAGGAAGAAGAAGGCCGCACCCAAACCTAGAGGAGGTGTTAGTAAGGTGAGAGGGAAGGGAAAGCAAAAGAAGGCAGTACTGTTAGTTGGCCAGGATGAGTGCTTCCATTGTCACAGGAAAGGGCACTGGAAGAAGGATTGCAAGGCGTGGAACGCCAAGAACCAGGAACCGAAGCAGGCTGTGGCTTCGACTTCAGGTGTGTTTGTAATTGAGAATTGTCTGTCGATCAACTCTACTTCCTGGGTATTGGATACCGGGTCAGGATCTCATATTTGCAATTCATTGCAGGCACTGAGAAACCGTAGAGTGCTGAAGGAAGGTGATATGATCCTCAGGGTTGCTAACGGAGCTAGCGTGGGAGCTGCGTCCGTCGGGGATTATCACCTAGGATTGACGAGTGGACACATTTTGGTTTTACATAACTGTTATTTTGTACCCAGCTTAACGTGTAATATCATATCAGTTTCCTTGTTATCAAATAAAGGTTATGATTTCACGTTTGTAAGAGATGTTGTCAACATCCACCTTAATCATGGTTTGATTGGGTCCGGTACTCTAAATAACGGAATATATGTGTTAAACCAACTCCAAATTTTCAATGTCCAGAACACACTAAAAAGAAAGTCTCCAGATTTAAATAAAGCTTTCTTATGGCATTGTAGACTGGGTCACATCAATGAGAGAAGGTTGACTAAGTTGCATAGAGAAGGATATTTGGACACGTTCGAATATCAAACTTATGACACTTGTCAATCTTGTCTCAAAGGAAAGATGACAAAGACTCCATTCACTGGACAAGGAGTAAGAGCGAGCGAGCTCTTAGGACTCATACATAGTGATGTATGCGGTCCAATGTCTACACATGCGAGAGGTGGTTATTCCTACTTCATTACTTTTACAGATGATTTCTCTAGGTATGGATATGTTTTCTTAATGAAGCATAAATCAGAGGCCTTTGAGAAATTCCTGGAATTCAAGAATGAAGCGGAAAACCAAACAGGCAAAAGTATTAAGACACTAAGATCTGATCGAGGTGGAGAATACTTAAGTGCCGAGTTCCTAGGTTACCTAAAAGAGAAAGGAATTCTCTCTCAGCTTACTCCTCCGTACACTCCACAGCACAACGGTGTATCGGAGAGACGGAATCGAACCCTATTAGATATGGTACGATCCATGATGAGTAATGCTGAGTTACCGCGATCTTTCTGGGGGTATGCGCTAGAATCAGCGATACATCTTTTGAACAGAGTTCCAACCAAAACTGTGCCTACCACACCATATCAGATGTGGAGTGGGAAGAAACCCTATCTTCAGTACCTGAAGACGTGGGGATGTCCAGCTTTTGTAAAAAAGCAGCATCCGGACAAACTCGAGGCACGCTCTGTAGAGTGTAAGTTTGTGGGATATCCAAAGAACTCTCATGGATATTGCTTCTATTACGCAGAGGAACAAAAGGTTTTTGTTTCTCGTCATGCCCGCTTCTTAGAAACTGAATTTTTGAAAAATCAGAAGAGTGGGAGCGAAATAGAACTGGAAGAAATTCCAGAACCACAAACTGCTACTGAAATTTTGGTAGAACCAGAGGTTCAAGAAGAACAGAACATTCCCGCACCCCTCCGCAGGAGTAGTAGGCCGTCTCATCCGCCTGAGAGATACTACGGTTTTCTCATAGACGGGGATAGAGAGGATTGCATCATAGATGATGATGAACCTACTGACTTCCAGCAGGCCATCCAGAGCGGCGACTCGGTACGATGGCTAGATGCAATGCGGACCGAGATGGAGTCCATGTACACCAACAAAGTATGGACTTTGGACTTTGCTCCAGATGGGGTAAAACCCATAGGATGCAAATGGATCTTCAAGAAAAAGATTGGTGTAGATGGACAGGTGGAAACCTATAAGGCTAGACTTGTTGCAAAGGGTTTTCGTCAAAGACCTGGTTTGGACTATGACGAAACTTTTTCTCCAGTGGCTATGCTCAAATCCATTCGGGTCCTTCTTGCTATTGCTGCCTTCCATGATTATGAAATCTGGCAGATGGACGTAAAGACGGCTTTTCTGAATGGAAATTTAGAAGAGAGCGTCTATATGGATCAGCCAGAGGGTTTCAATCAGAGTGGGAGCAGCGGGAAAGTATGCAAGCTGCTTAAGTCCATTTACGGACTAAAGCAGGCATCGCGGAGTTGGAACATCTGTTTTGATGAGACAGTCAAAGAATATGACTTTATCAAAAATCCAGATGAACCGTGTATATATAGTAAAGTTGTGGCCAGAAGTGTCGTATTCCTCGTCTTGTACGTGGATGACATTCTATTGATAGGAAATGACATTCCTATGCTACAATCTGTCAAAGGATTCTTGTCACACAGGTTCTCCATGAAAGACCTGGGTGATGCCTCTTACATTCTGGGGATCCGGATCTATCGTGATAGATCCAAGAGGATGTTGGGACTTTCGCAGTCCAGGTATATCGACACTGTACTGAAAAGATTCAGTATGGAAGATTCTAAGCGCGGTAATCTACCGGCTTGTCACGGAATCACCCTCTCCAAAGAGATGTCTCCCAAGACTGATTTGGAAAGGGAACGCATGTCTATTATACCCTACGCTTCTGCGGTAGGCTCTATAATGTATGCGATGTTGTGTACCAGACCAGATGTAGCTTACGCACTAAGCGTGGTAAGCCGGTATCAGTCAGACCCAGGGGAGAAACACTGGATAGCAGTGAAGAACATTCTCAAGTACCTGAGGAGGACTAAGGAGATGTTCTTGGTTTACGGCGGAAAAGACCTCAGGTTGGAGGCCTTTGCTGATTCCGGCTTCCAGAGTGATAAGGACGATTCCAAGTCCATGTCGGGTTATGTCTTTACCCTCAATGGAGGGGCGGTGTGCTGGAAGAGCTCCAAGCAGGACACCGTTGCTGACTCGACGATGGAAGCGGAGTATATAGCTGCTTGCGATGCCGCAAAAGAAGCAGTCTGGATGAAGAAGTTCCTAACAGAACTTCTGGTGGTTCCTACCATAGTTGATCCAATACCTCTGTATTGCGACAACAACGGAGCTATAGCTTTAGCGAAGGAACCAAGGTCCCATCAGAAGTCCAGACACATCTTGAGGCGGTATCACCTGATCAGGGAGATCATTGATCGTCAGGAGATCGAGGTTCGGAGAGTTGCTTCAGAAGAGAACATTGCTGATCCATTCACGAAGGCCCTTCCTCAGATTCAGTTCGAGAGGCTGCTCGAGATCATTGGTCTGCGATATGCCAGTACATGGCCCTAGTGCAAGTGGGAGATTGTTAGTGTTTATGCCCTAGAAGGCCATTACTGTATCATACTAGCTTGTATATTACTTAATGGAAGCTTGGGATATTCACATGTATATAACAATCTTGCTAAACATGGTAGTATGCTACTTGGTTTTTCTATCTTAATATGTGAGTGTACGTATTGATAGAGCTCTTAGGATCTTGCTTGTCTACCAGCGTTGTGATGGCAGTCACACTAGTGGGGGCTGGGTAGTCTACAAGCACATCCTTATTCAGGTCCCCGGTCGTTGGATTATCGAGACAGAGCATCGATACTCCGGAGTAGACTGGTGTGTACGCTTCTCATCCCAGTTGGGGAGATGGTCTGTCCCATCAGCCGTCAGTACGTCGTACTGGAGATAGTATACAGGTGCTCGTTAGGTTACGGGTACACCGGACAGGACTCACAGGGAACTGTTGGTTGGTTTGATACCAGTCGTCAGTAAACAGTTCCCAGGTGACATGAGTACTGCGTAGTCCGCAGACTTGACACTGCTACTTCGCCTCGAGTGTGTCCCACTGTTCTTAGATTGCTACCCTACCACGGCTCAAAGGAGTCGTGCAAACAGGTAGCAGTTGGGTGCAGTCCCGAGCACTTGGAGGCAGTGGCGGTTAGACAGGATTCGTCCCTCCCGGTATTGGGAGTAGATATCGTGCTGTGTCAGAGAGCCATTACGCAAAGTCCCTGGCCAGGGCAAGCGAGATTTGCTGGTAGGTTCCAGTAGTTTCTCAGGGTGTAATGGGCTTCACTCCGACACGACTTATACCGCTATTAGGGGACTGACGCTTGCCGCCCCCTAGGCCCGATATGCGATAGTCTTGGACGAACGGACCGGACTGTATGGAGATTGTCACATCAGACTCAGTAGGAGTTCGGATGGGTTTACTCATCGGCCTTCTTATCGACAACTACCTGGGGACCGTTACGTACAGCTAGTGCCGCTTGCGGTCTGTGGTTAAACCCACTGCCAGCGTAGTAGTCGAGTCTCTAGAGTCCCACACAGAGAGTTTCCTACTCCAGGCGAAACGATATAGAGGTTGCATGGTTTTGCGACAAAGGGTTCGGACGCATACGTGCGTTTACGCGCGTACGACTTTCGGACAGTTTTTACCAGTCGGCTTTGGTTTAAGCCAGTTACTGGTATCCGGTTATTGGATTTTTACAGTCTAAAGTTTTTCCGTATTTTTACGGATCGGAGGGGCGTTCTCGTAATTACTCGAGAAGCTTCTAGAAGATGTGACTAAGGAGGTTTCTTTTGGATAAGAGAGTGAGTCATGGTGGTGATTCATTCATTTCATTAATGCACATTTATTGCTTAATGACTCATGCTAATGAATCATCACTAGATATTTCATGAAGCATGCTTATTCATTTCTTTTTATTGATTATTGAAAAATAAGAATGCTTCATAATATTATGATACACTCTCTCTCTTCTCTCATTATCTTATCTCACATTCTCTCTCCTCAAGCTCTCATCTTCAAACCCTAATCCTCAATCCTCATGTGTTGAGATCAAAGGATTAGTTAGACTAAACAATCCATAACCTACACTCTACATCATCCTTTCATCTTTGATTAGCAATCAAAGTTGATTAGTTACCTCAAGTTAGAGGTTTAGCTTGGAGTTTCGCTCTCGGGTGGATCGTCTACTACCTAGAGAAGGCCGAGGAGAACAAAGGAGGACACAAAGACGAAGGACTAGTTTCGATCGGTATAATCCCTTAACACTTTAGTTTAGTTTAGCTATGTGTTTGGTTATTATTTGTTTAGCTTCGATTCAAGCGGTTAGTCGATGTTCGTTGTTTAAACTTGATCGTTTTTGAAAATTCCGCCTCCCCATAAGTACTGGGGTGTACTACATCGACTTACAGCTACCGCACACTACACCTTGACGCATGCCAACAAACGTAGCACGAATACTATGAAGTACTTATCTAAAATGACGGAGGGCTACGATAGGTTTTTAAGAAAACCACTTTCGTAATGAACTTGATATCGTTGTAGAATAAAATGATTTTAAATGGAGTGTTTTTTAGGCCTTTGCTAGTTTTGAAAAAAAAGGTTGCTCCGGGTGAAGGGATCTCGTCTCTTTCCTCGTCGAATGAGATGCAGGATATTCATAATACCACTATGCAAAGCAAGAACTAGAAAAGCAATCAAAATACGAAACTGAGGGTTGTAGCATCTGCCAGTTATTGCTAAAAATTTCACTCCCGGTGAAGGGATCTCGGCTCTTTCCTTATCGAATAAGGTGGTCGATATTCTACAAGGAATACCGCTACGCAAAGCAACAATCATAGGTACCTGTTTTTGAAAATTCGATTCCACAACATCTTTAGGTTTATTTTCTTTCATTAATTTCTTTAATGAAGTCCCATCATATATGTTACCTAAGCATCACAGATAAATACAACGTACGCTTATGCCATCCGCATTCGCCACGATGTCCCGTCATGCACCGTCAGGTTAGGTAACTAACGACAGAGCGGGGCAGGGATAGCGCGGGTGTAAAAGATAAGCAACGTCTATATAATATATCATATATACTATATACAGTATCTATCTCAACATATCAAATGATCACATCACAGATATCACAAAAGAAAACAACATATGAAATATTGGATATTCTAGGATTTCCGAGTTTTATATAAAGCCTATACAAAACATGGATTCTACGGTCGTGATGAATAGCCAATCCCACACTCCTGGATCCCGACGAGAGCGGCAAGCAACCCTACCAATTCTATAGTTAGGAGACCTAGACTCGACGCCTCGAGATGGTCTCCCACTTGACTCTAGAACCCGGTTACTTGTGCTACCCACCTTGTGTCTATCCTAATGCGGAAAAGTAAATAATATATAATGATGACATCATCCTCAATCCGGAAGTGCCCCAATAAAAGAATATTACATAGAATGAATTTTACATGAATGAAAATGAAAAACTCTCATCTCACATAAAACCCCCGGCTATTCAAACACGACGATCCAATATAACATATCCCAGCAACACATAACATCACAGGTCATCAACGTAAGTAAATATGCGTATCCCAATTATCGTTGACATGTAGCACCGAAACCGGCGATACACCATATATTACACTTACGTTCACATAAAAGAAAGTGAAAACTGCAACAGTTAGAATCCACAACCACCTTAGACATCACTTGGCTAACCATTTGAATTCCTTAGACATCGCATGCCTAATAATTACAAACCCCTCATTTTAACCTCGATCTCGAAAACACTTTTCAATATATAGTCGGGCAATTCAACAAGATTCCCGACATCATGATCGAATGCTCTTCGGAAACTTTAGTAGACGGCCGCACCCCGGATACCGTCGACAAAGTAAACTAATGCGGACCACCGCTGCCGCGAGCACCCGAACGGATGCTTTTTTGCGACGGGTTCTCCTACAGTCACTTGGACGGGGATATGGGGAGTGGCTATCTAATAATGTTACCCGGCGAGTATCCACGTACACTACGTGATTGCGACGGACTTTTGATCACATCAAAATCCCGTGACTACCGATCAAATGATACTAAATTTCTAGATTCATAACATTAAAATTAGTTGTTCCATAACTACTTGTGGATTCCAAATATTGTATCCCATCACATAATATCCGGACGATGTTAAACTTTTCGATCGATTCATCAAAGTCCCATAGTTTCCCAATGACTCAACACTTGAACACAGTTTTAATAATACCCGGAATATGCCAAAGTACCTATGCACCAGCCGTAGAAGGGCAAACCCAAGCCACACTCATATCGCCATGGAACTACGGCAAACCCTAGGGTTTGACCGCGGGTCCGCGATCCAAAAAGTCGAGTTAGGGTTTCATTCTTTTAGAGGGTTCATAGAATCACTTGCATATTTTTCCGAATACGTTAAACTTGGAAAAATTTGTTTTTGACATTCGATCAAACTTTTTAACTTCGCCTAGACAATATGTGAATAACCCTAAACAATGTTAAAACTACAAATACGAAACACTCCGAATTGTTTGTAGGGTAAGATTACATCACATGTAAAATTAGCAAAAACAAACAACACCTGAAACATCAAAACCAAGTCACTAGAACACAGGCAAAATTTCAGGTGAAACAGCTCGGATTTGGCCGAGATCATCAAGGTGGTGGCCGGCCCAATTTTCATCAAAACACCTGAAATTTTCACAGTTTTCATGATATATCTCATACATCACTCTGTACTTGTTTAAAAAAATTTTGACAACTTTTAAAAAACGAGTGGAACTTCATTTTTCAGTTTCATGTTTCGGAGTATTTCGGTTTCGTAATCCTAACAAAATCCGTATAAATTTCTAGTATGGCTCTGATACCACTGTAAGGTTACCTAGGACGGCAGCAAGGTTTCGGGAGGTATCGTCCATACCAAATTCAAAAAAACTGCCGTTCTAGCTAACCCTAACCATGAATCGTAAACTAGAAATCGATGGAATAGGAAATGCAAACACTTTGCAATAAGAAGTGAGCAAGGAATACAACCTTTGTAGACCTATCCTTTACTTCAATAGCTCCGTGTAGTGGTCCCTTCGCTGTGATCGTGAACTCCGGACTCTAGAGAGGCTCCAATGAAGAAACGAACATGCTTGTTTCGATGTCTTCGAGGCGAAAATGATCTACGTTGAGGAGACACTAACCAAAGCTATTTCTTCACTAGGTCAAGATCTTTGTGAAGAGAACACCATAAACTAAATGGCAAGTAGTAGAGGATGATGAAGTAGGAAGTGGGCTCACTTTTGATTTTATTTTCTCATATGTTTTCATCACTTGATCAAGAGCTGTAGGGTTCCTGGGAACCCTAGTGAGGTCTCACAAGGCATCAAACATGGCAATTTCTAAAAATAATGTGCCGAGAAACCCTAGAACGGATCGTTGACTAGATATAAATATAGGCGATAAAGCAAACAAGTTAACAATTAACTACTAGAATACGGAAATACAACCTTTGTAGATCCGGTTCTCCACCTCCATAGCTCCGCGATGATCTCCCTCCGATGTCCAAATCGATCCCTTGACTCTAGCATTGGCATCATCGAAGAATATGCGGGCTTGATCGTCGGTTCGATGCCGAAGATGATCTACCTCGAGGCATCGCTAGAACAAGCTCCAACTTCACCAAGCCTTGAAAACTTGTGAAGGAAACACCATATACAACTTGGCAAGAGGTAGAGAATGAAGAAATAGGAAGTGGGTAGACTTTAGATTTGGATTTCTCACTCATTTTGGCTAGTTGCCATTGATGGTGCAAGCTTTCTTCAAGTTGAAGATGAAGAAGAAGATGATAAAGAATTATGATAAGTGTTATGTAAATGATAAATAAAATCAATACTTATCATTTACTAACCCTTGGTTAGTTGTAGAGAATGGACCATGGTTAACTTGAATGGTTAGGGTTAAGGATGAGAAAAGAATGGTGACTTGGTCAAAGTTTCAAGAAACTTCAACTAAAAACAAAACTAGCAACCATTCCATTTTCATATCATTTCCTTTTTCCAAAATAAACAAAAAGAATAAATAAATGAATAAGTAATTAAAAAGAAAACCCTAATCATAAACTTAACCATGGTCTAATTCTGTACACTAACCCTAGCTTGCATGTATCATCAAACATGATACAATCATGTGCACAAAATATATCACATATACAATGTGCACAAACCAAGTGAGTAAATCCATTTAAAGTGAACCAATACTAGTTAATGCAAAGTAATATATCAAATATGTAATTATACATTAAATCATTAAATCAACACTTGATTCAATAATCCGGTTATATCGCATATAACCGGCTAGTATCCAATGTATCGGCTTATCGAATCAATCCTTGATTCGATAACTAGGTTTTATCGCATACAACCATTCGACACATTCATCGCGAGAATAAAATACGGTATCACATACACGCATTATTCTCGGTCCCGCACATATCTCATATGCGCTCCTATTTCGTTTCGCTTGAGCCAGGAAACCTCTGTGTAGGACTCTAAAGATTCGTCAATACGCCGGCAGCGGATGATGATCATATCAAACACCCACAAGCCGCAAGCGGTCTGCTAAACGTAATGGCCACTCGGGTATTGAGCGATCAGAAGATCGACGAGCAAGCCCGCTCACACTCCTGTGAATCCAACAAGTAACACTTACTGTACAGTCCGGTCTGTTCGTCTGATATGTCGCATATCTCGCCTAGGGGTGGTAAACGTCAGACCCCAGTAGCTTGATAAGTCATACCGACGTGAGGTCCATAACATTCGTGAAACTACCGATAAATCTTACCAGTATATCACTGCAACCCTGGCCAGGGATTTCCTGTTATGGCCAGTCGAGCATAGCGCAACATCAACCCCCAATACCGGGAGAGACGAATCCCCTCCTATCGCTCATTGCCTCCATGTGAATCGGGACTGTACCCAAAAACCACCTGTTTGCACGACTCAGTAGAGCCGTGGTAGGGTGGAAATCAAAGCACAGTGGGAGACACACAAGACTCTATGACGATCTCGGGTCAACATACTAAGCTGTACCAGTGTCACCAGAGAACTGCCATCTTACGTGAGGTATAATACCATCTGGGAGTTCTCGGCGAGTCCGTTCAGTGTACCCAGTCTCCACTGAGCACCCGCATACCATCTCCGATGTCAAACATCAATGGATATGGGATCATCCATCGCCCATCGCATGGGTCGAGAAGATATATGCTAGTCTACTCTGGAATATCGATGCCCTGTCTCGATATTCCCTCGACTAGGAACAATGAAGGATGTACTCATTGATTACCTAGGCCCCACTAGTATGATCTGCATCATAGTCCTGGAAGTCGAGTACACATCCTAAGGGCTTTATCAACATGTAATCAGATAGACAGAAAGTATACATGTTAAGATAAAGAGCAACCAGATAGCGTACTATCATGTCGAGGAAGAAAGTCCTTCCTATATATGTCCCAGCATCCACTACAATATACATCCAATGTACAGTAATGGCCTCTAGGGCATACATATAACTAACAATCTCCCACTTGCACTAGGGCCATCTGTAGCAGTGGTCGCAGTATCTAATACTTAACCATCCCATATGAGTCTCTATATGGGAAAAAGCCTTCGTGAGTAGATCCGCCGTGTTGTCCTCTGAGTCTACTCTCCTAACCTCGATCATCCTGGAGATCAACTATCTCCATGATCAGGTGATGCTGCCTCAGAATTTGTCTGGGTCACTGATGGGACCAGGGTTCCACGGCCGAAGCCACACTTCCATTGTCATACAATGGCAGGAACCTAGTTCATCTTATGAACCAATATACACCCAAACTGCCTCTTTGGTAGTACGTTTAATAGCGATGTTACCAGCCTTTATCATCTAGTTTGTCACGGTATCTAGCTTGGAAATGTTCCAACATACCGTCCCTTGATAGAGGGTAAAGACAATGCCTGTGACTGACATTCAGTCGTCTTTATCACCCTGGAACACCTCCAGTGATTCTCCCCAGGATCGATTGATACAATCTCACTATACCTAGCGAGAACCCTAATCTCCCTTTAGATCTATCTCATAAGTCCAAATCTCAGGATTTAGGAGGTATCATCTTTATCCTATTTGGAGAATCCTTATGATAATAGGAGATTGACCGATTGTAGTATAGGAAACTCTTTTCCTATCAAGAGTATGCTGTCTACGTACAATACGAAGATCATCACCATACTCCATACTACCCTTTTGTATATACAAGGTTCGTCTACCATTTTGATGAAGTCAAACACTTTGACTATCACATCAAAACAGACGTTCCAACTCCGCGATGCCTGCTTCATTATGTAAAGCAACTTGCACACGTTTCCGCTGCTCCCACTGTTTACGTAGCCCTCTGGCTGTGCTCTTATAGACGCACTCTTCTAAAATATCATTTAGAAAAGCTGTCATGACACCCAACAACCAGATATCGTAGTCATGGTATGTAGCCGTGGTGTAACACCTTAGAAAGTGTTTTGTAGCTAATTATATTTTAATATATAGTTTTTAATAAAAAGTTTACCAAATTAAGTTTTAAATATTTTATCCTATTTATTGTCTATTTTATTAGAATTTTATTAGGCACACACACACTTGTACGTGTAAATTAGAGTTGTTTTTGGGGTTAAACCATGATTAGCAACATGGTTAACTAACCATTTCTCCCTAATCTAGTTTATAGTTTGTTTAAGTGTTATGGTTGTAATTAGTCATGATACTTTTAAAAGGTGAAAATAAATTTAAAATGGAATTTTATGATTTTGGTTGACTTTGGGGGAGAGAGAGAGTGAGCATGGGCATCATGGCTCATGCCATGCTCATTAAATGAGGGAAGAGAAAGGGAGTGGAGGGGGTTATTGCTTTTCCTCTCATTTCTCTCTTTGTTCTCTCTTCTCACTCACCCACACACTCTCACAACACACACACACACACACTCCCACAGCAGCAGAAGCAGCAACAGCATCACCATCTTTAGCAGCAGCAGCCTCAGCTCCAGCATCCTCACCAGCAGCAAAGCAGCATCAACAGCAGCAGCTTCATCAACACACACACACACCCACTCAGCTGCAGAGAGAAGCCCAGCAACAAGAGAAGATGCAGTAGCCGTAGCAGCAGCAGGGCAGAAGCAGCAGCAGTGGCATCAGCACCAGCATCAGTAGCAGCAGAAGGCTTCAGCAGCAGCAGCAGGAGCTCCAGCTCCTTGCAGAAGCTCTCACCTCCTCCATACACCTCTTCACCAGCTCTCTAGGGTCCAATAGGATATATTTCTGAACCCCAATCCCTAGTTTACTTAATTGTGTGTGGTTTTGTGTCGATTAGTGTTAAATTGCTAGTTTAGTGCTAGGTTATGGTGTTTAAGTGGAATTTTGGTAAATTGTTGATTGTGTTAGCTACTTTAGCTTATTTAAGTGCTAATAAGGCCACTTCAACTGAGAAATTTCCCGATTTCACTAAAATACCATAAGGTTTCTAAATTGTGCAAATTGGTGATTTTAAAGTGGAAATTGTGATATCTGGAATCTGCTATGGACCCGGACCTTACAGAGAAAAATTGAGAAGACTGGGACATGCTCACTAGGTATCGACACCACCAACAGAACACGAGCCCCTAACCCCATTGTCTGGCCGCCAATTATTTCATTCTGACCGCAATTTGCGGCCAGGAAGAGGGTTTGAATGTTGAGGTTTTGTGTGGAGCTTTATTCTGGCTTGTCTAGGTCCTTGGCATGTCTAGTTTTGTAATATTTTACCTGTAGGAAAATCTGGGATCATATGTCGTTTTTGTGTCCGTTGTATTTGCGCGATACGCGCGATACGTGAGTGGGTTCTGTGATCCAGCGTATCACGGCGTGTCGCGATGGTTTTAGACGCGTACACACACGATTCAGCGTATCGTGCACACGCGCGTTTAGTTCGCGACGCGAGTTTCTCGTTTTGGTTCGATATCGCGTTTCGCGGGATATTTGGCTTATATGTGATTTCCATGTTTTATTTGCAGGGTTGCAGGCAGGGACTACAGACACGGCTACAGGGGGAGCAGATGGTAGGATTTACCTAGCGTGGAGTATAGGTGAGTAGATTTAACATCTACAGGGGAATCGCCCTCATGGCGTTATGCGTCTGGGCTAGGATTCTATACCTGTCGCACATTCTACGTCATTGTAGAATTGCGCCTTTGCTGTATTTCCTTAGATATTGTTATACTGTGACTAGCAGCCGTAGGACACTGCACACATTATTGACGGTTCATGTTGCACGAGCACGGATTGTATGCTACACACACACCGTCAATAATTGCCATGTCACACACAACCCCTTATAGATATTATTGCTTAGCACACATGACATCTAGCTTATCGGTATATCTTGCACATATTCTAGTTATACCGGGGGGGATATCCTATATATTTTACTTATACCTAGGGGGGTATACGACATCAGTTCCTATAGGTAGATACCTATACATTGCTACACCTGTATGTTACACACATATTCAGTTGCAGATACCTATTTACCTTTACTGATGTCACTTAGCTGTACCATCTTGATTTCGCATACATCTGGTTCAGCTATATACTTTTGTTTACCTGCTCGCATTCAGATATATCGCATATATTTATTCCTGGATTTGCGCATTGTTTATCTGGATTTTATATGATGTTTTCGGGATTTGGGAACCGCGGGGGTTCATGAATTTATGCATACATGGAACAACCCGGTTTCCATGATATGATATTTGCGCGTCCCCCATGAGTTTTATCGGTGCTGATTATATGCTCCATACGAGGTGTGGTTGCCGTATGAGGGTACATGGTGGGGCCCGGTATGGTTCCCCTCGGCAAGAAGATCGATGGGTTTGCCGATTGAGCCTGGAGGCGGGCGAGTACCTACCGGTGACTGGTTGGACCTGGCAGTTGTCCGGAGGATACTGGCCAGAGTCGAGAGATGGATGCGGGATGATCTGTACTGTCGGGGCCGAGGGCCGACACCGCAGACGGACCCCGTGGGCCGATCCGGACTGACGGAGCCCGATATACGAGGAATTCTGTGTCGATGCTTGGCACACTGTTTTCATGATATTTCTTTAACCCCTTTTTGTATTTATAACAGGGGATTTAGCCGTTGTTATATATACCTTTACACCAATATTAGTGGAATGGGACGCTAATATATGTGTATTGCCCCCATCATATTTATTTCTATATATTTATATGTTTAGGATGTTAGAGATTATTTAAGATTCGACTTGGGATATAGGTGATTCATTGAGACTAGATATTGGATATGAAAGATATGGTTGATCTGTACATTCGAGATATAGGAGAGTTTTCGATATTGTACATTGAGGTGATGTGAGACTTATAGGTTGTGAGAGCCCAATGTGTGGGCTGATTTGAGGATTTGGGATTTGAGTGTCTTGATGGATTGTGATCCTGCCACGATGTCAGGTTTCCGTGGAAATGACATATTCCACCTTATACCTCACACTTACCTATCTTATGCACAGATTCATATAGTGGTAGTACTTGTAGTGTACCCTTATGATAGTTGCATATCTACCTTTTCATATCCTTATTGCATAGTTACTGCATATTACTGTCATGTTACTGTAGCTTCACATTTTGATTGTACCGGCTACGATACTTCCTTATTTTCAGCATTTGCATGACATATTATTACCGTAATCGCATATCTTTGATTCATGCTGTACGTGCATTCCTGCGATTACCTGCATATGTTTTATACTATTCACGAGTTGGCAACTCACCCCCGTTGTGCCACAGGTGTTTCAGGTTCTTCCCCAGAGTAGTCGAGGCAGGCTATTCCTCTATTCAGCTATCCAGCTACCATCTTTTGCTACAGATACAGCATCAGCTCACAGTACCATTTTGCTTAGGTGGGTTAGATGGTTATCTGTATTTCATATTGTACATTCGTTGTATTTGTACTCTCCATCTACTATTGTATTGTTGACTTAGAGACTTGGTGAGGACGATATGTGTATTATTGTGGATTTGATGTCTTTTATATACAGCTTTATCTCTATTGTCTTTCATTTCTTCGCCACGGCGTCGTATACTTGTGATGAGTTTTGTTTTCCACCTTTGGGCTGCGTTTCACAAAAAGAGGGTGTTGCTAAAATTTTAAGGAAAGAAAGTAAGACTTTTAAAAGAATTTGGGTTGTGATTTCAAATGTTTCAAAAACTTATATTATCTTTTTCCGTATCTTTATGGTTTAGATTTCTGGGTTTTTTCATTCTTTTACTGCGCTACGTCTTTAGGCGTTGCGTAGTATTAGGGCCGTCACGGGCCAATTTTTGGGTCGTGACAAAGTTGGTATCAGAGCGTTAGGTTTTACCTTTTGGAGTGTAGGATGACCTTAGTATGATGGACTAGGTAACTTAAGCAAGTAACGTAGTGTGTGTATGTCTGCAGCATACCCACGATGCGATACTTCGCCTAAAGTGACCTAAGTACAATTTGCTTGACATTCCTTCCTTGATGATTCATATCCTTGAGATTCGATTTCCTTATTCTTATCGAATCTTATCTCATATCTAATTATAGCCTTGCCGCCGATGACTATGGGGACTCAGAGTGTTGCTGCGAGGGCCGAGGTCAGAGTTGGCTCGGGCGAGACGAGTACTGACCAGGATGGCACTCTACTTGCACAGGTGCAGACGGATCAGCCTACGATCTATACTATGGATAGACTTTTAGTAGAGATGCAGGAGTTCCACCAGACGATGAGTTCTTTAGTTGACGTCGTTCGGGAGCTACGACAGGAGGTTGTTACCCCTGTTACTCAGTTGTCACTCGCGATCAGCATGCAGCAGTCCATCACCTACATAGCACCAGTGGTTGAGGCTCCAGTTGACGAGGCACATATTCCATGACAGTGGAGGACTCATACCAGTGTGCCAGCCCAGAGACAGAGGTTTGGTCATCGAGACAGATTTCGTGGCCACTACGGGAGTAGCAGAGGCTTAGGACGAGGACAGTCGTTCAGCTCTCATCCCCAGGATGGTCAGCAGTCAGCGCGTGGATGTTTTCGATGCGGAAGCCTTCAGCACTTCGTCAGGGATTGTTCCTTAGCACCTCGTCAGGATCGCTTCCAGAGAGGCCGTGGACGTGGAAGGTTCACTCAGAGGGCTTAGTCTACCAGAGGAGTTCATCCAGCTGCGAGTAGAGGGCAGACACAGGAGTTTGCTTCTACTCATTGGGACGCGCAAACGTCCAATGTGGAGTTTTCAGGTATCTTTTATTTATATGTTCTTTTGATGTATTCGTTTGTTTTCTTGCTTGTACCGTAGTTGGGTAGATTAGTCGTAGTTGTTTTAACTTCTGTCAGCGATCCTTTTGTTGCGCGACGCGTATTTCAGTTGCATGCCAACCGGATAGGAGATAGAGATTCGTCCGTCGTTTCGATCCTTCTAGAGATGTTGGATTTGACGTTCTCCTGGGCACGGACTGGTTAACTATGTGTTAGGCGTCTGTGGACTACCGTGAGGAAACAGTCAGGGTTGTTTTCCCGGCAAGTCAGTTCTTGTTGTGCAGGTGGATAGTTGTGCCGCCTCTCACAGCTTGAATTCATCCTTTTTCGCTAGTCGGCTACTGAGGAGATGTCGTGGATTCTTGGCGTTCATTTGTAATACCGGAGCCACCGTGGGATTGTTGGACCAGGTTCTTTCCGTGCGAGAGTTTTTCCGACGTTGTTCCAGATGGGCCGGCGAAGCTTGGGAGCTAAAAAGGATCAGCTGCAGAGTTGTGGTTTGGGGAGTTTTGTGCGTTGGAGTGTTTCGCTTTTGGAAGATCCTATTTCTATTCGTCAGGGGGAAAGACGACAGTTTAGGATGATGTATCGATGGATCATTAATTGAACCGGCTTACGGTGCGGATGGGTGTTCCTGACCTCACAGTGACGATTTCTTCGATCAGCTCCAGAGTGCGAGACATTTTTCTAAGTTTGTTTGGGATCAGGTCATCATTATTGCAGGTTCGGAGTGATGGCATTCCGATGACTGCCTTATGCGTGCTACGGGCTTTGTGTGTATCAGTGAGTCGTTGGATTCACTAATACCCTAGCAGCATTCGTAGATGTGATAAACCAGATTTCTTCAGGCCGTTCCTCGACCAGTTTCTGTTGTGTTATTTACGACATTCTGGTCTATCTAATGTGTCTTGAGGGACAGTAGTAGCACTTGAGGATTTGCTATGCAGATACTGGGAGAGTACCAGCAGTTTGCTAAATTCTCGGAGTGTTTCTTCAGGCTTGTTTTGTGTTGACTCCTAGGTCTTTTAGTCACGGGAGACGGTTTCGTATGGTTCCGAGGGAGATCGTGACCGTACAGCTTAAGTCCAGATATGTGTGCAGGACGGAGATCCGCAGATTCTTGGACTTAGCAGGTTCTTACCGCCGTTTCATGCAGGATTGCTAAAGTAGTGCTGCACCGTCGACTGAATTGACCGGAAGGGAGGTTTCTTTTCTTTGGACTGAGGCAGGTGTACGGAGTTTTGGCAGTTGGAGATTCCGTTAACAGCTGCAACAGTTCTTTCTTTGCTTTTGGTTCGGGCGACTTTGTTGTTTAACTGTAATGTTTCTTTAGTGGGCTCGAGAGTGTACTGATGTGACACTACAGAGTCATTGCTTTTGCTTCCCTACATTTGGAGGAAGTACGAGAAGGATATTCCACTCACGATCAGGAGATGGCCACGGTGGTTTTGCGTTGGAGATTTAGGGACACTACTTGTTTGAGAGTCGTGTCAGATTTTCCACCGACCACTAGAGCTTAATGAACATCTTCCTGCAGCGGATTTTGATTGTTGTGATAGTCTCCTACAGATTTACAGTTCTTGTATGATCGTTGAGTATAGATTAAGTTCGTCTCAACGGAGGGGACAGCTTGCTCATGTCCGCGCCCGACCACTTTCCTTAAATCGTTTTCGCGAGACACTGCCCGCCGAAGCTCGTTCGTCAGCGATACTTGAGCATACTCGGCTGGGGAATGATTCAGAGACCTTGATTTGTGACAATGAAGTGCTAAGTTAAGGACGCGTTGGTACACCTCGTTTCATCGGGTAGAGACGTGAAACCCTAAAGCATGCATATCTGTCAATTCTCTATATGCATTCAAGTTCCACCAATATTTAGCGTGACTTGTAAGATAGTTACGGGTCGGCAGGGATGTAAAGAGATGTTTCAGGTTTTGTTTCAAGGTGTCTGTCTTGTTGTGTGCTTGAGTCGAGCATCTGAGGCCGGCAGGAGAGAGGCAACCTTTTTCCGTTCCGAAACAGGGATGGGAGCAGATCTCCATGAATTCCGTTATGGTTTCTACCCATGGTTAGTCAGGGTGTGAATCCATTCGGATTCTTGTCGTCCGGTTATAGTCAGTTTGCTCAGTTGTTTGTTTAAGTTGTGTGTTTGTTTGATTGTTGACAGCGGTTGGGGATCGTCACTCTCCATCGTTAGGGTTCTCCTTCGATAGCTGTTATCAGGAGACACTCCAATTGGCCACTCTTAGGCTTAGGGGTTAGGTCGTGTCGATCACCAATCTGTTGTTTCTCTGACTCTGCGTAAGTAGGACTTTAGACCCCAGCTATGTCTAGAGACTTCGGATATAGTCCGGTTGTGTTAGGTCAGGATGGGAATTGTCCATTTCGAACTGAGGTCTTATGACGACTGTGTTGGTCATAGACTTGAGTTCGTAAGGACAGTTCATGTATTCCTATGGACTTTCCGATGAATGACTGTGTTGGATTTCGGGAAGTTTGTCCCAGGATTTAGGTCCTTTTAAGATCCTATAAGCGAGTTAGTTCGTTGCCTTTAAATTGGCACTTCCGCCCAGATTATTGGATTTTCACCCCGTATTCCTTGTGATGATACTTTACAATTTCCTTCATTACCTTTATCGCATGATTTGGCACAAGACCAATTAGCTTGGGCGCGATCTTTCGTTCACCAGCAGCCATGTGTGTTAATTGCTCGACAGGTGGAGAAACGTCGGTCAAGGGTCTTGCCATCTGTGAAGGGTTTTCTTGGACGTAGCCGTATAGTGAAGTAATCACTTGGGAGGCTGCGAGCGAGATTTGAGGATTTTAATCTTCTCTTTGATGGTACATTTAGTATGTTTTTATATTCGGGGACGAATTTCTTTTAAGGGGGGGAGATTGTAACACCTTAGAAAGTGTTTTGTAGCTAATTATATTTTAATATATAGTTTTTAATAAAAAGTTTACCAAATTAAGTTTTAAATATTTTATCCTATTTATTGTGCATTTTATTAGAATTTTGTTAGGCGCACACACACTTGTGCATGTAAACTAGGGTTGTTTTTGGGGTTAAACCATGATTAGCAACATGGTTAACTAACCATTTCTCCCTAGTCTAGTTTATAGTTTGTTTAAGTGTTATGGTTGTAATTAGTCATGATAGTTTTAAAAAGTGAAAATGAATTTAAAATGGAATTTTTGGATTTTGGTTGACTTTGGGAGAGAGAGAGAGTGAGCATGGGCATCATGGCTCATGCCATGCTCATTAAATGAGGGAAGAGAAAGATAGTGGAGGTGGTTATTGCTTTTCCTCACATTTCTCTCTTTTTTCTCTCTTCTCACTCACCCACTCACTCTCACAACACACACACACACACTCCCACAGTAGCAGAAGCAGCAACAGCATCACCATCTTTAGCAGCAGTAGCCTCAGCTCCAGCATCCTCACCAGCAGCAAAGCAGCATCAACAGCAGCAGCTTCATCAACACACACACACACACCCACTCAGCTGCAGAGAGAAGCCCGGCAACAAGAGAAGATGCAGTAGCCGTAGCAGCAGCAGGGCAGAAGTAGCAGCAGTGGCATCAGCACCAACATCAGTAGCAGCAGAAGGCTTCAGCAGCAGCAGCAGGAGCTCCAGCTACTTGCAGAAGCTCTCACCTCCTCCATACACCTCTTCACCAGCTCTCTAGGGTCCAATAGGGTATATTTCTGAACCCCAATCCCTAGTTTGCTTAATTGTGTGTGGTTTTGTGTCGATTAGTGTTAAATTGCTAGTTTAGTGCTAGGTTATGGTGTTTAAGTGGAATTTTGGTAAATTGTTGATTGTGTTAGCTACTTTAGCTTATTTATGTGCTAATAAGGCCACTTCAACTGAGAAATTTCCCGTTTCACTAAAATACCATAAGGTTTCTAAATTGTGCAATTGGTGATTTTAAAGTGGAAATTATGATATCTGGAATCTGCTATGGACCCGGACCTAACAGAGAAAAATTGAGAAGACTAGGACATGCTCACTAGGTATGGACACCACCAACAGAACACGAGCCCCTAACCCCATTGTCTGGCCGCCAATTATTTCATTCTGGCCGCAATTTGCGGCCAGGAAGAGGGTTTGAGTGTTGAGGTTTTGTGTGGAGCTTTATTCTGGCTTGTCTAGGTCCTTGGCATGTCTAGTTTTGTAATATTGTACCTGTAGGAAAATCTGGGATCATATGTCGTTTTTGTGTCCGTTGTGTTTGCGCGATACGCGCGATACGTGAGTGGGTTCTGTGATCCAGCGTATCGCGGCGTGTCGCGATGGTTTTAGACGCGTACACACACGATTTAGCGTATCGTGCACATGCGCGTTTAGTTCGCGACGCGAGTTTCTCGTTTTGGTTCGATATCGCGTTTCGCGGGATATTTGGCTTATATGTGATTTCCATGTTTTATTTGCAGGGTTGCAGGCAGGGACTACAGACACGGCTACATGGGGAGCAGATGGTAGGATTTACCTAGCGTGGAGTATAGGTGAGTAAATTTAACATCTACAGGGGAATCGCCCGCATGGCGTTATGCGTCTGGGCTAGGATTCTATACCTGTCGCACATTCTACGTCATTGTAGAATTGCGCCTTTGATGTATTTCCTTAGATATTGTTATACTGTGACTAGCAGCCGTAGAACACTGCACACATTATTGACGGTTCATGTTTCACAAGCACGGATTGTATGCTACACACACACCGTCAATAATTGCCATGTCACACACAACCCCTTATAGATATTATTGCTTAGCACACATGACATCTAGCTTATCTGTATACCTTGCACATATTCTAGTTATACCGGGGGGGATATCCTACATATTTTACTTATACCCAGGGGGGTATACGACATCAGTTCCTATAGGTAGATACCTATACATTGCTACACCTGTATGTTACATACATATTCAGTTGCAAATACCTATTTACCTTTACTGATGTCACTTAGCTGTACCATCTTGATTTCGCATACATCTGGTTCAGCTATATACTTTTGTTTACCTGCTCGCATTCAGATATATCGCATATATTTATTCCTGGATTTGCGCATTGTTTATCTGGATTTTATATGATGTTTTCGGGATTTGGGAACCGCGGGGGTTCATGAATTTATGCATACATGGAACAACCCGGTTTCCATGATATGATATTTGCGCGTCCCCCATGAGCTTTATCGGAGCTGATTATATGCTCCATACGAGATGTGGTTGCCGTATGAGGGTACATGGTGGGGCCCGGTATGGTTCCCCTCGGCAAGAAGAACGATGGGTTTGCCGATTGAGCCTGGAGGCGGGCAAGTACCTACCGGTGACAGGTTGGACCAGGCAGTTGTCCGGAGGAAACTGGCCAGAGTTGAGAGATGGATGCGGGATGATCTGTACTGTCGGGGCCGAGGGCCGACACCGCAGACGGACCCCGTGGGCCGATCCGGACTGACGGAGCCCGATATACGAGGATTTCTGTGTCGATGCTTGGCACACTGTTTTCATGATATTTCTTTAACCCCTTTTTGTATATATAACAGGAGATTTAGCCGTTGTTATATATACCTTTACACCAATATTAGTGGAATGGGACGCTAATATATGTGTATTGCCCCCATCATATTTATTTCTATATATTTATATGTTTAGGATGTTAGAGATTATTTGAGATTCGACTTGGGATATAGGTGATTCATTGAGACTGGATATTGGATATGAAAGATATGGTTGATCTGTACATTCGAGATATAGGAGAGCTTTTCGATATTGTATATTGAGGTGATGTGAGACTTATAGGTTGTGAGAGCCCAATGAGGGGGCTGATTTGAGGATTTGGGATTTGAGTGTCTTGATGGATTGTGATCCTGCCACGATGTCAGGTTTCCGTGAAAATGACATATTCCACCATATACCTCACACTTACCTACCTTATGCACAGATTCATATAGTGGTAGTACTTGTAGTGTACCCTTATGATAGTTGCATATCTACCTTTTCATATCCTTATTGCATAGTTACTGCATATTACTGTCATGTTACTGTAGCTTCACATTTTGATTGTACCGGCTACGGTACTTCCTTATTTTCAGCATTTGCATGACATATTATTACTGTAATCGCATATCTTAGATTTATGCTGTACGTGCATTCCTGCGATTACCTGCATATGTTTTATACTATTCACGAGTTGGAAACTCACACCCGTTGTGCCACAGGTGTTTCAGGTTCTTCCCCAGAGTAGTCGAGGCAGGCTATTCCTCTATTCAGCTATCCAGCTACCATCTTTTGCTACAGATACAGCATCAGCTCACAGTACCATTTTGCTTAGGTGGGTTAGATGGTTATCTGTATTTCATATTGTACATTCGTTGTATTTGTACTCTCCATCTACTATTGTATTGTTGACTTAGAGACTTGGTGAGGACGATATGTGTATTATTGTGGATTTGATGTCTTTTATATACAGCTTTATCTCTATTGTCTTTCATTTCTTCGCCACGGCGTCGTATACTTGTGATGAGTTTTGTTTTCCGCCTTTGGGCTGCGTTTTACAAAAAGAGGGTGTTGCTAAAATTTTAAAGAAAGAAAGTAAGACTTTTAAAAGAATTTGGGTTGTGATTTCAAATGTTTCAAAAACATATATTATCTTTTTCCGTATCTTTATGGTTTAGATTTCTGGGTTTTGGCTTTCTTTTACTGCGCTACGTCTTTAGGCGTTGCGTAGTATTAGGGCCGTCACGGGCCAATTTTTGGGTCGTGACACGTGGCAAGTAGGATTTGGATGGACTTAAGCACAGGTACTGGAAAAGGTTTCATCATTATCCACGCCTGGTCAATGACGAAAACCTTTAACAAGTCTAGCTTTGAAAGTCTCAACTTTTCCATTTACACCAAGTAATCTTCTCAAGATATACTTGCTCCTGATGGGGATTTAACCCTTCAGATATAGCAACCAAAGTCCATACTTTGTTGGTGTACATGGATTCCATCTCAGATCACTAAGCATCCAGCCATTCTTACAGAGTCCCTACTCTCGATGGCCTGCTCGAAACTAGTTGGGTCATCATCTCATGATGCAATCCTTGCTCCCACTGTCATCGAGAAACCGAAGTATCTCTCAAGCAGGTGAGGAACCCTGCTAGATCGGCGGAGAGGCTGAGGTTCGTCGGGAACAATTGAATCCTTTGGTTCTGTCAAATCATCAGCTGCAGTTTGTATAGCTGGAACATTTCCAGTTCTACATAACTGACCTTGCCTCGAGCTTGTCCGGATTTTGCATTTGACATAGGCCGGACAATTCTAAATCTTAACTAGCTTAAGACATGGGCTCTTCCCTTTCCATATCACATATGAAGCGGTAGGCAACTGATTTGATTCGAACCTAATTCAATAGATACGCAGCTTCTCAAGCGCATAACCCCAAAAGGGAATAGGTAACTCAGTAGTACTCATCATAGAGCACACCTTATCATATAAGGTGTGATTACTCCGCCCCGATATACCATCGTGCTATGGTTTATACGGAGGAGTAATGCTGAGAGAGAATCTCATTTTCTTTTAGAATAGTCCAGGAATGCCATGCACAAGTATTCTCCTCCATGATCTTATCATAGGACATAATACTTATACCCGTATTTTGGTTCTCTACTTCTAATTTATATTCTGTGAATACCTCAAAAGCTTCAGACTTATGTTTCAACAGGAACATATGACTGAATCTTGAGAGATTATCAGAGAATACAATGAAGTATAAAGAACCAGTCCTGGCATGTGTAGACAGGAGACTTTACATACATCATCATGTATCAGTCCCTAGAGTTCATTAACTCTTTCTCTGCTTCCAGTAAACAGAGTTGGTGTCATTATATCTTTGTGACATGACTGGCAAGTTTCACAAGATGTAAATTCAAACTGATTTAAATATGCATCTAAATGTAACTTCAGCTAGTCGGGTCGCATTGATATGACCTAGTCTACAATACCTCAAGAAGAATTTGTTCATTTCTGAAATCTTCCTCTTGTGTGTGTTCAGTATACAAGGAACTGTAGTTTGATTTAGAACGTTAATGCTTTTAGATAACGTGCCTGAACCGATCAACTTCTGATATAGGAAATGTTCAAAATTTTATCATTTCTTTACTAACAAAGAGACTGATATGATTTTGTATATCAGGTTCGGTATCTAACGGCATTTGTTCAGAATCAATGTATTGATAATACAGGGTGACAGTGACCAACAGACTTGGCTGCAACACTTGCCCCGTTTTCTGCCTCATGAAACTTATCACCCGTTCTCAGTTTTTCTACATTTTTGTAGCCCTATGTAACAGATTACATATCTGGAATCCTGATCCGGTATCATATACCCAGGATGCAGAGGATACTGAGAAACAGTTCTTTGTAATGAACACACCCGAAGGAGATGCATCTCATGCACTTTCTTCGTTTGGGCGGCATGGGAATCCTGGCATTCCCCTATTTCCTGCTCGGTCTTATAACAATTATAAGTTGGAGCGGGACCAACGTTCCCCAGCTCAGTATAACAAGCGGGTTCGGTCAATACATCCATATTATTATCTTGATTAAGGCGTGATATGGTCGCTACCTGGAGAGAGAGAGAAGAAAACACTCAGCGTGCGCTCTTGCAAGATCAAATTGGTTATATATTTTATCTAATCAGGATGGCTCCCACTGTTTTTATCAAATCTTCCTTCAAACCTTAAAAGGAAAGACTAGCCGGGATTAATTACACTCTACAAGTTCGCTAATCTTTCAGCCAGGCCAGTGTCGGTACTTTGAGGGAGGTTTCCCGTGCTTTCGCACGGACTTAATTACAGTAAACCTCGTTTTCCCAAAGGCGTAACCCCGTTGACACCTTTCTAGACACCTACTTGATCGGCTAATTGCAAAGTGCAAAACTCTCCCAGGAGTAACAATTACTCGCAGTGGGTATCGGGATCCAACTATCATATAGAAGGTATGCAATCTTATTGCAAATTTCAACACTTGAAACTCCCGATAATGGTTTTTACCCCTAGCACCTATGACCTTGGCTAAGGTCAACAAATCATAGGAACTAGTCAAGTTCTACCCGTCATTTCGTGATTAATTAGACCCACCCACATGACCCTTGGCTAAGGTCAACAAAGCCACATGACAGTCCTAACTAATCGCATCATATGCGGTGTAGGAAGACATCACTTAGCTACCGCACACTACGCCTCGGCTATGGTCGACAAACGTAGCACGAATACTAAGTACTCTACTTCCTAAAATGACGGAGGGTTGCGAATGGTTTTTGTGAAAACCTTTAACGCTTTGAACTTGATCTCGTTGCGGAATCAAATGTTTTTTAAATGGAATGTTTTTGAAGCTTTTCTAGTTTTGCTAAAGGGGTCACTCCCGGTGAAGGGATCGCCGGCCCTTTCTTCGTCGAATGAGGTGCGGGATATATCATATATATCACTGTGCAAAGCAGAAACTATAGAAGCGGTCAAAAGACAAATCGAGTGTGTAGCATCTGCCAGTTATTGCTAAAGGAGTCACTCCCGGTGAAGGGATCTCGGTCCTTTCCTTATCGAATAAGGTGCAGGATGTTCTACAAGGAACACCGCGATGCAAAGCAAGAATTGCAGCTACCTGTTTTTTATTTTGAAATTCGATTCCACAACATCAATTAGGTTTATTTTCTTTCATTAATCTCATTAATGAATATCCCATCATTTAAGTCCACCTAACCATCACAGATAAATATAACGTACGCTTATGCCATCCGCATTCGCCTCGATGTCCCGTCTGCACCGTTAGGTTAGGTAACTAACGCCAGAGCGAGGCAGGGCTAGCGCGGGTGTAAAACATAAGCAATGTCTATATAATATATCATATATACTATATATAATATATGTCACAGAACATCACATGATCACATCACTGATAAATCACAGCAGAAGAAACATATGAAATATTGGATATACTAGGACGTCCGTGTTTTCAATACGAGCCAGTATAAAACACGGATTCCACGGTCGTGATGAATAGCCAATCCCACACCCCTAGACCCCTACGAGAGCGGCAAGCAACCCTACCAATTCTACGGTTAGGAGACCCGGACTCGACTCCTCGAGTTGGTCTCCCACTGGACCCCAGAACCTGGTTACTTATGCTCCCCTCCTTGGGTCTATCCTAATGCGGAAAAGTAAATAATATACAAATGGTGACAACATCCTCAACCTGGAAGTGCCCCAATAAAAGAATATAACATACAAGTTTTTACATGAATGAAAAAGGAAAAACACACATCTCACATAAAAAACCCCGGCTATTCAACACGACGATCCAATATAACAAATCCAGCAACACATAACATCACATGTCATCAACGTAAGTAAATATGTCCATCCAAATTGTCGTTGACATATAGCAACGAAACCGGCGATATCACATATTACACTTACGGTCACAGAAAAGAAAGTGTAAAACTACAACAGTTGGAATCCGCAATCTCTTTAGACATCGCATGCCTAATCAAATGAATTCTTTAGACATCGCATGCCTAACAATTATAAACCCCGCATTTTAATCTCATTATCGAAAACTCTTTTCAATATCAAGTCGGCCAATTCAACAGGATTCCCGACATTCTGATCGAATGCTCGTCGCAAACTTTAGTAGGCGGCCGCACCCCCGACGCCGTCGACAAAGTGCACCAAGGCGGAACACCGCTGCCGCGAGCACCCGGACGGATGCTTTCGGCGACGGGGTTCTCCTACAGTCACTTGGTCGGGGCTATGGAGTGAGGCTGTCTAGTAAGTTTACCCGGCGAGTATCTGCGTACGCTACGTGATTGCGACGGACTTTTGATCACATCAAAATTCCGTGGCAACCGATCAAGTGAGACTAAACTGCTATGTTTATAACATTCATCAAATCATCTCATAACCTTTTGCGAATTCCAAGTATTGTATCACATTCTGGATAAATAGAAAATGCTAAACTTTTCGATCGAACAATCGAGCACCCAAGTTTTCCCGATACAGCTCAACACATGAAATAAGTCTAACAGCATTCAGTTCGTGCCTCAGTACCAACGGTCCAGCCGTAGAAGGGTCAAGCCAACGCCTCACATGTGGCACGCCGTACTGCCCCAAACCCGAAGGTTCAAAGGGCAGTTCAAGACGGTCACATAATCGAGTTAAGGTTTGTTGTCTTCTAGAGGGACCATCGCGTTACTTGCACTACTTAGAACGTCGTTAAACTACGGAAAAATCCAACGCTTGGAAATTTCCCGACAGGGGAAAAATTGGGTATTTATATCCGGTCGAATTTTTTAACATATTCTAAAATTTATCCGGAAACGCACACCGACAAACTTAGACAGTCCGATCGAATACACCGAGTCCCCAATACAACTCAGAAAATACAACTCTGGAATAAATATTAAAAGCATCCAGAACACACAAGAAACACCAACAGAAACAACTGAAGAAAACTCACAGCCTGATCATCACAGACGGCCGCGGAACCGCCGCCAAAGGGGGTCAACGCCGCGGTTCCGCGGTCGTACTGTAGAATTAGGCTGTCGTTTTCTGCAGTTTTCTTAGAATTTCCTGCACATTTCTCTGCATATTTTTAATTCTAAAAAATCCACAAATTCAGAAAAAGTCCAGAGAGCATTTTCAAGTCGGGGTTTCGGGTCGATCGGACTTCTAACTCCGTCTACGCATCGCCTAAGGCTCTAGCTAGGCTCTGATACCACTGTAGGGTTCCTGGGCACCCTAGTGAGGTCTCACAAGGCATCAAACATGGCAATTTCTAAAAATACGGTGCCGAGAAACCCTAGAACGGATCGTTGACTAGATATATATATAGGCGATAAAGCAAAGTAGTTAACAATTAACTACTGGAATACGGAAATATAACCTTTGTAGATCCGGTTCTCCACCTCCATAGCTCCGCGATGATCTCCCTCCACTGTCCAAATCGATCCCTTGACTCTAGCATTGGCATCATCGTAGAATAGGCGGGCTTGATCGTCGGTTCGATGCCGAAGATGATCTACCTCGAGGCATCGCTAGAACAAGCTCCAACTTCACCAAGCCTTGAAAACTTGTGAAGGAAACACCCTATACAACTTGGCAAGAGGTAGAGGATGAAGAAATAGGAAGTGGGTAGACTTTAGATTTGGATTTCACACTCATTTTGGCTAGTTGCCATTGATGGTGCAAGCTTTCTTCAAGTTGAAGATGAAGAAGAAGATGATAAAGAATTATGATAAGTGTTATGTAAATGATAAATAAAATCAATACTTATCATTTACTAACCCTTGGTTAGTTGTAGAGAATGGGCCATGGTTAACTTGAATGGTTAGGGTTAAGGATGAGACAAGAATGGTGACTTGGTCAAAGTTTCAAGAAACTTCAACTAAAAACAAAACTAGCAACCATTCCATTTTCATATCATTTCCTTGTTCCAAAATAAACAAAAAGAATAAATAAATGAATAAGTAATTAAAAAGAAAAGCCTAATCATAAACTTAACCATGGTCTAATTCTTTACACTAACCCTAGCTTGCATGTATCATCAAACATGATACAATCATGTGCACAAAATATATCACATATACAATGTGCACAAACCAAGTGAGTAAATCCATTTAAAGTGAACCAATACTAGTTAATGCAAAGTAATATATCAAATATGTAATTATACATTAAATCATTAAATCAACATTTGATTCAATGATCCGGTTATATCGCATATAACCGGCTAGTATCCAATGTATCGGCTTATCGAATCAATCCTTGATTCGATAACTAGGTTATATCGCATACAACCATTCGACACATTCATCATGAGAATGAAATACGGTATCACATACACGTATTATTCTCGGTCCCGCACATATCTCATATGCGCTCCTATTTCGTTTCGCTTGAGCCAGGAAACCTCTGTGTAGGACTCTAAAGACTCGTCAATACGCCGGCAGCGGATGATGATCATATCAAACACCCACAAGCCGCAAGCGGTCTGCTAAACGTAACGGCCACCCGGGTATTGAGCGATCAGAAGATCGACGAGCAAGCCCGCTCACACTCCTGTGAATCCAACAAGTAACACTTACCGTACAGTCCGGTCTGTTCATCTGATATGTCGCATATCTCGCCTAGGGGTGCTAAACGTCAGACCCCAGTAGCTTGATAAGTCATGCCAACGTGAGGTCCATAACATTCGTGAAACTACCGATAACTCTTACCAGTATATCACTGCAACCCTGGCCAGGGATTTCCTGTTATGGCCAGTCGAGCATAGCGCAACATCAACCCCCAATACCGGGAGAGACGAATCCCCTCCTATCGCTCATTGCCTCTATGTGAATCGGGACTGTACCCAAAAACCACATATTTGCACGACTCAGTATAGCCGTGGTAGGGTGGAAATCAAAGCACAGTGGGAGACACAGAAGACTCTATGACGATCTCGGGTCAACAGACTAAGCTGTACCAGTGTCTCCAGAGAACTGCCATCTGACGTGAGGTATAATACCATCTGGGAGTTCTCGGCGAGTCCGTTCAGTGTACCCAGTCTCCACTGAGCACCCGCATACCATCTCCGATGTCAAACATCAATGGATATGGGATCATCCATCGCCCATCGCATGGGTCGAGAAGATATACGCTAGTCTACTCTGGAATATCGATGCCCCGTCTCGATATTCCCTCGACTAGGAACAATGAAGGATGTACTCATTGACTACCCAGGCCCCACTAGTATGATCTGCATCATTGTCCTGGAAGTCGAGTACACATCCTAAGGGCTTTATCAACATGTAATCAGAGAGACAGAAAGTATACATGTTAAGATAAAGAGCAACCAGATAGCGTACTATCATGTCGAGCAAGAAAGTCCTACCTATTTATGTCCCAGCATCCACTACAATATACATCCAATGTACAGTAATGGCCTCTAGGGCATACATATAACTAACAAGAGCTGGGGACCAAAAATCATGAAGAGGAAGAAGATGAAATTCAAGTGAAGAAGTGATGAAAGAATAATGAGATAAGGTTAGAAATGCAACCTTGGTTAGATAATATCATGCCTAACCCTTGTAGAGATTAAACCATAGCCTAGGGTTAAAGATAGGTTAATAAATATCTTAACGAAGACAAACAAGTTGACATAGTCAAAGGTTATCCAAAAGCATTCAAAAGCTTAACCTTGACTTAATCAAAAGTTTGAATTAGCTTAAGACAAATAAAACCCTACCTTAACACTGGCATGGTTTAAGTCTCATACAATAAAATGTTGCATTTGTAACTAAGCATGACACAAACATGTACACAATTATACAAATCACATATATACAATGTGCACATCATGTGAGAAAAGAAACTTAAGTGAGCTAATACTAGTTAATGTAAAGTAATATATCAAATATATAATTATACATTAAATCATTAAACCAACAATTTATTTAATGACCGGGTCATATCATATATAATCGACTAATATCAGATGTGACATCTTATCGAATTAACACTTGATCCGATAACCCGGTTATATCATATATAACCAATCATGTCACACATCGCGGGAATAGAATACGGTATCTCATATCATATCAATCTCGATCCGACACATATCACATATGTGCTCCTACTCCGTTTCGCTTGAGCCAAGAAACCCATGTGTAGGACTCTAAAGACTAGTCAATACGTTGGCAGAAGGTGATGATCTTATCAAACAACCACAAGCCGCAAGCGGTCTGCTAAACATAACGGCCCCCGGGATATTGAGTGATCAGAAGTTCAACAAGCAAGCCTGCTCACTCTCCTGCGAAGCCAATCAGTAATACTACCGTACAGTCCGGTCTCTTCGTTTGATATGTCGCATATCTCGTCTAAGGGTGGTAAACGTCAGACCCCAGTAACTCGATAAGTCGTGTCGATGTGAGGCTTATAACGGGTCGAGAAACTACTGATAACACTTACCAGTAAATCTCTGAAAACAACCCTAACCAGGGACTTCCTGTTATAGCCAATTCAGCACAGCGCAACATCAATCCCCAATACCGGGAAAGACGAATCCCCTCCTATTGCTCATTGCCTCCATGTGACTCGGGACTTGTAACATTTCAGAAAAAAAAAATATCATTTTTGGGTATTTTTATAATTAAATAATAAATATTGTGAATATTTCGATAGTGCGATATAATAAAATACAGATAAATTGGGAAAAATTTTGGAAAATTATAGAAATTACTGAAGTGAGGGTGTTTTACATGATTTAGGCGAATTATGAAATTTTATGATTAATTATATTCACTTTTAATATTAATCGCGATTAAATATCGCTAATCGTGCATTAAGCGAGTTGTGTGCACATGACATGCACTGTCACGTCCCGAAAGTACGGAACATGACCGGCACTTAAACTATGAAACGTATCGAGGCGTAATCTAAGTAAGCCGAAAACCCAGAAATCCAAACCAAGAAAAGTAGTAAAGTGAAGGAAAAACCAATTTAAATCAAGTGGTTTGCAACCTACGCCGGAATATGCATTTTTAAAATCACAAGTCTTTTCTAAAAATTTCGGCAGAGTTTCCTTGTTAAAACAGACCCCAAACGGGTACAAAACCTGATAAAGCATATATAACGAATAAAGACATCCCCAAGCGGGAGCTAGATCTTCGTCAATCGACGGTCACAACAACACAAGCAATATAACATACAATGCCAAAGGACGGGGATCACAACAGAAAAGGAAACTCAAAACAACATGAAATCCATAGAAATACAACACGCGACTCTAAGGTCGAAGAATAAATATCACTGGTCTCTATCTGAAATAAATACATATTTGGTTGATGGGGCTTCTAGATACAACAGAATAATAATATACAAAGTATAATGATGGTCACGATGCAAGTGAACCCACCTGCCAAGCAAATCACCCGGAAAAAGAAGTAGTGCCAGTAAAGCTGTAACGAAACTTGTACGACAAAACCTGCAAGAAACTGTGCCACAACAGGGATGAGTTGCCAACTCGTGAGTAGAAAACATTTACGAGTAGAAATCGCATGAATAACGCAATACTAGGTCATACGATCACTATATATATAATTCTCAAAATGTAAGTCAGAAGCCTGAAAGGTGGCAAGGGTAAACATCTAACCCAAGTATAATCCTATGTGCTTGTGTCAGTGGCTCAGGTAGCAATATATCATATAGATGTGGTATGATGCATTAAAACAGAATACATGTAAATGAAGAAACTGCTTTCATAACTTAGTGAGATTTCTGTATTTTTAAAACGATGTATCATAATGAAATCAGCATAAACAGTTTCTAGCATTGACACAAAATATAAATCCCAATGTCTCAAAATCTGAGGCTCCAGCTATCCAGACTGTCCTTTATCACCATATCTCAGTATCTCAATATCTCAAAATCTCAGTATCAATCTCACTTTCTAAGGTGCCGTCAGTCCAGACCGGCCCCAACCATAAATCTACTCTTAACTTGGGATGTCCGATTATAGATATAGCATCGGATGTGATACTATTGAGGCAGGATCACCGACTAATATGTAGCTCGTACGTAAATCCGTCGTACAGCATCCCAAATCTGGGTACGGTTCAATATCACATTCATCATATTATTCGTCCGGTATTCTCTTTATCAAAGATCATAATCCGGGGTACTGATCTACGTCTAGCACAGTACTGATATCATCAATATAATCATAATCTGACTACTGATCTACAGCCTCATACAATCCGATGTCATCAACACATATCATCATAAAAAAGTATCATCGCCCAATGCGACCTATTATAAATATCATAACATATCTTATCTCAATCTCGATCATAAGTCAACTATTCTATCTATATCACTATTCACATGGTATCGTCGTCTAAAGATCCTCTATAACGTCATGACGTATCCCAAATACAAACCCTGCCATATCACCGATCTCACGGCCTCAAATCAGATCTCATCGACTCATCTCAAATCCCAAGTACTATCCTCGAATCCAGTATATAAACACATAGTCCCATACCCATGTGAACACATAAATATATATTTCCATATACGCACATGTGAAAGAAAGAATGTATGCAAGTATGTGTGTGCGTGTGGGTGGGGGTGCAACCTCAACTCTAGGGTTTCACAACTAACACTAAACCAATCCAAGAACACCAAAAATCCATCTTTATCATCAATAAACTCAATCAACATATAATAAATATATGTGTGTATACGTATTCGTATACATCACCACGAACTGCAGGGATGCTATACGCCATCCACCCGACTTCTCTCCGTAGATATAAATCTACTCATCTTTGCTTGCCGATGCCGATATCGCCACGTGCTTGCTTGTCGCCTCTAAGTCTTCACGAGGGTACCTACATATAATAAATAATCGCATATGCTATTAACATCAAGTCCAGAAACCAAAACGGCACACGGATTGCCTATGGGTCAAAACCTATAGTCCACGCGTGCAAAAACTACTTAACAACCCTTGTTGTTGCTGTACAAGCATGCAACAATCTAATACAAATCCAACTATTAAGAATTAGCATTTCAAAACACGGAAAACATAGCCAAAATTGCACTAGAATGCTCCCAGATTTTGGCACAGGTGAAAAGTACTTTCCAAAACAAGTCTAGGTTGTTGTATATGTTGTATATGAGCTACTGGAGCAACCACGACACCCTACCCCACCAAGTGGCCGAGCCCCATCCTCAGAAATCCGAGCTCGCCGGCCCTGCATGCTCCAGTAGGGTTCGTCTTGCTACAGGGGGTTCCTAGGGTAAAAAATAGGTCTCTGGTATTGTTTGCGAAGCTCAAAAAGTCCCCGATTTGCTCCAGATTTTCCTGCACACCCTTTATCCTCACAGAACCGACATAAACCAAATCCTAAATACGTATTTTTGGTTACACACTAAATTCCAGCTCTTTAATCCATTCCCTAAGGTTTGTAACAGCCACTACACACCTCAAATCTATACAAACACCCAAACCCTTCTTTAGAATTTCCCAACATCAAAATTTCAAGCTAAAACGACTTCTAAACTAAACTAGAATATAACAAACTAAAAACTAAACTAAATGGTAGAGATTATACCTCATTAATGCCACCAAGCAAAACCCTAGATGTCCCACGTCTTCAAAATCTATGTTTGATCGGTCCAATGTGATGAGGGTGAGTTGGAGATCATTTTTTTGTGAAAGGAGTTTGGGGTTTTGATTAGGTTTTGGAGATGGATCCATGGTGTTTCTGGGGGATTGAAGAGGGAGGAGGAAGAGGGAGGGAGCAGCAGCAGCACATGAGGGAGGAAGGGAGAGAAAATGAGAAGAAGAAATGATGGGGATGGCTCGCAATAAAGGGTTGACCCCATACCTACCTTTTTCTCGCTCCTAATAATTCATTTCTTTTCTTTTTCTTTTCTTTTCCTTCTCACACAATGGTAAACCCTAAGCAACCATGCTAAAATGAAGAGGAGGCAAAGAAACAAATGTAAAACAAGTGTAAAAATAATATGTGCATGTTTTGCACAAAAAAGCTAAAAATCGGATTAGCGATTTTTAATTGCGATTAGCACTAAATTAGCATATAACTAATCATAAAAACTTAAAAATGGCATAATTTCATAAAAGACCCTATTTTAGAATTTTCCATAATTTTTCCAAAAATTTTCCCATTTATCGGTATTTAATTATACCGAAATATTAAAATATTCATTAAAAATTAACATTAAATTATAAAAATTACCAAAAATAATATTTTATTTTTTTGAAATGTTACATGCTCCTTGTCACATTTTGGCACTTGTTACATTTTATAATGGATTTCTTTTCATTCTCATTTCATGGTTGTGGTTTTTAAAAGAGAGAAGAAAAGAATTGAAAACATTAAACAATTAGGCATCGTAGGAGGTATGGGCATGAGAGAGAGTGTGAGAAGGGTTTCTTTGACCTTAACCATTTCCATCAACTTCATTATTCTCTCACCTTCAAGCCCATGGCAGCACCCCTCCTCCTCATCCACTACAACCCTCAAAACACCATGAAAAACAACCCAAAAGTCCATCCCACTTTCATTAAAAACTTACACCAGACCATTACAAGAACTTTGGAACAAGCAAGGATTTTGGACACTTAGGGAAACTCAATAAATTTCTTGAGTTACCAAATGTGGTATTTTCTTTACCATTAGCATTGTATTTCCATTACCGTATCAACCATACAAGATTAAAGTGTTTTATTTCGGTTTATTGAACTTTGAAATTTCCAAGTATAGGTTAGGGTTGGATTTGAGTTAGGATGGTGAAATTGAACCTTGGTGGTGACCTCAAACCCCCTATTTGTCTAAAACCAAGACCAATCTAAACTAAAAACCTGAAACCCCAAATTTAAATCTTGTCATGTCGGTTTTGTGAATATATAGTGGGTGCAGGGGAATCTGGAATGATCTGGAGCACTTTTGAGAAAAGCAAACAATACCATTGACCTAGATGGACCAACAGGAGGCCACTCTACCAATACGAATACATTCTGACCCTATTGAACCAAGGAGGCCGGATTTTTGGGGCTTGGGGCCGGCCACATGGAAGAATTGGGTGCCCAGGTTCCTTCAGTAGGTCATATACACCTTATACATCACCCAAGTACTGTTTGTGCACCTAGTTTTGACCTGGACTAAAATCTGGAGCATGTTTTCATGGTTTCTGCCATATGTTTCGTGATGTTTATGAATTCAAGTTTTGATATTTTGTATTGTATTCGATTACTTGACGTTTGTACGTCTATATCGATTGTTATTTGGTTGATTTGACAGAGTAGACCATAGGTTTTGACCTATGTAAGATTCGTATGTCGTTTTGGTATTGAATTGGATTTTAATGCGGCACGATACGTTATTATATGAATGTACCCTCGTGAAGACTTCGAGACGAAAAGCAAGCGCGTGGCGACATCGGCATCGGCAAGTAATGATCAAGGTGAGTAGATATATATCTAGGGGGAGTCGGGTGGATGGCGTATAGCACCCCCACATTTTCGTAAGAATATGATGTGAAGTGATATTGATGTACATTTATACGCTATTGTGAGATATGAACCTTAGCAAATGAAAGGTATTAAGAGATTATGGGTTTAGTGTTAGCGAGAATTGAAGAATGGACCTTAGTTGATTTCATAGTCACGAAACCCTAGAGTAAAGATTTGCATACACGCACATACACGTACTCGCATACATTTACTTCCTTGTGTGTATCGAGGATGTCATATATATTCGTTTTCATATGCATGGATGATGAGTATATTATATGGTATTTGGAGATGAGTCGATGAGATTAGGCATGGTGCCATGAGATCGGTGATGTAATTTGGTTCGTATTATGAGATACGACATGATATTACCGGATTGATGGGCGATGTATATTCACACACACTCGTACATATATGTTGATGATATTAGTATTATACTAGACTTAGATCAGTATCCCTATTCATAATATGTGATGATGAGGATATCAGATGAGTAATGAGATAAATATGATATTTGACCCGTACCCAGATTTGGGATGCCGTACGATAGATTTACCGTACGAGATATAATTATGATGTTAGATCCACACTCTTGACTCGAGGATGTCATATATATATTGTATCGTACGTGATACTATTGAGGCGAGATTACCGACTACTAGTTATATATATAGGTCGACTCAGACCTAGGTGAATTTCCTTACCCTTTTGACTGGGCTCGAGTCATACTTGTTTTCAAATGCAGTGAATCGTGAGTACATTAAAATAACAAACTGTATGACTCGTATATTGGGCAGGTTTATTCTTCAGTGTTGCTATTACTATATTACTTTCCATATATTCATGATGTTTCATCGCATTACATGCTTATACATATGTTGTCTGTAATTATTATGAAACCCTGCTGTCGGGACACCAACACCATTACCGATGATGCGTATGTTCCACGTACTCCAGCTTGCCGGATCACACACATCATCATCGGTAATTGCCTTGTCACGTACAGTTTAGAGAATATTATTTCATTGACATATCTTGCTAGCTGATTGTTGAAATATGTTATCGCATTCATATGCTAGTTTAACTATTGCATTCATTGCATGATACCAGATGCATTTCTATATTCATTGGTCATGCATTATTATGGAGATATATGCCGGTAATCACCGTTTATTGAAATCATGATTTGATGATTTCGGATCTTTCTTGAGAATTCAGGATTTGGGAACCGCATATGAAAGATTTATGAACTGATAAATTATTTTAAAGAGAAAGATGCAGTTTTTCCTTGATATGATAAGTATTGTCCACCATGATATTTTCTCGATTCTGGGATGGTCTTCGAGACCTGATTCGAGGAGTTGGATGAACCATCTGCGGGTACATGATGGACCCGGTTTGGTACCCCGGGGCAAGAAACTCGAGTTGTAGACGATGAGCCCGGCAGGGGCAGACTGCCTACCGGTGATTGTTTGGTGAGGCGGATATCCGGAGGATACCGTTCATGGTCGTGTGATTTGATGTTATAGGCCGATCCGGACTGACGGAGCCCGAGATATTGAGATATTGAGATTTGAGATACAAAGATTTACGTTTTGTGTCGATGCTTGACACTGATTTCTCTGTTGATTTCACTGATGATACTCGATTTATATATGTATACAGAAATCTCATTAAATTAAGAAAAACGGTTGGCTTATTCATGATGTATTCGGTTTCCATTAGTAATCCATTCATATATCTTATATCTGATATGTTCCTATCTGAGGCAGTGATACGAGCACGTGGTATTGCACTTACATGAAGATTGATGATGATATTATTTGAGAATATTACTAGATATTTGACCTAGGATAACATCATACTTGCGATTTCTACTCTGTAATATTTTCTACTCACGAGTTGGCAACTCACCCCCGTTGTGCCATAGTTTGTTGCAGGTTTTGCCGTATAGGTTTCGTTGCCGCATTGATGGCACATTGTTCATTCCGGGTGATTGCTTTGGTAGGTGGGTTCACTTGCATCATAACCACCATTGTATATTTATTATTTCAGTTGTATCTAGAAACTCCATCAACCAGACTTATATTATTTGATAGAAAACGAAGACCAGTGTATATTCTTTCGACCTAAGAGTCGCGCGATGTATTATTATGGTTTTCATGATGATTTTGAGTTTATTTTTGAGTTTTGATCCTCGCCCTTCGGCATTGTATATTATATTGCATTGCGTGGTTTTGTCCGCCGGTTGGCGAAGAGCTAGCTCCCTCTTGGGGATGCCTTTATTCAATATATATGTTTTTATCAGGTTTGTACCCGTTTGGAGTGGGTATTTACAAAGGAAACTGTGCCGAAATTTTCAAAAAAGGCTTCAGATTTTAAAAATGCAATACTTCGGCTTATGTTGTTAAACTACTTGTTTTAAATTGGTTTTCCTTCACTCTACTGCTTTATCTGGTTTGATTTCTTTGTTTTAGCTTATTTAGACTACGTACGCCTCGAGACGTTTCGTAACTTAAGTGCCAGTCTCGCTCGGTACTTTTCGGATCTTGACAAAGTTGGTATCAGAGCATTAGGTTTTACTTTATGAGTATAGCATGACCTTTGGTTGATAGATTAAGTAACTTAAGAAGAGTGTTGTACCGTGGGTCTGTTCCACGGCATACTTACGATACGATACTCCGCTTAAGAAGCCTTAGGATGAACATTCTTTGCTTAATATTATCTTCATTCATATGATCTACCCTCATCAATATCAGTTATGGTTTTGTTACCATTGTTACACAGGCAGAGAGAGCTACGGCTAGAGTTGCGGTCAGAATGAGTTCGTCACAGACTAGGACTGACTAGGGCGTGATTCCAGGGGCATACGATTACATAGAGGTGCCGTTTTAATGTGTTTTCATGCTTTAAGCGTTTGATGGATCGCTTTTATGAGATTTCTCGGACGTGCAGATCAGCACCAGAGGATTAGGCATGTTAGAGGCTAGCCAGAATGTGTGACCGTCAATACACAGATTATTTGATGATTGAGGCAATGTTCAGCGTGTGGATGAATGAGCCAGTTGTTGCTGTGAATGATGAGATATCTCCCCATATGTTTGGAGCTAATGCCGCACGAGTTATACTTCGAGATATGATAGAAGATCGCTAGTCACCAAAGATGAAAGACAAGGACATGTGATTCATTTCCTACCCCGATGCGATGTCATCAGATTGATTCCAGTTAAAGACGACTTCATACTGGTACGTTGAGAGTCGATAGAGACGATCGAATATAAGGGACCCATTTTCCAAGTTTAAAGTATTCAGAAAATAATGCAAGTAATTTTATAGACCCTCTAGAAGAATGAAACCCTAACTCGATATAATGACCATGAGAACGCTTCGAAACCTTAGGGTTTACAGCAGTTCAGCGGTACCATTAATAAGGCTTGGGTTTGCCCTTCTACGGTTGGTCCACAGGTGCTGTAGCATATATTCGATACTATTAAACTGTACCCAAGATGTTGAGCTCTTGGGGGATTTTGGAATCTTGAAAAATCGATCGAAAGGTTCGACATCATTCGGATATCATGTGATGGGATACATTGCTTGGGAGACTTCAGACATGAGTATAACCGTTAGAGCGCAGTCCATGCAGCCACGAAGAGACGAGTCCGAAGCTGTGACATTAGAGAAAAGTGGAGTAAAAGGTTCGTATGAGATCTTGATGAGATGATATTCCACTCTGCTGACACCAGAGATGTGATACACATGCCGAGGCGTCGAATATGGATATATCTTCCTGAAAGAGTTGTGATGAGTATGTTGCCGTTCCGGAAAATGAAATGGATTTAGTAAAGGATGATAACCTCCGGGCAGCTCCGTAGAAATGAGATTAGGAGATACTTCGACAAGAACTTTCTGGAATACTATACGAGAAGATTTGGACCCAGGAATGATCATATAGAGCACACCCAGTAGGCCAGAGTTTGGCATCGTCGACGAGACATGTTATGAGTGACCATGAGAGTTGGCCAGAGATCTTTAGAGGATGTGCTAGAGCGGATCGTTTCCGTTAGTATCATTCTTATATCGTTCGATTTGTGTTTTGATATTTGGCTTTATGGTATCATTTTCATGCACCATAGCTGCACCCACTGAGTATTTACGTTTTGTGCACAGTTATTGCACTTGAGATATGCTTTATACACTTTTGCGTCGATTTATGATTTGTGCATATTTGTTGCACTTGATGTCGATTTTGTGCCTTAACTGCACGTGGTTATGATTTCGTGGATTTCATACAGTTGATTTGATTTTTGTTCATATGGTATGAACTCGATTTGGTTTTTGCGCTTGGTATAGCTTACATGTGCTTGCAGTACATTGATACGTGTTTTGTGCACGCAGTTTCATGCGTTTATGATTTTATACACCTTGGCACACTCGGTGTTGCTTTATATACACATTTGATTTATTGATGCATTTCTGTGCACTTGTTGCACCCAATTGCATATTTTGTGCACTGGATATACTGTATTTGATATTTTTGTGCACTTGATGTACTTGATTTGGATTCTTGCGCATACTTGACGCGCTTGATGCGATATTTGTTCACGCCAGATGCACTAAATCGGGATTCTTCATGCATATCAGATACACCTGATATTGCTGTCAGACACACCCGTTTCCATTGACAGGTGTTTTCGTGCACACCCATTGCACTTAGATTTTCCTTCTATGCACATGTATGATACATTCATTGGTTTCGATTTCCGTGCGCACCATACGCATGTGGCTTTTATGTATATATCTTGGATTTGATTTCCCTTTGGGATGATGTTATAATATTTACTATTTGGTATAGTAGCTGAGCAGGACTAGTCAGAGGACAGTACCTTAGTGTATTTTTGCAAGAATTGGTAGTTATTGAAGGGATTTCCAAAAAGGAGCTATAGTCTCAGTATTTACCTACGTGTCTGAGATGACACGAAACATTTTATAAAGGAAACTCTTCTAAAATTGTTTTCAAAACGGCGGGACGTGTACAATAAACAAAAGGTATATACATATATAGTTATTTTCTTACAAATGGACGTCCACCATTGTGCCGTGATATGTGCATCGCACAACAATATGAAAGGTTTGGCATGCAGTTTTTTCAGATGTTTTGATGAGTTTACACCGACGCGTACTAAGTACGTGTTATAATTTTGAAGTATATCGTGCTTGATTTCGTATTGGACATAGACATTGGTGTCTTCACCATAACTTCGATGATTGCGGGATGCTTGACGGATTTTGGATTTTGGATTTTGGATTATTATAGTCGTTATTCATGTGCATGCATTGCGCTGCAATGAGTTTTATGTATTATGACTTCGGAGCCCCGACGACGCGATCTTTTTACTAAATTGTTTTAGTAATTGACAGGTTTAAATTTAAATTCGGGGACAGAATTTCTTTAAAGGGGAAGATTGTAACATTTCAGACAAATAAAATATCATTTTTGGGAATTTTTATAATTAAATAATAAATATTGTGAATATTTCGATAATGCGGTAAAATTAAAGACAGATAAATTGGGGAAAATTTTGGAAATTACAGAAATGGTGGTGTTTTATATGATTTAGGAGAATTATGAAATTTTATGATTAATTATATTCACTTTTAATGTTAATCGCGATTAAATATCGCTATTCGTGCATTAGGCGAGCTTTGTGCACATGACATGCACAATATCACATTTTGGCACTTGTTACATTTTATAATGGCTTTCTTTTCATTCTCATTTCATGGTTGTGGTTTTTAAAAGAAAAAAGAAAAGAAATGAAAACACTAAACAATTGGGCATGGTGGGAGGTATGGCCATGAAAGAGAGAGTGAGAAAGGTTTCTTTGACCTTAGTCATTTCCATCATCTTCATTATTCTCTCATCTTCATCCCAATGGCAGCGGCCCTCCTCCTCCACCACCACAATCCTCAAAAAACCATGAAAAACAACCCAAAAGTCCATCTTACTTTCATTAAAAACGTGCATAAGACCATTACAAGCACTTTGGACCAAGAATGCAAGGATTTTGGACACTTGAGGCAACTCAAGAAATTTCTTGAGTTGCCAAAATGAGTTATTTTCTTTACCATTAGCATTGTATTTCAATTACCTTGGCAACCATATAAGTTTAAATGTGTTTTATTTCGGTTTATTGAACTTTGAAATTTCCAAGTCGAGGTTAGGGTTGGATTTGAGTTGAGATGGTGAAATTGAACCTTGGTGGTGACCTTAAACCCCCTCTATTTGTCTAAAACCCAGACAATCTAAACTGAAAACCTTAAACCCCAAATTTAAATCTTTTCATGTCTGTTTTGTGAATATATAGTGGTTGCAGGGTAATCTGGAGTGATCTGGAGCACATTTGAAAAAAGTAAACAATGCCATTGACCTATATAGACCAGTAAGAGACCACCTTACTAATATAAACACATTCTAACCCTATTTAACCGAGGAGGCCAGATTTTTATGGATTGGGGCCGGCCTCATGGAATAATTGGGTGCCCAGGTTCCTTGAGTAGGTCATATACACCCTATTCATCACCCATGTACTGTTTGTGCACCTAGTTTTGACCTGAACTAAAATCTAGAGCATGTTTTCTTGGTTTCTACCTTATGTTTCGTGATGTTTATAAATTCAAGTATTGATATTTGGTATTGTATTCAATTACTTGACGTTTGTACGTCTATATCGATTGTTATTTGATTGATTTGCGAGAGTAGACCATAGGTTTTGACCTATGTAAGATTCGTGTGTCGTTTTGGTTTTGAATTGGATTTTAATGCGGCACAATACGTTATTATATGTATGTACCCTCGCGAAGACTTTGAGACGACAAGCAAGCGCGTGGCGACATCGGCATCGGCAAGTGAAGATCATGGTGAGTAGATATATATCTACGGGGAAAGTCGGGTGGATGGCGTATAGCACCCCCACATTTTCGTAAGAATATGACGTGATGTGATATTGATGTACATTTATACGCCATTGTGAGATATGAACCTTAGCAATGAAAGGCTTTAGGAGATTATGGGTTTAGTGTTAGTGAGAATTGAAGAATGGACCTTAGTTGATTTCGTAGTCACGAAACCCTAGAGTAAAGATTTACGTACACGCACATACACACTCTCGCATACATTTACTTCCTTGTGCGTATCGAGGATGTCATATATATTCATTTTCATATGCATAGATGATGAGGATATTATATGGTATTTGAAGATGAGTCGATGAGATTAGACATGGTGGCATGAGATCGGTGATGCGATTTGGTTCGTATTATAATATACGACATGATATTAGCTGATTTATAGGCGGTGTGTATTCGCACAGACGCGTACATATTTAATTCATTGACATAGCTTGCTATCTGATAGTTAAAATATGTTATCGCTTTCATATGTTAGTTTAAATATTGCATTCATTGCATGATACCAGATGCATTCATATATTCATTGGTCATGCATTATTATGGAGATTTTGCCGGTTTTCACCGTTTATTGATATCATGATTTGATGATTTTGGATCTTTTTGAGATTTCTGGATTTAGAAACCGCATGTGAAAGTTTTATAAACTGATAATTTATTTTAAATAGAAAGATGTGGTTTTTCCTTGATATGATAAGTATTGTCCACCAAGATGTTTTCTCTGTTCTGAGATGGTTTTCGAGACCTGATTATAGGAGTTGGATGAACCGTCTGCGGGTACGTGGTGGACCCGGTATGGTACCCCAGGGCAAGAAGCTCGAGTTGTAGACGATGTGCCCGGAAGGGGCAGACTGCCTACTGGTGATTGTTTGGCGCGGCGGATATCCGGAGGATACCGTTCGTGGTCATGTGATTTGATGTTATCGGTCGATCCGGACCGACGGAGCCCGAGATATTGAAACATTGAGATATCGAGATTTGAGATACTGAGATTTATGTTTTGTGTCAATGCTTGACACTGATTTCTCTGTTGATTTCACTGATGATACTCGAGCTATATATGTATACAAAAATCTCATTAAATTAAGAAAAACAGTTGTCTTATTGATGATGTATTCGGTTTCCATTAGTAATGCATTCATACATCATATATCTGATATGTTTCTATATGAGGCATGATCAGTCGAAAATATTGCATATTTTAACCGGCAATTTCCTTATCATTTGCATCCATATAGAAGTGTACGGTATTCATAATTCACATATTAGCAAATCGGTCGCAAAATATCAGATTACATTTATTCGACCATAAAACCGGCATTTCTAGGGAAATTGACTGCATTGCATGACATCGAAATATTTCTATATGCCGCAACCCGTGTTTCGAAGTCTGTGCAGGAAAAGGAGAAGCTCGCTCGAACATTACACCGCTCGAAAGATACGTCAACTCACTAATTTCAAATCTGGTACCAATCCAAAGGAGCAAATACAAATCAACATATCAAAGAAAGCTCTAAATATCAGCCCAAGACCACAGAAGAAGGCACCAAGCCCAAGGACTCCACATGGCCGTGGAACCGCGGCCAGATCTGGCTTAGGCCGCGGTTCCGCGGCGGCTTGATGACGTCACCTCTTTAATTTTGCACCATAATGCTTCATTCAGGGCCCACTACTCAGAAATGTATCTCAGTTTCCAGAAGACTCCAGGGGTTTCTGCCAGATCAGCAAACAAGGGTTTAGAAGCCTTAATTAAACCTAGTTTAAACCCTAAGCTAGCTCCTAACAAACTCTATCAACAAACTTTTGGAGGGAACTACCAATTCAAACCTAAACCTAGGGTTTGGGAGTTCTATAAATAAGACCCTAGACTCAAGGATCAAACATCTTATGATCTATTGATTCATACATTCAATCCATTCTAAAGAGAGGGTGTGATTCATTCTTTTAGCCAATCTCTCTCTTCATCTTCTTCTTCCTCCACAAATCTTGTGAGAGGAAACCCTAACCCTAACTCCAAGCAAAAATCAAGATCCCGAGTACCCATTAAGCAAGAAGCCCTACAACCTTTATGAGCGAAGCCGATCTTCAACGGAGCAAGCGATCCGAAGCCGATCCACGACTCACGAAGCCGAGCGACGCCCTATCAACAGCTTAGATTCATCCTCTTGTAGTTCTTGAGCGAATGTAATCGAAAATTGTTGAGATAAATAAAGGTGATATTCTTTTATCTTGTTTTCTTTAAATTCCGTATCATGTTATCTTTACAATTCTTGAATATTGTCTGTGTGGTGATGTGTGAATAAGACTCCGCTCATCGAGGAGTCGAGACGATCTTTAGTATGATGATGTAACAAATTTCTAATCGATTCTTGAATTCCACGAGTTTGTAAATCCTAGCAAGTTCAAGAATCGACGACCCAATTCGTTGCGATGCTTTCTTGATTGACATCGCTCGAGATTGGGGAGTTCCGATCGTTTCTTGAAATTTCTAGAGGCTAGAATATAAATGGTATCCACGAAAGAACAAAGGTTAAGAGATGAAACCCTAGTTTCATCAAGAATGTCCTAACTCTCGTCAATCATCATTGATCTAGTATCAATTCTTCGAAGGACAAGAACACGAAATCTTTTAGATTACATCACGTCTAAAGATCCGATCAATTCCTACGAGCCTCTCTTAGATTCTTGATTGTTGATTGGAAATATTATCGAAACCCTGATTCTTGATTGTTTATCGTTTCTTGATTCTTGAATAAAGAATAGTGACACTTGAACACGAATAATTCTTGAATCATGTTTTCTTTTATTGTTACTTAACTTTTCATTTCAAACACATTAAAAATTCAAATGAATTGTGCTTTCCCTGTGGACGATCCGCACTCACCAACTAATTACTGATGACACCGTAGTTTGATTGCGGTCAAAATATTTTTTGATTGTGAAGTTCTTTATAAAGTTTCCGAATACCAACCGATTTGAGTTCTTTACACAATATGGAAAAGAATAAACCCTTCACCGGAAAATAATTTCAATCAAAATGGCGCCGTTGCCGGGGATAGCGCTAATTCATTTACATTTTTAGTTTGAAGTGAAAGAATTATTACATTTTATTTCTTGAAAGAAAAATTCGTACAGACTCTTATACGTGTGTTGTGATTTGATTGCAAGGTGATCTGGAGCATTCTGTGCTGTGGAAATTTTTTTTGGAATATACCAGAGAGTTGAGGGAGCCAAGATAAGCTCCCTGAAGAAAATTGGTACAGTGTTACCACCATAAGACCGTGGTTGCGCGGCCAATACCCACCATCTCCGGCGGAACCGCGGCTTGGTGAGGAGTTCTCTGCAAAATTTTTGCAGCAGGTACCTTCTTGCTCTCTCCCCTCTCCTCTTTTTAGCTCCAACTAATCTTTTCTGCAGGCTTCTTTGCAAAAATCGCAGCGCCGCTAAAAAGCAAATTAAATTTGTGCGTATTTTTGTTTCGTGGTTGTTTGCATTGCTAATACGGAAAATTAAGGGGCAAAGACCAAATCCAAATTAGGTGTGGAGTTCATTACCCTTCCTAAGCCCCAAAAATCACAAAATCTCCATACGCATTGTCCCTCATTAATTAAAAGAAATCTAGAGAATGACTCTAAGGACTGTCGCGCTCAATTAGGACAGAGGAATGCCGTGGGTAATCCATTGTTTATCTGCGTTTCTCTTGCGGTGCCCAGGAAAGTGTGTCGAAGGATTAGTGGTTACTTAATTAGGCCCACTACTTACGTAGTGGAGAACCTCCCACTTACCTGGCACTTACCTGGCCGCAGGAGGGACAAGGAGGTAGTGGAGGATTTATCCTGCGTCTTGTCTTCTGACAGTTAGGAGCGGTCTAGAGATTAGATCTAGGTGACCAGTAGATTTTAGGGTTTTGTGTGTTGCAACATTTTTTTCAAAATCCGTCCCTTTTTCAAAAGCAAGCACCGCATTCATTCATTTTCCCCTAATTATAAGCCACGCTGCCACTTGTACTAACCCTTTTTAGTACAAGATAGGCTGGACACGGGATCCTAGTGCCCGTTTAGTCCGCATACCTACTATCGACTCCGAAGTCGAGATTTCTGCATTTACCTTTTCTTTACCAACCACCACACCCTCATCGATGGATCCGAATCCATCAAACTTCTTTTCCACTAATCTGTCGCCGTCCGTTGGTGCGCAGAATCCACCCCGCATTTCTCTCCTGGAGAGATGCTACCCTATTCGAGGTCCTCTTTCGACCTTCTTATCCACACCACCAGCCAACGGGGGTAATTTTGAAATTAAGCCCCAGTATATCAATCTTTTACCCAAATTCCACGGTCTCGAGTCTGAGGACGCTTACGTTTTCATTACCAAATTTGAAAACGTATGCGCAATGATGGGTACGTCACAACTTTCAGTGGATGCTATGCATCTACGACTTCTTCCATTTACTTTGTGCGATATAGCCGAGAAGTGGCTATATAACACTACCGCACACTCCATTACGAATTGGGAAGAATTCGTCGCTGCATTCCTTAAGAAATTTTACCCAATCCAGAAGACGGCTCGAATCCATAGCGAACTCAACCAATTTGCCCAGCTCCCTCATGAACCATTCTCGAAATGCTTTGAACGTTTAAAGTATCTTTTGGTTCAGTGTCCTCATCACGGCATCCCGAGATGTGAGCTTTGCCGAATCATTTATGAGGGCATTAACCCAAGCACTAAACAGAGTCTTGAAAACATGTGTCAAGGTACTTTCATGACCAAAGATAATGGGGAGGCCTGGAAGTATTTAGAAGAGTTCGCAGAAAAATCACTACAGTGGGAGAGTGGAACCCAACCATTGAATAGGGGTGGCGTACACCAAGTAGATGTATCCATAGGTGTTCGAGCTATAATGGCAGCAATGCAAAAGAAGCTCGACGCTATGGAACAAAAATTTGCTACCGCTTTCCTAAACCCAATATCACTCCCCAAAACTGTTTGTGGGTGCTGTTCAGACCCGTCTCATTTAATGGAAGAATGTCCACTAAATTCTGCGTTTCAAGGTCACGAGCATTGTAATGCCGCATTTCAAAGACCTCGAAACAATCCATATTCTTCCATATACAATCAGGGTTGGAGGAATCACCCAAATTTCGCATGGAACCAAAACCAATCTCAAAACACGGTTCCAAACACGAATCAATTTCAGAGGGCACTTTCTCCACCACAACAACCCCTTCAACTCACTCAGCACCCCCACCAGTCACACAACTTTCAAAATCAGGTCAACACACCTACACAGTCTAATCCAGTGACCTGTTCTGACGATCTTTCTCAATTCACTCAAACCATGAAATCACTTTTATCAAATTTCATAGAGGTTTCGGCTGAGGTTAGATCTTCCGTCAGCGAGATAAAGAAAAACTCAGCGTCCCAAGCTGAGAGTATCCGCTCGATGGAAGCTGAAATCGCACGACTAAAAGCCGAAATGAGTGCGAGAGAAAAGGGGAAACTTCCTTCTCAACCCCTACCGAACCTTGGGCATTACAATGTAAATGCCATCACAACGTTGAGATCAGGAAGAGTGCTGAAAAATCATGTCGGGGAAAGTATTGATGTTACTGAAAATCATGTAAATACCCCGGCTGAGACTTTCCCACACACATACACTTCTTCTTCTGACCCTTCTTCTTCTACCACACTACCTTCTCGTGAGCCTATTCTCCATTTCCCATTAGGATCGACACCTTCACCCAATCCTTATAGTTAACCAAAGACGGTCCCCACTCCTCTTTTGGGATCTCATCTACCCCCCTTTCCTTCTCCTATCATGGACCCAACGTTTATTGCAAAAGCACCTTACCCGAATCAGCTAAGGGCTAACAAAATGAGTCATCATATGGAGAAAGTAATAGAAATGTTTAAACAGGTTAACATTAATATCCCTCTCCTAGATGCGATTCAGCAAGTCCCCACTTACGCAAAAATTCTGAAAGACTTGTGCACTAAGAAGAGGAAGACCCAAGTGCCGAAAAAGGTCTTTATGGCTAATAATATCAGCACTGCTTTTATCCCCCAGCTACCAAAGAAACGAAAGGACCCAGGATGTCCTAATATTTCGATTTCTATTGGGGGTAAAAACATAAACCGTGCTCTTTTAGACCTTGGCGCAAGTGTTAACCTGCTCCCTTATTCTGTATATGAGCAACTAGGGATTGGAGAGTTAAAACCTGCTCACTGCACTCTCCAAATGGCAGACCGTTCGATCACCAAACCTAGGGGTGAGCTCGAAGATGTGTTGATTAAGGTCGGGGAATTTGTATTTCCCGTGGACTTTATTGTTCTCGACACTCAACCAGTAGCGAACCCCCGAAGCCAAATTCCGGTGATTCTGGGTCGTCCTTTCCTTGCCACTTCCAACGCTGTGATTAACTGTAGAAACGGTTCAATGAACTTATCCTTTAGAAATATGACTATTGAACTGAACATCTATAGAGTTGGAAGTCAGCCATCACTACCCTCTGCTCATATACTAGATGTGTGCTCTGTCCACGAGATCGCTCCCGATAGTTGCGGAGCTGATGATCTTTGCTCTCTAGATCTCGACGACATTACCACATCTCTGCTTGATCTTACACCTGATCTTAGTGTGAACACTTTTTCTACACTTGAGTCATGCACTCCTGACTTTACTCTACCCGAGTCTGTATCTTACACAGGCTACGAACTTCTTTGTCACTCCGAGAATCACTCGATGATCCCTCCTTTTATCATTTCTCCGCCAGCTTTAGATCTCAAAATTTTACCTTCTCACCTCAAATATGCATATCTTGGTGAGAACGAGTCTTTACCGGTTATCATTTCCGCTTCTCTTGCATCAGATCAAGAGGATGCACTATTATCGGTATTGAGATCTAATAAAGAGGCGTTTGGTTGGACCATGGCGGACATCAAAGGGATCAGTCCCTTGATAGTTGAACATCATATAAATATGATGGATGATGCCAGACCAACCCGAGAACCACAGAGACTGTTGAATCCCGTCATGAAGGAGGCGGTAATGAAAGAGATCGTCAAATGCTTAGATAATGGTATTATATACCCAATCTCTGATAGCCAATGTGTGAGTCCTATACATGTCGTCCCTAAGAAATCTGGCATCACTGTTATAACCAATGAGGCGAATGAGTTGATTCAGACACGCGCCCAAACTGGGTGGCGTGTATGTATTGATTATAGAAAACTCAACGCCGCCACAAGGAAAGATCATTTTCCTTTGCCCTTCATTGATCAGATGCTAGAGCGCTTAGCCGGACGAGAGTATTACTGTTTTATGGACGGTTACTCAGGCTATAATCAGGTTCCCATCGCCAAAAAGGATCAAGATAAAACCACTTTTACTTGTCCTTTTGGTACATTTGCTTACAGTCGCATGCCCTTTGGGCTATGCAATGCTCCCGCTACCTTTCAGCGGTGTATGATGGGGATATTCTCTGATATGGTAGAGAATTTCTTGAAGATTTTTGTGGACGACTTCTCGATTTTCGGAGATTCCTTTTCAGATTGCCTATCGAATCTTGACGTTGTTCTTACTCGTTGCAAAGAGAAGAACTTAACCTTGAACTGGGAAAAATGCCACTTCATGGTCCAAGAAGGAATTGTTCTTGGACATGTCATTTCACAGAAAGGAATTGAGGTTGACAGAGCTAAAATAGATGTCATTCAAAACCTACCTCGTCCCAAAAGAGTCAAGGACATTCGATCTTTTCTTGGCCACGCTGGTTTTTATTGGAGATTCATAAAGGACTTTAGCAAAATTGCTAGACCTTTAACACTACTCCTGGCCAAGGATACGACCTTCCATTTTGACTCGGATTGCGAGACAGCTTTCGACTCACTTAAACACTCACTCACCACAGCCCCCATTTTATCGTCTCCAGATTAGGACTACCCTATTGAGCTAATGTGTGATGCATCCGACTTTACAGTAGGTGCAGTCTTAGGACAGCACATTAATAAGATGCCACACGTGATTTACTATGCGAGTAAGAACCTGAATGATGCGCAAATCAATTTTACAACCACAGAAAAAGAGCTTTTAGCGGTTGTATTTGCATTAGAGAAATTCAGGCCTTACTTGATTGGCTCACCTATAGTTGTGTACACTGACCATTCCGCTTTAAAACATCTTTTGGCGAAGAAAGATGCCAAAGGTCGCCTAATACGTTGGATCCTTCTTTTACAAGAATTCGATCTTGTTATCAAAGATAAGAAAGGATGTGAAAACGTCGTAGCCGACCATCTTTCACGCATCATTTCTTCCCCTGTGACCCTGCCGATTAATGACTCGTTCCCTGACGAACAACTCTTGAACGTATCCACTGAACCTTGGTTCAGGGATATTGTGAACTATCATGCCACGGGACTGATACCCAGCGATTGGTCAAAATAGGACAAATACCATTTTCTATCCCAAGTAAAACACTTTTACTGGGATTAACCCTATTTGTTTAAATATTGTCCTGATCAGATCATTCGCCGGTGTGTCCCGAATGAAGAGTTCAAGAGTGTTCTTTCTTTTTGTCATGATCAGGCCTGTAGTGGTCACTTCGGTCCTAGAAAGACAGCGGAAAAGGTTTTGCAAAGTGGATTTTATTGGCCGACCTTATTCAAGGACGCATTTGAACATTGCAAAACCTGTACACAGTGTCAATATACGGGTAGAATATCCCGGAGAAATGAAATGCCTCAACAAACGATCTTGGTTGTTGAAATCTTCGATGTTTGGGGCATAGATTTTATGGGTCATTTTCCCAACTCCTTTGGGAATCTGTATATACTGCTGGCGGTTGATTATGTCTCCAAGTGGATAGAAGCCATTCCATGTCGCACTAATGACAAGAAAGTTGTCATTAAGTTCTTAAAAGAGAATATCTTTTCGTGATTTGGACACCCACGCGCTATCATTAGCGATAATGGGACACATTTCTGCAACAGATCTTTCGAGACTCTTATGCGAAAATACGGATTCAACCACCGACTTTCTACACCCTATCATCCCCAAACAAGCGGGCAGGCTGAAATTTCGAATACACAGATCAAACTTATCCTGGAGAAAACTGTTGCTAAGAATAGAAAAGACTGGTCGACCAAATTGACGGATGCTCTTTGGGCATTCAGAACTGCATATAAAACAAACCTAGGAATGTCTCCATATAGGATAGTGTTTGGAAAAGCATGCCATTTACCTGTCGAGATAGAGCATAAAGCATTGTGGGCTATAAAGGAAATAAACTTTGATTTAAAAGAAGCCTGCAACTTTCGGAAGCTGCAATTAAATGAGCTAAGCGAACTCCGCGATGAAGCTTACGATAATGCTGTAATCACAAAGAATAGGACTAAGGTTTCTCACGATCAACACATTTTGAGGAAAACATTTTCACCTAATCAACAAGTCCTTCTTTATGATTCACGATTACACCTTCACGCGGGTAAGCTTCGATCTCGATGGAAGGGATCTTTTGTTGTGTGGTCTGTATACCCGCACGGGGCAGTAGAGATAGAAAATGTTAAAAACGGCACATTTTTTAAAGTGAATGGACATAGACTAAAGCCGTATTTTTCCACTGACCCCACGGAGGAGCTCTTGTTCTTACAAGAGCCAGTTTATTTAGATTAAAATTCCTCCGTCTCATCTTCATATCCTGTATATCATTGCATTATCTTTTGAATGAAGGTGAGTAAAAAGAATAAATTTGGGGGGAGTTCTTCACTTATATATTTTGCCCCCACTAATAATCCCCCAGTCTTACAAGTTTTTGTAGGTATAACAATTGGCAACAGTGAGGACACTGTTGAAAACAAGTTTGGGGGAGGTTTGTGCTTATTTTTCGCATCATTTGCATATCATCTGCATAAGCACAAAACATTATTTCTTTTAAAAAAAAACCTATAAAAATTTAAAAAATTTTCAAAACCCATAAAAATTAAAATTTTTCAAAATATATAAATAATTTTAATATTTCACCTTTTTTGTATATAAATAAGATAATGAAAGTTTAGATAGTGAAAAATTACATCCATGAGATTAGAAAAATTTTAGAAAACTAAGAAAATTAGAAGTTTTCTTATACGAACTAGTAATAAGTAGTTATGAGCCGTTGTCCCAAAGGTTAGTAAGATGAAGGATGTCACTAATCTAAGGATAAAACTAAGTCTGAAAAATAGTTTCTATACTGGAAGCCAAACATTTTGAACGTTGCTACCCTGCTATTCGCACTTACACACATCTTGAAGCCTGGGATAGTAGAGCATACCTTGAAATGCTCTTGTCTTAAAGCCAAAAGTATGAAGGAAATAAAAAGAAAAAAGTGAATAAAAAAATATAAAGTGGTGAGAAAAAGGGACACTGGTTTTGTTATCACCAAGGGCAAGAAAAATGTATAGCGAGGGTGCTTCTTCACCTAGTGCCCTAAGGCCAACTGGTCTGGGAGTCACTGCTATGTCTGAGGTGGTGCAAGACGAGGAAAATACACCAAATAAGCAAGCACATGAGTAATCGGTCGGTTAGTACCTCAAGAAGTATTAACGGTCGCATGAAAGTGTGTGAGCAATCTCATCTAAATATTCATTAATTAAAAAGCACTGAGGCTGATGGGCAAGAGTATGATAGCTTGAATTGAATTCTCCGGGTGTGGGGATGTCTTTACACACACGCAGGATGATATGATCGATGTTTGGAAGAAGGATAGAAATGAAGAATAGGACGATGTTTTATTGAGGGAGGACATGATTTCTAACATCTTTTCATGACTACTAAGATAGGGCTCATGTCAACTGAAAAGCTATCTTAGTTGGAAACCCTAATTTTCAAAGCTTTTCTTTTACAATTCTTGTCTTTAAATGTAATATTCATGATCTTTCTTTTATTGTTGGATTTTGTGGGTGCAATCCGCTAAAAACCCTCAGGAGACAACACTCCTCCTATTAGGGACACCTAGAGGTTTAAAGGCTTGTTGCACGTGCTCAGTGCAATCGTGTTGCCTACGAAAGTGTGCTAGTTAGTTTTTCTCTTTCTTTATTTTCTCGCTCTCTTTGTCTTTAATAAAACATTCGCTCGAGACGATCGAAATTAAGTTTGGGGGTATTTGATCAGTCGAAAATATTGCATATTTTAACCGGCAATTTCCTTATCATTTGCATCCATATAGAAGTGTACGGTATTCATAATTCACATATTAGCAAATCGGTCGCAAAATATCAGATTAAATGTATTCGACCTTAAAACCGGCATTTCTAGGGAAATTGACTGCATTGCATGACATCGCAATATTTCTATATGTCGCAACCCGCGTTTCGAAGTCTGTGCAGGAAAAGGAGAAGCTCGCTCGAACATTACACCGCTCGAAAAATACGTCAACTCACTAATTTCAAATCTGGTACCAATCCAAAGGAGCAAATACAAATCAACATATCAAAGAAAGCTCTAAATATCAGCCCAAGACCACAGAAGAAGGCACCAAGCCCAAATACTCCACATGGCCGCGGAACCGCGGCCAGAGCTGGCTTAGGCCGCGGTTCCGCGGCGGCTTGATGACGTCACCTCTTCAATTTTGCACCATAATGCTTCATTCAGGGCCCACTACTCAGAAATGTCTCTCAGTTTCCAGAAGACTCAAGGGGTTTCTGCCAGATCAGCAAACAAGGGTTTTGAAGCCTTAATTAAACCTAGCTTAAACCCTAAGCTAGCTCCTAACAAACTCTATCAACAAACTTTTGGAGGGAACTACCAATTCAAACCTAAACCTAGGGTTTGGGAGTTCTATAAATAAGACCCTAGACTCAAGGATCAAACAACTTATGATCTATTGATTCATACATTCAATCCATTCTAAAGAGAGGGTGTGATTCATTCTTTTAGCCAATCTCTCTCTTCATCTTCTTCTTCCTCCACAAATCTTGTGAGAGGAAACCCTAACCCTAACTCCAAGCAAAAATCAAGATCCCGAGTACCCATTAAGCAAGAAGCCCTACAACCTTTATGAGCGAAGCCGATCTTCAACGGAGCAAGCGATCTGAAGCCGATCCACGACTCACGAAGCCGAGCGACGCCCTATCAACAGCTTAGATTCATCCTCTTGTAGTTCTTGAGCGAATGTAATCGAAAATTGTTGAGATAAATAAAGGTGATATTCTTTTATCTTGTTTTCTTTAAATTCCGCATCATGTTATCTTTACAATTCTTGAATATTGTCTGTGTGGTGATGTGTGAATAAAACTCCGCTCGTCGAGCAGTCGAGACGATCTTTAGTATGATGATGTAACAAATTTCTAATCGATTCTTGAATCCCACGAGTTTGTAAACCCTAGCAAGTTCAAGAATCGACGACCCAATTCGTTGCGATGCTTTCTTGATTGACTTCGCTCGAGATTGGGGAGTTCCGATAGTTTCTTGAAATTGCTAGAGGCTAGAATATAAATGGTATCCACGAAAGAACAAGGGTTAAGAGATGAAACCCTAGTTTCATCAAGAAAGCCCTAACTCTCGTCGATCATCATTGATCTAGTATCAATTCTTCGAAGGACAAGAACACGAAATCTTTTAGATTATATCACGTCTAAAGATTCGATCGATTCCTACGAGCCTCTCTTAGATTCTTGATTGTTGATTGGAAATATTATCGAAACCCTGATTCTTGATTGTTTATCGTTTCTTGATTCTTGAATAAAGAATAGTGACACTTGAACACGAATAATTCTTGAATCATGTTTTCTTTTATTGTTACTTAACTTTTCATTTCAAACACATTAAAAATTCAAATGAATTGTGCTTTCCCTATGGACGATCCGCACTCACCAACTAACTACAGATGACACCGTAGTTTGATTGCGGTCAAAATATTTTTTGATTGTTAAGTTCTTTATAAAGTTTCCGAATACCAACCCATTTGAGTTCTTTACACAATTTGGAAAAGAATAAACCCTTCACCGGAAAATAATTTCAATCAAGGCACTGACACGAGCATATGGTATTGCAGTTACATATAGATGGATCAGGATATTATTTGAGAATATTACTTGATTTATGACCTAGGAAAACGCCATACATGCAATTTCTACTCTATGATATTTTCTATTCATGAGTTGGTAACTCACCCCCGTTGTGCCACAGTTCCTTGCAGGTTTTGCCGTACAGGTTTCGTTGCCGCTTTGCTGGAACATTGTTCCTTCCGGGTGATTGCTTTGGTAGGTGGGTTCACTTGCATCGTGACCACCATTGTATATTTATTATTTCAGTTGTATCTAGAAACTCCATCAACCAGACTTGTATTATTTGATAGACATAGAAGACCAGCGTATATTCTTTCGACCTTAGAGTCGCGCACTGTATTATTATGGTTTTCTTGATGATTTTGAGTTTCCTTTTGAGTTTTGATCCTCGCCCTTCGGCATTGTATATTATATTGTATTGCGTGGTTTTGTCCACCGGTTAGCGAAGAGCTAGCTCCCGCTTGGGGATGCCTTTATTCATTATATATGTTTTTATCAGGTTTGTACCCGTTTGGGGTGAATATTTACCAATAAGTGCACGGCAGCGCCCCGGCTGTCATCCCGAGGCCAAAATGCGGAAACGATACTTTTACAAAACTTGTAAACCGGCACTACCGTGCACTAAAAGCCCGGATCAGGCTATTAACCTACTCCTAGCTAACAAGAGAAGGGTTAGAGAGATACACTGAGTGATCCATGTCCTTCGGTCTTCTCGTCGTCGTCCCGATCTCCCCGCGGAATCTCTGGTCTTCACCTCCTCGTTGGAAGGGCACCACATCGCCAGATTCTTTTACGGGCTCCCACCTCTTGACCGAGGCAACTCGGGGACGAAGTTGGCGAGTCGACGTGTCCAAGAATGCTGTAGGATAGTGTAGAACTCTTTTACCTCAATGGGGTTAAGGAAGTTGCCCTTTTAGATATCAAGGTGGAGGAATGAACTTGGGAGATGATGTAAGTGTTTTGTGTGAGCAAATGAGATGAATTCCCACACCAAAAAAATGACCCTCTCCCTCAAGAAGTGGCCGGCCCAAGCAATAAAAATGGAGAGAAGAAAATACAAGCGAGGTGAGTGTTGGAAAAAGGAATGGTGAGCATAAGCCAAAAGCAAGCCTCACATCATCATCATAACCCTTCATCATCATAACCCAAAAGTCAAGCAATTATGAACTAATGAAGTCAAAGGAAGCTAGAATCATGATGAACCATCATGTGCCATAAAAAGTCTTCTCCTTTGTTAATTGCACAATTGCAAATAACCCCCTCCGCCAATTTTCAGCCAAAGAAAGGAAACAAAGGAAAATGGCCGAAACGGAAAGCAAACTGGCAAATTCAGAAAACTGATCCCGTAATAAATTACAGGAAAACCCCGCGACTGTATATACATAACCGCATTTGTATTCCGACCGAATACAAATACAATGAGACAAAATCTACACTGTATAATACTAGGATCCGGTTTAAACCAAAGCCCGCTAGTATTATCCGTCCGATCATGATCCATGCAATACCGCACGTATATGATCAAACCCTGCCATATCTCCATACGGCCTCTACAGCGTTTCGCCAGAAACTTAAGAAACTGTCTATAGGGGACTCTGAAGACTCATCAATACTTTGGTTGTGGATTTAACTACTAGCACGTCAGACATATTAGCCATACGTAATGGGCTACCAGGTATTGACCAAAAGGGACGTTGATGAGCGAACTCATACTGACACCCTACTGAGCTTATTAGTGACAATATCCGTACAGTCCGGTCCGTTCGTCTATGAACATCTCATGGCGGGCCTATGGGGTTGGTAAAAGGCATACCCCCAAAAGCGGTACAAGTCGTATCGGAGTGTATGTTGGGGTAAAAATTTACACCCCGGTTGACCAAGTCAAAATCAAAGTCAACCCCAAGCCAAGTGGGCCCAAGCCCAGATCCAGAGGGCCCATGCCCGGGTCGAGCCCGAACATGAAGTGGCCAACCTCCCCTCATGCCAAGATAAAAATTTTGTGATAAATAATTTTGTTGTAATTCTTTTATTTTATTTTTTTGGATAAATGAAAGAAAAATAGGCATAAAGCCAAATTTTTGTAAAGCCCATGGCTTATGTGCAAAAGGAAATAGCACATGAGCCATGGGTTAGGCAAAATGCCATTTTGTGAAGCCCAAGGGCTATGTGTATAGTGTATTGCCTATAAAGGCAAAGATAATGAAATATCTCAACAACTTTTTTTTCTCTCTCTCAAAATTTATCTCAGATCTGAGATCTTTTCTCCTTCTTCAAGGTTCCAAAACCTTCTTTTTTTTTCTCTTGAATTAAATTAAGAGTTTTACTCTTCTTTTTAGAAAACAAATTAGTTTTTCACCACAAAACCCATAAAGGGGAAATCAGACCCTCCACTAGATTTCAAAAAGAAGAGATTTTTAAAAATCCCATATCTCTTGATCTTCAAGATCCAGCTAACAGAGGAGGAAGAAGAAGAACCTCTTTCACTAAACCCAAAAAAAAAAAACACTCAGCAGTCCAACTCCTCTATGATTTCTCTTCTGAGAAGTTTTTTAGGCAAAAAGCCTTTTTTTCTTGCCGGCGCTCAAGCACAGAGCGCCAGCGTGCTGAGACGTGGCGCGCTTGTGCTCAAGCGCTCAGCGCTCGAGCGTAGAGCGCACACATGCCGACACGTGTCGTGCTTGCGCTAGAGCGCAAGCGCTCGAGCGCAAGTCGCCCCGGTGCTGACACGTGGTATGCTTGCGCTCAAGCGCAAGTCGCCCCCGTGCCGACACGTGGCGCGCTTGCGCTCCAGCGCAAGCGTTCAGGCGCAAGTCGCCCCTGTGCCGATACGTGGCGCCCTTGCGCTCGAGCGTCAGGCACTGAAGCGCAAAACGCTCACGTTCCGATACGTGGCACGCTTCCGCTCAAGCACCCAGCGCTCAAGCACAGAGCACCCATGTGCCGACACATAGCACTCTAGCGCCTGAGCGCACAGCGCCCAAGGTGCTTCCCCCAGGCATCCTTTGGATGTCTTTTCCCCCTTTATATATATATATATATACATGTATATACATACATATGTATACATATGTACATACACACATACTCCACGACACTGTCCATGTTAGAAAAAAATTTCTAACGGGGCGTTGCCCCGCACCCCGCAAGGGGGCTGATAGCCCCCTTGACCCCCAGCCCGCTATCCGAGTAGCGGGACCCCCTTAAAAACTCTGCGTGGCTCCCGATATATTTATACCCCCCTCCAGAACAAAATACATATACACTGCAAATTGAGTTCGCATGACCAGTTTAACCCGTTAGTCGGAGGTTCCCTCACCCAAAAGGCAAGGGGTAATTAACGGCAGCTTAGTCCGCGGCTGCCGGAGATTTGGATCCCCACAATCATTAGACCCCGGCCTACCCTAGGTAGGGGGAAACTGTAGTACGCCTGACAAGCGCGCGCGTATTCCCATCTTAATGGAGTGACAAAAAGCACCCTACAGATTCTGGCATACCCGGTAGGACTATTCTCTCTTCCTATATTTCGGGTTAAACGTTCATGCGAACTCAATCAATATACATATGGATTGCTTATACTGAAATGATGTTTTGTTTTCATGCAGCAATCAACTTTCAACGACAATGTCTCCCAAGACGAATTCAACCTCCAAAGCGACCCTGATTCCGTACGTGGTCAAGATCAATGCTCGTGTGGTTCTCCTCGCAAGCCTCAGTCGACAGTGGGAGGAACCGCCCCGCCAGTTTGGCTCCATCATCATCTACCCTGCCGGTAGCGCTCATCCGATAGAAATCCCAGCAAAGCAGGCGGCCAAGCCGGTCTCAAGGGGCAAGAGGCCGAATGTTGTGATCGCCAAGGCACCACAAACGAAACTTAAAATTGTGTCTGAACGACTCTCTGGCACTCCAGCTGGGGGAAAGACATCCGGTACGAAGGGCAACATCAAATGTTGCGGACAAGCTCAGACGATGACTCCAACAAGTGCACAATCGATCGTATCTCCACAATCCTCTATCGCCCTGTCTACGGCGTTCTCCCAAAGAGCCGAAGTCTGCCAGGTACTTAAAGCAGAAAAGTTAAAGCAGAAGCAGCTCAGGTATCGAGCCAACAAGAGGGCCAGGGCTTTGGCCAAATGGAATCTTATGAAGTTCCAAGTGCAGGGCCGCCCCGCAATGACGGCTGAGTCGGCCGTAAAGATCAGCAATTCCTTCGAACCTCTGAATTGGGTTCAGAAAAATGCCATGACCGCCTGAATCAAGAAGGCAGTGGTCTGAACGTCGCTACAAAGAGACGTGTCCCGGCCCCAACAAAAAAAGTATGACACTGTCTCTTCAAGAGTCTATCATGCGCTCTGTGCCGCACGGGAGCAGCGGGGCAAATCCAAAAAAGAAGAGCCAGCACCATTCAAGAATCCGGCCAGGCCATCTGCCTTCAATAGACTGCCCGCTACCGAAACAGGAGGGACAAGACAGCGATCCGTGAAATCTGCCTCCGATAATAAAATGACGGCTGGATATGTTGTCCATACGGTTTATATGGCGGGCGGGTGTCCCAGCGACAACCTTCGCAGCAAAAACAAGGATGAGGCCACTACATCCCAAGTCCAATCTGGCTTGAATGTGGTTGCCACTTCTCAAGAACAACCGCCTCCGCTGGATAATGAAAACCCTCTTGATGAGGATGATAGGCAGAAGGACCCTTCGGCCCAGGCAGAGTCAAGTTCAGAGAGCGAGGAGGAGCCGACTTTCCGCCCTAGGACCGCGGAGCAAGAACTGCTCCAGGAGCTTCAGAAACAGCTCAAGAGCAAAGATAAAGAGATGGCCAAGCTCTATTCGAAGATTGACGACTTAACGAACGTTGTGATGCATCTTATGGCTCAAAATGCTCGAGCGCCTCCCAATCAAGCACAAGCCGGTACTAATCAGCCGGGGTGACGACAATCCGAGGCAGCCAATGCCTGTTTCTTTGGGCCCAAGGCTGGTCGAGACACATGAAAGCCGGCCACACTCCGCTTCTAGGGACGCCTTGGCCCCAAATAGCACAATCCCGCTAACACAGGATCGGATAATGGATTTGGTCACCAGCAAGGTTATAACATTGGTGACCGAAGCTGAAGCTCTGAAAGAAATCGGCAGTAGTAGGCGGCCATATCCCACGCAGTACGATCTGATTGTGTTGCCAAGCGGCTACGTCATTCCTAAGTTCGGCAGATTTGATGGAACGGGGAATGGAAATCAGCACATCGCCTACTTCAAAGCATCGTGCAGAAATACAGGGGGCAATGACGCGCTCCTTCTTTGTCAGTTTGTCAACAGCCTGACCGGTGTTGCTTTCGACTGGTATGCGAGCATACCAGACGGGTCTGTCATTACCTTTGCCCAAATGGAATCTCTATTTTGGCAAAGGTTTATGAGTGTCAGTGATAAAATCTCCATTGTCGACCTTGTGAGGACCAAGCCGGGGAAGAATTAAAGCAACACCGACTTTATCGCTCGATGGAGCAATCTCACAGTCAAGTGCGAACCGCCGCTGGAGCAAGACCAGTCCGTCAGCCTTCCCATTAGGATCCTCAGCAATTGGATGGTCCCATTCTTGTGTACGGCAGGCCTCAAGACATTTCAGGAGCTAACCAAGAAAGTCCAAATGCTGGAACGCTCGAAGCAAGAGTCCCCGCCGGATTCTCAGAGAAAGAAAACTTGGAAAAGCAAGCGGGACAACTACCGAAGAAGCGGGAGTTCCAGCAGTACCATTGCCTTCAATGCATCCGACAATGAAGAAAAGCGAAGGGAGGCCGAATCCAAAACTAACCGGTCTCGAAAGCAATTGCTGGGAGGAGATGGGCCTTCCCTAGAGGAGAAAAAGAACAAGGTTTACTCTTTCAGAAGGGACAAGGTCCGCAAGATATTTAAAGATGCCTGGAACAACGGCCTACAATTGCCGGAGTCGAAAAGGCCTCAAGAAGCAAAAATGACTGACAATCCTCTGTATTGCCCGTTCCACCGGGTAGTGAGCCATGCGATAGAGGATTGCTATATCTTCAAAGACTGGGTCGAGAAGCAGTATAAGGCTGGTGAGATCGAGCTGTCCAAAAGTATGTTGGTGAACAATCAAGTTGCAACCACCAACTTTATACAGACAGAAGCTGAAACCTTCAGGGAGCAAACAGCCGAACCCACTACCCTGAGAAATGAGACCGACTCATCACAGCCTCCGTGGAGTATGCACATTTTTAATAAGACGAAGAAGATGATAAAGCTACTTCGGAAAGAGCCCAGGACGGAATGGGAAGGGCAGAAAAAGACTACCATGCCAACTGCCAATGCGGCTTCATCATGCTCAAATTCCAAAAAGCTCAAGAAGAAGAAAAGTGCAGCTCGGCGCGAAAATGAGTCTGCAGGGAGACTGACCAATCAAAAATATATCGATTCCCTCGAAGAATATGAACAGAAAGAGAGAACTCTGATTCAATTTAAGGAGTTCTTCTCTATACAAACAGCTGAAATTCTGGAGGAGTTAGAAGAAGACCCCAATGAAGAGATCCCGGTAGTGACCTGCTACGCCATTCATCTTGGCAGCGACTCTGAGGAGGAGCTCTTTTTTTCCCGAACAGGACGAGGAGCTCGCCACAAAGGCCAATCAAATCCAGCTCAAAAGCGGCAGGGCCCTACCGCCAAATCAGGGCAACGCCCCAAAAGGGAAGGAAAAACAGGTGGCTAATGATGAATATGGCAGAGAACCTGATGATGAAAACTGTAACACCCGAGCCCAATAATACTATTCATATTACTAGTTGAGGGTTGTATATTGCTCCTTTCCAATTATTCCGTTTTTCTGGTGTTTATTGCTAAATTTTAACCGGTTAAGTCATTTTGGCACATAACAAATTTTAACTCCTAAAATGAAATTTAAAATGTCCACGTTGGCTTACTCGTCGCCACTAGTCGCGTGGTAGCGTCCGCGTGTCGAGATTCCGTTCCGTTTGGCTAAACGGGCCAGTTTGGGCGACTACGCGCGCGTGCAAGTGTCCGACTTGGGGGCATGCATTTTAATCACTAAACACCTATTTTCAAAATTTGGAACCCGCTTAAAATCCTATAATTTGAATTTGGAATATTTGGGCGCAACCCGGGCGCGATTTGGAAATGTTTCATTTCGCGCCAAAAAGGGCCTGTTTCAATTTAATATCTAAAACGATAATTTTATACGAATATAAATTCCTAACAGCTAAATCCTCTCAAATCCTTATCCAAATAATTCCCTACCTCCCTCCAACCAATCACGAGCTCCTATTTGAGCTCGTGGGCCCCGCCTCCTTTTCCCCATCTCTCTCTCTCTCTCTTCCCTCAATCTTTCTCGCAATCTCTTTCTCTCTCCAATCTCCTTCTCTCTCTTCTTATATATTAACAACCGCATGCAGCCGCCCCTCACCATACTCTTCTTCGCGAGAAACCCAACGAACCCTAACCCTAGCGTCCCACAACCTCACCGCCTGTTCCCCCGCGACCTCGTCGTCGCCGCCCTCGCCACCACGAGCCTCACCGCACCTTCCTCCCCTCGTCTCCCGCTCTTTCCCGCACCTGCACCCCAACCCCGACGTCGCCTCCAACCCCGCAGACCTCGCCGTCGACGCGACCTCCCGTCGCCGACGACCCCCGCGACACCCTCTCATCCTCCTCGTCACGACCTCGTCATCACCTCCCTTCCTCTCCTCGCCGGACCACCAACCCGAGCCTTCACCCATCGCCTACCCCGCTGTTCACCGGAGAACGCACCGGCGACCTCGCCGTCGTCACCAGGGCCACCTCCTTCTCCCCCTCGACCACCAGAGCCGACCACCCTTTCCTCCAGCTCACCGCAGCACCCTCTCCCGCACACCCGAGGCCTTCATCCCTTGCAGCCGCCGCCGCCGTTGCCTCGCCGGAGTCCCATCGCCGTCGAGCCCATCGTGACTGTCCCTGGTATATCTCTGTGAGCATCCCTATCCCTCCTTTGTGCAAAGTCTTCACCCCCGCTGATCGCATTGAGTCTTTGTCTGTTGCTAACTTGTGTCGCGTTTTGCCGGAATCCGACGTGGCGTCTTGGCGAACCCGACGCTCCAGCGAAGCCCCCTGGTCCGTGTGATCCCGTTGTTCTCTGTTGGGACTCGATCCGTGGCCCGTGCTATCATATCGTGCTTTCTGCCGACATCGCATCCGTGTTCCAGTTTGCAGACCGTCGAGGCAAGTATCTGAATACTTGCTCTAACATGCTAGCATGCGAGATCTAGTCCTGCCACGCATTTGAATTCATACTATTTAATACCACAACTTAATGATGGCAAGTGATATCATATTATTGCAGTTATCTTTATAATGGAATCGTTACAACAGTTCCTCGTAATTAATCAACCCACATCAACCCATATTGCAACTAAATAAACGACTGAATCATACCAGCTTGAACTGTTAAACCATTCATGAGATAATTATTATATTTAGTATAATTTCATGTAGTTCCTTAATTTATAATTATGGATATTGCTTTACCTTGTGGCTATTGCACCCTAAAGATGATTGAACCTGTTAATAAGAGAATACAAACATCACTGTAGTTATATGGAATATTGTGGTTAATTATTGTTTCCTGCTGCTGTTCATTATTGATTGTATACCTGTTGCGAGCACTTACCCGATTGCACGACATATTGGCCTGACCCTGCTACACCTGACATATACATACATACCGACTCATCCTGTTGTACCATGACATTACTTGTTTCCTGATCTCGTGCCTAATGCCGACAAACCTAACCATTCCTGCTGTCGATCCAGACAGACTTACTTTTACTTGACTTTGCGTTGGCATTAGTCCTTGACTACTGAATACCTGACCTGACATACATAGTTTGGGGGTATGGGGAAATCAAAGGTGAAACCGACTTGTAACTCAACAGTTCGATACATTGTTCTGATCAGTCTTACGGGCTTGGCCAGCTCCGGAGTGTTGATGCTGACATCACTCGTCCATCCTACTACCTTTTACTGCTTAGCGGCACGTCTCGGATTCAGCCCCGAGGGTCATGACCGTGGTCCCGGGCACGCACGGGATACTATTGAGTTACATCGACGATTCATCAATTGGTTTCAAAGACTATAGCGTAGAAAACCTGATAGAACAGTTTAGTCACCATTGCACATTACCCTGCTTGTTATTTCTCATTACTGCTTTATTCATGTTCATGCTTGCATTGTTTATTACCATGTTTATACTATATACTTGATATCATGACGCGCTGACGTTTGGGTTTTGCATGGCCCAGATTCCGTACCATTATCGACGACCGAGCAAGAGTACTTCAGCCAGCAGGCTGAACAGTGAGTCCTTAGGGTTTAGTTATTTATTTCTTTTCATTTCCAGATGTGAGCCCGCATTATGGGACGTACTGTTTATTCATTGTATTGGATCATTAGCTTCCGCACTTATTGTTTATTGATTCTTGTTATTATGGATTTGGACATGTATTAGTTTAGCTTATTTTACTGTTCTTGATATCTCTACAACCGTAATGTGACTGTGGATGGATGCGTCCTACCCACAGGTAGCATGGTTGGCTATGTCACGTGCCCAATTTTGCGTACTCTAGGAAGCGGGGCGTGACATGGTTTTATGGTATTAGAGCCATAGGTTAATTGGGTCGATTCTTTGTAGTTGGGTATTGCACCCGATACACGAATCATAATACCCGTGATTAGGAAACATGTCCTGCCACCTTGACCGTTTTACCGTCCTTGAATCATTCTTCCGGATCATGTCGATATGCAAACTTACTTTGCATTGTCAAACTCGAAAACCTAACTTCTTGTTATCTCTAGGACTTAGGCGACTTGGGTGGAGTTAAGTAATTGTGGCTATGATACCGCGGCATAGCTACAATGCAACACTCTATTTAAGTATCTTGGTGTTCTAGCCTTGATCTATACTCGAAAACCATCATCATGCTAATGTTGGGTACTTTGATTTCCAGGAATACGGTCGGTCAGAATTTGAAGCTGGACCCAGGGCGTGCGGTCTTAGCCGCCAGGCGTAGAGTGATAAGGGGATTGCTGGAGAAACTAAAGGAACAAATCGAGCTGGAACCAGCATTTGCACCGAACCACACGTCCGTACGTAGAAGTATTCCGGTGAAAAGGCGCAGCGTAGCACCAACGAAGAAAACAAGTGTGGGTGATCGGAAGAGGAGCGTGATCTGTAGATACTGCCATAAACCCGGACATGTGCGAAAGAAGTGTCGTTTGAGGCTGGGACTCTGTTTTAGATGTGGAGCGGCAGATCACACCGTTGATGCTTGTCCGTCGAAGCATCGCACGAAAGATGATGTTCAGGAGCCTCCGCAGCGACCGTTCCAAGGGCAGAGACAGTTGAATCAAGGATCTAATCAGGCTCGAGCATTCACGTTGACAGCTGAGGAAGCTAAGGCATCGGGAGGAGTGGTTTCAGGTAATTTACTCGTTCATGGTTTTCCCGCTTGGTATTACTTAATTTCAGAGCATCCCATTGTTTATGTCATCCAAATTTATAACTACACACTCGATTACCTGCATGACCCTGTCTAGTTTCTGAGGTATACACACTGGGAATGGGAAAATCATAGCTAGTAAGGAATGTAGAGACTGTACAGTTGTTCTTTGCGGACGAGAGATTTTGCAGATTTCTTGGTGATAGATACGGGTAGTTGTGAGGTTGTCTTGGGAATGGATTTTCTTGGCACTTTCCACGCCCACATTGACTGTAGGGCAAGGAAGGTAATTTTCCAGATTCCCGGACATCCTAAGTTTACTTTCATTGGAGGAAGCAGTTCTGTCGGGCCAGTCGAGTTTAGGGCTAGGCCGACGAACAATGTTCTTGCGGCTATAGTAGTGGAGAGTAATGAAGAGCCGGCAATTGTCCGCGACTTTATGGATGTGTTTGAAGATATTTCGGGCTTACCGCCGAAGCGAGATGTGGAGTTTGCGATTGACCTTATTCCTGGTGCAGTGCCAGTATCAAAATATTATTATCCGATGGCACCGGTGGAATTGGAGGAAGTTAAGAAACAAGTTGGTGAACTACTCGAGAAGGGATGGATTCGAAGCAGCAACTCGCCTTGGGGATCTCCAGTCCTTTTAGTAAAGAAGAAGGATGGCACGAGAAGGATGTGCATTGATTATCGAGAATTGAACCGGGTGACTATTAAGAACAAGTACCCGATCCCTCGCATTGGAGAACTTTTGAGCAGCTTAGTGGCGTGAGGGTATTCTCAAAACTGGACTTGCGATCAGGATATCATCAGGTCCGAGTGAAGGCAGAAGACATTTGCAAGACAGCGTTTCGGACTCGGTATGGGCATTTCGAGTATTTAGTGATGCCCTTCGGAGTGACGAATGCGCCAGCAATATTCATGGATTTGATGAACAGGATCTTTTCACCGTTCTTGGACCAGTTTATTGTGGTATTCATTGACGATATTCTGGTGTACTCGAAGATTCCGGAGGAGCATGCTGAGCACTTACGGATCGCACTGCAGACGCTTAGACAAGAGAAGTTATTTGCGAAGAGGAGTAAGGGTGAATTCTGGCTGGAAGAAGTGATGTTTCTGGGGCATGTTGTGTCGGGCAATGGAATCGCCGTTGATCCCGAGAAGATTGCAGCAGTTCGAGATTGGCCTATTCCGAAGAATGTTGCGGAGATAAGGAGTTTTCTTGGACTCGCCGGTTACTACAGAAGATTTGTGGAGAACTTCGCTCGCGTAGCTGAACCGTTAACCAAGCTTACGCGTAAGGAGGTACCGTTTGTTTGGACGGATGGATGTGCATTGGCCTTCGAGACGTTGAAGTAGAAGTTGATAACCGCCCCGATCCTGACCGTACCGGATAATTCAGGAGGACTGGTGATTCATAGCGACGCATCTGGAAAAGGATTGGGATGTGTTTTAATGCAGAACGGGAAAGTCGTCGCTTACGCATCGAGACAACTGAAGACTCATGAGAAGAACTATCCGACTCATGACTTAGAGCTTGCGACCGTGATCTTTGCCCTGAAGATTTGGAGACACTACCTTTTGGGCGAGAGAGTCGAAGTCTTTACAGATCACAAGAGTTGGAAATATGTGCTCACTCAGAAGGAGTTGAACATGAGGCAACGCAGATGGTTGGAGCTGATGGCCGACTACGACCTTGATCTTAAGTACCATCCGGGAAAAGTTAACGTCGTGCCGGATGCGCTGAGCCGGTTACCAGCCATTCAGTTATTGACTGCACAGAGAGAGATCATTGAGGATTTTCGGAGATTTGACTTGGAGGTTGTGCTACCACATGCTACAGGACAGTTGATGTAGTTGCAAGTACAATCGTCCTTAGTTGAGAAGATTAAAGCGGCACAATCGCAGGATCCTAGACTGCAAAAGTTTCGGGAGAAGGTTGAAGCCGGGCTGCGAACCGATTTACTGATCCATGAGGATGGTTCGTTGAGGTATGGTAGCCGTGTGTGTGTGCCAAAAGGAGATGTGCGTGAAGAGCTTATGAAGGAGGCACACAGTTCAGCTTACTCTGTACATCCAGGAGGGACAAAGATGTACCGAGATATTCGACAGCACTTCTGGTGGGAAGGTATGAAACGGGAAATTGCTCGCTTCGTGGCTAAGTGCTTGGTGTGTCAGCAAGTCAAGGCCGAACACCAAAGGGTTGCTGGGTTGTTGCAACCACTTCCGATTCCTCAGTGGAAGTGGGAACATATAACCATGGATTTCGTGACAGCTTTACCGCGGAGTCCAAAGGGCAACAATGCAGTATGGATGATTGTCGATCGGTTGACCAAGGCAGCTCACTTTATTCCTTTTCGGGTTGGTCAATCGACAGAGACTTTGGCAGAGCGATACATGCAGGAGATTGTCAGATTGCATGGAGTACCGGTAAGCATCGTGTCCGATCGGGACACTCGGTTCTTGTCGCACTTTTGGAGGAGTTTACAGGAAAGTTTGGGGACTCGATTTAAGTTTAGCACAGCTTATCATCCTCAGACTGATGGACAATCGGAGAGAACGATCCAGACCCTTGAAGATATGTTGAGGGCTTGCATGTTGGACTTCAAAGGTTCTTGGGAAGATCATCTACACCTGGTGGAGTTTTCGTACAACAATAGCTTCCAAGCAACTATTCAGATGGCCCCGTTTGAAGCACTGTATGGGCGTAAGTGTCGTTCACCTGTTTGTTGGGATGATGTTGGTGAACGAAGGTTACTAGGACCAGAGTTGGTGGTACAGACAGTCGAGAAGGTGAATACCATCATGAAGCATATGAAGGCAGCTCAAGACAGACAGAAAAGTTGGGCCGACACGTCAAGAAGACCTCTAGAGTTCGCCGTGGGTGATTTGGTATTCCTGAAGATATCACCGACTAGAGGGGTGATTCGCTTTGGAAGTCGGGGAAAGCTTAGTCCCCGATTCGTTGGACCCTTCGAGATATTGGAGCGTGTTGGAGAGGTATCGTACCGGTTGGCGTTACCACCGTCATTAGCAGGAGTTCACGATGTGTTTCATGTGTCTCAACTACGGAGGTATGTTCGTGATGAGACTCATGTCTTGGATCATTCGGAGTTGACTGTACGAGAGGACCTGACTTTTGAGGAGCGACCGGTTGAAATCAAGGATCGAAGAGAAAAGGATCTTAAGAACAAGGTTATCCCTCTTGTGCTAGTTTCTTGGGGTAATCGATCGCATGGAGAATCCACTTGGTAGCGAGAAGACGAGATCCGGCAGAAATTCCCTCACCTTTTCCAGTAGTTAGCTATCTTATATTCTTGGAATTTCGAGGACGAAATTCTTTTGTAGTTGGGTATGATGTAATACCCGAGCCCAATAATACTATTCATATTACTAGTTGAGGGTTGTATATTGCTCCTTTCCAATTATTCCGTTTTTCTGGTGTTTATTGCTAAATTTTAACCGGTTAAGTCATTTTGGCACATAACAAATTTTAACTCCTAAAATGAAATTTAAAATGTCCACGTTGGCCTACTCGTCGCCACTAGTCGCGTGGTAGCGTCCGCGTGTCGAGATTCCGTTCCGTTTGGCTAAACGGGCCAGTTTGGGCGACTACGCGCGCGTGCAAGTGTCCGACTTGGGGGCATGCATTTTAATCACTAAACACCTATTTTCAAAATTTGGAACCCGCTTAAAATCCTATAATTTGAATTTGGAATATTTGGGCGCAACCCGGGCGCGATTTGGAAATGTTTCATTTCGCGCCAAAAAGGGCCCGTTTCAATTTAATATCTAAAACTATAATTTTATACGAATATAAATTCCTAACAGCTAAATCCTCTCAAATCCTTATCCAAATAATTCCCTACCTCCCTCCAGCCAATCACGAGCTCCTATTTGAGCTCGTGGGCCCCGCCTCCTTTTCCCCATCTCTCTCTCTCTCTTCCCTCAATCTTTCTCTCAATCTCTTTCTCTCTCCAATCTCCCTCTCTCTCTTCTTATATATTAACAACCGCATGAAGCCGCCCCTCACCATCCTCTTCTTCGCGAGAAACCCAACGAACCCTAACCCTAGCGTCCCGCAACCTCACCGCCGGTTCCCCCGCGACCTCGCCGTCGCCGCCCTCGCCACCACGAGCCTCACCGCACCTTCCTCCCCTCGTCTCCCGCTCTTTCCCGCACATGCACCCTAACCCCGACGTCGCCTCCAACCCTACAGACCTCGCCGTCGACGCGACCTCCCGTCGCCGACGACCCCCGCGACACCCTCTCATCCTCCTCGTCACGACCTCGTCATCACCTCCCTTCCTCTCCTCGCCGGACCACCAACCCGAGCCTTCACCCATCGCCTACCCCGATGTTCACCGGAGAACGCACCGGCGACCTCGCCGTCGTCACCAGGGCCACCTCCTTCTCCCCCTCGACCACCAGAGCTGACTACCCTTTCCTCCAGCTCGCCGCAGCACCCTCTCCCGCACACCCGAGGCCTTCAGCCCTTGGAGCCGCCGCCGCCGTTGCCTCGCCGGCGTCCCATCGCCGTCGAGCCCGTCGTGACTGTCCCTGGTATATCTCGGTGAGCATCCCTATCCCTCCTTTGTGCAAAGTCTTCACCCCCGCTGATCGTATTGAGTCTTTGTCTGTTGCTAACTTGTGTCGCGTTTTGCCGGAATCCTACGTGCCGTCTTGGCGAACCCGACGCTCCAGCGAAGCCCCCTGGTCCGTGTGATCCCGTTGTTCTCTGTTGGGACTCGATCCGTGGCCCGTGCTATCATATCGTGCTTTCTGCCGAAATCACATCCGTGTTCCAGTTTGCAGACCGTCGAGGCAAGTATCTGAATACTTGCTCTAACATGCTAGCGTGCGAGATCTAGTCCTGCCACGCATTTGAATTCATACTATTTAATACCACAACTTAATGATGGCAAGTAATATCATATTATTGCAGTTATCTTTATAATGGAATCGTTACAACAGTTCCTCGTAATTAATCAACCCACATCAACCCATATTGCAACTAAATAAACGAATGAATCATATCTGCTTGAACTGTTAAACCATTCATGAGATAATTATTATATTTAGTATAATTTCACGTAGTTCCTTAATTTATAATTATGGATATTGCTTTACCTTGTGGCTATTGCACCCTAAAGATGATTGAACCTGTTAATAAGAGAATACAAACATCACTGTAGTTATATGGAATATTGTGGTTAATTATTGTTTCCTGCTGCTGTTCATTATTGATTGTATACCTGTTGCGAGCACTTACCCGATTGCACGACATATTGGCCTGACCCTGCTACACCTGACATATACATACATACCGACTCATCCTGTTGTACCATGACATTACTTGTTTCCTGATCTCGTGCCTAATGCCGACAAACCTAACCATTCCTGCTGTCGATCCAGACAGACTTACTTTTACTTGACTTTGCGTTGGCATTAGTCCTTGACTACTGAATACCTGACCTGACATACATAGTTTGGGGGTATGGGGAAATCAAAGGTGAAACCGACTTGTAACTCAACAGTTCGATACATTGTTCTGATCAGTCTTACGGGCTTGGCCAGCTCCGGAGTGTTGATGCTGACATCACTCGTCCATCCTACTACCTTTTACTGCTTAGCGGCACGTCTCGGATTCAGCCCCGGGGGTCATGACCGTGGTCCCGGGCACGCACGGGATACTATTGAGTTACATCGACGATTCATCAATTGGTTTCAAAGACTATAGCGTAGAAAACCTGATAGAACAGTTTAGTCACCATTGCACATTACCCTGCTTGTTATTTCTCATTACTGCTTTATTCATGTTCATGCTTGCATTGTTTATTACCATGTTTATACTATATACTTGATATCATGACGCGCTGACGTCTGGGTTTTGCATGGCCCAGATTCCTTACCATTATCGACGACCGAGCAGGAGTACTTCAGCCAGCAGGCTGAACAGTGAGTCCTTAGGGTTTAGTTATTTATTTCTTTTCATTTCCAGATGTGAGCCCGCATTATGGGACGTACTGTTTATTCATTGTATTGGATCATTAGCTTCCGCACTTATTGTTTATTGATTCTTGTTATTATGGATTTGGACATGTATTAGTTTAGTTTATTTTACTGTTCTTGATATCTCTACAACCGTAATGTGACTGTGGACGGATGCGTCCTACCCACAGGTAGCATGGTTGGCTATGTCACGTGCCCAATTTTGCGTACTCTGCGAAGCGGGGCGTGACAAAAACTCAAGTCCTTCCCCAGTAGACTATATTGTTTTGTCTCACCTCCGGAAGCTTCCATCTCTCCTTAGCATCTACGATGCCTTAGTTATATCAAAGGAGCTTAGAGATGTCCTCATTCACGCTCTACAAAACCCTGAGCAATATCAGGCTCGCTTTGCAGAAATTAATATGAAAGAAGCTCAGTATACTTTGCAAGCCACCGCAGTCACATTTAAGGATGAAGACATGCTACTGGGAACGGCTGAGCATAATCGACCGCTTTATGTGACCGGGTATAGCGATGGAGATCGAATTAATCGTATATTGATTGATCCGGGGTCCTCAGTGGACATCATGAACTTGCGAACTCTGAAGAGTTTGTCAATAGACGTTCGACACCTATCAAGGGAAAGGACTGTCATTCAAGGCGTCAACCAAAATTGCCAGCAAGTTCTGGGGTCCATAGCTCTGCCATTCAAATTTGGGGATCTGCAAACTAAAGCTAAGATATACATGATCGACGCCGACACGTCTTATAAGATTTTATTGGGGCGGCCGTGGCTCCACGATTACGGCATCATCCCGTCAACTCTCCATCAATGCATGAAGTATACTAAAAATGGCAAAGAAAGACGCATTGACGGAGACATCCAGCCATTCGGTGTGCTTGAAGTCCGCTATGAAGATTCTCGGTACTTTATGAACCACCAAAATGCTAAACCACAACTGACTGAGGATAGATCGGCCCCAAAAGCAAATATGCACCGGTTGTCACTTTCAAAAGCAAAAATGCCCAAGTGTGCCCATATTTCGGTAGCAACACTGATGAGTCCGACGCTGGAAGCCCGTCCTTCCGTAAAACCCGCCCTCGTTTCGACAGCGATACAGACGAATCTGTTACTGAAGGCCCATCTAGCAGCAAAGTCCGCCCTCATCTTGGCAGTGACACTGAAGAGTCAGATGAAGAGGACCTGCCGTGCAACAGCTGTGGAGATTGGACCCCCATGCAGCAAGAGAAACTACGAGAGACCTTCGAAGTTGCAGAAGGATCCCTGGCCATCATAAGTGTGCCCGAAGGGATGTGCAAAGAGATCGACGCATTGTCAGTCTCTACCGTGGACCAGCTGAAAAGTTTCTTCGTACCCGGGAGGAAAAATGGACAGAAGGGCATCGTGTTTTACGGGTCAAACTCTGTTGTGCACCAGGATGATCTTTCTGTCGCGTGCCTTCCCTATTAAAGGGGCATAAGAGCCGTCCTCAATTCCAGATACTATGCGCTCGAGATGCGTGAATACTTTAAGAACTGTGGATGCCAGTTATATCAAACGGAGTCCGAAGCAAAGTTTTATGAAGGGCTATGGTATCCGCCCCTGGTCCGATCACTCATCGATGGACGAATTCCAAATAGACAGGGCATAGGCTACATTCAACATGATTCCAAAGCGTGTTACATGATCCATGTTGATGAGGTCAGCGAAAGATCAAATGATGATGACGAGATAGCCAAGCCAGAAGAAGCTCCTCAAGAGCTCGAAGATGGCAGACAAGCAACCTTTGACGAGCTAACCGTGATTGACTTAGGAACACCCGATAATCCAAGGCCGGCCTACATCAGCTCGCTTTTTTCAGAGGAAATGAAAGCGCAGATAATTGCCCTGCTGCATGAGTTCATCGACTGCTTCGCGTGGACATACAAAGAAATGCCTGGTCTTTCCCCTGAAGTGGTCGTACATAAGTTGGCTATATCTCCTGATGCTATGCTAGTCAAACAAGCTCCTCGATGAATGAGAAGGGAACTAGAAGAAAAACTCATCGAGGAAACTAAGAAGCTCATCGATGCCGGCTTCATCAGGGAAGAGAAATATGCGGACTGGATCGCATGCATAGTCCCAGTGAAGAAGAAAAGTAGGCAGATCTGAGTTTGTGTCGATTTTAGGGATCTCAACAAGGCATGTCCTAAAGAAGACTTTCCGCTACCGGTCATGGAAATGATGGTCGATGACACCTAAAATACAAGCTGTTCACCTTTATAGATGGCTCGTTTGGATACAATCAGATCAAGATGTCGCCTGAGGATAAGAAGTACACAGCATTTCGAACCCGATCGGAATATATTGCTACAAGGTGATGCCGTTCAGACTGAAGAACGCAGGCTCTACATATCAAAGGGCTATGACCAATATCTTCGATGACCTAAGTCATAAGGTCGTCGAATGTTATGTTCATGATCTGGTCGTTAAGACTAAAACCAAGGCCGATCATATCCAAGATCTTAGGACCGTTCTCACCAGACTGAGGGAATATGGCCTGAAGATGAATCCACTGAAATGCGCTTTTTCGGTGTTGTCGGGAAAATTCCTGGGCTTCATAGTCCGACATCGAGGGATCGTAGTTGACCCATCAAAGAGAAAGGCCATCATGGAGATCCCCCCTCCGAAGAGTCTGACGCAGCTAAGATCTTTTCAAGGCAAGCTTGCTTATATACGGAGGTTTATCTCAAATTTATCGGGGAGATGTAGGCCCTTCTCAAAGCTCATGAAGAAAGGAGATCATTTTATCTGGGATGCCGAATGTCAAGCAGCGTTCGAAAGCATCAAATAGTACTTGTTGCACCCTCCAGTGTTGGCCGCTCCCATTCCAAATAAACCGTTGATTCTCTACACTGCCGCGCTAGATGAGTCACTTGGTGCGCTCCTTGCCCAGAATAACGATGAGGGAAAGGAAAATGCCCTCTACTACCTCAGTCGAACTCTAGTTGGGGCGGAAAAAAACTATTCCCCAATCGAAAAGAAATGCCTGGCTCTGATATTTGCTGTGAAGAAGCTGAGGCACTATCTGCTGGCTCATCGGGTTATGCCGATCTCCAAGGTCGACCCGCTCAAACACTTGATGACCAGAGCAAGCCTAGCCGGCAGAATGGCAAGATGGGCCATCAAGTTGCTTGAGTTTGACATAATATATACTCCTCAGAAAGCAGTAAAAGGGCAAGCTCTTGCAGACTTCCTTGCCGCTCAAACTATACCAGAAGGGTCGCCGCTAAATTGTGAGTTACCCGACGAACAAGGGCTGCACCTCGAGGAAGTTGGGCCATGTTGGGAGCTCTACTTTGATGGAGCTGATTGTTGGAGTTTTGCGTGCTTAGTTAATTACCGCAATTAAGACGATTTCGCTTGTAGCTAGCCGGTTGAGTACGAGTCGTCCGCAAGGAGAGGGGAATCTTTTTCAATGTGCTTTAACGAGTTAAGTCCAAATGTCCAGATTTGTTTTAAGATTAACTATGTGCCAAAATGATATATAAAGAGAGCTTGTTAGGGTTAGGATTATGTTAGTTTGAGTTAGGAGTCGCTCACTTGTTTCGTTGCCACTCTTAATATCGGTGTTACGGTAATCGGCAACAACGGGGATTAGCACGACTAGGAAGGAACTTGCGATTATAAGCTAGGCTTTCCAACGCTTAAGTTCTTCCTTTTGGTGCTTGTCCGTCCGTTCTTGGCTCTTAGCCTTAACCTCCGGTTAATTCAACCACAACCGGTCTTGATCAGTCGAAAATATTGCATCTTTTAACCGGCAATTTCCCTATCATTTGCACTCATTTAGAACTGTTCGGTATTCATATTTCACATATTAGCAAATCAGTCGTTAAATATCAGATTGCATGTGTTAAACTCTAAAACTGACATTTCTAAGGAAATTGACTGCATTTCATGGCATTGCATCATCTCTATATTGCGCAACACTTGTCTTGAGAAATTGTGCAGGAAAATCCGGAAGAAAAGCCAAAATTGTCATTTTGCTGATCAAACATTACCCCAACTCCAAGTTTTGAGATCTGGTAGCAATCCAAAGGGAGAAATACAATTCAACATATCAAAGAAAGGACCACAACTTAAGCCCAACAAGCACCAGAAGAACCAAGCCCTGAAGCTTCAAAAGAGTCGCGGAACCGCGGCGGGAGCCGGCTGGCGCCACGGTTCCGCGGCGGATTGGTCAGATCAAGCTTCTATTTTCAGTGCACAATTCTGATCTCAGGGCCCACATTCCTTTCTGATACTTCAAGTTCCAGAATACCCTCGAAGCTTCTTCCAGATCAGCAAAAGATGATTAATTAAGCTAATCCTAATTAAGCTCCTAACTAACCTCTTCTAGAAGCTCCCTCCTAACTAATCACATCTAGAAGCTTCACCTTTAACTAACTTTTGGTGGGAAATTCAAATCTCATCAACAAACTTTTGGAGGGAAACTTAAAATTCAAATCCTAGATCTAGTGTTTTGATGGTTATAAATAGGAACCTAGATCTAAGGGTTGAGATTGTTCAATTTTAGTTCATTAGTTGTTCAATCTTTTAGTTAGCTAGTTTATTCCCCCTTACATCATCTTCTTCCACAAGTCTAGTGACAAGACTTGTGCGATACCCTAACACTAATTCCAATCCAAATTCAAGATCCCGAGTACCAAATCAAGTGAGAAGCCTTCAACCTTTTAGGAGCCGAGCCGATCTTCAATCGGGCAAGTGATCCAAGCCGATCCATGACTCACGGAGACGAGCTAAGCCAAATCGACGATCGAGTTCTTCCTCTTGTAGTTCTTGAGTGATTGTAATGAAATTGTTGATATAAATAAAATGTGAAATTCTTTAATCTTGCTTTCTTGTAATTCTTGCATCATGATTAGATCTCAATTTGTAATTGTTGTTCTTGTGGTGATGTTTGAGTAAAACTCCGCTCGTAAAGGAATTGAGAAGATCAATAGAATGATGATGTAACAAATCTAAAAACGACTTTTATGTCCTACGAGTTTTGTAAACCCTAGCAAGTTCAAGAATCGATGACCTAGTTTCGTTGCGATACTTTCATGATTGTGATCGCTCGAAATTAGGGATCTACGATCGTTTCTTGAATTTACTAGAGGCTAGAATGGGAATGATATCGATGAAAGAACAAGGGATAAGATGAAACCCTAGTTTCACAAGAAATCCCTAATTCTTGTCGATCATCATCGATCTAGTATCAATTCATCGAAAGATAAGAATACGTCATTGTAAGATTGCATCACATCTATAGGTCCGATCGATTCCTACGAGCCTCATTTAGATTCTTGATATTTGGTTGGAAAAATAAACAAATTACCACTTCTTGATTTTTAATGCTTTCTTAGATCTAGATTTTTCTCTTTCTTGAAATGCAATTTTAAATCATGAAATGTTTTTTTTTCTTTTCCTTAAAATTTCGACTCATCTAATTTGAAATACGAACAATTACACTTTCCCTTTGGACGATCCGCACTTACTAACGCGCTACATCCGACACCGTTATTGATTGCGGTCAAATAATTTTTGGTTGTGAATTTCTATACAATTTTCTAAATACTACACAACGAGAAATCAATTTCAATCAAATGGCGCCGTTGCCGGGGATAGTGTGCTAATTGTTCGCATTTTGAAATTTGAGTTGAAAGATTTATTCCATTACAATTTTTTAGATCTAAGCTCGCACAAACCTTAATACGTGTGTTGTGATTTGATTGCGAGGAAATCTGGAATCATTGGAGCTTGGATAAAATTTTTGTGAATATTCCAGAGAGCTAAGGGGAGAACCAGAAGCATTGTCCTAAATTTTTTTTGTAGAGATCCCTTCAAGAGACCGCGATTCCGCGGCAAATACCCCCATAGTGCGGCGGTTCCGCGGCTTTTTCATGCTCTCTCTTTGCCAATTTTCCTGTGTAAGTTTCTTACCTTCTCCTCTCTCCTCTTTTTAGCTCCAACTAACATTTTGTGCAGGTTTCTTTTCAAATAATCGCAGCGCCGCGCAAAAAGCAAAATTAAATTGTGCTTGTTTTGATTTTTGTGGTTGTTTGCATAATTAATACGGAAATTAAGGGGCAAAGACCAAATCCAGATTAGGTGGGGAGTTCATTACCCTTCCTAAGCCCCAAAAATCACAAACATGCATCCCGCATTTACCCAAATTAACTAAAAAATATCTAGAGATGACTCTAAGGACCGTCGCGCTCACTTAGGACAGAAGAAGGCCGTGGGTAATTCATTGCTTATCCACGTTTTCTTGTGGTGTATAAGGCAAGTGTGTCGAAGGCTAGTAGTTATTAATTAGGCCCACTTCTTACGTAGTGGAGTACCTTCCCACTTACCTGGCACTTACCAGGCCACAGGGGAACAAAGGGGCAGTGGAGGATTTTATCCTGCGACTTGCCTTGTGGCAGTTAGGAGCGGTTTAGAGCCGGACCTATGTGACTACTAGATTATAGGGTTTTGCTTGTTGCATTTGTTGTGTTGCATCATTTTTTCAAAATCCGTCCCTTTTTCAAAAGCAAACACCGCATTCATTCATACCCCTAATTATAAATCACGCTGCCACTTGTACTAACCCTTTTTAGTGCAAGATAGGTTGGACAACTGGATTCTAGTGCCTATTTGTCCGCGTCTCCCGATCGACCTTAAAGTCGGTATTTCTACATTTACCCTTTCTTTACCCACCACCACTCCCACATCGATGGATCCGTCTCCATCGAACTTCTTTTCCACTACTCTGGCGCCGTCCGTTGGTGCACAGAATCCACCTCGCATCTCTCTCCAAGAGAGGTGCTATCCTACATGAGGTCCCCTTTCCACATGTCTTTCCATTCCACCAGCCAACGGGGAAAATTTTCAGATTAAACCCCAATACATCAACCTTCGACCAAAAATTCACGGTCTCGAGTCTGAAGACGCATATGTGTTTATTACGAAATTTGAAAATGTTTGCGCAATGAAAGGAACCTCACAGTTGTCTGTGGATGCTATGCGTCTTCGTCTTCTCCCATTCACATTGTGCGATTTAGCCGAGAAGTGGCTATATAACACTACCGCACATTCCATTTCAAATTGGGACGAATTCATCAAAGCATTCCTTAAGAAATTCTGCCCACATCAAAAGACAGCTTGAGTCCGTTGCGAAATCTATCAATTCAACCAGCTTCCAAATGAAACTTTTTCAAAATGTCTTGAATGTTTCAAGGATCTGTTAGTCCAATGTCCACATCACCGCATCCCTAGATGGGAATTGTGCCGAATCATTTATGAGGGCATTACTCCTTACACAAGACAGCCCCTTGAATCCAAGTGTCAAGGCAACTTTATGGCTAAGAATGATGGGAAAGCCTGGGAATTCTTAGAAGATTTTGCTGAAAAATCTTTACAGTGGGAGGGTGTGAGTCAATCGTTTAGGGATGGCAATGATATTTCCATAGGAGTTAGAGCTGACATTTCGGCTATGCAAAAGAAACTTGAGACTAAGGAAAACAAATTTTTAGCCGCCCTAAGTCAAATATCACTCTCCAAAACTGTATGTGGCTGCTGTTCTGATCCGTCTCACTTGACGGAAGAATGTCCGTATCAAGGTCATGAGCATACCAATGCCGCATTTCAAAGACCTAGAAACGATCCATCTTCCTCCACATATGATCAGGGTTGGAGGAATCACCCTAACTTTGCTTGGAATCAATTACAATCTCAAAACACGGTTCCAACCCAATACAATTTCCAAAGGGTCTCCCACCACAACAGCAACCACCACTTCAATTGAGTCAGCACCCCTTCCACTCACAAAACTTCCAAAATCCGGTAAACACTTTTGCACCGTCTAGTCCATTGCAATTGATCGGTACAGATAATACCCCAGCACTAGCACACACCTTGGATACTTTCATGAAACAATCCATCCAAGGGACGACAAGTTTGCAATCTTCCGTCGAGAATGTGATGAAGATCATTATCTCTCAAAATGAGAATATCAAATCGATAGAAGAACAAATTGCACAACTAAAAGCCGAAATGCGTGCAAGAGAGAAAGGGAAACTTCCAGCTCAACCTTTACCTAATCCTAGCTATTCACATCATGTGGATGCAATCACGTTTTGATCTGGAAGAGTGCTTGACAATCATGTTGGGGAAGAGTTTGATGACACTGATAAATCAATCAATAAAACCCCTGCTGAGAGCTATCCTTCCACACACACTTCTAATTCTAACCCCAGTTCTTCTACCACACCACCTTCTTGTGAGCCTATTCTTCGTTTCCCAAAAGGCTCGACACCTCAGCAACTCTCTTCTAGTTCTCCACAGACGATCCCCACTCCTCTTTTGGGATCATGTCTACCCCCACTTCCTTCTCCTATGATGGACCCAGCGCTTATTGCTAAAGCACCTTATCCTAATCGGTTAAGGGCAAACACACCGAGTCCACATATGGAGAAGATTATGAACATGTTTAAGCAAGTTAACACCAACATCCCTCTCCTAGATGCCATCCAACAAGTTCCGTCCTATGCGAAAACTCTTAAGAACTTGTGCAATAGGAAGAGGAAGAAACAAGTGCCCAAGAAGATATTCTTGGCAAAAACAGTAGACACAGCTTTCCCCCAATAATTACCGAGAAAACGTAAGGATCCTGGGTATCCTACGATTTCCATTTCTATCGGGGAAAAACACATTAACCGTGCTCTATTAGACCTTGGCGCTAGTGTTAACTTGCTTCCATATTCTGTGTACGAGCAATTAGGTATCGGAGTGTTGAAGTCAACCCACTGCACTCTCCAAATGGCTGACCGATCAATCACCAAACCTAGGGGTGAACTGGAGAATGTGTTAATAAAAATCGGGGAATTCATATTCCCTGTAGACTTTATTGTAATTGATACACAGCCTGTAGCGAACCCACGGAATCAAATTCCGGTGGTTTTAGGTCGCCCCTTTTTGGCTACTTCCAATGCAATAATCAACTGTCGTAATGGCTCTATGACCATATCTTTCGGGAATAGGTCAATAGAGCTGAACATTTACAAGTTGGGATATGTACCCTCCGAACCTACTGCTCAGGTCTGTTCTGTCTACTTAATTGATGTCGACAGCAGCGAATTTGATGATCCTCCTGATACTGATCTTGACTCTTTTTATACGTTTTTGTTTGACCTAACTATGTATCATACACATACGGACTCTTCCACCGAGATGTCCGGGTCAACAATTAACATGGATTATGAATTGCTTTTAGAATCTGAAGATCACCCCGCACTTTGTGATGACATTATTCATCGGGGAATTGATGGAACTTTTGAGGAGATCTTCGCTGATGAACTCGCATTTTTGAATGATACGGGCGTTTGGATGAATTATGTCCCAATCAATGAAATTGAACCTCCACCCCTTCTTCTGAACTGTAAAAAGAATGCGAGTAATCCATCACAACCACTGCATCGTCTCTCCAAAATGAGACGCACACACTTTCTATTGCACCACTTGACCTTTCCCCATTTCTTCTTCCACCAACCAGAGCACTGCATTGACAAAATTTTTGAATGGTTGGTGTTAACATTTGGTCTTTGCAAAGAATGGCATCGACCACTGATTTTTGACCCCCTCATGTGATTTTCAAAAGATTAATATTGCTTAAGCTTGGGGGGTACATTATCTGGCTCTTGAAAAGAAAATTTTTACAAAATTTTGAGCCAAAGATAAGTTTGGGGGAGGTTCTTCACTTAAATATTTTTCCCCCACTAATAAATTCCTCCCAAGCTTACAGGTTTTTCAGATTTAGCAGAAGGCAACAGTGAGGACACTGTTGAAAACAAGTTTGGGGGAGGTTTGTGGTTATTTTTGCATCATTTGCAAATCATTTGCATAAGCACAAAACATTTTTTGAAAACCTATAAAAATTTAAAAATTTTCAAAAAAATATAAAAACATTTTTTGTACATAAATAAGATAATAAAAGATTAGATAGTGAAAAATTACATCCATGAGGTTAGAAAAATTTAAGAAAACCAAGAAAATTAGAAGTTTTCTTATACGAACTAGTAATAAGTAGTTATGAGCCGTTATCCCAAAGGTTAGTAAGATGAAGGACGTCACTAATCTGAGGATAAAACTAAGTCTGAAAATTAGTTTCTATTCTGGAAGCCAAACATTTTGAACATTGATACCCTGCTATTCGCACTTACACACGTCTTGAAGCCTGGGATAGTAGAGGATACCTTGAAATGCTCTTGTCTTAAAGCCGATGTATGAAGGAAATAAAAAGAAAAAGTGAATAAAAAATATATAAAGTGGTGAGAAAAATGGACACTGGTTTTGTTATCACCAAGGGCAATAAAAAAATGTATAGCGAGGGTGCTTCTTCACCTAGTGCCCTAAGGTCAACTGGTCTGGGAGTCACTACTATGCCTGAGGTGGTGCAAGACGAGGAAAATACACCAAATAAGCAAGCACATGAGTAATCGGTCGGTTAGTACCTCAAGAAGTATTAACGTTCGCTTGAAAGTGTGTGAGCAATCTCATCAAAATATTCATTAATTAAAAGGTACTGAGGCTGATGGGCAAGAGTATGATATCTTGAGCTGAATTCTCCAGGTGTAGGGATATCCTTTACACACACGCAGGGCGATATGATCAGTGTTTGGAAGAAAGATAGGAATGAAGAATAGGACGATGTTTTATTGAGGGAGGACGTGATTTCTAACATCTTTTCATGACCATTAAGATAAGGCTCATGACAACCGAAAAACTAGCTTAGTTGGATACCCTAATTTTCAAGGCTTTTCTTTTACGATTCTTATCTTTAAATGTAATATTCATGATCTTTCTTTTATTATTGGATTTTGTCGGTGCAATCCGCTGAAAACCCTCAGGGGACAACACTCCTCCTACTAGGGACACCTAGAGATTTAAAGGCTTGTTGCATGTGCTCAGTGCAATCGTGTTGCCTACGAAAGTGTGCTAGTTAGTTTTTCTCTTTCTTTATTTTCTCCTTCTCTTTTTAATAAACAATTCGCTCGAGACGATCGAAAATAAGTTTAGGGGAATTTGATCAGTCGAAAATATTGCATCTTTTAACCGGCAATTTCCATATCATTTGCATTCATTTAGAAGTGTTCGGTATTCATATTTCACATATTAGCAAATCAGCCGTTAAATATCAGATTGCATGTGTTAGACTCTAAAACCGACATTTCTATGGAAATTGACCGCATTTCATGGCATTGCATCATCTCTATATTGCGCAACACTTGTCTTGAGAAATTGTGCAGGAAAATCCGGAAGAAATGCCAAAATTGCCATTTTGCTGATCAAACATTACACCAACTCCAAGTTTTGAGATCTGGTAGCAATCCAAAGGGAGAAATACAATTCAACATATCAAAGAAAGGCCCACAACTCAAGCACCAGAAGAACCAAGCCCTGAAGCTTCAAAAGAGCCGCGGAACCGCGGCGGGAGCCGGCTTGCGCCGCGGTTCCGCGGCGGTTTGGTCAGATCAAGCTTCCATTTTCAGTACACAATTCTGATCTCAGGGCCCACATTCCTTTCTGATACTTCAATTTCCAGAATACCCTCGAAGCTTCTGCCAGATCAGCAAAAGATGATTAATTAATCTAATTCTAATTAAGCTCCTAACTAACCACTTCTAGAAGCTCCCTCCTAACTAATCACATCTAGAAGCTTCTCCTTTAACTAACTTTTGGAGGGAAATTCAAATCTCATCAACAAACTTTTGGAGGGAAACTTAAAATTCAAATCTTAGATCTAGGGTTTTGATGGCTATAAATAGGAACCTAGATCTAAGGGTTGAGTTTGTTCAATTTTAGTTCATTAGTTGTTCAATCTTTTAGTTAGCTAGTTCATTCCCTCTTACATCATCTTCTTCCACAAGTCTAGTGACAAGACTTGTGCGAAACACTAACCCTAATTCCAATCCAAATTCAAGATCTCGAGTACCAAATCAAGTGAGAAGCCTTCAACCTTTTAGGAGCCGAGCCGATCTTCAATCGGGCAAGTGATCCAAGCCGATCCGCGACCCACGGAGATGAGCGAAGCCAAATCGACGATCGAGTTCTTCCACTTGTAGTTCTTGAGCGATTGTAATGAAATTGTTGATATAAATAAAATGTGAAATTCTTTAATCTTACTTTCTTGTAATTCTTGCATCATGATTAGATCTCAATTTGTAATTGTTATTCTTATGGTGATGTTTGAGTAAAAATCCGCTCGTAAAGGAGTCGAGAAGATCAATAGAATGATGATGTAACAAATCCTAAAACGACTTTTTAGTCCTACGAGTTTTGTAAACCCTAGCAAGTTCAAGAATCGATGACCTAGTTTCGTTGCGAGGCTTTCATGATTGTGATCGCTCGAAATTAGGGATCTACGATCGTTTCTTGAATTTACTAGAGGCTAGAATGTGAATGATATCGATGAAAGAACAAGGGATAAGATGAAACCCTAGTTTCACAAGAAATCCCTAATTCTTGTCGATCATCATCGATCTAGTATCAATTCATCGAAGGATAAGAATACGTCATTGTAAGATTGCATCACATCTATAGATCCGATCGATTCCTACGAGCCTCATTTAGATTCTTGATATTTGGTTGGAAAAATCAACAAATTACCACTTCTTGATTTTTAAGGTTTTCTTAGATCTAGATTTTTCTCTTTCTTGAAATGCAATTTTAAATCATGAAATTTTTTCTTTTCTTTTTCTAAATGTTTCGACTCATCTAATTTGAAACACGAACAATTACACTTTTCCTGGGACGATCCGTACTTATTAACGCGCTATATCCTACACCGTTATTGATTGCGGTCAAATAATTTTTGGTTGTGAATTTCTATACAATTTTCTAAATACTACACAACGAGAAATAAATTTCAATCAGGTTTCACTAAGGAATCACCGCTATCATGTAGGATAGGGTACCGTAGGGAGCAGATTGTGGTTCACTTAACGGAAATCCGAATTAAGATGTTGGGTAAGGAAAGAGTGAGAGCGATTTCCTTCTCTCAAACATTCCTTATCCTACCCTAACAAGTAAGAAAACTACTCACCCATTATAAAAAGAAGAAATTACAACAAAAGGAGGAAGATAGAAAGAAAGAGGTTAGAAGATTACAACTAGCTATTTGAGACCTCACCTTGGCAAGAATCAAACTTAAGCCTCATTGTTGTTTAGGATAAAGAAAAAGAGAACAAGAAAGAAAAAACCAACAAATAACAACAACTAGATTAGCAAATGAAAAATACAAGCAATTATATTTAACAACATAACAAGACAAGTATGATAACAAAAAAAAACTTTTTTATTCATTGCTTCACTCATGAAACCTCACTACAAGATTTTAATGGAGAAAAGATGAAAAGTGGAAGAAGAACAACAAAGTATATCTAAATCCTAAAACAAGAATAAGCACCCTGGGCTTGGCAATGTTCTGGGTTATTTATAGGCAGGGAACTGGAAACCTAGGGCAACAATCTGCCTCCATATAAAATGACCAAAATACCCTCCAAAAGTCTTCAGCTGAAGAGGCCGTACGGCCGCGGATCCGCGGCCTAAGGACGCTTATGCCGCGGTTCCGCGGCCAATTACGAGGCTTGGGCCTTCATGTTTTGTCGGATTCCCTGGTTGTCTGTACTCTTCATTGAGGTATATGTTGTTTCTCAGAATCTCTTCATTGATTTTTCCAGAATTTCAGCAGATCAAAAGGTGATGTGATGTGGATCTTTTGTCATGATTTTTCTTGAGCTCCGCATAAATATGTTGGATCTTGTGTTGACATTGAGCTTTGTGCATGAAAATGACATTGATTTGCTATTTTGTCCCTTAAACTGGTGTGGCAACATACGGATAGAGAGCGGAGACCCGTGTTTAATCTGTGGTTGGCAGTAATCCGGAATTTGTCATGCTTTTCTATGAATTTCACTGTTTAGAGCTGAGAACCTGTATCCCGCAATTAACTAGCAAACACGGCTCAAGAGTACCTACCGATAAGCAATGTGATAAAAATTGGGCGGTATAAAAATGCAAAAATCTAATATGAACAAATACTCCCAAACTTATCATTTGCTCATCCCGAGCAAAGCCAATTTATTCACAAAAATTCCTAACCTCACTTTCGCAGGGAAAGCGATTGCACTGAGCATGTGCAACAGGCCGTTTAAATCTCTAGGTGTCCCTAGTAGGAGGAGTGCTGTCTCCTGAGGGTTTTGAGCGGATACTACACACAAAATCCGGTCAAGCTAGTTTTGCAAAATAACTATGATTCAAACCCTAAGGTTTGTTTCAGAAAATAACAATTCTATTGTCCTAAGTCTAGACTATCGAACCATTATTTTTCACACCTCGCTTCTTATTTAACTTAAGATTTTATATGTCTTTACGTGCAGTGCAAATAGTGTCATTAAGTTCCAGAAGGATCGATTAAAGTCATCATGTGACACAATAAAGACTAGATAAAATTTTTTTAAAAAGGATCACATAAGTTTTATAAAGAGTTAAGAATTTTTTAAGTTTCGTTTTCAAGTAAGGTTTCAATTTCAGAATTTCTATCTTCTTTAACAGGAAATTAGGTCTTATTTTTCACTCCACCTTTTTCTTGTTTTCATTTCATACACACCTCTGTGAACGTGCAATAGTCTTTATCATAGAATAAAACCTTCATATCTCCGCTAGAAATACTTTTTTATAACCTGTCTTTTGTCAAGATCATTCTCACACAAAGAACCGTTAGGAATTTTAATTCGGAGAGAACACTTGCTTGAATTTGTTTTAATCTGGACTTTCTAGGCTTCTTAACGAGCTTTGGGCCAATGCACCCAAACCAATTGGCTTTAGGGTATTATGTGTAGAGACACCCCAGTGGACTTAATTACTCAAGTTATCTAGGCCCAAAAACAAAAAACAATTTAGCGTGAAAATCATGATGATTCAATGCGAACGGAGATATAACCGATAGTTCAATTAATTTTTTTGGATAAATGACGTGTTTAGTGGGTTCGGTGTGTAATTATTCCAACCAAGTTCCAGATGTGTTATTTTTCAGAATTAGATCCAATTAAGGCATCAATAACATTCCTTCTTATTCGCTTCACTTCATAAACTATTCTTGATATTACTTATTTCAGAACAAACCTATTTGATCCTCAGAAAATAATTTATCCATTTAAAAGTTTTTAGACACAATAGACTTGTCATCTAATTTTCAAAAACTTACGACACGTGTAGTGTGATGTAAAGACGTATATCAGCTATAGTTAACTTCAAAGGAGAGTTATCTTTCAGGTTCTCAAAATCTAAAAATAAGATTTAGTTATTCTTATCTTATCAAACAAAACCTGTTGAAATGTTGAATCTAAGTTCTCTCACTAGCTAACTTGACGAAATTTTTTTTATATTTTTAGAAATTTTTCTGATTTTTATGGATTTTAGTATGCAGATGCAAAATATACATATGAATACAAAGGTTAGAAATGCGTACAGAGCGTACCCCCAAACATAAACTGGACAGTGTCCTCACTGTCGTTGCATGAAGAAATCATTGAAGGGTCAAAATTGACAGTTAGATATACACAAAATTTGTTTTTTTTTTATATTTTTATTTTTTAAAAAGAAAAGAAAAAATAATAAAAATGGATATGCACCGGACAAGAATATCCACATATATATACAAAATGGTATATACAGACCCCCAAACTTATTTGAAACAGTGTCGACTGTTTTGGCTGGATAACCGAAGTTTGGTGATAGCAGAGGAAGATTATGCAGGGTAAACCGGCTCCTGTAAGACCACGAGCTCCTTTGTTGGTTCGGCGCTAAGGTACGGTTTTAGTCTGTGTCCATTTACTTTGAAAAATGAAACGTTCTTTAGATTCTCCAAATCCACAGCGCCATGCGGATAGACATTCCGCACAAAATATGGCCCTTTCCAGCGAGATCTGAGCTTACCTGAATTGAAATGTAGCCGGGTGTCGTAAAGCAATACCTGTTAACCAGGTGCGAATGTTTTGCGCGAAAGGTGTTTATCGTGAAACACCTTAGTTCGGTTCTTAACGACAACCGCGTTCTCGTAAGCCTTATCCCGAAGCTCGCTCAATTCGTTCAACTGCAGCTTCCGATGGCTGCCCGCATTTTCGAGAGACAGATTCAGCTCCTTTATCGCCCAAAATGCGCGATGCTCTATTTCCACAGGGAGGTAGCAAGCCTTTCCATACACAAGCCGATAGAGAGACATGCCAAGATCGGTCTTATAAGCAGTTCGAAATGCCCAAAGAGCATCGGGGAGTTTCAACGACCAATCCTTACGGTTCTTGGAACCCGTCTTCTCCAGTATCTGCTTGATTTGCCGATTTGAAATATCGGCTTGCCCACAGGTTTGGGGGTGGTAGGGCGTAGATAGCTTATGATTAATGGAATATTTCCGCATCAAGGTCTCGAAAGTCTTATTGAAGAAATGAGTTCCATTGTCGCTAATGATCGCTCGGCAGTGCCCAAACCGGGAGAAAATGTTTTCCTTAAGAAATCTAATGACAACCTTGTTGTCGTTAGTCCGGCTGGGCACAGCCTCGACCCACTTAGAGACGTAATCAACAGCTATAAGGATGTACAAGTTCCCAAAAGAGCTGGGAAACGGCCGAATGAAATCGATCCCCCAAACATCGAAAATCTCCACAACCTAGATTGGTTGGAGCGGCATCTCGTTTCTCCGAGAAATCCGGACCAGGTGTTGGCACCGGGAGCAAGTCTTGCAATAGTCATAAGCGTCTTTGAAGAGTTTTGGCTAGTAGAAACCACACTGCAAGATCTTCTCAGCTGTCTTTCTGGGGCCAAAATGCCCGCCACATGCTTGATCGTGGAAAAACGACAGCACACTCTTGAATTCATTGTCAGGGACACACCGACGAATAATCTGGTCGGGACAGTACTTGAACAGATAGGGTTCGTCCCAGTAAAAGTGTTTTACTTGGGATAAGAATCGAAGTCTGTCCTGACTTGACCATTCAGTCGGTAGCAATCCTGTGGCCAAATAGTTCACAATATCTGCGAACAAGGGTTCGTAAGATACCGTCAAGAGCTATTCATCCGGAAAAACGTCGTTGATCGGAATTTGAAACGACGGCGAAGAAGGAAGTCGTGAGAGATGGTCGGCGACTACGTTTTCACATCCTCTTTTATCCTTGATGACAAGGTCAAATTCTTGAAGCAAGACGATCCAACGTATCAGCCGAGATTTTGCATCTTTCTTCGCAAAAAGATGGCGCAGAGCAGAATGGTCTGTATAGACAATGACTGGAGAGCCGATGAGATAGGGCCTGAACTTTTCTAAAGCAAATACAACAGCCAAGAATTCCTTCTCAGTTGTTGTATAATTAAGTTGGGTATCGTTCAGGGTTCGGCTAGCATAATAGATTACATGCGGCATCTTATAGATGTGTTGTCCAAGGATAGCACCGATGGAAAAGTCGGATGCATCGCACATAATCTCAAATGGGTGCGTCCAGTCAGGAGAAGAAAGAATGGGAGCAGAAGTGAGTGAGCTTTTTACTGACTCGAATGCAGTCACACAGCTCGAGTTGAAGCCGAATGGCCAGCAAAAGAGTCAAGGGCCTAGCAATCTTGCTAATGTCCATGATGAACCGTCTATAGAAACCGGCATGGGCAAGGAAGGCTCGGATATCTCTTACGCATCGTGGAGGAGGGAGATTGGAAATGACTTCAATCTTTGCTATAACTACCTCAGTGCCATTTTGAAAGATGATATGTCCTAAGACAATACCTTCGCGCACCATGAAGTGGCACTTCTCCCAGTTCAAAGTGAGATTCTTGTCCTTACACCGGGTAAGGACAGCGTCGAGATGCAGAAAACACTAATCAAAGGAATCGCCGAAAATGGAGAAATCGTCCTTGAAGATCTCTAAGAATTTTCCACCATGTCTGAGAAGATTCCTATCATATACCGCTGGAAGGTAGCGGGCGCATTGCACAACCCAAAAAGCATGCGACGATATGCAAACATGCCGAAAGGATAAGTGAATGTGGTCTTGTCCAGGTCTTTTTCGGCGATGGGAATCTGATTATAGCCGGAGTACCCCTCAAGAAAGCAGTAGTACTCGTGTCCGGCCAATCGTTCAAGCATCTGGTCAATGAAAGGTAGCGGAAAATGGTCCTTCTACGTTGCGGCATTGAGTTTTCTGTAATCGATCCATACTCGCAACCCAGTCTGGGTGCGTGTTTAGTTGATAAAACTGCACATTTGTATTGCATTTTTCCAACCATTTTCATATTAAAAAAGGAATTTATTATAATATATTATACATATGAGGGTTTATGTGTAAAAACACAATTTTCCATGTGTTAATATATTTTAATTAGCATTTGGTAGGAAAATGTATGCAAATAAATTCATTGACCAAATCCTAGTAGAAATAAGTCTACTAAATATTATTTGAGATTATTGTGCAGAATTTTCTAAGTTGTTGTGCAGAATTTGTCAAAGAAATCAAGTTGTTAAAGAAAACTTGCCTAATTAAGAGAACAAAGTTTGGAGATCAAATCTGGAAGCGACTATGAGAAGATTTCCAGATTCTGAAGGTGCCTAGGATTGCCACATGTCACAAGAAGCAAGCCCAAGAATTTTCATCAAGAGATCTATACCTTAGGCCGCGGAACCACAGCCAAACCCCCTTGTTGGCCGTGGATCCGCGGCAGTTAAGTTGAGTTAGGATTCGAGGATTTTTGGGGTGAATCTATGCTAAATTTTACCAAGTTTTCAGCCAAAAGATTCTGGCTTTGCACTATAAAAGGGCACCGAGAGCCTCTTGGAAAAAGTATCAAGCCGAAGAGATCACGAAGCTCCCGACGCTCATGCATCCAGGCTGATCATCGACTGTTCGACTAGCTCCTAAGGAAAGATCGAGAAGCAACTAGTTGTAATCATTTTCTATGGATTAAAAGTGTAGTTTGTTCAAATCGATTAATAAAAGTAGTTATTTTATTTAATTGTTTTTGCATTTTACATTATGTTTTCTCTCTCTGTCTTTTCATCTTCTTCTCCAAACATGCGCGAGTAATTCTCCGCTTGTTAGGGTTCGTAGGTTTAGGGTAGGCTAATGGATGATGAAGATAACTAAACCCTTTTTAAGTCCTATAAAGTTTAGGAACTTTATCAAAAGAATCATTAACATCCTAATCGGGCGCGCTAGCAATTCTTTGTGAGTTCCGACCGCGATTAAAGATTAGATTAATGATTGTTTTGGTAAAGGCTAGATATGAACGGAGTTCCGTGTCGAGATAAGGGTTAAGAGTGGGATTCCTTTTCCCTCCAGAAACCCTAATCTACACGCATCATCGTCGCTCTAGTTCTAAATCTATTAATGGATAAAAAGGATAACTTTTAATTAATAGTCCATGACTACTAAATCCTAACGAACCCTACTAGCCCCTTTATTATATTAACTACATCTTTAAAATAATCTAGATCTATATTTTACATTCTTGTTTAACGTAGATCTAGAAACCATTCTATAAAATTCTTTATCCCTCCTCTCTTTCTCAACATATCTAAAGCAAAAGTAAAAGGTTTGACGTTTCCCTGAGGACGACCCGTACTCATCTCGGTATAGCTTCGTGCGACACCGTTATTGATAGCGGTTAAACTACAAACACACTCTTTCATACCAATCAAATGGCGCCGTTGCCGGGGATACGTGTGTAATATTTTATTTTTACTATTTGTGTTGAATTGTTAGACGAGCCATATCATTATTAAAACAAAACTGCCAATTGCATATTTAACGATTTGTGCGTGAATTTTTGCAAGGAGATCTGGAGTCACAGAATTAAGGAGAACAGGAAACAAAGGCATTTTTAGAGATCCAGAGGAGCACAGAAGGCTATACAAAAAATTTCATCTAGTGATCCCTCTGCCACGCGGCGGAACCGCGGCAAAAGCACCCTTTCTGCGGCGGAATCGCGGCAAGTTAGAGGAGTTAGGGCTTCAATCTTCTCTGGTATTTTTTTCAACTCCTTCTTTCTCCCCTTAAATCCAATAAAATCTATTTTCTGCAGGATTCTCTGCAAAATTGCGCCGCTCAAAAATCTTTTTGCAAAAGTTTTGCGATTGGTTTTGTTTTGCATATTTAATACGGACTTTAAGGGGTAATGACCAAATCAAGATTAGGTGGGGATTTCATCACCCTTCCTAAGCCCACAAATCACAGACTGGGCATATAGATCAACCCTTCATTAATTTAAAAAATATCTAGACCAGACTCTAAAGAATGTCGCGCTCAATAAGGACAAAGAAAGGTCGTGGGTAATCTATCGTTTATCCGCATTACTTTTGTAGTGCCTAGGCAAGTGTGACAGAGGCTAGTGGTTTTTAATTAGGCCCACGACGTGGTTCCTTCCCACTTACCTGGCAATTACCTGGCTACAAGGGTAGTACGGAGGCGGTAGAGGATTGATCCTGCGGCTTGTCCTTTGGAAGTCTAGGAGCCGTCTAGAGACTGGACCTAGGTTACCTTAGTTCTAGGGTTGCTTGTGCATCTTAGGGTGATTTGTCTTGAGTCCCTCTTTTTCAAAAACAAGCCAATTTTAAAATCACACACACGCTGCCACTTGCACTAAACCCGCTTAGTGCATGCTCGGCTGGACACGGGATCCTAGTGCTCGTCTTGTCCGCGTTCCTGCTATCGACGCCGAAATCGGTACTTCTTCATCTTCTTTTTCCCCACCACACACCACATCGACCGTGATGGACGGCACTCCATCTAATTATAACACCACGCTGCTGCCACCCATAGGTGAGCAGAATCCACCGCGCATCTCTCTCCAAGAGAGATGCTATCCTATTCGTGGTCCCCTTCCTACTTATCTATCTCTTCCACCACCTAACGGGGATAATTTCGAAATTAAACCCTACTACATCAATCTGCTGCCCAAATATCACGGGCATGAGTCGGAAGACGCGTACGTTTTCATCACCAAATTCGAAATCGTATGCGCAATGATGGGTACTTCACAATTGACTTTAGATGCTATGCGCTTACGTCTTCTCCCATTCGAACTGTGCGACTTGGCAGAAAAATGGCTTTATAATACTGCCGCACACTCTATCACTAATTGGGACGAATTCGTCATAGCATTTCTTAAGATGTTTTACCCAAACCATAAGACTGCCCGTGTTAGGAGCGAGATCAACCAGTTCACCCAACTTCCCAATGAACCATTTTGGAAGTGCTTTGAACGTTTCAAAGATCTGCTGGTCCAATGCCCCCATCACAGAATATAAAGATGGGATTTATGTCGGATTACATATGAGGGCATTAATCCAGCGACAAAGCAGATGCTTGAAACAATGTGTCAATGCAATTTCATGTCTAAAGATGACGGTGAAGCATGGAAATATCTGGAAGATCTCGCAGAAAGCACTTTGCAGTGGGAAAGCGTATGACCACCTTCGACTAAGGGAGGTATTCACCAGCTCGATGTTTCTATCGCAGTAAAAGCCGAAATGGCAGCGATACAGAAGAAACTCGACGCTACTGAGAACAAATTCTCATCATTCTCCCTAAATCAGGTTACACTTCCTAAGATCGTCTGTGGTTGCTGTTCGAATCCTTCACACTTAACGGAAGAATGTCCTATGAATGCATCGTTTCAAGCTAATGCTGCTTTTCAACAGCGACCTAGAAACGATCCTTATTCTTCCACATATAACCAAGGATGGAGGAATCATCCTAACTTTGCTTGGAATCAAAACCAAGAAAGTAATTATCAAAGACCTCCTCCACAGCAACCACAACCACAGAATCAGCCCCCCTTTCAGTCACCAAATTTTCAAAATCCGGCCAATACTTATACACCACAAATGGCCGGTACTCATAACTATTCACTCGCACAAACTTTGGATATGTTCATGAAACAATCCATGAAATTGTCGGCTGAGATGACGTCTTCTATTAATACCCTAACGAAAAACTCCGCCTCCCACGGTGAGAGTATTAAATCAATAGAAAACTAAATCGCACAGTTAAACGCCGCAATGAGTGCAAGAGAGAAAGAGAAACTCCCATCTCAACCTATACCGAATCATGGCCACTCACAAAGTTATAATGTGAGTACTGTTACCACGTTGAGATCGAGAAAAGTGCGGAATAACTGAGTGGGTGAGCAATGTGATGATAGTGACACAAATGATACCCCAGTTTCTTCTTCTTTCCCTAATTCGTCTAGTCTCCCACCTTCACCGGAGCCTATTCTCCGTTTTCCCCAAGTCTCGAACCCTTCGCCTATTTAGCTAAATCTATCTAAGTCGATTCCCACTCCAGTTTTGGGATCGAATCCGTCCCCACAATCCTCTCCAATGTTGGACCAAACCCTTATTGATAAAGCACCTTATCCAAACAGGTTAAGGGGCAACAGACCAAGTCCACAAATGGAGAAGATTGTGGAAATTTTTAAGCAAGTTAACATGAACATTCCTCTCCTAGATGCTATTCAACGAGTTCCGTCATATGTGAAAATCCTAAAGGACTTGTGCACTAGGAAGAGAAAAGTTCAAGTACCTAAAAAAGTTTTCCTTGCGAGTAATGTAAGCAGCTTTTACACAACAACTACCCAAGAAACGAAAGGACCCCGGAAGTCCTACAATTTCAAATTCTATTGGGGGTAAAAATATCAATCTTGCTCTACTCAATTTGGGTGCTAGTGTTAACTTGCTTCCGTATTCTGTTTATGAGCAATTAGCGATCGGAGAGTAAAAACCTGCGCATTGCACTCTTCAGATGGCCGATCGATCTATCATCCAACCTAGGGATGAGATAGAGGATGTGTTAATCAAAGTCGGGGAATTCATATTCCCTGTGGACTTTATCGTTATAGATACACAACCTGTAGCAAACCAACGCAATCAAATCCCGGTGATACTCGGTCGACCGTTTTTGGCCACTTCCAACGCAGTAATTAATTGTAGAAACGGCTCTATGACCCTATCCTTTGGAAAGAAGTCAATTGAGCTTAACATTTACAAGTTGGGAAGTGAACCCTCCTAACCCTATTCTCATGTGTGTTCTGTCGAATTAATGGATATCGACAGCGGCGAATTTGATCAACCTCATAATTCTGACTCTTTTCATATGTTGTTGCTTAACACGGACTCTTCCACCGAGTTGTCCGGGTCAACATCTAACGCTGATAAGGAACTTTTTATAGAGTCTAACGATCACCCCATTTTTTCTGAAGACATTATTCTTCGGGGTATCGATGAAAGCTTTGAGGAAATTTTCGATGATGAACTCGCATTTTTACAAGACACGAGTGTTGAGATAAATCAACTCCAAGATGAAGAAATTGGACCTCCACCCCTTTTTTTGGACAATCATGATAATGCGAGTAATCCATCATTACTATCACTGTGTCGTCTCTCCAAATTGAAACGCAATCCTTTTCCATTACATTTCTTGTCACCTCCCCACTTCTTCACGTCGAAAGGTGACATGTTCTTCCACCAACCTTGTTGCTTCATCGATAAATTTTTTGAATGGTTGGTGTTGACCTTCGTTCTTTGCAAAGCTTGGCATTGACCAATAACCTTGACCCCCTCGTGTGATTTTAAAAGATTAAAATTGTTTAACTCAAGTTTGGGAGGTGGTATATATTGGCTCTTGAAAGAAAATGATTTTTACAAAATTGTGAGCCTAAAATAAGTTTGGGGGAGGATTTTCATTTTCATATATTATTGCCCCATTAATAATTTCCTGCCAAGTCTAAAGGTTTTTGAGCTTAACGGATGACATCAGTGAGGACACAGCTGTAAACAGGTTTGGGGGAGGTTTGTGCTTATTTACACATCAATTTGCATCATATTTTGCATAAGCACAACGTTTTCAAAAATTTTTAAAAATTTTCTTTTATAACAAAAGAGTAGAAAGTGAAAAATTACATCTAAAAGATAGGAATAATTTAAGAAAACCAAGAAAATTATAAGTTTTCTTAGACGAACTAGTAATAAGTAGTTATGAGCTGTTGTCCCAAGGGTTAGTATGATGAAGGAAGTCACTAATCTGAGGATAAAAATAAATCTGAAAAATAGTTTCTATTCTCGAAGCCAAACATTTGAATGTTGATACCCTACTATATGCATTTACACACGTCTAGAAACTCGGGATTGTAGAGAATACCTTAAAATGCTCTTGTCTAAAAGCCAAAGTATGAAGGAAATGAAAAGAAAAAAAATGAAGAAAATATAAAAATGTTGAAAAGAAAAAAATGAACACTGGTTTTGTTATCGCCAAGGCAGCAATAAAAAAATATAGCGAGGGTGCCTCTTCACCTAGTGCCCTAAGGCCAACTGGTCTGGGAGTCACTGCTAAGCCTTAGGTGGTGCAAGACGAGGAAAATATTATCACCTAATCAACAAGCACATGAGTAATCGGTCGGTTAGTATCTCAAGAAGTATTAACGGTCACATGAAAATGTGTGAGCAAATCTAAATATTCATTAAATTAAAAAGTACTAAGGTAAATGGACAAGAGTATGATAGCTTGAATTGAATTCTCCGAGTGTAGGGATGTTCTTTACACACACGTGGGGTTATATGATCAATGTTTGGATGAAAGGTAGGAATGAAGAATAAAGAGGATGTTTTATTGAGAGATGATGTGATTTCTAACATTTTTTCATGACTATTAAGATAGGGTTCATGGCAACTGAAAAACTAGTATAGTTGGAAACCCTTATTTTCAAAGTCTTTCTTTTATGGTTCTTATCTTTATAAGTAAATTTCATTATCTTTCTTTTGTTATAGGATTTTGTGAGTGTAATCCGCTGAAAACCCTCAGGAGACAATACTCCTCCTACTAGGGACACCTAGAGGTTTAACGGCTTGTTGCACGTACTCAGTGCAACCGTGTCTGCCTACAAAAGTGTGCTTAGTTTTCTCCTTTCTTTTTCTCCTCTTAAATAAACTAATTTGCTCGGGACGATCAAAGATAAGTTTGGGGGTATTTGTTTAGTTGATAAAACTGCACATTTATATTACATTTTTCCTACCATTTTCATATAAAAAAAGGACTTTATTATAATATATTATACATATGAGGGTTTATGTGTAAAAACACCATTTTCTATGTGTTAATATATTTTAATTAGCATTTGGTAGGAAAATGTATGCAAATAAATTCATTAACCAAATCCTGGTAGAAATAAGTCTACTAAATATTATTTGAGATTATTGTGCAGAATTTTCTAAGTTGTTGTGCAGAATTTGTCAAAGAAATCAAGTTGTTAAAGGAAACTTGCCTAATTAAGAGAACAAAGCTTGGAGATCAAATCTGGCAGCGACTATGAGAATATTTCCAGATTTTGAAGGTGCCTAGGATTGCCACATGTCACAAGAAGCAAGCCCAAGAATTTTCATCAAGAGATCTCTACCTTTGGCCGTGGAACCGCGGCCAAACCCCCTGTTGGCCGCGGATCCGCGGCAGTTAAGTTGAGTTAGGAGTCGAGGATTTTTGGGGTGAATCTATGCTAAATTTTACCAAGTTTTCAACCAAAAGATTCTGGCTTTGCACTATAAAAGGGCACCGAGAGCCTCTTGGAAAAAGTATCAAGCCGAAGAGATCACGAAGCTCCCGACGCTCACACATCCAGGCTGATCATCGACTGTTCGACTACCTCCTTAGGAAAGATCAGGAAGCAACTAGTTGTAATCATTTTCTATGGATTAAAAGTGTCGTTTTTTCAATTCGATTAATAAAGGTAGTTATTTTATTTAATTTTTTTTGCATTTTATATTATGTTTTCCCTCTCTGTCATTTCATCTTCTTCTCCCAACATGCGCGAGTAATTCTCCACTTGTTAGGCTTCGTAGGATTAGGGTAGGCTAATGAATGATGAAGATAACTAAACCCATTTTAAGTCCTATAAAGTTTAGGAACTTTATCAAAAGAATCATTAACATCCTAATCGGGCGCGCTAGCAATTCTTTGCCAGTTCCGACCGCGATTAGAGATTAGATTAATGATTGCTTTGGTAAAGGCTAGATATGAACGGAGTTTCGTGTCGAGATAAGGGTTAAGAGTGGGATTCTTTTTCCCTCTAGAAACCCTAATCTACATGCATCACCGTCGCTCTAGTTCTAAATCTATTAATGGATAAAAATGGTAACATTTAATTAATCGTCCATAACTACTAAATCCTAACGAACCCTACAAGCCCCTTATTATATTAACTATATCTTTAAAATAATCTAGATTTATAATTTACATTCTTGTTTAATGTAGATCTAGAAACCATTCTATAAAATTATTTATCCCTCCTCTCTTTCTCAACACATCTAAAGTAAAAGTAAAAGGTTCCACGTTTCCCTGAGGACGACCCGTACTCATCTCGGTCTAGCTACGTGTGACACCGTTATTGATTGCGGTTAAAATAAAAACGCACTCTTTCGTATCAATCAGTGCGATTAGGTATTAACTCGTTCGCCTCGTTGGTTATGACTGTTATGCCTGATTTCTTCGGGACAACGTGAATGGGGCTGACCCATTGGCTATCAAAGTTAGGGTAAATGATACCACTATCTAGACACTTTACGATCTCTCTTTTTACAGCCTCCTTCATGACTGGGTTGAGTCGCCTTTGTGGATCCCTGGCTGGTTTGGCATCATCCATCAGATGAATGTGATGTTCAACGATCAGGGGACTAATCCCCTTAATGTCTACCATTGACCAGCCAAAAGCTTGCCTATTGCTGTGCAAGACCGCGAGAAGGGCTTTCTCTTGCTTGGGAGCTAGAGAAGCCGAGATGATAATAGGTAGGGTCTCGTTCTCACCCAAGTAAGCGTAATTAAGGTGAGACGGCAAAGGCTTGAGTTCGAGCGTTGGAGGTGAAATGATGGAAGGCAAGATTGGTGAAAAGGTCTCAAATTCAAAGGATTCCAGCAAAGGTTCAAAATGAGTGTAAGCGATCGAGTTGGATGGTTCAGGTAACTCATCCGGAAATTCAAAGGATTCCAACTCGGGTGGTGACTGGCTAAGATCGTTCGAGAAAGTGAAACACTCGTAGTCATTGTCGGGCGCAGAAGCAGCAGCAGGTTCGAAGAGGAACGCACTAGTGGCGTTAAGGTTATCGTGATCGAACAAAAACACTTCGAATTCAAACTCTTCTGGGGTGATCTCCTGGATTGAGCAAACATCTAGTATATGAGCATTAGGTTCGGATGGCTGATTCCCCAACCTAAAAATGTTGAGTTGAATTGTCATGTTTCCAAAAGATAAGTTCATCGAACCATTTCGACAATTGATCACAACATTTGAGGTTGCAAGGAATGGGCGACTGAGTATCACCGGAATTTGATTCCGGCGGTTAGCTACAGGCTGTGTATCTAAAGCAATGAATTCAACGGGTAATATGAAGTCCCCAACCTTGATTAACACATCCTCTAGCTCACCCCTAGGATGGGTGATTGATCGGTCGGCCAATTGGAGAGTGCAGTGTGTGGGTTTCAGCTCTCCTACACCTAGTTGCTCATATACTGAGTACGGAAGCAGGTTAACACTGGCACCAAGATCTAATAGTGCGCGGTTGATGTTCTTATCCCCAATGGTAATGAAAATCGTAGGACAGCCAGGGTCCTTCCATTTTTGGGGTAAAGATTGGGTAAGAGCATCACTCACAGCACTAGCCAAGAAAACTTTCTTGGGTACCTGAGATTTCCTCTTTTTCGTGCACAAGTCCTTTAAGATTTTCGCGTAGGACGGGACTTGTTGGACAGCATTTAAAAGGGGAATGCTGATGTTAACCTGCTTAAACAACTCCAGAATCTTCTTCATTTATGGATTTTGTTTATTGGACCTCAACCGGTTTGGAAATGGAACTTTTTTAAAATTGGTTAAGTCCAATGGTTGTGGAGGAGATTGTGGAGTTGGAACGGATCCCAGAGCTGGTGTTTTCGTAGAGTGAGAAATGGGTCCGTTTAGAGCAGAAGAAGAGGAAGAGCCTTTTAAAGAATAGAGAATAGGCTGAGAAGATGATGATGAAGAAGAAGAAGAAGGAGCGGCCGGGTGTCATCGTCGATCCGTATGCCAATGTTTTTTTGGCAGCATCCTTCCCGATCTCAATGTAATCACGGCACTCACATTATGGTTTTGTTGTTCAAGAGCAACATGTACATTATGTGGGTGACCGGGATTTGGGAGTGGTTGAGATGGAAGCTTCCCCTTCTCTCGCTCGCTTAAGGCCGCATTCAGTTGTTCTATCTGGACATCGATGGTTTTGATGCTTTGCCCGTATGCAACAGTGTGTTGCACCAAAGACTGAATGGAAGACTGGATGTTGGTGGTGGACTGAGTTGATTGCTTTACAAACGCCTCTAGACTTCTTTCGAGCGAGGAAACCTTATCGTTGTTTGATGGAACCAAGTTGTTTTGGGGAAAAGAATTGTTAGGTGTAAAGTTGTTCATCTAATTTTGAAAAGGTTGGGGTTGGATGGGCTGCTGAAATTGATGTTGATTTTGTTGTTGCGCTTGTTGTTCCGGAGGAGGGGGCCTATGGAAATTGTTGCCTTGGAATTGATGCTGGTTCTGATTCCAGACGAAATTGGGGTGGTTCCTCCAACCGGGATTGTAGGTGGAAGAATATGGATCATTTCTCAGTCTTTGCTGAAATGCAGCATTAACCTGATCCTGTCCTTGAGATGGTGGATTGTAAGGACACTTTTCGGTTAAGTGAAAAGGATCGGAACAACAAGCACAAATGATACGAAGGGGAAGAACAGGGGCAGGAGCAGGAGATGAAAATTTGCTCTCTATCGCTTCAAGTTTTCTCATTATTGCAGCAATTTCAGCTTTCATCGCAATAAAGACATCTAGATGGTGAATGCCTACCCTAGACTGACCTGTAGAAGTGGAGGAAGAAGAAGAAGAAGTTGGTCTGGTGCTCTCACATTGAAGCGTTTGTTCCTCAAGGTCGTCAAAGAATTTCCACGCTTCCTCATCGGATTTCGATAGGAAGTGGCCCTGATAAATGGTTTCCAACAACTGCTTGGTTGCTGGGTTCAGGCCCTCGTATAAAGTTTGGCAAAGTCACCATTTCTCAATCCCGTGGTGAGGGCACTGAACGTGAAGGTCTTTATACCGGTCAAAGCACTTCTAAAAGGTTTCAGTAGGAAGCTGAGAGAATTGGTTGATTTCGTTACGGATCCTTGCGGTATTATGATTCGGATAGAATTTCTTGAGAAACGCTTTCACAAACTCATCCCAACTGGTTATGGAGTAGGAAGCAGTGCTATACAGCCACTTTTCAGCAAGATCACACAATGTGAACGGAATGACCCGTAGCAGTATAGCATCGTCTGACAGCTGGGTAGTTTTCATCATGGCACAAACATTCTGAAACTTGTTGATGAAGATATAGGCATCTTCAGATTCAAGCCCATGAAATTTCGGAAGCATGTTAATGAAGTGGGGCTTAATTTCAAAATTATCCGCATTGGCCGGTGGAAGGGAAAGACAGGTGGGAAGTGCAGAACGGGTGGGATAGAAACGATCTTAGAGCGCAATTCGCTGCGGCGCTACAACAGGCGGTGGTGGTGGGTTATCCGTATCCATAGGAGGTCGAATCAATCCAGGTGGAGTTTCATGGATGTTTGGATTAAATCTTGACATCGTGGAAGAAGAGATTGGTGATGGTGAAGGTGAGGATGTATGGACAGAATTCTGGTCAACGTCGGAGTTGGCCGACAAAGGTAAGGGTGAAAGAGGCATGGAAGGAGTTTCGACGTCTGAGTCGAATAACGTAACGCGGACTAGGCAGACGCTAGTGTCCCGAGTCCAAGCGAACGTACACTAAACTAGTTTAGTGTAGTCAAAGTGGAGAAGGTGAGGGTAAGAAAACGTCAACGGAGAAATACGATGGGTGGTGGGTGAAAAAAAAATGGATTCTGGCGACAAAGGACAAGTTTTTATAAAAGATTTTGTGTTGTGTTTTTTTTAGAAAGAGCTTTACAGAAATATGTGTGGACTTACGGCTTCAAACAATCACAGACAAAATATGGACAATCACACCTAGATCTAGGGTCACCTAAACAGCTCCTAACTGTTCCAAAAGGCTAGAAATAAGACCTCAAACCGCCTCCTCTCCACCAATTGCGGCCAGGTAAGTGCCATGTAAGTGGGAGGCTCCACACTACGTAATTAGTGGTCCTAATTAAGTAACCACTTGCCTTCGACACACTTGCCTAGACACCACAAAGTCAAGATAGGATAAACGGCCGATGCCTGTAACTAGTCCTCTTTCCTATTGAGCACGAAGTCCTTAGGGCTGAGCCTAGTATTTTTTAATTAAACAATTGTCAATGCATATGCTTTTTGTGATTTCTGGGGTCTTGGAAGGGTGATGAAATCCCCACCCAATCTGGATTGGTTTCAAGCTCCTTAAAGTCCGATTAAAATATGCAAAGCAGCAACAATCAACTGCAATCAATTTTTTTATTTTTTAGCGCGGCGCAAAGAATCCTGCACAAAAACAATTTACAGGAAGGGGGAAGAGAGTTGGCGCAAAGAATACTGCAGAAAACACAGTTCAGTGGGGTTTAGAGGAGTAGGGGAGAGGAGAGACAGACACAGAAATTTTGAGCTTCTGATGCAAGTAAAATGCTACGGTTCCGCGGCCTAAGCGCGCTTATGCCGTGGTTCCGCGGCTTCAAGGTGGCTTTGGAGCTTCAAAAATCTTGTAGGTCCTGACTTGGTTGTCCTCTTCTTTTCTGGATTTTCTGAATCTAGATTTGCTCACTGTATCTGCTCCAGAATTTTACAGTAGACCGTTGGCTCCGTCTTGATCCGTCGCGATGTAGCCGCGAGATATGCGTCTAACTTCCCACGTCATTGGCACTGAACTCGACCTTCTTTTTCTCCTGCACACTTGCACAAAACTAATTAAAAATAACAAGATGCTTTTTTACAATGTATATTTTTTTTGTTTTTCGATTATGTTTATATTCATAAATTAACCCGACATTACATAAAGAAATAAACTAACGTCTCCCCGGCAATGGCGCCATTTGATTGTTGGAGTTTTGCGTGCTTTGTTAATTACCGCAATCAAGACTGTTTCGCATGTAGCTAGCCGGTTGAGTATGAGTCGTCCGTAAGGAGATGGGAATCTTTTTCTATGTTCTTTAACGAGTTAAGTCCAAATGTCCAGATTTGTTTTGAGATTAACTATGTGCTAAAATGATATATAAAGAGAGCTTGTTAGGGTTAGGATTAGGTTAGTTTGAGTTAGGAGTCGCTCACTTCTTTCGTTGCCACAATTAATATCGGTGTTATGGTAATCAGCAACAACGGGGATTAGCACGACTAGGAAGGAACTTGCGAGTATAAGCTATGCTTTCCAACGCTTAAGTTCTTCCTTTTGGTGCTTGTCCGTCCGTTCTTGGCTCTTAGCCTTAACCTCCGGTTAATTCAAGCACAACCGGTCTCACTAAGGAATCACCGCTATCCTGTAGGATAAGGTGCCATAGGGAGCGGATTGTGGTTCGCTTAACGGGAATCTGAATTAAGATGTTGGGCAAGAAAAGAGTGAGAGAAATTTTCTTCTCTCAAACTTTCCTTATCCTACCCTAACAAGTAAGAAAACTACTCACCCATTATAAGAAGAAGAAAATACAACAAAAGGAGGAATATAGAAAGAAAGAGGTTAGAAGATTACAACTAGCTATTTGAGACATCACCTTGGCAAGGATCAAGCTTCAGCATTATTGTTGTTAAGGATAAAGAGAAAGAGAACTAGAAAGAAACAAACAACAAATAAAAACAACTATATTAGCAAATGAAAAATACAAGCAATTATAATTAACAACATAACAAGATAAGTATGATAACAAAAAGAACTCTTTTATTCATCACTTCACTCATGAAACCTCATTACAAGATTTCAATGAAGAAAAATGAAAAGAGGAAGAAGAACAACTAAGTATATCTAAATCCTAATACAAGAATAAGCACCCTTAGCTTGGCAATGTTCTGGGCTATTTATAGGCAGGGAATTGGAAACCTAGGGCAATAATCTGCCTCCATTTAAAATGACCAAAATACCCTCAAAAAGTCTTAAGCTGAAGAGGCCATACGGCGGCGGATCCGCGGCCTAAGCGCGCTTATGCCGCGGTTCCGTAGCCAATTAGATGGCTTGGGCATTCATGTTTTGTTGGATTCCCTGGTTGTCTGTACTATTCATTGTGGTATATGTTGTTTCTCAGAATCTCTTCAGAATTTTTCCAGAATTTCAGCAGATCAAAAGGTGATGTGATGTGGATCTTTTGTCATGATTTTTCGTGAGCTCCAAGTAGATATGTTAGATCTTGTGTTGACATTGAGCTTTGTGCATGAAAATGACATTGATTTGCCATTTTTCCCTTAAACTGGTATGTGGCAACATACGGATAGAGAAGGGAGACCCGTGTTTTATCTGTGGTTGGGCAGTAATCCGGAATTTTTCGTGCTTTTCCATGAATTTCACTGTTTAGAGCTGAAAACATGTATCCTGCAATTAACTAGAAAACACAGCTCAAGACTACCTACCGATAAGCAATGTGATAAAAATTGGGCGGTATAAAAATGCAAAAATCTGATATGAACAGGAGTCTCATCAATAAGTACCTCCAGTAAATCAAGCGTCCTGGAGATAAAAGCAGGGATAGGATTGGTGTTCATCACACCATCAATGGGAACCCTACGGCGTTCTTTTGCTCTCACCGAGCCTCGCACAAACAATGAGGCCGAGTATGAAGCTCTGATAGCTGGTTTGGAGCTCGCCATAGAAATGGAAATCCCTCGGCTATGGGTTTACGGTGACTCCCAGCATGTCGTCAACCAAGTAAGAGGCAACTATAAGATATACAAACCCGAGTTAGCTCGGTACAGAAGCCGGGTGGTGGAATTCATGAAACAGTTCACTCACATTGAACTAACAAGTGTCCTTAGAGCGTTGAACGGAAAGGCTGACATACTCGCTCGCATAGCCAAGGAGCTGGCTGATCCTGACATGGACGAAATTCTGATCACGGTCAGGAGTAGGCATATTCTACCCCCAGTCTCTCAACGAGAAGAGGAAAGCCTGGAACATAAGTGCTGTCCTGCCAAAGAAGCTTCGATCATCCAAGACGAGCCCGATTGGAGAAAACCCTTTATAGAATACCTCCGATACGACAAGCTGCCCGAAGAAAAATCGGCGAGGATTCAGCTGAAGAAAAGAGCTCTCCGATACGTGTTTGTAAATGACACGTTATACCGCAAGTCATATGACCAACTCTGGCTCATGTGTCAGTCATTGGCCGAAGCCCAAAAGGTCATGAAAGATGTTCACTCGGGCGTTTGCGGTGCTCACCAATCTGGCCCCAAGATGTGACTTCAAATCAAACGGCTCAGGTATTACTGGCCCACCATGATACGGGATTGCGGAGAGCATGCAATGAAATGTCAGATCTGCCAAATCCAAGGTGATTTCATTCACAAGCATCCCAATCCATTTCATCCTATGGTGGCTTCTTGGCCCTTCGAAGTCTGGGGCACCGACATTGTTGGCCCAATTGATCCTCCGTCATCCAAAGGCCACCGGTTCATACTGGCCGCGACAGACTACTTCTCCAGATAGGCTGAAGCTGTCCCATTGAAAGAAGTCAAGATAAAAGATATTCTGACATTCTTCCAGCATAATATTCTATACCGCTTCGGTATACCTAGAAGAATCATTTCTGACAACGGGCCTTCCTTCAAGAGCTTCAATGTCTCAAGGTTCGCTACTCAGCACAAGATAGACTGGAGATATTCCTCCATCTATAATCCAAGAGCCAATGGGCTAGCCGAAGCCTTCAATAAGACTCTATGCAAGCTCCTGAGGAAAAATGCTTCAGGCAACAAGAAAGACGGGAATCTCAAACTTCACGAGCCGTTGTGGGCATATCGTACTACGCACCGTACTGCAACTCAGTCCACTCCATACACATTGCTCTTCGGAGTAGAGGCGGTCCTCCCCCTCGAAATCGATATTCCAAGCTTAAGAATGGCCGTTCAGCACGAGTTGACGGAGGAGGAAAACGTGCTCCTTCGACTTGAAGAGCTCGATGCCCTCGAAGAAAAGAGGCTCACGGTGCAGCAAAATCTGGAGCTATACCGAGCCCAAATGTCACGAGCCTATGACAAGATAACCCGTCTCCGCGCTTTCAATAAAGGTGAATTAGTGTTGGTCCTCAAAACACCGACCAACCCCAATCGACATGCCAGGGGAAAATTCAAGCCGAACTGGGAGGGACCATACGTCATCAAGAAAGTGTTCGACGGAGAATCCTACCAACTAATAAGTGCCGAGGGAGAAAGGCCCATGCCACCCATCAATGGCTGATATCTCAAGAAATACTACACGTGAATGCACCAAGTCGCAGGCTAATTGAGAACACCAGCCCTACGGTCTGGATCGTACATCCTGTAAAACCGTATACAATCCACGGGCTTAAACGACCCCTATCTCTCCCAAATCCTGCCGGTGAGACTACTTTTAAAGTCCCACCAGCGGTTAAAAAAAAAAGAAGAAAAAAAAGAGGGTATGTCCACAAGCAAAACGGGCACGGTTGTAAACCCGAAAGGGCTCCGTGAGTAAAAACAGCGGGACTACCGGCGAGTTTCTGAAAACCCAAAAGAGCGCAAACTCATGAAAAGAGATGAATACACTCGCAAAGTCCTCTCGACCTTGTGAGGAGAACACCCCTGCGTGAGATCCTTACGACTCACAAAGGAGCAACGCACTTAGGAATCCTCACGATTCCCAAGGAGAACATACACCTGCGAGATCCTCTCGACTCTTAGTGAGAAAATGCTTTTATGAGACCCTCACGGCTCATAAAATTGAAGATCCTTAGGTGATAGGGACCCAAACCTGTCTCCTAAGCCATCCTCCCCCAACGGGCAACGGCAAATGATGAGTCGATCCTGGCATTTCGCTTCAGTGTTAGCGGTGCTGATGCCGACCAAAAACCCAAATCCCAAATCCTCCCAGGGAAAATGATGAGTTGCTCCTGGCATTATTCCAGTGCAGCAATGCTGATGCCAAACAAGATCCAAATTCCAAGTCCCCAAACAGCGAATGATGAGTCGCTCCTGATACTATATTTCAGTGTAGCGATGCAGACGCCAACCAAAATCCAATTTCTCAAAATTCTCCAGCCCTACGGCCAGTCCCCAAATTGACTGCCGTATACAATCTACGGGCTCAAATAATTCTCGTCATACCCGTGCCCCACCACAATCACCAGTTACGCGGCTGGTCTCCGCCTTTGGAATGATGCTCCATTGAGAGACCCACTCATGTGTCCTCACGATACATGAGGAGAACAAACCTTTGTGGGATCCTTACGACTCATAAAGGAAAACACACTTAGGAGTCCTCTCGACTCCTAAGGAGAAAATATACATGCGGGATCCTTATAACTCATAGGGAGAAAATACTTTTATGGGACCCTCACGGCCCATAAAATTGAAAAGCCTTAGGCGATAGGGACCTAAACCTGTCTCTTAAGCCATCGCTCCCCTAACAGGCATAGGCAAATGATGAATTGCTCCAGGCACGTGCGCTTCAGTGTTAGCAACGCTTATGCCTGTCCTAACCCTAAAATCCCAGACTCCAATCCAATAGACCCCTAAGTCTTTAAACTAGGAACAGATGACACCTAAGTATTAAACTGTGAACAGATGACCCCTAAGTCGTTAAATTGGGAACGAGGGAAATCTCCTCATGGCAGATGATGATTCGCTCCTGGTACCATATTCCAGTGCAGCGATGCTGATGCCAAACCAAAACCAAAATCCCCAAATCCTGGCATGGCAAATGATGATTCGCTTATGGTACCATATTCCAGCGTAGCGATGCTGATGTCAACCCAAATCACATCAAGTCAGCAAAACAACCAATGACCTCTCTGGCAGAATCAAATTCCACCTCGGAAACAAGTCAACTTCATCCCTGATGCCGCAAGAAGCGGGGCAAGTCAAATCTAGAATTGACCGTCCACATCGCTAAAATGGGAGCACCGACCGTCCACGTCGCTAAAAGGGCAGCAACGACCGTCCAAGTCCTAAAAAGGGCAGAACCGACCATCCAAGTCGCAAAAAGGGCAGCATCGACCATCCACGTTGCTAAAAGGGCAACACCGACTGTCCACGTCGCTAAAAAGGCAGCAACGACCGTCCACGTGGCTAAAAGGGAAGCAACGACCATCCAAGTGGCATAAAGGGAAGAACCGACCATCCAAGTCGCTAAAAGGGCAGAACCGACCGTCCAAGTCGCTAAACGGGCAGAACCGACCGTCCACGTCGCTAAAAAGGCAGCATCGACCATCCACATAACTAAAATGGCAACAAAGACCGTCCAAGTTGCAAAAATGGCAGCATCGACCGTCCAACTCACAAAAAGGGCAAAACCGACCGTCCACGTCGCTAAAATGGCTGCATCGACCGACCAAGTCGCAAAAATGGCAGTATCGACCGTCGACGTCGCTAAAAGGGTAGCAACGACCGTCCAAGTCGCAAAAATGGCAGAATTGACCGTCCACGTCGCTAAAATGGCAGCAACGACCATCCAAGTCACAAAAAAGGCAGCACCGATCGTCCAAGTCGCAAAAAGGGCAGCACTGACCATCCAAGTTGCTAAAAGGTCAGCATCAACCGTCCAAGTCGCAAAAAGGGCAGCATTGACCATCCAAGTCGTAAAAAGGGCAGCGCAGGATTCCTACAAAGCGGGAACCAGATCACTCCGGGCCAGGGAAACATCTATCACGGAAACTCCGTCTCGGAGACATGTCAAGCAACGACCATCCATGTCCTAAAAAGGGCAGTGCCAGCTTCCCAAAAAACGAGAACCAAATCAGGTCGCCTCCATGTAAAAGAAGATCCATCAATTTTATGCACATGACCCACATATGTGGTGTGCATTTATTGATGGGGGAAATTTGTTGGGGTAAAAATTTACACTCCGGTTGACCAAGTCAAAATCAAAGTCAACCCCAACCAAAGTGGGCCCAAGCCCAGATCCAGTGGGCCCATGCCCGGGTCGAGTCCGAACATGAAGTGGCCGGCCTCCGCCTATGCCAAGATAAAACATTTGTAATAAATAATTTTGTTGTATTTATTTTATTTTATTTTTATGGATAAATATAAGAAAAATAGGCATAAAGCCAAATTTTTGTAAAGCCCATGGCTTATGTGCAAAAGGAAATGGCAAATGAGCCATGTGTTAGGCAAAATTCCATATTGTGAAGCCTAAGGGGCTATGTGTCAAGTGTATAGCCTATAAAGGCAAAGATAATGAAATATCTCAACAACTTTTTCTCTCTCTTTCAAAATTTTTCTCGGATCTGAGATCTTTTCTCCTTCTTCAAGGTTCCAAAACCTTCTTTTTTCTCTTGAATTAAATCAAGAGTTTTACTCTTCTTTTTATAAAACAAATTAGTTTTTCACCACAAAACCCATAAAGGGGAACACAGACCCTCCAATAGATCTCAAAAAGAAGAAATTTTTAAAAATCCCATATCTCTTGATCTTCAAGATACAGCTAACAGAGGAGGAAGAAGAAGAACCTCTTTCACTAAACCCAAAAAAACACACTCAGGAGTCCAACTCCTCTCTGATTTATCTTCCGAGAAATATTTTTGGCTAAAAGCCTCTTTTTCTCCCACAAGCGCAGAGTGCCCGCATGCCGACACGTGGCGTGCTTGCTCTCAAGCGCAAGCGCTCGAGCAAAAGTCGCCCCGGTGCCGACACCTGGCGCGCTTGCGCTCAAGTGCAAGTCGCACCCGTGCCAACAAGTAGCGTGCTTGCGCTCAAGCGCATGCGCTCAGGCGCAAGTCGCCCCCGTGCCGACACGTGGCGCAGTTGCGCTCGAGTGTCAGGCGCTGAAGCGCAAAACGCTCACGTGCCGACACGTGGCGCGCTTGCGCTCAAGCACCCAGCGCTCAAGCGCAGAGCGCCCATGTGCCGACACGTGGCACTCTAGCGCCTGAGCGCACAGCACCTAGGCGCACAGCGCCCAAGGTGCTGCCCTCACGCCTCTTTTGGGTGTCTTTTCCCCTTTATATATATACATGTATATAGATACATATGTATACATATGTATATACACACATACTCCACGACACTGTCCCTGTTAGAATAAAATTTAAACCCGTAAAAACTCTGCATGGCTCACGATATATTTAAACCCCCTCCAAAACAAAACACACGTACACTGCACATTGAGTTCGCATGACCAGTTTAACCCGTTAATCGGAGGTTCCCTCGCCCCAAAGGCGAGGGGTAATTAACGGCAGCATAGTCCGCGGCTGCCAGAGATTCGGATCCCCACAATCATTAAACCCCGGCCTACCCTAGGCTGGGGGAATCTGTAGTACGCCTGACAAGCGCACGCGTATTCCCATCTCAATGTGCTGATGAAAAACACCCTACAGTGTAGCCCAGAACACCCTGAGACACTACTGGAATACCTACCAGTAAATCTCCTGCCTTAGCCAAGGACTTCGTGTAATGGCTCTCCTAGACACAGCGCGACCTCACTCCAAATACCGGGAGAGACGAACCCCTGCAGATCTGCTCGCTGCCTCCATGTGGCTCGGGACTGTACCCAACTAAAACCTGTTTGCACGACTCCTTTGAGCCGTGGTAGGGTAGTAATAAAAGTACAGTGGGAACTCATACGAGACAAATGAGGATCTCAGGTCGATGAACTAAGCTGTACACATGTCACCAGGGAACTGCCATCTGACGTCAGGTATAAGACCAACTAGCATGTTCCCGGCGAGTCCTGTCCGGTGTACTCATAACCCAATGATCACCTGTATACATCCTAGGTAAACCAACTGACACCAGTGGCTTGTGAGACCGGCCAACTCCCCTTGTCGGGGTCTCGACTGTATACACTAGTCTACTCTGGAGTATCGATGCCCTGTCTCGAAACTCCAACGACTAGGGACCTTTTACGGATGTGCTTATAGACCCTAGCTCCCACGTATATGATCCCCATCATACTGCTGGAAGTCAAGCAAGAATCCTAGGGGATCTATCAACGTGTAATATTGACCTGTAACGTCACCTAAAGCAGTGCACGATGATAAAGATAAAACAGATAGCATACTATCATTTTGAGAGAGACTCCTACCGGAAAAGGTCCTCTCTCAATCATTGCAATCACATGCCTGTGATCCAATAATTGACTCTGAGGGCACTAACTCCAAAATCTCCCACTTGCACTGAAGGCTAATTATTGCGATGTCGCATACTCATAGCCCGTGTGATACCGAACACCCAACTCCTCTACTAGTCAGTCTCATAAAGCTCGTTTGCGAAACTATTGCGTTCGAGGATTAGCCTCAGTGAGAGGATCCGCTGTGATGTTTCTTTCTATGTCTCTCTTTATTTCAAGTTCGCGAAGAAACCCATCTCCCGAAATGAGCAATACCTGTCTTAGAATATGTCTAGTTGTCTGATGGGACCTAGTTCATAAATGAACTCCAAATCAAAACTTCTTAGACTGTATCATCAACTGAACTTAATCAGTATCCTATGCCATGCCTCCCTCAGTATCCTCCTGGACCACCTGTCCAAAATACTGCCCCTCGTCAGAGGGAAAACTATAAATCTAACAATCGCTCTGTCATTCAGGTCACCTTAGAAGCCTGGAATGATAAATGTCTCCCGAATGAGGCTGTTGTTATCATATTCCTAGAATATCCACTTATGTTCCAAAACTGCTTCCGAATGTTTCTCCAGGATTGGATCAATATCTACTTATTGCATCTAATGCAAAAACAACATCTGGTGTGGTACTTCACATCTCATGATTGACTCAATTGCCTAAGCAAGTGATCTTCCAATCATGCACATCTCTCTCCCTTTTAGTCTGTAAGACACCTTTAGAGAGGGTGACTCCATCACCTGTACGTACACTACCGTGTCAGGAGTCGTCCATTCTAAATACTTATAGAATGCTGTCTAAATACCTTGATTTGGAAAATTCCTAAATCTAGATCTAGTAACCTTAATGTCTGATATAATATCCAAGTCCTATATGGAGAAACTACTGTGTGACAACCAACGTATAACCGATCGTAGTATATGAATTTCACTTCCTACTCTGTGTGTGTCATTCTAATACCAGGACATCACACCCTACTACCTTCTTAACAGATCCATCCTCTATTCTGATGAAGTCAAACCTATGACTGTCACATCAGAAATAGATGATCTATCTCCGCTATATCTGCTTTACTCTATGAATAGACATAAGCCACCTGTCAACTATGCTTCCGCTGCTCCCACTGACTACGACAACCCTGTGGCAGAGTCATATACACGTACAATTCTGAACCCAGTTTAGAACGACGTTATACTTATCCTCTTGCCAGGTCTCATAGCCTGGAACAACAGTAGTGTCAAGTCCCCACTTAACTTCCGCTGCTCCCACTGACCATGACAACCCTCTAGCAGAGTCATATAAACGTACACTTCTAAAGCCAGTTTAGAACGACGCTATATTCATCCTTCTGCCGGGTCTCACGGTCTGAAACAACAACAGTGGAAAGTCTGGGTAAACAAGAACCTCCCTGTCACCGTCCTTGAGGCTACCGGAGTACCTCTCGGGCGCCTGACGTTACCCATCTAATCTACGGAGTAGCCAATGGAATGTCAAACCAGATTGAATCCTTAGGTTCTTATCAAATTTTCAGTAATCGTTTGCGGTTCTGGAATCACTTCCAGTTCTACCGTACTCCCACTACTGTTTTCTGAAAAAGTCCATTTTTATTAAAACTGTTGCGAGTCAAGAACACTATCACTATTGATCTTCCAGATGGTAGAAAATCAACCCTCGTCATAGCCTGGGTCAACCCACAAACAGCCATTACAGAAACGTGCCTAGAGTTATTCGGAGTCTGGTTTTAAGCATATGCTGGACAACTCACCGTACCTTAACAATGTTAAGATATGAACTGTTCTATACCCAATATAGAAACAGAGACACTGATTTAATTGAACCAGATTCTAATCCTGCAGCTGTCTTCAGTGCATGTCAACTAAATGGAAGGAGGCTGATCAGCGTTACTCAACTTAGAAACGCTTCCAATTATGAGCAACCTGAAAGAGAAATAAGTTCTCTTAATCATAACTATTAACTTAATACCACACACGAGTATCTAGATCTTCGATCAACTTGAAGAATCCTGATACTTGCAATACCTGGTTCTCTACTTTACTCTTATACCTATAACTTCTCAAAACTTGGACCTTGTGTTTCTACGAAAAACTTGTCTAAGAACTAGAGAAGTCATAAGTAAACAGAATATAGTACGAGGACCAACCCCTCTGTCCTAACGGATACGGGACAACATACAATACTCAGTATAAGTCCCTTTAGTGTAATAACTCATTCACTGTGTGTCCTAGGTTGAAAACTGTACTTATGGTTAAGAAGAATTACACCGCTGTTTAATGCTCCTTACCTAACCATCCACTGATATAGGTAAATGTCATAGAGATAATTTAAAAAAGTTATATCTCACTCTATAAAAATAGACGTACAGATATATCAATTTGAAATTGGTGCATAACAACGGATATTCAAAACTAAATGCCCGCCGTCCGGCAAACTACCCAGGTGATTTCCTCAAAAATCACCAATTACAACGAACTCCGATATAATGAGGGAGATCACCTAATTCCGAGTAACTTACTCCCACTCATCATCTGTAAAATCATACAGATGTGAGAATCATATCTGGTAAATACATACCCTAGAGCAAGTGTCTAATTGGGAAATCAGTTTTCTTTTAACAGTATACAGTGAAACTGAAACATTGAAATGTTTCAATGGGGTATCCGGGTATTCCTAGTAATGCCTCTTCCATTATCCAGATTCACAACTGTAACCGTATATTTCTTTGCCATCTCTCCAAATCCCTTCATATGCATTTATTCATTACCTTCTGTACACCCTTTTAGGCCAAATGGTTTTCTTCTTTCCCTACCGTTCGGCACCAGCCTATGGTTTGGAAGAAGACTATCAAATCACCATAATAGGTGTACTGTCCTAATCCTAGGAGCACTCGCAACCCGAGAGAAGGTAAAGATAAAAGACACCTGAATAAAACCTTATTCCTATTTCTCCTGAACCAGAATCCATCCCCGAACTGGAACAAGTTCCTTTCGAGTTCGTATATAACCATATGATGGAATATCCAATAAACTGTGGATCTTCATAGTGATACGGAGTGTTCTGGAGAAATACAAAGGTGGCGTAGGAGTGGTAATGAAATACTTGGTTTGGTCGTAAATAGCAGTCGCAATTTACTTTGCTCTCTTACTAATCCCTTTATTTGTCTTAACTTAATACCTTCTGTACACCGTTTAGGCTAATTGGTTTTCTTCATTCCCTACAGGTCGACACCTGCCTGTGGTTTGGAAGAAGACTATCCAATTTGCGTAATAGGTGTACAGTCCTAATCCATAGAGCACTCGCAACCAGAGAGAAGGTAGAAGGAAAAGACAACAGAATAGTCCTATTCGTTTTCTCCAGAACCAGAAACCATCCTCGAATAAATTCCTTCGAGTTCGTATATAACCATACGATGGTTTTGTCCAATGGAAGTGGACGTTCGTAGTAATACGGGGTGTCCTGGAGAAAAGGGTAAAAGTAGGAGTGGCAATGAGGTTTGCAACTCTGACAATTCAAAAGCCAGTGTTTAAGAAAGTTCGGTTAATCTTGGTCACTGAGTCATAGTCAAGGGTCAGTCAAAAGGTGGCTGCCAAAGAGAGAGAGAGAGAAGAAACACTCAGCGTGCACTCTAACCTAGATCAGAATGGTTATCACTTTATCTAATCAGGAAACCTCCCACTGTAACCTCAAATTCTCCTCCAAACCTGAAAGAAGAATTAGTCGGGATCACCCGAGGAGTAAACTAACTCATCAGTGGGAATCGGGATCTATCTATCATCGCATGATAATGTGATGGAATCCACTCACGTTATCACACTCCAGAAGGTATGCGCATGCTTGGCAAGTTTCGGTTTCTTTAGAAACTCCCGATGTGATTTTTACCCCATGCTCTTATGACCTTGACGAAGGCCAACATATCATAAGTCACATGTCAAGTTCTACCCGTCATTATCCAGGTTAATTTGAACCCACCCGTACATACCCTTGACGAAGGTGAAAATAGTACTGCGACTGTCCTAAACAAACGCATCTATCTATGCTGTAGAAATGTAACAAATAGCTACCATACACTATGCCTTGACGAAGGCCAACATACATAGCATGAATACTAAGTGCTACCTTTCTGAAATGACGAAGGGCTGCGAATGGTTTTTGGCGAAAAACCTTTAACTTAATGAACTTGATATCGTTGAAGGAACCGGATAGCTTTTTATAAAAATACAGTGGCGAAAACCTTTTCTAAAGTGGTCACTCCTGGTGAAGGGATCTCGGCTCTTTCCCCATAGAATGAGGTGAAGGATATTCCAACTAAATACCACGATGCAAAGCAAAAGTAATCAACTATAGTGAAGTTATTGCCCTGATGCAAACTTGTTTCCAAGGGGTCACTCCCGGCGAAGGGATCTCGGCCCTTGCCTCGTCGACTGAGGTGCTGGATATTCATAACCGAATACCACTATGCAAAACAAAAGAGAACGTCCTTGCAATAACAGCTTTTTGAAAATTTTTCCAATAACATCAGAATATGTTTGTTTAGCTTGCATTGATCCGAATCAATGCAATCTCATCAATTGATAACACCAACAAAGAACAAAAATAGTGATGTACGTATATACCATCCGCATTCGCCACTAGGTCCCGTCATCACCCGTTAGGTTACTTAACTAACGATAGAGCGGGGACTGGACAAGCGCAGATGCAAAGAATATACAACATTTACTAGTATATATATCAATATATAATATTCGCTCAAGGCGTGATAAAATGCAACATCAAAGAAATGTAATAAGCATCACAGAACAATATGGATATCTGGGGTCCCCAGGTTTCATAGAGCCGCTACTGAAACCCGACGTTCTCCTAGTCGTGTGGATAGCCTGTGCAATGTAATCCTAGACCCTTACGGACGCGGCAAGTTACCCGCCAAAACCTGAAGCAGGGCAGCCCCCTTCAGCTACGTGAATGGGCCACCCAGCACTTCACGGAATCCAGTAACTTGGGCACCCCTCCTGGGTCAACCTATACCCCCTACGAGTGCGGCGAATAGCCCGCCAATTCTAGAGTAAAGCCCCCTCCGTCTCCACGCCATGAGATGCGGGTTGGTTATCCTCTAGAACTCGGCTATCTGTGCACCGCACCGTAGGGTAATCCTAGTACAGAAAGTAAAATATACATACAATGGGTACAACGACCTCAGCCCGATCATGCCCCAAAAGAATAATATACAAACAGGCAGTGACGGCAGTCCACATGTCGGACGCTCGCCCCGCAATATCAAATGTACAAAATAATACTAAATATGTAATAACATTGCATCCAGGCTATCCCCCATGAAAATCCGCAACATCACAGCACAACACAGAACATCAACGTGAATGTCACGTTCGCAAATCCGTCTAAAAGGGCTATAGCAGTTAGACAGGATTTACCGACCAAGTGACATTCACCGTCGCAGATATAATGTAAATACTGTGAACTAACATGTTTAAAATTTTTGATCGATTAAATTTCCCGAAGTAAGCCCCAAGCACAACTGTAGCACTCAGATGAATCTGGGCCCAAAAATAGTATAGCAAAAACCCCATTTCCAAGATAGTGACAAAACAGAAAATTTTAGTGCACTGTTACCTCCATACTGCGGCGAAACCGCGGTTGGAACAGGGTATGGCCGCGGTTCCGCAGTGCTACAGGAACATCAGTGAGCCAAAATTTCACAGAATTCTTACAACACCCTGCACGATTTTTTGACATGCCCAGAAAATTTTTTGGAGCACTAAATAAAATCGACAGAAACTGTTACTTTGAAAATGCAGTTTTGGGACATTTGTTCGATCGAAGTTTTAAACACACTAGAGCAAGCTAGACAAGGTTAATGGCATGGCTCTGATACCAGTGTAAGTGCACGGCAGCGCCCCGGCCGTCATCCCGAGGCCAAAATGCGGAAACGATACTTTTACAAAACTTGTAAACCGGCACTACCGCACACTAAAAGCCCGGATCGGGCCATTAACCTACTCCTAGCTAACAAGAGAAGGGGTAGAGTGATATACCGAGCGATCCGTGTCCTTCGTTCTTCTCGTCGTCGTCCCGATCTCCCCGCGGAATCTCCGGTCTTCATCTCCTCGTCGGAAGGGCACCACATCGCCGAATTCTTTTACGGGATCCCACCTCTGGACCGGAGCAACTCTGGCACGAAGTTAGCCAGTCGACGTGTCCAAGAATGCTGTAGGATAGTGCAGAACTCTTTGTCTCAATGGGGTTAGGAAGTTGCCCTTTTAGAAATCAAGGTGGAGAAATGAACTTGGGAAATGATGTAAGTGTTTTGTGTGAGCAAATGAGATGAATTCCCACAGCAAAAATATTGACCCTCTCCCTCAAGAAGTGGCCGGCCCAAGCAATAAAAATGGAGAAAAGAAAATACAAGGGAGGTGAGTGTAGGAAAAAGGAATGGTGACCATAAGCCAAAAGCAAGCCTCACATCATCATCATAACCCTTCATCATCATAACCTAAAAGTCAGGCAATCATGAACTAATGAAGTCAAAGGAAGCTAGAATCAAGATGAACCATCATGTGCCACCAAAAGTCTTCTCCTTTGTAAATTGCTCAATTGCAAATAACCCACTCCACCAATTTTCAGCCAAAGAAAGGAAACAAAGGAAAATGGCCGAAACGGAAAGCAAACTGGCAACTTCAGAAAACTGATCCCGTAATAAATTACAGGAAAACCCCGCGACTGTATATACATATCCGCATTTGTATTCCGACCGAATACAAATGCAATGAGACAAAATCTACACTGTATGATACTAGGATCCGGCTTAAACCAAAGCCCGCTAGCATTATCCGTCCGATCATGATCCGTTCAATACCGCACGTATATGACGAACCCTGCCATATCTCCATATGGCCTCTACAGCATTTCGCCCGAATCTTGAGAAACTGTCTGTGGGGGACTCTAAAGACTCGTCAATACTTTGGCTGTGGATTTAACCACTAGCATGTCAGAGGTATTAGCCATACGTAACGGGCTACCAGGTATTGACCAAAAGGGACGTCAATTAGCGAACTCATCCTGACACCCTACTGAGCCTGTCAGTGACAATATCCGTACAGTTCGGTCCGTTCTTCTATGAGCATCGCATGGCGGACCTAGGGGGTTAGTAAAAGTCAGACCCCCAAAAGCGGTACAAGCCGTGCCGGAGTGTAGCCCAGAACACCCTGAGATACTACTGGAATACCTACTTGTAAATCTCCTTCCTTGTCCAAGCACTTCGTGTAATGGCTCTCCTAGACACAGCACGACCTCACCACCAGTACCGGGAGAGACGAACCCCTGCAGATCCGGTCACTGCCTCCATGTGGCTCGGGATTGTACCCAACTAAAACCTGTTTGCACAACTCCTTCGAGCCGTGGTAGGGTAGTAATCAAAGTACAGTGGGAACTCACACGAGACAAATGACGATCTCAGGTCGATGAACTAACCTGTACACATGTCACCAGGGAACTGCCATCTAACATCAGGTATAAGATCAACTAGCATGTTGCCGGCGAGTCCTGTCTGGTGTACTCATAACCCAATGAGCACCTGTATACCTCTTAGGTGAACCAACTGACACCAGTGGCTTGTGAGACCGGCCACTGCCCCTCGTCCTGGTCTCGACTGTATACACTAGTCTACTCTGGAGTATCGATGACCTGTCTCGAAACTCAAACGACTAGGGACCTTTTAAGGATATGCTTATAGACCCCTGCTCCCACGTATATGATCGTCATCATACTGCTTGCAGTCAAATAAGAATCCTAGGGGCTCTATCATCGTGTATTAGCGACCTGTAAGGTCACCTAAAGCAGTACACGAAGATAAAGATAAACCAGATAGCATCTCATTTTGAGTGAGACTGTCCTACCGGCATAGGTCCTCCCTCAATCATTATAATCACGTGCATGTGATCCAATAATTGACTTGAGGGTAGTAACTCCAACAGACGGTACCAAAGTTCGGCAAGAGTTTTGCGAGGTGGGGTACCCATGATCTGAGGAATGAAAGGAAAAGAATTTGAATTAAATTTTTTATTATTATTTTCTTATTTTTTTATTTTATATATATATATATATATTTTAAAATAATTTGTTGTTTTGGAGTTTTGAAATTTTTGAAAATGTTTTTTTAGAATGAATTTTGCAAAAATTTGTACGGAACTACGGCACAATTTCAAACAACCACAGTTTAAACATGCACAATCAAACCTAGAGCTTGGGTCTCCTAAGTTGACTAGACTGCTCCTAACTGTTCCAAAGTGACAAGTTCTGAGATATTCCTCAAATCGCATCTTCACCGCCAATTGTGGCCAGGTAAGCAAAAATGAAGGAAGGGGGGTTCTGCTCACCAATCATCATGAGACGGGCCTTTTAAAGTTATCTTTCTCACTTGTCTACCTTAGGTACCACAAAATCAGGTTTAGATAAACGACTGAATGCGCACAACCATCTTCTGTCCTAATGAGCACGATAGTCCTTAGTTGGCTGAGTCTAGATATTTTTTGATTTACCTCAAGGGTGATGCATATGCTTTTAGTGATTTTGGGGGTCTTAGGAAGGGTAGTGAAATTCCCACCTAATCTTGATTGGTGTTATAGCGCCTTAGATTCCATATTAATTATGCAAAGCAGTTAACATACCAAAAATCTAAAACACTTGCAAAAATTTATTTATTTGGCAGCGCAAAAAATCCTGCACAAAAACAAGTTATTGGATAGGAGAAAGATTCTGTGCAAAGAACCTACAGGAATTTTTTTTCCAGTAGAGTTCAAAGGGTAGGAGAGAGGATAAAATACTCACAGAGAAATTTTGGGAAGCTGACGTCACGGTTTGACCGCGGTTCCGCGGGTAAACGCCTGAATCCACCGTGGTTCTGCGGCTTCTTAGTTTGTTTGGATCTCCAAAATTTTCCTGTTTGCTGTTATGGATCTGCTCTGTTTGTTCAGATCTGCTGTTTCTTGATTTGTTCACTAGAATTTTCCAGATCTGAATCTGTCCGTCTACTTTTCCTACACAATTCAGACAAAACCCTTCAGAAAATAACAAGATGATTTTTTTTATTTTGTTTTTCAATTTTTCAGTTTTAAAATTTTCAATTTTTGACATTTTTAATTTTGTTTTATTTAATTAACCCGAAATTACACAAAGAAAGAGACTATTGTCTCCCCGGCAATGGTGCCATTTGATTGAAAGCTGTTTTTGCGTACACGCATTTTAATATCAATGTTAAGAATATACTGTAATCAAGGCGGTATCGCTTGGTAGCTAGCCGGTTGAGTACGGGTGGGTCCACAGGGAGATGGATTCCACTTCTTTATGTTCTAACGAGTTAATCCGATTAAGTCGGGTTTTATTTTATGATCTAAGAATGAGATTTAAATTGATTAAAAGTCTTGCGAGGATTAGGGTTAGGTTAGTTTGGAAAAGGGATTCTACCCACTGCTTTCAATGCCCTAATTAAGAACATAGGTGTTAGGGTAATAGTCAACAAAGGGGATTAACAAGACTAGGAAGAAACTTAGTTTCTTCCTTTTGGTCCTTGACCGTCCTTTCTTAACTCTTAGTCTAACCTCTATTTAAATCAATCACAACCGGTCTAACAAGGGTATCACCGCTATCTGATAGGATAGGGTGCCGTAATGAGCGGTGTGTGATTAATTTAAATAGAGTCCTATTATAAAAATTATATGGGCAAAGAAAGGAGAGAGAGAGATTTACTTCTCTCAAACCTTCCCGATCCTAACCTAACAAGTGATGAATAACTCACACATTAAGATTCAATTTCATAATTTTAAAAGAGAATCTATGTTGCAGATAATAAATGACAGATAAAAATTCAGGAATTAAATTCTGATAAAAGAATGCACAATAAAAAATAGAAATACCTTTATTGACGACCTCTTGAAGATTACTAGGAAATTAAATTTTAATCTAGAAAATTAAAAAGAGGCATCTCAAAAGAGACACCCAAAAGAGGCTTTCGGCTCTCCTATTTAAAGATAGGAGAAACCCTAACGTTTACATCTTATCCACATCTGAATTTACAATACTACCCTAAGAAAGCCGGGTCAAAGCACCGACTCCACCGACACTTTGCAACGACACGTGCAACGCACGGCCGCGGAACCGCGGCGGAATGCCATGTTAGGCCGTGGAGCCACGGCTATATAGTGAGATCTCTGTCTCATTTCTTCAGGGTTGCTTCATGTTGCCTTTTCCTTCTGTTTTCTTCACTTGGTTCCTTAGAATCTTTTCTACTTTTTTCCAAATTTCCAACAGTGCAGAATTTGTGGACTTTTACCGTTAGATTCGCGCTGAAGTCTTGAATCTTGTGCTGCCCTTGTGCTTTTTGCGATTGAACTGTTTACTAATCTTAATTTTTTCCTTAAACTTGTAGACAGCATCATACAGATTCATCTATTTGTCGGTCGTAATCTCACATTTGTAGCGTCTTTTAACTAATTTCACTGTATTGTTCTAAGAACCTGTAACCTGCAACTATTTAGCAGACATGGATCAAAAGCACCTATTTATTTGTAAATTGATTAAGAATGGGGAATATAATAATGCAAAATTCCGATATGAACAAATACCCCCAAACTTATCTTTTGCTCATCCCGAGCAAAACCAATTTTATTCTTGAAAAAAAATTCTAACCACACTTTCACAGGGAATCGCGATTGCACTGAGCTCGTGCAACAAGCCGTTAAAGCTCTAGATGTCCCTAGTAGGAGGAGTGTTGTCTCCTAAGGGTTTTTAGCGGATACTACCCAAAAAATCCAATCAATTTGGCCATGTTGACTTTCTTTCTTCAATTCGGTATTATAGCAAGAAAGTCTATTATCTTCAACTAAGAAATCATCAACCCATATTTTTCACACTCACTTATCATTTAAGTTAAGACTGTATAATATCTGCAAATTTATTAAGCTTTCAGCATCTTTTGAATTTTTCTTCTAGGGTTTCATCTCAACTTAGGAATTTTTATCATTTCTACTGAAGGTATAAGCCATATCATTCATCCCTATCTCTCATCCAAACCCCAATCATATACCCCTACGTGTGTGTATGTATTACCCTTACATTTGGAAATTCAATTCAAGCTATCATAATCTTGTCCATCGTCTAAAGTACTTTTAGTTGGTGAATTGCTCACACATCCTTCATGCGATTGTTGTTACTTCTTGAGGTACTAACGACCGATTACAAAATGTGTTTCCGTATTTAGGCGTAATTCCTCGGCTTGTAATATCTAAGGCTGACTCCCAAACCAGTTGGTCTAAAGCACCCTCGCTATAATTTTTTATTTATACTGCCTAAGCAATTACAAAACCAGTGTTCATTTTTTATGTCTCTTTATTCACCATTTATACTTTATTTTATTTTCCTTTATACTAAGGTTTTTACACAAGAGCGTTTCAAGGTATCCTCTACTATTCCAAGTTTCAAGGTGCGTGTATGTGCAAGTTGTAGGGTATATATTTTCAGAATATAGACTTAAAGTTCAGAATTATTTTTCAGACTTACATTTGAGATAAAAATTTCAATACTCTTCCTTTATTTTGACTTAGCCCAAGAACTGAACTCAAAATTTTCCTATTTCTAAATAAACTACAAGGACATATATTTTATACAGTTAAACTTTAAGAAAGCTTATTTTTAGGGTTTTTAATTTACAAATTTTAGGATCTAGGTTTTCCCTACTATTCAACCGTCTTGTCGAACTTAAGTAAAGTATGGTCAAAATTAAAATTTTTATAATTTTTTTTAAATTTTTATGGGTTTTAAAATAAGTATTAAAATGTAAAAATATACATATGAATGCGAAGGATAAAGCTTACCGAGCACACCCCCAAACTTAAACTTGACAGTGTCCTCACTGTCAGGCTACAACAAAAGGGTCAAAATTGTCGGCACTCTCCTGTTTGTTTGTTATTATTATTATTATTAACAGAAAAAAAAACAAAATATATATACACAAAAAGGTCCCGCCAAACTTAAGTGAAACAGTGTTTCCATTGTTTAAACGTTGAAGTTCAGAGTTAGGGGGTAGAAAAACACAGTATCAAGCTATACAAGGCCTTACACAGGCCAAAGGTTAGTACTAACCATTCAAAAATTTTAACGTTATAATAGTGTGGTTAGTGAAAGAATGGGGTGTAGAGAAAAGAAATGAGAAACACACGAGACCGTGTGGAGATAGAAGCAGTATATGGTCTCAGCGGAAGAGAAGAATGGCGGAAGGGAAAAAGAAATTATGGTGGTTCGAACTTTTATAGATGGAGGTTAATTAATCACAAAATCCATGTTGTTTAGGAATGCATGTTGGTCAGCAAAAAGTTCTTCAAAACTCTCATCGATATAATTGAACATTTTGCTGTCAGTAAGTTTTTTGCCAGAATTTATCATACTTGATTTTTCAAAAATTTTGGAGGTGGGAGACACGAAAAACACATCTGCCTCGTTTTCAAAAGTATCCAAATCAAGCTGGCTTTCTGGAATGATCAAACTTGAATTATCGGATTGTGATTCATCAACTCTCACTGAAATTATCAGAAGAATAGAAGAAGAACTAGAGAAAGTTGGAGAAAGAAGTGGAATACGAACTTGTGGGTGGAAATGAAGTGTATAAATTAGCGCAATTTGTAATGACCGATGTGTAAAAAGCGATTGTGCTAATCAATCAACCCACTGAGAAAAGAGGTCAAATCCCTCAAGATTCATGAGAAAACATGGGCACGTCGAACTTTGTAAACCAGATATTGAAAATGAAAGTGTAACGTTTTCTTGCGCAATCGGAATGAGTATGGAAGGAAGTGATTGAGAAAGGGTATCGATTAAACATTGAGTAGGGTCTACGCTGTCAATGAAAGGGATAAAATGAATTGGAAAATCCGCCTCCTCAAGTAAAACTGCTTCATCCCCAATAATTTCCGCAATACTCTCCTAAATATTTAGCTTATCCATGCAATTCTCATCAAAATCAGGACGGATATGAAGTTTGGAAGAAACGTTTAATGTCTCGGGATGATGACTTGGAGACAGAAACTCATCCAAATCTGTGTGTTCATCATCCAAAATAGTCCCAGCGTCAATATCCTCGATCAGGTGAAAATTAAATTTCTCAGACAACTCATCAAAAGCATGGATATCAATCAATTCAGGTTCTGAAGTGGAGGTGTAGAGGTCAAAAGGATTGGTGATGGTTTCACTCGAAAGGGACCTTTCATAATCAGGTAAATCAGATACTACAAAGTCGCACAACTCATTAAACGTTTTATCTTCAACTGATTAATCATTTGGAACAATTGATAGACATTCAAAATCGGAGTTGAGGGATTCAATTGAGGATGGGTAGGTTTGATTTGGAAGGGTGCACATCTCACTCTCTCAACTCAAATTCTCAATTTGTCCAACCGCCACATCATACATTGGAAAAACTGGAGCTAGTTGGAAACTAGCTGCCGGGTCACTAAGTTGTGTAAGAACGACCACGGACGCATTCAAATCCATTATCTGTTGTCTTCTTGCTACCATAAAATCTTCCAACGACTGTTCCATACTAGACAGGGGTTGTAAGTGGGTTTCAGTAAAAAATTCAAAATTGTTTGGATACATGAAACTCCCACATGGCTGTGTAGAAGTAATGTCTAGAGAAGGTGCAAAAGTCGGGTAGGACTGATAGGAATTGAATAGTTGGACATGAGTAGCATCAATATTTGAATAAGAAGGTGAATGGAATTGTTGATCCAAAGAATTCACAATGGTGAAAGAAGTGAAAAATCGGTTACGAGATTGTTCAATATGTTCAGCAATAGACATGGGTTTCGGGGTTACAATACGACTCGAAAAAGGGGTATCAATGTAAGAAGTTGGTGAAGGTTGAAATGGTTGATATAAGGTGGATTACGGAGTCCAACCGGTTGTCCTGTACGCATCTATTCGATCTTTCAAAGAAATTTTGGGCATGGAGGGATTGTGCAAAATTCGACCAAAACAATGAGCGTAAGAACTAATGTCTGGTTGAGGGTACCAAAGTTCGGTAAGTGTTTTGCGAGGTGGGCTACCCATGATGTGAGGAAAGAAAGGAAAAGAATGTGAAATTTTTTATTTTTATTATATTTTTTATATTTTTATATTTTTATTTTATATATATATTTTTTTTAAAAATTGTTTGTTTTTGGAGTTTTGAAATTTTTGAAAGTGTATTTTTAGAAAGAGTTTTGCAATAATTTGTGCGGAACTATGGCACAATTTCAAATAACCACAGTTTACACATGCACAATCAAACCTAGAGTTAAGGTCTCCTAAGTTAACTAGACTACTGATTGATCTCAAAAACTATCTATTGTCGCAATCAAGAACGGTGATACATTCCAGCTAGCTAATGAGTATGTGTCGGTCCACAGGGATGTTGTGAATATCCTAATCGCTCTAATGAGTTAATTTCGAAAGGTGTTCGGATTGATTATTAAATCTAAAAACTAGATCTATTTATAAACTAAATTAATCTGGATCTAAATCTTGTTAGGGTTGGGTTTAGGGATGGTTTGGAAATGCAAGTAAATCTCAATGCTTTCTATACCCAAATGAAGATCTATGAGGAGTTATGGTAATTAGCAATAAAGGGGATTAGATCCATTCGGGAAGGTGTTCCTTCCTCTAGGTTCTTGTCCTTCCTTTAGAGATCCATACCCTAACCTCCAAGGAAAACGTGCACAACCGGGCCTTTATACTAGGGTATCACCGCTACCTCGAGGGATAGGATGCCGTAAGTCGCGGTGTGTGCGTGTATGCATGGAGTCCTATTGAAAATATATAATAGGCAAGAATGGGATGAGAGATCTCATCTCTCAAAAACCTTCCCCAAAGCTAACTCTGAACAATTATTTACGGCAAGGAATTAAATCTACCTAGGGCAAAGAATTAAAATCTAAATTAGAGCAATTAAATAAAACTACTTACAGATGGTTCTCTCCAAACATCAACGCAGGATTGTCAGATCAGAATTCATGAATTGAAAAGAGACACCGATGCTCTCCAAAAGAATTCTAAATTTTATTCATAGAAAGAGACATCGGGAGGCATAAGAAAATACAATGATTTAGAGTTCCTATTTATAGAGAATAGGAAAGCCTAGGTTATAATTGACACGCATGTTTACATTTACAAAAATAACCCTATAAAGACCAGTCAACGCCGCCACTTTATTTTGCTAAAAAATTATTTTTTTATTTCTTTAAAACTGCCGCGGAACCGTAGCCCGAGTCATGGTTTGGCCACGGTTCCGCTGCCAAACAATGGTGTTGGCTCATTGGATTTTGTGGGCTGGCTCTAGTGCTTTTTATCTTCTTATTTCTTTATGTCTTTTCTTAATTTAGCTTCTGGTTCTCGTCCAAATTTTTCAGTGAACATTGTGGCGGACTTCTCCCCGTTCGCTTTGAGTCGATGTCTTGAATCTTGCCCTGTGAACTGTTCCTTATGTAGGCTTGATCAAGAGTCTTTTGTTTATTGGTTAAAGTCCAGTTTTGCATCGTCTTTTTATCGTTTTCACTGTTTCCTATCCAAGAACCTGTAACCTGTAATATGTAGCAGACATGCGTCAAAAGTACTTATTTATTTGTAAAAAGAATAAGAATAGGGAATATAATAATATAATATTATGGGATGAACAAATACCCCCAAACTTATCTTTTGCTCGTCTTCGAGCAAACTTATATTTTATTCTCGACAAAAAACCTAACCGCACTTTCGCAGGGAAACGCGATTGCACTGAGCTCGTGTAACAAGCCGTTAAACCTTTAGGTGTCCCTAGTAGGAGGAGTGTTGTCTCCTAAGGGTTTTCAGCGGATACTACCCACAAAATCCTATCAACTTGGCTTTTTCGAATTTTGTTCTCCAATTAGGTTTTCTTAACAAGGAATTCTATTATCTTCGACTCATAAATCATCCACCCATATTCTTCACACATACTCATCATTTAACTTAAGATTATATATGTTCTTCAGACTTACTTAGCTTTCGGCATATCTTATGTTTTCCTTCTAGGGTTCCATCTCCACTTAGGAATTTTTATCAACTCTACTAAAGATACAAGTTCTATTCTTCATTCCTTTCTCTCATCTAAACTCCAATCACATACCCCTACATGTATGTATAAATCACCCTTACACTTAGAAATTCAAATCAAGCAATCATACCATTGTCCGTTGTCCAAAGTACTAATTAGTTGGTGAATTTAAATGAAGTTTGCTTACACATCCTTCATGCGACCGTTAGTACTTCTTGAGGTACCAACAACCGATTACAAGATGCGTTTGCATATTAAAACGTACTTCTTAGTCTTGCAACACCCAAGGCTGTTTAGCAGTGACTCCCAAACCAGTTGGTCTAAGGCACTAGGTGATGAAGCACCCTCGCTAAATATTATTCTATTTTTACAGCCTTAAGTAATCCCAAAAACCAGTGTTCATTTTTTTCTTTATTCACTTTTTTTCTTTTATTTTCATTGTACTAAGCACTTTAGACAAGAGCATTTCAAGGTCTCTTCTACTATTCCAAGTTTCAAGGTGCGTGATTGTGCAAATTGTAGGGTATACGTTTTCAGAATCTAGGCTTAAGCTAGGAATTATTTTTCAAACTTATACTCTAATAAGAACATCAATACTTTTCCTTTGTTACGACTTAGCCCAAGAAGTGAACCCAAAATTTGCCTATTTCTAATTAAACTACAAAGGCATATACTTCATACCGTTAAAGTTTAAGAAAGGTTATTTTTAGGGTTTTTAATTTACTAAGTCTAAGATCTAGTTGTTTCTAGCTAGTTAACCTTTTTCTCAAACTCAAATCAATTAGGCCAAAATTGAAGACATTAATTTTTATAATTTTTGAAATTTTTCAATTTTTATGGGTTTTCAAATAAGTATGCAAATGCAAAAATATGTACAAATGAATGCGAAGAAAGAAGACTTACCGAGCATACCCCCAAACTTAAATTTGACAGTGTCCTCACTGTCACGCCATACCAAGAGGTTTGAAATGCCGGCACTCCCCTGTTTATTTATTTTTATTTTTTTATTTTTTTGATTTTTTTATGGCTTTTTATAGAAAAAGAAAACAAAAATATATATACATATATTTGACAAGGTTCCCACCAAACTTAAGCTTGGTCTTAAACAAGCCAATGGTTAGCACCAACCATTCAAAAATCTTATCGTAGTAATGGCCGAGTTGGTGAAATAATGAGGAGTAGAGGAAATAAATGAGAAACACACGAGGCCGTGTGGGAAGAAGGGTAGAATATGGTCTCGGTGGAGGAGAAGAATGGCGGAAAAGAGAAAAAAGTGGAGTACGATCTTGAAGATGTAAATCGAGTGAATAAATTAGCGTAATTTGTGATAACCGATGTGTTAAAAGCGATTGTGCTAACCTATCAACTCGTCGAGAAATGGGGTCAAATCCCTCAAGATTCACAAGAAAGCATGGGTTCGCTAAACTTGGTATTGGAGATGAAAGCGTAACGGTCTTTTGTACGGTCGGAACGATAGGAAGAACGAAAGGGAGTGAATTAGGGATAGTCTCATTCTCACCATAATAAACTGTCTCGAACTTAAAAGATTCCATCAATGGTTCGAAACTACTATAAGCAACCGTGTCTGATGGTTCAACTAACTCATCTGAAAATGTAAAGGACTCAAACTCGGGCGGTAAGTCATCAACATCGTCCAAAAAAGTGAAACACTCGTAAGTGTGAACTGTGTCAGATTTAAAGGAAAATTTTTCAAACTCACAGTCTTCAAGCGTGATATTAGGCGTGGTCGGAACGATGGAAAGGAGGGATGGTGATTTAGTTAACGGTTCAAGAGGATGAATTAGAAAATCCGACACATCAAAGAAAAATGGTTCAACCTTAATATTATCCTCAATACTCTCCTCAATACTATCCTCATAATTTTCCTCAATATTCAACTCATCCATGCCATTATCATCAAAATCAAGACGCATATGAGGTTCGAGAGAAACTTTTAATGACTCGGGATGATGAATTGGACATAAAACTTCAATCAAATCGACAAGTTCATCATCCGAAATATTCCAGGCCTCTATATCCCCAATCAAGTGAAAATCAATTTTTTCTGACACCTCATAAAAAACATGGATATTTATCGATTTAGGTTCTAGGGTGGAGGTGTAAAGATCGAAAGGATTAAGTATGGTTTCACAAGAAAGGGGTTCTTCACAATTTGGCAAATCAAGCACTACAAAATCACACAACTCTTTTTTATTTTCAACTGGTAAGTCATTTGGGACAATCGATGGAAAACCGGAGTTGTGGGATTCAATTGTGTAAGGGTAGGTTTGATTTGGAAATCCTCTCACATTCTCACTCTGTCCAACCGCATCCTCATACATTGGAAAATTTGGAGCTAGTTGGAAATTAGCTGCCGGTTCACTAGGTTGTATAAGGGCAGCAATGGACGCATCCACATTCCTAATCATTTTGTTTGTTGCTAGGATATAAGCCTCCAATGACTATTCCAAACTAGACATGGGTGGTAAGGGGGTTTCGGTAAAAGATTCGAAATTGTATGGATATGTGAAACTCCCAAAAGGCTGTGTAGAAACAGTGTCTAGTGACGGTGGGAAAGTCGGGCAGGACTGATAGGAAGTGGGTGGTTGGACAGGGGTAGGGTCAACATATGGATAAAAAGGTGAATAGTCTTGTGGATCCCTAGAACTAGATGAGTGGAGAGGGGTGAAAGATCAGCTGCGAGATTGAGCAATATGCTCAGCAATGGACATCAGCTTAGAAGTTACAGCAGGACTTAAAAAAGTGGTATCAACATATGAAGGTGGTAAAAGTTGACTTGGTTGACACAAAGTAGATTGAAAAGTCGAACTGTTTCTCCTAGACGCTTCTAATTGATCTTTCAAAAATATTTTAGGCATGAAAGGATCGTCTTTAAATTGACTGAAACAATTGACGCACGACGCAAAATTAGGTTCGAGATACCAAAGTTCGGCAAGTGATTTATTATGTGGGGTACCCATGTTAGAAGAAAGGGGAAAAGAAAGAATGTAGGTGGTGCAAGGATTTATTTGCAGTAAAAATTTGCAAGTTTTCTAATAAAAAATTTTCATTTTTTTTTTCTCTTTACTTGGAAAATTTGTTGCAAAAAGATTTTCGTGAAAAGATATGCAACAGAAAAATATTACTTGCAATCAATTTATATTTTAAGCGTTGCGCAAAAATCCTGCACAAGATATGTTATTTGGAGGGGAAAACATTTTTAAGGCGCAAATAATCCTGCAGGCAAATTTACAGAAGATATATCGAAATTTTTTCAGACGAGAGAGACAGGAAGCTTACAGTGCAAATTTCACACGAAGAGGCAACAGTCCCGCCGCGTTTCCGCCGCACTATGGCCCTTAAGACCGCGTTTCAGAGGTTATTTCAGAGGCTCGGTTCCCCAAAAAAATTTGTGGAAGATGATGTCACATTACCACCGCCCTTCCACGGTCAGAATATGGTCAACGCCGCGTTTCAGCGGTCTGATGGTGTGTTTAGATCACTGGAAAAATTTGGCTGTTCTGTTGTTTAAAATCTCTTCTGTTCCGATATCCCGTTTTCTGTTTCGCTTTCTAGAAATTTCCAGATCCGAATTTGTTCCTGCAAGATTCACACAACAAAGTACCCTTTCTAAAAAATTAATAGATGATATATTTTTTTATTTTTTGTGATTTTTCAGATTTTTTTGATTTTTTTAATTTTGATTAAGCCGAAATTGCAAAAAGGAAATTTCTACGCCATCCCTGGCAACGGCGCCATTTGATTGATCTAAAAAACTATCTATTACCGCAATCAAGAACGGCGTCGCTTTGTAACTAGCCGGTGAGTACGGGTCGGTCCACAGGGATGTTGTGAATCTCCTTATCGCTCTAACGAGTTAATTCCGAAGGGTGTTCGGATTGATTATTAAATCTAAAAACTAGATCTATCTATAAACTAAATTAATCTAGATCTAAATCTTGCTAGGGTTAGGTTTAGGGATGGTTTGGAAATGCAAGTAAATCTCAACGCTTTCTATACCCAAATGAAGATCTATGAGGAGTTATGGTAATTATCAATAAAGGGGATTAGATCCATTCGGGAAGGTGTTCCTTCCACTAGGTTCTTGTTCTTCTTTAGAGATCCTTACCCTAACCTCCATGGAAAACACGCACAACCGGGCCTTTATACTACGGTATCACCGCTATCTCGAGGGATAGGGTGCCGTAGGGCGCGGTGTGTGCGTATATGCAAGGAGTCCTATTGAAAATATATAATAGGAAAGAAAGGGATGAGAGATCTCATCTCTCAAAAGCCTTCCCCAAAGCAAACTCTAAACAATTATCTACGGCAAGGAATTAAATCTACCTAGGGCAAAGAATTAAAATCTAAACTAGAGAAATTAAACAAAACTACTTACAGATGGCTCTCTCCAAACATCAACGCAGGGTTGTCAGATCTGAATTCATGAATTGAATAGAGACACCGATGCTCTCCAAAAGAATTCTAAATTTTATTCATAGAAAGGGACATCGGGAGGCATAAGAAAATACAATAATTTAGAGTTCCTCTTTATAGAGGATAGGAAAGCCTAGGTTACAATTGACCCGCATGTCTACATTTACAAAAATAGCCCTATAAAGACCAGTCAACGCCGCCACTTTATTTTGCTAAAAAATTATTTTTTTATTTCTTTAAAACTGCCGCGGAACCGCGGCCCGAGGCATGGTTTGGTCGCGGTTCCGCTGCCAAACAATGGTGTTGGCTCATTGGATTTTGTGGGCTGGCTCTGGTGCTTTTTATCTTCTTATTTCTTTATGTCTTTTCTCAATTTAGCTTCTGGTTGTCTTCCAGATTTTTCAGTGAACATTGTGGTGGACTTCTACCCGTTCGCTTTGAGTCTATGTTTTGAATCTTGCTTTGTGAACTGTTCCTTATGTAGGCTTGATCAAGAGTCTTCTGTTTATTGGTTAAAGTCCAGTTTTGCATCGCCTTTTCATCGTTTTCACTGTTTCCTGTCCAAGAACCTGTAACCTGGAATATATAGCAGACATGCGTCAAAAGTACCTTTTTATTTGTAAAACGAATAAGAATTGGGAATATAATAATACAATATTATGTTGTGAACAACTGCTCCTAACTGTTCCAAAGTGACAAGTTGTGAGATATCGCTCAAATCGCCTCTTCACCGTCAATTGTGGCCAGGTAAGCACAAATGAAGAAAGGAGGGTTCCGCTCACGAATCACCGTGAGACGGGCCTTTTAAAGTTACATTTCTCACTTGTTTAGCCTAGGCACCACAAAGTCAGGTTTAGAGAAACGAATGAATGCCCACAACCATGCTCTGTCCTAATGAGCATGGCAGTCCTTAGTCGGCTGAGTCTAGATATTTATTAATTTAGCTCAAGGGTGATGCATATGCTTTTAGTGATTTTTGCGGGCTTAGGAAGGGTAGTGAAATTCCCCACCTAATCTTGATTAGTGTTATTGCCCCTTAGATTCCGTATTGATTATGCAATGGAGTTAACACACCATAAATCAAAAACACTTGCAAAAATTTATTTATTTGGCAGCGCAAAGAATCCTGCACAAAAACAAGTTATTGGATAGGAGAAAGATTCTGTGTAAAGAACCCTGTAGGAATCTTTTTTTCAGTGGAATTCAGAGGGTAAGAGAGAAGATAAAATACTCATAGAGAAATTTTGGGAAGCTGACGTCACGGTTTGACCGCGGTTCCGCGGTTAAACGCCTGAATTCGCCGCGGTTCCGCGGCTTCTTATTTGGTTTGGATTTCCAAATATTTCCTGTTTGCTGTTATGGATCTCCTCTGTTTGTGCAGATCTGCTGTTTTTTGATTTGTTCACCGGTATTTTCCAAATCTGAATCTGTCCGTCTTCTTTTCTTTCACAACTCACACAAAACCCTTCAAAAAATAACAAGATGAATTTTTTATTTTGTTTTTCAATTTTTATGTTTTAAATTTTTTCAATTTTTATCGTTTTTTTATTTAATTAACCCGAAATTACACAAAGAAAAAGACTGCAGTCTTCCCGGCAACGGCGCCATTTGACTGAAAGTTGATTTTGCGTACGCGCGTTTTAAAATCAAAGTTATGAATATACTGCAATCAAGACGGTATCGCTTGGTAGCTAGCCGGTTGAGTACGGGTCAGTCTACAAGGAGATGGATTCATTTTCTTTATGTTCTAACGAGCTAATCCGATCAAGCCAGGTTTTGTTTTACGATCTAAGAATGAGATTTAAATTTATTAAAAGTCTTTCTAGGATTAGGATTAGGTTAGATTGGAAAAAGGATTCTACCCACTGTTTTCAATGCCCTGATTAAGAACATAGGTGTTTGAATAATAGTCAACAAAGGGGATTAGCACGACTAGGAAGAAACTTAGTTTCTTTCTTTTGATCCTTATCTGTTCTTTCTTAACTCTTAGCCCTAATCTCTATTTAAATTAATCACAACCGGTCTTACTAGGGTATCACCGCTATCTTGTAGGATAGGGTGCCGTAGTGAGCGGTGTGTGATTAATTTAAATAGAATCCTATTATAAAAATTATATGGGTAAAGAAAGGGGAGAGGGAGATTTACTTCTCTCAAACCTTCCCGATCTTAACCCTAACAAGTGAGGAATTACTCACTCATTAAGATTCATTTTTATAATTTTAAAAGACTATCTAAGTTGCAGATAATTAAAGACAAATAAAAGTTCACGAATTAAATTCTGAAAAAAGAATGCACGATAAAAAATAGAAATACCTTTATTGATGACCTCTTGAAGATTACAAGGAAATTAAATTTTATCTAGAAAATTACTAAGAGGCATCTCAAAAGAGGCACCCAAAAAAGGCACCCAAAAGAGGCTTTCGACTCTCCTATTTTTAGATAGGACAAACCCTAGGGTTTATTTCTGATCCACATCTGAATTTACAATAATACCCTAAGAAAGCCGGGTCAAAGCACCGACTCCACCGACACTTTGCACCGACACGTGCAATGCACGGCCGTGGAACCACGGCGGAATGCCTTGTTTGGCCGCGGATCCATGGCCATATGGTGAGATCTCTGTCTCATTTCTTCAGGGTTGCTTCATGTTGCCTTTTCCTTCTGTTTTCTTCACTTGGTTCCTCAGAATCTTTTCTACTTTCTTACAGATTTCCAACAGTTCAGAATTTGTGGACTTTTACCATTAGCTTCGCGCTGAAATCTTGAATCTTGTGCTGCCCTTGTGATCTGTGAAATTGAACTGTATACTGATCTTCATTTGTTCCTTGAACTGGTAGGCGGCCGATTTGGTCTCAAAAACTAACTAATAACGCAATCAAGAACGGCGTCGCACGTATCTAGCCGGTGAGTACGGGTCGGTCCATAGGGATTTTGTGAATCTCCTAATCAAGATAACGAGTTAATTCCGAAGGGTGTTCGGATTGGTTATTAAATCTAAAAACCTAATTATTCTACATAGGGCAATTAATTGAAAGTTATAACTAGGGAAGATAAATAAAATCTATACTAGGGCAGGAAAATAAATTTAATCTAGGGCAGGTATTGAAATTGTCTAGGGCAAGAAAATAAATAAATCTACTTACTTTACAGATGGATCTCTCCAACCATTTACGTAGGGTTGTCAGATCTGAATAGATGAATTGAAGAGAGGCACCGATACTCTCCATAAAGAAATCTGTATTTTATTATTAAAGGGAGGCATGAAAATTACAATGATTAGAGTTCCTATTTATAAAGAATAGGAAATCCTAGGTTACATCTGATTCGCATGTCTACAATTACAAAAATAGCCCTAGGTTGACCGGTCAAAGCCGCCAAGAGTTATGGTAAAAAAATTACATCTACGTGCTTAATACGGCCGCGGAACCGCGGCCGCATCCAAGGTTTGGCCGCGGTTCCGCGGCCAACTTGAGGTATTGGGATCTGGATTTCCTGGTGCGGTCTTCTGGTGACTTTGCCTTCCTGTTTCTATATGTCCTTTTCCATTTGGGCTTCTATGTTGGTTCCAGATCTTTCAGTGAAACTTGTAGTAGTCTTTTAACCGTTTGCCTTGACATTTTGGACCTTTGCGTTGCCTTGTTGATTGTGAACTGTCTTTCGATGTAGGCTTGACTATGATCCTCCTATTTGTTGGTCAAAAGTCCATATTTTCATCGTCTTTACATCGTTTTCACTGTTTCTTGTCCATGAACCTGTTACCTGTAACATGTAGCAAACATGCGTCAAAAGTACCTATTTATTTATAAAAAGAAAAGAATAGGGAATATAATAATGCAATATTATGGTGTGAACAAATACCCCCAAACTTATCTTTTGCTCGTCCTCGAGCAAACTTATTTTTATTCACTAAAATCCTAACCACACTTTCGCAGGGAAACACGATTGCATTGAGCTCGTGCAACAAGCCGTTAAACCTCTAGGTGTCCCTAGTAGGAGGAGTGTTGTCTCCTGAGGGTTTTCAGCGGATACTACCCATAAAATCCTATCAATTCAGCTTTTCGACTTTTGTTCTCCAATTAAGTTTTTCAACAAGGAATTCTATTATCTTCTACTTGTAAATTATCCACCCACATTTTTCACACTTCCTCATCATTTAACTTAAAATTATATATATCCTGTAGTCCTACTTAGCTTTCGGCATTTCTTAAGTTTTCCTTCAAAAGTTCCATCTCCACTTAGGAATTTCTATCAACACTATTAAAGATACAAGTTCTATCCTTCATTCCTTTCTCTCATCTAAACTCCAATCACATACCCCTACGTGTGTGTTTAAATCACCCCTACACTTGGAAATTCAAATCAAGCAATCATGCCCTTGTCCGTTGTCCAAAGTACTAATTAGTTGGTGAATTTAAATGAATTTTGATTACACGTCCTTCATACGACCGATAATACTTCTTGAGGTACCAACGACCGATTACAAGATGTGTTTACATATTTAAGCGTAATTCCTAGTCTTGCAACACCCAAGGCTTTTAGCAGTGACTCCCAAACCAGTTGGTCTAAGGCACTAGGTGTTGAAGCACTCTAGCTAAATATTTTCCAATTTTTGCAGCCTTAAGTAATCACAAAAACCAGTGTCCATTTTTTTATTCTTTATTCACACTTATATTTTTTTTCATTTTCATTGTACTAAGGACTTTAGACAAGAGCATTTCAAGGTGTCTTCTACTATTCCAAGTTTCAAGGTGCGTAATTGTGCACATTGTAGGGTATATATTTTCAGAATCTAGACTTAAGCTAGGAACTATTTTTCAAACTTATACTCTAATAAGAAAAACAATACCCTTCCCTTGTTTCGACTTAGCCCAAGAAGTGAACCCAAAATTTACCTATTACTAAATAAACTATAAAGACATATACTTTCTACCGTTAAACTTTAAGGAAGGTTATTTTTAGGGTTTTTAATTTACTAAGTCTAAGATCTAGTTGCTCCAAGCCAATTAACCTATTTATCAAACTCAAGTCAATTAGCCAAAATTGAATACAATAATTTTTATAATTTTTCAATTTTTATGGTTTTTGAAATAAGTATGCAAATGCAAAAATATGTACAAATGAATGCGAAGGAAGAAGACGTACCGAGCATACCCCCAAACTTGAACTTGACAGTGTCCTCACTGTCATACTAAACCAAAAGGGTTCAAATGTCGGCACTTCTCTGTTTATTTATTTACAATATATTTTTTTTATATTTCTTTTTTAATTTCTTTTTATTTTGTTAATAGAAAAACAAAAAACATATACATATATACAACAAAGTCCCCCCAAACTAAGAAAGGCCTTACATAAGCTAATGGTGAGCACCAACCATTCAAAAATCTTATCGTGGTAATGGTACGGTTGGTGAAAGAATGGGGTGTAAAGGAAAGAAATGAGAAACACGCGAGACCATGTGGAAAGAAGAATGCTAGAATATGGTCTCGGTGTGGGAGAAGAAAGGCTGAGAAAAGAAAGAAGTGTAGCACGATCTTGAGGGTATAAATCGAGTGAATAAATTAGCGCAATTTGTGATGACCGATGTGTTAAAAGCGATTGTGCTAACCTATCAACCCGTCGAGAAATGGGGTCAAATCCTTCAAGATTCGCAAGAAAACATGGGTACGTCGAACTTGGTATTGGAGATGAAAGCGTAACGGTCTCTTGTACGGTCGGAATAATGGGAAAGACGAAAGCGAGTGAATTAGGGATAGTCTCATTCTCACCGTAGTAAACTGTCTCGAACTGGAAAGATTCCATTAATGGTTCGAAACTACTATAATCAACCGAGTCTGATGGTTCAACTAACCCATCTGAAAATGTAAAGGACTCAAACTCGGGCGGTGAGTCATCAACATCGTCCGAAAAAGTGAAACACTCGTAAGTGTTATCATCTGTGAGAACTGTGTCAGATTCAAAAGAGAAATTTTCAAGCTCACAGTATTCAAGCGGGGTCGGAACGATAGGAAGGAGGGAGGGTGATATAACAGTCAAAGGTTCAAGAGGATGAATTGGAAAATCAGATACATCAAACAAAAATGGTTCAACCTCAATATGATCCTCAAAACTCTCCTCAATACTATCCTTATAATTCTCCTCAAAATTCAATTATTCCATGCCATTATCATCAAAATTCAGACGCATATGAAGTTCGGGAGAAACATTTAATAACTCGGGATGATGATTTCAACATAAAATTTCAATTAAATCGACAGGTTCATCATCCGAAATATTCCCTGCGTCTATATCCTCAATCAAGTGAAAATCAATTTTATTAGACACCTCATCAAAAGCATGGATATCTATCAATTTATGTTCTAGATGGGAGGTGTAAAGATCGAAAGGATTAGGTGCGGTTTCACTCGAAAGGGGTTCTTCATAATTTGGCAAATCAAACACTATAAAATCACACAACTCGTTTTTATTTTGAACTAGTGAACCATTTAGGACATTCGATGGAAAACTGGAGTTGTGGGCTTCAATTGGGTAAGGGTAGATTTGATTTTGAAATCCTCTCACATCCTCACTCTGTCCAACCACCTCTTTATACATTGAAAATTTTTGAGCTAGCGAGAAACTAGCTACCGGTTCACTAGGTTGCATAAGGGCGGCCAAGGACGCTTCCAAATTCCTAGTCATTTTGTTTGTGGCTGCAATATAAGCTTCCAACGACTCTTCCAAACTAGACTTAGGTGGTAAGGAGGTTTTGGTAAAACTCCCAACAGGCTGTGTAGCAACAGTGTTTAGTGAAGGTGGGAAGGTCGGGTAGGATTGGTAGGAAGTGGGTGTTTGGGCATGGGTATTGTCAACATGTGGATAACAAGGTGAATAATCGTATGGATCCCTAGAAGTAGATGTGTTGAGAGAGGTGAAAGATCGACTACGAGATTGAGCAATATGCTCAGCAATGGACATCATTTTAGGAGTTACAGTAGGACTTGAATAAGTGATAGCAACATATGAAGGTTGTGAAGATTGACTTGGTAGACACAAAGTGGGTTGCAAAGTCGAACCGCTTCTCCTAGACGCTTCTATTTGGTCTTTCAACGAAATTTTAGGCATAGAAGGATCGTCTTTAAATCGACCGAAACAATTGACTAACGACGCAAAGTTAGGTTCGGGATACCAATGTTCGGCAAGAGATTTATGATGTGGGGTACCCATGAAATAAGAATGAGAAAAGAAAGAAGGTAGGTGGTGCAAGTGGGGTGCAAGGATTCCTTAGCGACAAAATTTTTGCAAGTTTTTATAAAAATTTTCCTTTTTTCCTTTTTCTCTTTATTTGAGACTGTTTGCAGAAAAAAATTTCGATAAAGGGCTTAGACACAAATGTAATCAACCAGAAATGCATAATCAGACCTAGATATAGGGTCACCTAGGTCAGCTAGACAGCTCCTAACTGTTCCAAAGGGCTAGAAATAGGACCTCAAACCGCCTCTTCACTGCCAATTGCGGCCAGGTAAATGCTAGGTAAGTGGGAAGGAACCACAGCAGTGGGCCTAATTAAAAACCACTAGCCTTGACACACTTGCCTAGTCACCACAAAGTCAGGTTAGGATAAACGGCCGATGCCTATAACTAGTCCTCTGTCCTATTGAGCGTGACGTCCTTAGGGCTGAGTCTAATATTTTTTAATTACGATTGGTCAATGAAAATGCCTTATGTGATTTCTGGGGTCCTGAGAAGGGTGATGAAATCCCCACCCAATCTGAGTTTGATCAATAGCCCCTTAAAGTCCGATTAAATTATGCAAAACAGTAAATTCACTTGCAATCAATTTTTATTTTATTGCACGTCGCAAAGAATCCTGCACAAGATTTATTATTTAGAAGGGAAAAGATTTTTAAGCGCAAAAAAATCCTGCAGGCAAATTTACAGAAGATATATCAAGATTTACAGAGAAGAAACAGATGATTTACAGAATTTTTTTTTACCGTGCTTCAGACTTTTTTTGGGGAACCGATCCCTCACCCCCACCGCGGAACTGCCGCAAAAAGCACCCTCCAACCACGGATCCGCCGCCGGTAGGTCACTTCGGCACCAATTTTTTGTTTCCTTTTTTTTTTGCACTAGATCGCGCGGTTGACTTGTTGACTCGGTCCTCTAAATTTTTTTCTGTTCCAGTGTTGTTGCAATCTTCTGTTGATAGGATCGTCTATTTGGTGTTTCGCTTTCTGTAGATTTCCATATCCGAATTTGTGCGTAGATCCTGCAAAATTCACACAAAGATATCCTTTCCAAAAATAACAGATGATATATTTTTATATTTTTTGTGATTTTTCAGATTTTTAATTTTATATTAACCCGAAATTACAAAAAGTAAATAACACGCCATCCCCGGCAACGGCGCCATTTGATTTGGTCTCAAAAACTATCTAATACCGCAATCAAGAACGGCGTCGCATGAAGCTAGCCGGTGAGTACGGGTCGGTCCACAGGGATTTTGTGAATCTCCTAATCGCGCTAACGAGTTAATTCCTAAGGGTGTTCGGATTGGTTATTAAATCTAAAAACCTAATTATTCTTCCTAGGGAAATTAATTGAAAGTTATAACTAGGGCAGATAAATAAAATCTATACTAGGGCAGGAAAATAAATTTAATCTAGGGCAGGAATTGAAATTATCTGGGGCAAGAAAATAAATAAATCTACTTAATTTACAGATGGATCTCACTAACCATTTACGTAGGGTTGTCAGATCTGAATAGATGAATTGAAGAGAGGCACCGATGCTCTCCATAAAGAAATCTGTATTTTATTATTAAAAGGGGGCATGAAAATTACAATGATTAGAGTTCCTATTTATAAAGAATAGGAAACCCTAGGTTACATCTGATTCGCATGTCTACAATTACAAAAATAGCCCTAAGTTGACCGGTAAAAGCCGCCAAGAGTTATGGTAAAAAAATTACACTCTATGTTCTTAATACGGCCGCGGAACCGCGGCCGCAGCCAAGGTTTGGCCGCGATTCCGCGGCCAACTAAAGGTATTAGGATCTGGATTTCCTGGTGCTGTCTTCTGGTGACTTTGTCTTCCTGTTTCTATATGTCCTTTTCTATTTGGGCTTTTAGGTTGGTTCCAGATCTTCCAGTGAAACTTGTAGTACTCTTTTAACCATTTGCCTTGACATTTTGGACCTTTGCGTTGCCTTGTTGATTGTGAACTGTCCTTCGATATAGGCTTGACTACGATCCTCCTATTTGTTGGTCAAAAGTCCATATTTTCATCGTTTTCACTGTTTCCTGTCCAAGAACCTGTAACATGTAGCAGACATGCGTCAAAAGTAGTTGTTTATTTATAAAAGGAATAAGAATGGGGAATATAATAATGCAATATTATGGTGTGAACAGCGGCATCATACAGATTCTTCTATTTGTTGGTCGTAGTCTCACATTTGTAGCGTCTTTTCATGAATTTCACTGTATTGTTCTGAGAACCTGTAACCTGCAACTATTTCGCAGACATGGATCAAAAGCACCTATTTATTTGTAAAATGATTAAGAATGAGAAATATAATAATGAAAAATTATGATATGAACAACGATATTTGATATTGGTCGGTTATATATGATATAGCCGGGCTGTCGAATCAAGTGTTCATTCGATAAGTTGATACATATTATATTAGTTGATTGTATGTGATATAGCCGGATTATTAAATCAATTTTTGATTTAATAATTTAATTTATAATTATATATTTGACATATTATCTTATATTAACTGATATTAGCTCACGTAAGATTTCTTTTTCTCACTTGTGTACACTTAGTATATATGTGATATATATTAATGTACATTTTTTGTGTCATGTTAGATGATACGTGAGAGATGTGTGTATGAGACTCACACCATGCTTATCATAATGATGGGTTTTATTAACCTAATGTGAATCAAAATTAGTTGGAAATTAGTCACATGGTTCAAGCTTAGTGGATGTTTGTAGAACTCATTGACTTTGTCCATTAACTTTGTCTTATATTAGATATTTATTAACCCAACCATTATCATTTGCCATGGTTTAGTCTCTACAAGGGTTTGTATATGATACTAACTCACCCATGGTTGCCATTCTACACTAGACTTTTTCCATGGTTGCTTTTCTTCATTTCCTTCCTCAAGCTCTCTAGCTTTTTGGAGGTGAAGAAAATGAGTGAGAAAAATATTTATTAATGAGCAAAAATCCTACTTCATCATCCGCTACTAGATTATCCATTTAGTTTATAGTGTTAGCTTCACTAATTACATATTAGTGAAGAGGTAGCTTGAGTTGGTGTCTCCTCGACGTATATCATCTTTGGCCTCGAAGATTTCCAGCAAGCTTGTTCCGTTCATCTTGTGGAGCTTTTCTAGAGTCCGGGAGTTCACAACTTGGAGCGAAGGGACTACTATACGGAGCTATTGAAGTGAAGGACCGGTCTACAAAAGTTGTATTCCTTGTTCACTTAGATGTAAAGATGTTTACATTCTAGTTTCGTATAATTCTCTAGTTAAGATTCTAAGTTAGGGTTCTTTAACGCGCCAATTTAAAAAAAAATGGCATGGTCGATGCCTCTCGAAACCCAGTGGCAACCCTAGGCAACCCAACACTGGTATCGGAGCTATGTTAGAGAATTAGACGATATCTGTAGAATTACGAAACTGAAACAAACACTCGAAATAAAAACCAAGTTTCTGTCGAAATTTTTAAGATGTCTAAAATTTTTTTAAGCAACTGCAGAATATTGCATGAGATGAAACATGAAAACCACAGGAAAATGAACCCCTATCACCGGAATTTGTCCGGCGACATGCAATTAAAATCTGGCCTGGCTGGTCCTTTTCAAGAGTTTGGGCATCGTATTTTTCTGGTGTTCCGGTCTCTGGGTTTCTGTGATTCAGGTGTTGCTTGTTATTGCTAAGATTGCATGTGATGTTATCTTTTTTTAAGGGAAATTCGGATTGTTTCATAATCATAATTCTAACATCATTTCGGGTTATTTTAGATGACGTTAAAAAGTTCGAACGGATATCAATAATCCATTTTCTCCCTCGCTCGAAATTTTCCAAGTGTTGGATTTTTCCATGTTTAAAACCTTCAGAATCTCATGCAGGTGATTCCATGGACCCTCTAGAAGAACGAAACCCTAACTCGATTCTGTGACCGTCGGAACCGCCACCAAACCCTAGGGTTTACGGTGGTTCTGCGGCGCCATTGGTGAGGCAACGGTTGACCCTTCTACGGTGGGTCTATAGGTGTTGTGGCATGTTCTTGGTATTTTTAAACTGCGCTCAAGTGTTGAGCTTTTGGGAAATTTTGGGTGTTTGTTGATTCGATCGAGAAGTTTAACATCATCTAACTATCTATGATTGTGATACAATATATGGAGTCCAGAATATTTAGTTTTGTGAAAACTAATTTGAATTTTATAAATTTAGCAATTCAGTCTCATTTGATCGGTTGCCACGAGATTTGTATGTGGATCAAAAGTCCGTCGCAATCACGTTGCTATGCGGATACTCGCTGAGTAACCTTACTAGATAGCCACGCCCCATAGGCCCGACAAAGTGACTGTAGGAGAAACCCGTCACCAAAAGCATCCGTTTGGGTGCTCGAGGCCGCGGTGTTCCACCTAAGTGCACTTCGTCGACGGCATCGGTGGTGTAAAGTTTCCGACGAGCATTCGATCAGGTTGTTAGGAATCTTGTTGAATTACTCGACTGGTTATTGAAAAGTGTTTTCTATATCGAGACTAAAATGAGGGGTTTATAATTTTTAGGCATTAGATGTCTAAGGAATTCATTTTGGTAGGCATGAAATCTAAAGTATGTGATACATTGGGTTTATGATGTCTAAGATGGTTGCGGATTCCAATTGTTGTAGTTTTTCACTTTCTTTTCAGCGACTATAAGTGTAATATGTGGTGTATCGCCGGTTTCGCTGCTATATGTCAACGACAATTGGGATACACATATTTACTAACATTGATGACATGTGATGTTATGTGTTTTTCTGGTATGTTATATTGGATTGTCGTGTTTTGAATAGCCGGGTTCTATTTGTGAGATGAGAATTTTTTATTTTCATTCATGTAAAAACTTTTATGTAATATTCTTTTAATGGGGCACTTCTGGGTTGAGGATGATGTCACCATTGATGTATATTATTTACTTTTCCGCATTAGAATAGACCCAAAGAGGAGGGCACAAGTAACTGGGTTTTAGAATCCATTAGGAGACCATCTCGAGGAGTCAAGACCGGGTCTCCTAACTCTGGAATTGGTAGGGTTGCATGCCGCTCTCTTAGTGGTCTAGGGATGTAGGTTTGGCTATTCATCACGACCGTGGAATCCGTGTTTTTTATTGCCTTAATTTAAAATGCGGAATTCCTAGTATATCCAATATTTCATGTGTTCTTCTGCTGCAGGTATTATGTGATTTGATCACTTGGTATTCTGAGACGAATGCTTATATTATATATATGATATATAATAAATATTGCTGCTTTCGTTTCTTTTGTGATGCTTAGGAAGTATAATTGATGGGACTTTATTAATGATATTAATGAAAGATATGAAACCTAAAGAGGTTGCAGAATCTTGTTTTAAAAACCGGTAGCTCTAGTTCTTTCTTTACATAGCGGTATTGAAGGATATCTAGCACCTTATTCGATAAGTAAAGAGCCGAGATCCCTTCACCGGGAGTGACCTCTTTAGTGAAACAAGCAGATGCTACAACCCACTTGGTTTTGTTTTTGATTGCTTTTTTTAGTTCATGCTTTGCGTAGTGGTATTTGTGAAATATCATGCGCCTCATTCGATGAGGAAATAGCCGAGATCCCTTCACCGGGAGTGAACTCTTTAGAAAAACTTGTAAAAGCCTCGAAAACACTCCTTTTCAAATCACTCGATTCTACAAAGATATCAAGTTCATTATGCAAAGGGTTTTCTTAAAAACATGTCGTAGCCCTTCGTCATTTCAGATAAGGACTATTTAGTATTTATGCTGCGTTTATTGACCTTGTCAAGGCGTAGTGTGCGGTAGCTAATTAGTGCTTATCTGCAAAGCATATGATGCAATTGGATTAGGGTAGTCGTGCGGCCTTGTTGGCCTTGTTGACGTTGTCAAGGGTTGTGCGGGTGGGTTTAATTCAATGATGAAAGGTACGGGTTGAACTTGACTTGCGATTTATGGTTTGTTGACCTTGTCAAGGTCATAGATCGCTTGGGGCAAAATACTATCGGAAATTTCAAGTGTTGAAATTTGCAATGAGATTGCATATCTTCTATGAGATAGTTGGATCCCGATACCCACTGCGTGTAAGAGTTACTCCTGGGGGAGTTTTACACATTACAATTAGTCGATCAAGTAGGTGTCTAGAAAGGTGTTAACGGGTTACGCCCCTGGGAAAATGAAGTTTATTTTAATTAAGTCCGTGCAAAAGCGCGGGGAACCTCCCTCAAAGTACCGACACTGGCATGGTCCAAAGATTGGGGAACTTGTAGGGTGTAATTAATCCCGGCTAGTCTTACCTTTTAGGGCTTGAAGGAAGATTTGATAAGAACAGTGGGATCCGTCTAGATTAGATAAAATAATAACCAATCTGATCTTGTAAGAGCATACGCAGAGTGTTTTCTTCTCTCTCTCTCCTGGTAGGGATCATGTCACGCCTTAATCAAGATTATAATATGGATGCATTGACCGAACCTGCTTATTATACTGAGATGAGGAACGTTGGTTCCGCTCTATCATATAATTGTTATAAGTCTAAGGAGGAAATAGGGGAATATCCGGATTCCTACGCAACCCAATAGAGGAATGAGCATGTTGATGCATATTTTTCGGGTGTGTTCGTTACCGAGAACTATTTCTCAGTATCCTCTACGTCCTAGGTATAAGATCCGGATCAGGATCCCACATATATAATAGTTACATGAGCTACAGAAACGTAGAGAACTGGGAATGGGTGATATGTCTCTAAATGTTAGAGAATGGTGCAATTGTTGCAGCCAAGTCAGTTGACAAATATCAATTTGTATTACCAAATGGTAAATACATTGATTCTGAACAGATTTTATTACATGCCAAATCTGATATACAACATTACATCAGTTTCTTTATTAAGTTAAAGAAGGATATAATTTTGTATTGAAGGATAATGTTATGAACATTTTCCTTAATCAAGAGTTGATTGGATCAGGCACGTTATGAAATGGCATATACGTTCTAAATCAAAGCACAATTCAAAGTATATAGAACACACACAAAAGGAGTAGTTCAGAAATGAACGAATCCTTCTTGTGTCGTTGTAGACTAGGTCATATCAATGCGACACAACCAGCTAAGTTATATAAGGATGAATATTTGAATCCGTTCGATTTTTCATTTTATAATACTTGCCAGTCTTGTCACAAAGGTAAAATGACCAATACTCCGTTTACTGGAAACAGAGAAAGAGTTATTGAACCCTTGGGACAGATACATGATGATGTATACGGTCCTACGTCTATAAATGCCAGGGTTGGTTCTTTGTACTTTATTACATTCATCGCCGATCTCTCAAGATTCGGACTTGTGTTCCTCTTGAAACACAAGTCTAAAACTTTTTAGGAAATTCAAGAAATATAAGCGTGAAGTTATGAACCCGATAGGTAGAAGTATTAAAATCCTTCAATGTAATCGAGGAAGGGAATACATGGGCATGGAGTTCCTGGAGTTTCTAAAAGCAGAATAGGATTCTCTCTCAGCTTACTCCTTCGAATACACCACATCACAAAGGTGTATCGGGACGGTGGTATTGCACCCTATGAGATATGGTGCGCTCTATGATGAGTACTGCTGAGTTACCTGTTTCCTTTTGGAGTTATGCACTTGAGAAGCTGCATACCTATTGAATGAGGTTCCAACCAAATCAGTGCCTACCACTCCATATGACATATGTAATAGGAAGATACCATCTCTTAAACGAGTTAAGATATAGGGTCGTCCGGGCTATGTTTAAAAGAAAAATCCAGACCAGCTCGTGGCAAGGACAGTTCTGTATAAGTTTGTTAGGATATCCCAAACATTTGCGAGGAATATCTTCTACCACACTGAGGTGCAAAAAGTGTTTTGTTTCTTAATATGCCACCTTTCTATAAAATGAATTTCTTATAAAGAAATTTCTGGTCATGAGGTAGAACTGGAAAGAGTTCCAGCTAGACAAACTAACAGCTGATGATTTAGTGGAACCAAAGGATTCAATAGTCTCCAACGAGCCTCAGCCTCTCCGCGAATCTGGTAGGGTTCCTCATCCACCTGAGAGATACTACGGTTTCCTCGGTGACAGTGGGAGCGAGGATTGCATCATAGTATTTGATGACCCAACTAGGTTCAGGCTGGCTATCACGAGTGGGCACTCTGTGAAATGGCTGGATGCTATGCAATCAAAGATGGAATCTATGTACACCAACAATGTATGACTTTGAACGTTGCATCTGATGGGGTAAAACCTACAGGGAGAAAATAGATCTTGAGAAGATTCTTGGTGTAAATGGAAAAGTTTAGACTTTCAGAGCTAGACTTATAGTAAAATGTTCTCGTCATGCAACCAAGTGTGGTTTATAATGAAATCTTTTCTCCAGTGGCCATGCTTAAGTCCATCAGGATTAAAGCAGGCATCGCGGAATTGGAACATTTGTTTTGAGGTGGCAGTCAAAGAGCTTGACTTCATCAAAAAGGTAGATGAACCTTGTATATACAAGAAGGTTGTAGTGAGTAAGTTTGTCTTCCATGTATTTTATGTAGATGATATACTCTTGATAGGAAATGGTTTCCTATGCTACACTCGGTCAAGCTCCTCTTATCACGAGGATTCTCTATGGAAGATCTGGATGATACCTACTACATCTTGTAGTTTATGATCTATGATGATAGATCTAAGTGGTTGTTGGGAGTTTCCTAAATCCACGTATAGTACCACCATATTAAAAGGGTTTAGTATGTAGGATTCTAAGCGTGGTGTTTCTCCCACTTATTCAGGAATCACTCTCTCCAAAAAGATGTCTTCCAAGAATGATTTGGAGAGAGTTCGCATGCAAGGGATACCCTATGCTTCAGCAATAGGCTCTATCATGTATGCGATGTTATGTACCAGACCAGATTTAGCAAACTCACTAGGTGTAGTGATTAGGAATCAATCAGATGTTGGGAACATCACTAGATAGCTGTGTAGGACATTCTTAAGTACTTGAGATGCACTAAAGAAATGTTCTTGGTGCTTGGTAATGGTGAACTCCAGTGGGAGTCCTTTACCAATTCGTGCTCCCAGAGTGATAAGGTTGACTGAAAGTCAGTCTCGGGCTTTGTCTTTACACTCAGTGGAGGTACGGTATGTTGGAAGTGTTCCAAGATATATACCATGTCAAACTAGACGATAAAGGCTGAATACATCGCTACCAACGATACTACCAAAGTGGTTGTCTGGAAATTTCTTGTTCATGAGATGAACATAGTTCCTGCCATTCAGCGTCCAATAACTGTTATTGTGAAAATAATAGAGTTGTGGGTTTGTCTTAGGAACGCCGGTCCCATCAGCGATCCAGACATATTTTGAGGACAGTATCACCTGATCAGGGAGATAGTTGATCTCCAAGAGATCAAGGTAAGGAGAGCTGACGCGAAGGATAACACCGCGGATCTACTCACAGAGGCCTTCCCTAGAGAGACTTTTATGGGGCGTTGAGTATGAGATACTACAACAAATGGCCTTAGTGCAAGTGGAAGATTGTTAATTATATGTATGCCGTAGAGGCCACTATTATACATGTGATGTATATTATAGTGGATGGGATGCATGGACATATATAGGATGGACTTTCTTGCCCGACATGATAGTATGCTATCTGGTTGCTCTTTATCTTAACACGTACACTTATGGACTCTCTATTACATGCTGATAAAGCCCTTAGGATGAGAACTTGACAACCAAGATAATGATGCAGATCATACCAGTGGAGCATAGGTAGTCGGTAAGTACATCTTTCAAATGTTCCTAGTCATGGGAGTATCGAGACGGGACATCAATATTCCAGAGTAGACTAGCGTATATGCTTCTAGACCCATATTATGGGCAATGGATGATCCCATATCCATTGGTGTTTGACATCAGAGATGGTATACGGGTGCTCAGTGGAGACTGGGTATACTGGACGGACTCGCTGAGAACTCCTAGATGGTATTATACCTATCGTCAGATAGCAATTCTCTTGGACACTGGTACATGTTAGTCTGTCGACCAGAGATCGTCATAGTGTCTTATGTGATTCCTACTGTGCTCTGATTTCCACCTTACAACGTTCAAGTGATCGTGCAAAACAGTGGTTTTTGGGTACAGTCCCGAGTCACATGGAGGCAATGAGCGATAGGAGGAGATTTCGTCTCCCCCAGTATTGGGGGTTGATGTTGCGCTATACTTGATTGGCCATAACAAGAAATCCCTAGCCAGGGTTGCTGAGATCTACTAGTAAGTGTTATCAGTAGTTTCTCGAACTGTTATGAGACTCACATCGGCATGACTTATCAGGCTATTGGGGTCTGACGATTACCACCCTCAGGCTGTGATATGCGACGTATCAGACGAAGAGACCGGACTGTATGGTAGTATTACTGATTGGATTCGCAGGAGTATAAGCAGGCTTGCTTTTTGATCTTCTGATCGCTCAATACCCGGGTGGCCGTTATATTTATCAGACCGCTTACGGCTTGTGGGTGACTGATATGATCACCACCTACTACCGGCGCATTGTCGAGTCTTTAGAGTCCTACACAGAGGTTTATTGGCTCATGCAAAATGATGTAGGAGCACATATGTGATATGTGCGGGATCGAGATTAATACATGCATGTGAAACCGTATTCTATTCTCGCGATATGTGATATCGGTCGGTTATATGTGATATAGCCAGGCTGTCGAATCAAGTGTTGATTCGATAAGTTGATACATATAATATTATTCGGCTGATACATATTTGATGTATTATCATACATTAACTAATATTAGCTCACTTAAGATTTCTTTTTCTCACTTATGTACACTTCGTATCTATGTGATATGTATTAATATACATTTTTTGTGTCATGCTAGATGATACATAAGACATGGGTGTATAAGACTCACACCATGCTCATCATAATGATGGGTTTTATTTATTTAAAGTGAATCAAAATTAATTGGAAATTAGTCACATGGTTCAAGCTTAGTGGAAGCTTGTAGAACCCATTGACTTAGTCCACTAATTTTGTCTTACATTAGATATTTATTAACCCAACCATTATTATTAGCCATGGTTTATTCTACAAGGGTTAGTATATGATATAAACTCACCCATGTTTTCCATTCTACAATAGACTTTTTCCATGGTTGCTTGTCTTCATCTCCTTCCTCAAGCTCTCTAGCTTTTTGGGAGGTGAAGAAAATGAGCAAGAAAAATATTGAAAGGTTATGCTAGTGCCCCAGCCATTTACCGTGGCCAAATGCGGGACAAATTTTTTTCTAACGATTAGAACATGGAACTAGAATAACCTTTAACCCGGATCTTTCCATAAACCTATCTACCAAAAGTAGTACTGCTATCTACTATGAAAGAAGTCTTACAAAACGATCCAAGTCCTTCGGTCTTCTTATCTCTTCATTAGCTCCAAATGGCCACCTTGAACATGCTTGAACTTCTTTGTTGGCTCCTTTGGTTCTCCGCGATCGATCTTGCTCTCCGGTCCTTCATTTTCGTAGATGATCCACCGGAGGGACATGATCCATGGCTTTAGCTCCACACAATATGTCAAGTGGAGCAACTAGAGAGCTTGGTTTGCTAAACTAAGTAGTCTAGGATGTAGTATGGTGATCTAAGTGTTTTTCTATCTCTTTCTTACCTCTTCACTTGTTTCTAAACTCATGAGAAGGGTAGTGAAGAGGAAGACGATGAAGGTGGAGGAAACTCAAGAGAAGGGAGGAGATGAAGAAAAATGGGAGCTCAAGAATAATGAAGCATGCATGAGGGAGAAAATCAACACAAAGGTTTTGTGTATGAATTCTAATGAATAAACAAGTGTAGCCATGTTTCAATAGTAACCACAAATGAATAAAGAATTCCTTTGTGAACAATTGAAGCCATGCTACTCACCATGCCTCCCTCTCCTTAATTTCTACCTCATTTCCGTTTATCAATAAATGGAAAATTCTATGATGAAGTGTCTACCTTCTAGAAGGTAATCTGTAATAAAATACGGATTACAGTCTGCTGTATATACATACCTGCATTCGGATAAAAACACGAATGCCCAAAGAGATAGAATAACACGAAGAACGTAATACGAGAATATACATATCGAAATACATATATGTGAACTATTAAATCAATACCTGATTTAATAATGCGTCTCAAACCCGAGCTAGCTAGTATTACCAACTGTCCAATCGAATGCCCGAGTACAAAGTACATCAATCGATCGAGACCCTGGAAATATCCAATACGGCTACTACATCATTTCTCCTGAATGACGGAAACCCTCTTTGTGGGACTCTAAACACTCGGAAGTACGCCGACAGTGGTTTACTGGATAAATCCATAACCACAAGCACGTCAGCGGCACTAGCTGTACGTAACTGCTACCCGGGTACCTGTCGGAAAAGTGGGCCGACGAGAAAACTCAATCGGATCCCTACTGAGCCAATCTGTGACAATCTCCTTACAGTCCGGTCATTTCTTCTATGAGTATCGCATACCGGGTTTGGGGGGTAGTAAATGTCGGACCCTAATAACCTGGTAATTCATGCTGATGCGGCTCAAGACCAATTTGGGAAACTACTGATCAGCCTATCATTAAATAAAAACTGCTTTGGCCAAGGTCTTATGGTCCTGACCTATCAAACACAGCGCGACATCGACTTCCAATACCGGGAAAGACGAATCCCTCACAATCGCTCACTGCCTCCATGTGGCTCCGGACTGTACCCAACCAAAACCTGTTTGCACGATTCAGTAGGACCCTGGTAGGGTAGTGATCAATGTACAGTAGGAACTCACACAAGACAAATGACGATCTCAGGTCTAAAGACTAACATATACTCATGTCACATGAGAACTTCCATCTAACAATAGGTATAGTACCATCTGGAAGTCCTCAGCGAGTCCGTCCCGTGTACTCACCCGCAGTGAGCACCTGTATACGATCTTATGTCTAAAGACCAATGGTTTCGGGACCAAACCATCGCCCCTTATGGGGGTCTAGAAACGTATACACTAGTCTACTCCGGAATATCGATTCCCAGTCTCAATACTCCCACGACTAGGGACCATTTAAGGATGTGCGTACCGACTGCCCAGCTCCCACAAGTATGGTTGCCATCACAACGCAGGTAGTCTAGAAATGATCCTACGGTCTTTATCAACATGTACAAAAGATATGTAATAGCAAGTACAACATGCAAATGTTAAGATAAAGACAAACCAGATAGCATACTATCATATCGAGCAAGAATGTCCTATACATATATATTTCCAAGCATCTATATGTATACATATACAATAATGGACTCTATGGATTACATATCCAACAAATATTTCTAATGATAGCAAAAATCCTACATCATCATGCTCTACTAGATTAGCCATTTAGTTTAGGGTGTTAGCTTCACTAATTCCATATTAGTGAAAAGGTAGTTTGAGTTGGTGGCTCCTCGACGTATATCATCTTTGGCCTCGAAAACTTCAAGAAAGCTTGTTCCGTTCATCTTGTGGAGTCTTTCTAGAGTCCGCGAGTTCACTACTTGGAGCGAAGGGACTACTACACGGAGCTATTGAAGTGAAGGACCGGTCTACAAAGATTGTATTCCTTGTTCACTTATATGTAAAGATGTTTACATTCTAGTTTCGTCTAATTCTCTGGTTTAGATTCTAGGTTAGGGTTCTTTAGCGCGCCAATTTAAAAAAAACGGCATGACCGATGCCTCCCGAAACCCAGTGGCGACCCTAGGGAACCTAACAATACCTTGTATGAAGTGGTAGACACGGTTTTAGTTGGAACCCTATTCAATATATATATCGCAGTCTCCAATGCGTGCCTTCATAATGAAAGTGGTAACTCGGCATCACTCATCATTGATCATACCATATCTAATAGGGTAAGATTCCTCCGTTCTGACACACTGTTGTGTTGTGGTGTGTATGGAGGAGTGAGCTGAGAGAGAATCCCATTCTCTTTTAGGAAATCTAGAAACACTGAGCTTACATACTCACCTCCTCGATCCGATCGACGTTTCTTGATACTCAAGACTATTTGTTTTTCTACATCAGATTTATACTCCTTGAACTTTTTAAAGGCTTCGGACTTATGTTTCAATAAGAAGACGTGTCCGAATCTCAAGAAATCACCAGTAAAAGTTATGAAGTACGAAAAACTACCTCTCGCATGTGTAGACATTGGTCTACATACATCACTATGTATGAGGCCTAAAAATTCAATAGCTCTCTCTCCGTGTCCAGTAAATGGATTTTTGGTCATTTTACCTTTGATACAAGACTGGCAAGTCGCATAAGATTTGTATTCAAACGGGTTTAAATAGCCATCTTTATGTAGCTTAGTTAGTCTTGTTTCATTAATATGACCAAGTCTACAATGCCAAATGAAAGCTTCAGTTATGTCTGAAATCTTCCTTTTGTTTGTGTGTTGTATGTTGAAAATTGTATGTTGATTTAGGACGTATATCCCATTATTTAATATACCATACCCAATCAACTCTTCATTAAGGTTAATATTCATAACATTAGATCGCAATACAAAATTATATCCTTCATTGTCCAACAACGATATTGATATAATATTACATAACATTGAAGGTACAAAGTAACAAGGATTCAAAACAAATATACAACTCGACGGCAAACCAAGGTGATACACCCCCACTGCTACAGCATGTACGGAGGAACCATTCCCAACTCAGAGAGTGTGATCACATTTCTTCAAAAACCTGCAATTTCTCAGCCCCTGCACACAATTGCAGATGTGAGATCGTGACCTTGTATCTAATACCCAAGCAGCAGACTTAATTGAAAAAAAGTTTTCAGTTATAAACACATCTTAAGTGGAAGCATCACCATGCTTCATCTTCTTGAGGTCGGCAAGGTATCCAACACAGTTCTCTTTCAGTGCCCAGTCTTGTAGCAGTAGAAGCATTCCCCTCTTCCTGATGCAGCAGCCCCTATCTTGTCCTTTCCCGGTGCCTTTTTCACTCCTCTTCTCGGCTTGATGGGATTCTTCTTCTTCTTTTCCCTTAGCCTTAGCTTTCTGTATGGAAGAGGAAGATGGCCCAACAATTAGAGCAGGTGTTTTCGCTACCATTAGCGTGCTCTCTGCACTCTTCGTCATATTGAGGACTTCAGGAAGTGACTTCTCACGTGCAAGTTGAAGTTTACAATGAACCGAGCAAAGGCAGGGGGAGGAACTGTAGAACAATATCATTATATTGTTCGTTCTCCATGGACCATCCCAGGTCCTCTAGTTCTTGATAAGTCCTATCATCTTCATTACATGGTCACCTACAGACGTGCTAGTAGCCATACGCATCTGGAACAACTTTCGAGATTCCTCGTATCGGAGAGTGTGAGATTGCTCTCCATACAGCTCCTTTGTATGGAGAAAGATGGATTGTACACCCATCATCTCATGCTGCTTCTGATGTTCATCGTTCATAGAAGCAAGCGCGAGGCATTTGGCTGTTGCACAGTCTATATCCCATATCTTACGGATTTCTTTATTCGCAACTGAAGAATCTGGGCCTGGGCTAGGAGAAGCTGGAGTATTCTGGACGTATCCGACCTTATCATAGGTCAGTGCAATATTTATATTTCTCAGCCAATCTTTGTAATTCGATTTCGTGAGTTTATTCTTCTCTAATAAAAGCTTATGTCCCGTCATAGGTATCTACCATTAGGAGAGGGAAAAGAAGACACTCAGAGATTGCTCTTGTATAATTAGATTGGTTATTAATCTTATCTAATCGATGTCTCCCACTTCTTTTATCAAATTTTCTTTCAAACCATTAAATGAAAATTTGCCAGGATTAATTGCAATCTACAAATTTGCTAACCGGTCGGCTAGGCCAGTGTCAGTACTCCAATGGAGGTTCCCCGTGCTTTCGTACGGACCTAATTAAAATAAACCTCGTTTTCCAAGAGGCATAAACCCGTTGACACCATTCGAGACACCTATTGGATTAGCTAATTGTAAAGTGCAAAACTCTCCCGGGAGTAAATTTTACTCACAGTGGGATCGGGATCCAACTATCAAATAGAAAGTATGCAATCTCATTTCGAATTTAAACTCTTGAAATTCCTGATATGGTTTTTACCCCTAGTGTTTTATGACCTTAACTATGGTCAACAAATCATAAGCACTAGTCATGTTTTCCCACTATTTCGTGACTGATTTAGACCCACCCGCATAACCCTTAACTATGGTCAATAAGGTCATGCTAATGTCCAATCGATCGCATCATATGCTTTGTAGGATGATATCACTTAGCTACCGTACACCATGCTTTAACTATAGTCAACAAACGTGGTACGAATATTATGTACTCTGCTTCCTAAAATGGCGGAGGGAAACAGATGGTTTTGACGAAAACCTTTAACGTTTTGAACTTGATATCATTGTATAATCTAAAGAAAGGAGTGGTTTAAGCTTCAGTTTTAAAAGTCGAATGGTTTTGTAGTATCTTTCTAATTTTGCTAAATAGGTCACTCCCGGTGAAAGAATCTCGGATCTTTCGTCATCTAGTGAGGTGTTAGATATTTATCAAGAAATACCACAATGCAAAGCAAAAATTAGATCAACTATCAAAACAAATCAAGTGCTTTATATCATTTGCTAGTTTCGCTAAAGGGGTCACTCCCAGTGAAGGGATATCGGCCATTTCCTTATCGAATGAAGAGCTTGATATTCATCAAGGAATACCAATATGCAAAGTAAAAACTAGAATTACCCGTTTTAAAAAGTTTGATTCTACAACATGTTTAGGTTTCTTTTTCTTAACATTAATCATATTAATGTTGTCCCATAATTTACGTTTCCTCAACATCACAGAAAAGAAACGAAAATAGAACGTACGCTTATGCTATCTGCAATGGTCATGGGGACCCGTCATGCACCGTTAGGTTACTTAACTAATGGCAGAGCGGGGGATGGACTAGCGTGGATGCAAAACATAAGCAACGTTTATTATATATCTCATATATAAATAGCCATATGTTGCAAGGATTCATAAACATTTCAGATCGCAGATGAACACATTGGATATACTAGGAATTTTGTATTTCATTTAAGCCCTTAACGAAAGACGGGTTCCACGGTCGTGATGAATAGCCAAACCCTACCCTAGACCCATACGGGTGCGACAAACTACCCGCAAAATTCCCGAAGTGAAGAAACCTCACTCAACAAAGTGAGTGGGCCACTCGGTACTTCGAGACACCGGTAGTTTGTGCACCCCACCTTGGGTCTACCATAGGAGCAAAATCAGTAAAAAGAAATTATACAACAGTGACTACAACCTCAACCGGATGTGCGCCGCAAAATAATATTACATTACAAATTACATGAATGAAAAAAAGAAAAACGCTCTTCTCACATCCTCGTTCTATTCATCCACGACGAACCAACATATTCATATACACATACCATCACATGATATCATTACAGATATATGCAACCCCGACTAATCGACGTATAGAAATTAGTCGATTTTTCCAAACACATATACACATCATAAATCTTGAAATGTAACCCCGTCATTAGAATAATGCATGCAATTAGCAAACTAAACCAATTTTTCCATTACATGAAAAAATCCAGTGAGATAAAATTCCAAAACCGATCGTTTTAAGCCAATCCGGGAGTCGCAACGATCTCGAAACCTGCCTGAATATTCATTGAGGAGAAGATCCTAAAATTAACTATCGAATGGGGGGCCTCAGGGGGGTACCCACTCCCGGGGGCCACCTTGAAGTGGCCCCTAGTGGAAGGCAGACCCGAGAGCACCCAGTTGGGGTGCTCTCAGGACACCACCCCCAAGGCCACCTTGTGGTGGTCTTAATGTGTGGGTCCGGCCTCTTGTCTGTTAGTGTATATGCCCTATAGGCCATTACTTTATCATATTAGTTTGTATATTACTTAATGGAAGCTTGGGATATTCACAGTTGTATAGAAAATCTTGCTCAAAATAGTAGTATACTACTTGGTTTGTTTCTACTTCAATATGTGCATGTGTTTCTTTTAGCATATTGCTTATACATATTAGTAGAGCCCTTAGGATCTTTGCTTGATTACCAGAGTTGTGATGGCAGTCACACTTGTGGGGGCTGGGTAATCCACAAGCACATCCTTATACAGGTCCCTAGTCGCAGGACTATCGAGACAGGGCATCGATACTCCGGAGTAGACTAGCGTATTCGCTTCTCATCACAACAGGGGAGCCGGTCAGTCCTACAGTCGTCAGTATGTCATACTTGAGATAGTATGCGGGTGCTCGTTAGGTTATGAGTACACTGGACAGGACTCGTCGGGAACTAATTGGTTGGTACTATACCTATCGTAAGTTATCAGTTCTCAGGTGACATGAGTACAGCTTAGTCCGCTGACTTGACACTGTCACTTCGCCTCGAGTGTGTTCCAACTGTACTTTGATTACTACCCTATCACGGCTCAAAGGAGTCGTGCAAACAGGTAGTAGTTGGTGCAGTCCCGCAACACTTGGAGGTAGTGACGGTTAGACAGGATTCGTCTCTCCCGGTATTGGGGGTTGACATCGCGCTGTGTCTAAGAGAGCCATTACACAAGTAGTCCCTGGCCAAGGCAAGCAAGATATACTGGTAGGTTTCCAGTGTTATCTCAGGGTGCTACACTCTGACACGACTTGTACCGCTATTAGGGGACTGGCGTTTACCGCCCCTAGGCCCGCCATGCGATGTACTCAGACGAACAGACATGACTGTACAGAGATTGTCACATTCAGGCTCAGTAGGAGTTCAGATGGGTTTCACCTCGTCTGTATTCTTATCGGCATCTACCTAGGGGCCGCTACGCACAGCTAGTGCCGCTTGCGGTCTGTGGTTAAATCCACTGCCAGCGTAGTGTCGAGTCTTTAGAGTCCCACACAGAGAGCTATTCGCCTATAGGCAAAAGAGTAGAGGTCGCATGGTTTTGCGACAGGGTTCGGTCACATTCGTGCACTTGTGCACGTTTGGTGTCCGGATAGAGGCCGCATGGTTTTGCGACAGGGTTCGGTCACATCCGTGCACTTGTGCACGTTTGGTGTCCGGACAGATGTCGCATGGTTTTGCGACAGGGTTCGGTCAGATCCGTGCACTAGTGCACGTTTAGTGTCCGGGAAGTTATTACTAGCGGACTTTGGGTTAAGCCAGATCCTAGTATACGTTTTGGGATTGATTTTATCTCGTTTGTATTCGTATTCCTCGGAACGTGGATGCGGGTGTGTATGCACGGATGACAGAGACAGAGGCAGAGGATTCTCATTAGGGTTCTTGACTATTGACTTTTGCTAAACCCTAATGAGAATGAGATATATGATTAATGATAATATTAATTAAGTATTATTGTGCCATGGTTGGGTTGAAAGGTTGACTTTGTTGACTTGGTTGACCGGGTTGACTTGGTTGGACTAGTTGACCATCATCATTACAATGGTTATCATTTCATGACAAAGACTTTTGCTTGCTTGTTATGCATTGCAAAATGAGAGAATGAAATGATATTGCCATTTGATATGATATGAACCATCACATAATACTCAATTACTATTATTATTATTATTTTGTTATGGGAGCATGGGAGGAAAAAGGTTGGCTCATTCTACAATTTGTTTTCTCTCTCATGCTCAAGCTCTCTTCCTATTCCTTTTGCTCTCTCTAGCTCAAGAAAACTCCCTCTCATGTGTAGAGAAACAATTTCCTTAGAGATAAAACCCAAAACACTACTCTACTCATCCTAGTTCATAAGGTCTAGCAAGCCAAGTGTTCTAGTTTCTTCAAGTTTGAAGTAGAAGCCAAAAGGTAGAAGCTTTCGGGTGGATCCATCTTCGGCGCGAGGAGACGACGAGGTGAGGTCAATCCGTACACCGCAAAGAGTTGAAGACGAAGGAGTTCAAGTAAGGTATAACCCCCTAACCGTGTAAGTAAAACTCCTAGTTAGGTTGTTAGGTAGATTGTTTAACAAAGATCCATATTTTAAGTCCATGTTACCACACAAAGAAAAATCGTTTTTCACCATTTCCGCAACCTCAAAGAACCGGGGTAGGGTAACGTGGACTTACAGTGGTATCAGAGCCTAGTTAAACACTATCTAATATGTTAGCAATGTAAGTAGAAGTTCAATCATAGAAAAAGTCACGAAACACGCCCGAAAAATCAACATTCTGCCGAATTTGTTTTATGTTCCAAAAATATTAAATCTTATTTTAAAATTCGGCTCAGGGTTTTTAGAAGAAACTGTAGAAAAATGGTCCACTGAACCGATCAACGCGACGCGTAACCGCGGCGGGAGCTTGCTCCCGCCGTGGATCCACGGCCGAGTTGGCTCGGTCGTGGGCGATTTTCATGCAGTTTATTCAGTTGGGTGTTTTGGGATTTTTACAGTATGTGTTTTCAACCCAGATTTTCCAGAAAGCAAAATTTGTTTTTGCGACTTAAAAATCCATATTTTGATCGAAATTCTAAAGACTTAAGCTGACGGGTATATATCTGTGATGTGATATATGTATTGAACGTCTGCTAATCGCTATACGTCGATTAGTGGGGTTTATACATATCTGTGATCTGTAATGTTGATGGTATGTGTATATTAATTCATTAGATTATCGTGGATGAATAGTCGGGGGGTCGTGAGATGAGAGTTTTCTTTATCTTTCAGTTCATGTAAATTTGTAATTGATGTAATATTATTTATTTGGCCGCACAACCGGGGTGAGGTTGTAGCCGTCATTGTATAATTTCTTTTACTGTTTTTGCTCCTAGGATAGACCCAAGGTGGGGTGCACAAACTACCGGGTATCTCGAAATGCCGAGTGGCCTACTCACGTCGTTGAGGGAGGTTGCTCCGCTTCGGAAATTTGGCGGGTAGCTTGCCGCACCCGTAGGGGTCTAGGATGGGGTATTGGCTATTCATCGCGACCGTGTAATTCGCTTTTCTTTACAGGCTCGTACGAATTGCGGATTCCTAGTATATCCAAAGTGTTCAACTATGATCTGGAATGGCTATCATTGCATCTGACGAATGTTTATATATATATGATATTATTTAGGCGTTGCTTATGTTTTGCATCCGCGATAGTATAGTCCCCGCTATGTCGTTAGTTAAGTAACCTAACGGGTAATGACGGGGCCCCGTGGCGAATGCGGATGACATAAGCGTATGTCATATTTTCGTTATTTTCTGCGATGGTAGGATTAAATAATGGGACGCATTAAAATTAATGCAAGAAAATAAACTAAAGTTAAAGTCGTTGGAACAATTTCAAAACAACTCGGTTTCTTTTCAAAAACAACTTTTAAATGCGGAGCTTAAGCCACTCCTTTTAAAAGCTATCAAAGTTTCTTCGATTATATCAAGTTTACTACGTTCACGGTTTCGCCAAAACCATTCATAGCCCTCCGTCATTTTGTATGAATATTCAATAGTATTCAAGCTATGTTTGTTGACCTTCGTCAAGACATAGTGATTGGTAGCTATTGGGTGTTCATATGTAGCATAGATAAATGCATTGGTTTGGGACAGTCGTATTACCTTGTTGACCTTCGTCAAGGGTATATACAGGTGGGTTCAAATTAAACCGGACAACGACGGGTAGAACTTGACATGTGACTTATGGTTTGTTGACCTTCATCAAGGTCATAAGAGCATGGGGCAAAAATCTACATCGGGAGTTTCAAAAGAACCTGAAATTTGCTAGCGCTGCATACCATTTGGAGTGTGATGATTCTGGTAGGATTCCTTCAGTTTTGTCACGCGATGATATTTGGATCCCGATCCTACTGTGAGTATATGCTACTCCTCGGGAAATTTCTCGCTTAACGATCAATGCTATAAACCAAGTAGGTGTCTAGAAAGGTGTTAGCGGGGCTACGCCCCCAGGGAAAAGTGGTTCTTAAATTAAGGAACTTCGCGAAAGCGTTGGAAAACCTCCCTCGAAGTACCGACACTAGCCTGGCTGAACGGTTAAGCAAGTATTATACGGTGAGATTGATCCCGACTAATTCTTCCTTTTTGGTTTGAGGAAGGATTCGAGAAACAGTAGGAGCCATCCTGTTTAGATATATTAAAAACCAATCTAAATTTATAAGAGCATCATGCTAAGTGTTTTCTTCTCTCTCTCCTAATTGTAGCGACCCAGTGACCACACATAGGTTACATCTAGATAATAAAATGACTGAACCTGACTGTTATGATTGGCAAAGGTCTGTCCAGATGTCCATTGCCCATGCCAAGTTGGGGCACCTCTTAACTAATCCAACCCCTGCCGTCTCAGGACCAGTTTCGCATGTCACGAATATTGACATCCGTATGACATCGGAAAAAGACTGTGCATAAGCCAAGTGCCTCGTGTTAGCCTCAGGTGATGGTACAAACCAGAGGCAGTACGAGAAGATGGACTTAGTTTCTATCTTCCTCCATAACAAAAATTTATATGGAGAGAAATCTCGTATGGCAAGATATGAGAGCTTGAACGAATTGCTTCAAGTGAGGTTGGCTATCGGGTGATCTGTAGGAGGCAACGTCCTTACAGAGACCAGCTATTTTGAGCTCACGGACCTGAAGACCACGTTGGAGAATAGGTCAGATACTGACTTGATTCAACGGTCTCTGCCCTCTGCTTATACCCTGAAGGAAACCAGGGAAGTAGAAGGCAAGGGAAGGGCATAAGTTTCGGGACTGGATGTAGTAAAAGAGGGACGTTCCTATTATTACGGGAATGAACATTGGCAGAAAGATTGCAGGGCTAGCAAAGCCAGTAGCCAGAATTTGAAGCATGTTGTGGCTTCGGTTTCGAGTGTGTTTGTAATAGAGAACTGTTTGTCAGTTAACCCTACTTCCTAGGTATTGGATACCGGATCAGGATCTCACATCTGTAATTCATTACAGGCTCTGGGAAGCTGTAAGGTTATCAGGAAAGTTGATATGACTCTCAGAGTTGCTAACGGAATGAGCATGGACGCTGAATCCGTAGGAAAATATCATCTTGGACTGACAACTGGGGAGATATTTATTCTGCGTAACTGTTTGTATGTACCAGGTGCGACTAGTAATATCATATCTATATCCTTACTTTCTAAGGAAAGATATGGTTTTACTTTTGTAAGCGATGTGGTCCACATCCACCTAAATCAAGTTCTGATTGGGTCAGGTACATTAAATAACGGGATATACGTATTGAATCAAGCTCAGATTTTCAGTGTCCAGAACACACTTAAAAGAAAGTCTCCGGAAACAAATCAGGCTTTCTTATGGCATTGTAGACTGGGTCAAATTAATGAGACACGATTAACTAAGTTACATAAAGAAGGATACTTGAATCCGTTCGAGTATCAATCTTATGCCACTTGTGAATCTTGTCTAATGGGAAAGATGACAAAGACTACGTTCACTGGACACGGAGTAAAGCAAGCGAGCTTTTGGGACTCATACACAGTGATGTGTGTGGTCCAATGTCTACACATGCGCGAAGTGGTTATTCATACTTCATTACTTTCACAGATGATTTCTCTAGGTATAGACATGTCTTCCTGATGAAGCACAAATCCGAGGCCTTTGAGAAATTTCGGGAATACAAGAATGAAGTTGAAAAACAAACAGGCAAAAGTATAAAGACACTGAGATCTGATCGAGGTGGTGAATACTTGAGTGCCGAGTTTCTGGACTACTTAAAAGAGAATGGAATTCTTTCTCAGCGTACTCCTCCATACACACCACAACACAACGGTGTATCTGAAAGGAGGAATCGAACCCTATTGGGTATGGTTCGTTCCATGATGAGTAAGGCTGAGTTACCGCAATCTTTCTGGGGTTATGCACTAGAAACAGCTGCATATCTCTTGAATAAGGCTCCAACCAAGACTGTGCCTACCACCCCATATCAGATGTGGAGTGGGAAGAAACCCTGTCTTAAGTATCTTAAGACATGGGGATGTCCAGCTCTTGTAAAGAAGCAGCATGCGGACAAGCTCGAGGCACGCTCAGTACTGTGTAAGTTTGTGGGATACCCAAAGAACTCCAGTTGGTATTTTTTCTATTCTGCAGAGGAACAAAAAGTTTTTGTTTCTCAGCATGCCCACTTCTTGGAAACTGAATTTTTGGAATATCAGATAAGTGGGAGTGCAATAGAACTGGAAGAAATTCCAGAACCACAAGTTATTACTAAAAGCTTGGAAGAACCAGAAGGTTTAGGAGAACCGGACATTCCTGCGCCACTCCGCGGAGTAGTAGGCAGTCTCATCGGCCCGAGAGATACTATGGTTTTCTCATAGACGGGGATAAAGAGGATTGCACAGTTGATTATGATGAGCCTACTAGCTTCCAGCAAGCCATTCAGAGCGGTGACTCAGTAAAATGACTGGATGCAATGCGGACCGAAATGGAGTCCATGTACACCAACAAAGTTTGGACTTTGGACTTTGCTCCAGAAGGGGTAAAACCTGTAAGCTGCAAATGGATCTTCAGAATGAAGATTGGTGCAGATGGGCAGGTTGAAACCTATAAAGCTAGGCTAGTTGCAAAGGGTTTTCGTCAAAGACCTGGTTTGGACTAGGACGAGACCTTTTCTCCAGTAGCTATGCTCAAATCAATTCGGATCCTTCTTGCCACTGCTGCCCTCCACGATTATGAAATCTGGCAGATAGACGTAAAGACAGCCTTCCTAAATGGAAATTTGGAAGAGTGCATCTATATGGATCAGCCAGAGGGATTCATTCAGAGTGGGAGCAGCGGTAAAGTGTGCAAGTTGCTCAAGTCCATCTATAGACTGAAGCAGGCATCGCGGAGTTGGAACATCTTCTTTGATGACACTGTCAAGGAATTCGACTTTATCAAAAACCCAGATGAACCGTGCATTTACAATAAGATTGTAGAGAGAACTGTAGTATTACTCGTCTTGTACGTGGATGACATTCTCCTAATAGGAAATGATATTCCTATGTTACAGTCAGTCAAAGGATTCTTGTCACAGAGGTTCTCCATGAAGGACCTGGGCGATGCCAACTACATTCTGGGAATCCAGATCTATCGTGATAGATCTAAAAGGATGTTGGGACTTTCACAGTCCAGGTACATTGACACCATACTGAAACAATTCAGTATGGAAGATTCCAAGCGTGGTAATCTACCGGCTTGTCATGGAATCACCCTCTTCATAGAGATGTCTCTCAAGACTGATTTGGAAAGGGCTTGCATGTCATCAATACCCAACGCATCTGCGGTAGGCTCTATTATGTTTGCGATGTTGTGTACCAGACTAGATGTAGCATACACAATGAGTGTTGTAAGCCGGTATTAGTCGGACCCACGGGATAAACACTGGATAGCGGTAAAGAACATTCTCTAGTACCGGAGAAGGACTAAGGAGATTTTCTTGGTGTATGGCGGAAAAGACCTCCAGATTGAGGCCTTTGCTGACTCCAGGTTCCAGAGTGACAAGGATGACTCCAAGTCCATGTCGGGTTTTGTCTTTACCCTCAATGGAGAGGCGGTTTGCTGGAAGAGCTCCAAGCAGGAAACCATTGCGGAGTCAACTATGGAAGCGGAGTACATAGCTGCTTGCGATGCCGCAAAGGAAGCTGTCTGGATGAAGAAGTTCCTCACGGAGCTTCAGGTGGTTCTGATTAATCCAAAAATTTGTATTTACCGTAATCAGAAACGGCGTCGCTTTGCAGCTAGCCGGTGAATACGGGTCGATCCACAGAGATGTGTAATTTTCTGTTTTGTGTTTTCACGAGTTGATTCCGATGGTGGTTTGGTTTTTGTTGATTGATTTAAAAACTGATTTATACGATATTAAAGAACTTGTTAGGATTAGGTCTAAGGTGGGGTTGATGAGATTAATAAAGTCACCTCTTTCAATACCGTTTGATTAAAGCTTTTTAGAAATCATAACAATTATTAGCAAAGGGGATTAGGATGATTGGGAAGAAACGAAGTTTCGTCCTCTAGATCCTTGTCCGTCCTTTCCTTTTAATTGCTACAACCTTCATGGACATCATGTATGTCCGGCCCTTTATACTACGGTTCACCGATACCTCATAGGTAGGGTGCCGTAGGGAGCGGATCATGCATGCGTGCATGAACTTCTAGTTATGAAAATGTGTTGGCATTGAAGGAGGTAAGAGATATTCATCTCTCACTCCCTCCTTTGTTCCTAACCCTAACAAGCGAGGATTTTACTCGCTCATTAGGGGATTTATCAGCAATATCAATTTGACGTTCATTATTAAATCTAAGTGGGATTAAGTTCCTACTGCAGTTTTAAGAGATTATGTATTATAATTAGCTAAGGCAAGCAAATGACTTATCTACGGCAAGAATAAAATTATAAATCTAGGGTAAATAATAAAATTATAACTAAGGCAGGAAAAAATGGAAATTTACAAGAATGATGCTCTTGATCTCTCAACAATTCTGATTTTTTTGATTGAAAAGAAGCATAACTTTTTTACAGATTTGTGAGTACAATTTATAAGTGAACAGGGAAGCTAGAGTTACAGATTCTCGCACACATGATTTTACAGATATGCCCCCTAAAAATCCCAACACCCGCACCGACACACCGACACAAGAAGTCGGTGCCGACATGGGCACCATACGGCCGCGGAACCGCGACATGAGGGGGGTTTGGGCCGCGGTTCCGTGGCCCTTTGGTAGGTTCACTCCACCATTTTTCCTGGGGTCCTCTGTGGTTGTTTGGGCTTGACATTTATGCATCCCATTTCTCTGTTTGGCTTCTTACTCTTCTCCAGATCTTCAGTGAAGATTTGTATTGGTCTTTTAACCGTTTCACCTTGACATGTTTTAGACCTTGCGTTGCCTTGCACCTATATGAACTGGGCTTGACTAGGATCCGTCTAATTGTTGGTCAAAAGTCCCTTTTCTGTCTCAACCTTCGTCTTTTTCCCTGTATTTGCTCCAAGAGCCTGTATCCTGTATCATGCAACAAACGTGCGTCAAAAGTACCTGTTTACTTATAAAATGAATAAGAATGGGGCATATGAATTGCAATGATATGATATGAACAATTACCCCCAAACTTATCTTTTGCTCGACCTCGATCAAACTTATTATTTTATTCTCAATAAAAGCTAACCGCACTTTCGCAGGGAAACATGATTGCACTTGGCACGTACAACTAGCCGTTAAACCTCTACGTGTCCCTAGTAGGAGGAGTGCTGTCTCATGAGGGTTTTCAGCGGATTACACCCACAAAATCTTATCAATTTGGCTTTTTCGGCAATAATTCTCCAATTAGGTTTTCTAACACAGAATTCTATTATCATCGACTCATAAACTATCCACCCATATTCTTCACACTTCCTCTTAACTTAACTTAAGATTATATATGTTCGATAGACTCATTCATCTTTCAGCATTTCTTAGGTTTTTCCTCTTAGGGTTCCATCTCCACTTAGGAATTTTTCTATCAACTCTACTAAAGATACAAGTTTTATTCTTCATTCCTTTCTCTTATTTAAACTCTAATCACATATCCCCACGTGTGTGTATAGATCACCCCTGCACTTGGAAATTCAAATTAAGCAATAATACCCTTGTCCTTTGTCTAAAGAACTTATTAATTGGTGAATTTCGCTTACACATCTTTCATGCGACCGTTAATACTTCTTGAGGTACCAACGACCGATTACAAGATATATTAGCACTTTAAAGCGTATGTCCTAGTTTTGCAACACCCAAGGCTTTAGCAGTGACTCCCAAACAAGTTGGTCTAAGGCACTAGGTGATGAAGCACCCTCGCTATATATTTTTCTGTTTTTAGCCTTAAGTAATCACAAAGCCAGTGTTCATTTTTTTTCACTTTTGTATTTTATTTATATATTTTTTTTCATTTTCTTCGTACTAGGGACTTGTGGACAAGAGCATTTCAAGGTCTCCTCTACTATTCCAAGCTTTAAGGTGTGTGATTGTGCAATTTTGTAGGGTATACATTTTCAGAATCCATACTTAAGCTAGGAATTATTTTTCAAACTTATACTCTAATAAGAATATCAATATTTTTCCTTCATTTCAACTTATCCCAAAATGTGAACTCAAAATTTGCCTATTTCAAAATAAACTACAAAGACATAGAATTTCTACCGTTAATTTTTAAAGAAGGTTATTTTTAGGGTTTTTCATTTACCAAGTCTAAGATGTAGTTGTTCGTAGCTAGTTAACCTATTTGCCAAACTCAAGTTAAATTTGGCCAAAATTGAATACAATAATATTTTAAAATTTTTGAGATTTTTTAAATTTTTATAGGTTTTCAAATAAATATGCAAATGCAAAGTATGTACAGATGACTGCGAAGGAAGAAGACGTACCGAGCATACCCCTAAACTTGTACTTGACAGTGTCCTCACTGTCAAACTGAACCAAGAATGTCACAACGTCGGCATTCCCTGTTTATTACATTATTACAAATGATACACACCCCCAAACTTATTCGAAATAAAGTTTTAGAAAATTGATTGGAAATTCGGGGGTGAAAGTGGAGGAAGATCAATCAGTGTAAATCGGCTCCTGCAAAAACAGGAGCTCCTCCGATGGGTCCGCTGTGAAGAACGGTTTCAGTCGATGCCCATTCACCTTGAATAAGGTACCGTCTTCAGGATTTTCAAGATCAACCGCACCGTGCGGATAAACGGTGCGTACTACAAAAGGTCCTCTCCATCTAGAACGGAGCTTGCCGGGGTGAAAATGTAACCGAGTGCCATAGAGTAGAACCTGTTGACCAGGTTCAAAAGTTTTTCGCAAAAGGTGTTTATCGTGGAACACCTTAGCTCGGTTTTTAGCAATTATGGCATTATCATATGCCTCATCCCGCAGCTCTTCTAGTTCATTCAATTGCAGCTTTCGATTGCTGCCCGCATCTCCTAAAGATAAATTCAGCTCCTTGATAGCCCAAAATGCTTTTTACTCAATCTCCAATGGGAGGTGGCAAGCCTTCCCGTACACAAGCCGGTATGGAGACATACCAAGATCAGTCTTATATGCAGTACGGAAAGCCCATAGTGCATCTATCAGTTTAAGTGAACAATCTTTACGGTTTTTAGAAACCGTTTTCTCCAGGATTTGCTTGATTTGCCGATTTGAAACCTCAGCTTGCCCACATGTTTGGGGGTGATATGGCGTTGACAGCTTGTGCGTGATAGAGTATTTGCGCATTAAGGACTCGAAAGTCCTATTGCAGAAATGAAAACCATTATCACTTATTATCGCCCGAGGGTGCCCAAATCGAGAAAATATGTGTTCTTGAAGAAATCGAACGACAACCTTATTATCGTTCGTTCGGCTGGGCACAGGCTTGACCCACTTTGAAACATAGTCAACCGCTAAAAGAATATACACATTTCCAAAAGAGTTAGGAAATGGTCCCATGAAATCTATACCCCAAACATCAAAAATATCCATAACCAGAATTGGTTGGAGCGGCATTTCATTTCTCCGTGATATCCGGCCCAAGTGTTGGCACCGGGAGCAGGTTCTGAAGTATTCGTAAGCATCCTTGAAGAGTCGTGGCCAATAGAAACCACACTGCAAAACTTTCTCGGCTGTCTTCATTGGGCCAAAGTGCCCGCCACAAGTTTGATCGTGGCAAAAAGACAGCACGCTCTTGACCTCACTTTCAGGAACACACCGACGAATGATTTGGTCGGAACAGTATTTGAAAAGATAGGGTTCATCCCAGTAAAAATGTTTTACTTGGGACAAAAATCGAAGTTTATCCTGTTTCGACCAATCATTATGTATCAGGCCGGTGGCTAAGTAGTTTACAATATCGGCGAACCATGGTTCACAAGAAATGGTCAAGAGTTGCTCGTCGGGAAAAACATCAGTAATTGGAAGATCGAGTGTGGGAGAAGAAGGAAGTCGTGATAGGTGATCAGCTACTACATTTTCACATCCTTTTTGTCCTTAATGACAAGGTCAAACTCTTGTAATAAAAGGATCCAACGTATCAGCCTTGACTTAGCATCCTTCTTCGCAAAAAGGTGGCGAAAAGCTGAATGATCAGTATATACAACGACTGGAGAGCCAATTAAATAAGGCCAAAATTTTTCGAGTGCAAACACAACAGCTAAAAACTCTTTCTCTGTTGTTGTGTAGTTTAGTTGATCCTCATTTAGTGTTCGGCTAGCATAATAAATCACGTGCGACATCTTATTAATGTGCTGTCCAAGAACAGCGCCAAATGCAAAATCTGATGCGTCGCATATGATTTCGAAAGGGTCCGTCCAGTCGGGAGATGAGAGGATGGGCGCAGTGATGAGTGAATGTTTCAAAGACTCGAATGCTTCAATGGAGGTGGAGTCGAAAGCAAAAGTTGTGTCCTTGGCCAGTAAGAGAGTCAAGGGTCTAGCGATCTTGCTAAAGTCCTTGATGAACCGTCTGTAAAAACCGGCATGGCCAAGGAAGGCTCTGATATCTTTGACGCACTTAGGGGGAGGGAGGTTAGAAATTACCTCGATTTTAGCTTTGTGAACCTCGATACCGTGTTGCGAGATGACATGTCCTAAAATAATGCCCTCTCGTACCATGAAATGGCACTTCTCCCAATTCAATGTTAGGTTCTTATCCCTGCAGCGGGTAAGAACAGCGTCAAGATGCCGTAAGCACTCGTCGAAGGAGTCGCCGAAGATGGAGAAATCATCCATAAAGATCTCCAGGAACTTTTCAACCATGTCTGAAAAGATCCCCATCATACACCGCTGAAATGTTGCGGGTGCATTGTATAACCCAAAAGGCATGCGACGATAAGAAAATGTGCCAAAGGGACAAGTGGATGTTGTCTTGTCTTGATCCTCTTTGGCGATGGGGACTTGGTTGTAACCGGAATAGCCATCTAGAAAGCAATAGAACTCATGCCCTGCCAATCGCTCGAGCATTTGGACAATGAAAGGTAAAGGAAAGTGGTCTTTCCTTGTTGCGGCATTGAGTTTCCTATAGTCTATGCAGACTCGCCACCCAGTTTGGGTGCGAGTGGGAATTAACTCATTTGCCTTATTGGTAATGACCGTAATGCCCGATTTCTTTGGCACAACATGCATTGGGTTAACCCATTGGCTATCCGAGATAGGGTAAATGATACCACTATCCAGACACTTGACAATCTCCTTCTTAAGAGCCTCTTTCATGATGGGGTTGAGGCGTCTTTGTGGATCTCGTGCCGGCTTGGCATCATCCATCAAGTGTATATGATGTTCGACTATGAGGAGACTAATCCCCTTAATGTCCGCCATAGACCAGCCGAAAGCTTGCCGATTATTATGTAAGACCATCAAAAGAGCCTTCTCTTGCTCAAGAGCTAGAGAGGCTGATATAATGACGGGTAAGGTCTCATTATCACCTAGATAAGCATATTTTATGTGCGTTGGCAAAAGCTTCAATTCGAGTTTAGGAGATGAAACAATAAATGGTAACAATGGGGTAACTGTTTCAAACTTGAAGGATTCCATCAAAGGTTCGAACCGAGTGTACGCAACAGCGTCGGATGATTCAACTAACTCATCCGAAAAAGCAAAAGACTCCAACTCAGGTGATGAGTCTTCAAAGTCGTCAACGAAGGTAAAGCACTCAAAATCGTTATCCGCCGTGAAAGCTGTATCGGATTCTAGGAGGAACGCACTAGTGGCGTTAACATTGCTGTGATCGAAAAAAAAATTCTCGAACTCACAGTCCTCCTCCGCGATCTCATTGATCGAGCAAACATCGAGTACGCTAGCATTAGGATCAGCCAGCTGACTTCCCAACTTGAAAATATTGAGCTCAATTGTCATATTGCCGAAAGATAGGTTCATTGAACCATTACGACAATTGATCACTGCGTTGGAAGTTGCAAGAAATGGTCGACCTAGTATTACCGGAATTTGATTCCGGGGGTTAGCGACAGGTTGTGTATCCATCACAATAAAGTCAACGGGGAAAATGAAATCTCCTACTCTAATTAACACATCCTCCAGCTCTCCCCTAGGATGAGTGATAGACCGGTCGGCTATTTAGAGAGTACAGTGAGTGGGCTTAAGCTCTCCAACGCCCAATTGCTCGTACACAGAATAGGGTAGCAAATTGACACTCGCACAAAGATCTAATAGTGCTCTATTGATGTTCTTGTCCCCAATTGTTATCGAAATGGTAGGACACCCGGGGTTCTTTTGCTTTGGGGGTAAGGAATTTACAAGAGCATCACTAATAGCACTAGCCACAAAAACTTTCTTTGGCACTTGCGACTTCCACTTTTTGGTGCATAAGTCCTTTAAAATTTTTGCATATGAAGGAACTTGGATTGCATCCAAAAGAGGGATATTTATGCTAACCTGTTTGAACAACTCAACAATCTTCTCCATCTGTGGAGTTGGTTTATTGGATCTCAACCGATTAGGAAAAGGAACATTTTGAAAGACGGTTGAGTCCAATTTTTGCTGATCAGATTGTCGAGTTGGAACGGCACCCCATGTAGATGTGTTCGTGTTGTGAGAAATGGGTCCGTTCGAGCTAGAAGAGGTAGAGCCGTGTGAAGGGTGGAGAATAGGCTCTAAAGAAGAAGAATATGGTGAAGAAGATGAAGAGGGGCCACCGGCAGGGGTGTCATTGTTAATACCCACATTATTTTGCAACACTTTTCCCGATCTCAACGTGGTCACAGCATTTACGTTATGATTCTGCTGTTGATATGCAGCATGTGCGTGACCGGGGTTGGGCAGTGGTTGAGACGGGAGTTTTCCTTTTTCGCGCTCGCTCAAAGCTGCATTGAGTTGTGCAATTTGTGCCTCAATAGATTTGATGCTTTGATCGTGTGAGGCACTATCTTGCACTAATGATTGAATAGAAGTCTCAAGTCTTACTGTAGACTGTGTAGATTGCTTAAGGAACGCATCTAGACTTCTTTCGAGCAAGCTAACCTTATCATTATTCGGTTGAACATAATTGTTTGGCTGGTAAGCATTGTTAGGCACAAAATTGTTCACCTGATTAGGGTAAGGTTGCTGTTGAAATTGTTGCGGTTGAAATTGAGTTTGTGACGGTGCTTGTTGTTGTTGTGGAGGAGGAGGTCTTTGAAAATTGTTATTTCCTTGTTGATTTTGGTTCCAAGCGAAATTTGGGTGACTCCTCCACCCCGGATTATATGTCGAAGAGTACGGATCGTTTCTTTGTCGTTACTGAAATGCAGCATTGACTTGATCATGTCCTTGAGTAGATGCATTATAAGGACACTCTTCGATTAGGTGCGATGGATCCGCACAACAAGCACAAACAGTTCGTGGAGGCATAGTAGGGGCAGGAGAAGACGATGAGATTTTGGTCTCGATCGCTTCTAGCTTTTTCGTAAGAGCAGCCATCTCGGCCGTCATAGCGATCGACATCTCTACTTGATGTATGCCTGCCCTAGATTGACCACTAGAAGAAGATGATGTGGTCGTGGTACTCTCCCACTGAATTGTTTGCTCACTAAGATCCTCAAGAAACTGCCACGCTTCATCTCTAGACTTACAGAGAAAATGACCTTGACAGATGGTTTCTAGCAACTGCTTCGTTGCCGAGTTCAATCCCTCGTATAATGTTTGGCAAACTTGCCAACTTTCGATCCCATGATGAGGGCATTGAACGAGTATGTCCTTAAATCTCTCGAATCACTTCTAAAATGGTTCGGAAGGAAGTTGTGAGAATTGAATTATTTCATTGTGGATTCTGGCAGTTTTGTGATGAGAATAGAACTTTTTCAGAAAAGCTTTCACAAACTCGTCCCAATTTCTAATAGAATATGATGCGGTGCTGTATAGCCACTTCTCGGCTAGGTCACATAAGCTGAAAAGAATGACCCTTAACCTTATAGCGTCATCACTTAATTGGGTTGTTTTCATCATAGCGCTTACATTTTGGAATTTATTGATAAAGATATATGCATCTTCTGATTCCAAACATGAAATTTTGGCAGCATATTGATGATATGTGGTTTTATTTCAAAATTGTCTCCATTTGCCGGTGGGGGTGAAAGACATGTACGTAAAGAAGTGCGGATGGGGTAAAAGAGATCCTGGAGCGCAACTCGTGCGGGCGCTTCAACAGGTGGCTGGTTCGGGTTATTCGCACCTAACGGAGGTGGAATCCTTCCCGTCGGTAAGGTATTGTTGGGGTTGAATCCCGACATGCCTTCGGTGAAAGAATTTGAAGGTGAGGGTAAGAAAGTGGACGGAGTGTCGACTTTAGTGTCGAAAGGTTCGTCGGTCGGTACCAACGAAACACGGACTAATCGGGCGTCAGTATCCCTAGTCCAAAGTGACATACACTAAAGGGTAGTGTAGTCAGAAAAAAAAGACTGATTTATATGATCCACAGAGATGTGTAAATTTCTGTTTTGTGTTTTCACGAGTTGATTTTTATGGTGGTTTGGTTTTTGTTGATTGATTTAAAAACTGATTTATACGATATTAAAGAACTTGTTAGGATTAGGTCTAAGGTGGGGTTGATGAGATTAATATAGTCACCTCTTTCAATGTCGTTTGATTAAAGCTTTTTAGAAATCATAACAATTATTAGCAAAGGGGATTAGGATGATTGGGAAGAAACGAAGTTTCTTCCTTTAGATCCTTATCCGTCCTTTCCTATTAATTGGTACAACCTTCATGGACGTCATGTATGTCCGGCCCTTTATACTACGGTTCACCGATACCTCGTAGGTAGGGTGCCGTAGGGAACGGATCATGCATGCGTGCATGAACTTCTAGTTATGAAAATGTGTTGGCATTGAAGGAGGTGAGAGATATTCATCTCTCACTCCCTCCTTTGTTCCTAACCCTAACAAGCGAGAATTTTACTCGCTCATTAAGGGATTTATCAGCAATATCAATTTGACGTTCATTATTAAATCTAAGTGGGATTAAGTTCCTACTGCAGTTTTAAGTGATTATGTATTATAATTAGCTAAGGCAAGCAAATGACTTATCTACGGCAAGAATAAAATTATAGATCTAGGGCAAATAATAAAATTATAACTAAGGCAGGAAAAATGGAAACTTACAAGAATGATGCTCTCGATCTAGCAACAATTCTGATTTTATTGATTGAAAAGAAGCATAGCTTTTTTACAGATTTGTGAGTACAATTTATAAGTGAACAGGGAAGCTAGGGTTACAGATTCTCGCACACATGATTTTACAGATATGCCCCCTAAAAATCCAACACCCGCACCGACACACCGACACAAGAAGTCGGTGCCGACACGGGCACCATACTGCCGCGGAACCGCGGCATGAGGGGGGTTTGGGCCGCGGTTCCGCGGCCCTTTGGTGGGTTCACTCCACCATTTTTCCTGGGGTCCTCTGTGGTTGTCTGGGCTTGACATTTATGCATCCCATTTCTCTGTTTGGCTTCTTACTCTTCTCCAGATCTTCAGTGAAGATTTGTATTGGTCTTTTAACCATTTCACATTGACATGTTTTAGACCTTGTGTTGCCTTGCACCTATGTGAACTGGGCTTGACTAGGATCCGTCTAATTGTTGGTCAAAAGTCCCTTTTCTGTCTCAACTTTCGTCTTTTTCACTGTATTTGCTCCAAGAGCCTGTATCCTATAACATGCAACAAACGTGCGTCAAGAGTACCTGTTTACTTATAAAATGAATAAGAATGGGGCGTATGAATTGCAATGATATGATATGAACATGTTCCTACCATTGTTGATCCAATACCGCTTTATTGTGACAACAACGGCGCTATAACTTTAGCGAAGGAACCCAGGTCCCATCAGAAGTCCAGGAACATTTTGAGGCGGTACCACCTAATCAGGGAGATCGTAGATCGCCGGGAGATCGAGGTGAAGAGAGTAAATACGGAAGATAACACTGCTGATCCACTCATGAAGGCCTTACCCCAGACTCAGTTCGAGCGGCTGATCGAGATGATAGGTCTCAGATACGCCAGTACATGGCCTTAGTGCAAGTGGGAGATTGTTAGGGTATATGCCCTAGAGGCCATTACTGTATCATACTAGTTTCTATATTACTTAATGGAAGCTTGGGATATTTACAGTTGTATAGACAATCTTGCTCAAAATAGTAGTATGCTACTTGGTTTGTTTCTAGTTCAACATGTGCATGTGTTTCTTTTAGCATATTGCTTATATATATTAGTAGAGCCCTCAGGATCTTTGCTTGATTACCAACATTGTGTTGGCAGTAACACTAGTGGGGGCTGGGTAATCCACAAGCACATTCTTATACAAGTCCCTAGTCATAGGACTATCGAGACAGGACATCGATACTCCGGAATAGACTAGCGTATGCGCTTCTCATCCTAGCAAGGGAGACGGTCTGTCCCACAGCGGTCAGTACGTCGTACTTGAGATAGTATGCGGGTGCTCGTTAGGTTACGAGTACACAGGACATGACTCGTCAGGAACTGATTGGTTGGTACAATACCTATCGTCAGTTATCAGTTCGCAGGTGACATGAGTACAGCTTAGTCCGCTGACTTTACACTGTCACTTTGCCTCAAGTGTGTTCCTACTGTACTTTGATTACTACACTACCACGACTCAAAGGAGTCGTGCAAACAGGAAGTAGTTGGGTGCAGTCCCGAAGCACTTGGAGGCAGTGACGGTTAGACAAGATTCGACTCTCCCGGTATTGGGGTTGACATCGCGCTGTGTCTAGGAGAACCATTACACAAGTAGTCCCTGGCCAGGGCAAGCGAGATATACTGGTAGGTTTCCAGTGTTATCTCAGGGTGTTCTGGGCTACACTCCGACATGACTTGTACCGCTATTAGGGGACTGATGTTTACCCCCTAGGCCCACCATGCGATGTACTCAGACGAACAGACCGGACTGTACGGAGATTGTCACATTCAGGCTCAGTAGTAGTTCAGATAGGTTTCACCTCGTCAGTCTTCTTATCAACATCTACCTGGGGGCCGTTACGCACAGCTAGTGCCGCATACGGTCTGTGGTTAAACCCACTGTCAGCGTAGAGTCGAGTCTTTAGAATCCCACACAGAGTGCTATTCGCCTTTTGGCAAAAAAGTAGAGGTCGCATGGTTTTGCGACAGTGTTCGGTCACATCCGTGCACTTGTGCACGTTTGGTGTCCGGACAGAGGTCGCATGGTTTTGCGACAGGGTTCGGTCACATCCGTGCACTTGTGCACATTTGGTGTCCGGACAGAGGTCGCATGGTTTTGCGACAGGGTTCGGTCACATCCGTGCACTAGTGCACGTTTAGTGTCCGGCCAGTTATTACTAGCGGGCTTTGGGTTATGCCAGATCCTAGTATACGTTTTAGGATTGATTTTATCTCGTTTGTATTCGTGTTCCTCGGAACGCGGATGCGGGTGTGTATGCACGGATGACAGAGACAGAGGCAGAGGATTCTCATTAGGGTTCTTGGCTGTTGACTTTTGCTAAACCCTAATGAGAATGAGAAATATGATTAATGATAATATTAATTAAGTATTATTGTGCCATGGTTGGGTTTAAAGGTTGACTTTGTTGACTTGTTGACTTGGTTGACCGGGTTGACCGGGTTGACCATCATCATTACAATGGTTATCATTTTATGGCAAAGACTTTTGCTTGCTTGTTATGCATTGCAAAATGAGTGCATGAAATGTTATTGCCATTTGATATGATATGAACCATCACATAATACTCAATTACAATTTTTATTACTATTATTATTATTTTGTTATGGGAGCATGGAAGGAAAAAGGTTGGCTCATTCTATAATTTGTTTTCTCTCTCATGCTCAAGCTCTCTTCCGCTTCCTCTTGCTCTGTCTAGCTCAAGGAAACTCCCTCTCATGTGTTGAGAAACATTTTCCTTAGAAATAAAACATAAAACACTTCTCTACTCATCCTAATTCATAAGGTCTACCAAGCCAAGTGTTCTAGTTTCATCAAGTTTGAAGTAGAAGCCAAAAGGTAGAAGCTTTCGGGTGGATCCATCTTCGGCGAGAGGAGACGACGGGGTGAGGTCGATCCGTACACCGCAAAGAGTTGAAGACGAAGGAGTTCAAGTAAGGTATAACCCCCTAACCAAGTAGGTAAAACTCCTAGTTAGGTTGTGAGGTAGATTGTTTAACAAAGATCCGTATTTTAAGTCCATGTTACCACCCAAAGAAAAATCATTTTTCACCATTTCCGTAACCCCAAAGAACCGGGGAAGGGTAACGTGGACTTACATTATCCCCCGGCATGCTCTCAGGGTGCGCATGCTCCACCCCGCGGCTTCTCGGTTCAATCCGTAAACCCGCGGGTTGTGCAAACAATTCAAAACTTCAATTTTGGAAACTGTTTTTATGGTCAGTTTTTGCGCGACAAAAACGGCAGATTTCTAATGTAGCTACAAGCTATTTAAGGTTTAAGAGAGGCTCTGATACCATGTTAGTGGATGTTGCACACCCTCACAACACTTTTGAGGAGGCTGAAGTGGAAAAGGAAAATTTTCTTGCATGCAACAGCTATTTAAACCCTAGATCTTGTGCTTAAACCTTAACTAGCAAACCTATCTTGTGATCTTATCTACTATGATAGGGTTATACCTAAGGAACCAGTCCTTCGGATCTTCTTTTGGATGCGACTCCTGTAAGTCGATGTCATGCACCCCACATGTCCGCGGGAAGGCGGAATTAGCAAAAATGATTTTTTACGAGCTTCGCAACATCGACTCAAACCAAGGATCGAACAAAAACCGTAGCAAGCAAACTACTTGAGGTTTAATTACTCGGATTCGAAATTATACCTCACGTTACTTGTCTTTCAAGTCTTCATCGCTGTCCTCCACACCTCGTAAGCTCTATAGAACATGGGCACCTCAACGGCCTCCTCGAGTCAAAGACGATCCAGCCGAGAGTCTATAGTCCGAGCACCTATCTCCAATCTGAGATAACTACGCCTTCTAGTTTACTAATCTAGAAGTCCTAGAGGGTATAGAGTATTTATATAGATTACTTAGTCACTTTAAACTCTAGGATTCTCAACACATGAGAGCTTTTAGGGTTTTAAGAAGAAGATGATGACTTGAGGAGAGAGAAGTGTTTTGTAATAATGAAATGAATAATACTCATGATAGAATAATAAGAAGCATAATAATATTTCTCTTGATAATATCAAGATAATATCTAGCATGCTTCATTTAATTCTAAGGGTGAATCACCTCGTGAGTCATTAAGCATTTAATGTAAACATACACCTCATCCTCCACCTCATTTAGTTTAAATAGAAAAAGGAAATAAACACAAATGAGTTACCTTCTTCTAGAAGCTTCCCGAGAAATTATGAGACTTCCCCTCCCATCCGTATTTCCAAAAAACACGGATAATTTTTGACTGAAAAAATCCATCTGTATAATACTTGAATCTGGCTTAAACCAAAGCCCGCTAGTATTATCTGCCGGATCATAGTACGTGCACAAGTGTACGTAAGTGGTCGTGGCCCTGCCGTAAAACCATACGGCCTCTACACCTATTGCGCGGTGTAGGGAAACTCTCTGTGTGGGACTCTAAAGAATCGACACTACGCTGGCAGTGGGTTTAATCACAGGCCGTAAGTGGTACTATCTGTATGTAACGGTCCCAAGGTAGATGTCGATAAGAAGGACGGTGAGGAAATCCATCTGAATCCTACTGAGCCTGTATGTGACAATCTCCGTACAGTCTGGTCTGTTCGTCTAGGACTATCGCATATCGGGCTTAAGGGGGCGGTAAACGTCAGACCCCTAATAGCGGTATAAGTCGTGTCGGAGTGAAACCCATTACACCTTTAGAAACTACTGGAACCTACCAGTGAATCTCGCTTTCCCTGACCAGGGACTTTGCAAGTATGGGACAATCTCCGTACCGTCCGGTCTATTCGTCTAGGACTATCGCATATCGGGCCTTGGGGGGTAAACGTCAGACCCCTAATAGCGGTATAAGTGATGTCGGAGTGAAACCCATTACACCTTGAGAAACTACTGGAACCTAGCAGTAAATCTCGCTTGCCCTACACAGCGCGATATCATCCCCTAATACCGGGAGAGACGGATCCTGTCGAACCACCACTGCCTCCAAGTGCTTCGGGACTGCACCCAACTACTATCTGTTTGCACGAATCTTTTGAACCGTGGTAAGATAGTAATCTAAGTACAGTGGGAACACACCCGAGACGAAGTAGCAGTGTCAAGTCGACGGACTAAGCTGTACTTATGTCACCTAGGAACTGCTATCTGGCGATGGGTATAGTACCAACCTGCAGTTCCTGGCGAGTCCTGTCCGGTGTACCCGTAACCTAACGAGCACCTGCAAACTATCTCCAGTACGATGTACTGATGGCTGTGGGACAGACCATCTCACTAACTGGGATGAGAAGCATACACACCAATCTACTCCGGTGTATCGATGCCCCGTCTCGATAATCCTACGACCAGGGACCTGTATAAGATGTTGCTTATAGACTACCTAGCCCCCACTAGAGTGACTGCCATCACAACGCTGGTAATCAAGTAAAGATCCTAAGGGATCTACTAATATGTATAAGCGATATGTTAAAAGAAACATATACACATATTAATGTAGAAACAAACCAAGTAGCATACTACCATTTTTAGCAAAACTGTCAATACCACTATGAATATCCTAAGCTTCTATTAAGTAATATTCAATCTAGTATGATACAGTAATGGCCTCTAGGGCATAAACACTAACAACTCCTAGGATCTTTTGATGCTTGAAAGGAACTCGGTCTCCGGTCACCTCTAGGTCCTTGATGATCCACCCGAGAGCTACAGATTAAGCTTCAAACTCTTCACAAAAGTTAATTAAGAAATCAAGTGTGCTAGAAATTATTACATAGATGATGCAGAGATTAAGTAAAGGATTAAAGTGATCCCTAAGCTTTTGATTCACAACTCATGTCAAGGGTAAAGCTTGGAGGTAGGAGAAGGAGATAATTTGGAGAGAGAAGATGAATGTAAAAAATGAGCAAGTCTAAAGCATGAACAAATGATATGGCTCAAAATAGTAATTGAAGCATGCATTATTTTTCACCAAAAATAATGCATCATGCTTCAATAATAAACCCAAATGAATAAAAAATTAAATAACCCATTCCTTCATCTATGCTTTGACAATTCTAAATTCCACCTCATTGTTTTATTTTCACAAAATAAATACATATTTATGAGGTGTCTCCTTCTAGAATGTATGCTTGTACAAATACAAGAATACCCCTCACCGTATAAGTATACCCGTATTCATATTCCGAAAAATACGAATACTAATAACCCAATAATATAAAACCGGTATCCGGCTTAAACCAAAGCCTACAAGTATTATCCTTCCGATCATCATTCCTATAACCATTACACGAACATGATCGAAACACTGTAGTAACAACTTACGGCCTCTATATCTTTTGCCTGAACCAGGGAACCCTCTGTGTGGCTCTCTAAAAACTCGACAATACACTGGCAGTGGGTTTTACCATAAGCACATCAGCAGCACTAGCTTTGCGTGACGACTAGCCAGATACATGACGAAAAGGTGCCTGACGAGCGAACTCATCCCAACCCTAACGAGCCTGTAAGCAACACTTACCGTACCGTCCGGTCTCTTGGTCTGATACGTCGCATATGAAGTCTAGGGGTGGTAAATATCAGACCCCAGTAACTTTATACGTCATGCTGATTTATGGCCCATAACAGTTCGAGAAACTACGGATAACTCTTATCAGTAAATCTCGACATCCTTGGCCAGGATTTGTTGTTATGGTCGATCAAGCATAGCGCGACATCAACTCCCTATACCGGGAGAGACGAAACGCCTCCTATCGCTCACTGCCTCCATTTGATTCGGGACTGTACCCAAAATCCACCTGTTTGCATGATACGGTAGAGCCGTGGTAGGGAGGAAATCAAAGCAAAGTAGGAATCACACAAGACACCATGACGATCTCGGGTCTACAGACTAACATGTACAAGTGTCACCAGAGAACTGCTATCTGACAAATAGGTATATATACCCACTAGGAGTTCTCAGCGAGTCATGTTCGGTGTATCCATTCTCTATTGAGCACCTGTGTACAATCTTTGATGTCAAATACCAATGATTGTGGGATCAACCATCACCCCCAGGGTCAAGAAACTTACACACTAGTCTACTCTGGTAATTTCGATGCCCTGTCTCGATATACCATCAACTAGGAACTATTAAAGGATATGCTTATAGATTGCCCAGGCCCCACTACTATGATCTATATCATAATCCTGGCAGTCAAGTATAATCCTAAGGGCTTCATCAACATGTATATAAAGATATGAAATACAACACATCACACGTTAAGTTGAAGATAAATCAGATATCATACTATTATTTCGAGCAAAGATTGTTTCTGTACATATACATGCCAAACATCCTAAACAATACAGGCCTCTAGGGCATACATATCTAACAAAAATTATTTAGCAATTACAGAGAGACGAGCAGGCAACCTAGAAACACCCCAAGAAGCCCGAGCCCAGTGCCCTATACATGGCCGCAGATTTAATCATGGTGGCCGCAATTTGCGGCCACATTGTGAGGGATTATGTTGATTTTTTGTGTGTGGCATTGTTATGTGAAATCTAGACTAACCCTATATGCAAAATTCCCTAGTTTGGCTTAGGGTAAAATCTGGGAGTGAATTCTCATGTTGCTGAATTTCGTGTTCCGATTTTTGAAACTTGGTTTTTATATTTGAGTTCGGATTCCATCGTTGGACATTTGTACCTCAACAGATGAGGGTTATTTGGTTGATCTTGCATGCGTAAGCTATAGGTTCTAACCTATGAGCACACCGTGTGCCGTATCGGTTTTTCAGACTTAATTTTAATAGTATTGCGATTGTGTATTTATTGTAGGTACCTTCGCGTGGACTTTCGAGACGACGAAGCACATCGACTTCTGCTAAGCGAGGAGTTTAGCAGGTGAGTAGATTTATATATACGGGGGAAGTCAGGTGGATGGCGTATAGCACCCCCGCAACCATTGATATGGAAAGATTGTTATATTAAATATAATTTTGATAATGGTTTTTGTAAAAGATAATATGATAAAAGTTGACACTAATGGACATATTGGTTTGAGAATATGATATAGGTATATAAGATAATATGACGTGGGATATTGAGATGATAGATATAGATGACACGGATTGATATATGAGAATATGATATAGGTATGTAAGATAACATGATGTGGGATATGGAGATGATAGATATAGATGACTCGGATTGATATATGAGAAAATGAATCATGATAAGTATGAATTGAAAGAGGATAAGTTTGAGTTTATAATGGTAGGATATGAGATCGAGATCGATATGACTTGAGATTAACAAAATATGACGTATAAGCAAGATGACATAATATAAGATTGGTATAGATTTGTTATGTGATTGATAAGATATACCGTACGAGATTTTAGATCCGTATCCTTATTAATGAATAGGACGATATAATCCTTATTCTCCTTGTTGTCACCGTACGATAGATTACCGTACGCGATGTGTTACCGGATGAATGATCCGTGCTAGTGATTTGAGGATGATGATCGTGGATTATTGTCATATCGGATGTTAAGAGGCGGGATCGCCGACGTTGGATATTAATCCTCGTGATGTACATACCATGTTCTGGTATTTAATGCTATATAATATCATTTGCTAGTACACCTACACAATTACCATTGATGCGCATGTTACACTTACACAGATTTGCCGGCTCACATACATTCATCATCGTTAATTGCCATGCCACTTACACAGTAGATCTGCCATATAATGAGATAAATCTTAAACGTAAAAGTACATTTATTGTTCAGTACTAACACTTGACATTTTTGCATGATATACTCGATAGGCTCATATTAATATTCTATGTTGCATACATCATACCTTATGGTTATATGCTTGAGATGTTGTTTTCATAAGATCTCTGGATTTGAGAATCGCAGTTATATTTCAAAGGGAATTATGTATTGCTATAAAACACGGTTTCTCTTGATATGATATTTCGAGGCGTCCACCATGAGTTTTGTCGGTTCTGAGCTATGATTATACCCGATTCGAGGAGCGGTAGGCACCGTCTGTGGGTACATGGTGGAGTTGGTGAGGTACCCCGAGGCAAGAAGACTCGCATTTTTAGGCGGTGAGCCTGGCAGAGTGAGTACTACTTACCGGTGATAGTTTTGGGCTCGGTGAATATCTGGAGGATAACGACTGGTGTTGTGAGATGATATGGGACGATGCGGACTGACGGAGCCCGAGATAGTATGGCGCGGAGGATATCTGGAGGATACCGACCGTGGCCGTGATATGGGCTGGTCCGGACTGACGGAACCCAAGATATAAGGATTTACGTGTCGATGCTAGACACGGGTTTCATGATGTTTCGAGTGTCGGTGTTGGACACTCAGGTTCTATGATTTTGATGTGTAGTTGACGGACACACGTGGTTAATATCTTCATATATATACAGGCATATGTTTTCATGATGTTTCGAGTATCGGTGTGGGACACTCAGGTTCCATGATATTGTTTGTGTCGTTGATGGACACGCGGATGATATCCATATGCATATAGGCATATGATGTCGGATGTTTATTTATATATGTCACTGCATTGACTCGATTGTTGACATATATACATACATGGTCACCCTAGATATCATAGTATTACCTTCAGGATATAGTGACCTAGGAGATTGTAGTTTTATTTGATTTCTGCTTGCTGATGTTTTTCTACTCACGAGATGGAAACTTACCCTCGTTGTGCCACAATTCCTCAGGTTTAAACGCTTGGGATCGGTTGCGGTTTTGCTGTTCCAGGGTGTTTTGCTTTGGTTGGCGGGACACAAGTTGGATCGTGCCCACTCTCATACTCTTATATTCTGTTGTATCTAGATAAAATACATCAAATCAAATCAGAAACAAGAATTTGTATATTGGAAGGCCTAGTCAGACTTTGGTTTTATGAGAGACTTAGAGCGATGGTTTATGTTCGCTTTCTTGAGTTTTGATGTCTTGCTAATTATTTGTTCTTTCTGGGTTGTTCTTCGCTGTTAGGCGTCGTAAATATGTTATTGCGTGGTTATGATTCCTCTAGTTGGCGAAGAGCTAGCTCCCGCTTGGAGATGAATTTATTATATGTATGTGGTTTTTGGATCAAAATATACAAGGGTGGTGCTGCCCAATTTTTTAAATACGAAACATGTTTTCATCTGTAGTATAATCCACATGCATTTTCATGTCTCATTAGTTATGCATTTAAAGAAAAACATGATTCATTATACCTTTATTTCAAAACTGCATGCCCACTATTTTCCACAAAAAGGTATAGATTTTTTGGGCCTCGGCTTACATGATTTACGTCACGCCTTTAGACGTTGCCTAATTTAAGTGTCGGTCACGTGCTAAATTACAGGTTATGACAGTTCGGTGTACCCATTCTCCAATGAGCACTTGTGTACAATGTTTGGTGTCAAACACCAACGGCTGTGGGATCAACCATCGCCCTATACAGGGTAAAGAAACGTACACACTAGTCTACTCTGGAATATCGATGCCATGTCTCGATACTCCCTCGACTAAGAACAATTAAAGGATGAACTTGTGGACTACCCTAGTCCCACTAGTATGATCTGCATCATAGTCTAGGTAGTCAAGTACACATCCTAAGGGCCTTATAAACATTTAACGGAGAGGCAGTATAATGAAACAAATGTACATGTTTAGATAACGAGCAACCAGATAGCATACTATCATGTCGAGAAAGAAAGTCCTCTCTATATATGTCCAAGCATCCACTTTAATATACAATCATGTACAATAATGGCCTTTAGGGTATACATATAACAAACAATACATCCTCATCACTGGGAATCGGGACCTAACTATCATCATGTGATAACCTGACGGAATCCACTCAAGTCACTACACTCCAGAACGTATGCGCATGCCTGGCATGTTTCCCGTATGTTTGAAACTCACAAAATTGTTTTTGCCCCTAGGATCTAAGGACCTTGACGCTTGCCAACAAATCAAGTGTCATAGTCAAGTTCAACCCGTCATTGTCTTGATTGCATCGAACCCATCCACACTAGCCCTTGACGCTTGCTGACAAAGCAGTGTGGCTGTCCTGATCAATCATATATCCATGCAACAGATAAGTAGCACCCGTACACTATGCCTTGACGCTTGCCAATAAACATAGCACGAATACTATGCTCCACATATCTTAAATGATGGAGGGCTACGAATAGTTTTTGGCGAAAAACCTTTAATATAATGAACTTGATATCGTCGATGGAACTCGAGTTGTTTTGAAATAGAGTGGCTTAAGCTCCACTTTTTAAAACTAGTAACATAAACCTTTGCTTAAGAGCAAACTCCCAATGAAGGGATCAAGGCTCTTCCCTCATAGAATGAGGTGCGGAATATTCCTAGCCGAATACCTCTATGTACAGCAAAAGAATACGACTGTAAGTTTCGAACATCATTTGGGTTTATTTTTCTTGCATTATTCAAATAATGCGTTCCCATCATTTTAAGTTTCCAAGCCACAAAAGAAACAACCAAAATAACATGCTTTTTATATGCCATCCGCATTTGCCACGGGGTCCCGTTATGCACCGTTTGGTTACTTAACTAACGGCAGAGCGGGAGAAGGACTAGCGTCGAACCAAAACATATAGAAGTATCTATAAATATATATAATATATATATATATATATATCAACATTTCAGGCAGATAATAGTCATCACAGGCAGATAAAAATCATTACAAGTATACGAACATCAATATGGAATAGCAGATAATTTAGGAGCCCTGCGTTTTATTTGAGACATAAATTATATGCGACGTTCCCCGGTCGTGTGGATAGCCAGTGCAATGAAGATCCTAGACCCTACGAGTGCGGCAAGTTATCCTCCAATCCGCAAAGTGAGGCAACCCCAATCAACAAAGTTAATGGGTCACCCACCACTTCACGGAATCCGGTAACTTGAGCATCCCTCCATGGGTCAACCTATACCCCCCACGACTACGGAGAATAGCCAGCCAATTTTATAGTAAGGCTCTCCCAGTTTCAAATACATGAGATGCATTCCCATTTCCCTCTAGAACCCGGCTATTCGAGCACTCCTCCGCAGGGTAATCCTAGTACAGAAAAGAAAACATATATATACAATGGTGACATCGACCTCAACTCGGTCGTGCCAAAATAAAAGAATATAAAAACTGGCAGAAACGGTAATCCACATGTCGGAAGCCCGCCCCGTAATAACCAATGTACAAATGAATTTGAACTGTACATCTAACATTGCACACAAGGCTATCCATCATGAAAATCCATCCATAACATAAGTGCAACACAGAACATCAACGTAAATATCATGTTCGTAAACTCGTTTTATTGTAAATATAGAAACCAGTCGGATTGTACCGCTCTATGATATTCATGGTCGTAGAAACTAACATATGAACTGATAAACACGAATTCAAATTTTGATCGATTAAAACTTTCCACATTGGCGCCAAGTACAAACCAGTACTCAAACAAATCTATGCCCAAACCAAGTATCCCAAAAATCACATTTCCATATAATACAGCAAATGCAGAAAATTGGGGCACAACGGCCCCAAGATGACTGCGGAACCGCGGCCAAATGCTATGATAGGAGGAGGTTCCACGGCCAAAAATTGGTTGTCTGTGCTCCAATTTCTTCCTAACCACCATAATTGCCTGCACATAATTTTAAGGCAATCGGAATAATTTTTTAAACAATTTTAAAATTCGAACGACAAGCATGTAATCGGAAATGCGATTTTGAAAATTTCGTCGATCGAGACTTCAAACTTGTGCAAACTAGTTAGTTAAGGTTTATGGTGTGGCTCTAATGCCATGTTGGGATCAGGTTCCCGCGTAGCGGAAATCGCGGCCGAGGTGGAAGCGAAAACAAAAAATTCTAGCGAGCGATGGACCCCCGTAAAACCCAGGATTCGGTCCAATCATCTAAACTAGCTAATCTACAAGTGCAATGGCTGAGAAAATACAACTTTTGTCGTATGTCCACCCAATTATGGAAGACCCCTCCAAGATCGTAGCAATCAAGATCGCGCTTGAGAATCGACCACCCTTGCCAATGATGATCCACCCGATAGAATCCGGAGACGGCTCTAACCGACGATCCAGACTTGCTAGGTTTGGATGGTCAGTGATGTTGGAATACTTCACTAAATTTTTCTCTCCAGAATCTATGCTCAAGACGAGATCAAGAAGAACAAGGTGATGGATTTGAAAATGAAGCATGAAGCTCGCTTGATGAAAAAATGATCATGTGTTACAAATGAAAAAGAGAATGGCTACATCAAATTGCAGCCATGATGCAATAGTGCACAATAAATGCACTTCACAATTCGAGCAATCCCTCAAACCATGCTTCATTAAAACTCTTATTTCCACCTCATTTCTAATTTATTTTTTCAAAAGAAAAACAAATATGCTGTGTCCTTCTTCTAGAAGCATTCCCGTATAAATACCAAAAACATAACCTGGTATATGTACTGCTACATATACGCGTATCCATATAAAAATACGAATAGCAGCAAAGAGAGAAAATAAATAGTGAACAATAATACTAAAATATTTGTATCAAAATACATATATGAATTATTAAATCAAAACCTGATTTAATAATCCGGCTTAATCCTAAGCCGGTTAGTATTATCAACAGTCCGATTAAAGTCCGTGTATTGTGTACACGTATTTAATTGGACCGCTGCACGTACCAAAGTACGGCGCCTGCATCTATCGCTTGAACCGGGAAAACCCTCTGTATGGAACTCTAAAGACTCGACAATATGTTGGCAGTGAGTTTAACCACATATACGTCAGCGACACTAGCGGTACTTAATGGCTACCTAGGTAGTTGTCGAAAGGGGGGTCAACAATCAGGTACGTCCTTACCCTATTAAGAGTAAATGTGACAATTTTCGTATAGTCCAGTCTCTTTGAAAAAGAGTATCGCATATCGGGTCTAAGGTTGGATAACGTCAGGCCCTTACTAACCCGATAAGTCGTGTCTGAGTCAAGCACATCACCAGTAGAGATACTACTGATCAACTATCAGTAAATCTCATTCACCGTAGCCAACTGAACACAGTACGATATTGACTCCTAATACTAGGAGAGACGAATCCCTGACAGTCGACCACTGCATCCATGTGGCTCGAGATTGTACCTAACTAAAACATATTTGCATGACTCCTTTGTGCCGTGGTAGGGTAGTAATCAAAGCATAGTGGGAACTTACACGAGACAAATGACGACATCAGGTTAAAGGATTAACTTGTACTCATTCCACCTGAGAACTTCCATCTGACAATAAATATAATACCACCTAGAAGTTCTCGACGATTCCTCCAGTGTACTCACCTCTTGTGAGCACCTGTATACTATCTTAGGTGACGCATCACCAAAGGCTTGTGAGACCGCCCATCGCCCATCGTCAAGGTCTAAAAGCATATACAATAGTCTACTCCGGAATATCGATGCCCAGTCTTGATACTCCCATGACAAGGGACATTTAAGGATGTGCTTATGGACAACCCAACTCCCACATATATGATCGCCATTATAATGCTGGTTGTCAAGCAACAATCCTACGGGCTTCATGAATGATGAAGACAAACCAGATAGCACACTATCATCTCGAGTAAGACTGTTATACCTATATAGATCTTCCCTCAATCAATATAATCGCTTAGTTACGATCACAATAATCCCCTAGTTGCGATCACAATAATTACCTTGAGGGCACTATATCCAACAGCTTGACCGTCGATATTTCTTTATCGAAGATGATCCACCCGAGGGATGGGGTTTATGGCTCTAGCTCCACACTAAAAATCTTGTATAGCAATTAGAGACTCTTAGTTGCTAATCTAGAGTGTCTAGGATGTAGTGAGTTGTTCTTAGTGTATTTCTATCTTTCTTCCACCCTTGATTCTCAACACATGACATTGTAGGGAGAAAGATCCAGGCCATATTGCATTCGAGCATCTAAGGGAACGGTATATCCGGGCCATCCTATCAATGAAAGACTGTGGGTCCTCGGCTGCATCGGTTCCCATGAAGGCCATAGGCCTTAACCTCATGAAATCTGATAGCGATACTGCAATCACCTCCGTAGCTACAGGGGCAACGGCCTATGCTGTAGGTACCATCGCGGTCCCCATGATTTGTGGAGCTACCTCTGGTCGCTGCGCTCGAAACGTCTCAACTAGCGATCCTATCATCTGACGCATCTCCTGTATGCTGGATCCTACCATCTGGCGCATCTCCTGCATACCAGCCCCTAGCGTGGCGATCTGATCTGTCATAGGAGGAACAGTCTGCTCGGGTACAACGGGTGCACTGCACGAATTAGTCTTCATCTCGGACGAGTCAACACGAATCTCGGCTCACTGCGCCCTCATAGTCTTTGGCGGCATAATGGCTGAAAGGAAAGTAGGATTCGATGAGGATACAGAAATTGAATCGCAAGAGTATATATAATCAAGAAGGAATTCCAATCAATAAGTCCTAACGTCGATTAGGCGGAGCACCGTGTCGTGAGTATGCCGCGGAGCATACACACGCCATACCACTCTGCTTCAGCTACCTACTCAATCATACCAGGGCCATCCTACACTCCGAAGGTAAAACCTACGCTCTGATACCAACTTTGTCACGACCCAAAGTTCGGCCCGTGACTGGCACTTGACCACGTAAGTCTAAAAGCGTAACGCGACTACGTAAGCCGAAACCCAGAAATCAAAACCATTTAAATATAGAGTGATAAAAACATTTTAGTAGAAACATTTGTGAATTGTTTTAGAAAACCTTAATTAATTTAGTAGAAAACCTTTTAAATTCAAGTGTTATTTTAATAATTTTGGTAACATTTCCTTTATAAAAATTTGTCCCGAAATCTGGTAAAAGGCAAGGTATAAGTAAAAAGTCATGTGAAATGAATAGAGCATCTCAAATAGGAGAATCGTGCCCAACGGCGGAACAATCACCATAATAGAATATACGACGCCGTAGCGAAGAATGAGCAGTAAAAATGAAAAAAAATATCATAAAACGATAAGACTGTATAAATAAAGTCGGCTCATAACGAGCTCGACACCAAAGTACAAAATAATATACAACGTCCTCACAACTGGTCTCTATGTCAATACGTGAAAGTAGATGGAGAGTACTAGATACATCAAGATGCACTGAAAAGTAAACAGATACCGTACAAACCCACCTAATAGAAAAAGGGCTAGCACGCCTCAGCAATGGTATCTGTGTCGAAAGGTGTGGCAAACAGCCAGCCGCGACTACTCCAAAGAGCAACCTGCAAGCACTGTGGCTCAACGGGGGTGAGTTGCCAACTCGTGAATAGTAGATAACATATAAAGGTAATCGCGAGTACGCATGTGCTGCGATACTCTAACCTATGCCAACAGATAACGCCTATATGATGACTGAATGCTCAAATCTTTCAACAAGTGCATTCTAATAGTCTCTCCATATGATAAGCAAGGTATATGATAATCATGTCTGATAATGAAATTTAACAATCCTATATAGATGAGCAGGGTATGCAATGTGTTGGTGAGTGCTGCATGCTCCCACAACTCTTGTGGCGCGGCGGAAGCGGTGAACGAAAATTTTCTTTGCATACAACACGCACTTAACCGAAGATCTTGTCTAAACCACAACTAGTATACCCTAACTAGAGATCTTATCTACTATGTTAGGGATTATACCTTGATGATACGGTCCTTCGGGTCTTCTCTTGGATGTAACTCCTTTGCTCCTTTCTCCTCTTTTGGTGAACTCCTTAGCTCCTTTAGATGTTGCCGATGTTTTCGATCTCCGGCCACCGAAGACCTAGATGATCCACCCGAGAGTTTTCGTGCAAGCTAGAAACTCTTCTCAAGTGTTTAACCTAGAGACCAATTTCGCTAGAAGAGGTCACTAGGATGATGTAGAGATAAGTGTATTGGATTAACTTGAAATCCTAAGCTTTGGATTCACATCTCATGTGAGGGTTAAAGCTAGGAAGAATGATCACCATCATTTTTCTTTCTCTCTTCTTATACACTTGTTATGATACACTTATCTTAATTTTTTGTAGGAATGGAATGCCTTGATTTCACATCTCAAATGAAGGTATTTATAAGAAGAAGGAGGAGGAAAGAATAAGTGCATTTCATGATTAAAAAGTTTAAGCATGATGAAAAAGAAAATAGCACTAACTAAAGCATGTATTATGAAAGAAGTATTATGGTTTAATAGTACATCCACTTCAACAACCACATTATCATGCTTATACCTTTTAATTTACACCTCACTAATTTATTTTCACAAAATAAATGATGTCATAATTATGTCATTATGAGGTGGCACCTTCTAGAAGGTATTCTTGTAACAATTACAAAATTACCCCTCCTCTGTATACCGTATACCTATACTGTATACCCGCATCCGAATTCCGAAAAATACGAATACCATTTATCCAATAATATAATACCGGTATCCGGCCAGTATTATTCTTCCGATTATTATTTCTGTAACTATTACATGAACATAATCGAAAACCTGCCGCAACACCTTACGGCTGCCGTAACAACTTACGGTCTCTACATCTTTCGCCTGAACGAGGGAACCCTGCCAACACTTGACATGTCCCTGTACAAACACCTTTGTAAAAATCTACATATCCCAGAAACCCTAATTCTTCAGTCTAGGAACAATGAAGAAAACTGAGTCGACTCGGCCATAACTCGGCGGCGGATCCGCGGCCAAACCATGGGTTTGGCCGCGGTTCCGCCGCCGAGTTAGACTCCCAAATTTTTTTTGTGTTCTTAGAAAACCCTGCTTGTATTTTTAAGGCATATCAAATTAATTTTGGAACACTTTCAAAAACTGACAGCAGCAAAGGCAGAATACGAGTTTTCGGGAGAAAAAACTGTCGATCGATCTTCTAACTTTTGGCTAACATCTAATTGTGGTTTAGTTAGGCTCTGATACCATGTTGGTGAGTGCTGCATGCTCCCACAACTCTTGTGGCGTGGCGGAAGCGGTGAACGAAAATTTTCTTTGCATACAACACGCACTTAACCGAAGATCTTGTCTAAACCACAACTAGTATACCCTAACTAGAGATCTTATCTACTATGTTAGGGATTATACCTTGATGATACGGTCCTTCGGGTCTTCTCTTGGATGCAACTCCTTTGCTCCTTTCTCCTCTTTTGATGAACTCCTTGGCTCTTTTAGATGTTGCCGATGTTTTCGATCTCCGGCCACCGAAGACCTAGATGATCCACCCGAGAGTTTTCGTGCAAGATAGAAACTCTTCTCAAGAGTTTAACCTAGAGACCAATTTCGCTAGAAGAGGTCACTAGGATGATGTAGAGATAAGTGTATTGGATTAACTTGAAATTCTAAGCTTTGGATTCACATCTCATGTGAGGGTTAAAGCTAGGAAGAATAATCACCATCATTTTTCTTTCTCTCTTCTTATACACTTATTATGATACACTTATCATAATTTTGTGTAGGAATGGAATGCCTTAATTTCACATCTCATATGAAGGTATTTATAAGAAGGAGGAGGAAAGAATAAGTGCATTTCATGATTAAAAAGTTTAAGCATGATGAAAAAGAAAATAGCACTAACTAAAGCATGTATTATGAAAGAAGTATTATGCTTTAATAGTACATCCACTTCAACAACCACATTATCATGCTTATACCTTTTAATTTACACATCACTTATTTATTTTCACAAAATAAATGATGTCATAATTATGTCATTATGAGGTGGCACCTTCTAGAAGGTATTCTTGTAACAATTACAAAAATACCCCTCCTCTGTATACCGTATACCGTATACTGTATACCCGCATCCGAATTCCGAAAAATACGAATACCATTAATCCAATAATATAATACCGGTATCCGGCCAGTATTATTCTTCCGATTATTATTCCTGTAACAATTACACGAACATAATCGAAAACCTGCCGCAACACCTTACGGCTGCCGTAACAACTTACGGTCTCTACATCTTTCGTCTGAACGAGGGAACCCTCCGTGTGGGACTCTAAAGACTCGTCAGTACGCTGGCAATGGGTTTAACCACAAGCACGTCAGCGGCACTAGCTCTGCGTAACGGCTACCCAGGTACATGACGAAAAGGTGGCCGACGAGCGAACTCATCACAACCCCTACGAGCCTGTAAGCAACACTTACCGTACAGTCCGGTCTCTTCGTCTGATACGTCGCATATGAAGTCCAAGGGTGGTAAATGTCATACCCCGGTAACTTTATAAGTCATGTTGATTTATGGCTCATAACAGGTCGAGGAACTACTGATAACACTTATTAGTAAACCTCGAGAACCCTGGCCAGGGATTTAGGTGTTATAGCCGATCAAACATAGCGCGACATCAACTCTCTATACCGGGAGAGACGAAACCCCTCCTATCGCTCACTGTCTCCATATGATTCGGGACTGTACCTAAAATCCACCTGTTTGCATGACTCAGTAGAGCTGTGGTAGGGAGGAAATCAAAGTACAGTGGGAATCAGACAAGACTCTATGACGATCTCGGGTCTACAGACTAACCTGTACAAGTGTCACCAGAGAACTGCTATCTGACAATAGGTATGTATACCATCTAGGAGTTCTCGGCGAGTCCGTCCAGTGTACCCAGTCTCCACTGAGCACCCGTACACCATCCTTGATGTCATATACCGATGGATATGGGATCATCCATCGTCCATCATATGGGTCAAGATGCGTATACGCTAGTCTACGCTGGTGTATCGATGCCCTGTCTCGACACACCCTCGACTAGGAACAATTATAGGATGTACTCATAGACCACAGTGGCCCCACTAGTATGATCTCATCATAGTCCCAGCAGTCGAGTACAAATCCTAAGGGCTTTATCAACATGTAACAAAAGAGATAATCATAGTACATGTTAAGATAAATTACAACCAGATAGCGTACTATCATGTCGAGCAAGAAAGTCCTCCCTATATATGTCCAAGCATCTACTACAATATACATCGTATGTACAGTAATGGCCTCTAGGGCATACAAATAACTAACAATCTCCCACTTGCACTAGGGCCATCTGTTGTGGTATCACATACCATACAATCAGCTGTGGTTTAAGTATCTCATACTCAACCATCCCATAAAAGTCTCTGCTAGGAAAAAAAAACCTTAGTGAGTGGATCCGCTCTGTTGTCCTCTGTATCTACTCTCCTAACCTCGATCTCCCTGGAGATCAACCATCTCCATGATCAGGTGGTGCTGCCTAAGAATTATATCTAGATTTCTGATGGGACGGTAGTTCCTTGGCTAAAGCCACGACTCCATTGTCACACAATGGTAGGAACGAAGTTCATCTTATGAACTTATATATATCCAGACTTTATCTTTGGTAGCATCTTTAGTAATGACGTATCTTGCCTTTCTAGTATGTCACGGTATCTAGCTTGGAACTCTTCCAACATACCGTCCCTCTACTAAGGGTAAAGACAATGACTGCGACTGACATTGAGTTGTCTTTATCACCCTGGAACCTTTCCAGTGATTCTCCCCAGGATCAATTGATACTATCTCACTACAACTAGTGAGTATCCTAACATCCATTTAGATCATCTCATAGATCCAAAACCCAGGATTTAGGAGGTATCACCTTGATCTTTGAGAATCCTTATGATAAGCGGAAATTGACCGAGTGTATCATAGGAAACTCCTTTCCTATCAAGAGTATGTCATCCACGTATTCTATGCGGATCACCACCATACTCCATACCACGAGGTTCATCCACCATTTTGATGAAGTCAAACTCTTTGACTACCACATCAAAACAAATGTTCCAACTCCGCTGTGATTCTTCCTAGGATCGATTGATACTATCTCACTACAACTAGTGAGTATCCTAATATCCATTTAGATCTATCTCATAGATCCAAAACCCTATGGAGAATCTATATGATAAGAGGAGATTGACTGAGCGTAGCATAGGAAACTCCTTCCCTATCAAGAGTATGTCTTCCACGTACTCTACGCGGATCACCACCATACTCCCTACCATCCTTTTTGTATATACAAGGTTCATCTATTATTTTGATGAAGTCAAACTCTTTGACTACCACATCAAAACAGATGTTCCAACTCCGCGATGCCTGTTTTATCGCATAAAACATCTTGCACACTTTTCCGCTCCTTCCACTATCTACGAAGCCCTCTGGCTGTGTACTTATAGACGCTCTAAAACTTCATTTTAGAAAAGCAGTCATGACACCAACCACCAGATATCGTAGTCAAGGTATGTAGCAGTGGCAAGTAGGATCTGGATGGACTTAAGCATAGCTTTGAAAGTCTCAACTTTTCCATGTACACCAAGTAATCTTCTCAAGATATACTTGCTCCTGATGGGGATTTAACCCTTCAGACAAAGCAACCAAAGTCCATACTTTGTTGGTGTATAAGGATTCCATCTCAGATCGCTAAGCATCCAGCCATTCTCACAGAGTCCCACTCCTGATGGCCTGCTCGAAACTAGTTAGGTCATACCACTTTGGTCAGGCAACAACCCCATCCCATAGGGTTGCCGTGGCACCAAAAGGTCCCTCAGCAGCTACTTTCTACGCATGCCCCCTTCACGAGGACTACAACCCTCCGGAACACCTTCCGGTCTCGGGACACGCTGGGGTAAAGATAAAATACTCACTCCCACTGTCATAGAGAAACCGAAGTATCTCTTAGGTGGGTGAGAAACCCTACTAGATCGGCGGAGAGGCTGAGGTTCATTAGAGTCTATTGAATCTTCTGGTTCTACCAAATCATGTGCTGTAGCTGGAACTCCTTCCAGTTCTACCTCATGACCACTAATTTCTTCACAAGAAATTCCCTTTTACAAAGGTGGCATGTTGAGAAACAAAACAACTTTTGTTCCTCGGTTAGGTCATCTGTTGTAGTTTGTATAGCTGGAACGCCTTCCAATTCTACCTTATGACCACTAATTTCTTCACAAGAAATTCCCTTTCACAAAGGTGGCATGCTGAGAAACAAAACAACTTTTGTTCCTCGGTTAGGTCATCTGTTGTAGTTTGTATAGCTGGAATGCCTTCCAGTTCTACCTTATGACCACTAATTTCTTCACAAGAAATTCCCTTTCACAAAGGTGGTATGCTGAGAAACAAAATTACTTTTGTTCTTCGGTTAGGTAGAGGATATTCCCTTGCTAATGCTTGGGATATCCAACAAACATTCACAGTTTTTGATTTTGCCTCGAGCTTGTCTGGATTTTGGTTTTTAGACACAGGCCTGACAACCCCAAATCTTAACATCTTTAAGAGATGGGCTCTTCCTATACCATATCACATATGGAGTAGTAGGCACCTGATTTGATTAGAACCCTATTCAATAGGTATGCAGCTTCGCAAGTGCATAACTCCTAAAAGGAAAATAGGAAACTCAGTAGTACTCATCATGGAGCACACCATATCACATAGGGTGCAATTGCTCCGCCCCGATATACCATTGTGCTATGGTGTATACGGAGGAGTAATGCTGAGAGAGAATCTCATTCTCCTTTAGAATAGTCCAGGATTTCCAAGCTCAAGTATTCTCCTCCTTGATCTCATTAAAGGACATAATACTTATACCCGTTTTGGTTTTCTACTTCTAACTTATATTCTGTTAATATCTCAAAAGTTTCGGACTTGTGTTTCAACGGGAACATTTGTCTGAATCTTGAGAGATCATCAGAGAAAGTAATGAAGTACAAAGAACCGGTCATGGCATATGTAGACAGGGGACCTTTCATACATCATCATGTATCAATCCCAAGAGTTCACTAACTCTTTCTCTGTTTCCAATAAACAGAGCTATGGTCATCATATCTATGTGACATGATCGGCAAGTTTCATAAGATGTAAATTTAAACTAATTTAAATATGCATCTAGATGTAACTTCAGCTAGTCGGGCCACATTGATATGACCTAGTCTACAATGCCTCAAGAAGGATTCGTTCATTTCTGAACTTATCCTCTTGTGTGTGTTCTGTATACTGAGAACTGTAGTTTGATTTAGAACATCTATGCTTTTAGATAACGTGCCTGAACCGATCAACACTTGATATAGGAAATGTTCAAAACATTATCCATCAATACAAAATTTTATCATTTCTTTACTAATTGATATGATTTTGTATATCAGGTTCGGTATCTAATAGCATTTGTTCAGAATCAATGTATTGGTAATACAGGGTGACAGTGACCAACAGACTTGGCTGCAACACTTGCCCCGTTTTCTGTCTCATGAAACTTATCACCCGTTCTCAGTTTTTCTACCTTTTTTGTAGCCCTATGTAACAGATTACATATCTGGGATCCTGATTCAGTATCAAAATACCCAGGATGCAGAGGATACCGAGAAACAGTTCTTTGTAATGAACACACCCGAAGGAGATGCATCATATGCACTTTCTTCATTTGGGCGGTATAGGAATTCTGGTATTTCTCTATTTCCTGCTCTGTATTATAACAATTATAAGTTGGAGCGGGACCAACGTTCCCCAGCTCAATATAACAAGCGGGTTCAGTCAATATATCCGTATTTATTATCTTGATTAAGGCATGATATGGTCACTATTTGGAGAGAGAGAGAAGAAAACACTTTAGCGTATGCTCTTTACAAGATTAGATTGGTTATTATCTAATCCGGATGTCTCCCACTGTTTTTATCAAATCTTCCTTCAAACCCTAAAAGGTAAGATTAGCCGGGAATAATTACACCCTATAATTTCGTCAAATTGTCTTGTGTAAAACTTTCCCAGGAGTAACTCTTACTCGCAGCGAGATCGGGATCCAACTATCATATAGAAGGTATGCAATCTCATTGCAAATTTCAACTCTTGAAATTCCCGATAATATTTTGCCCCTAGCGTGCTATGACCTTGACGAATGCCAACAAACCATAGTCCGCTAGTCAAGTTCAATCCGTACATTTCTTGATTGAATTAAACCCAGCCGTATGTCCCTTGACGGAAGCCAACAAAGACGCACAACTACCCTAACCCAATCTCATCATATGTTACAGATAAGCAATAGTTAGCTACCGCACACTACGCCTTGACGAAAGCCAACAAACGCAGCACGAATACTAAGTATTACCTATCTGAAATGTCGGAGGGCTACGCAGGTTTTTAAGAAAACCATGAGCGTAATGAACTTGATATCGTTGTAGAAACAAGTGGGAAGGAGTGGTTTAAGCTCCAGTTTTAAAAATCGAATGGTTTTGTAGTATCTTTCTAATTTTGCTAAAGAGGTCACTCCCGGTGAAGGGATCTCGGCTCTTTCTTTATCGAATAAGGTGCTGGATATGTAAATACCACGGTGCAAAGCAAAGTTAGATCAACTATAAAATCAATTCGAGTTCTTTTGTAATATTTTCCAGTTTCGCTAAAGGGGTCACTCCCGGTGAAGGGATCTCGGCCCTTTCCTCATCGAATAAGGTGCAGGATATTCAAGAATACCACTATGCAAAACAAAAGCTAGAGTTACCCTTTTTCAAAAAGTTTGATTCTACAACATCTTTAGGTTTCTTTCTCTTAACATTAATCACATTAATGTGGTCCCATCATTTACGTTTCCTAAACATCACAGAAAAGAAACGCAAATAGAACGTACGCTTATGCCATCCGCATTTGCCACTGGGCCCCGTCATGCACCGTTAGGTTACTTAACTAACGGCAGAGCGGGGGCTGGACTAGCGCGGGTGCAAAACATAAACAACATTTATTATATATCTCATATATAATTATAACCATTTCAGATCACAGATGAATGCATTGGATATACTAGGAATTCCGTATTTCATTTAAGCCCTTAATGAAAGACGGGTTCCACGGTCGTGATGAATAGCCAAAACCCCCTTAGACCCCTACGGGTGCGGCAAACTACCCGCCAAATTCCCGAAGTGTAGCAACCTCCCTCAACAATTGAGTAGGCCACTCGGCACTTGGAGAACTCGATAGTTTGTGCACCCCACCTTGGGTCTATCCTAGGAGCAAAAACAGTAAAAAGAAATTAAACAATATAACATTGCTTTTTACAAATTACATGGAATGAAAGAAAAGGAAAAACACTCTTCTCACACCCCCCGGCCATTCATCACAACGATCCAATACATTCATATACACATACCATCTCATGATATCCATATGTGCAACCCCCACTAATCGTCATATAGCAATTAGCGGACGTTTCAGAAAAATATAATAAAAATGAAAACCCGATTACCCAAATACTATTAGAATTTCGATCGATAATTTTTTGAAACCATGCCAACACTTGACATGTCCCTGTACAAACACCTTTGTAAAAATCTACATATCCCAGAAACCCTAATTCTTCAGTCTAGGAACAATGAAGAAAACTGAGTCGACTCGGCCATAACTCGGCGGCGGATCCGCGGCCAAACCATGGGTTTGGCCGTGGTTCCGCCGCCGAGTTAGACTCCCAAATTTTTTTTGTGTTCTTAGAAAACCCTGCTTGTATTTTTAAGGCATATCAAATTAATTTTGGAACACTTTCAAAAACTGACAGCAGCAAAGGCAGAATACGAGTTTTCGGGAGAAAAAACTGTCGATCGATCTTCTAACTTTTGGCTAACATCTAATTGTGGTTTAGTTAGGCTCTGATACCATGTTGGTGAGTGCTGCATGCTCCCACAACTCTTGTGGCGTGGCGGAAGCGGTGAACGAAAATTTTCTTTGCATACAACACGCACTTAACCGAAGATCTTGTCTAAACCACAACTAGTATACCCTAACTAGAGATCTTATCTACTATGTTAGGGATTATACCTTGATGATACGGTCCTTCGGGTCTTCTCTTGGATGCAACTCCTTTGCTCCTTTCTCCTCTTTTGATGAACTCCTTGGCTCTTTTAGATGTTGCCGATGTTTTCGATCTCCGGCCACCGAAGACCTAGATGATCCACCCGAGAGTTTTCGTGCAAGATAGAAACTCTTCTCAAGAGTTTAACCTAGAGACCAATTTCGCTAGAAGAGGTCACTAGGATGATGTAGAGATAAGTGTATTGGATTAACTTGAAATTCTAAGCTTTGGATTCACATCTCATGTGAGGGTTAAAGCTAGGAAGAATAATCACCATCATTTTTCTTTCTCTCTTCTTATACACTTATTATGATACACTTATCATAATTTTGTGTAGGAATGGAATGCCTTAATTTCACATCTCATATGAAGGTATTTATAAGAAGGAGGAGGAAAGAATAAGTGCATTTCATGATTAAAAAGTTTAAGCATGATGAAAAAGAAAATAGCACTAACTAAAGCATGTATTATGAAAGAAGTATTATGCTTTAATAGTACATCCACTTCAACAACCACATTATCATGCTTATACCTTTTAATTTACACATCACTTATTTATTTTCACAAAATAAATGATGTCATAATTATGTCATTATGAGGTGGCACCTTCTAGAAGGTATTCTTGTAACAATTACAAAAATACCCCTCCTCTGTATACCGTATACCGTATACTGTATACCCGCATCCGAATTCCGAAAAATACGAATACCATTAATCCAATAATATAATACCGGTATCCGGCCAGTATTATTCTTCCGATTATTATTCCTGTAACAATTACACGAACATAATCGAAAACCTGCCGCAACACCTTACGGCTGCCGTAACAACTTACGGTCTCTACATCTTTCGTCTGAACGAGGGAACCCTCCGTGTGGGACTCTAAAGACTCGTCAGTACGCTGGCAATGGGTTTAACCACAAGCACGTCAGCGGCACTAGCTCTGCGTAACGGCTACCCAGGTACATGACGAAAAGGTGGCCGACGAGCGAACTCATCACAACCCCTACGAGCCTGTAAGCAACACTTACCGTACAGTCCGGTCTCTTCGTCTGATATGTCGCATATGAAGTCCAAGGGTGGTAAATGTCAGACCCCGGTAACTTTATAAGTCATGTTGATTTATGGCTCATAACTGGTCGAGGAACTACTGATAACACTTATTAGTAAACCTCGAGAACCCTGGCCAGGGATTTAGGTGTTATAGCCGATCAAACATAGCGCGACATCAACTCCCTATACCGGGAGAGACGAAACCCCACCTATTGCTCACTGTCTCCATATGATTCGGGACTGTACCCAAAATCCACCTGTTTGCATGACTCAGTAGAGCCGTGGTAGGGAGGAAATCAAAGTACAGTAGGAATCACACAAGACTCTATGACGATCTCGGGTCTACAGACTAACCTGTACATGTGTCACCAGAGAACTGCTATCTGACAATAGGTATATATACCATCTAGGAGTTCTCGGCGAGTCCGTCCAGTGTACCCTGTCTCCACTGAGCACCCGTACACCATCCTTGATGTCACACACCGATGGATATGGGATCATCCATCGCCCATCATATGGGTCAAGATGCGTATACGCTAGTCTATGCTGGTGTTTCGATGCCCTGTCTCGACACACCCTCGACTAGGAACAATTATAGGATGTACTCATAGACTATAGTTGCCCCACTAGTATGATCTCATCATAGTCCCAGTAGTCGAGTACAAGTCCTAAGGGCTTTATCAACATGAAACAAAAGAGACAATCATAGTACATGTTAAGATAAAGTACAACCAGATAGCGTACTATCATGTCGAGCAAGAAAGTCCTCCCTATATATGTCCAAGCATCCACTACAATATACATCGTATGTACAGTAATGGCCTCTAGGGCATACAAATAACTAACAATCTCCCACTTGCACTAGGGCCATCTGTTATGGTATCACATACCATACAATCAGCTGTGGTTTAAGTATCTCATACTCAACCATCCCATAAAAGTCTCTGCTGGGAAAAAAAAACCTTAGTGAGTGGATCCGCTCTGTTGTCCTCTGTATCTACTCTCCTAACCTCGATCTCCCTGGAGATCAACCATCTCCATGATCAGGTGGTGCTGCCTAAGAATTATATCTGGATTTCTGATGGGACGGTAGTTCCTTGGCTAAAGCCACAACTCCATTGTCACACAATGGTAGGAACGAAGTTCATCTTATTAACTTATATATATCCAGACTTTATCTTTGGTAGCATCTTTAGTAATGACGTATCTTGCCTTTCTAGTATGTCACGGTATCTAGCTTGGAACTCTTCCAACATACCGTCCCTCTACTAAGGGTAAAGACAATGACTGCGACTGACATTCAGTCGTCTTTATCACCCTGGAACCTTTCCAGTGATTCTCCCCAGGATCGATTGATACTATCTCACTACAACTAGTGAGTATCCTAACATCCATTTAGATCTATCTCATAGATCCAAAACCCAGGATTTAGGAGGTATCACCTTGATCTTGGAGAATCCTTGTGATAAGCGGAAATTGACCGAGTGTATCATAGGAAACTCCTTTCCTATCAAGAGTATGTCATCCACGTATTCTATGAGGATCACCACCATACTCCATACCACGAGGTTCATCCACCATTTTGATGAAGTCAAACTCTTTGACTACCACATCAAAACAAATGTTCCAACTCCGCTGTAATTCTCCCCAGGATCGATTGATACTATCTCACTACAACTAGTGAGTATCCTAATATCCATTTAGATCTATCTCATAGATCCAAAACCCAGGATTTAGGAGGTATCACACGGGCTCCGTTTACGGTATTGGCCCTTGATTGGTCTCAAAAACTATCTATAACCGCAATCAAGAACGGTGTCGCTTTGCTGCTAGCCGGTGAGTACGGGTCGGTCCACAGGGATGTTGTGAATCTCCTATTTGCTCTTACGAGTTAATTCCGAAAGGTGTTCGGATTGATTATTAAATCTAAAAACCTAATTATTTTATAGTACGATTATCTAGATCTAGTCTTGCCATGGTTAGAATTAGTGATGGTTTGGAAATGTAAGTAAATCTCAACGCTTTCTATACCTAAATGAAGATCTATGAGAAGTTATGGTAATTATCAATAAAGGAGATTAGATCCATTCGGGAAGGTGTTCCTTCCTCTAGGTTCTTGTCCTTCCTTTAGAGATCCTTACCCTAACCTCCATGGAAAACGCGCGCAACCGGGCTTTTATACTATGGTATCACAGCTACCTCGAGGGATTGGGTGCCGTAGGGCGTGGTTTGTGCGTGTATGCATGGAGTCCTATTGAAAATATATAATGGGCAAGAAAGGGATGAGAGATCTCATCTCTCAAAAGCCTTCCCCAAACCTAACACTAAACAATTATCTAAGGCAAGGTATTAAATCTACCTAGGGCAAAGAATGAAAAATTACCTAGGGCAAGAATTTAATTTAACTACTTACTTTACAGATGGCTCTCTCCAAAAATCAACGCAGGGTTGTCAGATCTGAATTCATGAAATGAAAAGAGGCACTGATGCTCTCCAAAAGGATTCTAAAATTTATTATTAAAAGGAGGCATAAGAAATTACAATGATTTGGGTTCTATTTATAAGGAGATAAAAACCCTAGGTTACAATTGATCCGCACGTCTGCAGTTACAAAAATACCCCTAAGAAATCTTTTCAGAGTCGCGCTTGAGTTTTGGTAAAAAATTCACGAACCCTAGGCTTCTTCTGGCCGCGAAACCGCGGCATCGGTTGGCTTGGGCCGCGGTTCCGCGGCCCATTGGTCAGCTCACATGCTGAAACTTTCTGGTCTTATCCTGGGCTTCCTGGGCTTCTATAATCTTTGGATCTTTTCTCAATTTGTCTTCTTTATTTCTTCCAGTTCTCCAGTGAATAATTTGCAGTGGATTTTTAACCGTTCGTTTTGTAATCTTGGACCTTGCATTGCCTTGTACTTTGTGAATTTTATCTTCGATGTAATCTTGATCAAGAGTCTTCTGTTTGTTGGTCAAAATCCAATTTTGCATCGTCTTTTCACTATTTTCACTGTTTTCTGTCCAAGAACATGTTACCTGTAATATGTAGCAGACATGCGTCAAAAGCACCTGTTTATTTATAAAACGAATAAGAATGGGGAATATAATAATGCAATATTATGGTGTGAACAAATACCCCCAAACTTATCTTTTGCTCGTCCTCGAGCAAACTTATTTTTTATTCTCGACAAAAAACCTAACCGCACTTTCGCAGGGAAACGCAATTGCACTGAGCTCATGCAACAAGCCGTTAAACCTCTAGGTGTCCCTAGTAGGAGGAGTGTTGTCTCCTGAGGGTTATCAGCGGATACTACCCACAAAATCCTATCAATTTGGCTTTTTTGAATTTTGTTCTCCATTTAGGTTTTCTTAACAAGGAATTTTATTATCTTCGACTCGTAAATCATCCACCCATATTCTTCACACTTCCTCATCATTTAACTTAAAATTATATATGTTTTGGAGACCTTCTTAGCTTTCGGCATCTCCTAAGTTTTCCTTCTAGGTTTCCATCTCCACTTAGAAATTTTTATCAACTCTATTAAAGATACAAGTTTTATTCTTCACTCCTTTCTCTCATCTAAATCCCAAACACATACCCCTACGTGTGTATTTAAATCACCCCTACACTTGAAAATTCAAATCAAGCAATCATACCCTTTTCCGTTGTCCAAATCACTTATTAATTGGTGAATTTTTAATTGAATTTTGCTTACACATCCTTCATGCAACCGTTAATACTTATTGAGAGACCAACGACCGATTACAAGATGTGTTTGCACATTAAAGCGTAATTCCTAATATTACAACACCCGAGGCTTTTTAGCAGTGACTCCCAAACCAGTTGGTCTAAGGCACTAGGTGATGAAGCACCCTCACTAAATATTTTACTATTTTTGCAGCCTTTAGTAATCACAAAAACAAGTGTTCATTTTTTTTCTTTATTCACTTTTTTTTCTTTTATTTTCTTCGTACTAAAGACTTTAGACAAGAGCATTTCAAGGTCTCCCCTACTATTCCAAGTTTCAAGGTGCGTGATTGTGCAAATTGTAGTGTATGGATTTTCAGAATCTAGACATAAGTTAGGAATTATTTTTTGAACTTACACTCTAATAAAAATATCAATACTTTTACTTTGTTTCAACTTAGCCCAAGAACTGAACTCAAAATTTGCCTATTTCTAAATAAACTATAAAGACATATGCTCTCTACCGCTAAGCTTTCAGGGAGGTTATCTTTAGGCTTTTTAGTTTACTAAGTCTAAGATCTAGTTGTTCCTAGCTAGTTAACCTATTTGTCAAACTAATGTCAAATAAAGCCAAAATTGAATACAACGATTTTTATAATTTTTGAGATTTTTCAATTTTTATGTGTTTTAAAATAAGTATGCAAATGCAAAAAATATGTACAAATGAATGCGAAGGAAGAAGATGTACCGAGCATACCCCCAAACTTAAACTTGACAGTGTCCTCACTGTCATGCTACACTAAGAGGGTAAAAATGTCGACACTCCCCTGTTTATTTATTTACAATTTTTTTTTATTTTTAATGTTTTGATTTTTTTTAATTTTTTATAGTAAAAGAAAAAAAAAATATATATACATATATACAACAAGGTTTCCCCCAAACTTAAGCTTGGCCTTACGAAAACCAAAGGTTAGCACCAACCATTCAAAAATCTTATCGTGGTAATGGTCGAGTTGGTGAAATAATGGGGTGGAAAGAAAAGAAATGAGAAACACACGAGACCGTGTGGAAAGAAGAGTGGAATATGGTCTCGGTGGAAGAGAAGAATGATGAAAGAGAGAAAGAAGTGTAGCATGAACCTGAGGGTGTAAATCGAGTGAATAAATTAGCACAATTTATGATGACCAATGTGTTAAAAGCGATTGCGCTAACCTGTCAACCCGTCGAGAAATGGGGTCAAATCCTTCAAGATTCGCAAGAAAGCATGGGTACACCGAACTTAGTATAGGAGATGAAAGCGTAACGGTCTCTTGCACGGTCGGAACAATAGGAAGGACGAAAGGGATGAATTAGGGATAGTCTCATTCTCACTGTAGTAAATTGTCTCGAACTTAAAAGATTCCATCAATGGTTCGAAACTACAGTAAGCAACCGAGTCTGATGGTTCAACTAACTCATCTGAAAATATAAAGGACTCAAACTCCGGCGGTGAGTCATCAACATCGTCCGAAAAAGTAAAACACTCGTAAGTGGTATCGGCTGTGAGAACTGTGTCAGATTCAAAGGAAATTTTTTCAAGCTCACAGTCTTCATGCGTGGTCGGAACGATGGAAAGGATGGAGGGTGATATAACAGTTAAAGGTTTAGGAGGATGAATTGGAAAATCAGACACATAAAACAAAAATGATTCAACCTCAATATGATCCTCAATACTCTCCTCAATATCATCCTCATAATTCTCCTCAATATTTATCTCATCCATGCCATTATCATCAAAATCAAGGCGCATATGAAGTTCGGGAGAAACATTTAATGACTCGGGATGATGAATCGGACATAAAATTTCAATCAAATAGACATGTTAATCATCCGAAATATTCCCGGCATCTATATCCTCAATCTAGTGAAAATCAATTTTTTCTGACACCTCATCAAAACCATGGATATTTATCGATTTAGGTTCTAGAGTGGAGGTGTAAAGATCGAAAGGATTAAGTGTGGTTCTACTCGAAAGGGGTTCTTCACAATTTGGCAAATCAAGCACTACAAAATCACATAACTCGTTTTTATTTTCAGCTTGTGAGTCAATTAGGACAATCGATGGAAAACCGGAGTTGTGGTCTTCAATTGGGTAAGGGTAGGTTTGATTTGGAAGTCCTCTCAAATTCTAACTCTGTCCAACCGCCTCCTTATACATTGAAAAATTTAGAGCTAGCGGGAAACTAGCTACCGGTTCACTAGGTTGCATATGGGCGGCCACGGACGCTTCCAGATTCCTAGTCATTTTGTTTGTTGCTAAGATATAAGCCTCCAACGACTCTTCCAAAGTAGACTTGGGTGGTAAGGGGTTTTCGGTAAAAAAATTCAAATTTTTTTTGATAAGTGAAACTCCCAAAAGGCTGTGTAGAAGCAGTGTCTAGTGACAGTGGGAAAGTCGGGTAGGACCGGTAGGAAGTGGGTGGTTAGATAAGGGAATGGTCAACCTGTGGATAAAAAGGTGAATGGACTTGTTGATCCCTGGAACTAGATGAGTGGAGAGGGGTGAAAGATCGGCTGCGAGATTGAGCAATATGCTCAGCAATGGACATCGGCGAGTGACAGAAGGACTTGAAAAAGTGGTATCAATATATGGAGGTGGTAATGGTTGACTTGGTCGACACAAAGTGGGTTGAAAAGTCAAACTGTTTCTCCTAGACGCCTCTATTTGATCTTTCAAAGATTTTTTTTAGGCAAGTAAGGATCGTCTTTAAATTGACCGAACAAATTGACGTACGACACAAAATTAGGTTCGGGATATCAAAGTTCGGCAAGAGATTTATTATGTGGGGTACCCATATTAGAAGAAGGGGAAAAGAAAGAAGGTTTCTGGTGGTGCAAGGATTTATTTGCGGCAAAATTTTGCAAGTTTTCTAATAAAAATTTTCCATTTTCATTTTATCTTTATTTGGAAAAATTTTGGTTCAAAAAGATTTTTGAGAAAAGATATGCAACAGAAAAATATTACCTGCAATCAATTTCTAATTGAATCGAGGCGCAAAAATCCTGCACAAGATTGTTATTTGGAAAGAGAAAGATTTTTAAAGCGCACAAAATCTTGCAGGAATTTTTCAGAAAAAATATACCTAGATTTCCAGAGAATTAATAGGGGAGCTTACAGAGGAAATTTTCTGCGCTGAAGGCACAGGGGAACCGCGGATTCGCGGTCTAAGGCGGTCTGTGCGGCGGAACGGCGGCGGCGGCGCGGGCGCAGATCTCAAGATTTCACCAGGGCGCCGCGGATGGGCGGTAGATTGTGGTTTATGCCGCGGAATCGCGGTGTACTGTTGGGCTCGCATATCGAGATTTTTTCCTGTTCTGTTTCTAAAATTCTCCTCTGTTCTGATCTCCTTTTTTCTCGCTTTTTAGAATTTCCAGATCCGTCTTTCGATTGTAGATCCTACAAAATTCAAACAACAAAGTACCCTTTCCAAAAATGACAGATGATATATTTTTATATATTTTGTGATTTTTCACATTTTTATGATTTTTTTAAATTTAGATTAACCCGAAATTGCAAAAAGAAAATAACACGCCATACCCGGCAATGGCGCCATTTGATTGGTCTCAAAAAATATCTATAACCGCAATCAAGAACGGCGTCGCTTTGCAGCTAGCCGGTGAGTACGGGTCGGTCCACAGGGATGTTGTGAATCTCCTATTCGCTCAAACGAGTTAATTCCGAAGGGTGTTCGGATTGATTATTAAATCTAAAAACCTAATTATTCTATACTACGATTATCTAGATCTAGTCTTTCCAGGGTTAGGTTTAGGGATAGTTTGGAAATGTAAGTAAATCTCAACGCTTTCTATACCCAAATGAAGATCTATGAGGAGTTATGGTAATTATCAATAAAGGGGATTAGATCCATTCGGGAAGGTGTTCCTTCCTCTAGGTTCTTGTCCTTCCTATAGAGATCCTTACCCTAACCTCCATGGAAAACGCGCGCAACCGGGCTTTTATACTACGGTATCAAAGCAACCTCGAGGGATAGGGTGTCGTAGGGCGTGGTGTGTGCGTGTATACATGGAGTCCTATTGAAAATATATAATAGGCAAGAAAGGAATGCGAGATCTCATCTCTCAAAAGCCTTCCACAAAGCCAAAACTAAACAATTATCTAAGGCAAGGAATTAAATCTACCTAGGGCAAAGAATGAAAAATTACCTAGGGCAAGAATTTAAATTAACTACTTACTTTACAGATGGCTCTCTCTAAATATCAACGCAGGGTTGTCAGATCTGAATTCATGAAATGAAAAGAGGCACCGATACTCTCCAAAAGAATTCTAAAATTTATTATTAAAAAGAGACATAAGAAATTCCAATGATTTGGGTTCTATTTATAAGGAGATAGAAACCCTAGGTTACAATTGATCCGCACGTCTGCAATTACAAAAATACCCCTAGGAAATCTTTTCAGAGCCGCACTTGAGTTTTGGTAAAAAATTCATGAACCCCGGGCTTCTTCTGGCCGTGGAACCGCGGCATTGGTAGGCTTGGACCGCGGTTCCGCGGCCCATTGGTCGGCTCACATGCTGAAACTTCCTGGTCTTATTCTAGGCTTCCTGGGCTTCTATATTCTTTGGATCTTTTCTCAATTTGGCTTCTTTATTTCTTCCATATCTCCAGTGAATAATTTGCAGTGGATTTTTAACCGTTCGCTTTGTAATCTTGGACCTTGCATTGCCTTGTACTTTGTAAATTTTATCTTTGATATAAGCTTGATCAAGAGTCTTCTGTTTGTTGGTCAAAGTCCACTTTTGCATCGTCTTTTCATTGTTTTCACTGTTTTCTATCCAAGAACCTATAACCTGAAATATGTAGCAGACATACGTCAAAAGCACCTGTTTATTTATAAAACGAATAAGAATGGGGAATATAATAATGCAATATTATGGTGTGAACAGCCCTCGGCTTCGGCAGTACGAGTCGTCTCGTATCCATCTATCGACTCTGGTCAGTAGTCCCTCTGCCTGGCTCACCGTCTACTGCACAGCAATCCGTTCTCGTCCTGGGGTACTATACCGGGTCCACCATGTGTCCGCAATCGGCCTCATCCAGCTCCTCAATTCGGGTTCACATATATCGCTCTAGCACCGAGAAAACACATGGTGGACGCACTGAAATATCATACCAAAGAAAACTGGGTTTTTAAATAGTGCGTATTTTCTTAAAATAGTACTCCGGTTCCCAAATTCAAAAATCACATAAATCAAATCTAATGCGTAAATCCATGTAATGCGTCGTATGACACTAAGAGTAAAAGAAAGGGAAAACCGCTCTTTTTAAAAATCCAGTTTTGAAAATATCACATGCTGTCCCTTAGTTTTTGAATCAAGTCAATACCATCCATGAGTGTAACATATGAATATGTGTATAGGTATGGATATGCGAAATGATATGTACGCAAAGTGAAAGTAGCAATATACATGTACACTAATGTGGACATATGATGTATATGTTCACAAGTATGGATATGTGATGCATACATGCCCAAGTATGAATAGATGATATATGTGGCACAAGTATGAATATGTGATGAATGTGTGCCAAAGTATGAATATATGATGTATAAGGGCACAAGGGTAAACATATATATATATATATATATATATATATATATATATATGCACTAAGACGGAATATAAAGGGTACATGTGCACAGGTAGTGATATATCAATGAAGGTACGCACAAAAGTGCTTATACAGTATGCATGGCATGAATATAACATATGATAATATGCGGCAATAATGACAAGCATCAATAAAGTGGAATCAATACGATATATAATTGATAGCAATCCTATAATGTGAGTTTCATGGCAATCACTAACAGTGTGAGTGTAGCATAAAAATCATGCTCGTGCGACTTGAACCGTTAGTGACAGTGGAGTGTTCTATACTACCAGTTCTATATGTAATAGAAAGTATGCTACTCTAGTATGTCTACATGAACACATAAAACTAACATCCTATTTCTCCCTGACGCTTAACGCCATACGGGCGATTTCCCCGTAGATGTTAAATCTACTCACCTAGTCGCGCGCGCTAAGTATAGCCGACCACCTGCTTCCCTTTCCAGGCGGCGTCTGACGTACCCGCCTGCGAACCTAGAATTTACACAAGAATCCAAATATAATCAAAAATCTCGCAAAACGCGATATCGAAACAAAACGAAAAGCTCGCGCGTGAATTAATGCACGTGTGTGCGATACGCTGAAGCGTGTGTGTGCGCGTCTAAAACTTAACCCGACACGCTGCGATACACTGAATCACAGCAAACCAACTCGACACGTATCGTACATGTCGCGCAAGTCCCGCAACCCAAAAAATTAAGTAACAGGTTTCAGATTTTACCTGGAGCAAAAACAAGGAAAATAAACATGACCAAACCCTTAACCACCCATACAGATACCTATCTACCCTAAAACCAACACAAAACTTCACTATTGGGCCGCGGCATGGGGGTCAGTCCGGCCCAAACCCGGCGACATGGGTCCAGGTTGCTACCCTAGGGTCCTAGCACAGTTTATATCCTAATGTATGTGTTTGCTTACCTAAAATGTTACCCTAATGACAGCAGATCTCAAATATCCAAAAGGGCTTCGTTAAAACACCAAGTGTGCACAATTAGGGTATATTAAGGAACTAGGTCAATCAAGAGGGAACAAGTGATACCAACAATGTAAATTAGGGTAAATCTAGCTATAGACACCATAAAACTCCCTGTTCTCCAATGAAATCACCCAAGTTTACATCAAAGTCCACCAAAACACAATAATATAGCTACACAGACCCAGATTTGGTCTCAGGTAAAAACCCGAAAAGTAAACAATACTAAACACATCAAAATTTCCCCAGACACCCTCATACACAAACACACACACTCTCTCACACAGGGTGCCGGCAACGCCGGACAAGCAAAGAGGAGGTCGTCGGTCATCCTCCGGCAAGGTGGGCTCGAACTTCAACACAATACCCTAAAAATCCTGCACACTATTCTAAAGTTGTTTGCTAATCTAGTAAAGGGGCAAGGAAACAGCAGATCCTAATATCCTATGATATGTGTCAAAAACCGTATTTTAAAGTTTCAATTTTAGCGATTTAAGGTTATCTAGCTAAATCTAGCGACACCACAAGGCTTAAACAGACTAACTAACACCTAAAAGGGTTCATAAAGCTATAATTACTCTAATTTAACTAGATATAACATCACAAGACAAATCGAGCATAAAATCGTATAATTATCGCTAATCGAAGCTATTTCTACACAACCAAGCAAACAAGGAAGGAGTTTAGAAGTTATACCCCCTGGGAATCTCACAAACAAGGAGAAGGAGAAGAAGAAGAGGGGATGGAGCTACGGGGGTGCTGCTGCTGCCGCCTCGAGCTGCTGCTGCTGTTGCCTGAACTGCTACTGTTGCAATGCTGCTGTTGTTTTTGTTATTGCTGATGCTGCTGCTTGTGTGTTGTAGTGGGTGTTGTGTGGTGTTATTGTTGTTGTGGTGTTGATGCAAGGAGCTGCTGCTACTACTTTGCAACTGCTACTGCTGTTTGCAATGAGTGTTAGGGGCTGTTATTAAAGATGGTTGCTGCTGATGCAGCTGATGTATGAAATGGTGAAGTGTTTGTGTGTGTGTGTGTGTGTGTGAGAGAAAGATGTGAGTGAGAGGGTTTGAAAGATTGGCAGAAAGCTTTGAGGTGAAATGGTGTGACATTACCTTAAAGCCTGCTATCTCTCTCTCTTAATAAATGCTTGCATGTGCCCAAGCAGCCATGCATTCTCTCTCTCAACACAAGTCAACCCTGGAAATTTAAATCCCTTTTTATTTATTTTTTTAAAAATTCTTAATTAAAATCATTTAACTTAATAATGGTGGGGTTAATCTACCATGGTTGTTAAACATGGTTTAACCTAAATTCTAACCCTAGTTTACATGCACATGTTTGCGTAAGCTTCGGAAAATTCTAGAAAAATATTTATTAAATTTGAAAAATTATTTGAAAACCAATTTTGTAAACTTTTTATTACAAATCACATATTAAGATATAATTAGCCACCTAGCACATTCTAACGTGTTACAATCTTCCCCCCTTAAAAAAATTCGTCCCCGAATTTAAAAATATATAACTACGCATACCTTCAAAGATATGAGGGAATTTCTTCCTCATCTCCCCCTTGGCCTCCCAAGTGATCTCCTCACCATTCGGACTGCGCCAAAGTACCTTCAATGACGGCAAGACCTTCGATCGAAGTTTCTTCACCTGCCGATCCAATATCTCTACTAGCTGCACAGTGAACGAAAGGTCGGGATCAAGATGAACTACCTGATGCTGAATCGTGTGGGAAGGGTCTTGAAGATATCTGCGTAGTATCGACACGTGGAAGACGCGGTGAACATCTAAGAAGTTAGGTGGAAGAGCCAAACGGTATGCAACTGCGCCGATACGCTCGAGAATCTCGAAGGGACCCACAAATCTGGGGCTAAGCTTCCCCTTCCATCCAAACCTCATCCCCCCTTCATTAGAGAGACCCTCAGTAAAACGTGATCGCCAACTGCGAAATCTAATCTGCGGCGGCGTCTGTCAGCATACAATTTCTTCCTGCTCTGAGTTGTCCTCATCCTGTCTCGATTCAGCTGTATCTTCTCTGTCATCTCATGTACGATCTGTGGCCCTAAAATACTGCTCTCACTGAGCTCTGTCCAACAGACGGACGATCTATATCTCCTCCCGTACAAAGCCTCGAAAGGTGCAATCTGAATAGTGTCCTGGAAGCTGTTGTTGTACGAGAACTCCACCAAGGGTAAATGATGATCCCAGCTACCACCAAAGTCCAGAACGCATGCTCTGAGCATGTCCAAAAGAATCTGAATGGTCCGCTCTGACTGTACGTCGGTCTGCGGATGAAATACTTTGCTGAAACTCAAACGAGTGCCCAATACCACCTGAAGCCTCTGCCATAGTCGGCTGGTAAACTGGGTGCCTCGGTCGGACACAATACACGTCGGGACTCCATGCAGTCGTACAATCTCGTCGATGTAAATCTGAGCGTACTGAGCAAATCTGAAAGTCGTCTTCAATGGCAGGAAGTGAGCCGCTTTCGTCAAACGATCCACGATCACCCAAATGGAGTCATACCCTCGCCTAGTCCTGGGTAGACCAACCATGAAATCCATCGAAATCTGTTCCCATTTCCACTCCGGAATGGGTAACGACTGTAGCTCTCCTGCGGGCCTCTGGTGTTCGTCCTTGACTTGCTGACAAGTCAGGCTTCTCGATACAAAATCTGCGATGTCCTTCTTCATTCCGTCCCACCAGTAAACCTCTCTCATGTCATGGTACATATTGGTGTAACCGGGATGGACACTATACACTGATCGAATCTCGTGTTGGGTTGCTAGGCACGCGCACAAGGGTCTACGAGGCATCAACCATGCCCGAATAAAAATTTAGCCATGCCGAACAACCCCAATACGGAACTTTAAACTAGAGATTAGGCGATAACTTGCATGCTAAACACTTTAACACTAAGTGAGAGGGATTACAACCTTTGTAGATCTGGTCCTTCACTTCATATGCTCCGTGTTGTGGTCCCTTCGCTGCGATCATCGGGTTCCGGGCTCTCGAGAGGTTCCACGAAGAGAATGACGCAACCTTTGCTTCCGATCTTCGATACTACGATGATCTACCTCGAAGTTTCTTTAACACAAGCTAACACTCATGAAATGATGTGAACACCCTCATCTAAATGGCAAGGGAAGATGAGGATGATGAAGTAGGAATTTTGCTCTATTTATTTATCATTTTCTCACTATTATTCATCACTTGGAAAAATCAAGAAAGGTTTTTCCATGAAAGAAAATGGAGGAAAAAGATGAATGAATAATGTTAATCTCTTTGTGATGAATAGGAAAAGGAGATATGATAGAATTATGCAACCATGGTTCATTTAACCATTGTAGAGAATTGACTAGGGTTAGGGTTTTGGGTAAAGTTAAAGCATGAGTCATGAACAAATATCTTTCACAAAACAAAACAAATCCTTCTAGAAACTTCTAGAAAGATTAACCCTAATCCGAACCCTAATCAAGTTTAAACTCCACAAAACGAGTTGCATTAGTTATCATATCATGTTACAATATTATATATCACATATATAATATTTACCGTAACAAAATAAAATAATACAATTAACATATATCGCATATATATCAATGTATTACCCGAGTGAGAAAAAGAATCTTTTAGTGAGCAAATATTAGTTAATGCAATTTAATATATCACATATATTATTATACATTAAATTATCGAATCAACACTTGATCCGACAATCCGGCTATATCGCATATAACCGGCTAATATTTATCCGTACCGATTCATCGAATCAACACTTGATCCGATGACCCGGCTGATATCAAATATCGCGAGAATACAATACGATATCACATACCGCATTATCCTCGGTCCCGCACATATCACATATGTGCTCCTACTCCGTTTTGCCTGAGTCAAGAAACCTCTGTGTAGGACTCTAAAGAATCGTCAATACGCCGGCAGTAGGTGATGATCATATCAAACACCCACAAGCTGCAAGCGGTCAGCTAAACGTAACAGCTACCCAGGTATTGAGCGCTCAGAAGATCAACAAGCAAGCCTGTACATTCTCCTGTGTATCCAAACAGTAACACTCCCGTACAGTCCGGTCTCGTCGTCTGATATGTCGCATATCTCGCCTAGGGGTGGTAAACGTCAGACCCCAGTAGCTTGATAATTCGTGTCGATTTGAGGTCTATAACAGTTCGAGAAACTACCGATAACACTTACCAGTAAATCTCAGCAACCCTGGCCAGGGATTTCCGGTTATAGCCAATCGAACACAACACAACATCAACTCCCTATACCGGGAGAGACGAATCCCCTCCTATCGCTCATTGCCTCCATGTGATTCGGGACTGTACCCAAAAGCCACCTTTTTGCACGCCCTCTTGGACGTGGTATGATGGAAATCAAAGCACAGTGGGAATCACACAAGACTCTATGACGATCTCGGGTCAACAGACTACTCTGTACCAGTGTCACCGGAGAACTGCCATCTGACGTATGGTATAATACCATCTGGGAGTTCTCGGCGAGTCCGTCCAGTGTACCCAGTCTCCTCTGAGCACCCGTACACCATCCTTGATGTCAAACACCGATGGATATGGGATCATCCATCGCCCATCATATGGGTCAAGATGCGTATACGCTAGTCTACTCTGGTGCATCGATGCCCTGTCTCGATACACCCTCGACTAGGAACAGTTATAGGATGTACTCGTCGACTACCGTGGCCCCACTAGTATGATATCATCATAGTCCCAGTAGTCGAGTACATATCCTAAGGGCTTTATCAACATGTAACAGAGAGACAATCAGAGTACATGTTAAGATAAAGTACAACCAGATAGCATACTATCATGTCGAGCAAGAAAGTCCTCCCTATATATGTCCAAGCATCCATTACAATATACATCGTATGTACAGTAATGGCCTCTAGGGCATACATATAACTAACAATCTCCCACTTGCACTAGGGCCATCTGTTATGGTATCGCATACCCAACAATTAGCTGTGGTTGTAGTATCTCATACTCAACCATCCCATAAAAGTCTCTACTGGGAAAAAGGCCTTTGTGAGTGGATTCGCGCTGTTGTCCTCTGTGTCTACTCTCCTAACCTCGATCTCCCTGGAGATCGACCATCTCCATGATCAGGTGATACTGCCTAAGAATTATATCTGGATTTCTGATGGGACGGTAGTTCCTTGGCATAAGCCACAACTCCATTGTCACACAATGGTAGGAACAAAGTTCATCTTATGAACTTATATATATCCAGACTGCCTCTTTGGTAGCATCCTTGGTAACGATGTATCTTGCCTTTAATCGTCTAGTATGTCACGGTATCTAGCTTGGAACTCTTCCAACATACCGTCCCTCCACTGAGGGTGTAGACAATGCCTGTGACTGACATTCAGTCATCCTTATCACCCTGGAACCTTTCCAGTGATTCTCCCCAGGATCGATTGATACCATCTCACTACAACTAGTGAGTATCCTAACATCCAATTAGATCTATCTCATAGATCCAAAACCTAGGATTTAGTCGGTATCACTTTGATCCTATATGGAGAATCCTTGTGATAAGCGGAGATTAACCGAGCGTAGCATAGGAAACTCCTTCCCAATCAAGAGTATGTCATCCACGTACTCTACGAGGATCACCACCATACTCTCTACTACCTTTTCGTATATACAAGGTTCATCTACCATTTTGATGAAGTCAAACTCTTTGACTACCACATCAAAACAGATGTTCCAACTCCGCGATGCCTGTTTTATCATATAAAACATCTTGCACACGTTTCCGCTGCTCCCACAGTCTACGAAGCCCTCTGGCTGTGTACTTATAGACGCTTTCTTCTAAACATGATTTAGAAAAGCAGTCATGACACCCAACCACCAGATATCGTAGTCATGGTATGTAGCCGTGGCAAGTAGGATCTGGATGGACTTAAGCATAGCTTTGAAAGTCTCAACTTTTCCATGTACACCAAGTAATCTTCTCAAGATATACTCGCTCCTGATGGGGATCTAACCCTTCAGATAAAGCAACCAAAGTCCATACTTTGTTGGTGTATAAGGATTCCATCTCAGATCGATAAGCACCCAGCCATTCTTACAGAGTCCCACTCCTGATGGCCAGCTCGAAACTAGTTGGGTCATCATCTCATGATGCAATCCTTGCTCCCACTGTCATAGAGAAACCGAAGTATCTCTCAGGTGGGTGAGGAACCGTACTAGATCGGCGGAGAGGCTGAGGTTCGTTGGAAACTATTGAATCCTTTGGTTCTACCAAATCATCAGCTGCAGTTTGTATAGCTGGAACCATTCCAGTTCTACGTAACAGACCTTGCCTCGAGCTTGTCCGGATTTTGCTTTTCAGGCATAGGCCGGACAACCCCAAATCTTAACAAGTTTAAGATATAGGCTCTTCCCTTTCCATATCACATATGAAGTGGTAGGCAACTAATTTGATTTGAACCCGATTCAATAGGTATGCAGCTCCTCAAGTGCATAACTCCCAAAAGGAAATAGGAAACTCAGTAGTACTCATCATAGAGCACACCGTATCACATAGGGTGCTATTGCTCCGCCCCGATATACCATCGTGCTATGGTATATACGGAGGAGTAATGCTGAGAGAGAATCTCATTCTCCTTTAGAATAGTCCAGGAATTCCGTGCTCAAGTATTCTCCTCCTTGATCTCATCAAAGGACATAATACATATACCCGTATTTTGGTTCTCTACTTCTAACTCATATTCTGTGAATATCTCAAAAGGTTCGGACTTGTGTTTCAGCAGGAACATATATCTGAATCTTGAGAGATTATCAGAGAATGTAATGAAGTACAAAGAACCAGTCTTGGCATGTATAGACAGGAGACTTTCATACATCAGCATGTATCAATCCCAAAAGTTCTCTAACTCTTTCTCTGTTTCCAATAAACAGAGCTGTGGTCATCTTATCTTTGTGACATGATTGGCAAGTTTCACAAGATGTAAATTCAAACAGATTTAAATATGCATCTAAATGTAACTTCAGCCAGTCGGGTCGCATTGATATGACCTAGTCTACAATGCCTCAAGAAGGATTCGTTCATTTCTGAACTCTTCCTCTTGTGTGTGTTCCGTATACTAAGAACTGTAGTTTGATTTAGAACATCAATGCTTTTAGATAACGTGCCTGAACCGATCAACTATTGATATAGGAAATGTTCAAAACATTATCCAACAATACAAAATTATATCCTTTCTTTACTAATAAAGAGACTGATATGATTTTGTATATCAGGTTCGGTATCTAATAACATTCGTTCAGAATCAATGTATTCTGGTAATACAGGGTGACAGTGACCAACAGACTTGGCTGCAACACTTGCACCGTTTTCTGTCTCATGAAACTTATCACCCGTTCTCAGTTCTCTACCTTTCTGTAGCCCATGTAACAGATTACATATACGGGATCCTGATCCGGTATCACATACCCAGGACGTAAAGGATACTGAGAAACAGTTCTGTGTAACGAACACACCCGAAGATGATGCATCAACATGTACTTTCTTCGTTTGGGCGGCACGGGAAATCTGGTATTCCCCAATTTCCTGCTCTGTCTTATAACAATTATAAGTGGGAGCGGGACCAACGTTCCCCAGCTCAGTATAACAAGCGGGTTCGGTCAATATATCCGTTTTATTATCTTGATTAAGGCGTGATATGGTCGCTACCTGGAGAGAGAGAGAAGAAAACACTCAGCGTATGCTCTTGCAAGATTAGATTGGTTATCTAATATATCTAATCAGGATGTCTCCCTCTGTTTTAGTCAAATCTTCCTTCAAACCCTAAAAGGAAAGACTAGCCGGGATTAATTACACGCTACAAGTTCGCCAATCTTTCAGCCAGGCCAGTGTCGGTACTTTGAGGGAGGTCCCCCGTGCTTTCGCACGAACCTAGTTACAGTAAACCTCGTTTTCCCAGAGGCGTAACCCCGTTAACACCTTTCTAGACACCTACTTGATCGGCTAATTGTAATGTGTAAAACTCTCCCAGGAGTAACTCTTACTCGCAGCGGGTATCGGGATCCAACTATCACATATAAGGTATGCAATCTCATTGCAAATTTCAACACTTGAAATTCCCAATAATATTTTTCCCCAAGCGTCCTATGACCTTGACAGAGGCCAACAAACCATAGGTTGCTAGTCAAGTTCAACCCGTCATTTCTTGATTGAAAAAAACCCACCCGCACGACCCTTGACAGAGGTCAACAAGGTCGCACGACTACCCTAAATCAATCACATCATATGCTTAAGCAGATAAGTACTATTCAGCTACCGCACACTACGCCTTGACAAAGGCCACCAAACGCAGCACGAATACTAAACAGTCCTTATCTGAAATGACGGAGGGCTACGTCAGGTTTTTAAGAAAACCTTTTGCGTAATGAACTTGATATCGTTGTAGAATCGAGTGATTTTAAATGGAGTGTTTTTGAGGCCTTTCTAGTTTTGCTAAAGGGGTCACTCCCGGTGAAAGGATCGTCGGCCCTTTCCTCATCGAATAAGGTGCAGGATATATCATATATACCACAATGCAAAGCAAGAACTATAGAAGCAATCAAAAGACAAACCGAGTTTGTAGCATCTGCCAGTTATTGATAAAGGAGTCACTCCCGGTGAAGGGATCTCGGTCCTTTCCTTATCGAATAAGGTGCTGGATGTTCTACAAGGAACACCGCTATGCAAAGCAAGAACTAGAGCTACCAGTTTTTAAACAAGTTTCTACAACATCTTAGGTTTCTTTTATTTCATTAATCTCATTAATGAAGTCCCATTTTATTATGCTTCGCAAGCATCACTTTTGAAACGAAATCTGCAATATAACATATATCTCATATATATAATATAAACATTCGTCTCAGGCAGTAATATGATCTCATCACAGAACATTGCAGCAGAAGAACATATATGAAATATTGGATATACTAGGACGTCCGTGTTTTCAATACGAGCCTGTATAAAACACGGATTCCACGGTCGCGATGAATAGCCAAACCCACATCCCTAGACCCCTACGAGAGCGGCAAGTAACACTGCCAATTCTAGGGTTAGGAGACCCGGTCTCGACTCCTCGAGATGGTCTCCCACTGGACCCTAGAACCCGGTTACTTGTGCTCCCCGCCTTGGGTCTACCTAATGCGGAAAAGTAAATAATATACAACGGTGACATCTTCCGCTACCTGGAAGTGCCCCAATAAAAGAATATTACATACAAATGAATTTTACATGAATGAAATAGAAAAACTCTCATCTCACATAAAACCCCCGGCTATTCGAACGCGACGATCCAATAGAACATATCACAGCAACACATAATATCTCATATCATCAACGTAAGCAAGTATGCGTATCCCGATTGTCGTTGATGTATAGAAACAAAGCCGGCGATACACCACATACTACGCTTACGGTCACAGAAAAGAAAGTGTAAAACTACAACAGTTGGAATCCGCAACCTCTTTAGACATCGCATGCCTAACCAAATGAATTCCTTAGACATCGCATGCCTAACAATTATAAACCCCGCATTTTAGTCTCATTATCGAAAACTCTTTTCAATATCAAGTCGGGCAATTCAACAAGATTCCCGACGTCCTGATCGAATGCTCGTCGCAAACTTTAGTAGACGGCCGCACCCCCGATACCGTCGACGAAGTGCACCAAGGCGGAACACCGCTACCGGGAGCACCCGAACGGATGCTTTCGGCGACGGGGTTCTCCTACAGTCACCTTGGTCGGGGCTATGGAGTGAGGCTGCCTATTAAGTTTACCCGGCGAGTATCCGCGTACGCTACGTGATTGCGACGGACTTTTGATCACATCAAAATTCCGTGGCAACCGATCATCTGAGACTAAACTGCTATGTTTATAATATTCAAATTAGTTATCTCATAACTATTTGTGGATTCCAATTATTGTATCACATTCCAGATAAATAGAAAAAGTTAAACTTTCCGATCGAATCATCAAGCACCCAAGATTTCCCCAATATATCTTAACACTTTGAATCAGTTTAAAAACGTCCATCACATGCCACAGTACCAATGATCCAGCCGTAGAAGGGTCAAGCCAACGCCTCACATGTGGCACGCCGTACTGCCCCAACCCTAAGGTTCAAAGGGCAGTTCAAGACGGTCACATAATCGAGTTAAGGTTTGTTGTCTTCTAGAGGGTCCACCGAGTTACTTGTACGACTTAGAACGTTCTTAAACACGAGGAAAAATCCAACTTTTGAAAAAATTTCCGACAGGGGAAAAAGTGAGTTATTGATATCCGTTCGAACTTTTTAACAGTTTCTATAAGATATCCGGAAAGCCACATAGACAAAATCTAATACTCCGATCGAAACATCGAATACCCAAAACAACTCCAGAAAACTCAACTGTAGAATAAAAATTAAAACATTCCAGAGAACTCAGCACTGTGTAAATGGAATTACTGTGCCAAATAGGAGGGGTGACATCATCAAGTGGCCGCGGAACAGCCGCAGAAGCCAGGCTTCTGCCGCTGTTCCGCCGCACTTTTGACGAATTACCCCCTCGAATTTCACAGTAATTCTAATTAGACCCTGCTGAATTTTTTAGAAACTTTTAATTGACAAAAATCCAAATTTTCAGAAAATTTCCAGAGAGCATTTTGGAGTTTTGGGTTTCGGGTTTTCCGGGTTCGATCGGACTTTAAACTTCGTCTAGACTTCGCCTAAAGCTCTAGCTTGGCTCTGATACCACTGTAGGGTTGCTAGGCACGCGCACAAGGGTCTACGAGGCATCAACCATGCCCGAATAAAAATTTAGCCGTGCCGAACAACCCGAATACCGAACTTTAAACTAGAGATTAGGCGATAACTTGCATGCTAAACACTTTAACACTAAGTGAGAGGGATTACAACCTTTGTAGATCCGGTCCTTCACTTCATATGCTCCGTGTTGTGGTCCCTTCGCTGCGATCATCGGGTTCCGGGCTCTCGAGAGGTTCCACGAAGAGAATGACGCAACCTTTGCTTCTGATCTTCGATACTACGATGATCTACCTCGAAGTTTCTTTAACACAAGCTAACACTCGTGAAATGATGTGAACACCCTCATCTAAATGGCAAGGGAAGATGCGGATGATGAAGTAGGAATTTTGCTCTATTTATTTATCATTTTCTCACTATTATTCATCACTTGGAAAAATCAAGAAAGGTTTTTCCATGAAAGAAAATGGAGGAAGAAGATGAATGAATAATGTTAATCTCTTTGTGATGAATAGGGAAAGGAGATATGATAGAATTATGCAACTATGGTTCACTTAACCATTGTAGAGAATTGACTAGGGTTAGGGTTTTGGGTAAAGTTAAAGCATGAGTCATGAACAAATATCTTTCACAGAACAAAACAAATCCTTCTTGAAACTTCTAGAAAGATTAACCCTAATCCGAACCCTAATCAAGTTTAAACTCCACTAAACGAGTTGCATTAGTTATCATATCATGTTACAATATTATATATCACATATATAATATTTACCGTAACAAAATAAAATAATACAATTAACATATATCGCATATATATCAATGTATTACCCGAGTGAGAAAAAGAATCTTTTAGTGAGCAAATATTAGTTAATGCAATTTAATATATCACATATATTATTATACATTAAATTATCGAATCAACACTTGATCCGACAATCCGGCTATATCGCATATAACCGGCTAATATTTATCCGTACCGATTCATCGAATCAACACTTGATCCGATGACCCGGCTGATATCAAATATCGCGAGAATACAATACGATATCACATACCGCAATATCCTCGGTCCCGCACATATCACATATGTGCTCCTACTCCGTTTTGCCTGAGTCAAGAAACCTCTGTGTAGGACTCTAAAGAATCGTCAATACGCCGGCAGTAGGTGATGATCATATCAAACACCCACAAGCTGCAAGCGGTCAGCTAAACATAACAGCTACCCAGGTATTGAGCGCTCAGAAGATCAACAAGCAAGCCTGTACATTCTCCTGTGGATCCAAACAGTAACACTCCCGTACAGTCCGGTCTCGTCGTCTGATATGTCGCATATCTCGCCTAGGGGTGGTAAACGTCAGACCCCAGTAGCTTGATAAGTCGTGTCGATTTGAGGTCTATAACAGTTCGAGAAACTACCGATAACACTTACCAGTAAATCTCAGCAACCCTGGCCAGGGATTTCCGGTTATAGCCAATCGAACACAGCACAACATCCACTCCTTATACCGGGAGAGACGAATCCCCTCCTATCGCTCAATGCCTCCATGTGATTCGGGACTGTACCCAAAAGCCACCTTTTTGCACGCCCTCTAGGACGTGGTATGATGGAAATCAAAGCACAGTGGGAATCACACAAGACTCTATGACGATCTCGGGTCAACAGACTACTCTGTACCAGTGTCACCGGAGAACTGCCATCTGACGTATGGTATAATACCATCTGGGAGTTCTCGGCGAGTCCGTCCAGTGTACCCTGTCTCCACTGAGCACCCGTACACCATCCTTGATGTCAAACACCGATCGATATGGTATCATCCATCGCCCATCATATGGGTCAAAATGCGTATACGCTAGTCTACTCTGGTGCATCGATGCCCTGTCTCGATACACCCTCGACTAGGAACAGTTATAGGATGTACTCGTCGACTACCGTGGCCCCACTAGTATGATCTCATCATAGTCCCAGTAGTCGAGTACATATCCTAAGGGCTTTATCAACATGTAACATAGAGACAATCAGAGTACATGTTAAGATAAAGTACAACCAGATAGCATACTATCATGTCGAGCAAGAAAGTCCTCCCTATATATGTCCAAGCATCCATTACAATATACATCGTATGTACAGTAATGGCCTCTAGGGCATACATATAACTAACATCTCGGCTCTCGCAGCTGCTCTCTACGCCCTCGTAGTCTTTGGCGGCATAATGGTTGAAAGGAAAGTAGGATTCGATGATGATACGGAAATCGAATAGCAAGAGTATATATAATCAAGAAGGAATTCCCATCAATAAGTCCTAAGGTCTCTTAGGTGGAGTACCGCGTCGTGAGTATGCGGCGGAACATACACATGCTACGCCACTCTGCTTCAGCTACCTACTCCATCATACAAGGGTCATCCAACACTCCGAATGTAAAACCTACGCTCTGATACCAACTTTGTCACGACCCAAAATTCGGCCCGTGACCGGCACTTAACCACGTAACGTCTAAAGGCATAACGCGACTAAGTAAGCCGAAACCCAGAAATCAAAACCATTTAAATATAGAGTGTTAAAAACATTTTAGTAGAAACATTTGTGAATTGGTTTAGAAAACCATAATTAATTTAGTAGAAATCCTTTTAAGTTTAAGTGTTATTTTAATAATTTTGGAAACATTTCCTTTATAAAAATTTGTCCAGAAATCGGGTAAAATTCAAGGTGTAGGTAAAAAGTCATGTGAAATGAATAGAGCATCTCAAATGGGAGAATCGCGCCTAATGGCGGAACAATCACCACAATAGAATATATGACGCCGTAGCGAAGAATGAGCAATAAAAATGAAAACAAATATCATAAAAGGATAAGACTGCATAAATAAAGTCGGCTCACAACGAGCTCGACACCAGAGTACAAAATAATATACATCGTCCTCACAACTGGTCTCTAAGTCAATACGTGAAAGTAGATGGAGGGTACTAGATACATCAAGATGCACTGAAAAGTAAACAGATACCGTACAAAACCCAACTAATAGCAAAAAGGCTAGCACGCCTCAGCAATGGTATTTGTGTCAAAAGATGTGGCAAACATTCAGCCGTGACTACTCCATAGGGCAACCCGCAAGCACTGTGGCACAACTGGGGTGAGTTGCCAACTCGTGAATAGTAGATAACATATAAAAGTAATCGCGAGTATGCACGTGCTGCGATACTCTAACCTATGCCAATAAATAACGTCTATATGATGACTGAATACTCAAATCATGCAATAAGTGCAATCCAATAGTCTCTCCATATGATGAGCATGGTATATGATAATCATGTCTGATAATGAAATCTAACAATCCTATATAGGATGAGCAGGGTATGCAATGATCGTGCATGACAATATGTACTCTAGCAGGTACAATAGCTACAAGATGAGATGTCAAATACTGAATGCTGAGTATGGGAAGAAATAATGTCTACACGGAATATCAACATGGAAAAAAACTGTTGTCTATCAATACACTCAAATCCCAGAAAAACTCAGGTGCCGTCATCCACATCGGTCCTCAAATCCTGTGAACCTTATAAAATCGTGAGTGCCCAATATCGGCACCCAAAATATCAAGAAATACTCGTGTCCAGCATCGACACGCAAATCCTCATATATCGGGCATCCGTCAGTCCAGGTCAGCCCACGGGCTCCGTCTGCGTTATCGGCACTCGGCCCCGGCAGTACGAGTCATCCCGTATCCATCTATCGACTCTGGTCAGTATCCTCCGGATAACCGCCAAGTCCAACCAATCAACGGTAGGTAGTAGTCCTTCTACCAGGGTCACCGTCTACTGCACAGCGATCCGTTCTCGCCCCAGGGTACGATACCGGATCCACCATGTACCCGCAATCGGCCTCGTCCAGCTCCTCGATTCGGGTTCACATATATCGCTCTAGCACCGAGAAAACACATAGTGGACGCACTGAAATATCATATCAAGTGAAACCGGGTTTTTAAACAATGCGTATTTTCCTAAAATAGTACTCCGGTTCCCAAATCCAGAAATCACTTGAATTAAATCTAATGCGTAAATCCATCCAATGCGTCGTATGATACTAAGAGTACAAAAAAGGGAAAATCGCTCTTTTTAAAGATCCAGTTTTGAAAATATCACATGCGGTCTCTTAGTTTTTAGATCAAGTCAATACCATCCATGTGTGTAACATATGAATATGTGTATAGGTATGGATGTGCGAAAGGATAAGTACGCAAAGTGAATGTAGCAATTTACATGTGCACTAATGTGGACATATGATGTATATGTTCCCAAGTATGGATATGTGATGCATACATGCCCAAGTATGAATAGATGATATATATGGCATAAGTATGAATATGTGATGAATGTGTGCCAATGTATGAATATATGATGTATAGGGGCACAAGGGTTAACATATCAAGATATATATATGCACTAAGACGAAAAATAAAGGGTACATGTGCACAAGTAGTGATATATCAATAAAGGTACGCACAAAAGTGTGTATACAGTGTGCATGGTATGAATATAACATATGCTAATATGCGGCAAATCATGACAAGCATCAATAAAGTGGAATCAATACGATATATGATTTATAGCAATCATATAATGTGAGTGTCATGGCAATCACTAACATTGTGAGTGTAGCATATAAATCGTGCTCGTGCGAGATGAACCGTTAGTGACAGTGCAGTGTTCTATACCACCAGTTCTATATGTAACAGAAGGTATGCTACTCTAGTATGTCTACATGAACACATAAAACTAACATCCTATTACGCCCTGACGCTTAACGCTATACGGGCGATTTCCCCGTAGATGTTAAATCTACTCACCTGGTCGCACGAGCTAAGTATAGCCGACCACCTGCTTCCCTTTCCTGGCAGCGTCTGTTGTACCCGCCTGCAAACCTGGAATTTACACAAGAAACCAAATATAATCAAAAATCTCACAAAACACGATATCGAAACAAAACGAGAAGCTCGCGTCGCGAATTAACGCGCGTGTGTGCAATATGCTGAAACGTGTTTGTACGCGTCTAAAACATAACCCGATACGCCGTGATACGCAGAATCACAGCAAACCAACTCGACATGTATCGTACGTGTCGCGCAAGTCCCACAACCCAAAAAATTAGGTAACAGGTTACAGATTTTACCTGGAGCAAAAACAAGGAAAATAAACAAGAACAAACCCATAACTATACATACAGATACCTATCTACCCTAAAACCAATACAAGACTTTACTATTGGGCCGGCGGTAGGGGGTCAGGCCGGCCCAAACCCAGCGACATGGGTCCAGGTTGGTACCCTAGGGTCCTAGCACATTTTATATCCTAATCTATATGTTTGCTTACCTAAAATGTTACCCTAATGACAGCAGATCTCAAATATCCAAAAGGGCTTAGTTAAAACACCAAGTGTGCACAATTAGGGTATTTTAAGGAATTGGGTCAATCAATAGGGAACAAGTGATACCAACAATATAAATTTGGGTAAATCTATCTATAGACAACATAAAACTCCCTGTTCTCCAACAAAATCACCCAAGTTAACATCAAAGTCCACCAAAACACAATAATATGGCTACACAGACCCAGATTTGGTCTCAGGTACAAACCCAAAAAGTAAACAATACTAAACACAACAAAATTTCCCCAGACACCCTCATACACAAACACGCACACTCTCTCACACAGGGGGCCAGCGACGTCGGGCCAGCAAGAGGAGGCCGCCGGCCATCCTCCAACAAGGTAGGCTCGAACTCCAACACAATACCCTAAAGACCTTGCACACTATTCTAAAGTTGTTTGCTAAGCTAGTAAAGGGGCAAGGAAACAGCAGATCCTAATATCCTATGATATGTGTCAAAAACTTTATTCTAAAGTTTCAAGTTTAGCGATTTAAGGTTATCTAGCTAAATCTAGCGACACCACAAGGCTTAAACAGACTAACTAACATGTAAAAGGGTTCATTAAGAAATAATTGCTCTAATTTAACTAGATCTAACATCACAACACAAATCGAGCACAAAATCGTACAATTATCGCTAATCGAAGCTATTTCTACACATCCAAGCAAACAAGGAAGGAGTATAGAAGTTATACCCCCTAGGAACCTCACAAACAAGGAGAAGGAGAAGAAGAAGAGGGGATGGAGCTGCGGGGGTGCTGTTGCTGCTGCCTGGAGCTGCTGCTGCAGTTGCCTGAACTGCTATTGTTGCAATGCTGCAGTTTTTTTTGTTATTGCTAATGTTGTTGCTTGTGTGTTGTAGTGGGTGTTGTGTGGTGTTATTGTAGCTGTGGAGTTGATGCAAGGAGATGCTGCTACTGCTTTGCAACTGCTGCTATTGTTTGCAATGAGTGTTAAGGGCTGTTGTTAAAGATGGTTGCTGTTGATGCAGCTGATGTATGAAATGGTGAAGTGTGTGTGTGTGTGAGTGAGAAAGATGTGAGTGAGAGGGTTTGAAAGATTGGCAAAAGGATTTGAGGTGAAATGGTGTGACATTACCTTAATCCCACCTATCTCTCTCTCTTAATAAATGCTTGCATGTGCCCAAGCCATCATGCATTCTCTCTCTTAACACAAGTGAACCCAAGAAATTTAAATCCCTTATTATTTTTTTTTTAAATTCTTAATTAAAATCATTTAACTTAATAATGGTGGGGTTAATCTTCCATGTTTGTTAAACATGGTTTAACCCAAATTCTAACCCTAGTTTACATACACATGTTTGCGCAAGCTTACGAAAATCCTAGAAAAATATTTATTAAATTTGAAAAATTATTTGAAAACCAATTTGGTAAACTTTTTATTACAAACCACCTATTAAGATATAATTAGCCACTAAGCACATTCTAAAGTATTATATAGGGACATTTAATGATGTGCTTATGGTCTACGCAGCCACCACATGTATGATCGCCATCATAACGCTGGTAGTCAAGCAATAATTATACGGGTTTTATCAACATATAATAGTGATCTGTAAAACCAACTAATGCATATACATATTGATAAAGTCAAACTAGCTAGCATACTATTATCTCGAGTAAGACTGTTCTACCCGTAAAGGTCCTCCCTCAATCATCGCAATCGCTTGCCGGTGATTACAATAAATTGACTTGAGGACACTATATCCAACATTGAGTATGTTAATGGAGAGGAATACTTTACATAAGAGTTCGAGGAGTTTTTCTCGTAGAAGGATATTCATTGGTTGAAAACGGTACTGGGGACGGCACGACAGAATGGCATCGCTCAAAGGATGAACAGGACGATCTTAGACTGAGTGTGGAGCATAACCTTATATGAGGATATACCCAAGTTCCTATGTGCAACAGTGGTTGATACTGCTTTGTACTTGATCAATAGAAGCCCGGTAAGGGTGCTTGATAGATGCATTCTAGAAGAAATTTGGTCAGGTAAATTGGATAATTACGCGCATATAAAAATATTTGGTAGTATTGCATATTCTTAGGTTGATAAGGCAAAAAGGAGAAAACTTGACTCCAAGTCTACGAAGTATGCTTTCATCGGGTATGGTAGAGACGAGTTCGGATATCGGTTGCGGAACTACACAAGCAAGAAAGTAATACAAAGCCAGAACACTGTCTTTGATGAGAAGCACTTGTGCAAAGAAGATATACAAGCTAAAGATGGTGCGGTATCAGAGTTCGTCAAGTTGGACAGAACTCAAGAGAGCATTCAGGTACCTACAGGTAGAAATTAGAACGTGGAGAAATCTATACTGCGGGATCAGGTTCAAGAACAAGATGGCGACCATGTTCAGCAATAATATGTACCAGTTCTGAGGAGATCTAAGCGAGATAAGAGACCGCCTGAAAGACATGTGACCGACTTCTTATTGTACATAGATTTGAGGGAGTTCGAATCTCTTAAAGAAGCAACAAGCGACAGTGTTAGCAAGCAGTGAGAGCGAGCAATGGATGAAGAGATGGATTTTTTGAAGAAGAACTGTACGTGGGACCCAGTGAAGCTACCTAAGAGTCGAAAGACGTTGCTATATAAGTGGATGTATAGGATTAAAAATGAGGCTGATGGTGTGAAGCTGTATAAGGCTCGCTTAGTAGACAAGAGATACGAGCAAAAGTAAGGTATTGACTATCAAGAAATATTTTCCCCGGTGGTTATGATGTCATTTATTCAGGTAATTCTTACTATCATAGTGGTGGAGGATTTGCACTTAGTGCATTAAATAAAACCCTAGATCAACCCTAGCATGGTGTAAGTCATACACACATCCATGTCCATGTTGGGTAGTGGGAGCGCCCCGGCCAACGAACCGTGGCCAAATGCAGAACAAAATTTCTTAAAACCCGGCGCTACCATTACCCGATTTGCAAGATCGAAACCATTAACCCTAAAACTTGCAATCTAAGAAAAGAGATAGGAATGGTTATACCTAATGAACCAAGTCCTTCGGGTCTTCAACCATCTCCAAGCTCCTAGTGATGCGAATCGACTTTGGTCGCCGGTCTTCCTTCGTCTCCGATGATCCACCCGAGGGAAACAGCGCAAGCTTCAGGTTCGCCGAGCAAACCAAACGACTCTTCAAAATGGTTAGTAGGGGAGAGTGGGGAGTGTAGGATAGGCTCACCATATTTTTCTTTCAAAAATTATGCTCATAGAACAACCATGGAAGATGTGGAGGTGATGATCAAAGGCAAGAGAAAATGGCTATGTGTTTTGTGGGAGCATGAGAGTGAGAGAGCACAAAAATGATATCACCAAAAAAATGAGCACGCACCTCCTCACTAGTGGCCGGCACCCCTCTTCCATGCACCCCAAAAAAAACTCGTTTTCGATTTCAATGAAGAAAGCACCATACCAATCACTACAATGCCAAAGTCCATGCTTTGACCAAATAACACATGACTTGTGCCATGTCACCATTTCCACCTCACCTTAAACAAATTATTTTCTAATGAAAATCAATAATGAGGTGGCACCTTTTAGAAGTCATTCCGTATAAATACGGAACACTTCTCGGTACATGTATCGAAATACACATACGCGTATTCGTACGAAAAATACGAATAGCCAAAGAGAGAAAATAAATAGTGAGCAATAATACTAGAATACATATATATAAATATATTTGTTAATTATTAAATCAAAACTTTATTTAACAATCTGGCTAAATCCTAAACCTCTAGTATTAACAACCGTCCGATTAAAGTCTGTGCAGTCCGCGCACATATTTAATCGGACACCTGTATGTATCAACATACGTCACCTACACCATATCGCCTGAACCGTGAAAACCCTCTGTGTGGGACTCTAAAGACTCGTCAATACTCTAGCAGTGGGTTTAACCACAAGCACGTCAGCGGCACTAGCTGTACGTAACGGCTACCCAGGTATTGAGCGAATGGAAGGCCGACTAGAAAACTCATCCGAACCCCTACTGAGCCTGTCAGTGACAATATCCGTATAGTCCAGTCTGTTCGTCTAAGAGTATCGCATATCGAGTCTAGGGGGTAGATAAAGTCAGACCCCTAACAACGGGATAATTCGTGTTGGTTTGAAACCCATCACTACCTAAGAAATTATCAATCCTGGATCGGTAATTCTTACATACCCCGGCCGAGGATTTCAAGTGATGGCCACCCGTGCACTGCGTGACATCAACCCCCAATACCGGGAGAGACGAATCCCCGACGATCCGCTCACTGCCTCCATATGGCTCGGGACTGTACCCAACTAAAACCTGTTTGTTCGACTTCTTTGAGCTGTGGTAGGGTAGTAATCAAAGCACAGTGGGAACTCACACGAGACAAATGACGATCTCAGGTCAACAGACAAACATGTACACATGTCACTAGGGAACTGCCATCTGACTATAGGTATAATACTAAGTAGTATGTTCCCGACGATTCCGTCCAGTGTACTCATAAACCAATGAGCACCTGCATACTATCTTAGGTGAACAACTGACACCAATGGCTTGTGAGACCGGCCACCACCCCTCGTAAGGGTCTAGATAAGTACACACCAGTCTACACTGGAGTATCAATGCCCATTCTCGATACTCCCACGGCTAGGGAGATTTAAAGATGTGCTTATAGATCCCCAGCTCCCACGTATATGATTGCCATCACAATGCTGGCAGTCAAGCAAGATCCTAAGGGCTTTATCAACATATACATGATGATAAAGACAAACTAGATAGCATAGTATCTTCTCGAGTAAGACTGTTTTATCGGTATAGGTTCTTTCTCAATCATCATGATCACATGCCTGCGACTATGATAATTGCCTTGAGGGCACTATAGCAAACAATCTCCCGCTTTCACTTAAGGCTAATTATTGCGATGTCGCATACTCACAGCCTGTGTGATACACCCAACTCCTCTACTAATGAGTTTCACAAACCTCGTTCGTAAAACTATTGCTTTCGAGAAATAGCCTCAGTGAGTGGATCCGATCCAGTGTTTCTTTCTATGTCTCTCTTTATCTCAACTTCACGGAGAAAACTATCTCCCGAAATGAGCAAATACCTGACATAGAATATTTCTGGATATCTGATGGGACCCAGTTCACAAATGAACTCCAAATCCAGCAAACACCTTAGACTGTATTGTCTACTGAACATAATCAGTATGCTGCACCATACCTTCCTAAGTATCCGCTTGGACCACCTGTCCAAACTACTGCCCCTCGTCAAAGGGAAAAACTATAACTCTGACAGTCACTCTGTCATCCAGGTCACTATGGAAGCCTGGAATGATAACTGTCTCCCAAAAGAGGCTGCCGTTATCAAATCCCTAGAACATCCACTTAAGTTCATAAACTGCTTCCAATCGTTTTTCTCCAGGATTGGATTAATATATCAACCTTTTGCATCTAGTGCAAAAACAATATCTGGTGTGGTACTTGATATGTCTTGATTGACTCAATTACCTAAGCAGGTGATATGCCAATCATGCACATCCCTCTCCCCTTTAGTCTGTAAGATACCTCTAGAGAGGGTGACTCCATCACCTGTAGGTTCACCACCATACCAGGAGTCGTCCATTCTAAAATGCCTTTAGAATACTGTCTAAGTACCCAGATTGGGACACTTCCCAAATCTAGATCTAAAACCATAGATCTAGTAACTAGAATGTCTGATATAATATCCATAACCTATGTGGAGAAACTACTGTGTGAAAACCAATGTATAACCGATCGTAGTATAGGAATTTCACTTCCTACTCTGTGTATGTCATCCTCAATACTAGGACAAACACCCTACTACTTTCTTAATAGATCCATCTCCTATTCTGATGAAGTCAAAAACCTATGACTGTCACATCAAAATAGATGATCTATCTCCGCCATATCCGCTTTAGTCTATAAATGACATGCTACTTGTCCACTACGCTTTCGCTGCTCCCACTGACTACGACAATCCTCTAGCAGAGTCATATACACGTGCACTTCCAAAGCTAGTTTAGAATGATGCTATACTCATCCTTCTGCCGGGTCTTATAGTCTGGAACAACAGTAGTGTCAAGTCCGGCTAAACAAGAACCTCCCTGTCACCGTCCTTGAGGCTACCTAAGTACCTCTCGGGTGGCTGAGGTTACCCTCCATATCTGCGGAGTGGCTAATGGAATGTCAATCCTGATTGAATCTTTAGGTCCTTTTAAATTTTCCGTAATCATTTGTGGTTCTGGAATCACTTCCAATTCTACCGTACTCCCACTATTGTTTGCTGAAAAAATTCCATTTTACTAAAACTATGGCGAGTAAAGAACAATATCACTATTGATCTTCCTGATGGTAGAAAGTTAACCCTCGTTAAAGCCCGGGATAACCCACATACAGCCATTACTAAAACGTGCCCTGAGTTTATCCGGATTCTAGTTTTAAGCATCAGCCGGATGACTCTTTATACCTTAACATCGTTAAGATATAAATTTATTCTATATATATCTAATATAGAAACAAAAGCACTAATTTAATTGGAACCAGATTCAAATCATGCAGCTATCTCCAGTGCATGTCAACTAAATGGAGAGAGGCCAATCAGCTTTACTCAACTTAGGAGTACGTCCAATTATGAGTAACCTGAAAGAGAAACAAGTTTCTCAAAACCATTACTATCAACTGAATACCTTATACAAGTATCAACATCTTCGGTCACCTTGAAGGATCCCGATACTTGCGACACCTGGTTCTCTACTTTATTCTTGTACCTATAACTTCTCAAACTTGGACCTTGTATTTCTACGATACACTTGTCGAAAACTTAAGAAGTCAAAAGTAAACAGAATATAGTAAGAGGACCAAGCCCTTTGTCCTAATGGATAACATATAATACTTTGTATAAGTCGAATAACTCAAACTTTGTCCGTCGTGGGTTGAAAACTATACCCAGACGATTTTCTCAAATACCACCAATTACAATAAATTCCGATATAATGAGGATGATCACCTAATTCCTAATAACTTACTCCCACTCATCATCTGTAAAACTATACAGATGTGTGAATCATACTTGATAAATACATACCCTAGAGCAAGGGCCTAATTGGGAAATCAGTCTTCTATTAACAATACACAGTGAAACTGAAACATGAATATGTTTCGAAAGGGTATCCGGGTATTCATAGTAATACCTCTTCCATTATCAGATTCATTATTGTAACCGTATATTTCCTTACCATCTCTCCAATTCTCTTTATTTGTCTTTACTCATTTCCTCCTGTACACCATCGTTAGGCTAAGCGGTTTTCTTCCTTCCCTACCGTTCGGCACCAGCCTATAGTTTGGAAGAAGACTATCCAATAAGCATAATAGGTGTACTCTCCTAATCCTAGGAGCACTCGCAACCAGAAAGAAGGTAAGGAAAAAAGAGAACTGAATAATCCTTATTCTATTTCTCCTGAACCAAAATCCATCCTCGAAAAAGTTCCTTCGAGTTCGTATATAACCATACGATGGATTTATCCAATGGAATTAGATGTTCGTAGTGATACGGGGTGTTCTGAAGAAATACAAAGGTAAAGTAGGAGTGGCGATGAAATACATGGTTTGGTCGTGAATCATAGCAGTCGCATTTTACTTTGCCCTCTTTCTAATCCCTTTATTTGTCTTTACTTATTACCTTCTGTACACCACATTTAGGCTAATTGGTTTTCTTCATTCCCTATCTTTCGGCACCTGCCTATGGTTTTGAAGAAGACTATCCAATAAGCGTAATAGGTGTACTGTCTCTTAATCCTAGGAGCCCTCATAACCCGAGAGAAGGTAAAAGGAAAAGACAACTGAATAGTCCTATTCATTTTCTGCAGAACCAGAAACCATCTGATCAGTCGAAAATATTGCATCTTTTAACCGGCAATTTCCCTACCAATTGCACTCATTTATAAGTGTTCGGCATTCATATTTCACATATTAGCAAATCAGTCGTTAAATATCAGATTTCATGTGTTAGACTTTTAAACCGGCTCTTTAAGGGAAATTGACCGCATTTCATGGCATCGCATCATCCCAATATTGCGCAACACTTGTCTTGAGAAATTGTGCAGGAAAATCCGGAAGAAAAGCAAAAATTGTCATTTTACTGATCAAATATTACGCCAACTCAAAGACCTAAGACCTGGTAGCAATCCAAAGGGAAAAGTACAAATCAACATATCAAAAAAAGGCCCACATATCAAATCCAACAAGTACCAGAGAGCCCAAGCCCCAACTCCTCAAAAGAGCCACGGAACCGCGGCGGTAGCCAGCTTATGCCACGGAACCGTGGCGCTTTTGCCACATCATCACTTGAATTTTGGTGCATAATTCTTCTCTCAGTGGCTACACCTCATTTTGACACGTCAAATTCCAGAATTCTCCAGAGTCTTCTGCCAGATCAGCAAAGATCATTAAGCATGCTAATCTTGATTAAGCTCCTAACAAACTATTTCTAGAAGCTCCCTCCTAACTAACTTCATCTAGAAGCTTCTCCTTAACTAACTTTTGGAGGGAAATTCAAATCTCCTCAACAAACTATTGGAGGGAAACTTAAAATTCAAATCCTAGATCTATGGTTTTGATGGCTATAAATAGGAACCAAGATCTAAGGGTTGAGGTTGTTAATCTTTGGAATCTTTTAGTTAGCTAGTTCATCAATAGTTCAATAATCTTTAGTCTCCTTCAATTCTTCATCTTCTTCCACAAGTCTAGTGACAAGACTTATGCGAAACCCTAATCCTAATTCCACTCCAAATTCAAGATCTTGAGTACCAAATCAAGCAAGAAGCCTTCAACCTTTTATGAGCCGAGCCGATCTTCAATAGGGCAAGCGATCCAAGCCGATCCATGACTCACGGAGACGAGCAAAGCCAAATCGACGATCGAGTTCTTCCTCTTGTAGTTCTTGAGCGATTGTAATGAAATTGTTGATATAAATAAAAGGTTAAATTCTTTAATATTGCTTTCGTGTAATTCTTGCATCATGATTAGATCTCAATTTGTAATTGTTGTTCTTGTGGTGATGTTTGAGTAAAACTCCGCTCGTAAAGGAGTCGAGAAGATCAATAGAATGATGATGTAACAAATCTTAAAACGATTGTTAAGTCATACGAGTTTTGTAAACCCTAGCAAGTTCAAGAATCTATGACCTAGTTTCGTTGCGATGCTTTCATGATTGTGATCGCTCGAAATTAGGGATCTACGATCGTTTCTTGAAATTACTAGAGACTAGAATGTGAATGATATCGATGAAAGAACAAGGGATAAGATGAAACCCTAGTTTCACAAGAAATCCCTAATTCTTGTCGATCATCATCGATCTAGTATCAATTCCTCAAAGGATAAGAATACGTCATTTTAAGATTACATCACATCTATAGATCCGATCGATTCCTACGAGCCTCATTTAGATTCTTGATATTTGGTTTGGAAAAATCAACAAACTCTAAATTCTTGATTCTATCTTTTTCTTGTTATTAAATCTAGATTTTATAATTCTTGAACTTTAAATACAAATCATGAATTGTTTTGTTTTGTTTTCTTTTCCCTAAAGTTTCAATTCATCTAATTCAAAAGACAAACAATTACACTTTCCCTGTGGACGATCCGCACTTACTAACGCGCTACAACCGACACCGTTATTGATTGCGGTCAAATATTTTTGGTTGTGATTACTTTACTATTTTCTCAAATACTACACATCAAGAATATCATAAAATCACCATCCTCGAAAAAGTTCCTTCGAGTTCGTATATAACCATATGATGATTTTATCCAATGGAAGTGGATATACGTACTGATACGGGGTGTTCTGGAGAAAAGCAAAGGTCAAAAGAAGGAGTGGCAATGATGTATGCAACTTGCACAATCCAAAAGCCGATGTTTTTAAGAAAGTTCGGTTAACTTGGTTACTGAGTCAATGTCTAAGGTCGGGGCAAGGTCGATGCCAAAGAGAGAGAGAGAAAAGAAACACTCAGTATGCACTCTAACCTAAATCAGAATGGATAATCATTTTATCTAATCTTAATGGCTCCCACTGTTTTCTCAAATTCTCCTCCAAACCTAAAAGGAGAATTAGTCGGAATCACCCGAGGAGTAATCCTACTCATCAGTGGGAATCGGGATCCAACTATCATCGCATGATAACTTGATGAAAGCAACTCAAGTCACCACACTCCAGAAGGTATGCGCATGCCTGGCAAGTTTCCTATATGTTTGAAACTCCCAATATTATTTTTACCCCAAGCTGCTTTTGACCTTGACGGATGCCAATAAATCATAAGTTGCAAATCAAGTTCTACCCGTCATTGTCCTGATTAATCTTGACCCACCCGTACTCGCCCTTGACGGATACCAACAAGGCTGCATGACTATCCAAGATTAATACATATCCATGCTACAGAAAAGTAACACATAGCTACCGCACACTATGCCTTGACGGAAGCCAACAAACAAAGTACGAATACTAGGCGCTGCTTTTCTGAAATGACGGAGGGCTACGGCTGGTTTTTAGAGAAAAACCATTAACGTAATGAACTTGATATCGTTGAAGGAATCCAAGTGGTTTTTATAAAAGTATAGTAGCGAAAACTTTTCCTAAAGAGGCCACTCCCGGTGAAGGGATCTCGGCTCTTTCCCCGTCGAATGAGGTGCAGGATATTCCAAACTGAATACCATGATGCAAAGCAAAAAGTAATCGACTATAGTAAAGTTATTACGTTGACACAAACTTCTGCCCAAGGGGCCACTCCCGATGAAGGGATCTCGGCCCTTGCCTCGTCGAATGAGGTGCAGGATATTCCAAACTGAATACCACTGTGCAAAGCAAAAGCGTATGTCTGTAATGTCAGTTTTAAAAAAACTTGGTTCCAACAACATCAATTTTATATTGGTTTGTTTTCCTTGCATTGATAAGAATCAACACAGTCCCATCAATTAATCACACCAGAAAAGAACGAAAATAAAATGTACATATATGCCACCTGCATTCGCCACTGGGTCTCGTCATCACCCGTTAGGTTACTTATCTAACGACAGAGCGGGTACTGGGCTAGCGCGGGTTCAAAACATATACAACATCTACTAATATATATAAATATATATAACAATCATCCCAGGCATGATAAATACAACATCAGAGAATTGTAAAAAGCATCACAAAACAATACAGATAATCTGGGAGCCCCGGGTTTCATAGAGCCATAACCGAAACTCGACGTTCCCCTGGTCGTGTGGATAGCCTGTGCAATGAACTCCTAGACCCCTACGAGCACGACAAGTTACCCTCCAAAACCTGAAGTGAGGCAGCGCCCTTCAGCAAAGTCAATGGACAACCCAGCACTTCACGGAATCCGGTAACTTGAGCACCCCTCCTTGGGTCAACCTTACCCTCTACGAGTGCGGCGAATAGCCCGCCAATTTTTGAGTGAAGCCCCCTCCGTCTCAACGCCATGAGATGCGGGCCCGTTGCGCTTTAGAACCCGGCTATCCGTGCACCACACCTTGGGGTAATCCTAGTACATAAAAGAAATAATATACAATGTTGACATCGACCTCAGCCCGGTCGTGCCCCAAAAGAATAATATACAAAGAGGCAGTGACGGAAGTCCACATATCGGATGCTTGCCCTGCAATATTAAATTTAGAAATAAATCCGAACTGCACTACCATTGCACATAAGCTATCTACCACGACAATCCACAACATCACAGCACAACATAGAATATCAACGTGAATGTCATGTTCGCAAACCCGTCTAAAAGGACTATAGCGATTAGACAAGGTTTACCGATCAAATGACATTCACGGTCACAGATAGAAATGTAATGTACTGAAAAATTACACAGTTAAAATTTCGATCGACTATATTTATCCACAAAGGCCCCAAAAGCAAATCCAGTACTCAAAAGATTCTGGGCTAAAACCATATATCACAAAAAAAATCACAATTCAATGTTCTGGGCTACTGGAAAAATTTCATGGCCCGTCGCTACAAAACGGCCGCGGAACCACTGCCAATAGGGGGTAGGTGCGGCGGTTCAGCGGCGCTTTGGAGGCTTTAGGAGTCCAAATATTTTCTGCATTCATAAAATCGCTTGCACGGATTTTTAGACCTCTGGAAATAATTTTTGGAGCATTTCCAGAAATCGACAGAAACTTGACAATACGGAAAATTGTTTTCGAAATTTTGATCGATCGAGATTTTAAGCTTGTACAAACTAGCTAGTAAGTATTAATGGGTGGCTCTGATACCATTGTTGGGTAGTGGGAGCGCCACGGCCAACGAACCGTGGCCAAATACGGAACAAAAATTTCTTAAAACCCGACGCTACTATTACCCGATTTGCAAGATCGAAACCATTAACCCTAAAACTAGCAATCTAAGAAAAGATATAGGAATGGTTATACCTAATGAACCAAGTCCTTCGGGTCTTCAACCATCTCCAAGTAACTAGTGATGCGGATCGACTTTGGTCACCGGTCTTCCTTCGTCTCCGATGATCCACCCGAGAGAAACAGCGCAAGCTTCAGGTCCGCCGAGTTAACCAACCGACTCTTCAAAATGGCTAGTAGTGGAGAGTAGGGAGTGTAGGATAGTCTCACCATATTTTTCTCTAAAAAATTATGCTCATAGAACAACCATGGAAGATGTGGAGGTGATGATCAAAGGCATGAGTAAATGGTTATGTGTTTTGTGGAAGCATGAGAGTGAGAGAGCACAAAAATGATATCACCAAAAAAATGAGCAAGCTCCTCCTCACTAGTGGCTGGCCCCCCTCTCCCATCCACCCAAAAGAAATACTCATTTTCAGTTTCAATGAAGAAAGCACCATACCAATCAATACAATGCCAAAGTCCATGCCTTGACCAAATAACCCATGACCTGGGCCATGTCACCATTTCCACCTCACCTTAAACAAATGATTTTCTAACGAAAATCAATAATGAGGTGGCACCTTCTAGAAGCCATTCCGTATAAATACGGAATACTTCCCTGTACATGTATCGAAATACACATACGCGTATTCGTACGAAAAATACTAATAGCCAAAGAGAGAAAATAAATAGTGAGAAAAAATACTAGAATACAGATATATAAATATATATATATATATATAAATTATTAAATCAAAACTTGATTTAACAATCTGGCTTAATCCTAAGCCGCTGGTATTATCAACCGTTCGATTAAAGTCTGTGCAGTCCGTGCACATATTTAATCGGACACCTGTATGTATCAACTTACGTCACCTACACCATATCGCCTGAACCGTGAAAACCCTCTGTGTGGGACTCTAAAAACTCGTCAATACTCTGGCAGTGTGTTTAACCATAAGCACTTTAGTGGCACTAGCTGTACGTAACGGCTACCCAGGTATTGAGCGAAGAAAGGCCAATGAGCAAACTCATCCGAACCCCTACTAAGCCTGTCAGTGACAATATCCATACAGTCTGGTCTGTTCATCTAAGAGTATCACATATCGAGTCTAAGGGGTGGATAAAGTCAGACCCCTACCAACGCGATAATTCATGTAAGTTTGAAACCCATCACTACATCAGAAACTATCGATACTGGATCAGTAATTCTCATATACCCCGGTCGAGGATTTCTAGTGATGGCCACCCGTGCACTACGCGACATCAACCCCTAATACCGGGAGAGACGGATCCCCGACGACCCGCTCACTGCCTCCATGTGGCTCGGGACTGTACCCAACTAAAACCTATTTGCACGACTCCTTTGAGCCTGTTGGAGATAGTGCCCTCATAGTCAATTATTGGATCGCAGGTACGTGATTGCAATGATTGCGGATGACATATCCCGGTAGTACAGTCTTACTCGAGATGATAGTATGCTATCTGGTTTGTCTTTATCAGTCGTGTACATGTTCAGGTGACTGATTGCATGTTACACTTTGATAGAGCCCTTAGGATCTTGCTTTACTACCAACAGTATGATGGCAATCATATACGTGAGAGTTGGGTAGTTTATATGCATATCCTTAATTGTGGTCCTTAGTCGTGGGAGTTTCGAGACAGGGCATCAATACTCCGGAGTAGACTAGTGTGTACAGTCGAGACCCCGACGAGGGGCGGTGGCCGGTCTCACAAGCCACTGGTGTCAGTTGGATCACCTAAGATGTATACAGGTGCTCATTGGGTTATGAGTACACCGGACAGGACTCGCCGGGAATCTGCTAGTTAGTATTATATCTACCGTCAGATAGCAGTTCCCTGGTGACATGTGTACAGGTTAGTTCATCGACCTGAGGTCGTCATTTGTCTCATGTGAGTTCCCACTGTGCTTTGATTTCTACCCTACCACGGCTCAAAGGAGTCGTGCAAACAAGTAGCTTTTGGGTACAGTCCCGAGCCATATGGAGGCACGTGAGCGGATCGGCAGGGGATTCGTCTCTCCCGGTATTGGGGGCGAGGTCGTGCTGTGTCTAGGAGAGCCATTACACAAAGTCCATGGCCATGGCAGGAGATTTACTGGTAGGCACTCCAGTAGTATCTCAGGGTGTGATTGGGCTATACTCCGACACGACTTATACTGCTTTTGGGGGTCTGACGTTACTAGCCCCCTAGGCGGATATGCGATACTCATTGACGAACGGACCAGACTGTATATACATTGTCACTGTTAGGCTCAGTAGGGTTTTCGGAGGAGTTCGCTCATCGGTCTCCCTTGAGTTCGCTCCTCGGCCACCCTTGAGGTCAGTCCATGGGCAGCCGTTACGCATTGCTAGTGCCGCTGACGGTTTGTGGTTAAACCCACTGCCAGGGTACTGACGAGTCATTAGAGTCCCCCACAGACAGTTTCCCAAGTTCGGGCGAAACGTTGTAGAGGCCATATGGTTTTATGGCAGGGTTCGGAAAATGCACGTGCGTTTACGCACGTGTCAGTTTTCGGGCAGATGATACTGGTCGGCTTTGGTTTAAGCCGGATCCGAGTATTATATTGAGTAGGTATAATATCTTTGTCTCAGTTGCATTTGTATTCGGTCGTAATACAAATGCGGGTATATTTATACAGTTTCGGGGTTATCCTGAAAGTCGTTTCAGGATCACTTTTGGAAGTTGCGAGTTTCCAGTTTTCTATCAGCCGTCTTTTAACATTCGGTTAAAGACGGATTTATCTTTTCTTCAGATATGATGAGTCAGTGTTCTAGAAGATTCTAGATGAGGTGACTAGGATTATATGGTGTTGATTTTTCATTGGATGCATTTAATGGTTCATTAATGCATGATGAATAGGTTTGTGAATCATGCATTATCATTAAAGCTTTTTGTTTACTTAAGGATATTTTCTTCTTGATCTTTTGAAGTGAGAAGCTTTCTTAAGGTCACCACTTGCTCCTACACTCACCCTCCTCCTTCATATATGAATGGATGGCCTCCTCTCTCATTCACTCTCTCTTGAGTTTTCATTTTGCTAGAAAAGATTATGATAGGTTTTATCGGTGTATGGAATTTCACAGTCCATTTCATTCCATCACCCGATTCCTTCGGCAACTTCATTAACCGATCGTCCACGGATTTGGACGAAGTGAGACAAAGTCATCTACTCATTCTCTACATCATTCTTGGTCGTCTCTTTTAGCAAACTTGACGATCGAGTTGCCTCGAGTCAGAGGCGGGAGCCCGTTTAAAGAACCGATCATGTGGTGCCACCTCGACGGAGGAGATCGGAGATCGACGAGATCGGAGCAGCCGCAACGGAGCGTGGGATGATGGTTGAAGAATGAAGGACTCGGATCGTTCGGTATAACCATTCTACACTCTTTACAGTTTGTTAGTTTAGCAATAATGGCAGATCCGGGTTAAAGTATACGATAGCGCCAGTTAAAAAGTTTTTATTCCGCATTTAGCGTCTGTAGACTGCCGGGGCGCTAGCGTAGACTTACAGTGGTATCAGAGCCTCACCATTTTGCTATGCTAACTTGTGCTAACGCGTTTAAAATATCAATCCGACCGAAAATCGAAAACTGCAAAAATCCAAGCCGACAGTTTCTGTTAATTTTAAACGGTCTCAAAATTTATTTCTGGATGTCTTAAAAATCCGTGCAGGCGTTTTTAAGAGCCACGACAAAATTTGGGGTCGTGATCCCTCCAAGCTGCCGCGGAAGGGCGGCCAAACCCATGGTTTGGCCGCGCATCCGCGGCCACGTGGGGAGCACGTGCTCCCAAATTTTGTCAGGATGTTCAGTGTTGGATTTTGGGGTTTTTGGTATATATCATTTTGGCCCAGGTTTTGTTACTGTTCACCAGTAAGCAGTGGGGCCCATTTTTTGATAATTGGTCTTTGGTCGATCGTAATTTAAACACGTTAGTTTACAGTGCTTACATTATATCTCCAACCGGGAATGTCATTTGATCGGTAAACCGCGTTTGATTGCTATAGTTCTTTTAGACGGGTTTGCGAACGTGACATTCGCGTTGATGTTCTGTGTTGTGCTGTAATGTTGCGGATTTGTCGTGGTGGATAGCAGTGTGCAATGATAGTACAGTTTGAGTTTATTTGTACATTTGATATTGCGGGGCGAGCGTCTAACTTGTGGACTGCCGTCACTGCCTGTTGCATAATATTTTTTTTGGGGCACGACCAGGTTGCGGTCGATGTACCTATTGTACTATTTTTCATTACTGTACTAGGTTTTACCCCGCGACGGAGTGCACGGATAGCCGGGTTCGGGAAAGCAACGGGTCCGCATCTCATAGCTTTGAGAGGCAGAGGGGCCCCACTTCAGAATTGGCAGACTATTCGCCGCACTCGTAGGGGGTACAGGTTGACCTAAGGAGGGGTGCTCAATTTACCGGATTCCGTGAAGTGCCGGGTGTTCCATTCACTATGCTGTGGGGACTGCCTCGCTTCAGGTTTTGGCGGGTAACTTGCCGCACCCGTAGGGGTCTAGGTTTCATTGCACAGGCTATCCACACGACAGGGGAACGTCGGGTTTCAGCAGCGGCTCTGTGAAACCCGTGGATCCCAGATATCTGTATTGTTCTGTGATGCTTATTACTTTTCTGTAATGTTGCATACTATCACGCCTGGAGCGATTATTGTATATTGGTTTATATACTATTAGATGTTGTATATGTTTTACACCCGCGCTAGTCCAGCCCCCGCTCTGTCGTTAGTTAAGTAACCTAACGGGTGATGACGGGACCCAGTGACGAATGCGGATGGCATATACGTACATTTTATTTTCGTTCTTTTCTGGTGTGATTGAATGATGGGACTGCGTTGATTCTGATCAATGCAAAGTAAAACAAACCTGTATACAGTTGTTGGAACAATTTAAAAAGTGTTGTTACAAAGACGTTTCCTTTTGTTATGCATAGCAGTATTCAGTGGAATATCCTGCACCTCATTCGACGGGGCAAGGGCCGATATCCCTTCACCGGGACCGACCCCTTGGACAGAAGTTTGCGTCAGAGTAATAACTTCACTATAGTCGATTACATGTTGCTTTGCATAGCGGTATTCAGTGGAATATCCTGCACCTCATTCCACGAGGAAAGAGCCGAGATCCCTTTACCGGGAGTGACCTCTTTAGCAAAAGGTTTTCGCCACTATATTTTAAAAAGCTATCAGGTTCCTTCAGCGATATCAAGTTCACTACGCTAAAGGTTTTTCGCCAAAAACCAGCCGTAGCCCTCCGTCACTTCTTTTGGGTATTTAGTAGTATTCAAGCTATGCATTTTAGCCAAAGTTAAGGCATAGTGTTTGGTAGCTGCTGGGTATTCAATTGTTGCATAGATAGATGAGTTAGTTTGGGACAGTCGTTCTGCCGATTGACCAAAGTCAGGGGCATGTGCGGGTGGGTTCAAATTGACAAGATAGTGATGGGTAGAACTTGGCATGTGACTTATGACACTTTGACCAAAGCCAAGGTTATAAGAGCATGGGGCAAAAATCATATCAGGAGTTTCTAAAGAAACTGAAACTTGCCGAGTATGCGCATACCTTCTGGAGTATGAGTAACGTGGATGCATTCCATCACGTTATCATGCGATGAGAGTTGGATCCTGATTCCCACTGATGAGTTGGTTTACTCTTCGGGTGATCCCGATTGATTCTTATTTAGGTTTGGAGGAGAATTTGACAGGACAGTGGGAGGTTTCCGGATTAGATAAAATGATGACCATTCTGATCTAGGTTAGAGTGCACGCAGAGTGTTTCTTTTCTCTCTCTCTCTTTGGCAGCGACCTTTGACCGACCCTAGACTATGACTCAGTGACCAGGTTGACCGAACCTTCTTAAAATACTGGCATTTGGATTGTCTAAGTTGCATAAGTCATTGCCACTCCTTCTTTTACCCTTTGAATTTCTCAGAACACCCGTATTACTACGGATATCCACTTCCATTGGATAGATCCATCGTATGGTTATATACGAACTCGAAGGGACTTCTTCGAGGATGGATCCAGGTTCAGGAGAAATAGAATTGGTTTATTCAGTTGTCTTTTATTATCATCTTCTCTCAGGTTGCGAGAGCTCCTTGGTTTAGGAGAGTACACCTATTACGCCTATTGGATAGTCTTATTCCAAACCATAGGCTGGTGCCGAAAGGTAGGGAATGAAGAAAACCAATTAGCCTAAGTAGGGTGTGCAGAAGGTAATATGTAAAGACAAAATAAAGGGATTAGAAAGAGGGCAAAGTAAATTGCGACTGATATCATTCACGACCAAAACCGCGTACTTCATCGCCGCTCCTATTTCACCTTTAAAAGAATAAGGTATTATTCAGTTGTCTTTTATCATCACCTTCTCTCAGTTGCGAGTACTCCTTGGTTTAGGAGGGTACACCTATTATGCTTACTGGATAGTCTTCTTCCAAACCATAGGCTGGTGCCGAACGGTAGGGAAGGAAGAAAACCATTTTGCATAACGATGGTGTACAGAAGGTAACGACTAAAGACAAATAAAGGGATATGGAGAGACGGCAATAAAATATACGGTTGAAGTCATGAATTGGATTATGGAAGAGGCATTGCTATGAATACCAGGATACCCCTACGAAACATTTTCATGTTTCAGTGCATTGTTAAAGGAAAAACTGTTTTCCCGATTAGACACTTACTCCAAGGGTATGTATTTACCAGGTTTCATTCTCATATCTGTATGGTTTTACAGATGATGAGTGGGAGTAAGATATTGGGAATTAGGTGATCATCCTCATTATATCGGAATTCGTTGTAATTGGTGATATTTGAGGAAATCGCCAGGGTACAGTTTTCCACCTACAACGCACAGGTTTTGAGTTGTTCAACTCAGCGGACTTATACAGAGTATTGTATGTTGTCCAAGTGTCCTTCAGGACAAAGGGGTAGGTCCTCGTACTATGTTCTGTTTACTTATAACTTCTCTAGTATTTAGACGAGTGTTTCATAGAAATACAAAGTCTAAGTTTTGAGAAGTTGTGGGTATAAGAATAAAGTAGAGAACCAGGTATCACAAGTATCGGGATTCTTCAAAGAGATCGAAGATGTAGATTCTTGTGATTGGTATTCAGATGATAGTGATGGTTTTGAGAAACGTGTTTCTCTTTCAGGTTACTCATAATTGGATGGATTCCTAAGTTTAGTAATGTTGATTAGCCTTTTTCCATTAAGTTGATATGCACTGGAGACAGATGCATGGATTGAATATGGTTCCAATTAAATAAGTGCCAAAGTTTCTATATTGGCTATAGAATAGTTCGTACCTTAAAAGATATTAAGGTACGGGGAGTTGTCCAGCTTATGATTAAAACCAGACACTGGATAACTCAGGGCACGTTTCTGTAATGGCTGTTTGTGGGTTGACCCTGGCTATGACGAGGGTTGATATTCTACCATTTGGAAGATCAATAGTGATATTGTTCTTGACTCGCCATAGTTTTAGTAAAATGGATCTTTTTAAGAAAACAGTAGTGGGAGTATGGTAGAACTGGAAGTGATTCCAGAACCGCGAACGATTACGGAAAATTTAATAGGACCTATACATTCAATCAAGTTTAACATTCCAATAGCCACTCCGCAGGTATGGTGGGTAACCTCAGATGCCCGAGAGGTACTTCGGTAGCCTCAGAGACGGTGACAGGGAGGTTCTTATCTACCAAGACTTGACACTACTGTTGTTCCTGGTTATGAGACCCGGTAGGAGGGTTGTCGTAGTCAGTGGGAGCAGCAGAAGCATAGTGGGCAAGTAGCTTATATCTATTTATAGACTTGAGCAATTATAGCGGAGATAGATCATCTAATTTTGATATGACAGTCATGGTTTTGACTTCAATCAGAATAGGGGATGGATCAGTTAAGAAGGTAGTAGGGTGTGATGTCATAAGTATCTGGATGACATACACAGAGTAGGAAGTAAAATTCCTATACTACGATCGGTTGTACTGTGGTCGTCACACAGTTGTTTCTCCAGACAGGATATGGATATAATATTTGACATTCTGGTTTCTAGATCTATGGTTTTAGATCTGGATTTGGGTAGTTTCCCAATTTGGGTACTTTGACAGATATTCTAATGGTTTTTGGAATAGTTGACTCCTAGCATAGTGGTGTACCTGCAGATGATGGAGTCACCCTCTCTAAAGGTGTCGTATAGACTAAAGGGGAGAGGGATGTGCATGATTGGCAGATCACTTGCTTAGGCAATTGAGTCAATCATGAGATGTCAAGTACCACACCAAATGTTGGTTTTGCACTAGATGCAATAAGATTGTATTAATCCAATCTTGGAGAAACATAAGGAAGCAGTTTTAGAACATAAGTACATGTTCTACGGATTTGATGACGGCAGCCTCCTTCGGGAGACGATTATCATTCCAGGCTTCAAAGGTGACATGGTTGACAGAGTGATTGTCAGAGTTATAGTTTTTCCCTCTGACGAAGAGGGACAGTATTATGGACAGGTGGTCCAAGAGGATACTGTGGGAAGCAAGGTGCCCGATACTGATTAGGTTCAGTGATCGATTCTGTCTAAGAAGTTTGGATATGGAGTTCATTTATGAACTAAGGTCCCATCAGATATCCAGACATGTTCTAAGACAGGTATTACTCAATTCGGGAGATGGTTTTCTCCGCGAACTTGGGATTAAGAGAGATATAGAAAGATACTTCTAGGCGGATCCACTCACTGAGGCTATTTCTCGAACACAATAGTTTTACAAACGGGCTTTGTGAAACTGATTAGTAGAGGAGTTGGATGTTCGGTTTCACACGGGCTGTGAGTAGTCGACATCGCAATATTAGCCTTGAGTGCAAGTGGGAGATTGTTGGAGATAGTTCCCTCATAGTCAATTATTGGATCGCAGGTACGTGATTGCAATGATTGCGGAGGACCTATCCCGGTAGTACAGTCTTACTCGAGATGATAGTATGCTATCTGGTTTGCCTTTATCAGTCGTGTACATGTTCAGGTGACTGATTGCATGTTACACTTTGATAGAGCCCTTAGGATCTTGCTTTACTACCAACAGTATGATGGCGATCATATACGTGAGAGTTGGGTAGTTTATATGCATATCCTTAATTGTGGTCCCTAGTCGTGGGAGTTTCGAGACAGGGCATCGATACTCCGGAGTAGACTAGTGTGTACAGTCGAGACCCCGACGAGGGGCGGTGGCCGGTCTCACAAGCCACTGGTGTCAGTTGGATCACCTAAGATGTATACAGGTGCTCATTGGGTTATGAGTACACCGGACAGGACTCGCCGGGAATCTGCTAGTTAGTATTATATCTACCGTCAGATAGCAGTTCCCTGGTGACATGTGTACAGGTTAGTTCATCGACCTGAGGTCGTCATTTGTCTCGTGTGAGTTCCCACTGTGCTTTGATTTCTACCCTACCACGGCTCAAAGGAGTCGTGCAAACAGGTAACTTTTGGGTACAGTCCCGAGCCATATGGAGGCACGTGAGCGGATCGGCAGGGGATTCGTCTCTCCCGGTATTGGGGGCGAGGTCGTGCTGTGTCTAGGAGAGCCATTACACAAAGTCCATGGCCATGGCAGGAGATTTACTGGTAGGTACTCCAGTAGTATCTCAGGGTGTGATTGGGCTATACTCCGACACGACTTATACTGCTTTTGGGGGTCTGACGTTACTAGCCCCCTAGGCGGATATGCGATACTCATTGACGAACGGACCGGACTGTATATACATTGTCACTGTTAGGCTCAGTAGGGTTTTCGGAGGAGTTCGCTCATCGGTCTCCCTTGAGTTCGCTCCTCGGCCACCCTTGAGGTCAGTCCATGGGCAGCCGTTACGGATTGCTAGTGCCGCTGACGGTTTGTGGTTAAACCTACTGCCAGGGTACTGACGAGTCATTAGAGTCCCCCACAGACAGTTTCCCAAGTTTGGGCGAAACATTGTAGAGGCCGTATGGTTTTATGGCAGGGTTCGGAAAATGCACGTGCGTTTACGCACGTGTCAGTTTTCGGGCAGATGATACTGGTCGGCTTTGGTTTAAGCCGGATCCGAGTATTATATTGAGTAGGTATAATATCTTTATCTCAGTTGCATTTGTATTCGGTCGTAATACAAATGCGGGTATATTTATACAGTTTCAGGGTTATCCTGAAAGTCGTTTCAGGATCACTTTTGGAAGTTGCCAGTTTCCAGTTTTCTATCAGCCGTCTTTTAACATTCGGTTAAAGACGGATTTATCTTTTCTTCAGATATGATGAGTCAGTGTTCTAGAAGATTCTAGATGTGGTGACTAGGATTATTTGGTGTTGATTTTTCATTGGATGCATTTAATGGTTCATTAATCCATGATGACTAGGTTTGTGAATCATGCATTATCATTAAAGCTTTTTGTTTACTTAAGGATATTTTCTTCTTGATCTTTTGAAGTGAGAAGCTTTCTTAAGGTCACCACTTGCTCCTACACTCACTCTCCTCCTTCATATATGAATGGATGACCTCCTCTCTCATTCACTCTCTCTTGAGTTTTCATTTTGCTAGAAAAGATTATGATAGGTTTTATCGGTGTATGGAATTTCACAGTCCATTTCATTCCATCACCCGATTCCTTCGGCAACTTCATTAACCGATCGTCCACGGATTTGAACGAAGTGAGACAAAGTCATCTACTCATTCTCAACATCATTCTTGGTCGTCTCTTTTAGCAAATTTGACGATCGAGTTGCCTCGAGTCAGAGGCGGGAGCCCGTTTAAAGAACCGATCATGTGGTGCCACCTCGACGGAGGAGATCGGAGATCGACGAGATCGGAGCAGCCGCAACGGAGCGTGGGATGATGGTTGAAGAACGAAGGACTCGGATCGTTCGGTATAACCATTCTACACTCTTTACAGTTTGTTAGTTTAGCAATAATGGCAGATCCGGGTTAAAGTATACGATAGAGCCAGTTAAAAAGTTTTTATTCCGCATTTGGCGTCTGTAGACTGCCGGGGTGCTAGCGAAGACTTACAGAGCCATGGTAGGGTAGTAATCAAACACAGTAACAACTCACACGAGACAAATGACGATCTCAGGTCAACAGACTAACCTATACACATGTCACCAGGGAACTACCATCTGACTATAGGTATAATACTAACTAGCATATTCCCGGTGAGTCCGTCCAGTGTAGTTATAACCCAACGAGCACCGGCATACTATCTTAGGTGAACAACTGACACCAATAGCTTGTGAGACCGGTCACCGCCCCTCGTCAGGATCTAGATAAGTACACACCATTTTACGCCAGAGTATCGATGCCCAGTCTTGATACTCCCACGACTAGGGACATTTAAGGATGTGCTTATAGATCCCCAGATCCTACGTGTGTGATCGCCATCACAATGCTGGCAGTTAAGCAAGATCCGAAGGGCTTTATCAACATATACATGATGATAAAGACAAACCAGATAGCATACTATCATCTCGAGTAAGACTGTTTTATCGGTATAAGTACTCTCTCAATCATCATGATCACATGGCTGCGACTATGATAATTTCCTTAAGGGCACTATAGCCAACAGTCCATGTATCATCAAGTATGACATATAATAATGTACACTTGCATATATCACATATATAAAATGTGCACCAAACTACTGAGAAAAGAAATCATAAGTGAGATAATTCTAGTTAATGTAAATTAATATATAAAATATATAATTATAAATTAAATTATTAAATAAACAATTGATTTAATAATCCGGCTATATCACGTATAACCGACTAATATCATGTGCAACAACTTATCGAATCAACACTTGATCCGATAACCCGGATATATCGCATATAACCGACCAATGCCACAAATCGCGAGAATAAAATACTGTATCTCATATCGTATCGATCTCGGTCCCGCACATATCACATATGTGCTCCTACTCCGTTTCGCCTTAGCCAGGAAATCACCGTGTAGGACTCTAAAGACTCGTCAATACGCCAGCAGTAGGTGATGCTCATATCAAACACCCACAAGCCGCAAGCGGACTGCTAAACGTAATGCCCACCCGGGTATTGAGCGATCAGAAGATCAACAAGCAAGCCTGTACATTTTCCTGCGATTCCAATCAGTAACACTCCTATACAGTCCGGTATCTTCGTCTGATATGTCGAATATCTCGTCTAGGGGTGGTAAACGTCAGACGCCTTTAACTCGATAAGTCGTGCCGATATGAGGCACATAACGGGTCGAGAAACTACTGATAACACTTACCAGTATATTTCTGAAGCAGTCTTGGCCAAGGACTTCCTGTTATAGCCAATCAAGCACAGCGCAACATCAACCCCCAATACCGGGAGAGAAAAAACCCTCCTATCGCTCATAGCCTCCTTGTGATTCGGGACTGTACCCAAAAGCCACCGTTTTGCACGTTCTCTTGAACGTGGTAAGGTGGAAATCAAAGCACAGTGGGAATCACCATTTTGCACGATCTCGGGTCTACAGACTAACCTGTACCAGTGTCACCAGAGAACTGCCATCTGACTTGAGGTATAATACCATCTGGGAGTTCTCGGCGAGTTCATCCAGTGTACCTGATCTCCAGTGAGCACCCGTATACTGTCTCTAATTTCAAACACCAATGGATATGGGATCATCCATCGCCCATCTACATGGGTCGAGAAGCTATACGCTAGTCTGCTCTGGTATATCAATGCCCTGTCTCGATACACCCACGACTAGGAATATTAGAAGGATGTACTTAGCGACTACACTATTCCCGCTAGTATGATCTGCATCATAATTCTGGTAGTCAAGTACTCATCCTATGGGCTTTATCAACATGTAACATAGAGACAATCAGTGTACATGTTAAGATAAAAAGCAACCAGATATTATACTATCATGTCGAGCAAGAAAGTCCTCCATATATATGTCCAAGCATCCACTACAATATATATCATATGTACAGGAATGGCCTCTAGGGCATACATATCACTAACAAAACATCGGTAAGTTGGGTCACTCAATTGCAAAAGGTGGTGGTATTTTCGCTGCTCCAAAATCCAGGATTTAGGAGATATCACCTTGATCCTATATGGAGAATCCTTGTGATAAGAGGAGATTGACCGAGCGTAGCATAGGAAAATCCTTTCCTATCAAGATTCTGTCATCCACATACAATACGAGGATCATCACCATACTTCCCTCTACCTTTTTGTATGTACAAGGTTTATCTACCATTTTGATGAAGTCAAACGCTTTGACTACCACATCAAAACAGATGTTCCAACTCCGCGATACCAGCTTTAACCTAAAAAGCAACTTGTACACGTTTCCGCTGCTCCCACTGTCTACGAAGCCCTCTAGCTGTGTATTTATAAACGCTCTCTTCTAAATCACTATTTAAAAAAGTTGTCCTGACACCCAACCGCCAAATATCGTATTCATGGTATGTAGCAGGGGAAAGTAAGATTTGGATGGAATTAAGCATATGCATTAGAAAAGATTTCATTATTATCCACACCTGTTCGATGACGAGAACCATTTACAACTTGTCTTAGCTTTGAAAGTCTCAACTTTTCCATGTACACCTATTAATCTTCTCAAGATATACTTGCTCCTCATGGGGATTTAACCCTTCAGATAAAGCAACTAAAGTCTATAATTTGTTGTTGTATACGGATTCCATCTCAGATCGCTTATGTAACATTTCAGAAAAAATAAAATATTAATTTTGGGAATTTTTATAATTGAATAATAAAATATTGAATATTTTAATAAGGCGGTATAATTAAATACCGATAAATTGGGAAAAAATGGAAAATTATAGAAATTACCAAAAAGTGGGTACTTTATGTGATTTAAGCATATTATGAGAATTTATGATTTATTTGACACTAATTTTGTGCTAATCGCGATTAAAAATCGCTAATCGGACTTTAAGCGTGTTTTGTGCACATGTCTTTTTTTTGAACACTTGTTACATTTTTCCTACATGTTTTGGGTGTATGGTTATTGTTTTGAGTTTACTATTGCAAGGAGAAGAAAAGAAAAGAAAAGAAAAGAAAAGAAAAGGAAAATAATTAAAGAATAGAATAGTGTGAGGTATGGGCATGAGAGAGAGGGTGAGGGGTCAACCATTGGTCATGGCTCCCATTTTTTCCTTCATCATTCCTTCATTTCCTCTCCTCCCTCAACCATGGCAGCAACCCCTTTTCCCTCCACTTCAAACCCCCACTTCATCACTAAAAACTCAAAAAAACCTTATCCCCACTTCACAAAAGTTATGCACAAGCTCACAAGCTACACTTTGGACAATGAAAAATCACATTTTGATGATGTAGGGGATTCTTGGGTCCCAAATGAGGTAACCCTTTCATAATTACTGTAGTGTTTCATATGCTTAAGCTTCTTTGCAAGTTTAAAATTAATTTGGCGAAGTTTAGTGGACTTTGGAGATTTCTAGAGATGGCTAGGGTTTGAATTGAGTTGTGTTAGTGTACTTGAACTCTTGTGGTGACTTTAAACCCTTCCCAATTGATAGAAACCCCGACCAACCTAAAATAGAACCTGGAACTAAAAACAAAAACTTCAAATGCCGATTTGTGAACTTTGAGTGTGCAGGGAAATCTTGAATGCCCATGGTTGATTACGAGACTAGCAAACAACTTCAGGAGCTTAGAATTGGCCCTAGGAAGACACCCTTAGAGCACGAACCCCAGTGGAGGACCTAGGGCCGGCGAGCTCGAATTGGCATAGGAGAAGGGTCGGCCACTTGGTGGGTAAAGTGTCGGGGTTGGTCTAGTAGCTCATACAATCCTATATATCACCCTAGTGTTGTTTGCTCACATTGTTTTCACCCACATCCAAATCTGGGACCAATTTCCTACAATTTAGTATTATGACATAGCGATGACTTAAATTTTGGATACCAAATCTTGGTTATGTGTTAGATTGGTGGCCTACAGGGAATCTGGAGTGACCCTAGACACTTACTGGAAAAACTAGCAAGACCATTACCCTATATTTACTACCAGGAGACCACCCTACAAACACGACACCCCAACTCCCTACCAGGGCTGAGGTTGCTGGAATTTTAGGCTAGGGGGCCGGCCACCTTGTGGAGTCAGGGGTCCTGGTTGCTTTCTAGCTCATATACACTTTATACATCACTCCAGTATTGTTTTGGAACATTGTTTGCACCTTAATCAAAATCTGGGACTGAATACATGTGTTGCTGTTTTGATTCGAGTTATGGTTTTGCGTATTTTAAATTCTGGATTTTAGTATTTTAGCCTTATCTCGATCACGTGACGTTTGTACGTCTATATCGAGTGATATCGGGTTGATTTGCGGGAGTAGACCATAAGTTTTGACCTATGTGAGTTCCGCGTGTCGTTTTTTTTTCGATTTGGTTTTAATGCGATACGATATGTGTGACATGTAGGTACCCCCACGATGATTCGAGACGATGAAGAAGATGATGGCGACATCAACATCGGCAAGCAAGATCTGGTGAGTAGATATATATCTACAGGGGAAGTGGGGTGGATGGCGTATAGCACCCCAGCAGTTCGATGTATAGTGTGCAATATATATACTATATATATATATATATGTATATGATTTTTTTTTTGTGACATAGATATTCAGGATATGGTTATGTGTTCATGGATTAGTAGTGTTACTAACGAAACCCTAGAGTAGTTGTTGCACCCACACACGCACATAGACTTGCATACATTCATTCTTTCACCTGTGCGTATATGAGGATATGTGTGTATATATATACACTGTTGGATATAGTGCCCTCTAAGTCAATTATTAGATCGTAGGTACGTGATTGCAATGATTGAGGGAGGACCTATACCGATAAAATAGTCTTACTCTAGATGATAGTATGCTATCTGGTTTGTCTTTATCATCGTGATAGAGCCCATAGGATTCTTGTTTGACTACCAGCAGTATGATGGCGATCATATATGTGGGAGCTGGGGTCTATAAGCACATCCTTAAAGTGTCTCTAGTCGTGGGAGTTTCGAGACAGGGCATCGATACTCCGGAGTAGACTAGTGTATACAGTCGAGACCTCGACGAGGGACGGTGGCCGGTCTCACAAGCCACTGGTGTCAGTTGGATCACCTAAGATGTATACAGGTGCTCATTGGGTTATGAGTACACCGGACTGGACTCGCCGGGAACATGCTAGTTGGTATTATACATATCGCCAGATAGCAGTTCCCTGGTGACATGTGTACAGGTTAGTTCATCGACCTGAGGTCGTCATTTGTCTCGTTTGAGTTCCCACTGTACTTTGATTTATACCCTGCCACGGGTCAAAGGAGTCGTGCAAACATGTATATTTTGGGTACAGTCCCGAGCCTTCATTGGAGGCAAGTGAGCGGATCTTCGGGGTTCGTCTCTCCCGGTATTGGGGGTGAGATCTGGCCAGGGTAATCGAGATTTACTGGAAGGTATTCCAGTAGTATCTCAGGGTCTCTGGGCTGCTCTCTGATACGACTTATACAGCTGTTGGGGGTCTGACGTTTACCGGCCCCCTAGGCCCTATATGTGATACTCATAGACGAATGTTCCGGATTGTACATATATTGTGACTGTCAGGCTTAGTAGGGTTTATAGATGAGTTCGCTCATCAGCTTCCCTTCCAATCAATACATAGGCAAAACGTTACGTACAGCTTGTATCTCTGACGTGCTAGTGGTTATACCCAGTGCCAGTGTATTGATGAGTCATTAGAGTCCCCCACAGAGACTTTCCCAAGTTCGGGCGAAACGTTGTAAATGCCATATGGGTTTATGGCAAGGTTCGAAAAATGTACGTGCGTTTTCGCACGTGTCTTTTTTCGGGCAGATAATACTGGTAGGCTTTGGTTTAAGCCGTTACCCAGTATTATACTGTCAAGATATAATATCTTTGTTTTAGTTACATTTGTTTCGGTCGTAATACAAATGCGGGTATATTTATACCGATACGGGGTTATCCTGAAATTCGTTTCAGGATGATTTTTGGAAGTTGCCAGTTTCCAGTTTTCTATCTGCCGTATTTTGACATTCGGTTAAAGACGGATTTATCTTTTATTCTTTGGGCGAGTCATATTGTGTGGAAGCTTCAAGACTTGTGACTAGGTTAGTGACTCATTCAAGCATTAATTGCTTTGGTGAGGTGTTTTATTTGAGTCAACATTTGCATTTAATGCTTAATGTGAGTCATTCTTTCATTATTGTTATGATAAGTATCAATTGGTTATGGTCACATTCTTGCCCTTTCCTACACACACCCTCCTCTTGATAAAATGTTGCCAGCCCCCTTGAAACCTGGAGGAGAGATTTGATTCATTCATTTTTGGCCAAAGATTTCATATAGTTTAGTATATGGAAATTTCCTAGTTCAATTTCCATTCACCCGATTCCAATTGGCAACTTCAATAACCGTTCTTCCATAACCTTGGACGTAACGAGACAAAGTATACTACTCATTCTCTACTTTATCTTGGTCGTCTCTTTTAGCAAACTTGACGATCGAGTTGCCTCGGTTCAGAGGCGGGAGCCCGTTTAAAGATCCGTCGACGTGGTGCCACCTGGACGACGAGACCGGAGATCGAGCAAGTTCGGATCAGTCGCAACATAGCGTGGGATGATGATTGAAGACCGAAGGACTCGGATCATTCGGTATAACAATTCTACCTTGTTTACAATTTGTTAGTTAAACTTTAATGCACGATCCGGGATAAAGTACGCGATAGCGCCAATCGTAAAAGTTTTTGTTCCGCATATTGGCGTTTGTTTGACGGCCGGGGCGCTGCCGCATACTTACAGTGGTATTAGAGCCTCACCATTAAGCTATACTAACTTGTGTTAACGCGTTTAAAAGATCGATCGAACGGAATTTTCAAAACTACATTTTTCTGTACCCACAGTTTTTGTCGATTTTAAATCTGTTCTAAAATTCAGTTTGAGCATTTCAGAAAAACAAGTAGGGTTTTTGGAGAATACTGTGCAAATTTGGGCACGGAACAGCGGTCAAACCTAGGGTTGTAAGTGCACGGCGGCGCCCCGGCAGTCAATCCGACGCCGGAATGCGGAAGCGGTGATAAACTTTAATTTTGCGGACTTAGCAAACCGGCACCACCGCGCACTAAACATCCGGATCGTAACCATTAACAAGTCTAAGCTACTAACTAAATAGGGAAGAGAAGTATACCGACAGATCCGAGTCCTCCGGTCTTCTCGTCGTCGTCCCGATCTCCTGCGGAATGTCCCGTCTCCTCCTCGTCGCCGGAAGTGCACCACATCGCCTACTTCTTTTACGGGCTCCCACCTCAATGCCGAGGCAACTCGGGCACGAAGCCGGCTACTCGACGTGCCCAAGATTTGCTGTAGAATGTATAATAGAACTTGTGTCTCATTTGGGGTTCATGGAGGTGCCATTTTGGTGGAGGGATGATACAAGAATTATGTGGAGGAACCTGGGGATTTTTCTAGCAACTAGAAAGCAAAAATCCCCACTACAAAAATGGGCAGCCCTTCCTCCATGCTTGGCCGGCCATCAAGAGAGAGGAGAGTGAGAATGGAGAGAGTCACAAAAAATATGGGAGCCATTCTCATATCATGCAAGAGAGAGAAAGGAAAAGTTATCATGAATGGCAATGATCACAAAGTCAAGCATGATTGCTCACAAATCCATACTCCAAAAACCTACCTGCTACAACCATGATTGCTCACAAAGTCAAGCAATCATGATAGAAGAAGTCAAGGTCAAAACAATGGTGCACCATCATGATACAAGGAAATATGCAAAGACCCCCTCCACAAATGCTTATGTGCAACAATGCAAATAAACCCTCCTCCACCAATCTTCGGCCAATGAACGGAACAATGGAAATCGGCCGAAACGGAAAGCAAACTGGCAACTCCATAAAACTGGTCCCGTAATAAATTACAGGAAAACCCCGATACTGTGCATACACACCCGCATCTGTATTTCGACCGAAATACAAATGCAATGAGATAAAATCTACACTGTACTATACTAGGATCCGGCTTATACCAAAACCGGATAGTAATATCTGTTCGATCTTGATCCGTGCAATACCGCACGTATCTGATCGAACCCTGCCATATAACCATACGGCCTATAGTACAAACTGTCCGATCCTGATCCGTGCAATACCGCACGTATCTGATCGGACCTTGCCATATCTCCATACGGCCTCTACAACCTTTCGCCCGAAAGCTGAGTAACTGAATGTGGGGGACTCTAAAGACTCGTCAACACCTTGGTTGTGGATTTAACCACTAGCACGTCAGAGGTATAAGCCAATACGTAACGGGCTACCAGGTACTGACTAAAAGGGATGTCTTTGAGTGAACTTAGCCTGACAACCCTACTGAGCCTGTCAGTGACAATATCCGTACAGTCCGGTCCGTTCGTCTATGAGCATCGCATGGCGGGCCTAGGGGGTTGGTAAAAGTCAGACCCCCAAAAGCGGTACAAGTCGTGTCGGAGTGTAGCCCAGAACACCCTGAGATACTACTGGAATACCTACCAGTAAATCTCCTTGCCTCGGCCGAGGGCTTCGTGTAATGGCTCTCCTAGACACAGCACGACCTCACCCCCAATACCGGGAGAGACGAACCCCTGAAGATACGCTCACTGCCTCCATGTGGCTCGGGACTGTACCCAACTAAAACCTGTTTGCACGACTCCTTTGAGCCGTGGTAGGGTAGTAATCAAAGTACAGTGGGAACTCACACGAGACAAATGACGATCCCCAGGTCGATGAACTAACCTGCACACATGTCACCAGGGAACTGCCATCTGACGTATGGTATATGACCAACTGGCATGTTCCCGGCGAGTCCTGTCCGGTGTACTCATAACCCAATGAGCACCTGTATACATCTTAGGTGATCCAACTGACACCAGTGGCTTGTGAGACCGGCCACCGCCCCTCGTCGGGGTCTCGACTGTATACACTAGTCTACTATGGAGTATCGATGCCCTGTCTCGAAACTCACACGACTAGGGACCATTTAAGGACATGCTTATAGACTGCCAGCTCCCACGTATATGATCGCCCTCATACTGCTGGTGGTCAAGCAAGAATCCTAGGGGCTCTATCAACGTGTAATAGCGACTTGTCAGGTCACCTAAAGCAGTATACGATGATAAAGGTAAACCAGATAGCATACTATCATCTCGAGTAAGACTGTCCTACCGGGATAGGTCCTCCCTCAATCACCGCAATCACATGCCTGTGATCCAATAATTGACTCTGAGGGCATTATCTCCAAAAATCTCCCACTTGCACTCAAGGCTAATTATTGCGATGTCGCATACTCACAGCCCGTGTGATACCGAACACCCAACTCCTCTACTAGTCAGTCTCACAAAGCTCGATTGCGAAACTATTGCGTTCGAGGAATAGCCTTAGTGAGTGGATCCGCTTTGTTGTCACTTTCCATGTCTCTCTATATCTCAAGTTCGCGGAGAAACCCATCTCCCGAAATGAGCAATACCTGTCTTAGAATGTATCTGGATGTCTGATGGGACATAGCTCATAAATGAACTCCAAATCCAAACTTCTTAGACTGTATCTGTAAGCCCGCGGGGGCGCCCCGGCCGTCGATCCGACGCCGGAAACGCGGAAAACAATAACTTTGCGAACTTTGCAAAACGGCACCACCGCGGACCTTTTACCCGGATCGGGCCATTAACCTAGCATCTAGCAAAATAGAAAAGAGTAGAGAAGTATACCAAATGATCCGTGTCCTTAGGTCTTCGTCTCCACTCCAATCTCCTGCGGAATCTCCGTCCATCTTCGTCTCGTCAGAAAGGGCACCACGTAGCCGGAATCTTTTACGGGCTCCCGCCTCTTGACCGAGGCAACTCGGGCGCGAAGTTGGCTAGCCGACGCGTCCAAGAGATGCTATAGAAATAGTGTAGAAGCTTGTCTCTTTTGGGGTTTTGAGGTTGCCATGGTTGGAGGAATATTTGCACAAGGATTTTTCATGAAGGCTTAAAGAGAAATGGAGCTTGTCAAGAAGTGAGCTCGGCCAAAAAAGGAAGAAGTGCTCACTGGAAAAATTGAAGAAGCAAAGCTCCTTTTTTTTTTCTTGAATGTGTGAAAGTTTGCAAATTAATACCAATTGAAAACTTCTCACAGCACACAAACAAATGGGGGGCCCACTAAATTAATCAAGAAACGACGGAGGGCTACGAATGGTTTCTGGCGAAAACCTTTAACGTAATGAACTTGATATCGTTGAAGGAACTGATAGCTTTGTAAAAATATAGTGATGAAAACCTTTGCTAAAGAGGTCACTCCCGGTGAAGGGATCTCGGCTCTTTCCCCGTAGAATGAGGTGCAGGATATTCCAACTGAATACCACGATGCAAAGCAAAAGTAAACGGCTATAGTGAAGTTACTGCCCTGACGCAAACTTTTGTCCAAGGGGTCACTCCCGGTGAAGGGATCTCGGCCCTTGCCTCGTCGACTGAGGAGCAGGATATTCCAACTGAATACCACTGTGCAAAACAAAAGTGAACGTCCTTGCAATAACAGCTTTTGAAAAGTGTTCCAACAACATCAGAATAGGTTTGTTTAACTTGCATTGATCCGAATCAACGCAGTCCCATCAATTGATCACACCAATAAAGAACGAAAATATACTGATGTACGTATATGCCATCCGCATTCGCCACTGGGTCCCGTCATCACCCGTTAGGTTAGCTAACTAACGACAGAGCGGGGACTGGACTAGCGCGGATGCAAAACATATACAACATCTACTAATATATATACCAATATATAGTATTCGCTCAAGGCGCGATAAAATGCAACACAGAAATGTATAGCAACACAGATCAATACAGATATCTGGGATCCCCGGGTTTCACAGAGCCTCTGAAACCCGACGTTCCCCTGGTCGTGTGGATAGCCTGTGCAATGAAAATCCTAGATCCCTACGGGCACGGCAAGTTACCCGCCAAAACCTGAAGCGAGGCAGCCCCCTTCAGCGACGTGAATGGACCACCCAGCACTTCACGGAATCCGGTAACTTGGGCACCCCTCCTGGGTCAACCTATACCCCCTACGAGTGCGGTGAATAGCCCGCCAATCCTAGAGTGAAGCCCCCTCCGTCTCAATGCCATGAGATGCGGGCTTGTTGCCCTCTAAGACCCGGCTATCCGTGCACCCCTCCGCGGGGTAATCCTAGTACAGAAAGTAAAATATACATGCACCGGGTACATCGACCGCAACCAGGTCGTGCCCCAAAATAATAATACAAACAGGCAGTGACGGCAGTCCACATGTCGGACGCTCGCCCCGCAATATCAAATGTACATATAAAACATAATTGTACTATATTGCAACCAGGCTATCCCCCACGACCGATCCGCAACCACACAGTACAATCACAGAACATCAACGTGAATGTCACATTCGCTAATCCGTCTAACCGGGCTATAGCAGTTAGACAGGATTTACCGATCAAGTGACATTCACGGTCGCAGATATAATGTAAAAACTGTGAACTGGCATGTTTAAAATATCCGATCGAACAAATTTATTAAAGTGGGCCCCCAAAAAGAACTGTAGCACTTACAGAAAACCTGGGCCCAAATAAAATATCCCAAAAGCCCTATTTCTAACTCATAAGCTTACTGGTAAAATATGGTGCCACGATTCCTCCTATCCGCCGCGGAATCGCGGCCAAACAAAGGGTTTGGCCGCGTTTCCGCGGTCGAAGTAAAGAATCAGTGGATCGTATTTTCCCAGAATTCTTATAATTTCTTGTACATGCCTCTGCAACGACCTGAAAAATTTTAGGAGCTCAAAAAATTTCAACAGAGATCACATGTGCACAAAAATACGGTTTTTGGGGATTTTGTTCGATCGGGTTCTAAACGCGCTAGAGCAAGCTAGGCTAGGTTAATGGCATGGCTCTGATACCAATGTAAGCCCGCGGGGGCGCCCCGGCCGTCGATCCGACGCCGGAAACGCGGAAAACAATAGCTTTGCGAACTTTGCAAAACGGCACCACCGCGGACCTTTTACCCGTATCGGGCCATTAACCTAGCATCTAGCAAAATAGAAAAGAGTAGAGAAGTACACCAAATGATCCGTGTCCTTCGGTCTTCGTCTCCACTCCAATCTTCTGCGGAATCTCCGTCCATCTTCGTCTCGTCAGAAAGGGCACCACGTAGCCGGAATCTTTTACGGGCTCCCGCCTCTTGACCGAAGCAACTCGGGCTCGAAGTTGGCTAGCCGACGCGTCCAAGAGATGCTATAGAAATAGTGTAGAAGCTTGTCTCTTTTGGGGTTATGAGGTTGCCATGGTTGGAGGAATATTTGCACAAGGATTTTTCATGAAGGCTTAAAGAGAAATGGAGCTTGTCAAGAAGTGAGCTCGGCCAAAAAAGGAAGAAGTGCTCACTGGAAAAATTGAAGAAGCAAAGCTCTTTTTTTTTTCTTGAATGTGTGAAAGTTTGCAAATTAATACCAATTGAAAACTTCTCACAGCACACAAACAAATGGGGGGCCCACTAAATTAATCAAGAAAGGAAATTAACACACACAAAATAAAACTCATCCCACTCCCTCCAAGAACAGTGGCCGGCCCCTACAATTTAGTGGGTGGAATAAAAAAGGAATTAATTAATAAAGAAAAGATAATGATCAAAAAACACATCCACTTCAAATCCTAAGCCAAATCAACAACCATCCAATTAATGCAAGGGAAGTGACTAAAAAAGGATCTCATGATGAAGAGGTCACACTCATGCAAAGAAACCCCTCACAAAAATGTTAATTGCAAACTTGCAATTAACACCCTCCAACGAAAAGTTTGACCGGGAAGGAAAAAGAGAAAACAGGCCGGAACGGAATGCAAACTGGCAACCCCAGAAAACCGATCCCGTAATAAATTACAGGAAAACCCCGCTACTGCAAATACATGCCCGCATTTGTATTCCCACTGAACACAAATGCACAGAGACAAAACTACACTATCTAATACTAGTATCCGGCTTAAGCCAAAGCCGGCTAATAAAATCCGTCCGATCACGATCCGTGCAATACCGCACGTATCTGATCGAACCCTGCCATATCTCCATACGGCCTCTACAGCGTTTCGCCCGAAACTTGAGTAACTGTCTGTGTGGTGGACTCTAAAGACTCGTCAATACCTTGGCTGTGGATTTAACCACTAGCACGTCAGAGGTATAAGCCAATACGTGACGGGCTACCAGGTATTGACCAAAAGGGACGTCGATGAGCGAACTCATCCTGACACCCTACTGAGCCTGTCAGTGACAATATCCGTACAGTCCGGTCCGTTCGTCTATGAGCATCGCATGGCGGGCCTAGGGGGTTGGTAAAAGTCAGACCCCCAAAAGCGGTACAAGTCGTGTCGGAGTGCAGCCCAGAACACCCTGAGATACTACTGGAATACTTACCAGCAAATCTCCTGCCTTGGCCAAGGACTTTTCATGTTCTGGCTCTCCTAGACACAGCACGACCTCACCCCCAAAACCGGGAGAGACGAACCCCTGAAGATCCGCTCACTGCCTCCATGTGGCTCGGGACTGTACCCAACTAAAACCTGTTTGCACGACTCCTTTGAGCCGTGGTAGGGTAGTAATCAAAGTACAGTGGGAACTCACACGAGACAAATGACGATCTCAGGTCGATGAACTAACCTGTACACATGTCACCAGGGAACTGCTATCTGACGTCTGGTATAATCCCAACTAGCAGGTTCCCGGTAAGTCCTGTCCGGTGTACTCATAACCCAATGAGCACCTGTATACATCTTAGGTGAACCAACTGACACCAGTGGCTTGTGAGACCGGCCACCGCCCCTCGTCGGGGTCTCGACTGTATACACTAGTCTACTAATGGAGTATCGATGCCCTGTCTCGAAACTCCTACGACTAGGGACCATTTTAGGATGTGCTTATAGACCCCAGCTCCCACTTATATGATCGCCCTCATACTGCTGGTAGTCAAGCAAGAATCCTAGGGGCTCTATCAACGTGCAATAGCAACTCGTAAGGTCACCTAAAGCAGTACACGATGATAAAGGTAAACCAGATAGCATACTATCATCTCGAGTAAGATTTTCCTACCGGGATAGGTCCTCCCTCAATCATTGCAATCACGTACCTGTGATCCAATAATTGACTCTGAGGGCACTATCTCCAACAGTATCGTCAACTGAACTTAATCAGTATCTTGCGCCATGCCACCCTCAGTATTGCCTTGGACCACCTGTCCAAAATACTGCCCCTCGTCAGAGGGAAAACTATAACTCTGACATCCTCCTTGTGGTCCAGGTCACCTTGGAAGCCTGGAATGATAACTGTCTCATGAATAAGGCTGTCGTTATCATATCCCTAGAACATCCACTTATGTTCTAAAACTGCTTCCGACTGTTTCTCCAGGATTGGATCAATGTCAACTTATTGCATCTAGTGCAAGAACAACATCTGGTGTGGTACTTGACATCTCATGATTGACTCAATTGCCTGAGCAAGTGATCTGCCAATCATGCACATCCCTCTCCCTTTTAGTCTGTAAGACACCTTTGGAGAGGGTGACTCCATCACCTGCAGGTGCACTACCGTACCAGGAGTCGTCCATTCTAAGTACTCTTAGAATGTTGTCTAAGTACCCTGATTTGGAAACCACCCAAATCTAGATCTAAAACCATAGATCTAGTAACTAGTATGTCTGACATAAAATCCATTTCTTTTGTGGAGAAAACACTGTGTGACGACCAAAGTATAACCGATTGTAGTATAGGAGTTTCCTTTCCTACTCTGTGTATGTCATCCAAAAACCAGGATATCACACTCTACTACCTTCTTAACAGATCCATCCCCTATTCTGATGAAGTCAAACCCATGACTGTCACGTCAGAAATAGATGATCTATCTCCGCTACATCTGCTTTAGTCTATAAATAGACATAAGCTACCTGTCCACCAATGCTTCCGCTGCTCCCACTGACTACGACAACCCTCTGACAGAGTCATATAGACGCACACTTCTAAAACTAGTTTGGAACGACGCTATACTCATCCTCCCGTCGGGTCTCGCAGCCTGGAACAACATCAATGGCAATTGTGGGTAAACAAGAACTTCCCTGTCACCGTCCTTGAGGCTACCGTAGTACCTCTCAGGTGCCTGAAGTTACCCACCTTATCTGCGGAGTGGCCAATGGAATGTCAATCCAGATTGAATCTTTAGGTTCCTTATCAAATCTTCAGTAATCGTTTGTGGTTCTGGAATCACTTCCAGTTCTACCATACTCCCATTACTGTTTTCTGAAAAAATCCATTTTTAATAAAACTGTGGCGAGTCTAGAACAATATCTCTATTGTTCACCCAAATGGTAGAAAGTCAACCCTCGTCATAGCCTGGGTCAACCCACAAACAGCCATTACAGAAACGTGCCTTGAGTTGTCCAGTGTCTGGTTTTAACATAAGCCGGACAACTCCCCGTACCTTAACATCGTTAAGATATGAACTGTTCTATATCCAATATAGAACCAGAGGCACTGATTTAATTGAACCAGATTCAAATCATGCAGTTGTCTCCAGTGCATGTCAACTAAATGGAAGGAGGCCGATCAGCATTACTCAATTTAGGAATGCTTCCAATTATGAATAACCTGAAAGAGAAGCAAGATCTCTTTATCATTACTATCAACTGAATACCATACACAAGTATCTACATCTTCGATCTCTTTGAAGAATCCCGATACTTGCTACACCTGGTTCTCTACTCTATTCAAATACTTATAACTTCTCAAAATTCGGACCCTGTGTTTCCACGAAACACTTGTCTAAAAACTAGAGAAGTCATAAGTAAACCGAATATAGTACGAGGACCAACCCCTCTGTCCTGATGGACCCTGGACAACATACAATACTCTGTATAAGTCCCTTGAGTCTGAAAACTCATTCACTGTGTGTCGTAGGTTGAAAACTGTACTTATGGTTAAGAAGAATTACACCGCTGTTTAATGCTCCTTACCTAACCATCCACTGATATAGGTAAATGTCATAGACATAATTTCAGAAAGGTATATCTCACTCTATGAAAATAGATGTACAGATATATCAATTTGAAATTGGTGCATAAAAGCGGATATTCAAAACCAAATATTTGCCGACCGGCAAACAGCCCAGGTGATTTCCTCAAAATTCACCGATTACAACGAATCCCGATATAATGAGGATGATCACCCAATTCCCAATTACTTACTCCCACTCATCATCTGTAAAACCATACAGATGTGAGAATCATACCTGGTAATTACATACCCTGGAGCAAGTGTCTAATCGGGAAATCAGTTTTCTTTTAACAGTACACAGTGAAACTGAAACATTGAAATGTTTCGATGGGGTATCCTGGTATTCATAGTAATGCCTCTTCCATTATCCAGATTCACAACTGTAACCGTATAATTCTTTGCCACCTCTCTAAATCCCTTCATGTGTCTTTAATCATTACCTTCTGCACACCCGTTTAGGCCAAATGGTTTCTTCCTTCCCTACCGTTCGGCACCAGCCTATGGTTTGGAAGAAGACTATCCAATAAGCATAATGGGTGTACTGTCCTAATCCTAGGAACACTCGCAATGCGAGAGAAGGTGAAGATAAAAGACACCTGAATAAATCTTATTCCTATTTCTCCTGAACCAGAATCCATCCCCGAACTGGAACAAGTTCCTTTCGAGTTCGTATATAACCATACGATGGAGTATCCAATAAACTGTGGATCTTCGTAGTGATACGGAGTGTCCTAGAGAAATACAAAGGTGATTTTAGGATTGGCGAAGAAAAATTTGGTTTGGTCGTGAATATCTGTTGCAATTTACTTTGCCCTCTTACTAATCCCTTGCGTTGTCTTAACTTAATACCTTCTGCACACCATCGTTATGCTAATTGGTTTTCTTCATTCCCTACCGGTCGGCACCAGCCTAAGGTTTGGAAGAAGACTATCCAATTTGCGTAACAGGTGTACTACTTCTAAACCAAGGAGTACTCGCAACCTGAGAGAGGGTGAAAAGAAAAGACAACTGAATAGTCCTATCCGTTTTCTCCAGAACCTGAAACCATCCTCGAATGAATTCCTTCGAGTTCGTATCTAACCATACGATGGTTTTGTCTAATAAAAGTGGACGTTCGTAGTAGTACGGGGTGTCCTGGAGAAAAGGGTAAAAGTAGGAGTGGCAATGAGGTTCGCAACTCTGACAATCCAAAAGCCAGTGTTAAGAAGGTTCGGTCAACTTGGTCTCTGAGTCAAAGTCTTAGGGTCGGGTCAATGGTCGCTGCCAAAGAGAGAGAGAAAAGAAACACTCAGCGTGCACTCTAACCTAGATCAGAATGGTTACCAATTTATCTAATCTGGAATCCTCCCACTGTACCTCAAATTCTCCTCCAAACCTGAAAGAAGAATTAGTCGGGGTTACCCGAGGAGTAAACTAACTCATCAGTGGGAATCGGGATCCAACTATCATCGCATGATAACGTGACGGAATCCGCTCACGGTATCACACTCCAGAAGGTATGCGCATATCTGGCAAGTTTCAGTTCTTTTGAAACTCCCGATGTGATTTCTGCCCCATGCTCTTATGACCTTGACTTCGGCCAACATATCATAAGTCACATGTCAAGTTCTACCCGTCATTCTCCAGGTTAATTTGAATCCACCCGTACATACCCTTGACTTTGGCCAAAATGGCAGTACGACTGTCCCAAACCAACGCATCTATCTATGCTGTATATGAATACCCCAATAGCTACCAATCACTGTGCCTTGACTTTGGCCAACATACACAGCTTGAATACTATTGACCACCCATATGAAACGACGGAGGGCTACGAATAGCTTTAACGTAAACCTTTAACGTAAACCTTTAACGTTAAAGAACTTGATATCGTCGAAGGAATGGATAGCTTTTAAAAAATATAGTGACGAAAACCGTTGCTAAAGAGGTCACTCCCGGTGAAGGGATCTCGGCTCTTTCCCCGTAGAATGGGGTGCAGGATATTCCAAATGAATACCGCGATGCAAAGCAAAAGTAATCGGCTATAGTGAAGTTAATGCCCCGACGCAAACTTTTGTCCAATAGGTCACTCCCGGTGAAGGGATCTCGGCCCTTGCCTCGTCGACTGAGGAGCAGGATATTCCAAATGAATACCGCGATGCAAAGCAAAAGTAATCGGCTATAGTGAAGTTAATGCCCCGACGCAAACTTTTGTCCAAGGGGTCACTCCCGGTGAAGGGATCTCGGCCCTTGCCTCGTCGACTGAGGAGCAGGATATTCCAACTGAATATCACGATGCAAAACAAAAATGAACGTCCTTGCAATAACAGCTTTTTGAAAAGTGTTCCAACAACATCAGATTAGGTTTGTTTTTAACTTGCATTGATCCGAATCAATGCAGTCCCATCAATTGATCACACCAAAAAGAACGAAAATATACTGACGTACGTATATGCCATCCGCATTCGCCACTTGGTCCCGTCATTACCCGTTAGGTTAGCTAACTAACGACAGAGCGGGGACTGGACTAGCGCGGATGTAAAACATATACAACATCTACTAATATATATACCAATATATTATATTTCGCTCAAGGCGTGAAAAGAAATGCAACATCACAGAAAATGTACAGCATCACAGAAACAATACAGATATCTGGGATCCACGGGTTTCACAGAGCCACTACTGAAACCCGACGTTCCCCTGGTCGTGTGGATAGCCTGTGCAATGAAATCCTAGACCCCTACTGGCGCGGCAAGTCACCCGCCAAAACCTGAAGCGAGGCAGCCCCCTTCAGCACCGTGAATGGACCACCCAGCACTTCACGGAATCCGGCAACTTGGGCACCCCTCCTGGGTCATCCTGTACCCCCTACGAGTGCGGCGAATAGCCCGGCAATCCTAGAGTGAAGCCCCCTCCGTCTCAATGCCATGAGATGCGGGCTTGTTGCCCTCCAGAACCCGGCTATCCGTGCACCCCTCCGCGGGGTAATCCTAGTACAGAAAGTAAAATATACATACACCGGGTACAACGACCGCAACCTGGCTGTGCCCCAAAATAATAATACAATCAGGCAGTGACGGCAGTCCACATGTCGGACGCTCGCCCCGCAATATCAAATGTACATATTACCACAAACTCTGTACTAGCATTGCATCCAGGCTATCCCCCACGACCGATCCGCAACATCACAGCAAAAACAGAACATCAACGTGAAAGTCACGTTCGCAAATCCGTTTAACCGGGCTATAGCAGTTAGACCGGATTTACCGATCAAGTGACATTCACGGTCGCAGATATAATGTAAATACTGTGAAATAATGTGTTTAAAATATCCGATCAATCAAATTTTAACAAGTGGGCCCCCAAGCAAAACTGTAGCACTCACAGAAAATATGGGCCCAAATTTAACATTCCAAAACCCATATTTAAAGCCCACAAAGACACTGTAGAAATTGGGCGCAGAGATCTCAACAGTGCGCGGCAGAAACGCGGCCCAAAGGGGGTTTTGGCCGCGGTTCCGCGCCTGCACTGTCGACTGAACCTGTCGAATTTTTACAGTATCCTTGTAATCTCCAGTACATCAATTTTATACAACCTGAAAAATTTTTCGACACCAAAAATTTCCAACAGAAAACTGATGTGATAAAAATGCGATTTTGGAACTTTTGATCGATCGGAAATGCAAACACATTACACAAAGCTAAACTATGTTAATGGCGAGGCTCTGATACCACTGTAAGTGCACGGCGGCGCCCCGGCAGTTAATCCGACGCCGGAATGCGGAAGCGGTGATAAAATTTAATTTTGCGGACTTAGCAAACCGGCACCACCGCGCACTAAACATCCGGATCGTAACCATTAACAAGTCTAAGCTACTAACTAGATAGGGAAGAGAAGTATACCGACAGATCCGAGTCCTCCGGTCTTCTCGTCGTCGTCCCGATCTCCTGCGGAATGTCCCGTCTCCTCCTCGTCGCCGGAAGTGCACCACATCGCCTACTTCTTTTACGGGCTCCCACCTCAATGCCGAGGCAACTCGGGCACGAAGCCGGCTACTCGACGTGCCCAAGATTTGCTGTAGAATGTATAATAGAACTTGTGTCTCATTTGGGGTTCATGGAGTTGCCATTTTGGTGGAGGGATGATACAAGAATTATGTGGAGGAACCTGGGGATTTTTCTAGCAACTAGAGAGCAAAAATCCCCACTACAAAAATGGGCAACCCTTCCTCCATGCTTGGCCGGCCATCAAGAGAGAGGAGAGTGAGAATGGAGAGAGTCACAAAAAATATGGGAGCCATTCTCATATCATGCAAGAGAGAGAAAGGAAAAGTTATCATGAATAGCAATGATCACAAAGTCAAGCATGATTGCTCAAAAATCCATACTCCAAAAACCTACCTACTAGAACCATGATTGCTCACAAAGTCAAGCAATCATGATAGAAGAAGTCAAGGTCAAAAGAATGGTGCACCATCATGATACAAGGAAATATGCAAAGACCCCCTCCACAAATGCTTATTTGCAACAATGCAAATAAACCCTCCTCCACCAATCTTCAGCCAATGAACGGAACAATGGAAATCGGCTGAAACGGAAAGCAAACTGGCAACTCCATAAAACTGGTCCCGTAATAAATTACAGGAAAACCCCGATACTGTGCATACACACCCGCATCTGTATTTCGACCGAAATACAAATGCAATGAGACAAAATCTACACTGTACTATACTAGGATCCGGCTTATACCAAAACCGGCCAGTAATATCTGTTCGATCTTGATCCGTGCAATACCGCATGTATCTGATCGAACCCTGCCATATAACCATACGGCCTATAGTACAAACTGTCCGATCCTGATCCGTGCAATACCGCACGTATCTGATCGGACCTTGCCATATCTCCATACGGCCTCTACAACCTTTCGCCCGAAAGCTGAGTAACTGAATGTGGGGGACTCTAAAGACTCGTCAACACCTTGGTTGTGGATTTAACCACTAGCACGTCAGAGGTATAAGCCAATACGTAACGGGCTACCTGGTACTGACTAAAAGGGATGTCTGTGAGTGAACTCAGCCTGACAACCCTACTGAGCCTGTCAGTGACAATATCCGTACAGTCCGGTCCGTTCGTCTATGAGCATCGCATGGCGGGCCTAGGGGGTTGGTAAAAGTCAGACCCCAAAAAGCGGTACATGTCGTGTCGGAGTGTAGCCCAGAACACCCTGAGATACTACTGGAATACCTACCAGTAAATCTCCTTGCCTCGGCCGAGGGCTTCGTGTAATGGCTCTCCTAGACACAGCACGACCTCACCCCCAATACCGGGAGAGACGAACCCCTGAAGATACGCTCACTACCTCCATGTGGCTCTGGACTGTACCCAACTAAAACCTGTTTGCACGACTCCTTTGAGCCGTGGTAGGGTAGTAATCAAAGTACAGTGGGAACTCACACGAGACAAATGACGATCCCCAGGTCGATGAACTAACCTGCACACATGTCACCAGGGAACTGTCATCTGACGTCTGGTTTATGACCAACTGGCATGTTCCCGGCGAGTCCTGTCCGGTGTACTCATAACCCAATGAGCACCTGTATACATCTTAGGTGATCCAACTGACACCAATGGCTTGTGAGACCGGCCACCGCCCCTCGTCGGGGTCTCGACTGTATACACTAGTCTACTATGAAGTATCGATGCCCTGTCTCGAAATTCACACGACTAGGGACCATTTAAGGATATGCTTATAGACTGCCAGCTCCCACGTATATGATCGCCCTCATACTGCTGGTGGTCAAGCAAGAATCCTAGGGGCTCTATCAACGTGTAATAGCGACTTTTCATTCACCTAAAGCAATATACGATGATAAAGGTAAACCAGATAGCATACTATCATCTCGAGTAAGACTGTCCTACCGGGATAGGTCCACCCTCAATCACCGCAATCACGTGCCTGTGATCCAATAATTGACTCTGAGGGCATTATCTCCGACAAGGGTTTGACTGCGCTTCCGCGGCGGTTTAGTAGGAATGGTGCCCCAAATTTTTACAAGGGCTTCTTCAGAGGGAAATTTGATTTCTGGTACTGTTATTTTGGGCCCATATTTTATTACTGTACAGCAGATGTTTTGTTAGTTGTATGTATGCCTTAGAGGCCAGTATTGTACAAATGATGTATATTATATTGGATGCTTGGACATATATAGAGATGACTTTCTTGCTCGATATGATAGTATGCTATCTGGTTGCTCTTTATTTTAACATGTATACAAGTCTCTTTAAACTGTTTTATAGTTACATGTTGGTAAAGCCCTTAGGATGTGTACTTGACTACTTGGACTATGATACAGATCATACTAGTGGGGACATGGTAGTCCATAGGTACATCCTTCAAGGTCCCTAGTCGTGGGTTTATTGAGACGGGGCATCGATATACCAGTGTAGACTAGCGTATACGCTTTTTGACCCATGAGATGGGCGATGGATGATCCCATATCCATTGGTGTTTGACATCAGAGATGGTATACGGGTGCTCAGTGGAGACTGGGTACACTGGACCGACTCGCCGAGAACTCCCAGATGGTATTATACCTCACGTCAGATGGCAGTTCTCAGGTGACACTTGTGCAGGTTAGTCTGTAGACCCGAGATCGCCATAGAGTCTTGTGTGATTCCCACTGTGCTTTGATCTCCACCTTACCATGTCCATGAGGGCGTGTAAAATGGTGGTTTTTGGGTACAGTCCCAAGTCACATGGAGGCAATGAGCGATAGGAGGGGTTTCGTCTCTCCCGGTATTGGGGGTTGATGTTGCGCTGTGCTCGATTGGCCGTAACAGGGAAGTTCCTGGCCAGGGCTGATCAGAGATTTGCTGGTAAGTGTTACCAGTAGTTTCTTGACCCGTTATGAGCCTTACATCATTACGACTTATCGGTTATTAGGGTCTGACGTTTACCACGCCTAGGCGAGATATGCGACATATCAGACGAACAGGCCGGACTGTACGATAAGTGTTACTGGTTGGATTCACAGGAGTGTGAGCGGGCCTGCTCGTCGATCTTCTGATCGATCAATACCCGGGTGGCCGTTACGTTTGGCAGACCGCTTGCGGCTTGTGGGTGCTTGATATGATCATCATCTGCTGCCAGCATATTGACGAGTCTTTAGAGTCCTACACAGAGGATTCCTTGCTCAAGCGAAACGAAATAGGAGCGCATTTGAGATATGTGCGGGACCGAGAATAATGCGTGTATGTGATACCGTATTTCATTCTCGCGATGAATGTTTCGATTGGTTGTATGCGATATAACCTAGTTATCGAATCGAAGATTGATTCGATAAGTCGATACATTGGATACTAGTCGGTTATGTGCGACATGACCGGATCATTGAATCAAGTGTTGATTTAATGATTTAATGTATAATTATATATTTGATATATTACTTTGCATTAACTAGTATTGGTTCACTTTAAAAGGATTTTCTCACTTGATGTGCACATTGTATATGTGATATATTTTTGTGTGCACTTGATTGTATCAAGTTTGTTGATACATGCTAACTTGAGTTTGTGTAACGATTAAACCATGGTTATATGAATGGTTAGGGTTTTGTTTACTTATTCATTTATTTATTTTGTTTATTTATTTTGGAAAAGAAAAATGGAAATGGTGGCTTTCTTTGTTTCTTTCATGAAGCTTCATGAAGAGTTGAAAGCTTGACCATTTTTGTTTGTTTCCCTTAACCTAACCATTCACCTAACCTTAGTTTACTCTCTACACTTGACCATAGTTAGTATATGATAAGTATTCATATTGTTTTCTTTTTTAAAACGATACTTATCATATTCTATTTTCTTCATCTTCTTCTTCTTCAAGAAGAAAGCTTGCTACCATTAATGGCATCTTAAGAAAAAGGGTGAGAAATCCAATTCTAAAGTGAACCCACCTCCTATTTCTTCATCCTCTACCTCTTGCCAAGTAGTATAGGGTGTTTTCTTCACAAGTTTCATGGCTTGGTGAAGTTGGAGCTTGATCTTGTGTTGCCTCGACGTAGATCATCTTCGGCAACGAAGTCAACGACCTAACCCGCCCATTTCTCCGTTGAAGCCGATGCCAGAGTCCGGGATCCGATATGGACAGCGATGGGATGTCTACGTGGAGCTAAGAAAGTGGAGAACTGGATTTACAAAAGTTGTAGCCTCTTTCTTTTAGTTAAGTTAACTAGTTTCACTTTTAGCCTAAACTCTAGTCAATGAATCCGTATTAGGGTTTCTCGGCACTTGTAAAATTTGAAATTGGCTTGGTTGATGCCTTGTGAGACCTCATTAGTGTGCCTAGGAACTCTACAGTGGTATCAGAGCCTTGCTAGAGCCTTAGGTGAAGTGTAGACGACATTTGAAATACGAACGAACATCGAAACCCTAATCCAAAATGCTCTCTGGAAATTTTCTGAAAATTTGGATTTTTGTGAATTAAAAATCTGCAGAAAACTAAGCAGGAATTTCTAAGAATTACAGTGAAGTTCGATCACATGATTCCATCAAAGTGCGGCGGAACCGCGGCATTAGCATGGCTAATGCGGCGGTTCCGCGGCCACTTTGTTTCTTCTCCTATTGATTTCTGCACAGTAATTCTTATATTTGAATGCTATATTTTCTCGGTATTTTTATTATGACTCAAGAGTTGAGTGTTCTGGGGTTGTATTGGGAATCGAAGATTCGATCGGATTATCAAACTTTGTCTATGTGTTTTTCCGGATAATTTTAGAATATATTAAAAAGTTCGACCGGATGTAAATACCCAATGTTTCCCCTGCCGGGAAATTTCCAATTGTTGGACTTTTCCGTAGTTTAATGACGTTCTAAGTAGTGCAAGTAACGCGATGGTCCCTCTAGAAGACAACAAACCTTAACCTGATTATGTGACCGTCTTGAACTGCCCTTTGAAGCTTAGGGTTTGGGGCAGTACGGCGTGCCACATGTAAGGCGTTGGCTTGACCCTTCTACGGCTGGACCGTTGGTACTGAGGCATGAAGTGAATGTCTTTGAACTTATTTCATGTGTTGAACGGTTTCGGGAAAACTTGGGTGTTCGAATGTTCGATCGGAAAGTTTAATATTTTCTATTTATCCGGAATGGGATACAATAATTGGAATTCACAAACAGTTATGAGATAACTGAATGAATATTATAAATCTAGCAGTTTAGTGTCACTTGATATTGAAAAGAGTTTTCGATAATGAGATTAAAAAGCAGGGTTTATAATTGTCAGGCATGTGATGTCTAAGTATTTCATTCGATTAGGCATGCGATGTCTAAAGAGGTTGCGGATTCCAACTGTTGTAGTTTTACACTTTCTTTTCTGTGACCGTAAGTGTAGTATGTAGTGGTATTGCCGATTGTCGTTGCTATACGTCGACGACAATCGGTCTATGCATACTTACTTACGTTGATGACATATGATGTTATGTGTTGCTGGATATGTTATATTGGATCGTCGTGTTTGAATAGCCGGGGGTTTTTATGTGAGATGAGTGTTTTTCATTTTCATTCATGTAAAAACTTGTAAGTAATATTCTTTTATTGGGGCACTTCCAGGTTGCGGAAGATGTCACCGTTGATGTGTATTATTTACTTTTCCGCATTAGGATAGACCCAAGGAGGGGAGCACAAGTAACCGGGTTCTAGGGTCCAGTGGGAGGCCATCTCGAGGAGTCGAGTCCGGATCTCCTAACCCTAGAATTGGTAGGGTTGCTTGCCGCTCTCGTAGGGGTCTAGGGGTGTGGGATTGGTTATTCATCACGACCGTTGAATCCATGTTTTATACTGGCTCGTATTAAATACACGGACGTCCTAGTATATCCAATATTTCATATGATATTTTCTGCTGCGATATCTGTGATGCGATCATTTGATATGTTCTGATTGATACAGTATATAGTATATATGATATATTATATAGACGTTACTTATGTTTTGCACCCGCACTAGCCCAGCCCTGCTCTGTCGTTAGTTACCTAACCTAACGGTGAACGAGGGGACATCGAGGCGAATGCGGATGGCATAAGTGTACGTCGTATTTATCTGTCATGTTTAGGTGACTTAAATGATGGGACTTCATTAATGTGATTAATGAAAGAAAAGAAACCTAAAAGATGTTGTAGAATCAAATTTTAAACAAAAAGGGTAGCTACAGTGCGGTATATATGATATACCCTGCACCTTATTCGATGAGGAAAGGGTCGAGATCCCTTCACCGGGAGTGACCCCTTTAGCAATAACTAGCAGATGCTACACACTTGGTTTGATTTTTGATTGCTTCTATAGTTTCTGCTTTGCACAGTAATATATATGATACATCCCGCACCTCATTCGACGAGGAAAGGGCCGACGATCCCTTCACCGGGAGTGACCTCTTTAGCAAAACTAGAAAAGCCTCAAAATCACTCCATTTCAAAACTTCACTTGATTCTACAACGATATCAAGTTCATTACGCAATAGGTTTTCAGAAAAACCTGACGTAGCCCTCCGTCATTTCAGATAAGTTACATATAGTATTCGTGCAACATTTGTTGGCTTTCGTCAAGGTGTAGTGTGCGGTAGCTATGTGCTGCTTATCTGTTGCATATGATGCGACTGGATTAGGGTAGTCGTACGGCTTTGTTGACTTTTGTCAAGGGTCGTGCGGGTGGGTTTAATTCAGTCAAGAAATGTACGGGTTGAACTTGGCTAGCGGGCGTTGGTTTGTTGGCTTTCGTCAAGGTCATAGCACGCTAGGGGCAAAAGCATTATCGGGAATTTCAAGTGTTGAAATTTGCAATGAGATTGCATACCTTCTATGAAATAGTTGGATCCCGATACCCACTGTGAGTAAGAGTTACTCCTGGGAGAGTTTTGCACATTACAATTAGCCGATCAAGTAGGTGTCTAGAAAAGTGTCAACGGGGTTACGCCTCTGGGAAAACGAGGTTTACTTTAATTAGGTCCGTGCGAAAGCACGGGGAACCTCCCTCAAAGTACCGACACTGGCCTGGCTGAAAGATTGGCGAAGTTGTAGGGTGTAATTAATCCCGGCTAGTCCTTCCTTTTAGTGTTTGAAGGAAGATTTGATAAAAACCAGTGGGAGCCATCCTGATTAGATAAGATAATAACCAATCTGATCTTGCACGAGCATACTCTAAAGTGTTTTCTTCTCTCTCTCTCCAGGTAGCGACCATGTCATGCCCTAATCAAGATAATAATATGGATGTATTGACCGAACCCGCAGGTTATACTATGCTGGGGAATGTTGGTTCCGTTCTTCCTTATAAGAGTTATAGGACTGAACAGGATATAGGGGAATACCAGGATTCCCATGCCACCCGATTGAAGAAAGTACATGTTGATGCATTTTCTTCGGGTGTGTTCGTTATAGAGAATTGTTTCTCCATTTGCCCTACGTCCTGGGTATTAGATACCGGGTCAGGATCCCATATATGTAATTATTTACATGGGCTCAGGAAAGGTAGAGAACTTGGAGAAGGTGATAAAGACATTAGAGTTGACTGTCGGGGAATATCACCTTGCATTACCAACTGGTAATACATTGGTTCTGAACGAATGCTATTACATGTCGAACCTAATTTGCAACATTATATCGGTCTCTTTGTTGAGTAAAGAGGGATATAATTTTGTATTACAGGATAATGTTATGAATATTTTCCGTAACCAAAAGTTGGTTGGATCAGGCACGTTGTGCAATGGCATTTATATTCTAAATCAATCAACAGTTCTGAGCATAACAAACACACACAAGAGGAAGAGTTCTGAACTGAACGAATCCTTGTTGTGGCATTGTAGACTGGCTCACATCAATGCGACACGACTGGCTAAGTTACATAAGGATGGATATTTGAAACCATTCGAATTTTCATCTTATGACACTTGCCAGTCATGTCTCAAAGGAAAGATGACCAAAACTCCGTTTACGGGACACGGAGAAAGAGTTACCGGACTCTTGGGACTGATACATAGTGATGTATGCGGTCCCATGTCTACACATGCCAGGGATGGTTCTTCGTACTTCAATATATTCACTGACGATCTCTTAAGATACGGACATGTGTACTTGATAAGACACAAGTCTGAAGCTTTTGAGAAATTTAGATAATATAATCAAGAAGTCGAGAACCAAACCGGAAAAAGTATTAAAATCCTTCGATCTGATCGAGGAGGTGAATACTTGAGCAATGAATTCCTGGACTTCCTAAAAGAGAATAGGATTCTCTCCCAGCTGACTCCTCCATATACACCACAGCACAATGGTGTATCAGAACGGAGGAACCACACCATATTAGATATGGTGCGCTCTATGATAAGCACAGCTGAGTTACCTATTTCCTTCTGGGGGTATGCGCTTGAGACAGCCATACATCTATTGAATATAGACCCTACCAAATCTGTGCCTACCACTCCATATGAGATATGGAAAGGAAAGAGACCATGTCTTAACTATGTTAAGATATAGGGTGGTCCAGCCTATGTCAAACGACAAAATCCGGACAAACTCGAGGCACGGTCTGTTCTATGCAAATTTATAGGATATCCCAAGAATTCATAAGGGTATATCTTCTACCACCCTGAGGAACAAAGAGTGTTTGTTTCTCGGCATGCCACTATTTTAGAAAAGGAATTTCTTGAAAAAGAGATTAGTGGTCATGAGGTAGAACTGGAAGAGGTTCCAGCTACAAAAGCTACAACAGAAGATCTGGTGGAACCAGAGGATTCCGTAGTTCCCAATGAACCACAGCCACTCCGCCGATCTAGTAGGGTTCCTCAACCACCTGAGAGATTCTACGGTTTTCTCATGGATGGTGGGAGCGAGGATTGCATCATGGAGGATGATGACCCAACTAGCTTCGAGCAGGCCATCACGAGTAGGGACTCGGTGAAATGGCTGGATGCAATGCGGTCCGAGATGGAATCCATGTACACCAACAAAGTGTGGACTTTGGAAGTTGCTCCTGAAGGGGTAAAACCCATTGGGAGCAATTGGATCTTCAAGAAAAAACATGGTGTAGATGGGAAAGTGGAGACTTTCAAAGCTAGACTTGTTGCAAAGGGTTTTCGTCAAAGACCAGGTGTGGACTATAACGAAACCTTTTCTCCAGTGGCTATGCTTAAATCCATCCGGATCATGCTTGCTATCGCTGCATATCATGACTACGAAATCTGGCAAATAGATGTTAAGATCGCCTTTCTAAACGGTGATTTAGAAGAGAGCATGTACATGACTCAGCCAGAGGGCTTCGTAGACAGTGGGAGCAGCGGGAAGGTGTGCAAGCTGCTTAAATCCATTTATGGATTAAAGCAAGCATCGCAGAGTTGGAACATCTGCTTTGACGTCGTTATCAAAGAGTTTGATTTCATCAAAAACCCAGATGAACCTTGTATTTACGAGAAGGTGGCAGAGAGTAAGGTTGTCTTCCTCGTATTGTACGTGGACGACATACTCTTGATAGGAAATGATATTCCTATGCTGCAATCAGTCAAGCTCTTCTTATCATAAAGATTCTCAATGAAAGATCTTGGTGATGCCTCCTGCATATTAGGAATTAGGATCTACAGAGATAGATCCAAACGGATATTGGGATTGTCCCAATCCAGGTACATTGACACCATACTTAAGAGGTTTAGTATGGAAGAATCCAAGCATGGGAACTTGCCCACGATCTCTGGAGTCACTCTCTCCAAAGAGATGTCTCCCAAGATAGATTTGGAGAGAGCTCGCATGCAAGGGATACCCTATGCTTCGGTTGTAGGCTCTATCATGTACGCGATGCTATGTACCAGACCCGATGTTGCATACTCACTAAGTGTAGTGAGCAGGTATCAAGCTGATCCTAGAGAGAGTCACTGGACAGCTATGAAGAGCATTCTCAAGTACTTGCGAAGGACTAAAGAGATGCTCTTGGTGTATGGTAACGGAGAACTCCAAGTGGAGTCCTTTACCGATTCAAGCTTCCAAAGTGATAAGGACGACTCTAAGTCGCAGACGGGATTTTTCTTTACCCTTTACGGAGGGGCGGTTAGCTGGAAGAGTTCCAAGCAGGAAACCGTGGCAGACTCGACGATGGAGGCTGAATACATCACTGCCAACGATGCTGCCAAAGAGGCTGTCTGGATCAAGAAGTTCATTACTGAACTTGGAGTGGTTCCATCCATTGAGCATCCAATACCTTTGTATTGTGATAACAATGGAGCGGTGGCTTTGGCCAAGGAACCCAGGTCCCATCAGCGATCCAGGCATATTCTAAGGCGGTATCACCTGATCTGGGAGATAGTTGATCGCCGGGAGATCGAGGTCAAGAGGGTTGACACGAAGAACAACACGGCGGATCCACTCACGAAGGCCATTCCCCAGATACAGTTTGAGAGACTCTTCGGGATGCTCGGTATGCGATGCTACAGCAGCTGGCCCTAGTGCAAGTAGGAGATTGTTAGTTGTATGCATGCCCTAGAGGCCAGTATTGTACAGATGATGTATATTATATTGGATGCTTGGACATATATAGAGATGACTTTCTTGCTCGATATGATAGTATGCTATCTGGTTGCTCTTTATCTTAACATGTATACAAGTCTCTTTAAACTGTCTTATAGTTACATGTTGGTAAAGCCCTTAGGATGTATACTTGACTACCTGGACTATGATGCAGATCATACTAGTGGGGACATGGTAGTCCATAGGTACAACCTTCAAGGTCCCTAGTTGTGGGTTTATCGGGACGGGGCATCGATATACCAGTGTAGACTAGCGTATACGCTTCTCGACCAATGAGATGGGCGATGGATGATCCCATATCCATTGGTGTTTGATATCAGAGATGGTATACGGGTGCTCAGTGGAGACAGGGTACACTGGACGGACACGCCGAGAACTCCCAGATGGTATTATACCTCACGTCAGATGGCAGTTCTTAGGTGACACTTGTGCAGGTTAGTCTGTATACCCGAGATCGCCATAGAGTCTTGTGTGATTCCCACTGTGCTTTGATCTCCACCTTACCACGTCCATGAGGGCGTGCAAAACGGTGGTTTTTGGGTACAGTCCCGAGTCACATGGAGGCAATGAGCGATAGGAGGGGTTTCGTCTCTCCCGGTATTGGGGGTTGATGTTGCGCTGTGCTCGATTGGCCGTAACAGGGAAGTCCCTGGCCAGGGCTGATCAGAGATTTGCTGGTAAGTGTTACCAGTAGTTTCATGACCGTTATGAGCCTCACATCGGCATGACTTATTGGTTATTGGAGTCTGACGTTTACCACCCCTAGGCGAGATATGTGACATAACAGACGAACAGACTGGACTGTACGATAAGTGTTACTGGTTGGATTCACAGGAGTGTGAGCGGGCTTGCTCGTCGATCTTCTGATCGCTCAATAACCGGGTGGCCGTTACGTTTGGCAGACCGCTTGCGGCTTGTGGGTGCTTGATATGATCATCATCTGCTGCCGCCGTATTGACGAGTCTTTAGAGTCCTACACAGAGGTTTCCTGGCTCAAGCGAAACGAAATAGGAGCGCATATGAGATATGTGCGGGACCGAGAATAATGCGTGTATGTGATACCGTATTTCATTATCGCGATGAATGTTTCGATTGGTTGTATGCGATATAACCTAGTTATCGAATCGAAGATTGATTCGATAAGTCGATACATTGGATACTAGTCGGTTATGTGCGACATGACCGGATCATTGAATCAAGTGTCGATTTAATGATTTAATGTATAATTATATATTTGATATATTACTTTGCATTAACTATTATTGGTTCACTTTAAAAGGATTTTCTCACTTGATGTGCACACTGTATATGTGATATATTTTTGTGTGCACTTGATTGTATCATATTTGATGATAAATGCTAACTTGAGTTTGTGTAAAGATTAAACCATGGTTATATGAATGGTTAGGGTTTTGTTTACTTATTCATTTATTTATTTTGTTTATTTATTTTGGAAAAGAAAAATGGAAATGGTGGCTTTCTTTGTTTCTTTCATGAAGCTTTATGAAGAGTTGAAAGCTTGACCATTTTTGTTTGTTTCCCTTAACCTAACCATTCACCTAACCCTAGTTTACTATCTACACTTAACCATGGTTAGTATATGATAAGTATTCATATTGTTTTCTTTTTTGAAAGGATACTTATCATATTCTATCTTCTTCATCTTCTTCTTCTACAAGAAGAAAGCTTGCCACCATTAATGGCATCTTCAGAAAAAGAGTGAGAAATCCAATTCTAAAGTGAACCCACCTCCTATTTCTTCATCCTCTACCTCTTGCCAAGTAGTATAAGGTGTTTTCTTCACAAGTTTCATGGCTTGGTGAAGTTGGAGCTTGATCTTGTGTTGCCTCGACGTAGATCATCTTCGGCATCGAAGTCGACGACCTAACCCGCCCATTTCCCCGATGAAGCCGATGCCAGAGTCCGGGATCCGATATGGACAGCGAGGGGACGTCTACGTGGAGCTTAGGAAGTGGAGAACCGGATCTACAAAGGTTGTAGCCTCTTTCTTTTAGTTAAGTTGTTAACTAGTTTCACTTTTCGCCTAAACTCTAGTCAATGAATCCGTATTAGGGTTTCTCGGTACTTGTAAAATTTGAAATTGACATGGTTGATGCCTTGTGAGACCACATTAGTGTGCCTAGGAACTCTACATGTTTGTGGGGCCCTCTTCGGGAAATTTTATCGATCGAAATTTTAAATTTGTTAGTTTACAGTACTTTCATTATATCTCCGACCGGGAATATCATTTGATCGGTAAACCGCGTCTGATTTCTATTGTTCTTTTAGATGGGTTTGCGAATGTGACATTCGCGTTGATGTTCTGGGTTGTGTTGTGATGTTGCGGATTCGTCGTGGTGGATAGCAGGGTGCAATGATAGTGCAGTTTGGATTTATTTGTACATTTGTTATTGCGGGGCGAGCGTCCAACATGTGGACTGACGTCACTGCCTGTTGTATAATATTCTTTTGGGGCACGACCAGGCTGCGGTCGATGTACCTGTTGTACTATTTTTATTTCTATACTAGGTTTAACCTGCGGTGGGGTGCACGAATAGCCGGGTTCTGGAGGGCAACGGGTCTGTATCTCATGGCTTTGAGAGGCAGAGGGGCCTCTCTCTTTAATTGGCAGGCTATTCGTCGCACTCATAGGGGGTACAGGTTGACCCAAGGAGGGGTGCTCAATTTACCGGATTCCGTGAAGTGCCGGGTGTTCCATTCTCTATGTTGTGGGGACCACCTCGCTTCAGGTTTTAGCGGGTAACTTGCCACACCCGTAGGGGTCTAGGTTTCATTGCATAGACTATCCACACGACCAGGGAAACGTCGGGTTTCAGTAGCGGCTCTGTGAAACCCAGGGATCCCAGTTTATCTGTATTGTTTTGTGATGCTTATTACTTTTCTGTAATGTTGCATATTAACATGCCTGGAGCGATTATTGTATATTAGTATATATACTATTAGATGTTGTATATGTTTTACACCCGTGCTAGTCCAGTCCCCGCTCTGTCGTTAGTTAAGTAACCTAACGAGTGATGACGGGACCCAGTGACGAATGCGGATGGCATATACTTACATTTTATTTTCGTTCTTTTCTGGTGTGATTGATTGATGGGACTGCGTTGATTCTTATCAATACGAGATAAAACAAACCTATATTTGATGTTGTTGGAACAAATTTTAAAATTATTACAAAGACGTTTCCTTTTATTTTGCATAGCGGTATTCTGTTGGAATATCCTGCACCTCATTCCACGAGGAAAGAGCCGAGATCCCTTCACCGGGAGTGACTTCTTTAACAAAAGGTTTTCGGTACTATATATTTTTATAAAGCTATCAGGTTCCTTCAACGAGATCAAGTTCATTACGTTAAAGGTTTTTCGCCAAAAACCAGCCGTAATCCTCCATCGTTTCTTATGGATGGTCAGCAGTATTCAAGCTATGTTTGTTGGCTTACGTCAAGACATAGTATTTGGTAGCTGCTGGGTATTCATTTGTTGCATAGATAGATGCATTAGTTTAAGTCATACGTACAGCCTTGTTGGCCTACGTCAAGGGCATGTACGATGACTTAAGTTGATCAGGACAACGACGGGTAGAACTTGACATGTTGCTTATGATTTGTTGGCCTACGTCAAGGTCATAAGAGCATGGGATAAAAATTACATCGGGGGTTTCAAACATACAGGAAACTTGCCAGACTTGCGCATACCTTCTGGAGTGTGTTAACTTGAGTGGCTTCCATCAAGTTATCATGCGATGATAGTTGGATCCCGATTCTCACTGTTGAGTTGGTTAACTCTTCGGGTGACCCCGACTAATTCTTCTTTCAGGTTTGGAGGAGAATTTGAGATAACAGGGGGAGGTTTCCTAATTAGATAAAGTGATAACCATTCTGATCTAGGTTAGAGTGCACGCAGAGTGTTTCTTTTCTCTCTCTCTTTGGCAGCAACCTTTTGACCGACCCTAGACTATGACTTAGTGACCAAGTTGACCGAACTTTCTTAATTTACTGACTTTTGGATTGTCTAAATTTGCATAAGTCGTTGCCCCTCCTTCTTTTACCCTTTGTATTTCTCATAACACCCCGTATTACTACGGACATCCACTTCTATTGGATAGATCCATCGTATGGTTATATACGAACTCGAAGGGAATTCTTCGAGGATGGATCCAGGTTCAGGAGAAATAGAATTAGATTATTCAGTTGTCTTTTATTATCACCTTCTCTAAGGTTGCGAGGGCTCCTTAGTTTAGGAGAATACACCTATTACGCCTATTGGATAGTCTTCTTCCAAACCATAGGCTGGTGCCGAAAGGTAGGGAATGAAGAAAACCAATTAGCTTAAGTAAGGTATGCAGAAGGTAATATATAAAGACAAGATAAAGGAATTAGAAAGTTGGCAAAGTAAATTGCGACTATTAACATTCACGACCATACCACGTACTTCATCGCCACTCCTAGTTCACCTTTTATTTCTCCAGAACAACCTGTATCACTACGAACATCCAATTCCATTGGATAAATCCATCGTATGATTATATACGAACTCGAAAGATATTTTTTGAGGATGGATTCCGGCTCAGGAGAAATAGGAATAAGGTTTATTTAGTTGTCTTTTATCATCACCTTCTCTCAAGTTGAGAGTACTCCTGGATTAGGAGGGTACACTAATTATGCTTAGTGGATATTCTTATTCCAAACCATAGGTTGGTGCCGAACGGTAGGGAAGGAAGAAAACCATTTATCCTAATGATGGCATACAGAAGGTAACGACTAAAGACAAATAAAGGCAATTGGAAAGATGGCAGGGAAATATATGGTTAAAGTCATGATTTAGATTATGGAAGAGACATTACTATGAATGCCAGGATACCCCTACGAAACATATTTATGTTTCATATTCACTATGCATTGTTAATAGAAAACTGATTTCCCGATTGGATACTTACTCCAAGGTATGTATTTACCAGGTATGATTCTCACATCTGTACGGTTTAACAGATGTATAGTGGGAGTGAGTTATTGGGAATTAGGTGATCATTCTCATTATATCGGAATTCATTGTAATTGGTGTTATTTGAGGAAATCACCTGGATACAATTTTCAACCTACGATGCACAGGTTTTGAGTTATTCAACTCAGCGGACTTATACAGAGTATTGTATGTTGTCCAGTGTCCATAAGAACAAAGGGGTAGGTCCTTGTATTATGTTCTGTTTACTTGTGACTTCTCTAGTTTTTAGACAAGTGTTTCGTAGAAATACAATGTCTAAGTTTCGAGAAGTTGTGGGTATAGGAATAAAGTAGAGAACCAAGTATCACAAGTATCGGGATTCTTCAAAGAAAACGAAGATGTAAATTCTTGTGATTAGTATTTAGTTGATAGTAATGGTTTTGAGAAACTTGTTTCTCTTTCAGATTACTCATAATTGGATGGATTCCTAAGTTGAGTAATGCTGATTAGCCTCTCTCTCTATTAAGTTGATATGCACTGGAGACAGCTGAACGATTTGAATCTGGTTCCAATTAAATAAGTGCCAAAGTTTCTATATTGGATATAGAATGCTTCATATCTTAACGTTGTTAAGGTACGGGGAGTTGTCCAGCTTATGCTTAAAACCAGACACTGGATAACTCAAGGCACGTTTCTGTAATGGCAGTTTGCGGGTTGACCCTAGCTTCGACGAGGGTTGATATTCTACCATCTGGAAGATCAATAGTGATATTGTTCTTGACTCACCACAGTTTTATTAAAATGGATTTTTTTCAGAAAACAATAGTGGGAGTATGGTAGAACTGGAAGTGATTCCAGAACCGCAAACGATTACGGAAAATTTAATAGGACCTATATATTCAATCAGGTTTGACATTCCATTAGCCACTCCGCAGATATGGAGGGTAACCTCAGACACCCGAGAGGTACTCCGGTAGCCTCAAGGACGGTGACAGGGAGGTTCTTGCTTACCCAAACTTGACACTACTGTTGTTCCAGACTATGAGACACGGCAGGAGGAAATGTATAGCGTCGTTCTAAACTAGATTTAGAAGTACATGTATATATTATTCTGCCAGAGGGTTGTTGTAGTCAGTGGGAGCAGCGGAGCATAGTGTGCAAGTAGCTTATGTCTATTTAAAGGCTTCAGCAGATAGCGGAAATAGATCATCTGATTTTTGATGTGACAGTCATAAGTTTAACTTCAACAGAATAAGGGATGGATCTGTTAAGAAGGTAGTAGGGTGTGATGTCCTGGTATTTGGATAACATACACAGAATAGGAAGTAAAATTCCTATACTACAACCGATTGTACTGTGGTCGTCACACAGTTGTTTCTCCACAAAGGATATGGATATAATATCAAACATTCTGCTTACTAGATCTAATGGTTTTAGATCTAGATTTAGGTAATTTCCCAGTGTGGGTACTTTGACAATATTCTAATAGTATTTTAGAATAGATGACTCCTGGCATGGTGGTGTACCTATAGGTGATGGAGTCACCCTCTCTAAAAGTGTCTTTCAGATTAAAGGGGAGAGGGATGTGCATGATTGGCAGATCACTTGCTTAGACAATTGAGTCAATCGTGAGATGTCAAGTACCTCACCAGATGTTGTTATTGCACTAGATACGATAAGTTTATTTTAATCCAATCCTGGAAAAACATTAGGAAGCAGTTTTAGAACATAAGTGAATGTTCTACAGATTAGATGACGGCGGCCTCCTTCGGGAGACGGTTATCATTCCAGGCTTCAACGGTGACATAGAGGACAGAGTGATTGTCAGATTTATAGTTTTTCCTCAGACGAGAGACGGTATTATGGACAGGCGGTCTAAAAGGATACTGTGGGAGGCATGGTGCACAACACTCATTAGTTTCAGTGATTGATACAGTCTATGAAGTTTGGATTGGGGGTTCATTTATGAACTAGGTCCCATCAGATATCCAGACATATTCTAAGACAGCTATTACTCGATTCGGGAGATGGTTTTCTCCACGAACTTGAGATTAAGAGAGACATAGAAAGAAACTTCAAGGCGGATCCACTCACTGAGGCTATTTCTCAAATATAACAGTTTTACAAATGAGCTTTGTGAAACTGATTAGTAGAGGAGTTAGATGTTCGGTATCACATAAGCTGTGAGTACGCGACATCGCAATGATTAGCCTTAAGTGCAAGTGGGAGATTGTTGGATATAGTGCCCTCTAAGTCAATTATTGGATCGCAGGTACGTGATTGCAATGATTGAGGTAAGACCTATACCGATAAAACAGTCTTACTCGAGATGATAGTATGCTATCTGGTTTGTATTTATCATTATGATAAAGCCCATAGGATTCTTGTTTGACTACCAGCTGTATGATGGCGATCATATATGTGGGGCTGGTGTCTATGAGCACATCCTTAAAGTGTCTCTAGTCATAGGAGTTTCGAGACAGGGCATCGATACTCCGGAGTAGACTAGTGTATACAGTCGAGACCCCGACGAGGGGCGGTGGCCGGTCTCACAAGCCACTGGTCTCAGTTGGATCACCTAAGATGTATACAGGTGCTCATTGGTTTATGAATAAACCGGACTGGACTCGCCAGAAACATGCTAGTTGGTATTATACATATAGTCAGATAGCAGTTTCCTGGTGACATGTGTACAGGTTAGTTCATCGACCAGAGGTCGTCATTTGTCTCGTGTGAGTTCCCACTGTGCTTTGATTTATACCCTACCACGGGTCAAAGGAGTCGTGCAAACAGGTATATTTTAGGTATAGTCCCGAGCCACATTGGAGGCAAGTGAGCGGATCTTCGGGGATTCGTCTCTCCCGGTATTGGGGGTGAGATTGTTCTGTGTTTAGGAGAGCCATTACACGAAATCCCTGGCCAGGGTAATCGAGATTTACTGGAAGGTATTCCAGTAGTATCTCAGGGTGTTCTGGGCTGCTCTCTGACACGACTTATACAGCTGTTGGGGGTTAGACGTTTACCGGCCCCCTTAGCCCTATATGCGATACTCATACGCGAATGTTCCGGACTGTACAGATATTATCACTGTCAGGCTCAGTAGGGTTTATAGATGAGTTCGCTCGTCAGCTTCCATTCCAATCAATACATAGGCAAAACGTTACGTACAGCTTGTACCTCTGACGTGCTAGTGGTTATACCCAGTGCCAGTGTATTGATGAGTCATTAGAGTCCCCCACAGACACTTTCCCAAGTTCGGGAGAAACTTTGTAGATGCCATATGGGTTTATGGCAAGGTTCGGAAAATGCACGTGTGTTTTCGCACGTGTCGTTTTTCGGGCAGATAATACTGGTAGGCTTTAGTTTAAGCCGGAACCCAGTATTATACTGTCAAGATATAATATCTTTGTCTCAGTTGCATTTGTATTTGGTCGTAATACAAATGCGGGTATGTTTATACTGATATGGGGTTATCCTGAAATTCGTTTCGGGATGATTTTTGGAAGTTGTCAGTTTCCAGTTTTCTATCAGCCGTATTTTAACATTCGGTTAAAGATGGATTTATCTTTTCTTCTTTGGGTGAGTCATATTGTGTCGAAACTTCAAGACTTGTGACTAGGTTAGTGACTCATTCAAGCATTAATTGCTTTGGTGAGGTGTTTTATTTGAGTCACCATTTGCATTTAATGCTTAATGTGAGTCATTCTTTCATTATTGTTATGATAAGTATTATTTGGTTATGGTCACCTTCTTTCCCTCTCCTACACACACCCTCCTCTTGATAAAATGTGGCCGGCCCCCTTGAAAAATGACGGAGAGATTTGATTCATTCATTTTTGGCCAAAGATTTCATATAGTTTAGTGTATGAAAATTTCCTAGTTCAATTTTCATTCACCCGATTCCAATTGGCAACTTCAATAACCGTTCGTCCATAACCTTGGACGTAACGAGACAAAGTATTCTACTCATTCTTTACTTCATTTTGGTCGTCGCTTTTAGAAAACTTGACGATCGAGTTGCCTCGGTTCAGTGGCGGGAGCCCGTTTAAAGATCCGTCGACGTGGTGCCACCTGGACGACGAGACCGGAGATGGAGCAAGTTCGGATCAGTTGCAACATAGCGTGGGATGATGATTGAAGACCGAAGGACTCGGATCATTCTGTATAACAATTCTACCCCTTTACAATTTGTTAGTTAAGCTTTAATGGACGATCCGGGATAAAGTACGCGATAACACCGGTCGTAAAAGTTTTTGTTCCGCATATTGGCGTCTGTTTGACGGCCGGGGCGCTGCCGCATACTTACATACACATTGCTATGGGACTATGTGTGTGTGTGTGTGTGTGTGTGTATATACGTATACATATACACGGATTATAATGATAGTACTTGGGATTGGAGATGAGTCGATGAGATTAGGTTTGAGGCCGTGAGATCGGTGATTTGACATGGTTCGTATTTGAGATACGAAATGATGTCTTAGAGGGTCCTTCCGACAGGTGTTTTCATGCACACCCATGCATATACATATATGGTATCATTATTGTACTAAACGTAGATCAGTATCCCGGATCATGATATTATGATAAAGAGGATACCAGATGAATAATGTTATAGATGTGACAATTGACCCGTACCCAGATTTGGGATGCCGTACGACGGATTTACCATATGAGCTATATTGATGATATATCCGCACTCTTGACTTGAGGATGTCATGTTATAGATATTGTATCGTATGGGAAACTTTTGAGGCGGGATTACCGACTATTATATGTATTTATATGTATCGACTCAGATGTTAGGCGGTTTCCTAACCTTTCGATCAGCCTGTTTAGTTTAGTCCGGTAGTTTACTTGTAAGTGATAGATTAGATTCGAGTCATACCTATTTCAAAACTAATGAGTCGTGAGTATTTTAAAGACAGGCCAAGCGGTTCTACGGATATTTCAAAGGACGTACATTTTCTTCAAAACACCGTAGCCCGTATTTTCAAAACACCACGATTCGTGTTATTTCAAATGGCAAAAACTGTACGACTCATACTTAGACATATGTATATTCGTTATCATTGTGTTTGATATTCAGCTCCTGCATTCTCTTGCTGCTCGCATCGCATTGCACTCTTATATTGTGTTTTCATATGCTGATATTGGAATTCTGCGATCAGGACACCAGCACCATTACCGATGATGTGTATGCTCCACATACACTTACTAGCCGTCTCACACACATCATCATCGGTAATTGACATGTCACGTACACTTTAAAGAATACTATTTCATTGGCATAGCTTGTTAGCTGATAGTTTCGACATGATATTAGTGTACTTGCCTTATATGCCAGTTTAAACATTACAGTTATTACTTTCTACTTCATGCATATTATTATTCACTGTTATGCACTATTATGGAGTTTTATGTCGATATTCACTGTTTGCTTGCTATTGATGATTGGATTTCGGATTTTCATGAGATTTCCTGGATTTAGGAGAAAACCGCAAGAATATATATATAAACTTCTCTCTCTCTCTCTTTAAAATGGCAAGTGCGGTTTTCTCGTGATGTATGAGTCGTCCACTATGACTTTTCAGGATTGCTGTTGGATTTCGAGACCCAATTCGAGAAGTTGGATGAACCGTCTCGGGTACATGGTGGGCCCGGTATGGTACCCCGGGGCAAGAAGCTCGAGTTGTATTCGATGAGCCTGGCAGGGGAGCACTACCTACCGGTGATGTTATTTGGACTCGTCGGTTATCTGAAGGATACCGACCGGAGTTATGAGATGGTTATAGGCTGATCCGTTCTGCCGGGGCCCGCGGGCCAATCCCGAAGATGATATGAATGCCTGAGATATTGATATTTGAGATTTGAGATATGAGATTTGCGACACTGAGATATTGAGATTTGATGATACAGGTCAGTCCGGGCAGCCGGAGCCTGAGATATTGAGACATTAGAATTTAAGTTTGTGTCTATGCTTGACACGGATTTCTCAGTTGATTCATTGATGTTACTCGACTTATATACATACAGATATCTCATTAAACATAGAAAATAGTTGTCTCACTCATTTCATTACCTTACATTCATAACTCATACATATGATATATTGCTACCTGAGGCACTGACACGAGCACTGGGATTACACTTATGTATAGACGTTTACCCTTGCCACCTTTTTATGCTTCAGACTTATCATTTTGAGGTTATATATATATATATATGTATATATATATGTATATATATATATATGTATATATATATATATATTGATCGTATGACCTAGGATTGCGTCATACATACGATTTTTGCTCTGTGATGTTTTCTACTCACGAGTTGGCAACTCACCCCTATTGTGCCACAGTTTCTTGCAGGTTTTGCCATACAGGTTTCATTACGGTTTTGTTGGCACACAGCTTCCTTTCCGGGAGTTTTGTTTTGGTAGGTGGGTTCACTCGTATTATGACAACTATTGTACCTTTATTTATTTTAGTTGTATCTAGTAAACTCCATCAACCAGACATGTATATTTGAAAGAGATAGAGACCAGTGATATTTATTCTTTCGACCTTAGAGTCGCGTTGTATTATTATGGATTTCATGTTGTTTTGAGTTTCCTTTCAATTTTGATCCTCGCCCTTCGGCGTTGTATACTATTGCTTGCGTGGTTGTGGCCGTCAATTGACGAAGAGCCAGCTCCCGCTTGGGATGCCTTTTATCATTCATGTATATATTTATCATGTTGTACCCCGTTCGGGGCCAGTATTTACAAAGGAAACTCTACCGAAATTTTCAGAAAAGACTTGTGATTTTAAAAATGCATACTTCGGCTTATGTTGCTAAACTACTTGATTTAAATTGGTTCTTCCTTCACACTACTTCTTTACTTGGTTTTGATTTCTGGGGTTTGGCTTACTTAGATTACGTACGCCTCGAGATGTTTCGTAATTTGAGTGCCGGTCATGTTCCGTACCTTTCGGGTCTTGACAAAGTTGGTATCAGAGCGTTAGGTTTTACCTTCAGAATGTAGGATGTCCCTTTTGGAGTAGGTAGCTTGAGTGGAGTGACGTACCGTACGTATGTTCCGTGGCATATTTATGATACACTACTCCACTTAGGAAGCCTTAGGATGTACTTTTCTTTGCACAATATACTATTCATTTCTATGATCCTGCCTTATCGGTACCAGTTTATGGTTTTGCTGCCATGATCACGGGCAGAGAAAGCTACGGCTAGAGTTGCGGTCAGCATGAGCTCGTCACGGACCAGGACTGACCAAGGTGTGATTCCAGGGACATACGATTGCATTGAGAGGCGTAGTTGTATTGTGTTTTCGCGCCATAAGCGTTTGATGGATTGTGTCACGACCCGAAAGTACGGAACGCGACTGGCACTTAGATTACGAGACGTCTAAAGGCGTACCGTAACCTAAGTCAGCCAAAGCCCAGAAAATCTAAACCAAAATAAAAAGAGAGTGAAGGAAAAACCTTAAATGAAAACGGTTTTTAAATCAAATAAGTTGCATAGAATCCCTTTTTAAAACATCAAAAATTTCCGAAAATTTCGGCAGAGTCTCTCCTGTATTTTCTATCCCCCAAAATGGGTACAATAAGATAATAAACCTGTAATCAAAAAAATGGCATCCCCAAGCGGGAGCTAGCTCTTCGCCCAAGGCGGATCACAACCACATGCAATATAATAGTAATATCAAGAGAAGAGCAAAAAGAAACGCAAAATACCAAAAAACACACGTCGGCTCAAGTGAGCTCGACCCAAAAGAACCACAAATATACAAGTCTCTCAGTCTCATCACTAGGTCGCATATACAATACAAGTGGTAGATGGAGAATACTAGATACAATGATAAAGCAAAAAGAAATAAAGTATACTCGCAACCCACCTACGGACGATGTCGCGAGTCTGAGCAAAAGGAACTGATGATAAGATAGCCCGCCGCTACAAGACTGATGGGTCCGACCTGCAAGACACTGTGGCACAACAGGGGTGAGTTGCCAGCTCGTGAGTAAATATAACATCTAATAAGGCAATCGTAGGAATGCACGCAATGCACCACAACATGCATGTCCATATGTGCTATAATATCTCTAGTATGCATGTACAGGTATGCAATGTCATTATTAAGCCTTTAAGTGTTTTAAATGCTAAGGTTATTGAATTCTTAACTTTAGAACATGAATATCTGTATAATAGCTAAATATCATCAAGAAATCATCTGAAAACCCGTGTCAAGCATCGACATCAAAAAGGAATCATATCTGTCTCAATATCGGGCTCCGTCAGTCCGGATCGGCCCATATCATAAATCTCACGACAACGGTCGGTATCCTCCGGATATCCGCCGCGCCAGACATCACCGGTAGGTAGTCTTCCCCTGCCAGGCTCATTGTCTACAACTCGATCTTCTTACTCCGGGGTACCATACCGGGCCCACCATGTACCCGAGACGGTTCATCCACTCCTCGAATCGGGTCTCGAAATCCAACAGAAAACATGAAAACTCATGGTGGACGACACATACATCACGAGAAAACCGCAACTTTGTTTTAAAAATGATAAATATAAGCTTTTGTTAAATTCTTGCGGTTTTCCCCAAAAATCCAGAAATCGCAGCAAAACTGAAATCCTCAAGAAAATCATAATGTCCACATGTTATATATATGATAAATGTCTATGATATCAATGTGTATGATGTGAATTTTGGCTAGAGTTCTATGTAAATATGATGATGATGCGAGATATGTGCATGCGATGCAGTTTCATATATCAAGTATGAATGCAGGTGACGATATTAAGATAAACAGGTTCTATCGTGCACGTGGCATGGCAATTACCAAAGGCGTGTGTGTCACATGAATAGTGCGCGTGCTACAGATGCCAATGGTAATGGTGTTCGTGTCCTACAAAGTGATATCGCATAAGTATGGATGAATGTCCATGCAATCTAATATACTGTTCGCTATCAGGGTATGCAGTGTACATGAATGGATAAGCTAACTAACAATATGAATCTTGCAAGGGATAAGGAAATCCTAACTAGGGGGGGCGCCTCGCGCCATTCAGACGATTCCCCCATAGATGAATACATCTACTCACCTGAAATCCCCGTTAATCTGATCCGGCCACCGCTTTGCCTTTTCGCGCCGTGTCCGAAGTTTCCCCGACCGATCCTATATTTGCACAATATCAAGCATAAGATTACAAAACCTAACACAATGCAAGTCACAACATACAATTATCCACGCTCTCAAATTAATCGTAGCATGCACTCAGTGCGCGGAAAAACGCACGAAAATCGCAATCATTTCACTAAAATCGTCATTTCGGGGAAATCGACAAAACTACAACCCGACTAGACGAAACCCCGCGTTCGCGCATTCTAATAGTCCTATACGAAGCTAATTATATCACTAACATAACGCATTTCGGTCGCATTCTAATTTCTACAAAAATCTAGTAAGCGAATTTCTAGCCGATTCGATACAAACATCGTAATTTGTCGATTTAGCAAGCATATAATTACACCATTAACCATTCTAATCAATTAGATAACCATCCCTAACATAATCCAACCATTATGCTACAAACCCTAATTTTTAAAAATCAAAACCTTCTCTTGATTTTTCATGAACAAAGATTTACACTAAATTAATACTTAAAAATTAGATTTTAGCACAAATAAACTACAAGTTAGCAAACTAGTTTAGAATTTTTACCTCACCAATTGAATCCTAGCATGATCAAGTCACCAAGAAGCCTCCTTTCATCATGTTTTTGAACCAATTTGGGTTGAGAGAGAAAGGATTAGGGTTTTGGTTTGAATGGAGAAAGAAATTTGTGAATTTTTATGAATTTTTTGCAAGAAAATGAAGCAAAATGAAGTGGGAAAATGGGGAAAAACTGCAGGTGAGGGTCGGCCAGCAGGTAGAGGAGGAAGTGGGGAAATTTTGGGGAAGTTTCTAGGTCATTACAACATCATATGATATCATTTCATGCTTTCATATCAACCTTTTTACAAAAAAACCCTTTTTTCATCATTTTTTTCATAATTTTCCCCCCTTTAAACCAAAAGTTTGCAAGACATGATACAATTTTATTAATACCATATTTTAGCTTATAAAGACTCCTAATTAAGAAATTTACCTAATTAAATTTGTATTTATCCCTAATTAAATGTATTTAAAAAGACTTAAAATAATTTAAAAAATAATTAATTACGAAATTTTTTTATTTAACTACAAAATTATAAATGACATTTTAGTGACAAAATTATAGTAATATCTTATTTAAATTTTGTATAATTAGGTCTACAATGAAAAATATCAATTTTGACTTTTTACGGAAAAAGCCGAAAAATTAGCCGATTACCGAAAAACTGCCTAAATGATTTTCGAAGGGTTACAATCTTCCCCCCTTAAAGAAATTCGGTCCCCGAATTCAGAATTTAACTACGCGTACCTTCAAAAAGATGGGGATATCTCTTCCTCATCTCGATCTCGGTCTCCCAGGTGACCTCCTCGCTGTTCGGGCCACGCCAAAGGACCTTGACAGACGGTATAACCTTCGACCTCAATTTCTTCACCTGCCGATCCAAAATGACCACCGGCTGCTCGATGAAAGAAAGATCACGGTCTAACTGGATCGTCTGGTGCTGAATCGCCTGGGAAGGATCATGAAGGTACTTGCGGAGCATCGAGACATGGAATACGGGATGAACATCGGGGAAGCTGGGCGGAAGAGCTAACCGATAAGCGACTGGACCAACACGCTCTAGGATCTCGAAAGGACCAACATACCTAGGACTCAGTTTCCCTTTCCGCCCAAATCTCATCACACCTTTCATCGGAGAGACCTTCAGGAAAACATGATCACCAACAGCGAACTCGTGTCGGCGACGGCGCCTGTCAGCATAAGATTTCTGCCTGCTCTGTGCCGCTCTCATCCTGTCCCGAATCAGCTGTATCTTCTCGGTCGTCTCCTGTACGATCTGAGGCCCCAAAATACTGCTCTCCCTAAGCTCTGTCCAACATACAGGCGATCGACATCTCCTCCCATATAAAGCCTCGAAAGGTGCCATCTGAATCGTCTCCTGGAAGCTATTATTGTAGGAAAACTCGATCAGAGGCAAATGACGATCCCAGCTACCACCGAAATCTAAAACACAAGCTCTGAGCATGTCCTCAAGAGTCTGAATCGTACGCTCCGACTGACCGTCAGTCTGCGGATGAAAGGCTGTGCTAAAACTCAATCGGGTGCCCAAAGCTTCCTGTAGTTTCTGCCACAATCGGCTGGTAAACTGGGTGCCACGGTCGGACACGATGCAAGTCGGAACACCATGCAGTCGCACTATCTCATCAATATAAATCTGGGCGTACTGAGAAAATCCAAAAGTGGTCTTCACTGGCAGGAAGTGAGCCGCTTTCGTCAGTCGATCCACAATCACCCAAATAGAGTCATACCCTCGACTGGTCCTGGGTAGACCCACAACGAAGTCCATAGAGACCTGCTCCCACTTCCACTCAGGGATGGGCAAAGGCTGTAACTCGCCGGCTGGCCTCTGGTGCTCAGCCTTGACTTGCTGACAAGTCAGGCATCTCGACACAAAGTCTGTAATATCCTTCTTCATCCCGTCCCACCAGTAAACCTCTCTCAAATCACGGTACATCTTGGTGGAACCTGGATGCACACTGTATACGGATCTATGTACCTCCTCGAGAATATCATGCCTCAGTCCCTCTGAATCTGGCACACACAGTCGAGTCCCAAATCGAAGTATCCCCTGATCATCAATCACGAACTCAGAAACGCTACCCTGCCGAATCTGCTCAATAATCTCTAAGATACGGGTATCGCCGGACTGTGCCTCGTGGATACGGTCAAGTAACTGTGGGCGTGCTCTGAAAGGGGCCAGCTGTCCCCCTGTAGGAGTAAACTCGAACTGCACTCTGCTATCACATAACACCTGCCAATCCACCGACGACTGCATCTGCACTGCGCTCAAACAAGATAAGCTACCTCCGGGCCTCCTACTCAAAGCATCTGCCACTACATTCGCCTTGCCCGGATGGTATAAAATCTCGCAGTCATAATCCTTCACCAACTCCATCCAACGGCGCTATCTCAGGTTCAAATCTCGCTGCTGGAAAATATACTTCAAACTCTTGTGGTCAGTAAATATCTGGCACGACTCACCGTATAGGTAATGTCTCCAGATCTTAAGTGCAAATACCACTGCAGCCATCTCTAAATCATGGGTGGGGTAGTTCTGCTCGTGTTTCCTCAGCTGCCGAGAAGCATACACGATAACTCTGTCGTGCTGCATCAACACACATCCCAGCCCCACTCGAGAAGCATTACAATATACCACGAACCCGCCTGATCCTGAAGGCAATGCTAACACTGGGGCAGTAGTCAGATGATTCTTCAACTGCTGGAAACTATCCTCACTTGCCTGGGTCAAATCAAAAGGAACCCCCTTCCGGGTCAACCCGGTCAACGGTGCAGCAATGCGGGAGAAATTCTGGACAAAACGTCGATAATAGCCGGCCAAACCTAGAAAGCTGCGAACCTCTGTAACTGATACTGGTCTAGGCCAACGCTGAACTGCCTCGATCTTCCTCGGGTCCACACAAATACCGTCTCTCATCACCACATGACCCAAGAAGTCGACACTGTCTAGCCAGAATGCGCACTTGGAGAATTTGGCGAACAGCTGATGCTCCCTCAAAGTCTGCAATGTGATACGTAAGTGCTGCTCATGCTCCTCCCGGCTCCGAGAATAAACCAAGATGTCGTCAATGAACACAATAATGAACTGACCGAGATACGGCCTGAATACACGGTTCATCAAGTCCATAAATGCTGCCGGGGCATTGGTGAGCCCGAACGACATCACCAAGAACTCGTAATGACCATAACGAGTACGGAAGGCGGTCTTCGGAATATCCTCCTTCCGAACCCGCAACTGGTGATAACCTGACCGTAAATCAACCTTCGAGAAGAACCCTGCACCATTGAGCTGATCAAATAAGTCATCAATGCGGGGTAGGGGATACCTGTTCCGCACAGTAACCCGGTTCAGCTGACGATAATCAATGCATAAACGCATACTTCCGTCCTTCTTTTTAACAAACAGGACGGGAGCACCCCAAGGTGACACACTCGGTCGGATAAGCCCCTTGTCCAGCAAGTCCTGTAACTGATCCTTTAGCTCTCTCAGCTCCGCCGGGGCCATCCGATAAGGAGGTATAGAAATAGGCCCCGTGCCAGGGATCAAGTCAATACAGAACTCAATCTCGCGCTCTGGTGGCAGACCAGGCAGCTCGTCAGGAAATACATCAGGAAACTCTCTCACAACAGGGACTTGGTCCAACGGAACCTCTGTGGAGCTAGTATCACAAACATAGGCTAAGAATCCCTGACACCCTTTCCTTAAGAGCTGACCAGCGCGAAGAGAAGAAATCAAGCTGGGAAGGGTAGCACTACGATCTCCCTGAATAATAAGTACCGGCTCACCAGGAAAACTGAATCTGACTGCCTTTTCACGGCAGTCCACGGATGCATAACAGGTGGCTAGCCAGTCCATACCAAGAAGAACGTCAAAGTCTAGCATATCGAGGAGAATCAAATCAACTGAAGAATCTCTCTCCCCGATACGAACGGAACACGATCGGTACACAAAACGGGCAACAAAAGACTCGCCTACCGGGGTAATAACTACAAGCGGCTGATCTAACGGAGAAGACTCTCGGCCCAACCTCGGTGCGAAATACGTGGAAACATAGGAATGTGTGGAGCCTGGATCAAATAATACCCGTGCATCAAAAGAACATACTGGCAGAGTACCTATCACGACGGCATTGGATGCCTGTGCATCCTGAGGAGTCAATGCGAACACTCGGGCCTGTCCACCACTAATAGCTGGTTGTCCTCTGCCTCTACCTCGGCCTCTGCCTATGCCTCTGCCTCTGTCGCCTCGTCCTCTCGGAACTGGACCGCCATGCCCACGACCTCTGGAAGCATCTGGCTGGCGTGAAACATCATCAGCAGTAGGAAGTAAAGCTCTCTGCGAAGGTGGTGAGGGTGGTAAAGTCACATGCGGGACTGTCGCCGCGCCCTGGTGTCCCATGGTACAGTCACTGACACGGTGGTACTGACTCCCACACCGAAAACATCCTGGAGACGACTGCTGGGTCTGTGGATATGAACCAAATAACTGACCTCGTCTCAATCCTCTGCCTCCACCATCTCTCGGAAACAATCTATAGCGGTGTCTACCCATCTGCCACTGAGCTGGCGTATCAGTACGGATCCTCTTCGGCCCAGAAGCGACCGGAGTCTCAGAAATACGCTCCTCCAAAAGTAAGGCTGCATCCATCGCGGCTGCGTATGTATCAAAGTGCTGGGTGCCGATGGCAAGGAATAGCTGTGTATCAAGCCCTCGCACAAACCTCTTTATTCTCTTCTCTTCTGTGTCGACTAGGTACGGAGCATATCGAGACAACTGGGTAAACTGTATATCATACTCCGACACTGTCATCCCAGGAGTCTTGCGCAAAGACTCAAAACTACGGGCTCGAGCATCTCGGACACACTCCGGAAGAAAACGGGCAAGAAATGCAGATGTAAACTCATCCCAGGTCATAGAAGGCAGACCTGCAGCTCGGCCTCTCTCTACTGAGTCGTACCATGTCTGGGCAAGACCCTCCAGACGAAAACTCGCAAACTCCACCAATCTATCATCAGAACACCTCAACGAACGGCAAATCCGAGCCATCCTATCAAGAAATGCCTGTGGGTCCTCTGTCTCATCTGTACCAGCAAAAGCTGGAGGTCTCAATCTCATGAACTCCTGTAGTGAAACAGGGATAGTCTCCGTAGTAGCGGCAGGAGCGACCATCTGTGCAGCAGGTACGATCGTGGTCTGTGCGGTGGAAGGAACGTCCTCGGATCTCTGTCCCCGGCTGGACTCAACTAAAGATCCCATCATCTGCCGCAACTCTTGCATACCGGCCTCTAGTCTGGCAATACGGTCAGGATAAGGTGGATCAGTATGACCCTGAGGGGTAGGCGTATCTTCCCGCTCGATCCTCGCCTCAGACGACCCCGCTCGAATCTCATCCCTAGCGGCAGCCCGCTGAGCTCTCGTAGTCTTTGGCGGCATCGAAGCTGGAATAAGAAACAGGACTGATAAGGACATTGCAATTGGATCAAGGAATGCAAGGAATCAAGAAAGGAAATACAAGCAATTATGTCCTAAGGTTACTTAGGCGGAGTACCGTATCGTAAGTATGCCGCGGATCATACCCACGCTACGCCACTCTGCTTAAGTCACCTACTCCATCTACCAAGGTCGTCCTACACTCAGAAAGGTAAAACCTACGCTCTGATACCAACTTTGTCACGACCCGAAAGTACGGAACACGACTGGCACTTAGATTACGAGACGTCTAAAGGCGTACCGTAACCTAAGTCAGCTAAAGCCCAGAAAATCTAAACCAAAATCAAAAGAGAGTGAAGGAAAAACCTTAAATGAAAACGGTTTTTAAATCAAATAAGTTGCATAGAATCCCTTTTTAAAACATCAAAAATTTCCGAAAATTTCGGCAGAGTCTCCCCTGTATTTTCTATCCCCCAAAATGGGTACAACAAGATAATAAACCTGTAATCAAAAAAATGGCATCCCCAAGCGGGAGCTAGCTCTTCGACCAAGGCGGATCACAACCACATGCAATATAATAGTAATACCAAGAGAAGAGCATAAAGAAACACAAAATACCAGAAAACACACGTCGGCTCAAGTAAGCTCGACCCAAAAGAACCACAAATATACAAGTCTCTCAGTGTCATCACTAGGTCGCATATACAATACAAGTGGTAGACGGAGAATACTAGATACAATGATAAAGCAAAAAGAAATAAAGTATACTCGCAACCCACCTACGGGCGATGTCGCGAGTCTGAGCAAAAGGAACTGATGATAAGATAGCCCGCCGCTACAAGACTGACGGGTCCGACCTGCAAGACACTGTGGCCCAACAGGGGTGAGTTGCCAGCTAGTGAGTAAATATAACATCTAATAAGGCAATTGTAGGAATGCACGCAATGCACCACAACATGCATGTCCATATGTGCTATAATATCTCTAGTATGCATGCACAGGTATGCAATGTCATTATTAAGCCTTTAAGTGTTTTAAATGCTAAGGTTATTGAATTCTTAACTTTAGAACATGAATATCTGTATAATAGCTAAATATCATCAAGAAATCATCTGAAAACCCGTGTCAAGCATCGACACCAAAAAGGAATCATATCTGTCTCAATATCGGGCTCCGTCAGTCCGGATCGGCCCATATCATAAATCTCACGACAACGGTCGGTATCCTCCGGATATCCGCCGCGCCAGACATCACCGGTAGGTAGTCTTCCCCTGCCAGGCTCATCGTCTATAACTCGATCTTCTTACCCCGGGGTACCATACCGGGCCCACCATGTACCCGAGACGGTTCATCCACTCCTCGAATCGGGTCTCGAAATCCAACAGAAAACATGAAAACTCATGGTGGACGACACATACATCACGAGAAAACCGCAACTATGTTTTAAAAATGATAAATATAAGCTTTTGTTAAATTCTTGCGGTTTTCCCCAAAAAACCAGAAATCGCAGCAAAACTGAAATCCTCAAGAAAATCATAATGTCCACATGTTATATATATGATAAATGTCTATGATATCAATGTGTATGATGTGAATTTTGGCTAGAGTTCTATGTAAATATGATGATGATGCGAGATATGTGCATGCGATGCAGTTTCATATATCAAGTATGAATGCAGGTGACGATATTAAGATAAACAGGTTCTATCGTGCACGTGGCATGGCAATTACCAAAGGCGTGTGTGTCACATGAATAGTGCGCGTGCTACGGATGCCAATGGTAATGGTGTTCGTGTTCTACAAAGTGATATCGCATAAGTATGGATGAATGTCCATGCAATCTAATATACTGTTCGCTATCAGGGTATGTAGTGTACATGAATGGATAAGCTAACTAACAATATGAATCTTGGAAGGGATAAGGAAATCCTAACTTGGGGGGGGGGGGCGACTCGCGCCATTCAGACGATTCCCCCATAGATGAATACATCTACTCACCTGAAATCCCCGCTAATCTGATCCGGCCACCGCTTTGCCTTTTCGCGCCGTGTCCGAAGTTTCCCCGACCGATCCTATATTTGCACAATATCAAGCATAAGATTAAAAAACCTAACACAATGCAAGTCACAACATACAATTATCCACGCTCTCAAATTAATCGTAGCCTGCACTCAGTGCGCGGAAAAACGCACGAAAATCGCAATCCTTTCACTAAAATCGTCATTTCGGGGAAATCGACAAAACTACAACCCGACTAGACGAAACCCCGCGTTCGCGCATTCTAATAGTCCTATACGAAGCTAATTATATCGCTAACATAACGCATTTCGGTCGTATTCTAATTTCTACAAAAATCTAGTAAGCGAATTTCTAGCCGATTCGATACAAACATCGTAATTTGTCGATTTAGCAAGCATATAATTACACCATTAACCATTCTAATCAATTAGATAACCATCCCTAACATAATCCAACCATTATGCTACAAACCCTAATTTTTAAAAATCAAAACCTTCTCTTGATTTTTCATGAACAAAGATTTACACTAAATTAATACTTAAAAATTAGATTTTAGCACAAATAAACTACAAGTTAGCAAACTAGTTTAGAATTTTTACCTCACCAATTGAATCCTAGCATGATCAAGTCACCAAGAAGCCTCCTTTCATCATGTTTTTGAACCAATTTGGGTTGAGAGAGAAAGGATTAGGGTTTTGGTTTGAATGGAGAAAGAAATTTGTGAATTTTTATGAATTTTTTGCAAGAAAATGAAGCAAAATGAAGTGGGAAAATGGGGAAAAACTGCAGGTGAGGGTCGGCCAGCAGGTAGAGGAGGAAGTGGGGAAATTTTGGGGAAGTTTCTAGGTCATTACAACATCATATGATATCATTTCATGCTTTCATATCAACCTTTTTACAAAAATACCCTTTTTTCATCATTTTTTTCATAATTTTCCCCCCTTTAAACCAAAAGTTTGCAAGACATGATACAATTTTATTAATACCATATTTTAGCTTATAAAGACTCCTAATTAAGAAATTTACCTAATTAAATTTGTATTTATCCCTAATTAAATGTATTTAAAAAGGCTTAAAATAATTAAAAAATTAATTAATTACGAATTTTTTTTATTTAACTAGAAAATTATAAATGACATTTTAGTGAAAAAATTATAGTAATATCTTATTTAAATTTTGTATAATTCGGTCTACAATGAAAAATATCAATTTTGACTTTTTACGGAAAAAGCCGAAAAATTAGCCGATTACCGAAAAACTGCCTAAATGATTTTCGAAGGGTTACAGATTGCTTTTATAAGATTTCTCGGGCGTGCAGATTTACACCAGAGGATTGAGCCACTAATAGAGGCCAACCAGAATGTGATGACTATTGATATATTGCTTATTCATGATGATTGAGGCACTGTTTAGCATGCAGATGAATGAGCCCATTGTTGCTGCGAACTTTGAGATATCGCCCAGATGTTGGAGCTATTGCAATACGAGTTATACTCAGAGATATGATAGTTGGTCGCTAGTCATCCAAGGATGAATGACTAGGCTTGTGATTCGTTCGCTTACCCTGATGCGAGGTCATCAGATTGATTGGTTGCAGCTAGAGACGACTCCACGCGGATACGTTGAGAGTCGATAGAGGCGATCGAATGTCAGAAACCCATAGTTCAAGTTTAAAGTATTCGGAAAGAAATTCAAGAAATTCTATGGACCCTCTAGTAGAATGATACCCTAACTCAACATAATGATCGTGTGAAAGCCTTCGAACCTTAGGGTTTGCGGCAGTTCCACGGAGCCATTAGTGAAGCTTGGGTTTGCCCTTCCACGGCTGGTCCACCGATGTTGTGTTATGTACTCGATACTACTAAATTGTTCCCAAGATGTTGAGCTATTAGGGGATTATGAGGTTTTGACAAATCGATCGAATGGTTCGACGTCATTCGGATGCTATGCGATGGAATGCATTGCTTGGGAGACTTCAGATATGAGTATAGCCATTGGAGCACAGTCCATGCAGCCACGATGATATGAGTCCGAAGCAGTCGACATTAGAGAAAAGTAGAGTAACTGGTTCGTACGAGATCCTGATGAGATGACGTTCTACTCCGCCGACATCAGAGATGTGATACGCATGAAGAGGCGTTGTATATGGATATATCTTCCAGAAAGAGTCGTGATGTGTAGGCAGTGGTTCCGAAGCAAGAAATAGATTTAGTGAAGGGTGATAACTTCTGGACAGGTCGGCAGAAACGAGATTTGGGAGAGACCTCGACAGGACCTTTCTGGAATAATGCACGAGAAGACTTGGACCCAGGAGTGGTCATTTTACGCACACCAGCAGGCCTGTGTTCGGCATCGTCAACGAGACATGATATGAGTGATCACGATAGTTGGTCAAATATTCTTAGAGGATGTGTTTTAGCGGGACTATTCCGCCATACTTGATTTCGATATTTTTGGGCAATCTACTCGCATGATTCAGTTTTGATGACCGAATTTCATAATATTTGTTTTCGTGCACTATGGTTGCACCTACTTGGTATTTATGATTTGTGCACAGTTATCGCACGGGATATCGTTTTTGTGCCTTGGCTGCACAAGTTTATGATTTCATGGGTTTCATACAGTTGAATTGATTTTGTACTTATGGTATACACACGATTTGGTTTTTGCACTCAGTATAGTTCACATATGCTTGCAGTGCAGTGATATGTATTTTATGCACTACAATTGCACAGGACTTCGATTTGATGTTATATGAGGTATTGATTTTGACTTCGTACTTAGGGCATGCATATGATTTGACTTATGCTTACGGCATAGTTTTTATGCATTTTTGGTGTTTTGATTATATTTTGTGCACGCTGATGCACACGGTTGTGAGATTTGATACCACGGTATACCTGATTTGGATTTGAGATGTGTTGTATACCGTCGATTTCGATAGTGATACTCGATATTTGTTTTGTGCACCTTGTGCACCTGATTGGACTTTTGCGCAAGTTCGGCGCTTGATACTGGATTTCATGATTTCGTGCATATTGGATGCACATGATTTAGATTTTATTTGTGCATGATGGATACACCTGATTGGGATTTTCGTGCATGTTGGGAGCATGAATTGAGATGCGATTTTCGTGCACACCAGATGCACTAAATCGGATTCTTTGTGCATATCAGATACACCTGATGTTGCTGTCAGGTACACCGTTGCCTCTGACAGGCATTTTGTGCACACCCGTTGCACTTAGATGTTGTTTCTATGCACATGTATCGCACACATATGGATTTTTATTTACGTGCGTACCAGACGCACGTAGTATTCATATGGACATTTTGGGATTGATTTCTTATAGAGCAGTACGTTTTTATGATATTTACTATTGTTTTCGTACTGAGCAGGACTAGTCAGAGGACAATACCTGGATATATTTTTGCATGCATTGATAGACATCGAAGGGATTTCCAAAGAAAGATCTATAATCTCAGTATTTACCTACGTGTCTGAGATGACACGAAACGTTTAAAAACAAGGTAACCCTTCTAAATTGTTTTCAAAACGGCGGTACGTGCATGTAAACAAACGATATATATAGAGAGTTATTTTCATAGCAGAGATGTCTGCCACTGTGCAGTGTTATATGCATCACACAGCGATTTAAAAAGGTTTGGCATGCATTTCCTTCAGATGTTTACATATATAGTGTCGGAGTATATCATATTGGTTTTCATATTGGATTTAGACATTGATGTTTTCTCCATGACTCCGATGATTGCGGGATGCTTGACGGAGTTTTGTTTTTGAGTTATCTGCTCATTGTTCATGCGCATGCATTGCGCTATGATGCGTTTTATATATTGATGATTTCGGAGCCTCGACAACTTGACTTTGTACTGAAATGTTTTAGTATTTGAGAGCTTTAAATTTAAATTCAAGGACCAAATTCTTTAAGCGGGGAAGATTGTAACATTTCATAAAAAATAAAATATTAATTTTGGGAATTTTTATAATTAAATAATAAAATATTGAATATTTTAATAAGGCGGTATAATTAAATACCGATAAATTGGGGAAATATGGAAATTATAAAAATTACCAAAAAGAGGGTACTTTATGTGATTTAAGCATATTATGAGAGTTTATGATTTATTTGACACTAATTTTGTGCTAATCGCGATTAAAAATCACTAATCGGATTCTAAGCGTGTTTTGTGCACATGTCTTTTTTTTAACACTTGTTACATTTTTCGTACATGTTTTGGGTGTATGGTTATTTTTTTGGGTTTACTATTGTAAGGAGAAGAAAAGAAAAGAAAAGAAAAATGATTAAAGAATAGAATAGTGTAAGGTATGGACATGAAAGAGAGAGGTGAGGGGTCAACCATTGGTCATGGCTGCAGGGTTACTAGACACTAGTACAAGGTTCTGCAAGGCATCAACCATGCCAAAATCAAATTTTTCAAGTGCCGAACAACCCTAAACAAGATTTTAGACTAGAAATTGTTAGTGTATATGCCCTAGAGGCCATTACTGTATCATACTGGTTTGTATATTACTTAATGGATACTTGGGATATTCACCTTGTATATACAATCTTGCTCAAAATAGTAGTATGCTACTTGGTTTGTTTCTGCTTCAATGTGTACATGTGTTTATTTTAGTATATCACCTATACACATTAGTGGAGCCCTTAGGATCTTTGCTTGATTACCAGCGTTGTGATGACAGTCACACTAGTGGGGATGGGTAATCTATAAGCACATCCTTATGCAGGTCCCTGGTCGCAGGACTATCGAGACAGGGCATCGATACTCCGGAGTAGACTAGCGCATGCGCTTCTCATCCCAGTGTGGGAGACGGTCTGTCCCACAGCCGTCACTACGTCGTACTTGAGATAGTATGCGGGTGCTCGTTGGGTTACGAGTACACTGGACAGGACTCGTCGGGAACTAACTAGTTGGTATTATGCCTATCGTCAGTTATCACGTCCCAGGTGAGATGAGTACAGCTTAGTCCGCTGACTTGACACTGTCACTTCGCCTCGAGTGTGTTCCCACTGTACTTTGATCACTACCCTACCACGGCTCAAAGGAGTCATGCAAACAGCTAGTGGTTGGTTGCAGTCCCGAAGCACTTGGAGGCAGTGACGGTTAGATAGGATTCGTCTCTCCCGGTATTGGGGGTTGACATCGCGCTGTGTCTAGGAGAGCCATTACACGAGTAGTCCCTGGCCAGGGCAAACGAGATATACTGGAAGGCTTCCAGTGTTATCTCAGGGTGTTTTGGGCTTCGCTCCGACACGACTTGTACCGCTATTGGGGGACTGACGTTTACCGCCCCCTAGGCCCGCCATGCGATGTATCAGACGAACAGACCGGACTGCACGGAGAATGTCACATTCAGGCTCAGTAGGAGTTCAGATGGGTTTCGCCTCGTCGGTCTTCTTGTCGGCACTACCTGGGGACCGTTACGCACAGCTAGTGCCGCTTGCGGTCTGTGGTTAATGTTAGGTCCACGTTACCTCTCCCGGTACTTTCGGGGTTGCGGAAACGGTAAATCAAAATTTTTCTAAACTTTGTAACATGGACCGTAAAAGCCGGATCTTTGCTAAACTAAACTAGCATACTTGCAAAGAAGAGTTAACTACTCAGCAAAGTGGTTATACCTCAACTTGAACTCCTTCACTTCTTGTTGTTGTTCTTCTTTGATGTTCTTCTCTTCTTGTTGTTCTTCTCATTGCTTGCTCAAAGGTTGATCCGGACTTCGGTCACCTCCGCGGCCTCCTTGAGTCGAAGACGATCCACCCGAGAGATGTACACCGAGCTCCACCTCAAGCCGAGGTAACTAGGGCAAGAAGATTGCTAATCTAGAAGCCCTAGGTTGTGTAGAGAATATGTATGGATGTGTTTGTCAAGTAGAATCCTTTTTCTCTCAACACATGAGATCAAAGGAGAAATCAAGAGGAGGAAGAAGAAGGAGATTTTCTAGCAACCATGGAGCTTCTCATTTCAAGAGAGAGAAAGAGAATAAGCAAATGAAAAGCTTAACCAAAAGAAAAGCCAACCATGGTTGCATTAATGCATAAACATCATGATTACTAATCCCATCAAGATAAAGGTGATGGCTACAAATGACATGACCATTATCATAACAAAAGAAAAAGAAAACCAAAGAATACTTTAGAATTTCTAAGAAGGTCCAAGTCAACTTTGGTCAAATGGTCAACAAAGTCAAGATGGTCAAATGGTCAATGTAATTAGCCATAACAAAATTATCAATGAAAGGATTAGTAAATAATGTCCCCGGCTCATAATGGTTTTGACCAAACGAACTGTCGAAACCCTAATGAGTCGGCCTCAAAAATGGTTTTGACCGAATCAACTGTCAAAACCCTAATGAGCCTGCCACATAGCGGTTTTGGCCGAACCATCTGCCAAAACCCTAATGAGGCACCTCCTCCTTCATCGCTCCAGAAAACTGTGCATACACACCTGCATCCGTATTCCGTAGAATGCGGATGCGCAGAAGACAAAACAAATCCATCCGTGCAATACTAGGATCTGGCTTAAACCAAAGCCCACTAGTATTGCCTGCCCGAACAACACACGCACACAAGTGTACGTAAGTGATCGCAGCCCTGCCGTAAAACCATACGGCTTCTACACGTTTCGCTCAGTGCAGGGAAACTCTCTGTGTGGGACTCTAAAGACTCGACACTACGCTGGCAGTAGGTTTAACCACAGACCGCAAGCGGCACTAGCTGTACGTAACGGTCCCCAGGTAGATGTCGATAAGAAGGCCGATGAGGTAAACCAATCCGAACTCCTACTGAGTCTGTATGTGACAATCTCCGTACAGTCCGGTCTGTTCGTCTGATACATCGCATGTCGGGCCTAGGGGGCGGCAAGCGTCAGACCCCTAATAGCGGTACAAGTCGTGTCGGAGTGAAGCCCAGAACACCCTGAGATAACACTGGAACCTACCAGTATATCTCGCTTGCCCTGGCCAGGGACTACTCGTGTAATGGCTCTCCTAGACACAGCGCGATGTCAACCCCCAATACCGGGAGAGACGAATCCTGTCTAACCGTCACTGCCTCCAAGTGCTTCGGGACTGCTCCCAACTACTACCTGTTTGCACGACTCAGTAGAGCCGTGGTAGGGTAGTAATCAAAGAACAGTGGGAACACACTCGAGGCGAAGTGACAGTGTCAAGTCAGCGGACTAAGCTGTACTCATGTCACCTGGGAACTGATAACTGACGATAGGTATAATACCAACCATCAGTTCCCGACGAGTCCTGTCCAATGTACTCGTAACCTAACGAGCACCCGCATACTATCTCAAGTACGACGTACTGACGGCTGTGGGACAGACCGTCTCCCGTGCTGGGATGAGAAGCGCATACGCTAGTCTACTCCGGAGTATCGATGCCCTATCTCGGTACTCCCACGACTAGGGACGTGTATAAGGATGTGCTTGTAGATTACCCAGCCCCCACGAGTGTGATCGCCATCACAACGCCGGTAATCAAGCAAAGATCCTAAGGGCTCTACTAATGCGTATAGGTGATATAATAAATAAACACACATGTACACATTAAAGCAGAGACAAACCAAGTAGCATACTACTATATTGAGCAAGATTGTCTGTACAACTGTGAATATCCCAAGCTTCCATCAAGTAATATACATACTAGTATGATACAGTAATGGCCTCTAGGGCATATACACCAACAATCTCCCACTTGCACTAAGGCCATGTACTGGCGTATCGAAGACCTATCATCTCGATCAGCCGCTCGAACTGAGTCTGGGGTAAAGCCTTTGTGAATGGGTCCACAGTGTTGTCCTTTGTGTCCACTCTTCGCACCTCGATCTCCTGTCGATCAATGATCTCCCTGATCAGGTGATACCGCCTTAAGATGTGCCTGGATTTCTGATGGGACCTTGGTTCCTTCGCTAAAGCTATAGCCCCATTGTTATCGCAATACAAAGGTATTAGGTCAACAATGGACGGAACCACCTAAAGTTCACTAATGAACTTCTTTATCCAGACCGCCTCTTTTGCGGCATCGCTTGCAGCAATGTATTCAGCCTCCATCGTCGAGTCTGCGACGGTATCCTGCTTGGAACTCCTCCAACATACCGCCCCTCCGTTGAGGGTAAACACAAAACCCGAGACGGACTTGCTGTCATCTTTGTCACTCTGGAAGCTTGAATCGGTAAAGGACTCGACCCTGAGGTCTCCATTACCGTAAACCAGGAACATCTCCTTAGTCCTTCTTAGGTACTTGAGAATGTTCTTCACTGTTGTCCAGTGGTCCTCCCCTGGGTCTGACTGATACCGGCTTACCGCGCTCAACGCGTAAGCTACATCTGGTCTTGTACATAGCATCGCATACATTATAGATCCTACCGCCGAAGCGTAGGGTATAGTGCTCATGCGAACCCTCTCCTCGTCAGTCTTAGGAGACATCTTATTGGAGAGGGTAATTCCGTGCAATGCGGGTATGTTACCGCGCTTGGAACCCTCCATACTAAATCTCTTTAGTACGGTCTCTATGTACCTGGACTGTGAAAGTCCCAACAGTTTCTTGGATCTATCTCTATAGATCTTGATCCCCAGAATATACGAGGCATCACCCAGGTCCTTCATGGAGAACCTTTGTGTCAAAAACAGCTTGACCGACTGTAGCATAGGAATATCATTTCCTATCAAAAGAATGTCGTCCACGTACAAGACTAGGAATATGACAGTTCGTCCTACAATCTTCTTATATACACAGGGTTCATCTTCGTTCTTGATGAAATCAAATTCCTTGATTGCCTCATCAAAACAGATGTTCCAGCTCCGCGATGCCTGCTTTAATCCATAAATGGATTTAAGCAACTTGCACACCTTTCCGCTGCTCCCACTGTCTACGAAACCTTCTGGTTGATCCATGTAAACGCACTCTTCCAAACAACCGTTTAGGGAAGCCGTCTTAACATCCATCTGCCAGATTTCATAGTCATGGAAGGCAGCAATGGCAAGTAGGATCCGAATAGATTTGAGCATAGCCACCGGAGAAAAAGTCTCGTCATAGTCCAAACCAGGTCTTTGACGAAAACCTTTTGCAACGAGTCTAGCTTTATAGGTTTCCACCTGCCCATCTACACCAAGTTTCCTTTTGTAGATCCATTTGCATCCAACGGGTTTTACCCCAGGTGGAGCAATATCCAAGGTCCACACTTTATTGGTGTACATGGACTCCATTTCGGATTGCATTGCTTCCTGCCATTTATCAGAGTCCCTACTGAAAATGGCCTGCCTGAAACTGGTAGGGTCATCTTCTTCCAAGATGCAATCCTCTCGATCCCCGTCTATGAGAAAACCGTAGTATCTCTCGGGCGGATGAGAAATCCTACCAGATCTGCGGAGTGGCTGAGGTTCGTTTGGGGTCATTGAATCTAGCGGTTCCTCCAAATTTTCAGTTACATTTTGTGGTCGCTGAATTTCTTCCAGTTCTACCGAACTCCCACTAGCTTCTTTTGCAAGAAACTCCCTTTCTAAGAAGGTAGCGTGGCGAGATACAAACACCTTCTGTTCCTCAGTGTGGTAGAACAGATATCCTAGTGAATCTTTAGGATATCCCACAAATTTACAGAGAACTGACCGTGCCTCTAACTTGTCCGGTTTCTGTGTTTTCACATAGGCCGGACAAACCCATATCTTAATAAACTTCAGACATGGTTTCTTACTGCTCCATATTTCATACGGAGTTTTAGGCACAGATTTGGACGGAACTTGATTCAAAAGGTATGCCGCTGTCTGAAGCGCATGTCCCCAGAATGAAAGAGGTAACTCAGCATTACTCATCATGGAGCGAACCATATCCAATAGGGTACGATTCCTCCGCTCCGACACACCGTTGTGCTGTGGTGTATAAGGAGGAGTAAGCTGAGAGAGAATACCATTCTCTTTTAAGTAATCTAGGAATTCCGTGCTTAAGTACTCCCCTCCCCTGTCAGACCGGAGGATCTTGATACTTTTGCCTGTCTGGTTCTCTACTTCCTTTCTGAATTCCTTGAATTTCTCAAAAGCTTCAGATTTGTGTTTCATCAGATACACATATCCGAACCTAGAGAGATCGTCAGTGAATGTGATGAAGTACGAGAACCCACCCCTTGCATGTATAGACATCGGACCACATACATCACTATGTACGAGTCCCAAGAGCTCTGCTGCTCTTTCTCCATGTCCGGTGAACGGAGATTTGGTCATCTTCCCTTTGAGACAAGAATGACAAGTTTCATAAGATGAAAACTCGAACGCATCCAAGAGTCTATCTTTATGCAACTTACTCAGTCTTTTCTCTCCGAAATGACCAAGTCTATAATGCCACAAGTAGGATTCATTCGTATCTGAATTCTTCCTCTTGCGTGTGTTTTGTATATTGAGAACTGTATTCTGATTTAGAACATAGATACCATTAAACAGTGTACCCTCTGCAACCAGTACCTTATCAAGGTAAATGTTCATGATATTCTTTTCAAGAACAAACTTATATCTATCTTTATCGAGTAAAGAAACTGATATGATGTTGCAAACCATGGAGGGTACATAGTAACAATTGTTCAAAATCATAGTTTTGCCATTTGGCAATACTAGGTGATATTCACCGACGGCTGCCGCATTAACTTATGCTCCGTTCGCTACTCTGAGCGACATATCACCCGGTGCAACTTTCCTACTTTTTCTCAGTCCTTGCAATAAATTACAGATATGAGATCCTGATCCGGTATCAAGTACCCAGGAGGTAGGGCTGACCGTAAAACAGTTCTCAATTACAAGAACACCTGAAGTAGATGCAAAACCATGCTTCTTCTTCAACTGGGTATCCTGGAAATCCATACTTTCCTCTTTCCCAATCTCATACTCATGACTGTTGTCACAAGTTAGAGCTGAACCAACTTTCCCCAGTCCCGAATAAGAATTCGGTTCGGTCAAGCGATACATTTTATTATCTTGATTAGGGCGTGAAAAGGTTGCTTCCTGGAGAGAGAGAAAAGAAACACTCAGCGTATGCTCTTGCAAGATTAGATTGGTTTATTAATTTATCTAACCAGGATGTCTCCCACTGTTTCCTCAAATTCTTCTTAAAACCTTTTAAAAGAAGAACTAGCCGGGTTTTAATTCACGTCACAATACTTGCTTAACCTTTCAGCCAGGCTAGTGTCGGTACTTCGAGGGAGGTTTTCCAACGCTTTCACGAAGTTCCTTAATTAAAGAACCTCTTTTCCCTGGGGGTGTAACCCCGCTAACACCTTTCTAGAAACCTACTAAGTTTATAGCATTGATCGTTAAGTGAAATAATCTCCCGAGAGTAAACCAACTCATCAGTGGGATCGGGATCCAACTGTCATTGTGTGATAACCTAGATGGAATCCACTCTCGTCACCACACTCCAGAAGGTATGCTAAATCTGCAAGTTTCAGTTCTTTTGAAACTCCCGATGTGGTTTTTGCCCCTAGACCCAAGTGACCTTGACGAATAATCAACAAATCAAAAGGTCCTAGTCAAGTTCAACCCGTCGTTATCCAGGATTGCATTAGACCCGCCCGCATGATCCTTGACGAATAATCAACAAAATCATGCGACCGTCCTAACCAATCGCATCTATCAGTGCAACAGAGAATTATTACTCAGCTACCGTTCACTGTGTCTTGACGAATAATCAACAAACGCAGCACGAATACAAAGTATTAATTATCCGAAACGACGGAGGGCTACGGCTGGGTTTTTGGCGAAAAACCCGTTAACGTAATGAACTTGATATCGTTGAAGGAACCTGATAATATTTTTGAAAATATAGTGGCGAAAACTTTTGCTAAAGAGGTCACTCCCTGCGAAGGGATCTCGGCTCTTTCCTCATCGAATGAGGTGCAGGATATTCCAAACTGAATACCTCGATGCAAAGCAAGAATAATCGACTATAGTGAAGTTATTACCCTGACGCAAACTTTTGTCCAAGGGGTCACTCCCGATGAAGGGATCTCGGCCCTTGCCTCGTCGACTGAGGTGCTGGGCATTCAGAACCGAATACCGCTATGCAAAACAAAAAATGAACGTCCTTGCAATAACAGCTTTTTGAAAAACTTGTTCCAACAACGTCTTTTAGGTTTATTTTCTTGCATTAGTTCTTTTAATGCGTCCCATCAATTAAATCCTACCATTGTAGAAAACAACCAAAATATGACGTACGCTTATGCCATTCGCATTCGCCACGGGGCCCCGTCATCACCCGTTAGGTTACTTAACTAACGACAGAGCGGGGGCTGGGCTAGCGCGGCTGTAAAACATAAGCAACGCCTAAATAGAAAGCAATGATAGACATTACAGATCAAAGATGAACACATTGGATATACTAGCAATCCGCAATTCTTTCGAGCCTGGAACGAAAAGCGGATAACACGGTCGCGGTGAATAGCCAAATACCCTACCCAAGACCCCTACGGGTGCGGCAAACTACCCGCCAAGTACTCGGCAGTTTGTGCACCCCTCCATGGGTCTATCCTAGGAGCAAAAACAGTAAAAAGAATTATACAATGACGGCTACAACCCCGACCCGGTTGTGCGGCCAAACAAATAATAATATTACATCAATTTACATTTACAATGAATGAAAGAAAAACAAGAGCTCATCTCACATTCACCCCGGCTATTCACCCGCGACAATCCAATCCATTCATATACACAAACCAATAACAATCACAGATCATGTATAACCCCGACCAATCGACTTATAGCAATTAGCCGACGTTCAATACATGCAAACATCACAGATATAACCAACATAGCCAAAGCGCAGTGAAGTTCGGAAAAATACGGAATTATAGGACCCCAAAAGTAAACTTCTGTTCTGGAAAAACTGGGCACATATAATATATTTTAAAAATCCCAAAACCAACACAGACACACACTGCACGAAAAACGATGCAGAGAAGACGACAAACTGCGGCCCTTCCGCGGCACATGCCTACCTCGTGCGGCGGAAGCGTGGCGGTTTGAATGAATTAGGTCATCGTTTTTCTTGGGTGTTCACACAAAACCCTGAGCCGAATTTACAAGTATAAAGTTTTTCATTTAGAGCAGAAAAAATTTCAACTGAAACTTAGGGTTTTGTTTTTCCGGTTTTGTGATTTTTTCGGTTCCGAACTTCGTTACACTTCACTACCAAGCTAGTTTAAGTTTAGTTAGGCTCTGATACCACTGTTAGGTCCACGTTACCTCTCCCGGTACTTTCGGGGTTGCGGAAACGGTAAATCAAAATTTTTCTAAACTTTGTAACATGGACCGTAAAAGTCGGATCTTTGCTAAACTAAACTAGCATACTTGCAAAGAAGAGTTAACTACTCGGCAAAGTGGTTATACCTCAACTTGAACTCCTTCACTTCTTGTTGTTGTTCTTCTCTTCTTGTTGTTCTTCTCATTGCTTGCTCAAAGGTCGATCCGGACTTCGGTCACCTCCGCGGCCTCCTTGAGTCGAAGACGATCCACCCGAGAGATGTACACCGAGCTCCACCTCAAGCCGAGGTAACTAGGGCAAGGAGATTGCTAATCTAGAAGCCCTAGGTTGTGTAGAGAATATGTATGGATGTGTTTGTCAAGTAGAATCCTTTTTCTCTCAACACATGAGATCAAAGGAGAAATCAAGAGGAGGAAGAAGAAGGAGATTTTCTAGCAACCATGGAGCTTCTCATTTCAAGAGAGAGAAAGAGAATAAGCAAATGAAAAGCTTAACCAAAAGAAAAGCCAACCATGGTTGCAATAATGCATAAACATCATGATTACTAATCCCATCAAGATAAAGGTGATGGCTACAAATGACATGACCATTATCATAACAAAAGAAAAAGAAAACCAAAGAATACTTTAGAACTTCTAAGAAGGTCCAAGTCAACTTTGGTCAAATGGTCAACAAAGTCAAGATGGTCAAATGGTCAATGTAATTAGCCATAACAAAATTATCAATGAAAGGATTAGTAAATAATGTCCCCGGCTCATAATGGTTTTGACTAAACGAACTGTCGAAACCCTAATGAGTCGGCCTCAAAAATGGTTTTGACCGAATCAACTGTCAAAACCCTAATGAGCCTGCCACATAGCGGTTTTGGCCGAACCATCTGCCAAAACCCTAATGAGGCACCTCCTCCTTCATCGCTCCAGAAAACTGTGCATACACACCTGCATCCGTATTCCGTAGAATGCGGATGCGCAGAAAACAAAACAAATCCATCCGTGCAATACTAGGATCTGGCTTAAACCAAAGCCCACTAGTATTGCCTGCCCGAACACCACACGCACACAAGTGTACGTAAGTGATCGCAGCCCTGCCGTAAAACCATACGGCCTCTACACGTTTCGCTCAGTGCAGGGAAACTCTCTGTGTGGGACTCTAAAGACTCGACACTACGCTGGCAGTGGGTTTAACCACAGACCGCAAGCGGCACTAGCTGTACGTAACGGTCCCCAGGTAGATGTCGATAAGAAGGCCGATGAGGTAAACCCATCCGAACTCCTACTGAGTCTGTATGTGACAATCTCCGTACAGTCCGGTCTGTTCGTCTGATACATCGCATGTCGGGCCTAGGGGGGCGGCAAGCGTCAGACCCCTAATAGCGGTACAAGTCGTGTCGGAGTGAAGCCCAGAACACCCTGAGATAACACTGGAACCTACCAGTATATCTCGCTTGCCCTGGCCAGGGACTACTCGTGTAATGGCTCTCCTAGACACAGCGCGATGTCAACCCCCAATACCGGGAGAGACGAATCCTGTCTAACCGTCACTGCCTCCAAGTGCTTCGGGACTGCTCCCAACTACTACCTGTTTGCACGACTCAGTAGAGCCGTGGTAGGGTAGTAATCAAAGAACAGTGGGAACACACTCGAGGCGAAGTGACAGTGTCAAGTCAGCGGACTAAGCTGTACTCATGTCACCTGGGAACTGATAACTGACGATAGATATAATACCAACCATCAGTTCCCGACGAGTCCTGTCCAGTGTACTCGTAACCTAACGAGCACCCGCATACTATCTCAAGTACGACGTACTGACGGCTGTGGGACAGACCGTCTCCCGTGCTGGGATGAGAAGCGCATACGCTAGTCTACTCCGGAGTATCGATGCCCTATCGCGGTACTCCCACGACTAGGGACGTGTATAAGGATGTGCTTGTAGATTACCCAGCCCCCACTAGTGTGATCGCCATCACAATGCCGGTAATCAAGCAAAGATCCTAAGGGCTCTACTAATGCGTATAGGTGATATAATAAATAAACACACATGTACACATTAAAGCAGAGACAAACCAAGTAGCATACTACTATATTGAGCAAGATTGTCTGTACAACTGTGAATATCCCAAGCTTCCATCAAGTAATATACATACTAGTATGATATAGTAATGGCCTCTAGGGCATATACACCAACAGTTAAACCCACTGCCAGCGTAGTGTCGAGTCTTTAGAGTCCCACAAAGAAAGCTTTTCGCCTTTAGGCAAAAGAGTAGAGGTCGCATGGTATTGCGACAGGTCGCATGGTTTTGCGACAGGGTTCGGTCACATCCGTGCATTTGTGCACGTACAGTGTCCGGACAGTTTACACTAGTGGGCTTTGGTATAAGACAGATCCTAGTGTACCTTTTGGGATTGGATTTATCCAGTTTGCATTCATGTTCCTCGGAACGCGGATGCGGGTGTGTATGCACAGTTGACTGGGAGACGGATGCAGAGGATTCTCATTAGGGTTGTTGACAGTTGACCGTTGACCATTGACTTTTTGCTCAACCCTAATGAGAATATTGTAACATTCCAAAATAATAAAATATTATTTTTAGGAATTTTTATAATTTAATAATATTTTATTGATTATTTTAATATTAAATTTATAATTAAATATCGATAAATGGGAAAATTTTGAAAAATTATGGAAAATTCAAAAATTATGTATTCTATGGAAATTTTTCATTTTTATGTTTTTATGAGCATTTATATACTAATTTAGTGCTAATCGCGATTGAAATTCGCTAATCGGATTTTTTTGGCTTTTTGTGCAAAACTTGCACATATCATTTTATACGACTTGTGTCACATTTTTCCTACCATGGGTGCTTTGGGTCTACTATTTGAGTGAGAAGGAAAAGAAAAGAAAAGTAAATGGAATGATGATGAGAGAGAGGGGGTAGGTATGGGTTAACTTTTTCTCTTTTGTAGCCATGCTCCCATCATTTTCCCCACACCCATTTCTCTCTCCCCTCTTGAGCTCAGCTGCTGCTCCTGCTCCCTTCCTCCTTCTTCCTCCTCTTAAAGACCCTTACAACACCATTAAAACTAACTCAAAACCCCATATCGATTTCACAAAATGTGTGCACAAGCTCTAGATCTACGCATTGGACTAAGAAAGTTGATGTTTTGGTGCTGGGAAGGTTCATGAGTCCATAAGGAGGTAATTTCTGCACCCATTATCGTAGTATTTCGTTCCATATGCATCTATACTAGTTTCATATCGATATCGTGTGAATTGGTGCACTTTGGACAAAACTAGAGAGGGTTAGGGTAAAGTTGAGATGTGGTTGTGCAATTGGACCCTAATGGTGACTTTAGACCCTATATTGACTAGAAACCTGACCTAGCACAACCTGAAACCCAAAAATACGAAATTACAGGACTTTCATGTCGGTTTGTGACAACCTGGAGCGTGCAGGGAAATCTGGAATGTGCTGGGTGTTTTTCTGGAAAATTAAACAACTCCAGGGACCCAATTGAGACCCTAGGAACACCATGTATCAAGACGAGCACCTTTGGACATGAGGGGGCCAGCCAGGCCGGTTTTCCCTGTAGAAGGGCTCGGCTACTTGGTGATGGTACGGGTCCAGGCTTCTACACTAGGTCACATACGCCCTATACATCACCCTAGACTTGTTTGCTTGCCTTTATTTGACCCGAGGTGAAATCTGGGATCGTTTTCTTGGGGTGCTGCTTTACTTTTAGTTTTGGTTTTCGGTATTTTGATTTCCAGATTTTGATATTTGTGCGTTATCTCGATCGTGTGACGTTTGTACGTCTATATCGAGTGATTTCGGGTTGTTTTGCGAAGGCTAACCGTAGGTTCTAACCTATAGGCCTTTTAGCGTATCGTATTGGTTTTAGCGTGTCGTTTCAAGTTTCGATTTGGTTTTGATGCGATGCGATACGTGTGATATGTGTAGGTACCCCCGCGACGATCCGAGGCGATGCAGAAGATGAAGGCGACATCGATACCGACACGCAGGATACAGGTGAGTAGATTCATATCTACGGGGAGAAGTCGGGTGGATGGCGTATAGCACCCCCGCAGTCCGTAGTTTTTATACTATATATGTATAGTACATGTGATAGTTATTAGTGTGTCATGGTTCTTATGTTGGGTATATTATAAATAGATTAGTGTTAGAAGTAAAACTAGTGTAGTTCCTAGTCGCGAACCCTAGAATAGGTTTACCCCCACACGCACCCATAGGCTTCTTTGCTACACTTATATTGTGATGACAGGGATAGTGGATGACATTGGACATGAGTCGATGATTTTGGGCATAGTGCCATGATATCGGTGATGTGATGTGATTCGCATTTGGGATGCGATATGTGATTCTTAGCAGGCTTGTGAGATGTGTGTTTTCACACGCAGTTATTTAGATGGTATCGACTTATACTAGACTTAGATCAGTACCCCCGATTATGTGATATGATGATAAGGATACCAGATAGTTGATGTGATGATTGTGATATTGACCCGGACCCAGCTATTGGGATGCCGTACGGCGATTTACCGTACGAGCTTATATTGATGATTGATCCGCACTCAGGACTTGGGGATGTTAGATGATATACGGTATCGTACGCGATACTATTGAGGCGGGATCACCGACTCCTATATATACATATCGACTCATATTTATGTGGTTTCCTTACCCCTCCATTTTGACTTGATAGCTAGGTCTGTAGTTAGTATAGTAGATGTTAGACTAGACCGAGTCATACCTATTTCAAAACTAACGAATCGGCAGAATTTCTTTAAAGAAAAGCAAAAAGGGATTTACGGATACTTTAAAAAGGCGCATCTTTTCTTAAAAACACACCGTAGCCCTTATTTTACGAAAAACCCTGATTCGTCTTATTTCAAAAGGCAAAACTGCATAACACTTTCATACAGATGTAGATTCTTCATTACTGCGTTGCGTTGATTATTTGATTCCGCACATTCATATTATATGCATCGCATTACTTATGTTATTGCCATATTACCATCATGCTGTTAGGACACCAGCACCATTATCGATGATGCGTATGTTCCACGTACACTTGTTTGCCGGCTCACACACTTCATCATCGATAATTACCATGTCACTACACTGTAGTACTGTCGCATTCATGATATACTGATATGCTTACATTTTGATTATATGTCGCATACATCATGCTTTTTGACTAGACGCATTGAGATATGTTGTTTCCATGATATTTCTGGATTTGGGAACCGTGGGTATTTTAAAAGAGAGTATATGTTGTTTTAAAAAAAAACCGGTTACCCTTGATATGATCTTTCAGTGCGTCCACCATGTGTTTTTTCTCGGTTCTGAGAGTGGCATGTGAAACCCGATTCGAGGAGCGGTAGGCACCGTCTGCGGGTACATGGTGGACCCGGTGAGGTACCCCGGGGCAAGAAGACTCGTATATGCTGGACGGTGAGCCCGGCAGGGGAGTACTACCTACCGGTGATGGTATTTGGGACTCGTCGGTTATCCGGAGGATATCGACTGGAGCCATGGGATGGATATGAGGGCCGACCAGGGTGTGCGGCGCCTGAGATACATGAGGATTTACGTGTCGATACTAGCCACAGGTTTTCATGATGTTTTCGAGTGTCGATGCTAGGCACTCTCGTTCCATGATTTGATTATATCCTCATATTCCCATGCATATGCTTTACGATATTTACATGCATGATGCTTATTGTCAGTGGTTGACACGTGGACGGGATCCACCTATTCACAGACATTGATTACCTAGTCGGAAGATATTTACATACTATTGGACTTCATGTTATAGTTGACATTGATTCATATCGATTATATCGATCATACCTCATTTGTATATATAACAGGGTATGAGGGCGCTGTTATATATACCCTTACACCAATATTAGTGGTATGGGACGCTAATATACGTGTATTGATATCTATTTAGATACTTCATGTTACTTCATGTAGACATACCTCATACTTATGACATGTTATTACCTGAGGCACTGGCACGAGCACTTGGCACTACATACATACATAGATGTTACATTGCCACCATAGCATGCTTCAGACTTATTCTTTGAGGTTTATATATATATTGATCGTATGACCTAGGATTGTGTCATACATGCGATTTTCTATTCGTAGATGTTTTTCTACTTACAAGTTGGCAACTCACCCCCGTTGTGCCACAGTTTCTTGCAGGTGTTGCCGTACAGGTTTCTTACGGCTTTGCTGGCACTGCTTCTTTGGGTGACTTGCTAGTAGGTGGGTTTATTTGTATCGTACCCACCATTATATCTTGTATATTATTATTCAGTTGTATCTAGAAGTTCCATCAACCAAACATGTATTTATTTGACATAGAGACCTGTGATGATTATTCTTTCGGCCTTAGAGTCGCGCGATATATTCTTGGGATTTCTTGCTATTTTGAGTTTCCTTTTCTGTTGTGATCCTCGCCTTTCGGCGTTGCATATTATATTGCTTGCGTGGTTGTGACCGTCGATTGACGAAGAGCTTGCTCCCGCTTGGGGATGCATTTTTCATTATATATGTGCTTTATCAGGTTTTGTACCCGTTGGGGTCAGTTTTTTACAAAGGAAACTCTGCCGAAATTTTTAGAAAAGACATATGATTTTAAAAGCATATTTCGGCATATGTTGCAACTACTTGATTTAAAAATGGTTTTCCTGCACTCTACTACTTTTCTTGGTTTGGATTTCTGGGTTTTCGGCTTACTTAGAGTACGTACGTCTCGAGACGTTTCGTAGTCTAAGTGCCGGTCATGTTCCGTACTTTCGGTCTTGACAAAGTTGGTATCAGAGCGTTAGGTTTTACCTTCGGAGCGTAGGATGACCCTTGGTTAATGAAATAGGTGACTAAAGTGGAGTGACGTACCGTTGGTATGTTCCGCGGCATATTTACGACACGCCACTCCACTTAAGAAGCCTCAGGATGTACATTTCTTGGTTCAGTATTATATTCCTTCCTGATCTAGCCTCATCGGTACCAGTTTGGTTTTGCTGCCACGATTACGGGCAGGGAGAGCTTCGGCTAGGGTTGCGGTCAGCACGACTCGTTACGAACGAGGGCTGACCAGAGCGTGATTCCGGCGACACGCGATGGCAGAGAGGTGTCTTTTATTGTGTTTTCGCGCCACGAGCGTTGGATGGATCGCGATATGAGATTTCTCGGGAGTGCCGATCAGCACCAGTTGATCGGGCCATTGTTAGAGCTGCCAGTTAAGAGGGGATTGACGACGTACAGCATACCACAGAGACTGATAGGATGTCGCTTCCGGAGCTTACGAGCTGAGATCGCTGGATGCTTCCAGGTAGATATGAGACAGATGATAGCTAGTCTATCCCGATTTGAGAGGCGAAGGTGATTCGCCCGATTTATGCGCCGGTGCAGGCCCAGTTGAGTTGAAGATCTCCAGTGTGGAGAGTCTTGCTCAGATCTAGAGCAGACCGATTTAGAGATGACCGCCAATTTATCACTTTTCCTGGAGGATTGAGGCGCCGTTCTGCGTACAAACGAATGAGCCAGTTGTTGCTGCAAGCGACGAGATATCGCCCAAGATGTTGAGCTCTTAGGGGATTATGAGGTTTTGACGAATCGATCGAATGGTTCGACATCATTCGGATGCTAGGTGGGGAGATGCAATTCTAATAAAATATTATTTTTAGGAATTTTTAAAATTTAATATTATTTTATTGATTATTTTAATATTAAATTTATAATTAAATATCGATAAATGGGAAAATTTTAAAAAATTATGGAAAATTCAAAAATTATGTATTCTATGGAATTTTTTCATTTTTAAGTTTTTATGAGAATTTATATACTAATTTAGTGCTAATCGCGATTGAAAATCGCTAATCGGATTTTTTTGGCTTTTTGTGCAAAACTTGCACATATCATTTTATACGACTTGTGTCACATTTTTCCTACCATGGGTGCTTTGGGTCTACTATTTGAGTGAGAAGGAAAAGAAAAGAAAAGGAAAAAGGAAATGGAATAATGATGAGAGAGAGGGGGTAGGTATGGGTTAACTTTTTCTCTTTTGTAGCCATGCTCCCATCATTTTCCCCACACCCATTTCTCTCTCCCCTCTTGAGCTCAGCTGCTGCTCCCTTCCTCCTTCTTACTCCTCTTAAAGACCCCCACAACACCATTAAAACTAACTCAAAACCCCTTATCGATTTCACAAAAAGTGTGCACAAGCTCTAGATCTACGCATTGGACTAAGAAAGTTGATGTTTTGGTGCTGGGGAAGGTTCATGAGTCCATAAGGAGGTAATTTCTGCACCCATTATCGTAGTATTTCGTTCCATATGCATCTATAATAGTTTCATATCGATATCGTGTGAATTGGTGCACTTTGGACAAAACTAGAGAGGCTTAGGGTAAAATTGAGATGTCGTTGTGCAATTGGACCCTAATGGTGACTTTAGACCCTATATTGACTAGAAACCTGACCTAGCACAACCTGAAACCCAAAAATACGGAATTACAGGACTTTCATGTCGGTTTGTGACAACCCGGAGCGTGCAGGGAAATTTGGAATGTGCTGGGAGTTTTTCTGGAAAATTAAACAACTCCAGGGACCCAATTGAGACCCTAGGAACACCCTGTATCAAGACGAGCACCTTTGGACATGAGGGGGCCGGCCAGGCCGGTTTTGCCTGTAGAGGGGCTCGGTCACTTGGTGATGGTACGGGTCCAGGCTTCTACACTAGGTCACATACACCCTATACATCACCCTAGACTCGTTTGCTTGCCTTTATTTGACCCGAGGTGAAATCTGGGATCGTTTTCTTAGGGTGCTGCTTTACTTTTAGTTTTGGTTTTCCGTAATTTGATTTCCAGATTTTGATATTTGTGCGTTATCTCGATCGTGTGACGTTTGTACGTCTATATCGAGTGATTTCGGGTTGTTTTGCGAAGGCTAACCGTAGGTTCTAACCTATAGGCCTTTTAGCGTATCGTATTGGTTTTAGCGTGTCGTTTCAAGTTTCGATTTGGTTTTGATGCGATGCGATACGTGTGATATGTGTAGGTACCCCCGCGACGATCCGAGGCGATGCAGAAGATGAAGGCGACATCGATACCGGCACGCAGGATACAGGTGAGTAGATTCATATCTACGGGGAGAAGTCGGGTGGATGGCGTATAGCACCCTCGCAGTCCGTAGTTTTTATACTATATATGTATAGTACATGTGATAGTTATTAGTGTGTCGTGGTTCTTGTGTTGGGTATACTATAATTAGATTAGTGTTAGAAGTAAAACTATCGTAGTTCCTAGTCGCGAACCCTAGAATAGGTTTACCCCCACACGCACACATAGGCTTCTTTGCTACACTTATATTGTGATGACAGGGATAGTGGATGACATTGGAGATGAGTCGATGAGTTTGGGCATAGTGCCATGATATCGGTGATGTGATGTGATTCGTATTTGGGATGCGATATGTGATTCTTAGCGGGCTTGTGAGACGTGTGTTTTCACATGCAGTTATTTAGATGGTATCGACTTGTACTAGACTTAGATTAGTACCCCCGATTATGTGATATGATGATAAGGATACCAGATAGTTGATGTGATGATTGTGATATTGACCCGCACCCAGCTATTGGGATGCCGTACGGCGATTTACCGTACGAGCTTTGTAAGTCGATGTACTACACCCCAATACTTGTGGGGAGGCGGAATTTTCAAAAACGAACTTGTTTAGTGAACGAACATCGACTAACCGCTTGAATCGAAGCTAAACTATAAATAACCAAACACAAAGTGTTTCTAAACTACTGTGTTTAGGGATTATACCTAATGAATCAACTCCTTCGTCTTTACGATCTCCTTGTTCTCCTCGGCCTTCTCTTTGTAGTAGACGATCCACCCAAGAGCAAAACTCCAAGCTTAGCCTCTAAACTTAAGGCAACTAACCTTCTTGGATTGCTAATCAAAGAAGATAGATTGAGATAGAGTGATGGTTATGGATTGTTTAGTCTTACTAACCCTTGTACTCAACTCATGAGAGGGGAGGATTAGTCTTTTGAAGAGAGAGAGCTTGAGGAGAAAGAATGTGTAGATAATAATGAGATGAGATTATTGAGTATCATAATAAATATGAAGCATTCTCTTTTTTGAAGAAAAGAATAATACATGATGAATAAGCATGCTTCACAAATATCTAATGGTAATTCATTATTATAAGTCATTAAGCATTTATGATGCTTTAATGATATGAATGAATCACCCTCATGACTCATTAATCTCATTCATTGCATATGACACCTAAACCTCCTTAGTCACCACTTCTAGAAGCTTCTCGCACAATTACGAGAACGCCCCTCCAATCCGCAAAAATACGGAAAAACTTTAGACTGTAAAAATCCAATAACCGGATACCACTAACTGGCTTAAACCAAAACCGACTGGTAAAAACTGTCCGAAAGTCGTATGCGCGTAAACGCACGTATGCGTCCGAACACTTGTCGTAAAATCATACGACCTCTATATCGTTTCGCCTGGAATAGGAAACTCTCTGTGTGGGACTCTATAGACTCGACTACTACGCTGGCAGTGGGTTTAACCACAGACCGCAAGCGGCACTAGCTGTACGTAACGATCCCCAGGTAGTTGTCGATAAGAAGGCCGATGAGGAAACCCATCCGAACTCCTACTGAGTCTGATGTGACAATCTCCATACAGTCCGGTCCGTTCGTCTTAGACTATCGCATATCCGGCCTAGGGGGCGGCAAGCGTCAGTCCCCTAATAGCGCTATAAGTCGTGTCGGAGGGAAGCCCATTACACCCTGAGAAACTACTGGAACCTACCAGCAAATCTCGCTTGCCCTGGCCAGGGACTTTGCGTAATGGTTCTCTGACACAGCGCGATATCAACTCCCAATACCGGGAGAGACGAATCATGTCTAACCGCCACTGCCTCCAAGTGCTCGGGACTGCACCCAACTGCTACCTGTTTGTACGACTCTTTTGAGCCGTGGTAGGGTAGCAATCTAAGAACAGTGGGACACACTCGAGGCGAAGTAGCACTGTCAAGTCTGCGGACTATGCTGTACTCATGTCACCTGGGAACTGTTCCCTGACGACTGGTATAAAACCAACCAACAGTTCCCTGTGAGTCCTGTCCGGTGTACCCGTAACCTAACAAGCACCTGTATACTATCTCCAGTACGACGTACTGACGGCTGTGGGACAGACCATCTTCCCAACTGGGATGAGAAGCGTACACACTAGTATACTCCGGAGTACCGATGCTTTGTATCGATAATCCAACGACTAGGGACCTGAATAAGGATGTGCTTGTAGACTACCCAGCCCCCACTAGTGTGACTGCCATCACAACGCTGGTAGTCAAGCAAGATCCTAAGAGCTCTATCAATACGTATACTCACATATTAAGATAGAAAAACCAAGTAGCATACTACCATGTTTAGCAAGACTGTTATATACATATGAATATCCCAAGCTTCCATTAAGTAATGTACAAACTAGTATGATACAGTAATGGCCTTCTAGGGCATAAACACTAACAATCTCCCACTTGCACTAGGGCCATGTACTGGCATATCGAAGACCAATGATCTCTAGTAGCCTCTCGAACTGCGTCTGAGGTAGGGCCTTCGTGAATGGATCAGCAATGTTCTCTTCTGAAGCAACTCTCCGAACCTCAATCTCCTGACGATCAATGATCTCCCTGATCAGGTGATACCGCCTCAAGATGTGTCTGGACTTCTGATGGGACCTTGGTTCCTTCGCTAAAGCTATAGCTCCGTTGTTGTCGCAATACAGAGGTATTGGATCAACTATGGTAGGAACCACCTGAAGTTCTGTTAGGAACTTCTTCATCCAGACTGCTTCTTTTGCGACATCGCAAGCAGCTATATACTCCGCTTCCATCGTTGAGTCAGCAACGGTGTCCTGCTTGGAGCTCTTCCAGCACACCGCCCCTCCATTGAGGGTAAAGACATAACCCGACATGGACTTGGAATCGTCCTTATCACTCTGGAAGCCGGAATCAGCAAAGGCCTCCAACTTGAAGTCTTTTCCGCCGTAAACCAAGAACATCTCCTTAGTCCTCCTCAGGTACTTGAGAATGTTCTTTACTGCTATCCAGTGTTTCTCCCCTGGGTCTGACTGATACCGGCTTACCACGCTCAGTGCGTAAGCTACATCTGGTCTGGTACACAACATCGCATACATTATAGAGCCTACCGCAGAAGCGTAGGGTATAATAGACATGCGTTCCCTTTCCAAATCAATCTTGGGAGACATCTCTTTGGAGAGGGTGATTCCGTGACAAGCCGGTTGATTACCGCGCTTAGAATCTTCCATACTGAATCTTTTCAGTACAGTGTCGATATCCCTGGGCTGCGAAAGTCCCAACATCCTCTTGGATCTATCACGATAGATCCGGATCCCCAGAATGTAAGAGGCATCACCCAGGTCTTTCATGGAGAACCTTTGTGACAAGAATCCTTTGACAGATTGTAGCATAGAAATGTCATTTCCTATCAATAGAGTGTCATCCACGTACAAGACGAGGAATACGACACTTCTGGCTACAGCTTTACTATATATGCACGGTTCATCTGGATTTTTGATAAAGTCATATTCTTTGACTGTCTCATCAAAACAGATGTTCCAACTCCGCGATGCCTGCTTTAGTCCATAAATGGACTTAAGCAGCTTGCATACTTTCCCGCTGCTCCCACTCTGATTGAAACCCTCTGGCTGATCCATATAGACGCTCTCTTCTAAATTTCCATTCAGAAAAGCCGTCTTTACGTCCATCTGCTAGATTTCATAATCATGGAAGGCAGCGATAGCAAGAAGGACCCGAATGGATTTGAGCATAGCCACTGGAGAAAAAGTTTCGTCATAGTCCAAACCAAGTCTTTGACGAAAACCCTTTGCAACAAGTCTAGCCTTATAGGTTTCCACCTGTCCATCTACACCAATCTTTTTCTTGAAGATCCATTTGCATCCTATGGGTTTTACCCCATCTGGAGCAAAGTCCAAAGTCCATACTTTGTTGGTGACATGGACTCCATTTCGGTCCGCATTGCATCTAGCCATCGTACCGAGTCGCCGCTCTGGATGGCCTGCTGGAAGTCAGTAGGTTCATCATCATCTATGATGCAATCCTCTCTATCCCCGTCTATGAGAAAACCGTAGTATCTCTCAGGCGGATGAGACGGCCTACTACTCCTGCGGAGGGGTGCGGGAATGTTATGTTCTTCTTGAACCTCTGGTTCTACCAAACTTTCAGTATTAGTTTGTGGTTCTGGAATTTCTTCCAGTTCTATTTCGCTCCCACTTGATTCCTTTTCTAAAAACTGATGTTCTAGAAAATGGGCATTACGAGAAACAAATACCTTTTGTTGCTCTGCGTAATAGAATAGATATCCCCTGGAGTGCTTTGGATATCCCACAAACTTACACTTTACTGATCGTGCCTCGAGCTTGTCCACATGCTGCTTTTTAACAAAACCTGGACATTCCCAAATCTTTATATACAGTAGATGGGGTTTCTTCCTGCTCCACATCTGATATGGAGTGGTAGGCACAGTCTTGGTAGGTACCATGTTCAAAAGATATGCTGCTGATTCTAGCGCATGACCCCAGAAAGATCGCGGTAACTCAGCATTACTCATCATGGATCGTACCATATCCAATAGGGTTCGATTCCGTCTCTCCGATACACTGTTATGCTGTGGAGTGTACGGAGGAGTAAGCTGAGAGAGAATTCCTTTCTCTTTTAGGTAACCTAGGAACTCGGCACTCAAGTATTCACCACCTCGATCAGATCTAAGTGTCTTGATACTTTTGCCGGTTTGGTTTTCTACTTCATTCTTATACTCTTGGAATTTCTCAAAAGCCTCGGATTTATGTTTCATCAGATAAATGAATCCGTGTCTTGAGTAATCATCCGTGAAAGTAATGAAATAGGAAAAACCACCTCTCGCATGTGTAGACATTGGACCACATACATCGCTGTGTATGAGTCCTAAGAGCTCGCTCGCTCTTACTCCTTGTCCAGTAAATGGATTCTTTGTCATCTTTCCTTTGAGACAAGATTGACAAGTGTCATAAGATTGATATTCGAACGAGTCTAAATATCCTTCTCTATGCAACTTAGTCAATCTTCTCTCATTGATGTGACCCAGTCTACAATGCCATAAGAAAGCTTTATTTAAATCTGGAGACTTTCTTTTTAGTGTGTTCTGGACATTGAAAATTTGGAGTTGGTTTAAAACATTTATGCCGTTATTTAGTGTACTTGACCCAATCAAACCATGATTAAGGTGGATGTTGACAACATCTCTTACAAACGTGAAATCATAACCTTTATTTGATAACAAGGAAACTGATATGATATTACACGTTAAGCTTGGTACAAAATAACAGTTATGTAAAACCAAAATGTGTCCACTCGTCAATCCTAGGTGATAATCCCCGACGGACGCAGCTCCCACGCTAGCTCCGTTAGCAACCTTTAGGGTCATATCACCTTCCTTCAGCACTCTACGGTTTCTCAGTGCCTGCAATGAATTGCAAATATGAGATCCTGATCCGGTATCCAATACCCAGGAAGTAGAGTTGATCGACAGACAATTCTCAATTACAAACACACCTGAAGTCGAAGCCATAGCTTGCTTCGGTTCCTGGTTCTTGGCGTTCCACGCCTTGCAATCTTTCTTCCAGTGCCCTTTCCTGTGACAATGGAAACACTCATCCTGGCCAACTACTGGTACCGCAAACTTTTTCTTTCCCTTTCCTCCCACCTTACTAACACCTCCTCTAGGTTTGGGTGCGGCCTTCTTCTTCCTTCCTTTGGCCTTTGCCTTGGACCCGGAAGAAGAGGTACCGCCAACAAACATAGCGGGTGTTTCCCTTGAATTCATCAAGGTGCCCTCTGCACTCCTTAACATGTTCAGGAGTTACGGAAGTTCAACTTCTTTTCTTTGAAGATTGAAGTTCAGGATAAACAGGGCGTAGGTGTGAGGAAGGGACTGGAGAATAAGGTCTGTATAGAGCTCATTATCCAAAGTCGTCCCAAGGTCTGCGAGCTCTTTAATGTAGCCGATCATCTTTAGGACATGTTCTCCTACCGATGACCCGACAGCCAACCTTGCTCGAAACAAGTTCTTAGAGGTCTCGTATCTTGCTATATGAGATTGCTCTCCATAAAGTTCCTTTGTATGGAGAAATATGCCATCAAGGTCCATATCCTCGTGCCTCCTCTGATGTTCATTGTTCATCGAGGCAAGCACGATGCACTTGGCTTTCGCGCAATCTAAATCCCAGGTTTTGCGGATTTCCTTATCCGCATTGCTGGATTTAGGACAAGGGACAGCAGGTGCCATAGCGGTGAGGACGTACCCCAGTTTGTCATAGGTCAAAGCCATTTTGACATTTCGCAGCCAATCTTTATAGTTTGGCCCTGTCAGTATATTTTTCTCTAAATGTAACTTAAGTCCAGTCATTTTCAGGGTCGCTGCAATTAGGAGAGAGAGAAGAAAACTCTTTAGCATGATGCTCTTGCAAGTTTAGAGTGGTTTTTAGTTTATCTAAACTGGATGGCTCCCACTGTTTCTCGAATCCTTCCTCAAACCATAAAAGAAGAATTAGCCAGGACTATTCTCACCGTACAATACTTGCTTAACCGTTCAGCCAGGCTGGTGTCGGTACTTCGAGGGAGGTTTTCCAACGCTTTCGCGAAGTTCCTTAATTAAATAACCTCTTTTCTCTGGGGGCGTAACCCCGCTGACACTTTTCTGGACACCTACTAGGTTTATAGCATTGATCGTTAATTGACGAATATCCTGATAAGTAGCATATACTCACAGTAGGATCGGGATCCAAATATCATCGTCTGATAATGTTGTAGGAATGCTACCAACATTCATCAAACTCAAAATGGTATGCATCTCTTTGCAAATTTCAGTTTCTTTAGAAATTCCCGATATTAGTTTTTGCCCCATGCTCTTATGACCTTGGCGTTAGGTCAAAATGTCATAAGTCACATGTCAAGTTCCACCCATCATTATCTTGTCAATTTGAACCCATCCGTATATATCCTTGACGTTCGGCCAAAATGATAATACGACTGTCCTAAACTAACTCATCTATCTATGCAACAAATGAATACCCAGTAGCTACCAAACACTATGCCTTGGCGTTAGGTCAAAATACATAGCTTGAATACTACTGAATACCCAGATGAAATGACGGAGGGCTACGAATGGTTTTGGCGAAACCGTGAACGTAGTGAACTTGATATAACCGAATGAACCTGATAGCTTTTAAAAGGAGTGGTTAAAGCTCCGCATTTAAAAATATCTGTTTTTAAAATTAACCGAGAGGTTTCTTTTAAATTGTTCCAACGATTAAAACTTTGGTTTATTTTTCTTTGCATTATAGATAATGCGTCCCATCATTAACCTATCATTGCAGCAAACAACGAAAATACAACGTCCTCTTATGCCATCCGCATTCGCCACGGGGTCCCATCATTACCCGTTAGGTTACTTAACTAACGACAGAGCGGGGGCTGGGCTAGCGCGGGTGTAAAACATAAGTGACGTCTAAATAGCTATCATATATATAGATATTTTACATTCGTCTGACGAAATGATATTCATTCCAGAACACAGATAAACATTATTGGATTTGCAAGCAATCTGTATTTCTTTTGAGCCTGCAAGAAAAGACAGATTACACAGTTGTGATGAATAGCCGTTACCCCACCCTCGACCCCTACGGGTACGGCAAACTACCCACCCGGCAGTTTGTGTACCCCACCTTGGGTCAGTCCTAAGAGCAAAAACAGTAAAATGAAATAATACAACGGTGGCTACAACCGCAACCTGGATGTGCCCCGCAAAAATAATATTACAACAAATTACATTTACAACAAATGAATTAAATAATAACCCATTGCATAACCCCGGCTATACACCACAACAGTCCAATACAGTTCATATGCACAAACAGATAAAACCATTTCAGAAATGTGCAACCCCCTGCCAACTGACATACTAGTAGTTAGGGGAGGTTTACGAACACATTAAACAATCACAGATATAATCCAATATGCAAAATACTGTACAATTTCGATCGATTAAACACCTTTAATATTGCTCCAATACTGCTCTGTAAAACTGAAACCTGAGCAAATATTAAAAATTCCAGAAAATACCAAATATCACAGGGGACCCACACAAAAAATTTGGGTTCATGACTCGGCAACTCGGCGGCGGAACCGCGGCGGATCGGTGGGATACGCCGCGCTTCCGCGGCGCTTTAGCCGAGTCATGGGCCCAATTTTCTTGGGTGTTCTCCTGGATGCTTTTCAAGCTTTCTGAAGTTCCCTGAGAAATTTTTAGACTTCATTTAAATTTCGACAGAAACTTGATGTTTTTGGGGTTTTCCGGCTTCGTTTTTCCATTCGAAATTCGTACAAATTTGCAATTAAGTTATTTATTGTTTAGCGAGGCTCTGATACCACTGTAAGTCGATGTACTACACCCCAATACTTATGGGGAGACGGAATTTTCAAAAACGAACTTGTTTAGTGAACGAACATCGACTAACCGCTTGAATCGAAGCTAAACTATAAATAACCAAACACAAAGTGTTTCTAAACTACTGTGTTTAGGGATTATACCTAATGAACCAACTCCTTCGTCTTTACGATCTCCTTGTTCTCCTCGGCCTTCTCTTTGTAGTAGACGATCCACCCGAGAGCAAAACTCCAAGCTTAGCCTCTAAACTTGAGGCAACTAACCTTCTTGGATTGCTAATCAAAGAAGATAGATTGAGATAGAGTGATGGTTATGGATTTTTTTGTCTTACTAACCCTTGTACTCAACTCATTAGAGGGGAGGATTAGTCTTTTGAAGAGAGAGAGCTTGAGGAGAGAGAATGTGTAGATAATAAGGAGATGAGATTATTGAGTATCATAACAAATATGAAGCATTCTCTTTTTTGAAGAAAAGAATAATACATGATGAATAAGCATGCATCACAAATATCTAATGGTGATTCATTATCATGAGTCATTAAGCATTTATGATGCTTTAATGATATGAATGAATCACCCTCATGACTCATTAATCTCATTCATTGCATATGACACCTAAACCTCCTTAGTCACCACTTCTAGAAGCTTCTCGCACAATTACGAGAACGCCCCTCCAATCCGCAAAAATACGGAAAAACTTTAGACGGTAAAAATCCAATAACCGGATACCACTAACTGGCTTAAACCAAAACCGACTGGTAAAAACTGTCCGAAAGTCGTACGCGCGTAAACGCACGTATGCGTCCGAACCCTTGTCGTAAAACCATACGACCTCTATATCGTTTCTCCTGGAAAAGGAAACTCTATGTGTGGGACTCTAGAGACTCGACTACTACACTGGCAGTGGGTTTAACCACAGAACGCAAGCGGCACTTGCTGTACGTAACGGTCCCCAGGTAGTTGTCGATAAGAAGGCCGATGAGGAAACCCATCCGAACTCCTACTGAGTCTGATGTGACAATCTCCATACTGTCCGGTCTGTTCGTCTTAGACTATCGCATATCCGGCCTAGGGGTGGCAAGCGTCAGTCCCCTAATAGCGGTATAAGTCGTGTCGGAGGGAAGCCTAATACACCCTGAGAAACTACTGGAACCTACCAGCAAATCTCGCTTTCCCTGGCCAGGGACTTTGCGTAATGGCTCTCTAACACAGCGCGATATCAACTCCCAATACCGGGAGAGACGAAGCCTGTCTAACCGCCACTGCCTCCAAGTGCTCGGGACTGCACCTAACTGCTATCTATTTGCACGACTCCTTTGAGCCGTGGTAGGGTAGCAATCTAAGAACAGTGGGACACACTCGAGGCGAAGTAGCAGTGTCAAGTCTGCGGACTATGCTGTACTCATGTCACCTGGGAACTGTTCACTGACGACTGGTATAAAACCAACCAACAGTTCCCGGTGAGTCCTGTCCGGTGTACCCATAACCTAACGAGCACCTGTATACTATCTCCAGTACGACGTACTGACGGCTGTGGGACAGACCATTTCCCCAACTGTGATGAGAAGCGTACACACTAGTCTACTCCGGAGTACCGATGCTCTGTCTCGATAATCCAACGACTAGGGACCTGAATAAGGATGTGCTTGTAGACTACCCAGCCCCCACTAGTGTGACTGCCATCACAACGCTGGTAGTCAAGCAAGATTCTAAGAGCTCTATCAATACGTATACTCACATATTAAGATAGAAAAACCAAGTAGCATACTACCATGTTTAGCAAGACTGTTATATACATGTGAATATCCCAAGCTTCCATTAAGTAATATACAAACTAGTATGATACAGTAATGGCCTTCTAGGGCATAAACACTAACAAGCTTATATTGATGATTGATCCGCACTCAGGACTTGAGGATGTTAGATGATATACGGTATCGTACGCGATACTATTGAGGCGGGATCACCGACTCCTATATATACATATCGACTCATATTTATGTGGTTTCCTTACCCCTCCATTTTGACTTGATAGCTAGGTCTGTAGTTAGTATAGTAGATGTTAGACTAGACCGAGTCATACCTATTTCATAACTAACGAATCAGGAGAATTTCTTTAAAGAAAGGGAAAAAGGGATTTACGGATACTTGAAAAAGGCGCATCTTTTCTTAAAAACACACCGTAGCCCTTATTTTACGAAAAACCCTGATTCGTCTTATTTCAAAAGGCAAAACTGCATAACACTTTCATACAGATGTAGATTCTTCATTACTGTGTTGCGTTGATTATTTGATTCCGCACATTCATATTATTTGCATCGCATTACTTATGTTATTGCCATATTACCATCATGCTGTTAGGACACCAGCACCATTATCGATGATGCGTATGTTCCACGTACACTTGTTTGCCGGCTCACACACTTCATCATCGATAATTGCCATGTCACTACACTGTAGTACTGTCGCATTCATGATATACTGATATGCTTACATTTTGATTATATGTCGCTTACATCATGCTTTTTGACTATACGCATTGAGATATGTTGTTTCCATGATATTTCTGGATTTGGGAACCGTGGGTATTTTAAAAGAGAGTATATGTTGTTTTAAAAAAAAACGGTTACCCTTGATATGATCTTTCAGTGCGTCCACCATGTGTTTTTTCTCGGTTCTGAGAGTGGCATGTGAAACCCGATTCGAGGAGCGGTAGGCACCGTCTGCGGGTACATGGTGGACCCGGTGAGGTACCCCGGGGCAAGAAGACTCGTATATGCTGGACGGTGAGCCCGGTAGGGGAGTACTACCTACCGGTGATAGTATTTGGGACTCGTCGGTTATCCGGAGGATATCGACTGGAGCCATGAGATGGATATGAGGGCCGACCAGGGTGTGCGGCGCCTGAGATACATGAGGATTTACGTGTCGATGCTAGGCACAGGTTTTCATGATGTTTTCGAGTGTCGATGCTAGGCACTCTGGTTCTATGATTTGATTATATCCTCATATTCCCATGCATATGCTTTACGATATTTACATGCATGATGCTTATTGTCAGTGGTTGACACGTGGACGGGATCCACCTATTCACATACATTGATTACCTAGTCGGAAGATATTTACATACTATTGGACTTCATGTTATAGTTGACATTGATTCATATCGATTATATCGATCATACCTCATTTGTATATATAACAGGGTATGAGGGCGCTGTTATATATACCCTTACACCAATATTAGTGGTATGGGACGCTAATATACGTGTATTGATATCTATTTAGATACTTCATGTTACTTCATGTAGACATACCTCATACTTATGACATGTTATTACCTGAGACACTGGCACGAGCACTTGGCACTACATACATACATAGATGTTACATTGCCACCTTAGCATGCTTCAGACTTATTCTTTGAGGTTTATATATATATTGATCGTATGACCTAGGATTGTGTCATACATGCGATTTTCTATTCATAGATGTTTTTCTACTCACGAGTTGGCAACTCACCCCCGTTGTGCCACAGTTTCTTGCAGGTGTTGCCGTACAGGTTTCTTACGGCTTTGCTGGCACTGCTTCTTTGGGTGACTTGCTAGTAGGTGGGTTTATTTGTATCGTACCCACCATTATATCTTGTATATTATTATTCAGTTGTATCTAGAAGTTCCATCAACCAAACATGTATTTATTTGACATAGAGACCTGTGATGATTATTCTTTCGGCCTTAGAGTCGCGGGATATATTCTTGGGATTTCTTGCTATTTTGAGTTTCCTTTTCTGTTGTGATCCTCGCCTTTCGGCGTTGTATATTATATTGCTTGCGTGGTTGTGACCGTCGATTGACGAAGAGCTAGCTCCCGCTTGGGGATGCATTTTTCATTATATATGTGCTTTATCAGGTTTTGCACCCGTTGGGGTCAGTTTTTTACAAAGGAAACTCTGCCGAAATTTTTAGAAAAGACATATGATTTTAAAAGCATATTTCGGCATATGTTGCAACTACTTGATTTAAAAATGGTTTTCCTGCACTCTACTACTTTTCTTGGTTTGGATTTCTGGGTTTTCGCCTTACTTAGAGTACGTACGTCTCGAGACGTTTCGTAGTCTAAGTGCCGGTCATGTTCCGTACTTTCGGGTCGTGACAAATATGATTTGTGATTAACAATTATATTAATTAAGTATTATGGTGACATGGTTGATGAGGGATTGACTTTGTTGACTTGTTGACTTTTGTTGACTTGTTGACTTTGTTGACCGGTTAACTAGGCTTGACTAGTTGACCATCATGATAACTATAGCTATCATTTCATGGCAAAGACTTTTGCTTGCTTGCTCATTTGTGCAAAATGAGTGCATGGAATGATAAGGCTATGGTTGCTTCAACCATCACATAACACTTGATTGGTATGATGTGTTATCATTGTTTTGGATTATGAGAGGGTGAAAGACAAAAGAGCGCCTCATTCTCACTTGCTCATTGTCTCTCTTGTTCTTGAGCTCTCTTGCTCTTGCTTTCACCCTCTTCCTCTTGCTCCCTCTCTTGACTCTATGGTTCATATATCTCATGAGTTGAGAATAAAGAACCATAGATAAAATCCCATACAAACTCTTCTCTACTCACTCTAGTTCACAAGGTTTAGCAAACCAAGTGAACTAGTTTCTTCAAAGAACGAAGAAGGAGCCAAAAGGTTGGTGCTTTCTGGTGGATCTATCTTCGGCGTAAGGAGACGACGGGAAGAAGCCGATCCGGACCACCATCGGAGTTTGAAGACGAAGGAGTTCGAGAAAAAGAAAGGTATAACGCCCTAACCGAGTAGTTAGCAACTCGTAGTTAGGTTGTTAGTTAGATATTTAACAAAGATCCGGGTTTTAAGTCCATGTTACCACCTCTAAGAAAATCGTTTTTTATCAAATTCCGCATGCCCGAAAGTACCGGGTGAGGTAGCATGGACTTACAGTGGTATCAGAGCCTAGTTAAACTCTATCTAACATGTTAGCAATGTAGCTAGAAGATCGATCAAAGAAAAGTCCCGAAACGAACCCCGGAATTTTTTAAGTTTCTGTCGATTTTTAAAGTGCTGGAAAATTTTTTTGGGAAACACCTAAAATCGACTCAGGGTTTTTAAAAGCTACTGTAGAAAAATCACCAAGAGATCCCCTTAAACCACCACGGAAACGCGGCAATAGCTTTCTATTGCCGCGGATCCGCGGCCTCCTTGGCTCCTCTCTGGTTGTTCTTTGCTACAGTGTGCTTCTGGGGGTATTTTAGGTTTTTTGGAATATGTATTTTCAGCCCAGATTTTCCAGAACGAAAATTTTATTTTTGGGTCCTGAAAATCCGTATTTTTGATCGAACTTCTAAAAGACTTTAGCTGACGGGTTTTTCTGTAATGTGATATTTGTATTGAACGTCTACTAATCGCTATATGTCGATTAGTGGGGGTTATACAAATCTGTGATCTGTAATGTCGCTGCAATGTGGAGATGAATATGTTGGATTGTCGCGGGTGAATAGCCGGGGGGTTGTGAGGCGAGAGTTTTTCTTTTCTTTCAATTCATGTAAATTTGTAAATTGATGTAATATTATTTGTATGACCGCACAACCGGGTCGGGGTTGTAGCCGTCATTGTATAATTTCTTTTTACTGTTTTTGCTCCTAGGATAGTCCCATGGAGGGGGTGCATAAACTACTGGGTATGCCGAAGTGCCGAGTGGCCTACTCACGGCGTTGAGGGAGGTTGTTCCACTTCGGGTTCTTGGCGGGTAGTTTGCCGCACCCGTAGGGGTCTTGGGTGGGGTATTGGCTATTCACTGCGACCGTGTAATCTGCTTTTCGTTACAGGCTCGTACGAATTGTAGATTCCTAGTATATCCAATGTATTCATCTCTGATCTGAAATGGCTATCATTGCAAGTATATCTATATATGATATTATTTAGGCGTTGCTTATGTTTTACAGACGCGCTAGCCCAGCCCCCGCTCTGTCGTTAGTTAAGTAACCTAACGGGTAAAGACGGGTCCCAGTGGCGAATGCGAATGGCATAACCGTACGTCATATTTTGGTTGTTTTCTGCAATGGTTGGATTAAATGATGGGACGTATTAAAAGAACTAATGCAAGAATATCACGCATTAAAAGAACAAATGCAAGATAATAAACCAAGTTAAAGTCGTTGGAACACTTTCGAAAAACCACTCGGTTCTTTTCAAAACTAACTTTTAAATGCGGAGCTTGAGCCACTCCTTTTAAAAGCAATCTCGTTCCATCGACTATATCAAGTTCACTACGTTCACGGTTTTGCCAAAACCATCCGTAGCCATCCATCATTTCAGTTAAATATTCGGTAGTATTCAAGCTATGTATTTTGACCTCACGCCAAGGCATAGTGATTGGTAGCTGCCGTATATTTATCTGTTGCATAGATAGAATGCGTTGGTTTGGGACAGCCGTACTACCATTTTGGCCTACGTCAAGGGTAGGTACGGGTGGATTCAAATTAACCTGGATAATGATGGGAAGAACTTGATATGTGACTTATGACATTTTGACCTCACGCCAAGGTCATAAGAGCATGGGGCAAAAATCCACATCGGGAGTTTCATAAGTACTGAAACTTGCTAGATTTGCATACCATTTGGAGTGTGATGATTCTGGTAGGATTCCTTCAGTTTTGTCACGCGATGATATTTGGATCCCGATCCTACTGTGAGTATATGCTACTCCTCGGGAAATTTCTCACTAATCGATCAATGCTATAAACCTAGTAGGTGCCTAGAAAGGTGTTAGCGGGGCTACGCCCCAGGGAAAAGAGGTTCTTAAATTAAGGAACTTCGTGAAAGCGTGGGAAAACCTCCCTCGAAGTACCGACACTGGCCTGGCTGAACGGTTAAGCAAGTATTGAGCGGTGGGATTGATCCCGACTAATTCTTCCTTTATGGTTTGAGGAGGGATTCGAGAAACAGTGGGAGCCATCCTGTTTAGACAAACTAAAAACCATTCTAAATTTGCAAGAGCATCGTGCTGAGTGTTTCTTCTCTCTCTCCTAATTGCAGCGACCAAATCGACATGACTGGACTTAAGTTACTCCTAGATAAAAATATACTGACAGGGCCAAACTACAAAGATTGGCTCAGGAATGTCAAAATGGCAATCACTTACGACAAGCTGGGGTATCTTCTTACCACCAAAGCTCCCCCTGTCCCCGGTCCCACTTCCAGCGTCGCGGATAAGGAAATCCGTAAGACTTAGGAGATTGATAGCGCGAAGGCCAAGTGCCTCGTACTTGCCTCTATGGACAATGAACATCAGAGGAGGCACGAGAATACGGACTTGGAATCCATATTTCTTCATACAAAAGAACTGTATGGAGAGAAATCTCGTATCGCAAGATACGAAGCGTCGAAAAAGTTATTTTCGGCAAAGATGGACGTCGGATCATCAGTAGCAGAGCATGTGCTAAAGATGATCGGCTACATTGAGGAGCTCGCGGACCTGGGGACCACATTGGAGAGTGAGCTCTATACAGACTTAGTTCTCCAGTCCCTTCCTTCCACTTACGCCCAGTTCATACTGAACTTCAACCTACAAGAAAAAGAGGTTGAACTTTCAGAGCTCCTCAACATGCTGAGGAGCGCAGAGGGCACCCTACAGAAAGGTAGGGAAACATCCACTTTTTTTGTAGGAGGATCATCTTCTTCTAGGTCCAAGGCGAAAGCCAAGGAAAAGAAGAAGAAAGCCCCGGCCAAACCAAGGGGTGGTGTTAGTAAAGTGGATCCGAAGGGAAAAGCCAAAGCAACAAAGAAAGCGGGGAAGCTTGTAGATAAGGAAGAATGCTTCTATTGTCATAAGAAAGTACATTGGAAGAATGATTGCAGGGCCTGGAAGGCCAGAACACAGGAATTGAAGCAGGTTGTAGCTTCAGCTTCAGGTGTGTATGTTATTGAAAACTGTCTTTCAATAAACTCTACTTCCTGGGTATTGGATACCGGATCAGGATCTCATATCTGTAATTCTTTGCAGGCGTTGAGAAACCGTAGGGTTTTGAAGGCAGGTGACATGACCCTCAGAGTTGCGAACGTAGCTAGCATGGATGCTAAAGCCGTGGGGGACTATCACCTGGGAATGTCAGATGGACATGTTTTGGTTTTGCGTAATTGCTTTTTTGTACCCAACGCAACTTGTAATATCATTTCTGTATCTTTAGTTTCTAAACTGGTTATGAATTTGCGTTTGTAAGTAATGTTGTAAACATTCACCTTAATCATGTTTTGATTGGGTAAGGTACATTGAGTAATGGTATATACGTATTAAACCAACCACAGATTTTCAACGTCCAGAATACACACAAAAGAATGTCTCCGGAAATAAATCAGACTTTCTTATGGCATTGTAGACTGGGTCACATCAATGAGAGAAGGTTGACGAAGTTACATTCTGAAGGATATTTGAATCCGTTAGAATATCAATCCTATGCCACTTGTCAATCCTGTCTCAAAGGAAAGATGACAAAGTCTCCGTTTACTGGACACGGAGTATGAGCGAGCGAGCTCTTGGGACTTGTACACAGCGACGTGTGCGGTCCAATGTCTACACATGCGCGAAGCGGTTTTTCTTACTTCATTACTTTTACGGATGATTTTTCAAGGTTCGGACATGTCTTCTTAATGAAACATAAATCCGAAGCTTATGGAAAGTTCCAGGAGTATAAGAATGAAGTAGAAAAACAGACCGGCAAAAGTATCAAGATTCTAAGATCGGATCGAGGTGGAGAATACTTAAGTGCCGAGTTCCTGGACTATTTAAAAGAGAACGGAATTCTCTCTCAGCTTACTCCTCCATACACTCCGCAACATAACGGTGTATCAGAGAGACGGAACCGAACCCTATTGGATATGGTACGGTCCATGATGAGTAACGCTGAGTTACCGCGATCATTCTGGGGGTATGCGCTAGAATCAGCTGCATACCTTTTGAACCAAGTTCCTACTAAGACTGTGCCTACCACACCATACGAACTATGGAGTGGGAAGAAACCCTCTTCAATATCTGAAGATCTGGGGATGTCCAGCTTTTGTCAAAAAGCAGCATGCGGACAAACTCGAGGCACGCTCAGTACTGTGCAAGTTTGTGGGATACCCAAAGAACACCAGGGGGTATCTTTTCTATTACGCAGAGGAACAAAAAGTCCTTGTTTCTCGTAATGCCCACTTTCTAGAACACCAGTTCTTAGAAAAGGAAATTAGTGGGAGCGCAGTAGAGCTGGAAGAAATTCCAGAACCACAGACTATTACTGAAAGCTTAGTGGAACCAGAGGGTTCAAAAGATCAGGACATTCCTACGCCGCTCCGCAGGAGTAGTAGGCAGTCTCATCCGCCCGAGAGATACTACGGTTTTCTCATAGACGGGGATAGAGAGGATTGTGTCATTGATTATGATGAGCCTACTAGCTTCCAGCAGGCCGTTCAGAGCGTTGACTCGGTGAAATGGCTGGATGCAATGCGGACCGAAATGGAGTCCATGTACACCAACAAGGTATGGACGTTGGACATTGCTCCAGACGGGGTAAAACCCGTAGGATGCAAGTGGATCTTCAAAAGGAAGATTGGTGTAGATGGACAGGTTGAGACCTATAAAGCTAGACTTGTAGCAAAGGGTTTCCGTCAAAGACCTGGCTTGGACTATGGCGAAACCTTTTCTCCAGTGGCTATGTTGAAATCCATTCGGATCCTTCTTGCCATTGCTGCCTTCCACGATTATGAAATCTGGCAAATGGACGTAAAGACCGCTTTTCTAAATGGAAATTTAGAGGAGTGTGTCTTTATGGACCAGCCAGAGGGTTTCATTCAGAGTGTGAGCAGCGGAAAGATGTGCAAGTTGCTTAAGTCCATCTATGGACTAAAGCAGGCATCGCGGAGTTAGAACATCTGCTTTGATGAGACGGTCAAAGAATTTGGCTTTATCAAAAATCCAGATGATCCATGCATCTATAGTAGATTTGTAGCGAGAACTGTAGTATTCCTCTTTTTATACGTGGATGACATTCTCTTAATAGGAAATGACATTCCTATGCTACAATCTGTCAAGGGGTTCTTGTCGCACAGGTTCTCCATGAAAGACCTGGGTGATGCCTCATACATCTTGGGGATCCGGATCCATCGTGATAGATCCAAGAGGATATTAGGACTTTCACAGTCCAGGTCTATCGACACTGTACTGAAGAGATTCAGTATGGATGATTCCAAGCGCGGTAACCTACCGGCTTGTCACGGGATCACCCTTTCTAAAGAGATGTCTCCCAAGACTGATTTGGAGAGGGATCGCATGTCTATTATACCCTACGCTTCTACGGTAGGCTCTATAATGTATGCGATGTTGTGTACCAGACCGGATGTAGCTTATGCACTGAGTGTGGTAAGTCGGTATCAGTCAAACCCAGGGGAGAAACACTGGATAGCGGTAAAGAACATTCTCAAGTACCTGAGAAGGACTAAGGAGATGTTCTTGGTGTATGGCGGAAAAGACCTCCAGATCGAGGCCTTTGCTGACTCCAGCTTCCAGAGTGACAAGGATGATTCCAAGTCCATGTCGGGGTTTGTCTTTACCCTCAATGGAGGGGCGGTGTGTTGGAAGAGTTCCAAACAAAAAACCGTTGCAGACTCGACGATGGAAGCGGAATACATCGCTGCATCTGATGCCGCAAAAGAAGCCGTCTGGATAAGGAAGTTCTTGAAAAAACTTCAGGTGGTTCCGTCCATTGTTGATCCAATACCTCTGTATTGCGACAACAACGGGGCTATAGCTTTAGCGAAGGAACCCAGGTCCCATCAGAAATCCAGACACATCTTAAGGCGGTATCACCTGATCAGGGAGATCGTAGATCGCCAGGAGATCGAGGTTCGGAGAGTCGCTTCAAAAGATAACACTGCAGATCCATTCACCAAGGCCTTGCCCCGGACTCAGTTCGAACGACTGATCGAGATGATAGGTCTTCGATACGCCAGTACATGGCCTTAGTGCAAGTGGGAGATGGTTAGTGTATATGCCCTAGAGGCCATTACTGTATCATACTAGTTTGTATATTACTTAATGGATGCTTGGGATATTCACCTTGTATATACAATCTTGCTCAAAATAGTAGTATGCTACTTGGTTTGTTTCTGCTTCAATGTGTACATGTGTTTATTTTAGTATATCACCTATACACATTAGTGGAGCCCTTAGGATCTTTGCTTGATTACCAGCGTTGTGATGGCAGTCACACTAGTGGGGCTGGGTAATCTATAAGCACATCCTTATGCAGGTCCCTGGTCGCGGGACTATCAAGACAGGGCATCGATACTCCGGAGTAGACTAGCGCATGCGCTTCTCATTCCAGCGTGGGAGACAGTCTGTCCCACAGCCGTCAGTACGTCGTACTTGAGATAGTATGCGGGTGCTCGTTGGGTTACGAGTACACTGGACAGGACTCGTCGTGAACTGACTAGTTGGTATTATGCCTATCGTCAGTTATCAGGTCCCAGGTGACATGAGTACAGCTTAGTTCGCTGACTTGACACTGTCACTTCACCTCGAGTGTGTTCCCACTGTACTTTGATCACTACCCTACCACGGCTCAAAGGAGTCGTGCAAACAGGTAGTGGTTGGGTGCAGTCCCGAAGCACTTGGAGGCAGTGACGGTTAGACAGGATTCGTCTCTCCCGGTATTGGGGGTTGACATCACGCTGTGTCTAAGAGAGCCATTACACGAGTAGTCCCTGGCCAGGGCAAATGAGATATACTGGTAGGCTTCCAGTGTTATCTCTGGGTGTTTTGGGCTTCGCTCCGACATGACTTGTACCGGTATTGGGGGACTGACGTTTACCGCCCCCTAGGCCTGCCATGCGATGTATCAGACGAACAGACCGGACTGTACGGAGAATGTCACATTCAGGCTCAGTAGGAGTTCAGATGGGTTTCGCCTCGTCGGTCTTCTTGTCGGCAGTACCTGGGGACCGTTACGCACAGCTAGTGCCGCTTGCGGTCTGTGGTTAAACCCACTGCCAGCGTAGTGTCGAGTCTTTAGAGTCCCACACAGAAAGCTTTTCGCCTTTAGGCAAAAGAGTAGAGGTTGCATGGTATTGCGACAGGTCGCATGGTTTTGCGACAGGGTTCGGTCACATCCGTGCACTTGTGCACGTACAGTGTCCGGACAGTTTACACTAGTGGGCTTTGGTATAAGCCAGATCCTAGTGTACCTTTTGGGATTGGATTTATCCAGTTTGCATTCGTGTTCCTCGGAACGCGGATGCGGGTGTGTATGCACAGTTGACGGGGAGACAGAGGCAGAGGATTCTCATTAGGGTTGTTGACAGTTGACCGTTGACCTTTGACTTTTTGCTCAACCCTAATGAGAATATGATTTGTGATTAACAATTATATTAATTAAGTATTATGGTGACATGGTTGATGAGGGATTGACTCTGTTGACTTGTTGACTTTTGTTGACTTGTTGACTTTGTTGACCGGTTGACTAGGCTTGACTAGTTGACCATCATGATAACCATAGCTATCATTTCATGGCAAAGACTTTTGCTTCCTTGCTCATTTGTGCAAAATGAGTGCATGGAATGATAAGGCTATGGTTGCTTCAACCATCACATAATACTTGATTGGTATGATGTGTTATCATTGTTTTGGATTATGAGAGGGTGAAAGACAAAAGAGAGCCTCATTCTCACTTGCTCATTCTCTCTCTTGTTCTTGAGCTCTCTTGCTCTTGCTTTCACCCTCTTCCTCTTGCTCCCTCTCTTGACTCTATGGTTCATATATCTCATGAGTTGAGAATCAAGAACCATAGATAAAATCTCATACAAACTCTTCTCTACTCACTATAGTCCACAAGGTTTAGCAAACCAAGTGAACTAGTTTCTTCAAAGAATGAAGAAGGAGCCAAAAGGTTGGAGCTTTCTGGTGGATCTATCTTCGGCGTAAGGAGACGACGGGAAGAAGCCGATCCGGACCACCATCGGAGTTTGAAGACGAAGGAGTTCGAGAAAAAGAAAGGTATAACCCCCTAACCGAGTAGTTAACAACTCGTAGTTAGGTTGTTAGTTAGATGTTTAACAAAGATCCGGGTTTTAAGTCCATGTTACCACCTCTAAGAAAATCGTTTTTTATCAAATTCCGCATGCCCGAAAGTACCGGTGAGGTAGCATGGACTTACAGAAATTAGGTGAAACAATAAGCAAGTAAACAACTTTACTTCTAAGAGAAACGGATTACAACCATTGTAGTCATGTCCTTCCCTTCAAATAGCTCCGTGTTGTGGTCCCTTAACTGCGATAATGAAGTACCCGGACTCTTGAGAGGCTCCATGAAGAGAAAGATGCAAGTTTACATCTGATGTTCAATAAATAAGATGATCTACCTTGAAGAAACTCAAACCCAAGCTCTTGCTTTGCTAGTCAAGTATTAGCAAAGCAAACACCCTAATCTAAATGGCTAGAATAGATGAGGATGATGAAGTAGGAATTTAGCCCTCATTTGTTTTCAATTTCTCACTCATTTTCATCACTTATGATAAAGCAAGAAAGCTTTTCATCAAGAAGAAGAAGAAGATGATCAAATCCTTTTGTGATGAATAATGAATCAAGTGTTCGGTTAGAATTGCAACCATGGGTTAAGAAAGAAAACTTAACCCTTGTAAAGATTTAACTAGGGTAAAGGGTTTGGGTTGGGTTAAGAAATATCTATGCAAAATATCACAAGTCAAAGTCAAACCTTCAAGAAACTTCTTGAAATCATCAAGCAAGCTTAACCCTAATCAAAACCCTAACCATAATTAAACTCCAAAAACATGTTGCATTTCTAACCATAACATGTTAAAATATTATATATCACATATACAATATTTATTGTAACAAAATAAAATAATACAATTAACATATATCACATATATATCCATGTATTATCCAAGTGAGAAAAAGAATCTTTAAGTGAGCTTATATTAGTTAATGTATATATCAAATGTATAATTATACATTAAATTATCGAATCAATACTTGATCCGATAATCCTGCTATTTCACAAATAACCGACTAATATAATCTGTATCAGTTCATCGAATCAACATTTGATCTGATGACCCGGCTATATCACATATACCCGACCGATATCATATATCGTGAGAATCTAATACGGTATCACATACACGTATTGTTCTCGGTCCCGCACATATCACATATGTGATCCTACTCAATTTTGCCTGAGCCAGGAAACATCTGTGTAGGACTCTAAAGAATCGTCAATACGCCGGCAGTAGGTGATGATCATATCAAAGCCCAACAAGAAAGCCTGTACATTTTCCTACGAATCCAATCAGTAACACTCTCGTACAGTCCGGTCTCTTCGTCTAATATGCTGCATATCTCGCCTAGGGGTGGTAAACGTCAGACCCCAGTAGCTTGATAAGTCGTGTCGATATGAGGTCTATAATAGTTCGAGAAACTACTGATAACACTTACTAGTAAATCTCAGAAACTAGGCCAGGGATTTTCAGTTATAGCCAATCGAACACAGCGCAACATCAACTCCCTATACCGGGAGGGATGAAACCCCTCCTATCGCTCATTGCCTCCATGCGGTTCGAGACTGTACCCAAAAGCCACCGTTTTGCACGCCCTCTTGGATGTCGTATGTTGGAAATCAAGGCATGGTAGGAATCACACAAGACTCTATGAAGATCTCGGGTCTATAGACTAACCTGTACCAGTGTCACCAGAAAACTGCTATCTGACGTGCGGTATAATACCATCTGGGAGTTCTCGACAAGTCCGTCCCGTATACTCAGTCTCCACTGAACACCCGTATACCTTCTCCGATATCAAACACCAATGGATAAGGGATCATCCATCGCCCATCATATGAGTCAAGAAGCACATACGCTAGTCTACTCTGGTATATCGATGCCCTGTCTCGATACACCTACGTTTAGGAACATTTGAAGGATGTACATAGCGACTACACTGTCCCCTCTAGTATGATCTGCATCATAGCCCTGGTAATCAAGTACTCATCTTAAGGGCTTTATCAACATGTAATATAGAGACAATCAGAGTACATGTTAATATAAAGTGCAACCAGATAGCATACTATCATGTCGAGCAAGAAAGACCTATCTATATATGTCTTAGTATCCACTACAATATACATCGTATGTACAGTAATGGCCTCTAGGGCATACATATAACTAACAATCTCCCACTTGCACTAGAGCCATATGTTGTGGAATCGCATACCCAACAATCAGCTGTGGTTGAAGTATCTCATACTCAACCATCCCATAAAAAGTCTCTACTGGGAAATATGCCATTGTGAGTGGATCCGCGTTGTTGTCCTCTGTGTCTACTCTCCTAACCTTGATCTCCCTTGAGATCAACCATCTCCATGATTAGGTGATACTGCCTTAGAATATGTCTGGATTACAGATGGGACGGGGTACCCATGGAAAAAGACAAAACTCTATTGTCACACAATGGTAGGAACAAAGTTCATCTCATGAACTAGTGTACATCAAGACTATTTCTTTGGTAGCATCCTTGGTAGTGATTTATCTTGCCTTTAATCGTTTAGTATGTCATGGTATCTAGCTTGGAACTCTTCCAACATACCGTCCCTCCATGAAGGATAAAGACAATTCCTGTGACTGACATTCAGTCGACCTTACCACCCTGGAACCATTCCAGTGATTCTCCCCAGGATCGATTGATACCATCTCACTACAACTAGTGAGAATCCTAACATCCAATTAGATCTATCCCATAGATCAAAAATCCAGGATTTAGGAGGTATCACCTTGATCCTATATAGAGAATCCTTGTGATAAGAGGAGATTGACCGAACGTAGCATAGGAAACTGCTTCCCTATCAAGAGTATGTCATCCACGTACAATACGAGGATCATCACCATACTCTCTACTACCTTTTGGTATATACAATGTTCATCTACCATTTTGATGAAGTCAAACTCTTTGACTACCACATCAAAACAGACGTTCCAACTCCGTGATGCCTGTTTTATGTCATAAAACATATTGCACACTTTTCCGCTGCTCCCACTGTCCACGAAGCCCTCTGGCTGTGTACTTATAGACCCTCTCTTCTAAATCACTATTTAGAAAAGCAGTCATGACACCCAACCGCCAGATATCGTAGTTACAATATGTAGCAATGGCAAGTAAGATCTGGATGGACTTAAGCATAGCTTTGAAAGACTCAACGATTCTAAGTACACCAAGTAATCTTTTCAAGATATACTTGCTCCTGATGGGGCTTTAACCCTTCAGATAAAGCAACCAAAGTCCATACTTTGTTGGTGTATAAGGATTCCATGTCAAATCGCTAAGCATTCAGTCATTCTTACAGAGTCTCACTCCTGATGGCCTGCGCGAAACTAGTTAGGTCATCATCTCATGATGCAATCCTCGCTCCCACTGTTATAGAGAAACCGAAGTATTTCTCAGGTGGATGAGGAACCCTACTAGATCGGCGGAGAGGCTGAGGTTCGTTAGAAACTATTGAATCCTTCGGGTTTACCAAATCATTAGCTGCAGTTTTCTATAACTGGAACTTTTTCCAGTTCTACCTCATTACAACTAATTTCTTCACAAGAAATTCCCTTTCACAGAGGTGGCATACTGAGAAACAAAACACTTTTTGTTCCCCAGTTTGGTATAAGATATTCCCTTACGAATGCTTAGGATATCCAATAAACTTCCATAGAACTGACCTTGCCTTGAGTTTGTCCAGATTTTACTTTTAGACATAGGCTGGACAACCCCAAATCTTAACATACTTAAGATATGGGCTCTTCCCATTCCATATCACATATGAAGTGGTAGGCAACTGATTGATTGGAACCCTATTCAATTGGTATGCAGCTTCTCAAGTGCATAACTCCTAGAAGGAAATAGGAAGCTCAGTAGTACTCATCATAAGCGCCCCATATCTAATAGGGTGTGATTGCTCCGCCCCGATACACTGACGTACTGTGGTGTATATGGAGGAGTAATGCTGAGGAAGAATCTCATTCTCCTTTAGAATAGTCCAGGAATCCCGTGCTTAAGTATTCTCCTCCCTGATCACATCAAAGGACATAATACTTATACCCGTTTTGGTTCTCTGCTTCTAACTCATATTCAATGAATTTCTCAAATAGGTTCAGACTTGTGTTTCAACAGGAACATATGTCCGAACCTTGAGAGACAGTTAGTGAATGTAATGAAGTATAAAGAACCAGTCCTGAAATGTGTAGTCAGGGGACCGTACATACATCATCATGTATCAAACCTAAGAGTTCACTAACTCTTTCTTTTTTTCCAATAAACAGAGCTATGGTCATCTTATCTTTGTGAATGTCCGGCAAGTTTCACAAGATGTAAATTCAAACTAATTTTAATATGCATCTAAATGTAACTTAGCTAGTCGGGTCGCATTGATATGACCTAGTCTACAATGCTTCAAGAAGGATTCGTTCATTTCTGAACTCTTCCTCTTATGTGTGTTCTGTACATTAAGAACTGTGGTTTGATTTAGAACGTATATGCTTTTAAATAACATACCTGAACTGTCACGACCCAAAATTAGCCCGTGACGGCCCTTATACTACGCAACGCCTAAAGACGCAACATAGTAAAAGAAAGCCAAACCCAGAAATCTAAACCATGAAAAATACGGAAAAGATAATATAAGTTTTGAAACAATTGAAATCGCAACCCAAATTCTTTAAAAGTCTTACTTTCTTTCTTTAAAATTTTAGCAACACCCCCTTTTTGTAAAGACAAGTCAAGATGAAGGCAACACAAAGATAATGACAGTAGAGAAAAAGCTGTATATAAAAGACATCATATCCACAATAATACACATAACGTCCTCACCAAGTCTCTATGTCTACACATACAATAGTAGATGGAGAGTAAAAATACAACGAATATACAATATGAAATACAGATAACCATCTAACCCACCTAAGCAAAATGGCACTGTGAGCTGATGCGGTATCTGTAGCAAAAGATGGTAGCTGGATAGCTGAATAGAGGAATAGCCTGCCTCGACTACTCTGGGGAACAACCTGAAACACCTGTGGCGCAACGGGGGTGAGTTGCCAACTCGTGAATAGTATAAAACATATACAGGTAATCGCAGGAATGCACGTACAGCATGAATCTAAGATATGCGATTACAATAATTATATGTCATGCAACTGCTGAAATAAGGAGAGTACACTAGCAGGTACAAACAATATGTAAAGTAATGATGACATGATAATAGTATGCAATGACTATGCAATAGAGATATGAGAAAGCAAATATGCAACTATCATATGGGTACACTACAAGTACTACCAATAGATGAATCTGTGCATAAGGTAGGTAAGGGTGAGGTATAGGGTGGAATATGTCATTTCCCACGGAAACCTGACGTCGTGGCAGGATCAAAATCCATCAAGATGCTCCAATCCCAAATCCTCAAATCAGCCTCCACCTGGGGCACTCACATCAAATAAGTCTCACATCTCCCCAATGTACAATATCGAATAATCTCCTATATCCCGAATGTACAAATCACCAATCACATAGGTATGTCCAATATCCAATCCCAATGAATCACCTAGTATCCCAAGTGCAATCTCAAGTAAGAATCTAACATCCTAAAGATATATATATATATATGTACAGAAATAAATATGATGGGGGCAATACACATATATTAGCGTCCCATTCCACTAATATTGGTGTAAGGGTATATATAACAACGGCTAAATCCCCTGTTATATATACAAAAAGGGGTTAGAGAAATATCATGAAAGCAGTGTGCCAAGCATCGACACAGAAATCCTCGTATATCGGGCTCCGTCAGTCCGGATCGGCCCACGGGGTCCGTCTGCGGTATCGGCCCTCGGCCCCGACAGTACAGATCCTCCCGCATCCATCTCTCAACTCTGGCCAGTAGCCTCCGGGCAACCGCCAGGTCCAACCAATCACCGGTAGGTACTCGCCCGCCTCCAGGCTCAATCGGCAAACCCATCGATCTTCTTGCCGAGGGGAACCATACCGGGCCCCACCATGTACTCTCATACGGCAACCACACCTCGTATGGAGTATATAATCAGCACCGATAAAACTCATGGGGGACGCTCAAATATCATATCAAGGAAACCGGGTTGTTTCATGTATGCATAATTTCATGAACTCCCGCGGTTCCCAAATCCCGAAAACATCATGAGAAATCCAGATAAACAATGCGCAATCCAGGAATAAATGTATGCGATATATCTGAATGCGAGCAGGTAAACACAAGTATATAGCTGAACCAGATGTATGCGAAATCAAGATAAGGTACAGCTAAGTAACATCAGTAAGTGTAAATATGCGACAACAACTGAATATGTGTCTAACATACAGGTGTAGCAATGTATAGGTATCTACCTAAGAACTGATGTCGTATACCCCCCCTGGATATAAGTAACATATGTAGGAAATCCCTCCCGGTATAAGTAAAGTATGTAGGAGGTATACCTGTAGCTGTATCGCAAAGTGAAAATATACCTATCACTAAAGGTATGATACACTATAGGTATACCGATAAGCTAGAAGTCATGTGTGGCAAGCAATAGTAGCTATAAGGGGTAGTGTGTGACATGGCAATTATTGACGGTGTGTGTATAGCATACAATCCGTGCTCGTGCGACATGAAACGTCAATAATGTGTGCAGTGTCCTACGGCTGCTAGTCACAGTATATAACTATATCAAGGAAATGCAGTAAATGCGCAATTCTACAATGACGTAGAATGTGCGACAGGTAATTGAATCCTAGCCCAGACGCATAACGCCATGCGGGCGATTCCCCTGTAGATGTTATATCTACTCACCTATACTCCACGCTAGGTGAATCCTACCATCTGCTCCCCCTGTAGCCGTGTCCGTAGCCCCTGTCTGCAAACCTGCAAATACGACATGGAAATCACATATAAGCCAAATATTCCGCGAAACGCGATATCGAATCGAAACGAGAAACTCGCGTCACGAACTAAACGCGCGTGTGCACGATACGCTGAATCGTGTGTGTACGCGTCTAAAACCATCGCGACACGCGGCGATACGCTGGATCACAGAAGTCACTCACGTATCGCGCGTATCGCGTAAACACAACGGACACCAAAAACGATATATGATCCCAGATTTTCCTACAGGTAAAATATCACAAAACTAGACATTCCAAAAACCTAGACAACATAGCAGGGAGCCCTACACCAAAACCCCAACACCCAAGCCCCCCTCTGGGCCGCAATTTGCGGCCAAAACAAGGAAATTGGCGGCCAGCTTAGGGGTAGGGTGGCTCGTCTTCTGGTTGTGTATTCTAGACCTAGGTATCATGTCCCAGTCTCCTCAATTTTGACCTGAAGGCATCGGGTCTAAAGCAGATCACAAAAGTCACAAATATCGCTTTAAAACACCAATTTGCACAATAAGGAAAACCTATGGTATTTTAGTGTAATCTGGCTATTCCTCAGTTGAAGTGGCCTTGTTAACACTTAAATATACTAGGTTTGCCCACAAAATCATCAATTTCCCAAAATTCCACTTAAACAACACAATCTAGTACTAAACTAGCTAATTTAACACTAATCGAGCTAATTAACACACAAGCTAAGCAAACAACAAATAGGGTTCAGAAGATATACCCTACTAGACCTTAAAGAGCCCAAGAAAGTAGGTGAAGAGGTGTGTGGAGCTACTTCAAGTGTTGGGGCTGCTTGCTGCTGCTTCTGCTACCTACTGCTGCTGCTGAAGCTTGCTGCTGCTGCTGAAGATGATGATGCTGCTGATGCTACTGCTGCTACAGATGATGATGATGCTGTTGCCTCTCATGCTGCTGCTGCTGCTGCCTCATTTGTTGTTGTTGTTGATGCTGGTGATGATGCTGCTGCTGTCGTTGCTGTTGTTGTTATTGTGTTGTTGTTGTTGTAGTGTTGTTGCTGTTGTTGTTGTGGCTATTGCTGCTGCTGCTTCTGCTGGGTGTGTGTGTGTGTGAGAGAGTGAGTGAAATGAGAGAAAAGAGAATGAGAAGTGAGAGAACTAAACAAGGCTAACCCCTCCTCTCTTCTCACTCCCTCTCACCTCATTAAATGAGGCATGGGCAAAGCCATGATGCCCATGCTCTCTCTCTCTCTCTCTCTCTCTCAAAGTCAAACCAACAAAATATTTAAAACCTTTTCCAAATTCCTTTTTATTTTAAAACCATCACTACTAATTACAACCATAACACTTAAACAATATTAAAACTAGGTTAGGGAGAAATGGTTAGTTAACCATGGTTGCTCATCATGGTTTAACTCCAAAAACAACCCTAGTTATCATGCACAAGTGTGTGTGTGCCTAACAAAATTCTAAATAAATATACATTAAATAGGATAAAATATTTAAAACTTAATTTGGTAAACTTTTTATTAAAAACCATATATTAAAATCTAATTAGCTACAAAACACATTCTAAGGTGTTACATGAACCGATCAACTCTTGATATAGGAAATGTTCAAAACATTATCCATTAATACAAAATTATATCTTTCTTTACTAAATAAAGAGACTGATACGATGTTGTATATCACGTTCGGTATCTAATAACATTCATTCAGAATCAATGTATTCTGGTAATACAGGGTGATAACTGCCAACAGACTTGGCTCGCAACAATTGCACTGTTTCCAACTCTTGAAACTTATCACCCGTTCTCAGTTCTCTACCTATCTGCAGCCTATGTAGCAGATTACATATGCGGGATCCTGATCCGGTATCTCATACCCAGGACGTAAAGGATACTGAGAAGCAATTCTCGGTAATTCACACACCCGAAGATGATGCATCGGTATGCACTTTTGGGCGGCACGGGAATTCTGGTAATCCCTAATTTCCTGCTCTGTCTTATAAAAATTATAAGTTAGAGCGGGACCAACATTCTCTAGCGCAGTATAACAAGCGGGTTCGGTCAATAAATCCATATTATTATCTTGATTAAGGCGTGACAAGGTCGCTACAAGGAGAGAGAGAGAAGAAAACACTCAGCGTATGCTCTTGAAAGATTAGATTGGTTATTAATATATCTAATCAGGATGTCTCCCACTGTTTTAGTCAATTCTTCCTTCAAACCCTAAAAGGAAAGACTAACCGGGATTAATTACACCCTACAAGTTCGCCAATCTTTCAGCCAGGCCAGTATTGGTACTTTGAGAGAGGTTCTTCGTGCTTTCGCACGGACCTAATTAAAGTAAACCTCGTTTTCCCAAGGGTGTAACCCCGTTAACACCTTTCTAGACACCTACTTGATCGGCTAATTGTAATGTGTAAAACTCTCCCAGGAGTAAGTCTTACTCGCAGTGGGTATCAGGATCCAACTAGCTTATAGAAGGTATGCAATCTCATTGCAAATTTCAACACTTGAAATTCCCGATAATATTTTGCTCTTAACCTCCTATGACCTTGACAAAGGCTAACAAACCATAGGATGCTAGTCAAGTTCAACCCGTCATTTCCTGATTGAATTAAACCCACCCGCATGGCCCTTGACAAAGGCCAACAAGGTCGCACAACTACCCTAATTCAATCACATCATATGATTATACAGATAAGCAGTAATCAGCTACCGCACACTACGCCTTGACAAAGGCCAACAAACGCAGCATGAATACTAACTATTACTTATCTGAATTGACAGAGGGCTACGACGTGTTTTTAAGAAAACCCTTTGCGTAATTCACTTAATATCGTTGTAGAATCGAATGATTTTAAATGGAGTGTTTTTTAAGCCTTTTCTAGTTTTGCTAAAGAGGTCACTCCCGGTGAAGGGATCGTCGGCTCTTTCCTTATCAAATAAGGTGTAGGATATTTCACAAATACCACTTTGCAAAGCAAAAACTATAGAAGCAATCAAAAGACTAACTGAGTGTGTAGCATCTGCTAGTTTCGCTAAAGTGGTCACTCCCGGTGAAGGGATCTCGGATCTTTCCTTATCGAATAAGGTGTTGGATATTCTACAAGGAATACCGCTATACAAAGCAAGAACTAGAGCTGCCAGTTTTTAAACAAGTTTCTACAACATCTTTAGGTATCTTTTATTTCATTAATCTTATTAATGAAGTCCCATTTTAATTATTCTTCACAAATATCACATTTGAAAAGAAATCAACAATATATGATATATATCTCATATATATAATATAAACATTCATCTCAGACAGTAATATGATCTCATTACAGAATATTGCAGCAGAAGAGCATATATGAAATATTTGATATACAAGGAGGTCCGTGTTTTTAATACGGGTTGTATAAAACATGGATTCCACGGTCGTGATGAATAACCAAACCCACATCCCTAGACCCCTACGAGAGCGGCAAGTAACCCTGCCAATTCTAGAGTTAGGAGACCCGGTCTCGGCTCCTCGAGATGGTCTCCCACTGGACCCTAGAACCCGGATACTTTTGCTCCCCACCTTGGGTCTATCCTAATGCGGAAAAGTAATAATATACAATGGTGACATCATCCTCAGCCCGGAAGTGCCTAAATAAAAGAATATTACATACCATGAATTTTACATGAATGAAAAAGAAAAATTCTCATCTCACATAAAACCCCCGGCTATTCAAACACGAGGATCCAATATAACATATCACTGCAACACATAATATCGCATATCATCAACGTAAGTAAATATGTGTATCCCAGTTGTCGTTGATGTATAGCAACAAAACCGGCGATACACTACAGATTACATTTACGGTAGCAGAAAAGAAAATGTAAAACTACAATAGTTGGAATCTGCATCCTCCTTAGACATCGCATGCCTAACCAAATGAATTCCTTAGACATCTCATGCCTAACAATTATAAACCCCGCATTTTAGTCTCAATATAAAAAACACATTTCAATATCTAGTCGGGAAATTCAACAAGATTCCCGACAACCTGATCGAATGCTTCTCGAAAACTTTAGTGGAAAGCCGCACCCCAGTTGCCGTCAACGAAGTGCACTAAGCCGGAACACCGCTGCCGCGAGCACCCGAACAGATGCTTTTGGCGACGGGGTTCTCCTACAGTCACTAGGTCGGGGCTATGGGGCGTGGCTGTCTATTAAGTTTACCCGGCGAGTATCCGCGCATGCTACGTGATTGTGACGGACGTTTGATCGCATCAAAATCCTGTGGCAACCGATCATCCGAGACTAAACTGCTAGATTTATAATATTCAAATTAGTTATCTCATTACTACTTGTGGATTCCAAATATTGTATCACATTCCAGATAAATAGAAAATGTTAAACTTCCCGATCGAATAGACAAACATTGAAGATTTCCCAAATAGCTCAACACTTGAGCGTAGTTCAAAAAATCCAACAACATGTCACAGCCCCAATGAACCAGCCGTAGAAGGGTCAAACCAACGCCTGACATGTGGCAACACTAAACTACCACAAACCCTAGGGTTCAAGTGGCATTTTTGACGGTCACATAATCGAGTTAAGGTTACATTCTTCTAGAGGGCCCATAGATACGCTAGCATGATTTTCCGAAAGTTTCAAACTCGTGAAAAAAATCCAACAATTGAAAGTTTTCCGACAGGGGAAAAAGTGAATTATTGATATCCGTTCGAACTTTTTAACACGTTCTAAATTACCCGGACAAAACTTAAACGAAGTTAAACTTTCCGATCGAATCAATGAATATAAAAGATCTCCAAAAAACTCAACACTTGAGTAATATGAAAAATTCGTAGAAGCATGTAGAAATACCTATGGATGAACTGTTGAAAATACGATCCCTCAATCCTCAAGACTTGTCACAAAACCGCCGCCAATACACTCGTTTGGCCGCGGTTCCGTGGCGCTTTGATGGATCCAGGGGTTCATTTTTCTCAGATATCCATAAAATCACCTGCTTAATTTTCTGAGTATTTTTAATACAGAAAAATCAACATTTTAAAAAATTCCAGAGAAGGGGTCTAAACTGACGTTTCAGGGTTCGATCGGAATTTTAACTTCGTCTACACGACGCCTAAAGCTCTAGCTTGGCTCTGATACCACTGTAGGGCTACTAAGTGTTAGTGTATATGCCCTAGGGGCCATTATTGTATCATACTAGTTTGTATATTACTTAATGGAAGCTTGGGATATTTACATGTATATAACAGTCTTGCTAAACATGGTAGTATGCTACTTGGTTTTTCTATCTTAATATATGAGTATACGTATTGATAGAGCTCTTAGGATCTTGCTTGACTACCAGTGTTGTGATGGCAGTCACACTAGTGGGGGCTGGGTAGTCTACAGGCACATCATTATTCAAGTCCCTAGTCGTAGGATTATCGAGACAGGGCATCGATACTCCGGAGTAGACTAGTGTGTACGCTTCTCATCCCAGTTGGTGAGATGGTCTGTCCCACAGCCGTCAGTACGTCGTACTGGAGATAGTATACAGGTGCTCGTTGGGTTACGGGTTCACCGGATAGGACTCACGGGGAACTGTTGGATGGTATTATACCCGTCGTCAGTTAACAGTTCCCAGGTAACATGAGTACAGCATAGTCCGCAGACTTGACACTGCTGCTTCGCCTCGAGTGTGTTCCCACTGTTCTTAGATTGCTACCCTACCACGGCTCAAAGGAGTCGTGCAAACAGGTAGCAGTTGGGTGCAGTCCCGAAGCACTTGGAGGCAGTAGCGGTTAGATAGGATTCGTCTCTCCCGGTATAGGGAGTTGATATCGCGCTGTGTCAAAGAGCCATTACGCAAAGTCCCTGGCCAGGGCAAGCGAGATTTGGTGGTGGGTTCCAGTAGTTTCTCAGGGTGTAATGGGCTTCGCTCCGACACGACTTATTCCGCTTTTAGGGGACTGACGCTTGCCGCCCCCTAGGCCGGATATGCGATAGTCTTAGATGAACAGACTGGACTGTACGGAGATTGTCACAGCAGGCTCAATAGGAGTTCGGATGGGTTTCCTCATTAGCCTTCTTATCGACATCTACCTGGGGGCCGTTACGTACAGCTAGTGCCGCTTGCGGTCTGTGGTTAAACCCACTGCCTGCGTAGTAGTCGAGTCTCTATAGTCCCACACAGAGAGTTTCGTGCTCCAGGGGAAACGATATAGAGGTCATATGGTTTTACGACAAAGGGTTCGGACGCATACGTGTGTTTACACACGTACGTCGTTTGGACAGGTTTTACCAGTAGGCTTTGGTTTAAGCCAGATACTGGTATCCGGTTATTGTATTTATACAGTCTAAAGTTTTTCCGTATTTTTAGGGAAATGAGGGGCATTCTCGTAATTGCGCGAGAAGCTTCTATAAGGTGGTGACTAAGGGGGTTTAGGTGGCATATACAATGAATGTGATCAGTGAGTCATATGGATGATTCATCCATGTCATTAATGCATCATAAATGCTTAATGCTCATGGTGATGAATCATCACTTGATATTTATCAAGCAAGGTTGTTAAATGATTTTCTATTCTTTTCTTGAAAATAAAAATGCTTGATATATATTATCATAACTCGTTATTCTTACTTCATGATTATGTTCATCTTCTCTCTCCTCAAGCTCTCTCTTTCTTCAAACCCTAATCCTCCCCTCTCATGTGTTGAGTACAAGGATTAGTTAGACTAATTAAACCATAACCCTCACTCTATTTCACCAAGCTTCTTTCATTAGCACTTAAAGAAGTTTAGTTGCCTCAAGTTTAGAGGCTAAGCTTGGAGTAAAGCTCTCGGGTGGATCGTCTACTACTTCGAGAAGGCCGAGGAGGAGGTGGAGTTCGCAAAGACAAAGGACACGATTCATTAGGTATAATCCCAAAACATAGTAGTATAGAAATTCTATGTTTGTAGTTAGTTATCGTTTAGCTTCGATTCAAGCGGTTAGTCGATATTTATGTTTTAAACAAGTTAGTTTTTTAAAAATTCCGCCTCCCCACAAGTATTGGGGTGTTGTACATCGACTTACAGTGGTATCAGAGCCTCGCTAAAAATAACTTACTTGCAAATTTTTATGAATTTCGAACGGAAATAACGAAACCAGAAAACCCCAAAATCATGAGTTTCTGTCGATTTTTAAATGAAGTCCCAAAATTTTTCAGGGAGGTTCAGAAAGCTCTAAAAGACAGTATAAGAACACCCAAGAAAATTGGGCCTATGATTCGTTTAAAACGCCGCGGAAACGCGCCGGATCCCACCGATCCGCTGCTGTTCCGCCGCCGAGTTGCCGAATCATGAACCCAATTTTCCTGTGTTGGTTCTCTGTGATAATTGGTATTTTCTGGAATTTTTTATTTTTGCTCAGGTTTGAGATTTACAGAGAAGTATTGGAGCAAAATTAAATGTGTTTAATCAATCGAAATTATACAGTATTTGCTTGTTAGATTATATCTGTGTTTGTATAATGTGTTCGTAAACCTCCCTTAACTGCTAGTATGTCGGTTGGCAGGGGGTTGCACATTTCTGGAATGGATTTTATCTGTTTGTGCATATGAACTGTGTTGGACTATTGTGATGTATAGCCGGGGTTATGTGATGGGTTATTATTTAATTCATTTGATGTAAATGTAATTTGTTGCAATATTATTTTGCGGGGCACATCCAGGTTCCAGTTGTAGTAACCGTTGTATTATTTCATTTTACTGTTTTTGCTCCTAGGACAGACCCAAGGTGGGGTGCACAAACTGCCGGGCGGGTAGTTTGCCGTACCCGTAGGGGTCTTGGGTGGGGTAATGGCTATTCATCACAACTATGTAATCCGTCTTTTCTTGCAGGCTCAAAAGAAATACGGATTGCTTGCAAACCCAATAAAGTTCGTCTGTGATCTGGAATGAATATCATTGCGTCTGACGAATGTAAAATATATATATATATATATATGATAGCTATTTAGACATCACTTATGTTTTACATTCGCGCTAGCCCAGTCCCCGCTCTGTCGTTAGTTAAGTAACCTAACGGGTGATGACGGGACCCAGTGGCGAATGCGGATGGCATAAGAGAACGTCATATTTTTGTTGTTTTCTGCAATGATAGGTTAATGATGAGACGCATTATCTATAATGCAAAGAAAATAAACCAAAGTTTAAATCGTTGGAAAAATTTAAAAGAAACCACTCGGTTATTTTTAAAACAGATATTTTTAAATGTGGAGCTTTAACCACTCCTTTTAAAAGCTATCAGGTTCCTTCGGTTATATTAAGTTCACTACATTCACGGTTTCGCCAAAACCTGTCGTAGCCCTCCGTCATTTCATTTGGGTATTCAGTAGTATTCAAGCTATGTATTTTGGCCAAAGTCAAGGCATAGTGTTTGGTAGCTGCTGGGTTTTCATTTGTTGCATAGATAGATGAGTTAGTTTGGGACAGTCGTATTATCATTTGACCAAAGTCAGGGATATATACGGATGGGTTCAAATTGACAAGATAATGACGGGTAGAACTTGACATGTGACTTATGACATTTTGACCAAAGCCAAGGTCATAAGAGCATGGGGCAAAAACTTATATCGGGAATTTCTAAAGAAACTGAAATTTGCAAAGAGATGCATACCATTTTGAGTTTGATGAATGTTAGTAGCATTCCTACAACATTATCAGACGATGATATTTGGATCCCGATCCTACTGTGAGTATATGCTACTTATCAGCATATTTGTCACTTAACGATCAATGCTATAAACCAAGTAGTTGTCTAGAAAGGTGTCAGCGGGGCTACGCCTCCAGAGAAAAGAGGTTCTTAAATTAAGGAACTTCACGAAAGCGTTGGAAAACCTCCCTCGAAGTATCGACACTAGCCTGGCTGAACGGTTAAGCAAGTATTGTACGGTGAAAATAGTCCTGGCTAATTCTTCCTTTTTGGTTTGAGGAGGGATTTGAAAAACAGTGGGAGCCATGCAGTTTAGATAAACTAAAAACCACTTTAAACTTGCAAGAGCATCATGCTAAAGTGTTTTCTTCTCTCTCTCCTAATTGCAGCGACCCTGAAAATGAATGGACTTAAGTTAATTTTTGAGAAAAATATACTGACGGGGCCAAATTATAAAGATTGGCTGCGGAATGTCAAAATGGCCTTGACCTACGACAAATTGGGGTATGTCCTCACCACTAAGGAACCTGAAGCCCCTGGTCCCAAATCCAGTAATGAGGATAAGGAAATCCGCAAAACCTGGGATTTAGATTGCGTGAAAGCCAAGTGCATCGTGCTTGCCTTAATGAACAATGAACATCAGAGGAGGCACGAGGATATGGACCTTGAATCCATATTTCTTCATACAAAAGATCTGTATGGGGAGCAATCTCGTATAGCAAGATACGAGACCTCAAAGAAGCTGTTTCAAGCGAGGTTGGCTGTCGGATCATCGGTAGGTGAACATGTCCTAAAGATGATTGGCTACATTGAAGAGCTCACAGACCTGGGAACAACTTTGGATAATGAGCTCTATACAGACCTTATTCTCCAGTCCCTTCCTATCACCTACGCCCAGTTTATACTGAACTTCAATATTCAAAGAAAAGAAGTTGAACTTTCAGAACTCCTTAACATGTTGAAGAGTGCAGAGGGCACCTTGCAGAAGGCAAGGGAAACACACACTATGTTTGTTCGCAGTGCTTCTTCTTCCGGGTCCAAGGCTAAGGCAAAAGGAAGGAAGAATAAGGCTGCCACCAAACCTAGAGGAGGTGTTATTAAGGTGGTAGGAAAGGGAAAGAAAAAGTTGCCGGTACCAGTAGTGGCTCAGGATGAGTGCTTCCATTGTCATTGGAAAGGGCACTGGAAGAAGGATTGCAAGGCGTGGATCGCCAACAAGAACCAAGGACCGAAACAAGCTGTGGCTTCGACTTCAGGTGTGTTTGTAATTGAGAATTGTTTGTCAATCAACTCTACTTCCTGGGTATTGGATACCGGATCAGGATCTCATATTTGCAATTCATTGCAGGCACTGAGAAACCGTAGAGTGCTGAAGGAAGGTGATATGATCCTCAGGGTTGCTAACGGAGCTAGCGTGGGAGCTGTGTCCGTCGGGGATTAACACCTAGGATTGACCAGTGGACACATTTTGGTTTTGCATAACTGTTTTTGTACCTAGTTTGACGTGTAATATCATATCTGTTTCCTTGTTATCAAATAAAGGTTATGATTTCACGTTTGTAAGTGATGTTGTCAACATCCACCTTAATCATAGTTTGATTGGGTCCGGTACACTGGATAACGGTATATATGTCTTAAACCAAATCCAGATTTTAAATGTCCAGAACACACTAAAAAGAAAGTCTCCAGATTTAAATAAGGCTTTCTTATGGCATTGTAGACTAGGTCATATCAATGAGACAAGATTAACTAAGTTACATAAAGAAGGATATTTGGATCCGTTCGAATATCAAGCTTATGCCACTTGTGAATCATGTCTCAAAGGAAAGATGGCAAAGACTCCATTCACTGGACATGGAGTAAAAGCGAGTGAACTCTTAGGACTCGTACACAGTGATGCATGCAGTCCAATGTCTACACATGCGAGAGGTGGTTTTTCCTATTTCATTACTTTTATGGATGATTACTCGAGGTACGGATTCATTTATCTGATGAAACATAAATCCGAGGCTTTTGAGAAATTCCAAGAGTATAAGAATGAAGTAGAAAACCAAACCGGCAAAAGTATTAAGACACTAAGATCTGATCGAGGTGGTGAATACTTAAGTGCCAAGTTCCTAGGTTATCTAAAAGAGAAAGGAATTCTCTCTCAGCTTACTCCTCCATACACTCCACAGCATAACGGTGTATCAAAGAGACGGAATCGAACCCTATTGGATATGGTACGATCCATGATAAGTAATGCTGAGTTACCGCGATCTTTCTGGGGTTATGCGCTAGAATCAGCGGCATATCATCTGAACAGGGCTCCTACCAAGACTGTGCCTACCACTCCATATCAGATGTGGACTGGGAAGAAACCCCATCTTCAACATAAAAAGATATGGGGATGTCCAGCTTTTGTTAAAAAGCAGCATGTGGACAAGCTCGAGGCACGATCAGTAAAATGTATGTTTGTGGGATATCCAAAGAACTCCAAGGGATATTATTTCTATTACGCAGAGGAACAAAAGATTTTTGTTTCTCGTAATGCCCATTTTCTAGAACATCAGTTTTTAGAAAAGGAAACAAGTGGGAGCGAAATAGAACTGGAAGAAATTCCAGAACCACAAACTACTGCTGAAAGTTTGGTAGAACCAGTAGTTCAAGAAGAAAAGGACATTCCCGCACCCCTCCGCCGAAGTACTAGGCCGTCTCGTCCGCCTGAGAGATACTACGGTTTTCTCGTCGATGGGGATAGAGAGGATTGCATCATAGATGATGATGATGATGAACCTACTAGCTTCCAGCAGGCTATCCAGAGCGGCGACTCGGTACGATGGCTAGATGCAATGCGAAGCGAAATGGAGTCCATGTACACCAACAAAGTATGGACTTTGGACTTTGCTCCAGGTAGGGTAAAACACATAGGATGCAAATGGATCTTCAAGAAAAAGATTGGTGTAGATGGGCAGGTAGAAACCTATAAGGCTAGACTTGTTGCAAAGGGTTTTCGTCAAAAACCTGGTTTGGACTATGACGAAACTTTTTCTCCAGTGGCTATGCTCAAATCCATTCGTATCCTTCTTGCAATTGCCGCCTTCCATGATTATGAAATCTGGCAGATGGACGTAAAGACGGCTTTTCTGAATGGTAATTTAAAGAGTGCGTCTATATGAATCAGCCAAAGGGTTTCAATCAGAGTGGGAGCAGCGGGAAAGTATGCAAGTTGCTTAAGTCCATTTATGGACTAAAGCAAGCATCGCGGAGTTGGAACATCTGTTTTGATGAAACAGTCAAAGAATATGACTTTATCAAAAATCCAGATGAACCGTGCATATATAGTAAAGTTGTAGCAAGAAGTGTCGTATTCCTCGTATTATACGTGGATGACATTCTACTGATAGGAAATGATATTCCTATGCTACAATCTGTCAAAGGATTCTTGTCACACAGGTTCTCCATGAAAGACCTAGGTGATGCCTCTTACATTCTGGGGATCCGGATCTATCGTGATAGATCCAAGAGGATGTTGGGACTTTCGCAGTCCTGGTATATCAACACTATACTGAAAAGATTCAGTATGGAAGATTCTAAGCGCGGTAATCTACCGGCTTGTCTCGGAATCACTCTATCCAAAAAGATGTCTCCCAAGACTGATTTGGAAAGGGATCGCATGTCGATTATATCCTACGCTTCTGCGGTAGGCTCTATAATGTATGCGATGTTGTGTACCAGACCAGATGTAGCTTACGCACTCAGCGTGGTAAGCCGGTATCAGTCTGACCTAGGGGAGAATCACTGGATAGCAATAAAGAACATTCTCAAGTACCTGAGAAGGACTAAGGAGATGTTATTGGTTTACGGCGGAAAAGACCTCAAGTTAGATGGCTTTGCCGATTCTGGATTCTAGAGTGATAAGGACGATTCCAAGTCCATGTCGGGTTATGTCTTTATCCTCAATGGAGGGGCGGTGTGCTGGAAGAGCTCCAAGCAGGACACCGTTGCTGACTCGACTATGGAAGCGGAGTATATTGCTGCTTGCGATGCCGCAAAAGAAGCAGTCTGGATGAAGATGTTCCTAACAGAACTTCAGGTGGTTCCTACCATAGTTGATCTAGTACCTCTGTATTGCAGCAACAACGGAGTTATAGCTTTAGCAAAGGAACCAAGGTCCCATCAGAAGTCCAAACACATCTTGAGGCAGTATCACCTGATCAGGGAGATCATTGATCGTCAGGAGATCGAGGTTCGGAGAGTCGCTACTGAAGAGAACATTGCTGATCCATTCACGAAAGCCCTACCTCAGATTCAGTTCGAGAGGCTACTCGAGATCATCGGTCTTTGATATGCCAGTATATGGACTTAGAGCAAGTGGGAGATTGTTAGTGTATATACCCTAGGGGCCATTATTTTATCATACTAGTTTGTTTATTACTTAATGGAAGCTTGGGATATTCACATGTATATAACAGTCTTGCTAAACATGGTAGTATGCTACTTGGTTTTTCTATCTTAATATGTGAGTACACGTATTGATAGAGCTCTTAAGATCTTGCTTGACTACCAGCGTTGTGATAGCAGTCACACTAGTAGAGGCTGGGTAGTCTACAGGCACATCCTTATTCAGGTCCCTAGTCGTAGGATTATCGAGACAGGGCATCAATACTCCGGAGTAGACTAGTGTGTACGCTTCTCATCCCAGTTGGGGCGATGGTCTGTCCCTCAGCCGTCAGTACGTCGTACTGGAGATAGTATACAGGTGCTCGTTGGGTTACAGGTTCACCGGACAGGACTCACGGGGAACTGTTGGATGGTATTATACCCGTCGTCAGTTAACAGTTCCCAGGTAACATGAGTACAGCATAGTCCGCAGACTTGACACTGCTGCTTCGCCTCGAGTGTGTTCCCACTGTTCTTAGATTGCTACCCTACCACGGCTCAAAGGAGTCGTGCAAACAGGTAGCAGTTGGGTGCAGTTCCGAAGCACTTGGAGGCAGTAGCGGTTAGATAGGATTCGTCTCTCCCGGTATAAGGAGTTGATATCACGCTGTGTCATAGAGCCATTACGCAAAGTACCTGGCCAGGGCAAGCGAGATTTGGTGGTGGGTTCCAGTAGTTTCTCAGGGTGTAATGGGCTTCGCTCCGACATGACTTATTCCGCTTTTAGGGGACTGACGCTTGCCGCCCCCCTAGGCCGGATATGCGATAGTCTTAGACGAACAGACCGGATTGTACAGAGATTGTCACAGCAGGCTCAGTAGGAGTTCGGATGGGTTTCCTCATCGGCTTTCTTATCGACATTTACCTGGGGGCCGTTGCGTACAGCTAGTGCCGCTTGCAGTCTGTGGTTAAACCCACTGCCAGCGTAGTAGTCGAGTCTCTAGAGTCCCACACAGAGAGTTTCGTACTCCAGGTGAAACGATATAGAGGTCGTATAGTTTTACGACAAAGGGTTCGGACGCATACGTGTGTTTACACACGTACGTCGTTCGGACAGTTTTTACCAGTCGGCTTTGGTTTAAGCCAGTTACTGGTATCCGGTTATTGGATTTATACAGTCTAAAGTTTTTCCGTATTTTTACGGAAAGGAGGGGCGTTCTCGTAATTGCGCGAGAAGCTTCTAGAAAGTGGTGACTAAGGGGGTTTAGGTGGCATATACAATGAATGTGATTAGTGAGTCATATGGATGTTCATCCATGTCATTAATGCATCATAAATGCTTAATGACTCATGATGATGAATCATCACTTGATATTTATCAAGCATGGTTGTTAAATGATTTTCTATTCTTTTCTTGAAAATAAAAATGCTTGATATATATTATCATAACTCATTATTCTCACTTCATGATTATGTTCATCTTCTCTCTCCTCAAGCTCTCTCTCTTCAAACCCTAATCCTCCCCTCTTATGTGTTGAGTACAAGGATTAGTTAGACTAATTAAACCATAACCCTCACTCTATTTCACCTAGGTTCTTTGATTAGCACTTAAAGAAGTTTAGTTACCTCCAGTTTAGAGGCTAAGCTTGGAGTAAAGCTCTCGGGTGGATCGTCTACTACTTTGAGAAGGCCGAAGAGGAGGTGGAGTTCGTAAAGACGAAGGAAACGATTCGTTAGGTATAATCCCTAAACATAGTAGTATAGAACTTCTATATTTGTAGTTAGTTATCGTTTAGCTTCGATTCAAGCGGTTAGTCGATATTTATGTTTTAAACAAGTTAGTTTTTTAAAAATTCCGCCTCCCCACAAGTATTGGGGTGTTGTACATCGACTTAAACTAAGCACCAGTACAAGGTTCTACAAGGCATCAACCATGCCAAAATCAAATTTTTCAAGTGTCAAACAACCCTAACCAAGATCTTAGACTAAAGATTAGGCGAAACAATAAGCAAGTAAATAACTTTACTTCTAAGAGAAAGAGATTACAACCTTTGTAGTCCTGTCCTTCATTTCAAATAGCCCCGAGTTGTGGTCCTTTCGCTGCGATCATCAAGTACCCGGACTCTTGAGAGGCTCTATGAAGAGATAGATGCAAGCTTGCTTCCGACGTTCAATAACTAAGATGATCTACCTTGAAGAAACTCAAACCCATGTTCTTGCTTTGCTAATCAAGTATTAGCAAAGCAAACACCCTAATCTAAGCAGCTAGAATAGATGAGGATGATGAAGTAGGAATTTAGCTCTCATTTGTTTTCAATTTCTCACTCATTTTCATCACTTATGAAAAAGCTAGAATGCTTTTCAACATGAAGAAGAAGAAGAAGATGCAAATCCTTTTGTGATGAATAATGAATCAAGTGTGTGGTTAGAATAGGAAACATGGGTTAAGAAAGAAAACTTAACCCTTGTAACGATATAACTAGGGTAAAGGGTTTGGGTTGGGTTAAGAAATATCTATGCAAAATATCACAAGTCAAAGTCAAAGCATCAAGAAGCTTCTTGAAAGCTTCATGCAAGCTTAAGCCTAATCCAAACCCTAACCACAATTAAACTCCACAAAACATGTTGCATTTGTAACCATAACATGTTACAATATTATATATCACATATACAACATTTATTGGAACAAAATAAAATAATACAATTAACATATATCACATATATACCAATATATTATCCAAGTGAGAAAAAGAATCTTTAAGTGAGCTTATATTAGTTAATGCAATATAATATATCAAATATATAATTATACATTAAATTATCGAATCAACACTTCATCCGATAATCCGGCTATTTCACAAATAACCGAATAATGTAATTTGTTTCAGTTCATCGAATCAACACTTGATCCGATGACCCGGCTATATCACATATACCCGGCCGATATCACATATCGTGAGAATCTAATACGGTATAACATACACGTATTGTTCTCGGTCCGGCACATATCACATGTGTGCTCCTACTACGTTTTGCCTGAGCCAGGAAATTTCTGTGTAGGACTCTAAAGAATCGTCAATACGCCGGCGGTAGGTGATGATCATATCGAACACCCACAAGCTGCAAGCGGTCAGATAAACGTAACAGCCACCCACGTATTAAGCGATCAAAAGAACAAAAAGCAAGCCTGTACATTCTCCTGAGAATCTAATCAGTAGCACTCCCGTACAGTCCGGTCTCTTCGTCTGATATGCCGCATATCTCGCCTTGGGGTGGTAAACGTCAGACCCCGGTAGCTTGATAAGTAGTGTCGATATGAGGTCTATAACAGTTCGAGAAACTACTGATAACACTTACCAGTAAATTTCAGCAACCCTGGCCCGAGATTTCCAGTTATAGCCAATCGAACACAGCGCGACATGAACTCCCTATACCGGGAGAGACGAAAACCCTCCTATCGCTCATTGCCTCCATATGATTTGGGACTGTACCCAAAAGCCACCGTTTTGCATGCCCTCTTGGACGTGGTATGATGGAAATCAAAGCACAGTGGGAATCACACAAGACTCTATGACGATCTCAGGTCTACAGACTAACCTGTACCAGTGTCACCAGAGAACTGCCATCTGACGTGAGGTATAATACCATCTGGGAGTTCTCGGCTAGTCCGTCCAGTGTACCCAGTCTCCACTGAGCACCCGTATACCTTCTCCGATGTCAAACACCAATGGATATGGGATCATTCATCGCCCATCACATGGGTCAAGAAGCGCATACGCTAGTCTAATCTGGTATATCGATGTCCTGTCTCGATACACCTACGATTAGGAACATTTGAAGGATGTACTTAGAGACTATACTGTCCCCACTAGTATGATCTGCATCATAGTCCTGGTAGTCAAGTACTCATCCTAAGGGCTTTATCAACATGTAGCATAGAGACAATCAGAGTACATGTTAAGATAAAGTGCAACCAGATAGCATACTATCATGTCGAGCAAGAAAGTCCTACCAATATATGTCCAAGCATCCACTATAATATACATTGAATGTACAGTAATGGCCTCTACGGCATACATATAACTAAAAATGTATCTCATTTCTTCCTTCATCATTCCTTCATTTCCTCTCCTCCCTCAACCATGGCAGCACCCCCTTTTCCTTCCACTTCAAACCCCTACTTCATCATTAAAAACTTACAAAAACCTCAACCCCACTTCCCAAATGTTGTGAACAAGCTCACAAGGACAACTTTGGACAAAGAAAAATCAAATTTTGGTGTTGTAGGGGATTCTTGGGTCCCAAATGGGGTAACCCTTTCACAATTAGTGTAGTGTTTCATATGCTTAAGCCTTTTTGCAAGCTTAAAATTAATTTGGTGAAGTTTAATACACTTTAGAGATTTCTAGAGAGGGCTTGGGTTTGAATTGAGTTGTGTTAGTATACTTGAACTCTTGTAATGACCTTAAACCCCTCCCAATTGATTGAAACCCCGACCAACCCAAAATAGAACCTGGAACTAAAAACAGAAACATCAAATGTCGGTTTGTGAACTTTGAGTGTGCAGGGAATTCTGGAATGGCCTGGGTTGATTACGACACTAGCAAACAACTTCAGGAGCTTAGAATTGGCCCTAGGAAGACACCCTGAGAGCACGAACCCCGGTGGAGGACCCAGGGCCGGCGAGCTCGGATTGGCATGGGAGAGGGCTTGGCCACTTAGTGGGGTAGGGTGTCGGGGTTGGTCCAGTAGCTCATACACATCATATATATCACCCTAGTGTTGTTTGCTCACATTGTTTTCACCCTCATCTAAATCTGGGACCAATTACTACAATTTAGTATTATGACATTGCCATGACATAAACTTTAGATACTAAATCTTTGTTTTGTGTTAGATTGGTGGCCTACAGGGAATCTGGAGTGACCCTAGACACTTACTGGATAAACTACCAAGACCATTACCCTATATTGACTATGAGAAGACCACCCTACAAACACGACACCCCAACTCCCTACCAGGGCCGAGGTCGCCGGAATTTTAGGGTAGGGGGCCGGCCACCTTGTGTAGTCAGGGGTCCTGGTAGCTTTCCTAGCTCATATATACTTTATACATAACTCCGGTATTGTTTTGGAACATTGTTTGCACCTTAATCAAAATCTGGAAATGAATACATGTGTTGCTGTTTTGATTCGAGTTATGCTTTTGCCTATTTTAAATTCTGGATTTTAGTATTTGTTCCTTATCTCGATCACGTAACGTTTGCACGTCTATATCGAGTGATATCGGGTTAATTTACGGGACTAAACCATAGGTTTTGACCTATGTGAGTTCCGCGTGTCTTTTTAATTTCGATTTGGTTTTAATGCGATACGATACGTGTGACATGTAGGTACCCCCACGATGATTCAAGGCGATGAAGAAGATGATAGCGACATCAACATCGGCAAGCAAGATCTGGTGAATGGATATATATCTACGGGGGAAGTCGGATGAATGGCATATAGCACCCCCGCAGTTCGATGTATAGTATACTATATATAAACTATATATATATGATATCTTTTATTTGTGACATAGATATTCAGTATATGGTTATGTGTTCATGGACTAAAATGTTACTTGCGAAACCCTAGGGTATAGTTGTTGCACCCACATACGCACACACACTTGCATACATTCATTCTTTCACCTGTGCGTATATGGGGATATGTATATATATACACACATGGGTATGGGACTATGTGTGTGTATATAAATATATATATATATGTATGAATGTATGTATACATATACACGGATTATGAGGATAGTACTTGGGATTGGAGATGTGTCGATGAGATTTGGCTTGAGGCCGTGAGATCGGTGATGTGACATGGTTCGTACTTGAGACACGACATGATGTTTTAGTGGATCCTTCCGACAGGTGTTTTCATACACACACATGCTTATACATAAATGGTATCAGTATTGTACTGACGTAGATCAGTACCTCGGATCATGATATTTTAATAAAGTGGATACCAGATGAATAATGTGATAGATGTGACATTTGACACATACCCAGATTTGGGATGCCGTACGACGTATAACGTATGAGTTATATTGATGATAGATCCACACTCTTCACCTGAGGATGTGATGTTATAGATATTGTATCGTATGGGATACTATTGAGGCGGGATCACCGACTATTACATGTATTTATATGTATCGACTGAGATGTTAGGCGGTTTCCTTACCTTTCGATCAGCCTGTTTAATTTAGTCCGGTAGTTTACTTGTAAGTGATAGATAAGATTCGAGTCATATCTATATCAAAACTAACGAATCGTGAGTATTTTAAAGGCAGGGCAAGGGGTTCTACGGATATTTTAAAGGACGTACATTTTCTTAAAAACACCGTAGCCCTTATTTTCAAAACACCCCGATTCGTGTTATTTCAAATGGCAAAAACTGTACGACTCATACTTAGACTGTAACATTTTAAAATAATTAAATAAATAATTAAATAAATAAAATTGTTTAAGTGAATTTTTGACTTTCGGTAAAATAAAACGTATTTTTCGTAAAACAAAACCGTAATTATTTTTCACTATAAATTTAAAAATACCTATTTTAATTATGTAATTACTAGTAAATGGAGTTTATTTATCCACTTATAAATTTTTAGTCTAATTAAATATTTTTCCTAAATTAATTATTTTAAATATTAACATAAGCTTTATTTTTACACTAAATTAGTGTAAATTACAAATTTGAATGGTTTTAATTTGTAAAAATGGACCATGCATATTAGAATTTTGCGTGTATCATGTAAAATTGATTTGCAAATTTTTCCAAAGTTCTAGAGTTTTCTTGGGTTGTTTTAGTAAAGAAATAAAAGAAAATGAATATATTCATGAAAAGACATTAAATGAGATATCAAGTGATGAAACTTCTACACAATTCCTCGCACTTTTCCTTCTCTCCCCTCACTTCCTCACATGGCCGGCCACACCCCCATGGCAGCCCCCCCAATTTCCAATTTTATTTTAACTCCAAAAATTATCAAAAATCCTCCAAAATTCAATAAAAATTTCACAAAATCCTAATAAATTCCTACCCTTTATTCTTTGATCTTCTATACATGTATTTTGGAGTGGGAAAGCATGCATTTTTTAGGCTCATTTTCATGTTTGGACTTGAGCTTGTGGAGGTATAAATCTTTCTCTTTTGATTTATTTCTATTAGATGTTTCTTTTAAAGCATAATTAGATTTATTAAATTAATTCTATTTGCAAATTTTAAAATTCAAGTTAGGGATTGTAAATTCAAGTTGTGGTTTTTATTAATTAAATAAGGTTATAATAGCTAGTTTAACATTTTTTAGAGTGGAAAAATCTTGCATGGTTGTTGTATAATAATTTGTTTATTCAAATTGTTTCAATTAAGATATTTAGCTAACTAGGTTTTTATAAAATGTGTATGTGGGTAATGTAAAATTCTAATTAAGGTTGTTATCATTAGATTGTAGTTTTAGTGAGAATATTAGCATGTTAATGGAAATAAAAACTTAGTTTGATCACTAGTTTCTTTTGGTAATTGGAAAATACTAATAAAAAGCTATTTTTTGTAAACTAGATTTTGGAAATTCCTAAATAAATGAGATTAAAAATATAATTATGGTTTAATTATATCATTATCATCATGAATTGTAGTTTAATACATTAATTCATGCAAAATCAAGTTTTGTTGTGGAATTGTGACATTTTTCTTGTAAAATGTTGAAAATTGTCAATGGTTGCAAACTAGAAATTTCAAATTAATACAAATTTGTGTAATAAAAATATAGTAATGGGTTGTATAGTCTAGTTATGCTATTTAATGAGTTTTATGACCATTGGTTTCATTTAAATGTCAAGTTTTGAAGAAAAACGGTAAATTGGCATTTTCGTTTTTTACGAAATTGGACGGTTTGATCGATTTTTAGGGTTTCGATGGATTTAATTATGCTTTATATTATAAGTAACGAGTTTTCTAAACTACAAGTTGTTTGTTGATGTTTATCTCGATCCATCGGAGTTTGTACGCCGATATCGAGCGATATTTGGTTCTTTTGCGTGGACGGGACATAGGTTTTAACCTATGCTTGTTCCTTGCGTCGTTTTGACTTTTGTATGTGATTCAGTTTACGATACTATTTATATGTTTGCGTTTAGGTACCCCTCACGTGGACTGCGGGCGATGAAGAGGAGGATGGCGACACCGTCTTCGGCAGACATGGACCAGGTGAGTAGATGCATATCTACGGGGGGAAGTCTGGTGGATGGCGTTTAGCACCCCCGCAACGTAGAATAGGAATAGTACTTATTAACATTAGGAAACCAGATGTGACCCTAGATTCTTAATGATTAGAACCCTAGTAATGACCCTAGGCTGGAATAGACTGATTTAGAAAGACCATACCAGAGGATGAATACCTTGGAAGTGGTTCGTAGGTTTCAGGTAGAAACACACACACGCACACACTAAAACTCGACATGGTGTATACGGGTATGTGTATATATATATAGGACTAGGTATAGGTCTATATATATATATACAACACGTATGTGGGATACATTGATGTGATATGATACACGGGAATGAAACAGTATAACTGGGCTTAATACCGTGATTCTTGACTATACAGTCGTATTAATGTGTTAGTGGATCATTAGAGAATGAGATAATGAACAGGTATACATAAATTATAATGGGTAGTGATGATATTGAGGTACATGGGACTCTAAAATAGAACCCGAACTGTAACTTGTGACTGATCACGATATGATATAGGTATGACTTGATTACGACATCATATAGGTGCGACCTGATGTCGATATCATATAGGTGTGACTTGATGACGATATGATATCAGTATGACTTAATCACGACATGATACATATGACATGTTATTTCTGAGCATAAATTAATGAGGTATATTTATGATGGCAATGTTATATAATTGATGTATGCGATTACAGCATAACACCTCGATAATGACATGTGTTGATGATGATATTATATGAATAACGAGACACGTAGGTGATATTTGACCCGTACCCCGATATTGTGATGTCGTATAATGGATTTTACCGTACAAGGCATAGATATGATAATTGATCCGCACTCTTGATTTGAGGAAGTCGTACTATGTACGTGACGCTATTGAGGCAGGATCGCCGATTATTAGAGATATGGACTCAGGCTTTAGGTGTACTTCTATCGACCCGTTCTTAGGTTTAGTTTTCCTTGAGGGGGTTAGATGGACACTAGGTTAGGTTCGAGTCATATAGTGGTAGTGGTAATTGTATATCAAATGAGTGGATAACACACATCAATCTTTAATTTCACATTGTAATCATAATGTTGCATGTTCATACATATGTTACTATAATCAGTATAAACCTTACCTGTTAGGACACCAGCACCATTACCGATGATGCGCATATTCCACGCACACTTATTTGCCGGCTCACACACATCATCATCGGTAATTGCTATGTCACGTACACTTTAGATCATATTATCTTTTATTGATTGAATCAGCTATGAACTAGATCGATATATAATATTGTGATTACTCTCAGATGTTAGTCTAGACACGGCTTTTATTACTTAAACATTCATGCATTCATATTTTCATGTTATCATGCAGTATTATGGGGCATATGCCAACACTTATCATATACTTACTCATGATTTTGAGATTTGGATTTCTATGAGATTTCTGGATTTTTGGGGAAAACCGCAAGAATATATAAAAAACTTCTCTCTCTCTCCTCCTCTCTTTTTAAAATATAAGATTTGGTTTTTCTCATGATGTATGTGTCGTCCACCATGAGATTTCATGTTTTCTGATAGATTTCGAGACCCGATTCGAGGAGTGGATGAACCGTCTCGGGTACATGGTGGGCCCGGTATGGTACCCCGGGGCAAGAAGATCGAGTTGTAGACGATGAGCCTGACAGGGGAAGGCTACCTACCGGTGATGTCTAGCGTGGCGGATATCCGGAGGATACCAACCGTTGTCGTGAGATTTGATGATATGGGCCGATCCGGACTGACGGAGCCCGAGATATTGAGACTATGAGACATTGAGATTATGAGGTATTGAGAGTTGAGATTTACATGTTTTATGTCGATGCTTGACACGGATTTCATGGATTTCATTGTTGATATTTTAGATTCCTATACACATTTTGCTATGATAACAGATAAAGATTTCTTATGCAGATATATCTAGATTTCAGGATTGATTATTTTACATTCATGGCGCATGCATATCCATTCATATGACATAGTATTATATGAGGCACTGATACGAGCACAGAGTATCTGCATTTACACGTAGTATTTCCCTGCTATTACTAGATGATTGGGATATAGTAGTGTATTATTATGACCTAGGATAGCGTCGTGCATTCGATTTCTTTTCGTAGATGTCTTCTACTCACGAGTTGGCAACTCACCCCCATTGTGCCAAATTTTATTACAGGTTCGATGTACAGGTTTCCTTGGCAGCTTGCTGGCACATCTTTTCTTTCAGGGTGATTTGCACGGTAGGTTGGTTCACTTATATCTGAACCACCATTGTAATTTTTATTCATTCATTTGTATCTAGTAAGCTCCATCAACCAAACTTGTATTACTTGATAGTTACTGGACCCGTTATTTATTTCGACCTTAGAGTCGCACTTGTATTATTCTTATTTGGTGGATTTGTTTTCTTTTGAGTTTTGAGCCTCGCCCTTTGGCGTTGTATACTATTGTGTATTGTTGTGGTTGTTTCCGCCTGTTGGCGTTGAGCTAGCTCCCGTTTGGGGATAGTTTATGTATATTATACTTGTTGTACCCGTTTGGGGCCAGTTTTTACAGAGGAGACTCTGCCGAAATTTTTGGGAAAGTTTGCTGATGCTTTTTAACTTGTTTTCCTATATGTTTCCTTCTTCTTTTATGATTTAGATTTCTGGGCTTCGGCTTACTTAGGTTACGTTGTGCCTCTAGACGCTTCGTAATCTAAGTGCCGATCACGTTCCGTACTTTCGGGTCCTGACAAAGTTGGTATCAGAGCGCTAGGTTAACCCTTGTATATGTCTAGGTGACCCTTGGTTGATAGAGTAGGTGACTTAGGTAGATTGACGTACCGTTGGTATGATCCGCGGCATACTTACGATACACTACTCGGCTTAAGGAACCTTAGGATGTACATTTGTTTGCACCGTATTTCATTCGTTCCTTTGATCTATATTCGTCGATGTCGGAGGGTGGTTTCTGTTACCACGGGCGCACGGGCAGAGGGAGCTGCGGCTCGAATGCGATAACCATTAGAGTATTGGTTATTCTTGAGGATTGAAGCATTGTTTAGCGTGCGGATGAAGGGTATTCACATGCCGTCTGGATGAAGTTAAAGGGTTCGAACGATTATCAGAAAACCATTTTCCCAACTTTAAGGTATTCGGAAGAACATGCAGGTATTTCGATGGACCCTCTAGAAGAATGAAATCCTAACTCGACATAATGACCACGAGAACGCTCTTGAACCTTAGGGTTTACGGCAGTACCGCGGTGTCATTAGTGAGGCTTGGGTTTGCCCTTCTACGGCTGGATCATCGATGCTGGGTATGTACCGGGTATTTTTAAACTGTACTTGAGTGTTGAGCTCTCGGGGAATTATGGGATTTTGATGGATCGATCGAAAAGTTTAATGTAGTCCGGATATCAGGTGAAGAGATCGACTATGTGGGAGACTCTAGATATGAGTATTGCCATTGGTAGCGCAGTCAGCACACTTATGAAGAGACAAGTTTGAAGCAGCTGACATCATAGGAAAGATGCGCACATTGACGATAGTGTTGACGATAGTGATTTAGTGATTTGAATTTCATATTTTCGTTGATTGGATTTTGGTATTTTGAGGACTTTGTTCTACGATTGGTATTTCATGTGTGTACCTTCATTACATTCTATATGTGTTTCATATATCAGTTGTATTGATGTTGTTTAGTACACACCCAGTACACTTGATTTGGTTTTATATATTTTGAGATTTTTGAATTGATTTCATGCATATGGGTTACACATGATTTTGACATATGCTTCGACCTAGTTTTCATGCATTTTCGTACTGTGATTTCAATTTTGATATTCGGTGTATGTTTTCGTGCACCATGTGCACCTGATTGAGATTCTTGCGCACACTTGGCGCACTTGATGCGATTTTGCGCACACCAGATGCACTAAATCGGGGTTTTGTGCAGATTAGAAGCGCCTGATAGTGAGTCGTGCACGCCTGTTGCACTTGACAGATGTTTTGGTACAGACCTGTTGCACTTATTTTGTTTTGTGTGTATTCATGGTATCTATATTTGGTTTCGATTTCAGTGCGCACCGGACGCACATGATATTTTATTGATATGATTGGGATTGATTTCAGATTGAGCAGTGTGTTTTTATAATCATTACTATTTGATTTAGTAACCAGGCGGGACATGTATGTTAAATAAAAGATATATATATATATAGCTATTTTTTTTAAATAAACATCCTCTACTTATGCCGTGACACGTGCATCACACGACGATTTTCAAAAAGGGTTCTTGCATGCTTCTGTATCCAGATATTTGGACGGTTTTACTATGATGCGCACTATATATAAGTTATAGATTGATGTATATTATGATGGTTTTCATATTGGGTTTTGATATTTTATTCTCGCCATAACTCCGATGATTGCGTTATGCTTGACGAAGTTGATTTTAGTTATGTATTGATGATTTCGGAGCCCCGATAATTTGAGTGTTTTGCTAAAATATTTTAGTATTTGGAGGGAGAGTTTTAATTTAAATTCGGGGACAGAATTTCTTAAAGAGGAGAAGATTGTAACATTTTAAAATAATTAAATAAATAATTAAATAAATAAAATTGTTTAAGTGAATTTTATGACTTTCGGTAAAGTAAAACGTATTTTTCGTAAAACAAAACCGTAATTATTTTTCACTATAAATTTAAAACTTCCTATTTTAATTATGTAATTAGTAGTAAATGGTGTTTATTTATCCACTTATAAATTTTTAGTTTAATTAAATATTTTTCCTAAATTAATTATTTTAAATATTAACATAAGCTTTATTTTTACACTAAATTAGTGTAAATTACAAATTTGAATGGTTTTAATTTATAAAAATGAACCATGGCATATTAGAATTTAGTGTGTATCAAGCAAAATTGATTTGCAAGTTTTTCCAAAGTTCTAGAGTTTTCTTGGGTTGTTTTAGTAAAGAAATAAAAGAAAATGAATATATTCATGAAAAGACTTTAAATGAGATATCAAGTGATGAAACTTCTACACAATTCCTCACTCTTTTCCTTCTCTCCCCTCACTCCCTCTCATGGCCGGCCACACCCCCATGGCAGCCCCCCTATTTTCCAATTTTATTTTAACTCCAAAAATCATCAAAAATCCTCCAAAATTCAATAAAAATTGCACAAAATCCTAATAAATTCCTACCCTTTATTCTTTGCTCTTCTTTACATGGATTTTTGAGTGGGAAAGCTTGCATTTTTTAGGCTCATTTTCATGTTTGGACTTGAGGTTGTGGAGGTATAAATCTTTCTCTTTTGATTTATTTCTATTAGATGTTTCTTTTAAAGCATAATTAGATTTATTAAATTAATTCTACTTGCAAATTTTAAAATTCAAGTTAGGGTTTTTAAATTCAAGTTGTGATTTTTATTAATTAAATAAGGTTATAATAGCTAGTTTAACGTTTTTTAGAGTGGAAAAATCTTGCATGGTTGTTGTATAATAATTTGTTTATTCAAATTGTTTTAATTAAGCTATTTAGCTAACTAGGTTTTTATAAAATGTGTATGTGGGTAATGTAAAATTCTAATTAAAGTTGTTATCATTAGATTGTAGTTTTAGTGAGAATATTAGCATGTTAATGGAAAAAAAAACTTAGTTTGATCACTAGTTTCTTTTGGTAATTGGAAAATACTAATAAAATGCTATTTTTTGTAAACTAGATTTTGGAAATTCCTAAATAAATGAGATTAAAAATATAATTATGGTTTCATTATATCATTATAATCATGAATTGTAGTTTAATATATTAATTCATGCAAAATCAAGTTTTGTTGTGGAATTGTGACATTTTGCTTGTAAAATGTTTAAAATTGCTAATGGTTGCAAACTAGAAATTTCAAATTAATACAAATTTGTGTAATAAAAATATAGGAATGGGTTGTATAGTCTAGTTATGTTATTTAATGATTTTATGACCATTGGTTTCATTTAAATGTCAAGTTTTGAAGAAAAACGGTAAATTGGCATTTTCGGGTTTTACGAAGTTGGACGGTTTGATCGATTTTTAGGGTTTCAATGGATTTAATCATGATTTATATTATAAGTAACGAGTTTTCTAAACTACACTTGTTTGTTGATGTTTATCTCGATCCATCGGAGTTTGTACGCCGATATCGAGCAATATTTGGTTGTTTTGCGTGGACGGGACATAGGTTTTAACCTATGCTTGTTCCTTGCGTCGTTTTGACTTTTGTATGTGATTAAGTTTACGATACTATTTATATGTTTGCGTTTAGGTACCCTTCACGTGGACTGCGGGCGATGAAGAGGAGGATGGCGACACCGTCTTCGGCAGACATGGACCAGGTGAGTAGATGCATATCTACGGGGGGAAGTCGGGTGGATGGCGTTTAGCACCCCCGCAACGTAGAATAGGAATAGTACTTATTGATATTAGGAAACCAGATGTGACCCTAGATTCTTAATGAGTAGGACCCTAGTAATGACCCTAGGCTGGACTAGACTGATTTAGGAAGACCATACCAGAGGATGAATACCTTGGAAGAGTTTCGTAGGTTTCAGGTAGAAACACACACACGCACACACTGAAACTCGACATGGTGTATACGGGTATGTGTATATATATATATAGGACTAGGTATAGGTATATATATATATATATATATATATATACAAACAACACGTATGTGGGATACATTGATGTGATATGATACACGGGAATGAAACAGAATAACTGGGCTTGATGCCGTGATTCTTGACTATACAGTCGTAATAAAGTGTTGGCGGATCATTAGAGAATGAGATAATGAACAGGTATACATAAATTATAATGTGTAGTGATGATATTTAGGTACATGGGACTCTAAAATATAACCCGAACTGTAACTTGTTGCTGATCACGATATGATATATGTATGACTTGATTACGACATCTTATAGGTGTGACCTGATGTCGAAATCATATAGGTGTAACTTGATGACGATATGATATCAGTATGACTTAATCACAACATGATACATATGACATGCTATTTCTGAGCACAAATTAATGAGGTATATTTATGATGGCAATGTTATATAATTGATGTATGCGATTACATCATAGCACCTCGATCATGACATGTGTTAATGATGATATTATATGAATAATGAAACACGTAGGTGATATTTGACCAGTACCCCGATATTCTGATGTCGTACGATGGATTTTACCGTACGAGGCATAGATGTGATTATTTATCCGCACTCTTGATTTGAGGAAGTCATACTATGTACGCGACGCTATTGAGGCAGGATCGCCGACTATTAGAGATATAGACTCAGGCTTTAGGTGTACTTCTATCGACCAGTTCTTAGGTTTAGTTTTCCTTAGGGGGGTTAGATGGACACTAGGTTAGGTTCGAGTCATATAGTGGTAGTGGTAATTGTATATCAAATGAGTGGATAACACACATCCGTCTTTACTTTCACATTGTAATCATAATGTTGCATGTTCATACATATGTTGCTATAATCAGTATAAACCTTACTTGTTAGAACACCAGCACCATTACCGATGATGCGCATATTCCATGCACACTTATTTGCCGGCTCACACACATCATCATCGGTAATTACTATGTCGCATACACTTTAGATCATATTATCTTTTATTGATAGAATCAGCTAGCAACTAGATCGATATATAATATTGTGGTTACTCTCAGATGTTAGTCTAGACACGGCATTTATTACTTAAACGTTCATGCATTCATATTTTCATGTTATCATGCAGTATTATGGGGCATATGCCGACACTTATCATATACTTACTCATGATTTTGAGATTTGGATTTCTACAAGATTTCTGGATTTTTGGGGAAAACCGCAAGAATATATAAAAACTTCTCTCTCTCTCCTCCTCTCTTTTTAAAATATAAGATGCGGTTTTCTCGTGATGTATGTGTCGTCCACCTTGAGATTTCCTGTTTTCTGATGGATTTCGAGACCCGATTCGAGGAGTGGATGAACCGTCTCGGGTACATGGTGGGCCCGGTATGGTACCCCGGGGCAAGAAGGTCGAGTTGTAGACGATGAGCCAGGCAGGGGAAGGCTACCTACCGGTGATGTCTGGCGCGGCGGATATCCGGAAAATACCGGCCGTTGTCATGAGATTTGATGATATGGGCCGTTCCGGACTGATGGAGCCCGAGATATTGAGACTATAAGACATTGAGATTATGAGGTATTGAGACTTGAGGTTTACATGTTTTATGTCGATGCTTGACACAGATTTCATGGATTTCATTGTTGATATTTCAGATTCCTATACACATTTTGCTATGATAACAGCTAAAGATTTCTTATGCAGATATATCTGGATTTCATGATTGATTATTTTACATTCATGGCGAATGCATATCCATTCATATGATATAGTATTATATGAGGCACTGACACGAGCACGGAGTATCTGCACTTACACGTAGTATTTCCCTGCTATTACTAGTTGATTGGGATATAGTAGTGTATTATTATGACCTAGGATAGAGTCGTGCATTCGATTTCTTTTCGTAGATGTCTTCTACTCACGAGTTGGTAACTCAACCCCGTTGTGCCAAATTTTATTACAGGTTCGATGTACAGGTTTTCTTGGCAGCTTGCTGGCACATCTTTTCTTTCAGGGTGATTTGCACGGTAGGTTTGTTCACTTGTATCTGAACCACCATTGTATTTTTTATTCATTCATTTGTATCTAGTAAGCTCCATCAACCAAACTTGTATTACTTGATAGTTACTGGACCGGTTATTTATTTCGACCTTAGAGTCGCGCTTGTATTATTCTTATTTGGTGGATTTGTTTTCTTTTGAGTTTTGAGCCTCGCCCTTTGGCGTTGTATACTATTGTATATTGTTGTGGTTTTTTCCGCCTGTTGGCGTTGAGCTAGCTTCCGTTTGGGGATGCTTTTTATTGTTTATGTATATTATACTTGTTGTACCCGTTTGGGGCCAGTTTTTACAGAGGAGACTCTGCCGAAATTTTTGGGAAAGTTTGCTGATGCTTTTTAACTTTTTTTCCTATATGTTTCCTTCTTCTTTTATGGTTTAGATTTCTGGGCTTCGGCTTACTTAGGTTACGTTACGCCTCTAGACGCTTCATAATCTAAGTGCTGGTCACGTTCCATACTTTCGGGTCGTGACATAGTCATATGTAGATTCGATATCATTGTGTTTGATATTCTGCTCCCACATATTCTTGTTGCTCGCATCACATTGCACGCTTATATTGTGTTTTCATATGTTAATATTGAAACTGTGCGATCAGGACACCAACACCATTACCGATGATGCGTATGTTCTACATACACTTACTAGCCGGCTTACACACATCATCATCGGTAATTTCCATGTCACGTACACTTTAGAGAATACTATTTCATTGAAATAGCTTGTTAGCTGATAGTTTCGACATAATATTGGTGTACTTGCCTTATATGCCAGTTTAGACATTGCAGTTATTACTTTCTACTCGAGGCATATTATTATTCATTGTTACGCAGTATTATGGAGTTTTATGTCGATATTCACAGTTTACTTGCTATAGATGATTGGATTTTGGATTTTCATGAGATATCCAGGATTTGGGAGAAAACCGCAAGAATATATATATGAACTTCTCTCTCTCTTTTTAAAACGAAAAGTGTGGTTTTCTCGTGATGTATGAGTCGTCCACCACGAGTTTTCAGGATTGCTGTTGGATTTCGAAACCCGGTTCGAGGAGTTGGATGAACCGTCTCGGGTACATGGTAGGCCCGGTATGGTACCCCAGGGCAAGAAGCTCGAGTTGTATTCGATGAGCCTGGCAGGGGAGCACAACCTACCAGTGATATTATTTAGACTCGTCGGTTATCCGGAGGATACCGACCGGAGTCATGAGATGGTTATGGGCTGATCTGTTCTGCCGGAGCCTGCGAGCCGATCCCGCAGATGATACGGATTCCTGAGATATTGATATTTGAGATTTGAGATTTGAGATGTTGATATTTGAGATTTGAGACACTAAGATATTGAGATTTGATGATACAGGTCAGTCCGGGCAGCCGGAGCCTGAGATAATGAGATATTGGGATTTATATTTTGTGTCGATGCTTGACACAGATTTCTCAGTTGATTCATTGATGTTACTCGACTTATATACATACAAATATCTCATTAAACATAGAAAATAGTTGTCTCACTCATTTCATTACCTTACATTCATATGTCATACATATGATATATTGCTACCTGAGGCACTGACACGAGCACTGGGATTACACTTATGTATAGACGTTTACCCTTGCCATCTTTTTATGCTTCAGACTTATCATTTTGAGGTTATATATATATATATTGATCGTATGACTTAGGATTGCGTCATACATACGATTTCTGCTCTGTGATGTTTTCTACTAACGAGTTGGCAACTCACCCCCGTTGTGCCACAGTTTCTTGCAGGTTTTGCCGTATAGGTTTCATTACGGTTTTGTTGGCACGCTGCTTCCTTTCTGGGTGTTTTTCTTTGGTAGGTGGGTTCACTCGTATCATGACCACTATTGTACCTTTATTTATTTCAGTTGTATCTAGTAAACTCTATCAACCAGACTTGTATATTTGACAGAGATAGAGACCAGTGATGTTTATTCTTTCGACCTTAGAGTCGCGTTGTATTATTATGGATTTCATGTTGTTTTGAGTTTCTCTTGAGTTTTGATCGTCACCTTTCGGCGTTGTATATTATTGCTTGTGTGGTTGTGGCCGTCGATTGACGAAGTGCTAGCTCCCGCTTGGGGATGCCTTTTATAATTCATGTATATATTTATCATGTTATGCCCCGCTCGGGACCAGTATTTACAAAGGAAAATCTGCCGAAATTTTCAGAAAAGCCTTGTGATTTTAAAAATGCATACTTCGACTTATATTGCTAAACTACTTGATTTAAATTGGTTCTTTTTCACTCTACTTCTTTACTTGGTTTTGATTTCTAGGGTTTGGCTTACTTTAATTACGTACGCCTCGAGACGTTTCGTAATTTAAGTGAGGGCCATGTTCCGTACCTTTCGAGTCATGACAGCTTAGCATCTAGCCATTCCAACAGAGTCCCCACTCCTGATAGCCTACTCAAAACTACTTGGGTCATCATCTCATAATGAAATCCTCGCTCCTACTGTCATAGAGAAAACCGAAGTATCTCTCAGGTGGGTAAGGAACCCTACCAGATCGGCGGAGAGGCTGAGGTTCGTTCGGAGCTATTGAATACTCTGGTTCTACCAAATCATCAGCTGTAGTTTGTATAGCTAGAACTCCTTCCAGTTCTACCCCATGAGCACTAATTTCTTCACAAGAAATTCCCTTTCTAAAAGGTGGCATGCTGAGAAATAAAACACCTTTTGTTCCTCGGTGCGGTAGAAGATATTCCCTTGCGAATGCTTAGGATATCCAACAAACTTCTACAGAACTGACCTTGCCTCTACTTTGTCCGGATTATGCTTTTGACATAGGCCGGACAACCCCAAATCTTAACCTACTTTAAGAGATGGGCACTTCACATACCATATCTCATATGGAGTGGTAGGAACCTGATTTGATTGGAACTCTATTCAATAGGTATGCAGCTTCTCAAGTGCATAACCCTAAAAGGAAATAGGTAACTCATTAGTACTCATCATAGAGCACATCATATCACATAGGGTGAGATTGCTCCTCCCCGATACACCGACGTGTTGTGGTGTATACGGAGGAGTAATGCTGAGAGAGAATCTCATTCTCCTTTAGAATAGTCCAGGATCTCCGTGCTCAAGTATTCTCTTCCCTGATCACATCAAAGGACATAATACTTATACTCGTTTTGGTTCTCTACTTCTAACTTATATTCTTTGAATATCTCAAAAGGTTCAGACTTTTTTTCAACAGGAACACATGTGCGAATCTTGAGAGATCATCAGTAAATGTAATGAAGTACGAAGAACCAGTCCTGGCATGTGTAGACAAGGGACCTTCATACATCATCATGTATCAATCCCAAGAGTTCACTAACTCTTTCTCTGTTTCCAACAAACGGAGCTATAGTCATCTTATCTTTGTGACATGACCGGCAAGTTTCACAAGATGTAAATTGAAACCGATTTAAATATGCATCTTTATGTAACTTCGGCAAGTCGGGTCGCATTGATATGACCTAGTCTACAATGCCTCAAGAAGGATTTGTTCATTTATAAACTGTTCCTCTTGTGTGTGTTCTGTACGTTAAGAACTGTAGTTTGATTTAGAACGTATATACTTTAATACAACGTGCCTGAACCGATCAACTCTTGATATAGGAAATGTTCAAAACAATATCCAACAATACAAAATTATATCCTTCTTTACTAAATAAAGAGACAGATATGATGTTGTATATCATGTTCGGTATCTAATAACATTCATTCAGAATCAATGTATTTGGTAATACATGGTGATAACTGCTAACTTCTTGGCTACAACAACTGCACCATTTCTAACTCTTAAAACTTATCACCCATTCTCAGTTCTCTACCTATCTGTAGCCCATGTAATAGATTACATATATGGGATCCTGATCCGGTATCTCATACTCAGGACGTAAAGGATACTGAGAAACAGTTCTCGGTAATGAACACAGCCGAAGAAGATGCATCATCATGCACTTTCTTCGTTTGGGCGGCACCGGAATTCTGGTAATCGCCAATTTCCTGCTCGGTCTTATGAAAATTATAAGTTGGAGCGGGACCAACATTCCCCAGCTCAGTATAACAAGCGGGTTCGGTCAATAAATCCATATTATTACCTTGATTAAGGCGTGACATAGTCGCTACCTGGAGAGAGAAATAAGAAAACACTCAGCGTATGCTCTTGCAAGATTAGATTGGTTATTAATTTATCTAATCAAGATAGCTCCCACTGTTTTAGTCAAATCTTCCTTCAAACCCTAAAAGGAAAGACTAGCCTGGATTAATTACACCCTACAAGTTTGACAATCTTTCAGCCATGCCAGTGTCGGTACTTTGAGGAAGGTTCACCGTGCTTTCACACGGACCTAATTAAAATAAATCTCGTTCTCCCATGGGCGTAACCCCTTTGACACCTTTCTAGACACCTACTTGATCGGCTAGTTGTAATGTGTAAAACTTTCCCAGGAGTAACTCTTGCTCGCAGTGGGTATCAGGATCCAACTTTCTCATAGGAGGTATGCAATCTCATTGAAAATTTCAACACTTGAAATTCCCGATAATATTTTCCCCCTAATGATTTATGACCTTAACTATGGTTAACAAATCATAAGCACTAGTCAAGTTCTACCCGTTCATTTAGTGATTAATTAGACCAACCCATATGACCCTTAACTATAGTCAAAAAAATCATATGACTATCCTAATTAATCGCATCATATGCTGTGTAGGAAGACATCACTTAGCTACCGCACACTGCGCCTTAACTAAGGTCAACAAACGCAGCACGAATACTAAGTACTCTACTTCCTGAAATGATGGAGGGCTACGACAGATTTTTGAGAAAACCTTTTGCGTAATGAACTTGATATCATTGTAGAATCAAATAGTTTAAATGGAGTGTTTTTGAGTCTTTTTCTAGTTTCACTAAAGAGGTCACTCCCGGTGAAGGGATCTCGGCTCATTCCTCGTCGAATGAGGTGCAGGATATTCACAATACCACTATGCAAAGCAAGAAATAGAAAAGCAATCAAAAGACAAAACCAAGGGTTGTAGCATCTGCCTGTTATTTCTAAAGAGGACACTCCCGGTGAATGGATCTCGGCTCCTTCCTTATCGAATAAGGTGTTGGATGTTCTACAAGGAACACCGCTACGCAAAGCAACAACTAGAGCTAACTGTTTTTGAAAATTTGATTCCACAACATCTTTAGTTTTATTTTCTTTCATTAATCTCAATAATGAAGTCCCATCATTTTATGTTACCAAAATATCACAGATAAATACAACGTACGCTTATGCCATCCGCATTCGCCTCAATGTCCCCACGTGCACCGTTAGCTTAGGTAACTAATGGCAGAGCGGGGCAGCACTAGTGCGGGTGTAAAATATAAGCAACGTCTATTTAATATATCACATATACTATATCCTGTATTCATCTCATCAATATATCAAATGATCACATCACAGATATCGTAGCAGAAAACAACATATGAAATATTTGATATACTGCGTTTCCATGTTTTAAATTAAGCATGTATAAAACACGGATTCCACGGTCATGATGAATATCCAATCCCACACTCCTAGACCCCTACAAGAGCGGCAAGCAACCCTACCAATTCTAGAGTTAGGAGAACCGTTCTCGACACCTCGAGATCGTCTCCCGCTGGACCCTAGAACTCGGTTACTTGTGCTCCCTGCCTTGGTTCTATCCTAATAAGGAAAAGTAAATAATATACAATGGTGACGTCATCCTCAACCCGGAAGTGCCCCAATAAAAGAATATTATATATAATGAATTTTATATGAATGAAAATGAAAAACTATCATTTCACATAAAACCCCGTGCTATTCAAACACAACGATCCAATATAACATACCCAAGCAACACATAACATCACAAGTCATTAACGTAAGTAAATATGCGTATCCAAATTTTCGTTGACATATAGCAACGAAACCGGCAATACACCACATATTACACTTATGGTTGCAGAAAAGAAAGTGAAAAACTACAACAGTTGGAATTCGCAACCACGTTAGACATCACATGCCTAACCAAATGAATTCCTTAGACATCGCGTGGCTAACTATTATAAACCCCGCATTTTAGTCTCGATCTCGAAAACACTTTTCAATATCTAGTCAGGCAATTCAACAAGATTCCCGACATCCTGATCGAATGCCCGTCGTAAACTTTAGTAGACGGCCACACCCCCCGATGCCGTCGACGAAGTGCACTAAGGCGGAACACCGCTGCCGAGAGAAACCGAATAGATGCTTTCGGTGACGGGGTTCTCCTACAATCACTTGGTCGGGGCTTTGGGCGGCGAGTATCCGCGTACGCTATGTGATTGCGATGGACTTTTGATCACATCAAAATCCCGTGGCAACCGATCATCTAAGACTAAACTGCTAGATTTATAACATTCAAGCTAGTTATCTCATAACTACTTGTGGATTCCAAATATTGTATCCCATCACATAATATGCGGACGACGATAAACTCTTTGATTGATTCATCAAAGTCCCACAATTTCCCGACAGCTCAACCCTTGAGCACTATTCAGTAATACCCAGAAGATACCACGGTACCTATGAACCAGCCGTAGAAGGATCAAACCAACACCTCACATGTGACAACGGTGAACTACCACAAACCCTAGGGTTCAGTGGCGGTTTTGACAGTCACATAATCGAGTTAAGGTTTCGTTCTTCTAGAGGGTCTATAGAATCACTTGCATATTTTTCCGAATATGTTAAATTTGGAAAAATGGGTTTTTGAAATTCGATCGAACATTTTAACTTCACCTAGACAATACGTGAATAACCCGAAACAATGTTAAAACTACGAATACGAAACACTCCGAATTTCTTATAGTGTAAGATTACATCACATGCAAAATTAATAAAAATAAACAACACCTGAAACACCAAAACCCAGATACTAGAACACAAACAGAATTTTAAAGGGTTCTTCTTGGATTTTGCCAAGATGGGGGGTGGGGGGGGGTTGTGGCCCGCCAAAAAATCTTAGAATGGGTTCAAATTTCACCAATGTTCATGTTATATCCCATATAGCACTCTATACTTGAATAAAAAAAATGGACAATTATTTAAAAACGACAGCAAGCAGGTTTTAGCGATGCAAGTTTTGAAGTATTTCGGTTTCATAATCTTAACAAAATCCGTATAATTTTCTAGCATGGCTCTGATACCACTACAGGGTTTCTAGCATGACAGCAAGGTTTCGGGAGGCATCATCCATTCCAAATTCAAAAATTTGCCTTTCTAGCTAACCCTAACTAAGAATCGTTAACTAGAAATCGATGAAAAAGTAAATGCAAACACTTTGCAAGTAAAGAGAGCAAGGAATACAACCTTTGTAGATAGGTCCTTCACTTCAATAGCTCCATTTAGTAGTCCCTTTCACTGCGATCGTGAACTCCGGACTCTAGAGAGGCTCCCATAAAGAAACGAACATGCTTACTTCCAAGTCTTCAAGGCCGAAGATGATCTACGTCGAGGAGACACTAAACCAAGCTATCTCTTCACTAATTATGAAATTAGTGAAGCAAACACCCTATACTAAATGGAAAGTAGTAGATGATGATGAAGTAGGAAGTGGGCTCACTTTAGAATTGATTTTCTCACATTATTTCTCACATCTCCATCGAAGCTAGAAAGCTTTTTTAGGAAGAAGAAGAAGATAACTTTCATGATTATCAAGTGAATGAAAGAATAATATCATGAGGTTAGAAAATAAACCATGGTGAGTATATGCCATCCCTTAACCTTTGTAGAGAGTTAACCATGGCTTGTTATGATGGTTGGGTTTATAATTATCTTAAGCTAAACAAAAATGGAAGACTACGTCATTGCAAGCTTAAGTTTCTCAAAGCTTCTTGCCATGACAAAATCAAATACATTTTTGAATGACTTTAAACAAATAAAACCCTAGATCAACCCTAGCATAGTGTAAGTCATACACACACCCATGTCCATGTATCACATAATAATGTACGATCAATCATGACACATAATAATGTACACTTGCATATATCACATATATACAATATGCACAAAACTAGTGAGAAAAGAAATCATAAGTGAGCTAATACTAGTTAATGTAAATTAATATATCAAATATATAATTATACATTAAATTATTAAATCAACAATTTATTTAATAATCCGGCTATATCACATATAACCGACTAATATCATGTGTAACAACTTATCGAATCAACACTTGATCTGATAACCCGGCTATATCGCATATAACCGACCAATGTCAGAAATCGCGAGAATAGAATACAGTATCTCATATCATATCAATCTCGGTCCTGTACATATCGCTCCTACTCCGTTTCGCTTGAACCAGGAAACCTCTGTGTAGGACACTAAAGACTCGTCAATACGCCGGCAGTAAGTGATGATCATATCAAACATCCATAAGCCTCAAGCGGTTTGCTAAATGTAACGGCCACCCGGGTAATGCGCGATCGGAAGATCAACAAGCAAGCCTGCTCACACTCCTGCGAATCCAATCAGTAACACTACCGTACAGTCCTGTCTCTTCGTCTCATATGTCGCATATCTCGTCTAGGGGTGGCAAATGTCAGACCCCATTAACTCGATAAGTCATACCGATATGAGGCTCATAACGGGTTGAGAAACTACTGATAACACTTAAAAGTATATCTCTGAATCAGCCTTGGCGAAGGACTTCCTTTTATAGCCAATCGAGCATAGTGCCACATCAACCCCCAATACTGGGAAAGACGAAACCCCTCCTATCGCTCCTTGCCTCCATGTGATTCGGGACTGTACCCAAAAGCCACCGTTTTGCACGTTCTCTTGAACGTGGTAAAGTGGAAATCAAAGCACAGTGGGAATCACACAAGACTCTATGACGATTTCGGGTTTACAGAATAACCTGTAACAGTGTCACCAGAGAACTGCCATCTGACGTGAGGTATAATACCATCTGGGAGTTCTCGGCGAGTCCGTCCAGTGTACCCAGTCTCCATTAAGTACCTGTATACTGTCTCTGATGTCAAACACCAATGGTATGGGATCATCCATCGCCCATCTACATGGGTCAAGACGATATACGCTAGTCTACTCCGGTATATCGATGCCCTGTCTCGATACACCCAAGACTAGGAACATTTGAAGGATGAACTTAGAGATTACACTGTTCCCACTAATATGATCTGCATCATAATCGTGGTAGTCAAGTACTCATCCTAAGGCCTTTATCAATATGTAACATAGAGACAATCTGTGTACAGGTTAAGATAAAGAGCAACCAGATAACATACTATCATGTCCATATATATGTCCAAGCGTCCATTACAATATACATCGTATTTACAGTAATGGCCTCTAGGGCATACATATCACTAACAGAACATCGGTGAGTTGGGTGACACAATTGCAAAAGGTGGTGGTATTTTCGACTATGGAGGCTAAATACGTGTCAATCATTGAATCCAGCAAGGAGATAATAAGGTTGCAAAGGCTACTTGATGAATTGGAATAAAGCAAGACATCAATATCTCGTAGAGCGATAGCCAAAGTTCGATAAATTTGGTGAAGAATGTGGCATATCGCTCTCGAACGAAGCACATCAAGGTGTGGTACCACTTCATACGTAGAGCGGTAGAAGATGGAGAGTCAACACTGCAGAAAATCGCCGGGGAAAAGAATCCGGCGGATATATTCACCAAGGTCATAGACAAAGTTAAGTTGGATCTCTATTACAGGTTGGTGAACATCTCCATGAAAATCTTATGAGAAAAGAGTAGAGCGGATTCATGTAAAGTCTACTAGCGTTGGGAATCAAGGCTGAAGTATTTCCAAGTGGGAGATTGTTGAAATTATGGAGAAAGTTGAGATAGACGTCTGGACATACACAAAAACCATATCAGATTTTACCAAAACCATGGTTTCTTAATTAAGAAGTGTCTTATGGTAGTTTTCTTAATTGTGTCAGTTTCAAAATTAAGGAGTGTCTTATGGAAGTTTCTTAATTATGATGGTTTCTTAATTAAGAAATTGGTTTGTATATAAATAGGGACCTCTCATATGTACTTTGTACATCCAAATAAAAGAGAGAGGTGTATGAGAGGGTGAAGGCCTAGATCTAGAGAGATTTGAGAGAAATCTCCTAGAGTTTGCTCGCGGTGTACTTGATTCAAGATTATACTAGACATTGCAGATTCCGCTCTGCCGGGGACTAGCTATACGATGGGTGAATGTCACGACCCGAATGCGAAACGTGACTGGCACTTAAATCACCTGACGTCAAAAGGCGTAACTCAATTCAAGTAAACGGAAACCCAGAATCTAAACTGTAAGTAAAGATAAGAGGTGAAATTTTTAGGGGAAAAGTTATTTTAGAATGTAAAAGAGTTTGGTTTTGAAAAAAAGTCATCGATAAAAATTTCGGCAGCACCACCTTTGTAATTTTAGAAAAAAGAAATGGTACATAATCAATATAAGAGAAATCCCATACACGGGAGCTAAATCAATGCCCATACGGCGGAAACACAACCACACAATAGTATACAACACCTCGAGTGAAGGATATCATAATTAAAAAGCACAGTAATAAGTGTAACTGAAACAAGTCGGCTCCACTCGAACTCGACACCCAAAATAATACAATCTCTTGGTCTCGTCTTTAAGTTTAATATACATGTGGTAGATGAAGTTTTACTATATACAAAGTATAAGTACAAAAGAGGGCGGATACAAATATACACATAACCCACCTAAGCAAAAGATCGCATCCCAAAAGTAAAGGTATGCCACAAGTTGTGAATTACTCTAAGAAATTAGCCCTGCAAGAAGACGTGACATAACGGGGGTGAGTTCCCAGCTCGTGAGTAATAAATAATATCATAGGTGGCAATCGCATGCATAGATGAATCAGTGACAAATCCTAAGTCCATGGCTATATGGATGTGTAGTAGCATGACTATAGCATACATATAATAAGCGGTGTGCCATAACATAGAGGTAGCATATATAAATGAGCATATCATGACAAATCTCGCAATGTAGAAAACATGAATATCATCAATAAATCATTGTAAATCCAATGACAAATATCGACACTTGAAATCCAAATATCTCAGACGCCGTCTCTCGGAGCGGCCTCAAATCCATCTCAAACATATGACTCTGGTCGGTATCCTCCGGATATCCACCGAGTTCTAATACTATCACCGGTCGGTCTCATCCTCGCTAAGCTCACCAGCCTTTTTATACGGGCTCATTTCCCTTAGGTACCGTACCGGGCCAACTATGCATTTGTATTCGGTTTCTCCCCCTAACACGATTTGGATAATCATACCATAAATATCAGAAAAATTGTAACGACTCTGAAATCCCTAAACAAATGTAATTGATTCAAATGTATAGAAAGGGTATTTCGGTCTAATTAGGAGTTATAAGTTATTTTTGTTCAATAAAATCAAGAAACAACTTGTAGCTCGTTGATTATGACTCTACACTACTGTGCATAGATTGTATGTTCGAATCTCATTGTTCTTAATTATTTTTAATATTTTTCCTTTTAACTTTTTGGAAGTACAAGATTACACGTGTTATACACGGATAATCGAAAAGTTTCAGAAAAATCAAACGGGATAAATGAGGAGGTAACACAGGATAAAACACATGGCATGAATCTCGAGGCAGATGGCCAAATCTCGACCGCCCATTTCCTTGATTTGACCGCTACCGGCGACTAGGATGAGGCCAAATGCCTCTATGCTTCGCTCACACGTCCCTTTGACTGCCCTCTACTCCCCTGAAGTATTTGATTTCTTTGCAATTAACCAGAGACCCTTCATTACATCATTAAACCTATTTTAATTCTAATTCTTTAACTCACACACTCTCATCCCTATATTATAAATACACCCCATCTCCAAGCTTTCCTCAATCTGAAAAATATCTATCAAAATTCTCCCAAAATTTTCTATGTATAAGTGGAGTCATGTGGAGTTAGCGATTAAGGTCTCTTCATTGAAGATCAGAGTTTTTCTCGGAGCTACCGCGACGCCATGAAGACTTTTCCCTCTTCCTTGCTCTTTTCTCGACACTCTAAAATTGGAAATCCCTTCCTCTCTTTCTTTTCATCTCAAACATATCTCTAAAATGATATCGACAAAGTGGTGTTAACTCGTTATTGTTGGATATGTATGCCCTAGAGCCATTATTGTATATGTATACATGTGGATGCTTGGACATATAAATGTACAGGACAGTCTTTATCGATATGATAGTCTGATATCCGGTTTGTCTTTATCTTAACATGTGTATATGTTTTACTTGCTATTACGTATCATTCATACATGTTGATAAAGCCCGTAAGATCATTGCTAGACTACCTGTGTTGTGATAGCGATCATACTTATAGGAGCTGGGTAGTTGGTTCGCACATCCTTAAAAGGTCCCTAGTCGTGAGAGTATCGAGACTGGACATCGATATTCCGGGGGAGACTAGTGTATACGTTTCTAGACCCCGACGAGGGGCGATGGTACGGTCCCACAACCATTGGTCTTTCGTACCTAAGATCGTATAGAGGTGCTCATTGGGTGTGAGTACACCGGACGGACTCGCCAAGAACTTCTAGATGGTACTATACCTATCGTCAGGTGGAAGTTCTCAGGTGACATGAGTACAGTTTAGTCTTTAGACCTGAGATCGTCATTTTTCTCGTATGAGTTCCCGCTGTGCTTTGATCACTACCCTGCAACGGCTCTACATAGTTGTGCAAGCAGGTTTTGGTTGGGTACAATCCCGAGCCACTGGAGGCAGTGAGTGATTGTAGGGTATTCTTCTCTCCCGGTATTTGGAGTCGATATCGCACTGTGTTCGATTGGTTAGGACCATAATACCGTGGCTAAGAAAGTTGGAATTTACTGATAGGCTGATCAGTAGTTTCCCGGATCGGTCCTAAACCGCAACAGCACGAATTATCGGGTTTTTAGGGTCTGACATTTACCACCCCCTAGACCCGGTATGCGATACTCTCAGACGAAGAGACCGTACTGTACGTAGATTTTCACAAATAGGCTCAGTAGGGATCCGGATGAGTTTGCTCGTCGGCCTTCCTTTTTAACAGGTACCCGGGTAGTCGTTACATACAGCTAGTGCCGCTGACACGCTTAAGGTTATGGATTTATCCAGTAACTCACTGCCGGCGTACTGTAGAGTTTTTAGAGTCCCACAAAGAGCGTTTCCCTGGTCCAGGCGATTTGATGTAGTATCTGTATTCGATATATGCAGGGTTCCGATCGATTGATGTACTTTGTACCCGGACTTTCGATCGGAGAGTTGGTAATACTAGTCGGCTCAGGTTTGAGCTGGATTATTTTATCAGGTATTGATGTGATAATTTACATATATGTATTTTGATATGTATATTCTAGTATTACGTCGTTCATGTTATTTTATCTCTTTGTGCATTTGTGTTTTTATCCGAATGCAGGTATGTATATACGATAGACTGTAATCCGTATTTTAATACGGATAACATTTTAGAAGGTGGCCACCTCATTATACTTTTTCCATTTATTCTTAAAATGGAAATGAGGTGTAAATTGGAGGAGAGGGAGGTATGGTGAGAGCCATGGCTTCAATAGTTGACAAATGAATTATTTATTCATTTGTGACAACTATTGAAGCATGGTTGATATTTTATATAGATGGAAATTGTTTTACAAAACCATTATCATCCATTTTCTCTCACATGCTTGCTCATTTTTTCTGCTCTCAACATTTTTCTTCACCTCCTCCTCCACTTAATTTCATCCACCTTCATCATCTTCCTCCTCTCTACACTCTCATGTGTTGAGAAACAAGAGAGGAGGCAAGAAAGAGATAGTAGAACACTTAGAACTCCACACTACATCCTAGAGTTCTTAGTTTAACATCCCATGTTCTCAAGTTGCTCTTATTTATACTTAGTTAGGAGCTATAGCCATGGATCATATCCCTCTAGTGGAACATCTACGACAAAGGTGGACCGGAGAACAGGCTCAATCCCAGAGTGCCGATAGAGCGAGCAAAGGAGATCAAGCGCGATCATGGTGGCCACTTTGAGCGAACGATGAGGAAAGAAGACCAAAGGATTTGTATCATTTGGTGAGACTTCTTTTCATAGTAGTTAGCTCTCTTTGTTTAGCTAGTTAGGTTTATGGAAATTTCCGTTTTAATTGGGTTATTCTAGCGCCGTTTTGAAACTCCTTGAAAAATTTTATTCCGCAAACCACCACGTTTGATGGCTTGGGTGTTAGGGTAACCCAACATGGTATCCGAGCCACCCCATAAACCCATACTACCTCGTTCTAACGTGTTTAAAATATCGATCGACCGAATTTTTCAAACCGCATTTCCATTATCATGATTTCTGTTGATTTTTAAAAGTGGTCTAAAAATCATTTTCAATGTATCAAAAATTCGTGCAGGCAGTTTTAAGACCCCAGAAGAAATTTGGGCGTGCGATCCCTCCATAAAGTCGCGGAACCATGGCATAACATTCATGTTTGCCACGGTTGCGCTGTCGTATTGGGGCTCCAGTGCATAATTTTTCTTCGGGGTCTCTTATATTTGGAATTATGGTTTTTGGGATGTTTAGTTTCTGGCCTAGATTTGTTTGAGTACTAGATTAGCACTTGGGGCCTATTCACAAAAGTTTTGTCGATCGAAAATTTAAAATACGTGTTTTGATTATCGGTACTTAGATTAACATCTACGATCGTGAATGTCATTCGATTGGTATAACCCGTCTAACTGCTATATGTTCTTTTAGACGAGTTTGCGAACGTGACATTCACGTTGATGTTCTATGATTGTGTTGATATTGTGGTTGGATTGTCGTGGTGGATAGCTGGTGGTGCAATGGTTTAGTACAGTATATATTCATTTGTATATCTGTTATTGCGGGGCGAGCGTCTGACATGTGGATTGCCGTTTCTACCGTGTTGTATATTATTTTATTGGGGCACGAACGGGTTGAGATCGATGTCACCTTTGTACATATTTTTTATTTTCTGTACTAGTTTTACCCCACGGTGGAGTGCACGAATGGCCGGCTTTTAGAGGGCAACAAGCCCGCATCTCATGGCGCTGAGACGGAGACGGCTTCACTCTAGAATTGGCGGGTTATTCGCCACACTCGTAGGTGGTATACGTGGACCCACGCAGGGGCGCTCAAGTTACCGGGTCCCGTGAAGTGCTGGGTGGCCCATTCACTTTGTTGATTGGGGTTGCCTCACTTCGAGGATTTGGAGGGTAACTTGCCGTGCTCGTAGGGGTCCAGGTTTCTATTGCACGGGCTATCCACACAACCGGGAACGTCGGGTCTCATTTGCGGCTCAAATGAAACTCGGGGCTTCAAGATTATCCACCATTCTGTGTTGCTGAGATTCTGTGTCATTTCCTATATCATGCCTGGAATGAATGTTATATATATTTATATATAGTAGTAGATGTTGTATATGTTTTGCACCAGCACGAGTCCAGCCCCCGCTCTGTCATTAGTTAAGTAACCTAACGGGTGATGGCAGGGCTTAGGGGCGAATGCGGATGGCATATACGTACATTGTATTTTCTTTCTTTTGCGGCATGATAAATTTAATTGATGGGACCACATTAATTTTAATTAATGCAAGAAAAGAAACCTAAAAGATGTTGGAACAAATTTCGAAAAACTATAGTTATATTCTTTCATTTTGCATAGTGGTATTCAGTTGTGAATATCCAACACCTCATTCCCGGAGGCAAAAGCCAGGATCCCTTCGTGGAGAGTGACCTCTTGAGAAAAAGTCTACACTATAGATTACATGGTTTTTTCAAAACCACAAGTTTTAAAAAGCGGTGCCTAAACCACTCCTTTTCAAAACTGCTCAGGTTCCTTCAACGATATCACGTTTATTACGTTAAAGGGCTTTTTCGCCAAAAACCCAGCCGTAGCCCTCCATCATTTCAGATAAGTTGTATTTAGTATTCGTGCCGTGTTTGTTGGCATTTGTTAAGGCACAGTGTACGGTAGCTGAATAATACTTATTTATAGTATTGAGATGCATTAATTTAGGACAGTCGTACAGCCTTGTTGGCATACGTCAAGGGTGAGTACGGGTAGGTCTAAATTAATCAAGACAATGATGGGTAGAACTTGACTTGCGCTTTATGATTTGTTGGCATCCATCAAGCTGATAAGACGCCTGGGGAAAAAACCACATCGGGAGTTTCAAATATACAGGAAACTTGCTAGTGCTGGATAACTTCTGGAGTGCGGTGACTAGAGTGGCTTCCATCTAGTTTATCACGTAATGATAGTTGGATCCCGATCCTACTAATGAGTATGATTACTCTTGGTATATTTTCTTAGTTAACAATCAATGCTATATACCAAGTAGGTGTCTAGAACGGTATTAGTGGGCAATGCCTCCAGGGAAAAAAGGTTATGTAACTAAGGAACTTCGCGAAAGAATTGGAAAACTCCCTCGAAGTACTAACACTAGCCTGGCCGAAAGGTTAAGCAAGTATTGTGACGTGCGATTAATCCCAGCTAGTTCTCCCTTTTATAGGTTTGAATGAGAATTTGAGGAAATAGTGGGAGCCATCCTGATTAGATAAACTAAATACCAATCTATTCTTGTAAGAGCGCATGCTGAGTGTTTCTTTTCTCTCTCTCCAGATAGCAACTAATTCACCTCCAAATCAAGATAATAAAATGTATCGCTCGACCGATACGAATTCTTATTATAGGCTGAAGAACGTCGGTTCGGCTCTAACTTATGACAATAGTCATGGGTATGAGTAAGGGAAAGAGGATTGCATGAATTCCTTGATGACCCATCGAAGAAGAAACAAACTACTGCATCTTCTTTAGGTGTTCTTGTTATTGAGAACTGTTTTTCGGTCAGTCCTACCTCCTGGGTACTCGATACCGAATCGGGATCTCATATCTGTAATTTATTATGGGGACTGAGAAAAAGTAGGACGGTTGAATCTGATGATATGTCCCTCAGAGTAGGGAACGGAGCATAAGTTGATGCTTCTGCCGTCGATGTGTAAGTCTACGCTAGCGCCCCGGCCGTCTACAGACGCCAAATGCGGAACAAAAACTTTTAAACTGGTGCTATCGTATACTTTAACCCGGATCTGCCATTATTGCTAAACTAACAAACTGTAAAGAGTGTAGGAAGGTTATACCGAACGATCCGAGTCCTTCGTTCTTTAACCATCATCCCACGCTCCGTTGCGGCTGCTCCGATCGCGTCG